>OZ012730.1:11561628-14061628 GCA_963942605.1 Poecilus cupreus
CGGCACTTATATCTAGTAACTCCATTTTGTGTATATTTATTTAAACAAGTTTAAAATTTACACGATTATAAATAAATCAGAATCCATAAAATTAATTCATATTTACCCAAAAGACATGTTTAACTGATTCGCTGTTGCGTACGTCCATGCGTTAGGAAGGTACAGCTGCGACTAATGATTTGAAAACATTTTCAAATGCGCGCAAATCTCAAGGCTAAAAGAGAGAGACTTCTTAACTTGATTTGATTCATAATATGTACTGTATTTACATTGGAAAATACCAGAAAACAAGGAAAATACCTCAATTATTACTTGACATTTAAAAAAATGGTGGTGGTACAATATGCAGACGAGGTACGTCATCTAAACATTAGAAAATTCCTGGAACGCTCACTGACGCTGAAAATGCAACCATTTTTTTGCATTGGGATTGTCGACTCAGAATTAATAAAATTATAAAAAATTGTTCTACCAGAAAATTATCACTAATGTTTTGGACCTCTTGTATAGATTTTGTGAACTATTTTCATAAATAAATAAGCAAAACATCACGTCATTTTCCCCATTTCTGGGTGTGGTACTCTGCTAAAATCAGATCTTGAAATTAATATATATTTTTGCGTGTGAACTGTGATTACCAGCCGTCAAATCACAGCCTCCAAGAATAGTAAAGATGGAGCTACAGGGGAAATTTTGTGATGAAAATTTAATTTGTCGGCTGTTAGGCTCGAACTAAGGATCTTATGATTTACAGTCCGATGTGTTACAGTGGGGCTATTTACTCCACATCTAAAAAAAAATATGGTTATGTAGAAAATTATTATATTTATTAGTGTTTAATTAATTATAAAAATATTTTATTTCTTACAGTACATGGAATAAAACTATTTATAGTATGTTACATAATGAGAGATGTAAGAACCAAATTACGCACGAGTGAAAAAAATTGACACGAGCCGAGTTCGGCGATTTTGTAATTTCACGAGGGTGTAATTGCTTTACATCTCGAATTATGTACTATACTTTTTCTACGACCACTCGATAGTATTTCTAAATTAAAAACAAAATTAAAATAGTTATAAATTTTTTATGTATCCTAATGTTTAATCCATGAACTTTTGGTACACAAATTCGTATCTTTCTCGAGATTTAGTTGGCAAAAGATTATTTGATGCACTTTTAGCTTTAGCTTGTATCTTTAGTGGTGTTCTAATTTTCTAATTGAAATATCACTGTTGCTTGTCGCTTGACATTTGTTAGCTAAAATATTAATAAATATAACTAAAGAATAATATTTAGTATTATATATTAACCTTACTATAAAACACAGATTATAAATATATACTATAGATGGGAGACTATAAAATATGACCAGTACATGTAATAATCACACACCTAAATATCAAACAAGCTTTGTTTTTGTTTATAAAAATAAACTACAATTGAGCGCAGGGATACATGATGAAACATATTTTCTTGAAATATTTGTTAGGGTCATAATTTATAATAACCCAGCAAAATATAAATTTTATCAGTTGGCTAAATTTGATTCCAAAACATTTGATATACTAGTGCCAACTTAAATTTCATCTTCATTACGTGACAGTGTTACGTAATGAAATTTCATTACTATTCGTAAGAACAACGCACTTACATTGATTGTAGTTTGTTCTATAATGACGTACTTACAGTAATGGGCGTAGAAAAAAATATTTATTTATAATGAATACATTCGGTAATATTAGTTTAAAATAGATTTCAGAGCTTATTTCTGCATCATATTTTGATGTGCTGTATAAGGATAGTTGTTCCTGCCAAATACAACTGCAGGATGTTGATGGTACGGCGGCGGGGCAGAAGGATAATTATTCACATTTGGATAATAAGGTCCTGGAGGATAATTGTTCACAAGGTGTGCAGTGCTGCCATATGAAGGTAGGCCTGTTTGCACTAAAATTTCCCGTTGTCTCCAGAATGGACTTAAGTGCTTGTATCGATAATTGCAGTATGCAGCAATCGCAAATACAATTATAAATATGGTGAATATAATTACTGGTATAACCCAAGGGTACTCATCTATGAAGGAGGTCTGATAGTGAAAGAAATCATCACTGAAAATAAAAGAAAAATGTCAGTCAGTATTTAGGAAATTGAAAGAATTTTTGAAATAGTTTTTAGTGTTTTGAAAAATCGAAAACAATCTATGAAACATTTATATTAAAAATATAGACAATAAAAATGGTCAATTGTTTCATAAAATACAGTCTCAGAATAATAAAGTTATTAATTCACATTAATTACCTACCAACGCTCTTTTTGGCAAAGTAATGATTTAATAAGTAGCTTACTTCAATATTGTAAAATTATTTCTGATTTTTAATATAATATTTTTCTAAATAATTATTATAATACCCCATATAATAATTATACCGCTGAAATAGTGTACAACTCGCATGGAATGTCCATTTCATACTCGTAGGAAATGAGTACCATTCTATGCTCGTTGTACAATATACTATTATTCTGCCATTGGTTGAATATTCTGTTTGTTATTTCTTTTAAATAGGACCCTTTTTCCTGGTCATTTTTTGTATTTTTTTATATAACATTTTTCTCTAAAATCATTAGTTTATCCAAAAGAGTGATGGTTTTTAGGGTGGTGAATCTAAGGGTGCACCTGTTTTTGAAATCTTAAATTATTGGCATCCCTAATTATTTTACATCAAATAAGATAAATAGTTTATGAGGAAAAATTTATGATTTTGTTTACACTAATATTTATAATTTTACTCGGCCTGGAATGGGAAAAATGACGGAAATGTTTATTGGTAATTAATAACAAAATAAATGTAATAAGTATTAATTAAGAGTTTGTTTTATTTAATACGTTTTTGTCAAGCACTATTTTTATCATAAATTCATTTCACTATAACTATTTTTTTCTCTAAAATTATACATTTTCATCGGAGACATTTGAAATGAAACACTGATGACAGCAGATAAACCAGTAACTTTCAATTGTTACATTTATTTTATTTCCTGACACTGATGATTTTAAAATAAATACCGGTTCAGGGTAGAGTAAAATTATTATAAATGTATCAAAAAATGTAGAAATACTTCCCCTACAATAAACTATTTAACTTTTTTGATGTATTAGTGAAGCCAATAAATAAACATTTTAAATAGAGCATTGAAAACGCTATGTTGCACCTTCGATTCACCACCCTGTATGTAAGGGAGGTATTATTGCGGAGTACAGCACAAATTCCTACAATAACTTCACTTGATATCACCAGAGAAGCACTAAAATTGCGCAACAATATATAAAAACTAAAGCACACACTTTTTTCATACAATGTATAAATGATTAGAACCGTGTGTACACTGTTTATAATCTGGAATAGACTTTACTTGCACAACACAACGATTCGGAAACACTGGTTTGGTCTATTTTATCTATATTTCTTTAAACCTAGTTTAAATGATAATTTTCACATTATAAATAAATTAGAATCCAGAAAAAAATATTTCGTATTTACCCAGAAGACATGTTTATCTGAATCGCTGTTTGCATACGTTCACACTTTAGGAAGGAACAGTTGTGACTGATTTAGAAACACGTTTATCAAATGCACAAAACCTCAAGGGTAAGCGGGCAAAATACCAGGAAACACAAGGAAACTGGCTACATTATTATATACACGCGAGGCACGTCACCAAAGTGTAGTTTCGCTGAATAAACTTTTAGCAAAAACTCCGTACAAAAAATTTGTTGTGGACAGCACAATAGAGCGCCATAGAATAGATTTCTTATCAAGCAATGCAAGAACACGGACTACCACTATCAATAACCGCTCATCCCTTCAAAAAATAGCTCCAACTGGTTTTGTTTTTTCAAAAAGCACAGATTAGCAGATTTAAACGAAAATATCATATATAATTTTCTTTTTGCAATACCTGTGTTGTAAGTTACCCATTAATAACAAAATTTAAACACAGTAAGTGGAACTTTTATTGCACAATTGGTTTCCATGGTTACATCATTTACTTACCGTCCACGGTGGATGGTAAGTGAAACTTACCGTTCACGGTGGACGGTAAGTAAATATATATCATTCAAATTTTATTTTTAACCTCAATCTGACAGCTGTTAATTTTGATACCTATTTTTCCTTTTCTTATATTTACGCAGGTATTGCAAAAAATATCTTACTAACCTCGAACTGTAAGTGATTTTTTAGGTCTCGAATGTTTAGGAAATCTCGACCCTACGGGTCTCGACATCCCAAACTATATTCTCGACCTAAAAACTATCACTTACAGTTCACGGTACGTAATATACTATTTAAATAGAAATTGAATACTTTAAACGTTTCAAGTTAATAGTAATGTGTTATCATGAAAGTTATGGCTATTTAAATTTTTCTTTTATTGTTCAAAAATTGCTGCCCACATGATTGAGATCCACTTAAAAACAAAAACATAAATGAAAAATAAGTTGTCGTTTAAATTAATATAAATATCAATTTATTAATCGTCAAAGTACAATAAAATATAGTTAAGTGCAAAATTGCTAATACTTTCAGTAACGAGGAATATGTAGACATGATTATGGTTTATGGAATAAGTTTTATTAATTAAAAAGATTTCTACATTTTACTGATTTTGCCATTATATTTTGTTGAGTGTATAATTTAAAATTAAAATAACAGCAAATTGTTAGATTCTTCTCAATTATTTTCAGCTGTATTCAATAGGTGGGTGTTAATTTAAAAGAACTTTAATTTTTGTCAAAATAATTATTTTCGGTTCCCTGTCTACACTATTAATCTTTTCCGTGCGTTATGTACCAGCCTGTATTTTACCACAAGATTTATAAAAGTCCCCAATAAAGATCGTTGGATACTGCGCATGCTGTACCACCAATATTAAGTTCTGCAAAAGCAATATCACACTCAAAATGAGTAAAATATTATAACATTTATTTTAATCACCATTACAAAAAATTGTTTATTAATATTCTGTATTGTTCGAATCAAACTTCTTTCTGCATCGTAGTTGGGTTTTGTGGGGGGCTGTAAGGCGGCGGAACATTGGGGTAACTATTCATTGGCGGATATTGAACATTCATAACCGTTCCTGGCGGGTAGTTGCTTATGATGTGCGCTGTGGAGCCTCCTGGGTTATTTTGCACAATTACAACTCCTGGTTGTCGTCTCCAGCCATATGGAAGGCAAGTTTGACGGTGTTTGTAAGCGCAGTACATGACAATTGCAGTAAAAGTGAAACCTATAATTGCTATGACCAATGGCATAACCCAGAAGTATTTTTCCATAAAGGTTTCTTCGTGATGCGGAAAACCACTGAAAATAATACAAATTATGTTAACTGCTGTTACTGTTTGGGGTTATATTTGATAATAAATTCAAGTATTCAGCCCAATTTTTAATATCGAAGTTGCTAATGGTGACAAAATCACATCGAAACTTCATGTTGAATGGAGAATATTCTATTAGCTGTTAAAAAACGATTAATTTTTGTCACAACTCTGTTGGATTATAAGCCCGATTAGATTTTTTTATGCCTATTTTATACAAATCAATTTATCAATCAATCAAATTTGGGTAGTAACGCGATTAACATTTTCCGTTATGAACAGCTGTGAAATTTTCGATGTTCGACAGTAATATTCATTTGATTTTTTCGATGAGCAAAGAAATACTTTTGAGTATATTGTACAACAAGCATGGAATGGTACTCATTTCCTACGAGTATGAAAGTTTATATCATTCGCCTTTGGCTTATGTTCAAATCATGCAAGCATAAAATGGACATTCCATGCGAGTTGTACACTATACTTTTTCTACGACCACTAATTCATTTATATTTTAAGAATAAATTTGTCCCGCTTTCACCATTCCAATATTTGACACTTCTAAAATAAGTATCCTAGCAATGGCACCTGCACTGAAATGAAATGACCTGTATTGAAATACTCACAAAACAAATTCATTTCTCACAATGCTTGCAATGCACCTCATTGCTCTAGCAACAAGCATACAATGAGTAGATTGTGGTTGTAGAAAAAATTAGTTATTTTATATCACAGTTTTTATCATCATATATTCATCGAACGTCGAATATTATCAGCAGCCCAGGTCTATAAAAATTCAACATGTTAAAATTGAACCACAGTTAATTTCGATCTATTAATAATCAAACAAAAATAGTTTAACAATATCTAATTATGTTTACCTGTCCATTTTGTTCTTTTTTTGCACAAATTGTTCAATCGTTAGTTGCTTATCTGTTGTAATGTAACTGATGATGTGATTATTACAAGTCCTTTTTATCTATTTCGCACAATCGGATAATAAATAGGAGGGGAACTGATAAATCTAATCAATTGTATGATATAAATTCGTCCATTTATATAAACACTAAAAATATGCTAAAATTTATTTTTAATAAATACTGTTACAGCATACTGTTATACATTGTACCTAAATAAATTACGAAATACTTTTAGTATTTTAAAACATTTTTCAAGAGAACTGCATTTCCTGTCATAACTATTGCAACTATTGCAGAGATAATTCATGATAAATATCAAAATAAGTGTACTAGAATATCTTTCCTAGTACAATATGATTCACAGATAATTGAAAATCTAATTCTATTAATAATTGTACAATTAATAGAGAATCTTTTGTAATACAAAATTAGATATGATCACTGAAGTTTTTATTTAATCTATATAATATAAAATATGACGTTTTTTTCATCTATGATAACTCAAAATTTAATGAAGCGCTGTGTCAAGATTAGATTTTGGAAGCAATCTATCAACCGGAAGTAGTAATTTATTTGAAGGTCTATCAGATGTTTAGGCATTAAATAAACCACTACTGGAACGCCAAACTTGTAAACTTTAATGGAAGCGAAAAACTCTTCTTTATCTAACACATGTTTGTAGAGCGGTTGCTATGCGCTTAGGGCGTGGATTAAAAAAAATTATAATGTAAAGACCTTATTCAATAAAAAGAATAATCGAAATCGGATAACCTAGTACAAAGTTATGCGTAGTAGAATCCGTCAACACATTACCATACCAAATAAAAACTATCTAATTATTTGAACAAATCGAGCATAACGGACAAAACGTATTTCAAAGTAAATATACATTTTCCATTACCAAAACAGTTTCAGGTTTTCCTATGCCATTCCTTACATTACCGATTATTTCCTATTATAGATTATTATTGTTGTCAATGAAATTCTCAACTTTAAAAATTAACCCGCAGGTTTGAAATTTATTATATTATGAATTTTCCTAGTTAGATCAACCCTCCAACTAATTCTAATACTAATTTTCAGCATGTTTATTTGATTAAAAAAAGAATTATTGAAACAAATCTGAAAAATGGCGAAAATCTACAAAATTGTCCAAAATGTCAACTTTGCAGGGCCGTAACTAAAAAACTAAGCGAGATATCAAAAAACGGTCACCAGTTTTGAAAATTGCATGCTTTAATTACCCTACAAACAAATTTTCAGCGATTTTTATTTTTTCAAAATTTTATCCAAAATCGGCTCTATCAAAAATTTCCAAGACGTGTATCTCAACAACGCGAAGAAATACAGTACTGGAAACTTGACCATTGGATTCAGCTCGCTGAAATACATAAGTATGTAAAGTTTCATTGAAATCGCTTGGCGGAAAGAATTGCTAGAGCAAAAAGTCTGAAAATGCTCTAAAATCGGAAAAAATCCAAGGGGTTAGTATTAAGATTTTGCCAAAAATTTTCATCTCTTAGAATTTTTATTTTTATACCCTATCCCCCTATTTTCGACCCAAAACTTACGAAAAAAGTATTTTTAGCGATAAGTAAGCTTTAGTTTTTGAGATTTGAGCGATTATATGCGGCATTGAATTCAGAAAAAATTCCCAAAAATTGTTTTTGTGCTTGTATCTCGGAAACTATACAAGATAATTAAAATTGCTTTTAATGAGTGTGTTCAGCATACTTTATTTATACTCTATGTGAATTTTTATTACGATGTCTCATAAAATACAAATTTTATAAACTATCAAAGTTCATATTAAAATTTGAATATATACAAAAATCGCCCATATGTGACAACCTGTAACTTTAAAGTCGATACAGATAATTTGAATTGGATTCAAAATATGGATTCCTCATACTTTATTGATACATGTGGAATAGTTTTGTTATATTACTCAAAAAACTATTACAATTTTGAAGCCATTATATATTAAATGTTTTTCTATTATGGATGTTATGTCTGGATCAGCTCTTGACTAAATAAAGACATTAAATTTACTCTTTAAACTTCTATATTTATTTATATTATAATATTTTTGGGAGATTGTGTAAGCATAAAAAAAAATTGACCCTAATACTGTAGGTACTGCAGCTCATACATTAATATAATGAATAGTTAGTTACCTAGCAAAATAAGCAGATCATTTTCATTGGTTCAATTAATTAAACGATCATTAAACTAAGTGCTCATTATAGTTCAACATCCTCTTGCGTAGATCTGCGGAGTATTAATTTTATTCGCATTTGTGTCACTTAACGAAATGAGTAATTAAAAATTAGTTCCTGCACTAGAAAACAAATTAATACTGTCAAGACATCATTAGTGTATAAACAACAAAACAAAATATTATTTTATAATAATAACAATAAAAAAATAAAAAAGATAATTTGTTTGTTGAAAGAAACATTATAAAAATAATATTGCCTTTATTGTAAACAACATCAGTCTTATTTTAACAATTTTTTTAATTACAATATTTTATCTTACTAAAACACCTTTACCATTTGCAAAAATATCTTCCAGTGTAACTATATAAAATATATTTAGTGCATTCCGAGTATATCTATATGAATATTACGATTTATATAAATAGATTTTGAAGAGTATAAATAATATAAGTGTAATGAACAAATCCTGAGTTTTACGAGCCCAAAATCATATCATTTGGCCCAATTGAGAATTTTAGCATCACTTAAAAAATATGTTCTGATCTTACAAATGGAAAATTGTATTGCTCAATTTATTTGCTTCTTAAATTGCTATTTTTAAGAATATTTTAAGGAAAAATAAACACTGAAATAATTACAAATTAACATAAATATTTCATTTGACCAAAAGGTATTGGTTGGTACAATGAATACTGTTTTTGAATCTGATGACAACAAAATATAGAAAAATGTTTCAAATAAAGATTGTAGGTAATATTAGTCTACATCTTTTTGATTGCAATGAAATGAACTCTATCTCATTTATTTACTAAAATATGCCCAAAAACCTTGATAGGCCTTCAAATAATCTAAAACTTTCTGTTGCTGAATTGTTACCAAAATCTAATAATTCATAACATAAACATAATACCTCCCTTACATGTACGTAAAAACGATAGAATTTAAGATATAAATATGGTGAATTGAACAATTTCCTTTGTATGATTTTAACTGGGCCAAATGATATGATTCTGGGCTCGTATTTAGTTGAATAAAATATATTTTGAAGCTAGATGTGATTGTTTAACCGGAAATGATATATCACTTCCGTTTTTAAAGGATGCGGACAATTGACATTGTGCAACAATTTGTTTCTGAAATAGTTGAATAGTTTTTTCAAGTTGAAAATTGTTTCCTATTCAATATATTTTCTCTTTTTTTGAGGTACACATTTGCTTGTTTGCAACAATTTTTATTATTATATGTTTAAAGAAACTTTAACTTTAGAATCTATAATTTCCTGCTTAATTTTTTCCTGTCTTCTATTTTCTCGACACTTCTTCACTAAACCAATAAAGTGACATGTGCCCAAATGACATATATAAAGGAAAATTATGCAGCAGAAAAATAGAAAAATCCCAATAGGTATAATTAGAGGATTTTGTAATACACTTCGTCGTGGAATAACATCTTCATCTCCGAAATAATCCGAATCGTATAGGTATGTATTGTTGTCAGCCATTGCTGACAACGATGCTCAAATGTTGTTTTAGAAGATCGACTAACTTGATTCGAATGTGATTTGTCTTCGGTTTTTTGTTTGTGATGCAGTCTTCAAGGCATTTTTGATTATTTTGTTCTGGAAAATAATAGTTGTTATTTATAAATAAATTAGTTGGATGATATAAGATGTTCGGTTAAATTTAAATAAAAAAGTTGCCATACTTGTAGGCCAATTTAATGAAGTTTTTGTTTTCCCGAAAAAATACAGAGGTTACTAGATATGGACAGAAACATTTTCGTTGATTTTTCATTTTTATATATCGCATAATCATATTCAAACAGTTGCCAATTTAAATTTACCCCTCCACTAACATCTTTGGGGGCTATGATTCGACGGCTGGTAACCGCACTTCATACGTAAATATATATATATCTTTTACCGAGATCTGCGTAAGCAGAGTGCCACACCTATAATGGGTGATGATATTTTTTTTTATTTAAATGAAAGTTTCAAATACAAAAAGTAAATATTTTTACTGTCTAACCTGTGGAGTAATAAAATATTTTTTTCTGTGGAACATATTCAAAATATGGTGAAAATTTGACAACCGGAAGTGGTACTTTACTTGAAAAACCATGAGGCTTTTCTTAAATATATCGATAAATCAAATATTTATGATAATTATTGTTAATTATCTACAAATGTTTCTTAAGACATATTTCCGTATCTGGTACCATTTAAGACTATTGCTTTTATTTATTTTAACCAAGTTTAAAATTTAACTAACGTTGGTGCAACCCGGGCATTAGATGCAATCGTTTAAAAATGTTAAAAACAATGAAAATAGGTTTTTTGTGATCTAATCATTTTTTCGGAAAAACAAAATCATCATTAACTTAGTCTAATTATGTGGTAACTTTTGTCTAAGAGTCGGTATTTCCAACCTCAGATAAACTAGAGAGTACATTTATCGGAGGAATAAAATAAATATTGTCAAAATTATAGCTTAAATAATAATTATTGTTTTAGCTGTCATCTTTTGATGCAATAGTTTTTGTTTATTCCGCTGATAAATGTACCTATTTTCTAGTTTATCTGAGGTTGGATATACCGACCCTTATTTAACCGAAGTCTTTAAATTAAGACACTCTATGCTTATATATTTACTTTCGTTTTCTAACTTTTATAATACGACCACCAGTTTTAGATTAAATTCCAATTTCTAAATATTCGTGATATTCTAATATGCGTTGAAGATTATCATGCATAAAGAGTATTTGTAAAATATTTCATTTGGCCTTGGGGTATTGGTAAACAGGTAATTTGCATTTTAAGTCAGAAAAAGTCACAAAAGTTTATATAAATAACTTCACAAACTACTCATTCATTTGACCTATTCCACACAAAAAAATACTATTGTTAATTTAATAAACAACAGCAACAAAAACTCACCAAAATTCAAAAATCTCCTTGAATGAAATCACAATTTATCCGTTCAACCCTATACTCCATTCGTATGGAGCGGTTTGTTCACATTCTCAGCCGATAGTTGTTGGTTTCACAGATTATTTCGTTGAAATGTCCCGACTGACAAAGTGTAACTCATGTGTAACTGTAGCTTTCGCGTTTTGATCTCGGTTGTCCCTGGTTCTCTCTTCGCGACTTGTTGCCTGTGGACCGACAAACTGACCTTGCTGTCCCATTGGTGGCATGAATATAAACGTAGATAATTTTTTTTACCCGCAGGGCACATGTTTTTATTTCCTCATTATCTTTTACCTGTTGATGAGTTAATTAGTTTGCGCAATTTTGTTACCATTAAATGTTGGACTTATTACTTAATGATATTTAATACATTTGTTTATCCAACACCTCTCAATAAATGCTCTATAACTATGGCGATTTTAAACAAGCAAAGTAACAGATTACCCACTAGTGGGTATAATTTTGAGGAAAGTCACTAGTGAGTATTTTTTTATACACAACACCTTGGTAACTACTTCGATTGACATTTTAATTTAAAAATTTTAAGCATATGTCACTGTCAAATAATATTTCTTTAATAAATTTTTCATTTATTAAGAGGTGTTGGATAAAACGTTATACTTCACACGGCTTCGTGTGCTAAAATTTCTCTCGTGGGTAATTCCTTACTTTGCCCACTTGTAAAGTAAATAACTATTAAGCTTCTTTTATAATAAATTTTACTATAAGTTCTGAAAGTTTTCTCAACTTGTAGTTCCTTTTTAAAACGCTAAAATAGGAGAATCCCTGTTTTACCGACAAAATTTCATCTGAGTGTTCCAAATAACAACCACTTTTTCTTTAAAAATTAAAAATTTTTCTCTTATGTGCAATGACGTGAGTGTAAGAGACAAAATGTACGGTACTTTTTCTTAAAATTTCCTAAAAAATTTGGCCGTACACTTTTTGCACATTATCATCTATCCGGTTGTTTTGCAGTAGGCGAATTAGCTATCAAATATCATTATAAAATCAAATTGAAAACAAGAACTTCATTGTGTAATGTCCACTTTAAAACACCCGTAAACAGAGCTCGTGGAACCAGCCATTGTGACTTCTAATTTTAATTTAATTATTATATCTTAAATTTCATGTAAATGTTTGTGTATGTGAAGAACCATGAATTATAAAATGCATAATACATAATAATAAGCATAATTTTCAAGGAATATGTACTTACATCATTTCCATGTTCATTCATTTCATGGATAAATCTGCAATTTTGCAGAAATTGTTTATAATTTTCTGAAATAGTCTAGCCCGGTATTTAAAGTATCCGGGTATATTCTGTTGCTAATTATGGCCCAGTTTAGTAATTATTTCCGGTTATTTGTAATGCGACGGTAGTTAGTAATCTTATCCAAGTATAGTTAAATAAAAATATCACGTCGTTAACAGAATAATTGTGGAAAATTTATATAGCTAACATAAATATTTATTGTGTATAAAAATAATATAATCATAAATTTTAAGGATATTTGCATTTTCCTAAATACTGGTGTCTAGTTGAGTGTATCTTTTTAATTGTTACATCAAAAATATAAATCACATTCCATCACAAAATATAGTTAATATGTTTGTAAAACAGGACAAACAATAAAACAAACTTAAAAACATGTTACATCCAAAACTTTCACTATTAGACTCACTACTTATATCACTATTAATACTATCGCTATCCCCTTTGTTGTGATATCTTTTCACACTGACAACAATTACAATTAAAAGGGTAATCAAGATTCCGCCGAAGAGTAGAATATCTAAAGTTGTATTGTGCCAAATGCTTTCATTTTGAATGGAACGATCAAGTAATTTCATCGTTTATATCTGTAAAAGAACAAAATTAACTATATATGAAAATTTTAATGTAATAGTTTATTTACCTTAATCCTGAAGACGAAATTCTTTTTTGTGTCAATTATAGGATTGTATTCTTAGTTTGTAACATCACGAATAGGTCGATGTAGTATAAATAATATGAGATCCTTTTATGAACTGAGCATTTTATAATAAAAAATTGGATTTTTTAATTGGGTAGATATGAGAAAAGGAAAATACTTTGTGTGACTTGGGTTTTTCCGTTGCGTTCCAAATTTTATTTCCTTATTAAATAATTGTAAAACCACCATAAATTTTCAGAGATATAATCAAATTATTTAGGTGAACATTGACGCGATTCTTCACAATTTTTCCTATTGTTTAATTTGTGTTGTAGCAATTAACATTGTTAAATATTTTTATAACAAATTGGCAAACTGTTATAGATAGACTTCCTCTTAAACTGATTAATGAAATATCAAGAAAAATATTCTTTTCGTTTTTTTTTTCATCCGCCAATTCGTCCACTTAGTGTAATTAAAAAAAAATAGTGGTTTATATATCTAGGGAGTAAAGTACGTCATTATTCGCCAAGAGCGCCTGAGACAAATTTATCGGTTGTATACGAGCCCAAAATCATATTAGTTGGCCTAGTTAAGACTTTTAGAATAGCTTTAAAAAAATAGTTCTGATCGAACAATAATAACAACTGAAATAATATCAAATTTACAATTTGTCCCAAAATTATTTGCTGGTATCACAAACATTGTTTTTAAATCTGATGACATCAAAATACAGAAAATTGTTTCAAATAAAAATTGTAAGTAATATTATTCTACATCTTTTTGATTCCAATGAAATTTTCTCTGCCTCATTTATTTCTTAAGATAAGCTCAAAAACCTTGATATGCCTTGAAATAATCAACAAGTTACTGTTGATGAATTGTTAAAAAAATCTAATTAATTCGTAGCATATACAATACCTCTGTTACACATATGTATGTGCGGAATATAAAAATTATAGAATTTAAGATATAAATAAGGCGAATTAACAAATTTCGTTTTTAAGACTTTAACTGGGCCAAATAATATGATTCTGGGCTCGTATAAAGTTTAGTGCTAAACACTCGTATGAGTAAAAAAATATATCATGGCCTAATTTAAATATATTACTAAACTATGAACATAAAACCGTGCACAATTGGCAAACACAATAACCACAAGCATGCCCTATTACTGCGTTAGGTTCTTGACCATGAGTTGGAATATCTTCAGTGTTACTATTATTTTCGCGCCTTTTACAAGCAATACAATAGATTACTATAAATATTGCTATTACTGTCAAAGAACTAAGTGCAACTATAATGTAGGTCGTATAATCATTTGTTTTGTCAATATCTTGAATTTGGTTAGCAGCCATATTGATTTATTGGGACGGATTTTATCTGTAAATAAAATGAATAAATTATTACAGAATCTTCCAAATAAATTGATATTTATAAATGTAATTTATTTGTGAGTTGTATATTCCGAAAGTTCATTATTTTAACACACAAATAAAAAATAATACTTGATGGTATCACAAGTTCTGTTTTTGGGTGTTTTAAGAGAAGTGACGCGTTAAAATTTTCGGTAGGGAGTTTTCAACAGGAATGTACGTTTTGGATGTCTTAGAATACGATTTTTCGTCCACGATAACTCAAAATTCAATAAATGAAATTTAGATTTTATTAGATTTAGATTAGATTTTTTGGGCTTCATTAAATAAAGGAATAATTTTTATTGTATTCAAAAGATGTAGAATAATACTAGCTGCAACTTTAATTTGAATTTTTTTTCGATATTTTGTACAGTTGAAATTAAATAAGATTCTAGTGGCAATGTCATTTTCAAATTTCATATTTCGAACTTGATTGTTCAAATTACGAACTAAAAATATTTCAACTATAACTGAAACTGCTAATATATTTTATTAATATATGTATTCCTATATTCAGTATTTTAAATAATAGAATGATTGCAGTATATATGTTTTTAAGTTAGATAGTAGTTTTGCCATAAACAATATAAAGAATAGATTTGTTAAAACGAGTAATAGCAAAATTTTCAAATAATATTTCAATGTTTTATTTCATGTATATTGTGTAGAATACTTGCAAAATCGCGGATCTAGTTTCAGCGGACACAAGTTAAAAATAGAAACATCATTCCTCAGGATTTTTCAGGTTCAGCCCTACTTTTAATCGACTAAAAGTTCACCGGCTGCTAGATTTAATATTCAACTTGATTGTAAATTAATTGCATCGACTGCGCAAGTCACTAATTTAAATTTGGTGGGAAAAATTTTGTTAGTTTCAAAATATTTCATTTATAATCATTAATATTTTGACAACTATTTTACATATTTCAATTAAACTATGGCTCGTAAATAATTAAAATACAAGGTGCCTATCCTATATACTAATACTTCTGAGTGCAGTTTTTAATCTGATACAAAATCATTTTGCTGTCAATGTTCTAAAATTATTTTATAGCCTCCAGAAACAGAGCTCGTGGTGCTAGCCAATATTTGTGGGGTAGCACGAACAATAAAACACAATCGATCTCCACTAAACATTCAACTACTTTCGCCTTGTCCACATTCATAGATGCTCGTTTATTCTTCACACTTACACACAATCGTTCATCCTCAATCTCACCCGCATATATTAGTTCTACCAACCTTTCATTTGACATCCGCTCGAGTTGGCCAAAACACTTCAACTGACTCACTCCCACTTTTTCTCTCTCTCATTCTTCTCTAAATCTCTTTCACCGTACACCAAGGTGTTTCTGACACTATAACTACACTTCCCTTAAATACCTAATTTCCACAACAGTTATACGTCGCTCATGCTTCTTCTTCCATACATCATACACAACATTGAGAACTATACATCAATGTAGAAGATATTAACACACTATTATAAACACTCAATTGAGCATCTTTAGATACTGAAAAAAAGTAATGCACTCAATACCTTGTACCCTGCAGACATACGCCTTTCAATCTACTGATAGTTACTTTGTCTGTAAAATAGAAATTATTTGATGTTGTTCTAAAGGTATCTCCAATCTCAGATAAACTAGAACTAGAGAATAAATAAAAAATATCGCATCAAATGATGACAGCTAGAATAATAAGATTTTGTTGCGATATTTTTTGTTTATTCCACCGATAAATTTATTATAGAGTTAACTGATGTTGTTATACCGACTCTAATTTAAATAATGTAGTTTATTTCACACCTCCCAGGGATGCAATTCGCGTTGTCGACCTATAATAATATCACATCAATAAATTACTTATACTTTGAGTTTTTTCACAAACTTAGTACTTACATGATGCCGTATTCATTTATTATTAATTATTTAAGTAAAATCTTACGTATAATATTTAATTGTAATCGAAGACTGACGAATCACTCAGTTACACATGTGCTTACTTTCGCGCATATCTGGAAATTGTAACGTTTCGTGATTAAATGTTGGCACGCTTGCGCATTTATTCTGTTGTGAACCAAACTAGTAGTGTATGAGGTTTTCTGTTTCTTCTTCGATCGTTTTTGGCGGCCAACCGTGACGTCATGAACTGGCGCCCAGACGTCGTGACGTGGAAAATAAACCCAAAAAAATACTTTCACTTACTACAGTTTAATTTTTATTGCACGCTGTTGCAATCAACAACCACTTTTTGCACTGAAAAGACGTAGACAAGATAAATAATTGACATTTTGTAAAATGTATTACATAGGTAATTAAACTTGTACTGGTTGATGATTTTTATTACTTATATTTATTTTATAATTGTAAAATGTATTACATAGGTAATTAAACTTGTACTGGTTGATGATTTTTATTACTTATATTTATTTTTGCAACTTGTAAACCATTATAAAATTTATATAATATAAAATATATATCAAATAATATTAATAATTTGGCACTAATTTCCTTACGTTTATATTATATATTTATATAATAATAATTATAAAAAATATAAAGGAATGACTATACTTAAATCTATAATAATACTGTATATTAGTCATCTCCACCACAAAAATGTCCAACAATTTCTAAGCAGCAACAACAAAAATCCTGACACTCTATTAAGATATAACAACAAGCACAACATATGTCTACATCATCGCTATCAATTGTAGTAGTTTCCTTCTTTTCCTCTTTTTTCTCCTCGTTTACTTCCTCTTCCGTTTCGGAATTACGGTGTGAATGAACGACCATAAATACAGTGGTAATTAGACCAAATACAGAAACGAAAGATATCAAAAATGCATAAATTTGTAGGTTGGTCAAAATTGCCTGAAAGTTATTTTCTGAAAGATGCATATTTGAATTTTATAGCTGCCTGTACTTCAAACTAACAGATTTTTTCAGTTGGATGTTGAACACTGAATTCAAATTATCATTGGTTATTCTGAAAAAATAAATGTTATTATAAAACACGTAAACAGTGTTGTGACATTATTTTAAAAATGATCTAGATCAGATCATAGATGAATATTTATGATCGGACCTATTTTTTTAGGAATCAGGAATAAAAGATCTTTTTTTTAGATCATGAAAAATATCAGTCAATATTCCCACATTTTTTATTTTTATTAAGACAATAGAAAGGTGAAAACAACAAATAAAATACAAATTTACTTTTTACAAAATAAAATCAAAAAAGTTATTTTATATTTATTTTTTTCCTAAAGATATATTAAATTATATTAATTTAATTTAGTATAATATTTGATCTTTTTATAGATCATAGATCTTATTCTTTTGATCTAGATCAAGATCTTAAAATGTAAAACGATCTAGATCTGATCAAAGATCTTACGAGTTGATCTAGATCAGTCACAACACTGCCCATAAAATCATTTAAATATTGTCACTTACTTGTGAGTCAGTGTTGCGCGAGTTTTCCACGAAAACTGAATGAATCTTGTTTACTTGCTCTCCGACCAGGGTTGCCAACTATATTTGTGACACCGGATGCAAAGACAGCCAAAATAAAAATAAATGTAAATACAAGAAAAAATTGACAGAAATCAATGTTCTTAAGAAGTGGCAAAGTACGATTTTTTTTTACAATTTTAATACTCACATAGGTACATCCAATGCGCTAAGAAAATATCGACAAAAATAATCGCTGAAAATGCGGAGAAAAGTTAAGAAATCTTATTTGAAATTTTGCAAAATGTGATAGGTAAATAAAATTGTATTTGATGATGATTTATGAGGCGCCGTTTGGGCCAAAATATAACTTTCTGCAATATATATATATTATTGCTAAATATATATAAAATTTCGTTATATATAATATTTTCCGTTGTCAATATATACAAATTTTATTGTGATATAGAGAAAATTTTGTGATATAGAGAAAATTTGGTGATATATAGAAAATTTTGTGATATATAGAAAATTTTGTTATATATAGAAAATTTTGTTATATATAGAAAATTTTGTGATATATAGAATTTTTAGTTCTATGAAATGCCGCGTTATAATGAAGGCGCTCACTTTTACGTACGGTCTTGCCTAGTGACCTTTATATATTATGGACTGGAAAGTCCATGTTCATATTTAGATGCTATCTTTATCTAACGTAAAATCTGCGTATAGTCCGCATTTCGGTAAACCCTTAGCTCTGGCGTCGACAGGAATATTTTCCATGATTAAAATTACTCCTTATTGCACCTCGAGTGCGACAAGTTGAAGCATTTTGATTTTATATTGTGTTAGTTTTGAGCATAATTTTAAACACACATTATTATTCACAATATTAAATATGGTTATAAAATGTATTGTATTGGGTTGTAGTAATACTTAGTATTAGTAAACAACTGAAATTTGATAGGTAAGTATTTACTTTTTATTTATTTTATTATAATATGGGCTGGTTTTCATTTTTTTTATATAAATGTCAAAGAGTTAGCTGGATTAATAAATAATTAATACATGTTACCATGATTAAATAATAGTTGCTAACCTAAGCTTACTAGACATCAAAAGAATTAATCCAAAAGATCATTTGCATGTAGTAATCATTTTATACCAAATGATTGAAGGTGACCTATTAAATAGAGGAAGATCTGCATTTCAAATTGTAAAAAAATGTGAAATGTATTTGAATAATCGATGTAAATATTATATGAAATATATAAACTTATGTTTACAATGTAACAAAGCCACAGTAAGGTCAAAATGGAAAAAAATAATTTTGTGTACCAATGGTTTAATAATATATCTTTAAAATATGCGTGTTATTTCCTGTTAAAGTTTATAGATTTCTGTGTTACCGACTCCCGTACGCTGAACGAACTCGATCAGGTGTTTCAGGTTTGACATTCCCCATTTTCTCCATAACCTTAGTTCAATCTTCCTAGTTCCCGGTGCAATTTAATAAATATTAAACAGTTACCAACTATTTGGTAAATAATGACAAAGTGCATTAAATAAATTTCACTATTGGGATCTGTTTTTATTGTTTTACCTCAACAGTCAACAATTAGATATGTAAGTACCAACATATCGAGTGATTAAGAAAATGGCATCAAATGATTCCAAGATTGTATGTCCAGTCCATAATATATAAAGGTCACTGGCAAGACCGTACGTAAAAGTGAGCGCCTTCATTATAACGCGGCATTTCATAGAACTAAAAATTCTATATATCACAAAATTTTCTATATATAACAAAATTTTCTATATATAACAAAATTTTCTATATATCACAAAATTTGCTATATATCACAAAATTTTCTCTATATCACAGCGAAATTTTATATATCACAATAAAATTTGTATATATTGACAACGGAAAATATTATATATAACGAAATTTTATATATATTAAGCAATAATATATATATTGCAGAAAGTTATATTTTGGCCCAAACGGCGCCTCATAATGATTTCCATGACTTATATTATAAGCGTTGGTTTATAAAAATAAAACAAAATATGTGTTTTTAAGAAAAGATTTATTCTTTCGAATTCGTGTGCTCACTCAACGTCACAAATCCATCTGCCGAACCTCGGCACATAATACGGTAACAGACCCCTTATACGTAATATAACACCCTTAATTGCAAGTTATGCTACTTTCTTTGATTAATTGATTATATAATCATTTTCGTAACCCAGTGCCTGTTTGGTTGTTTCTCAATATTTATTTTTAAAACTTCAAATCATTATAAATAATAATATCATTTAATTATATCAATAGTTCGGCACAAATTTCCTTACGTATATGGTAGTATTTTTATAATAATAATAATAATGTTAATTTAAATTTATAATAATACTATGTACTAATTAGCTCCACCAAGTCCAAGCTCTACATTTTGTAAGAAGTAACAAGAGCAATCCAAACAAATACTACAACAAATACCAGCTAAGCCTGCATCATTGCCTAATTCCTTTTCTGTTTCGGAATTACAGCATGAACGAACGCACATAAATACTGTGGTAATTAAAACAAATACAGTAACGAAAGATATCAAAAAGGCATAAATTTGTGGATTGGTCCAAGATGTCTGGGAGATATTTCCCGAAAGATGCATATTTGAGTTAAATAGCTGCCTGTAAGGACGTTTTACAATAAAACTAGCAGATGCCGTTGAACATTGAGTTCAATTTGCCAATGTGGATTCTGAAAAAATAATAGTGTATGTACTGAAATAAATTCACTGTTTCGTTGGCACTTACTTCTGCGATTATTTCACTAACACTGAATTCCGGCCAGGAATGCCGTTTATATTCTGGATGACAAAACGGGAACGTCGCCAATACCCGACAATTCAAAAACAGAATATTCTTTGCCAGAATATTCATTTCCCGAATATTCAAACCATTGGCAGAATCGCGCAATGTTCGAAAACGTTCTTCATATCTGTATTGTTTTAGTGAAGCTATCATTTTGGCACTTGAAGACTTTTGTCTACTATCATTTTTTTTCAAACAAATTAATGAGCCCTGATTTATCGACAAGCGCACGTTTATATCCAGTGACTAATACTTGAACTAACTTTCGTAGTTACTCTAGTGGCAAGTATCAAAAAATGACTCCCGCTTATGTTTTCGGGAATTAAATGATTCGGCGGATCCGTTTTCGACCGTTTTGTATTTCGTGTGTTGAGTTTTCGGTTTCTGAATATTCGGGAATTTAATTATTCGGCCAATGACTATTCTGACAAAGAATATTCTGTTTATGAATTTTCGGATGTGACAAAACACGTAAAATTTGCAGAAATCAATTCTTAGTGACAAAGTAGAGATTCATGGATTTTTTATATTATTCATCATCAGATACATTCAATATTCTAAGACACCCACAAAAACAATCACAGCAGTTCTCTTTTGCGTCCTCTTTTATTTCTTCTCTTCTCTGCGCTTTTTGTTGTTCTTCTGTTCCAGAATAACACCAAAGACAATAAAAACACATATACACTGTAGTCAATAAACCTAGTACACTTGCCACTGAAATTATTAACACATATAGCAGTGAATTTGTCCAGATTTCATTAAGATTGTTTCCTGAAAGCTGCATAGTTTGTATTGGTTGAAAGCTGCCTGTTGATTTGCTGGTCTAAACAGTAGTACCAACCTCAGAATTTTTTTTATTTTGAATCCGTAGCAACGAAAATATATTGTAAAATTGTTGACAATATACTCAACACACTTTCAAATATATCTAACTAGCATTATATGAGGTTCGTATGTATGTTCCTACTTCGATCGTTTTTGACTGCCAACAGTGACGTCATCAAAAACGTTCAGATGTCGTCGTGACATGGAAAATAAAACAAAAAAAATAGTTTTACTTTTTGTAAAGAAAATGTGTAGCAAAAAAAAATCTAATTTGATATTTTGTAAAATGTGGTATGGAATTAAAATTGCATTTATTGATGATTTTAATAACATATTTATTTTTGCAACTTGTAAATCATTATAAAATCTTATATTAATACAAAATATCTATCAAATAATCTCTTACGTATATGGTAGTATTTATATAATAATAATTATAAAAAATATAGTGGAATGTTTACTTAAATTAATAATAATAATACTATGTACTAATTAGCTCCATTAAGGCAAAGCCCTAAAATTTCTAAGCAGAAGCAGCAAAAATGACTGCATTCCGTTAAGATATAACAGCCAATACAGCAAGTACAACATATGCCTCCATCATCGTCTACTTCCTTTTCTGTTTCGGAATTACGGCATGTACGAACGCACATAAATACTGTGGTAATTAAACCAAAAACAGAAACGAAAGATATCAAAAAGGCGTAAATTTGTGGATTGGTCCAAGTTGCCTGGGAGATTTTTCCCGAAAGATGCATATTTGAGATTAATAGAGACGTTTCACAGTAAAACTAGCAGCTACCGTTGAGCACTGAGTTTAAATTCTCATAGTGGGTTCTGAAAAAATAAACGTTATTAGAAATTGTTGAATGCACACATAAATACGTATTATTTCATACTGGTTACTTATGTAACATTTTTCGGTATTTATCGTACGAAAAGTGAAACTTTAAAGTAAAATTTGACTTTCAATTTGTTCATTATTTATAAACAAATACTTGTTCCTATAGAAATTGTTATTTAGCCTACTTATATCAACTCATATTTCTACGAATTTTTTATAATTTCTGTTAGTAAATACTAGGTATTAATTTAATAACTTTATTAACCAGTATGAAATAATAGTTATTTACTTTACAAGTGGGCAAAGTAAGGAATTACCCACGAGAGAAATTTTAGCACACGAAGCCGAAGGCTGAGTGTGATAATTTTATCGAGTGGGTAATTTCACTTTGCCCACGTGTGAAGTATAACGTTTTATCCAACACCTCTTAATAAATGAAAAATTTATTAAAGAAATATTATTTGACAGTGACCATCTGCTTTAAATTTTTGAAATTAAAATGTCAATCGAAGTAGTTACCAAGGTGTTGTGTGTTATTATTATTGTTATAAATAAAAAAATACCCACTAGTGGCTTTCCTCAAAATTATACCTACTAGTGGGTAAACTGTTACTTTCCTTGTTTAAAATCGCCATAGTTATAGAGCATTTATTGAGAGGTGTTGGATAAAATTTTGTATGTACCTCGAACGAAAAATTACAGCCGAATTAGTAAACAACTTGCTAGTACCTTAAAATTTCACTTTTCTTTCTAGATACATAAATAACTATTATTTTTGACATATGTGACTTTGTTTAAAATAATTTTAAATATTAAAAAAAAAACCGACGAAAAACTGACAAGCGAAAAGTGAAAATATACATTTTTCTCTTTTCAGTTTTGGGTAGAATTTCAGTTTATTTTGTTATAGAATCTATTTTCATTGAATTAAAAATTAGTTCTATTACTAAATTGTGTTTCCATTATTTTATTATATTTTCTTTTAAATTGTATAAATGATAATATTCCACAATTATATTATGTACTGAAATAAATTCACGATTACGTGCTCACTTACTTGTCAATCAGTCTTCTGCGATTATTTCACGAACACTGAACGCATTTTGTGTGTTTGTTTCGCCGACCAGGGATGCCAACTATATTCTGGATAACAAAACACGCAAAATTGGCAGAAATCAATGTTCTAAGAAGTGGCAAGTAGAGACTCGTGGAATTTTTATATTTTTAATCATCATCACATACATCCAATACTCGAAGACACCCACAAAAACAATCTCTACAGCACTGTTCCGCGTCCTCTTTCATTTCTTGTCTTCTCTCCGCTTTTCTTTCTTTTTCTGTACCGGAATAACAGCAAAGACAATAAAAACACATGTACACTGTAGTCACTAACCCTAGTACACTTGCCACTGAAATTATCAACACATATAGCAGTGAATTTGTCCAGATTTCATTGAGATTGTTTTCTGAAAGCTGCATAGTTAGTGGTGGTTGGAAGCTGCTTGTTGATTTGCTGGTCTAGTCAGTAGTGCCAACATTTAAGATAATGCCAAAATCCCCACATAAAGACACCCACAAAAACAATCGCAGCAGCATTTTTTTGCGTCCTCTTCCATTTCTTCTCTTCTCTGCGCTTTTTGTTGTTCTTCTGTTCCAGAATAACACCAAAGACAATAAAAACACATGTACACTGTAGTAACTAAGCCTAGTACACTTGCCACTGAAATTATTAACACATATAGCAGTGTATTTGTCCAGTTTTCATTAAGATTGATTTCTGAAAGCCGCATAGTTGGGGGTGGTTGAAAGCTGCCTGTTGATTTGCAGATCTAGTCAGTAGAACCAACCTCAGGAAAATATCATTTTGAATCTGGAACAACGAAAATATATTTTAAAATTGTTGATAATATATTCAACATATTTTCATATTACATGTAGCGTATAAAATCGTAACAATTTAATTAATATATACAAATAAATAAACCATCAGGCCGTTTACCCATTTTCAGTAAATTATTTACGCGTACAACCTTTACTGTGTGAAAATAAAATGAAAAAATTTTGCTGCTATTCTTCGAGGTAGGTCAATGTCCGCTAAATTCTTGTTCGTGGTATACGATTACAATTGATTTTGAGTTCAGGGAACCAGAACAAAGTTACTTATATCCAGTTATATCATAACAAATTTTTTTAACTTGTACCATCGGTCAATAGTTTATTTTTTGCAATTTTGCAACTACGGAATTTTTGTTTGGTTTAACTTTATCTTATGACTTGTAATAGTAAAAATATGTTTCTTTGGTCTATTGGAAAAAATGTATACCATACGCAATATATATTAGCATTAGCATACAAAACAATATATACATGCGTTTCTAGATAAATAAATTGGAGTTTGAGAATTTTTTTTTACAAATGTCGATTTATTTACGAATTGTCAGTAAACAAAACGATAAAGAAAATACTAGTTGAGGTAATGTAATTTATAATACTTTAAGTTACTCGATAACTCAAGTTAAGCACAAACTGCCCGCGGTCAGTAGTCAGATGGGTGACCGTTTTGCGAAAACTCATATGCATGTCTTTGCTACACCACTGAAAACGAGGAACCGAGGCGGCATATAACCTCAGCAGTTGGACCGCTTTACCAAATAATAAAAAATAATAGTTATTTGTGTATCAAGTGCGGATAGAGCATTGTTTGTTGCACGCGGCGAGAAATTGTTGATCGAGGCGAAGCCGAGATCAACAACTCGACAAGTGCACCGAACAAGCTCTATCCGACGAGATACACACAATATTTTTTCTACAATCGTTGACCAATGTCAAGCTATAGAAAAAAATTAATTTTCAAAATTATCTTTGGTCACGCCTGTAACAATTCAGTAAAATTGTAGTTACCCATGTCACCGTAATCATGGCAACGTTTATGAACAAAATAAAAATTTTCAAAGAAATCATAATTTGACACATCGAGTACATTTGACATATGGAGTACATTTGACATAAAGTCTACAGAGTGAATACGTTTATGGTGATTAAGTTGAAGTGTATGTACGTATATGGCAACTGTATTTGCAATAGCAAGGTTATTACCAGAAAAATCCAATGCATCATTTACTTTTATCTAATTTATTTTTGTTTTATTTTTGTCGCACTAGTGCGACAATATGTCACTTTGTCGCCCTAGAGCGACAATTTTGAACATTTCCTAACTAAAAATGGAATAACAATGTCGATATTGTGCAACGATTGTAGAAAAAATACTTTGTGCAATTTGCATGTAGACAATATTATCGCACGCAATGTGTATCTTGCATGAGGCCGTAGTGCGATAAACAAGTAGTATTCCACGTATTGCATACCAAATTTTATTTAGAATTGTTCGGATTTTGTAAAATAGTTAATTTAGTTTATCCAACAACTCTCAATAAATGCTCTGTAACTATGGCGATTTTAAACAAGGAAAGTAACAGATCCACTAGTGAGTATTTTTTTATTTATAACAATAATAATAACACACAACACCTTGGTAACTACTTCGATTGACATTTTATTTCAAAAATTTAAAGTGTCACTGTGAAATAATATTTCTTTAATAAATTTTGCATTTATTAAGAGATGTTGGATAAAATGTTATACTTCACACGTGGGCAAAGTGGAATTACCCACTCGATAAAATTATCTCACTCAGCCTTCGGCTTCGTGTGCTAAATTTCTCTCGTGGGTAATTCCTTACTTTGCCCACTTGTATAGTAAATAACTATTGTTATTGTTGAATTAAAAATTTAATTTATTTCAAATCAAAGTAGCAACAGGTCGGAATAGATTTTAAAATAATAGCAACCACAGTAATCATATAAACAGTGCGGTAATATTAAAAAATAAGTCATTATCTGTCTGAAATGTAGGATATATCGCATGATCGTAGATAAAAATAATGTACATTTTTGTCATTTGAAATTTATTTGACAAAATGATCTTTCATATTTGTTATTTAATGAAGTACAAGTACAAGTAATCCACAAGTTCCACAGATAAAATTCTATCTTTAAAAATAATATCTTAAGGGTAAAAAAACACATTGAATAATTTACAAAATTATGGTTTATTAATAAATAATTTAATATTCATAATAAAATGTAACAATCAACAAAATTATTTGTTTTTATATTTGATATTGTAGTCTTCTATAATGATAATAATTATTAGTATTATTAGATTGCCTCATTTGAACACAGGTCATTTATTATAGGAAACCAAACCAGCATGAAGGTCAATCTAATATTATTACGATACATTAGTAGCGAAAATTATTGTTCATTAATTCAAATTGAATACTATATAGTGTTCATGTTCATAACATTAAAATTGTAAGCAATAGTTGGTACAAATTATTTTACATTTATAGTTAACAAGTTAGAAATAAATTACAAATCCCTCATCATAAGATTATATTAGAGGATCAAAGCATTTAAAAATGAATCGACACATCTCAATGAACTTTTCTGAAGGAGGATCATCTTCCTCAAACTGTTTCTTGAACCATCTTTCATAGACTGCTTGTAAACATATTATTACAACCAATAGAAAAAGCAATATGAAGAAAACCACCAATGAGTTGGTATTTAAATCTCTCTCGGATTTCGTAGAATTTATTGTCATGCCTTGGTTTTTCCTTCTGTAGTATGACATCTAAAACGAAAATGGATCAATACAGAATTCTAAGAAATATTTTAGTAATCTGGGATTTTGAAATTTTGTAGTTTGTAAGCGCGAAATGTAATAAATTAACCATTCCGTAACCAAAATAATTTACAATCGTTTGTGCTTTGGGGTATATTAAATAATTGCACTTCTGTTTTTAGGTAATTCTTAAGTTAATTTCTTATACAAAAATCGTAAATTGTAACGTTGACAAATAAAATCAACAAGAAAAAAATGTGTTTAAAATTTTTTTATCAAATACATTTATACATTTATTGTTAATGTTGTAAACATAAAAGCTCGTTTTTATTTTATAAATCTTAAAAATGCTATTTTATTATTTATTATATACCATAGCTCCAAAAGATTTTTAATTATTATTTTCATATATCTCATAGCATAAATTTCTAACAATTGTTAAAGGAACGTCAGACCAATAGTGGACAAATAACATGGAACGAGAAATGTTAAAAGTATTGTTAACCCATTTTAATAATAAATTAATCATAACAATTTTAATTAATTAATTATGATTATTATAATACTTTAATTTATTTAACAAGAAGTTATATCTAGACTTACCTACTAATAGATTGTATTAGTCCAATCAAATGAGCACAAAATCTTGTTTGATTGTATTTTAAAAGTAATAGCTTTTCACAACAAAAATTGACGTTCTTCTACAGTGGATAAACAAGAACGAATGATTGTGTTTTTACATTAAACCTGTGCTTGAGAAATTAGCAAAACTTCTCCGTAAATTTACCATTGGGTTTTACAAAATATACCGCGGATTTTCCTCTCCCTGATACGTGCAAATATACGCAGTATCAAATTTATTACCTTGAATTAATACAAGGAAATTGTTTCAAAAATATATTTTCGATTTATTTTAGAAAGTTTTTAGCTATTAGCTCATTTCAAATTCTTGTTGAAATTGACAGTATACCTGAGCTTTATTTAACATTCAAATTCATATAAAAGTACAAGTTAATACAGAATATATTACGTTTATATTCAGTGGCAGCACTGCTAAATAATTTAATATAAATATTTATAAAAATAGTACAAAAAGTACAATAATAATAAAATACATTAAACTATATGACTATTGTTATGGAATGGCAGTAATATTACAAGTGGAACAAGTTAATAATTGACACATGTTTCCTGAAGTTCATTACAAATAAGTTTATAAAATTGTGTTAATCATCATCATTGCAATAATTAATACAACATTCAATACATAAAAGTACTGTCTCCGGTTTGTCTTTGTCTTTTTTCATCTTCATAACACTGCGAATATTATTAATATAATATAAAGTGGATGGAGATTTGAAATTCTATTTTCGAGAATGATAATTTCTGGAAACAGAAGAAATGTATCATTAATCGTGTAGTAATAATTAATGCATTATTCCTTACTTCCTTTTTATTTCCAATCAAACTGTGCTATATAGTAGTTAAAATTATGTCAACAAAAGCAAAAATAATCAGGAGAAAGTCGAAAGTTAGCCTCTCTTCTTTCCTTACCCGTGCAGCATAGTTCGTAAATAATGTAGACAACGATTAGAAAACACAATATATCTCCTACTGCTATTCCGATAATCGTACCAGTTTCAAGCATGGTTAGAAATAAAATTTAGTGACGTTAATCTAAAACAAAATTAAAAATAAAATACATTATTACAACTGATACAGATTTTATCTATTTTGATAAGATTCTAAATACCATGATGTAACTACGAAATGAATAATTTCGTGCTGCGAATTATGGTGAGTGAAGATTTTAATAAATCATTCTGTGTATGATTAAACTATGCCATTCCCAATGCTTATACATTATGGGTAGAATTAACAATATTATTTGATGGTAGTACATGTTTTAATGTAATGAAATTATTGTGTTTATATTTGTTGTTCTATGAAAGTAAACCGCTATACTCAAATTAGCTAAATGATGTGACGATACATATGTTTACATAGAAATGATAAGATCATTTTTTTGTCAATCGTATGAACTATTATCGCTTGTTATCTTTTAGGTAAAAATTCATATTTTGAGGTAACAATAACTGTTATAAATTACAAGAAAATTAAAAATTGTGTCCGGAATAGTTGGGCAAAATATAATTATTTTGGTTGTATTCTAATTGATTATACAGGATGTAATACGAGATGCGGGCCATATGCGATTAACATGGGAAAACAGTTTTTTCATACGCAATGCAATATTTTATACAAAAATACTTCATATAAATGTAGAGCTTAAAATTCTGCATGTAAATCAGTATGTTGACATTATTTTAAAGAGCAAAGTAAGCGCTTAATAAAAAAAAAATAGTAATATGATTGGGTATATGATAGAGACAAATATATATTTTTATATTTATATTTTTATTAAAACTTGTATATGTTTTGAAAGATATTAAAAACCTTATTTCACAATAATTAATAATAATAAAAATATCATACAATTTGGCAATATACTATAAATTGTACGTACTTACTTAAATATAAAACTAGGTTACAATGTATGTTGAACGTTCTTAGAAAACGCAATGTTTAAGAGATAAAGTTTCCCGTTTTATTAGAATTTTTTAGAATATCCGGTCTTACTTATCTTATTACTGGAACATATTAATCTTACACTTCTATTTGTTATATGCAAAGTTTTACAAGGTTTCTGATTTCAAATATAAAATTGATATTTTGTAAAAGCATTCTGGAAGCAATATTGTAAATGGAGCCATTTCTCAATTGACATGTAGCAAATATTATATTATAAATATTATTAATAAAATTATTTTAGAACATTGTACGATTCTAAAACACCCTCGTGGTATCAGCAACACTTTAAATTTATTAATCGTCGCCATCACAACAACCAGCAGAGCAACATTCAATGCATAATATTGCAAGTTCTCCTGTAGCCTCACCCCTTTCCCTTCTTATTCTTGTTTCTTCATCTTCCATTTCACAATCTTCACAACATACACACATTCCTACTACAGCAAAGAATAGCACAAATATTGTACCGACTAAAATCACTGCAGCATAAATAGGATTGACAGTCCACGTATTCTCGCCAAGTGTGCTTTCCGATAATTTCATGATGCCAATGGGGTCCTTCACTAAAGTCACAAAATGCCAGATAAGTCATTTATATTATAAATAGAGCCAATAATATTTTACTGGGGTATAATAGAAATAAAATAGTGAAAGACCCCATTGTTAGAAAATAATGGAAAGTATAAATAATTCTTAAAAGTCAAAATGTACCGCTTGTTCTATAAAATGGAAAAGCAAAGCAATTCGAAATGAATGGAAAGTTGTTTCATATAATTTGAATAGTTTATTAAACCTCTGATATATACAAATTATGTCCTATACAAATATTATAAAATAATACTAAATAGGTATTTAAAATATGATAAAATCTACGTAAACATAATAAGGAATGGCTCTTTGAGCCTGCAGTATCATTCATACTGCAAGCCCAACGAATCATTTTTAATATTTCCTATACAGCCGGTCCTATCAACCACATTTATTTTTTAAATCAACAACATCGAAGTACTGAAAATACGCTGTTAAAATATAAACTGTATTTAGAAATAAATGCATTTCAAAGACCGGCCAAAAAATCGAGAATCAATGTAGCTTGTAATAAAAAGTTTTTGATTAAACTTAAATATAATTAGGAATATTTTTGATCACTTACCTCTTTTCACCCTTGTTCTTTCGTATTCTTTATCGCTTCCGAAATGGTAGATGGATTTTGACCGGTCGCATAAAGGGCAGCAGAACTTTGCGGGTGGGAAAATGCGCACTACGAAGAGAAAATTTCAATGAGAATATAATGTTTCAATAGTGAAAATTATAGATTTCGTACACAGAGCAGGCAGCTAGTTTTACTGTTGTCTTTACGTGTACAACACACTTCATACAGGATGTAGAGAACGACTAAAGACGATAAAATAACCCCTACTGCTATCCCAATAATTGCGCTGACCTCTAGCATGACTTATATTTTGGAAACAATTTTTGAGTCGTCTCTCTTTATTCTAAAACATAAACGTTAGCATTAATTCATACCCGTACAACATTACGAAATGATTTTCCGAAATGTGTTGAAACAATAATTTGCAATATGTATTGGGATTGTTTATCTGTTAATACATAACACATAATAATATACAAAGTTAAATGATTAACAAAACACTCAAAAATTTAATTGCCGTCTGTTTTTTCGGCAAGGTCAGAAAATATTTAAATTTAATGAGTATGGATGGGCTTGGCACATTACATCGTGGAAATATTGCTTTTTTGACTTACCTTTTTGTTAAAATGTTACTGTTGAACTCAGTATATAATAATACTGCGGGTATTTAATAAAATATCACAATTTTTCGGTCAGACAACAAATGTCCGCCTTGTTTTACGCCAGAGCACATAACCTGCTCTGGGAGATAAAGCTTGCAGAGTGCGAGAGCGGGCGAATAAGCGCGAGCATGGTCTTATTTTGGGTTTTCCCAATCGATGCGTCAGCTATCTGGTTCTGATTCGCGATTGTAGATGGCAACTGTTCCAAGGAAGGTATAGTGAATAGTGCGTGTTGCAGAATACGTCTTCATGGCAAGATTATAATCTGAGTTCTTCAGGAATTTTAGTTGCCATGGTAAAAAAAATATATGCTGCATATACATATGGGAGGCGGCGAGGAGCGTAACGACGAATCGACGAGCCTTTCAAGGTTTTTTATGAGGGGAGGTATTGCACAGGGGGGAGGGGGCGTAACGAAGAACCGACGATTCTTTCAGGTTCTTATTAGGGGTGCTATTATACAGAATGGTGAATCGAAAATCTTCAATTATTGACTTCCCTAATTATTTTACATAAAAAAGTTAACAGTTTATTGTAGAAAAAGAATTTCTGCATTTTTGAAACTAATATTTGTAATTATACTCTCCCGGGAACCGATAAAAAGACTGAAATGTTGATTGGTAATTTTCTTAAAATTATCAGTGCCATGAAATAACAAAATAAATGTGATATAATTAAGGGTTTATATTATTTCATATATTTTTATCGAGCAATATTTTGACCATAAAACCGTTTCACTAAAACTAATTTTCTTCCAAATTATACATTTTTTAATCAAGATACATAGCAGCAGATGACAGATAAAACCAATAACTTTCAATTGGTATATTTGTTTTATTTCATAGCCCTGATGATTTAAAAAAAATACCAATAAACATTTCCATAATTTTTCCGGTTGCAGGTGGAGTAAAAATATAAATATTATTGTCAAAATATGCAGAAATTCTTCCTAGAAAATGAGTTTCATGTTTGACTGTATTATAATAATCACTTGTTAAAGTAATAATGCCTATTAGAAAAATAAGCGACTAAATAAATTTAATTAATTTATTAGGTAAAGTAAATAATTAAATAGGATAATCATTAGTAATATTAATTATACAATTAGAAGTGTTAATTTGATGCAATTTGAATGAGTTCTTCTATAATAACTGATTAAAATGATTGAGGTGTACAAGAAAAATGTGAAAGCAAAAATAGTATTTTATGTATCTAGAACGAAAAGTGAATCTTTAAGGTATGAGCAAGTTGTTTACGGCCGAGGCGGGTAGCCGAGGCCGTAATTACTTGCGAGGACCTTAAAGTCACTTTTCGTTCGCGGTACATACAAAATTTTATTTCATACTGGTTACTAAAGTTGTTAAATTATAGAATTTATTAACAGAAATTATCAAAAATTCATAGAAATATGAGTTGATATAAGTAGGCTAAATAACAATTTCTATAGGAACAAATATTTGTTTATAAATAATGAACCAATTAAAAGTCAAATTTTACTTTAAAGTCCTAGGACTTTAAAGTTTCACTTTTCGTACGATAAATAGTCCGAAAAATGTAACATAAGTAGTCAGTATGACATAAAAGTCTTTATTCAAAAATGTCATGGCTTGCTATGTCCTCCATATGAAAAATAAAAGTTGATATCAGGGACTCGTAAATGATTTGATATAAAAAAAATTGATTATTTCCGCAAATTCATTATTTAAAAACGCCTTTTTAAGAAAGTGCAAACCAGAATCTTGTATATTATTTCATATAACAAAGTGATTTTCGAAAAAGAAAATCGGTAAATCTATATTTTTTATACATGTTCAAACTATCCTGCTAATGGGACAACTATTGTCTAATTTAACCAACCAATAAGCCTTATGGTTCTCGAGATCCCAATGCATTCATACCTCTACATAAAAAATGTGTTCTATGTAAAATGCGTTCCCCCATTAAAATATAACTTGGTTAGTCCAAAGGTACTTATAAATTCATCATTTGCGGATAGTCCCAACTTTGAGCTAGGGCAGTGAACTTTCGGTAATGAGGAAAGGAGAAAATGATAAAATAAAAACAGCAGAAACAAAATAAATACGTCCTAGATTAATTAAATAAGAAACCACTGCTGCACTAGATGAAATAAAACAATATCAAAGAAAATGGCAGGATCATGTATCAGAATGGGCGAAACAAGAGTATCAAAAATAGTACTTGAATAAAATAAATGTTGTACAGTGCAGAATGACCAAGAAAAAGCTGGGTTTAGGGAATAGGTTTTAAAGACTAAACTATGAAAATGATAAAGTTGAAATAAGATCTATCAATGAATATAAAGTTTAATATTATATTTGTTAGAATTTAAAGTTTTTATTAATACAGTTTGCGCATATAACTACAATAATATATAGTAACAAAAATGTTCTTAGAACGTTTTTACAACAATTATATAATAACTACTCCTAGATTTTTTTAAACAATAATTATGATAAATAATAGTCTTCTTTTTTTATACAATTAATTTTCTTGATCATTACAATAATGACAGTTAGAACAAAAATAATAGCACTAGCTATTCCAAAAACAATATACAAAGAATTTAAACATTTATCATCCACTTCTGAAATTCTTACACCCGTAATTGTTTCCATTGATTCATTGCTCATTGTTGTCTGATTGTCAATTGTTTTCGATACGTTTGTTGCTAGTAGTGATTCACTGTTGTTTATAAAAATATATAGGAGCTTCTGGGTGATATTTCAAATTTCAATGTTTGCCTTTTCCACAGACATTTTTTGTTGTTTCTGCAACAAGTAGACAATAATGATGTTTAGTTCATGGAAATGTTATTTTTAGCAAATGTTTTGTGTATAATTATGCTGTTTAGTAGTTAGGAAGTGACTCATATATTAAGTATATAAAATAACATGGTGGAATTATACTAGACTACTACAGTAAAATTTCATATTTATACTATTATTTCTTAGGGTCGGTATTTTAAACAAATAACGAATCATAAGATGACAGCTAGAATTCCACTGATACATTTATTCTATAGTTTATCTGAGTTTAGAAATACCGGTTCTTAGTAAAATAAATTCATCCTTTTAAGGTAATTAAATTTTTTACATATTCAAACCAAATTTATCTTTCTTAATTGTTTCTTCAAAATAATTTAAGAACATTTACATATCAGGAAAATAAAGTTATTCAACAACTACTAAATATTCACTATGTATTACTTTTTAATTTTATTCAGTTCGTTATAAAAAAAATATAAATTCTGTCACTTACAATCTGAATATTTTCTTCAGTCTAGCACAGTGTCACTCAAAGAAATGACTTAAAACTGTTTTTACAGAACTGTTGACTATCCACTACTTTTTCCAATTATTAGTCACTATAAACTAATTAGTATGCAAATTTTAGTAAGTGTTTTTACAACAACCATTCATTTGTTGATTACAAACAATCACAGTATTTATGAAAACGATTCGAATGATTTTAGTTCGACGAAATGAATTTATAAAACCGGTTTGTGGTGTGCTATTGTGCCTATTCCCTCTGCAAAACATAAAAAAAGATTTAAAAGTTAATTTATACGGGGAATTCATTAAGCGTCTTTAATAACCTTGTTTTGTTATGCTTGTTGAAGGAGAACGTGAATAGAAATTGATATATTCAAATCTCATTAGGTTTTTATCATATTTTCATATACCACGAATTATAATTTATTTATAATGAGCTGTGTTTCTATCAAAAAAAGAAGAGACATACAAATTTTTGAGAGACTTTGAAACTCACTGAATTATAATAATACTGGAACGCCAAAAAAAGTGAGCCCTGGGAGAGAACTAGACGTTTGGCCAAAATATGTAGAAATTAACATTCAATGATTTTAAAATAAACTGTTTAATATAAAAATTAAATAATGCATTAATAGGCATGTATTTTTTAGTTTTTTAATACAACCAATAAGTTTTGTTGGGTAACTAATAAGTATAGAGAAAAAATAAATACACAGGCTTATACAGTAAAAAAAGAGACTTGTTTTATTGAAATGAATAGCCGAAGTATTTCCTTTTCAATAATGTATCATGTTTGTATACCTAAAATTAAAATTAAGGTTACAAAGTTCAAAAAACATTAACCTCTTTAATATGGAAAATAAAATAAAACAGATAGGCTGCTGAACAAAACAAGATACTGTCAATATCAAAAATTGCTTTGCATCGACAACAGTTAACAGATAAAGATTATCTGCTATTATAGGAAATAAAACAAAATACAATTATATCTTCCTCCTTTCTGTATAAGTTTGTGTATTTATTTTTTCTTCAGTTATTAGTTCGCCACCAAAACTGATTGGTTGCTTTAAAAAACTCATCCTGTATGGGAATTTAAAGGATTTCTAAAAATTAATGAATAATACACAGTTAAATATTAATATTAATATCATTTTTGGACAAGAAATAAACAGGAATAATTGATTTCTGGTTCTGTTATTGGCCGAGAAAGTGATTTATGAATCTATAATTCACTATCGTGAATAATTACTATAATAGGCTCTTCAACCACCTTAAAATTAGGCATATTTCGAACAAATTTTCAATAAAACGTTTGAAAACAATGTCAAAAAATATAACACTTTATTTAAAAAGTAAATATTACGCCTGTAATTAATTATTAAAAGTACATTATTTTTCGTGTGACGTCAGACCGACTAGTGACAGATAGAGATTGCGCGCGCATATCCTGGCCATCTTGGCGTTGTGTTTGGGTTCTGTCAGTTGTAAAATCTTTAAATTCTCGTTAAAATTAAAATTATGGTTGTAAAACATTACCTTGTGCCAAGTTGTGAAAATTACAGCAACAAAAATTCAAAATTATTGTTTATTTCAGCGCTGTTCTCTCATCAGTCACTATGACGTCACGCCGTTTTATATAGAATCTTTAGTAATTAATAACAGGCTTAATTATATTACAATGCAGATGAAAACACGAAAAATGTTCATATATTAACGCCTATTTTCAAAAAATAAAATAAGAAAAATTGGTTGAAGAGCCTATTAATCTAGAAATTTGAAACATTGTATATAAACAGGCCTAGAAAAACTTAATTATCTTATAAAATTTTAAAGTAAAAATATTATTTCACAAATAATTTACAACAATATTTTTCCTTTCAGTGACTCCAATGCGAGGTCGAGGATTCCCGCGCACCGCCCCTCAACGAGGCGACCTCTTCCGTTCTCGCCCTCCAAACACTTCTCGGCCGCCCTCTCTCCACGTTGACGACTTTGTAGCTTTGGAGACCTGTGGGGCACAGCCCACGGGGCCCACCGGTTACAATAAACTCAGTCGAGATCTTCTTAATACCCGTGTTGTGAGAAGTGTGAGGGGTAGGACGTTTATATCGCCGGATCGCACGGTGCATTTTAGGCCGTTGTAAGAAGAATGAGAAGGTGAACTTAAAATAATTGTTTTTTGAATATTTTTGTTATCTTATTTGAAGCATTATTCGTTGTTATAACTTGGACTTCAAATTATGGCACGAATTTCTGCTTCCTTTTCTTCGTAATTGTTATTGATCATAATAAAAAAACAAAAGCCACGATGTGATGGAGTGATTAATAAATAAGGAAAAATTGTGGTAACAATATCTACTAAAAATATGAGACGTTTTTCATATTTTCTATTCTAACAGTAAGTATAAGCAACATATTTTACATTAAAATATTAATATTTGTTTAAAATGTTGTGCTTGATAAAAACAATTATTTTAACCAGATTTTATGACGCTCTAATTTAGTATTTCTTACCGTCATTTAGTCGTAGTGTTTATGTAAAGCTGACCATTCTTATTATTAATTAACACTTGTACAATTTTTATAATATAAATAACTCTAATAGAAAATTCTTTCCAGTTTAATTAAAATATATTTTTTTAAGATTACCATTCAAGTATTCAAAAGTTTAATTTTTACTTCCCGCAGCATATCTGTAAGGGAGGTATAGGAATCATACTAAAACAGTTTTAGGGTCCCTAGAATACGATTTTAATAGTTTCGCGATGATTCTGATATTTTACATATTACATTATTTGTATTCTCTTGGGAAGAGCTGATTAGTTTTCGGGGATAATTCAATAACCGGTAGTGGTAGTTGACTTGAAGTCCTATCAAGTTATTTTGAAATATCTCAGTAGATTGTATGGTTTAATGACAATTCTTGTTATTAGAATAATGTTTCAAATATTATCTGCAATTGTTGTTTGAAACATTTTTCTCTTACTGTCAACATTTACGAATTACATTTTTTTTTATTTTAGAAAAAATAGATTTTGATATTTACTTTCAAATCTGCTAACTTGTGCGTTTAGAAGAAGAAAAAGGAATAAATACAACGCTGAAATATGTCAATTTGTTACATGTATCATAATTGAAAAGTATTTTTTTGAAGGGATGAGCGTTTCTAGATCCCTGAAACAGTATTTATGCGTATCACTTATGAAGAAGAAATACATAAATCATAATTCAACACAAAAACATAACATTTAACTTTATTTATTAACAATGAAAATCATGATTTTCTACAAATTTGAATAAAATGCAGTGTAAACAACAGTTTTAACAATAATAATCCAATATTTTAAATCTACTTTTACGTATGTAACATTTTCCTACAATGATTAAGATGATGATTAAAATAATAAAATAAACGGGTAGTATAACGAGTATTGAGTAAAAATAAAAATGCAGTGTTTAAATATATTGCATTATCTATTATATAAAATATCATGAAAGTGTATTGTAATATTTTTTATTGCCATGAATAATTAACTGATAAAAATTGTTCTATTTATACGTAACAGAAACTTGTGATAGTAAATTGTACGTACATGTAATGATGAATGTTTTTAATCTTAATCTATACACATACAGTTCATCCTCATTAATAAAACTGTGTTTACATAATCCAACAATTAAAATCGATAAATAAATATTAAAAGAAATGTATACATCAGAAAGAAAATCACAGAAATTGATATTAAATTTTTCTAGATAAAAAATAACAATATCGCTCGTAGTGTCGGTGTGTTGTAATACTTGGTCGTTTAAGCATATTTCTTGTAGAAGCTTTCGTGGAACGCTCGGAACTTTTCAAGCATGGTTTTGAGCTTTTCAGGCTGGGGGAGAATTGTTGTACGGAAATGGTATGTTCCTGGCTGTTGGCCGAAACCCGATCCAGGCACGATGCAGATTCCTGCGAGAAATATATTCTTGACTTTGTCACTTTGAAATACTTAGTATATTCTTGAAATAAATTGTAAAATTCTAAGGCTAAGAACAATCTAAAATATTAAATCTATCCCCTAAGCCTTGAAATAATAAAGATATCGAAATACTTATTTCGATATCTAAGTTATCTTCATCAGTGAAAGCTTGAGTGATAAAATTTATTTTTAAATATTTAATTTAAATAAATTTCAAATTAAACTCACAGACCTGGGTCCTCCCATACCTAATAGTAAATTGTTTGATTTATTAGGGAATGGGGTTTTTCACAAGTTAAAAAAATAATTTTTTTTATGAAACTTTATCTAACTTGAAGACTATCTACACTTTTAAAGTCTTAATTGTTATTCATTAAACCACAATGATTTTTTAAAAATGTTGTGACGTCATTATAGAGGTGTTGGTGAATCTCAAACAGTACAGATTTAAATAATTTTTGTCACATAAATGTTCTATTTTATTCTAATAATAATAATAAAATAAATAAAAAATATATGACTACAATTATTTACAATCTGCACTGTTTAAGATCCAGCAACACCGCTTCAATGACGTCACAACATTAAAAAAAAATCATTGTGGCTTAATGAATTACAATTAAGACTTTTTAAAAGTGTAGATAGTCTTCAAGTTAGATAAAGTTTCATAAAAAAAATTTAAAAAATGGTAAAGGACCCCAGACTCAAGCCATACGCTTTAACTTTTTTTTATTATTTATTTCTTATTTATTATTTACCTAATTGTTTTTGTTTTCAGTTGAGTAAAAATGCACAAAATTTGTAGTTTTAGCACGGGTCAACAACGCTACTTTTGTTTTTATTTTTATTTAAATGGAGTGTGTTAAACTCACCGGTATTTTCTAAAAGTTGGAAAGCATAAAATACATCGGGATTTTGTTTAGCTGCCTTAGCTGCTTCGATGGCTTTGGGCGGGATTTTGAATTGTGGGAAGGCGTACATAGCACCCTGTACTGGGTTACAGCTAAATCCTTCGAAAGAGTTGAAAGCATTTGCTACCATTTCAGCTCTTACCTATAAATACAAATAAATAAATCATCAATCATTCAAGGATGTAGCACTGTTTCAACACTACTGAAATATAGTGATACTAGAACACGAACTTGTAGCCTTTTAACACTTATTTGTTGAACGGTTGCTATATAAAAACAAAAGTGATAAATAATATTTAACAGTGTATTGTTAAATTATTTGAAAATTCCTTTAAATTAACATACATAATAGTTAATTGAACACATTCCTATTAATATGTTATATAATTTTTATATTAAACGTTTGTTCCAAAATTATTGAATATGAATTTTCTTATCAACTTTCTGAGCGAACTGGCCAACAAAGACCCAACGATTAGCTGTCTCTCTTCCAGTATTATTATATTTCAGTGTTCTATCACCAGTTTACTTACTTTGAGCGAGTCGAGAACTCCAGTTTTCTCCTTCATAAACAGTTCATAACTGGGTTCTCCCTTCTGAGGTGGGTTGACAACAACATCCAAAGCGGCTTGTCCCAACACTGTGGGGCACAGCATAGCGCTGATGGCCTTCAGGTACATGGCTTTGACTTTAGGGCACAGGTTGATGACCTCCACGTATCCACCGCGGAGACCACATTCACCCATGTAGCCCTTGGAACACGACATAAAACTGGCGAGCTCCATTTTGCTGTAGGGTTCGCCCATTTCTATCAAAACCTACGAACGGAACGAAATTGCATTATCAATGATTTGTTCACACCATGCGAAAGATATTTTCAAAGTATTAAAATATATGCCACACATTCCCATGAACGACTACAGTAATGCAAATAATTTGTATATTAATAAATATGATCGTCTATAATATACTAAAATTATTTTTCATTTGAATTTACAGTTTTTGAGAAACAAATAAAAATATACAAAAAAACACTTTTTGAAAATAGATATAGATGATCATATTTATAAATATACGAATTATTTTCATTGCTGTAGTCGTTCAAGGGAATGAGAGATACAGTATCCAAATTCAGAATTTTTGATCAACTAGACTTCAACGAATATTTTTTTATAGTTTAATATTTTAGCTATCCTTCATCCACATATATAAATACTAGAATGTTCAAAGACCTTACTGTAATAATTGTTTTGTTTTGCGATAAGAATAATTGTAAGAAATAATTTATTAAAATTTGAATTTGCAAAACAAAATTCATGGGAGTGAACGAACCCAACGAAAATATGTAATTCATCAAGACATTGCAATGTACAAGTCACTGTAAAAAATCCATGAAATTTTGAAGTTGTTGGACCATAAAAAACATGAAAATAAATTAAGAATACAGAATTTGCTGTTTAAAAAAAAGGATTCGTTCTTTCGACGCGTATATTTGACCTTAACGAGTCATTTAATAATAATAATAATTGATTTTGACTATAATAGATGAATCTATTAATAATAATTATTACAAAATTATAATATATAAAAATGATTAAATTTCCGAAGCTCAAGGAAACCATACCCAAGGCAGTCTAATTTATTTGGCACAAAATAAATATATCATCACGCCATGTATTCATTTGTTGGTGTGGCACTCTGCTACATGCAGATTGCGGTATTATAATATATTTTGACGCGAGAAATGCTGTTACCAACCGTCAAATCACGGCCTCTAAGAATTGGTAGTGGTGCAAAAGCAACAGTAATTTTTTTGTTGTAAAGTTTTTGGAATTTATTTTCGAAAATTCGTTGTTTATTGCTGTGAGGATCTTATGATCCACAGTCCGATGCGTAACCACTGAGCTATTATTTCACCGCTTCTCTCCTCCCCTTGAGAATACTTCTCAAAATATTTCATTTAAACGAGTATTTACATTTCACATAGGTGTGTATTTTCCGATAAATTGGAAGAGATACGTTTCAATCAATTATAGGTAATGTGATAATGAAAGATGACACCAAATGATATTGTGACGTCATAAACATCAATCATTCTCCATTCGATAGGTTTTTAATCATAACAATTTTCTCATTATGATATTATGCCAATTAATATTGATTATTCAGCGAAATAAACTGCGTCACTCTTTTATCTCAACGCGCTTTTACAATAAAAGTTTAATAAGATTTGCTCATTTTGAAGTTCAATACACAATGACTAATATAAACGATATAACTGCTTATGTTTTTCATAACTAACCACTTACTTTTTTGAAGGAATGGAATTTGGAGCCTTCAGCATAAACGTTATCCTGATACACTTCATCAGCGAAGATAAACAACTTGTTTTTATGAGCAAACTTGATGATCTCTTCGATGTTATCCCTCGACAGCACCTGGCCGGTGGGGTTACCGGGATTGATGACGACGATTACTCGCGGCCAGGAGTCTTTCTTGGCTTCGTCGATGGCTCGCTGAAGTTCAGAAAGGTCTAGACCCCATTTATTTTTCTCATCGAGGTAGTAGCCGATCTGGTGCATATTAAATTCTGCCAATGAAGCAGAATAGAGAGGGTACTGAGGAATAGGAACCATGACTCCGGGTTTTTTGCCGTTTTTGTCGTTGCAGATTAGCATCTTCAGCAGGTTTTTGATGCCGTCACTAGCACCTGGAAAGTAAGTAATAATTTTTGTATTTACAAATTTATGCATTTACTTAAATCTCACAGAATTGTTTAATTTTCATTAAGTTATTTGTATGATGGTATTTATTTTATCAGGTGATAAGAAGAGCAAATATAAAGCACGAATAAACAAAATGTCATCTGATATTTTTCATTCTATATGTGTAATATCTATTATTACATGATAACTGTTTAGCACATATTATGAGCAAAACAAACAAAATTTATATTAAAATTAGATTGAACAAACAAAACAAATATGTTTAGTAAATAAATAAATATATACTCATGTTATATATTTATTTCTTGATGCTATCTGCTTAGAACAGAATTCAGTAAATATGTGCGGATCAAACGGAAAATTACGACCTCCAAGATTTAAGTAAAAAGAAAATTTTAAGCTGTGGGAATAGTTATTTACGGTATAAGTCCGGTAAATGAGTTCTTCTGTACTCATTTAGAAATGAGTACCGTAAAAATGCTACGGACGTATGAATTTCTTTTTTTTAAAACAAATAGGATCGCCTTAAACTTAATAATAAATAAAAACAAATAATAATAATAATGATAGCAACCAAATTTGTTTTGTTCACATTTCTAACATTTTACAAAAATGAATACGGAAAACGACATTGTGGATCAAATCGTATGATAATATTGCATAGCAGCGACACCGTAAAAAATAGCAATACTGTAAAGTCTCATTTACCGGACCGAAATCAGACTGGTAAACATACAAATGTGATGAAATAAATGAAACTATTTAGCCTATGAGTCATATGATATTTGATAGCTGAATAAAAATAACTTTAATTGATAATTGTCATTGTACGCAAAAAATATAAAAGGAAGACATCCGTTAGTATTACCAGTTTAAATAGATATAGTTGAAAACCTTGAAATTAATGGTTTTTATTGCTTATTTAAATAAGCTGAATTTATTTTATTTAAATGTTATGCTAATCACGAAACGTCTTGATATCTGCATAATAATCTAATATCTAATGAAATATTAATATGAGATGCACTATGAAGTAATACTACATTAACATAAAATGTATTACATGCAAAAAATAATATTGGAGTACATTTTACAAGTCCACAAACTACAAACATAAAAGTAAATTATATTTTGAAATTTCAAATTTAATGATGTAGATAAAATTGAAGTATAAAACACTGAACTAATTTTCGGCCTTCAGTTCAATTAGCTACAAATAATGATTATTGTTGGTTACTCACCTGCAGATAAAACAATATTTTGCCAGTCGCACGGAATACCATCCCGTCTTTCGATGTATTGAGCTGCGTGTCTTCTGATAATTTCAATACCGGTAGAATCAGTGTATGAACCCACTGAACTTCCTCTACATCCTTTGAGGATTTCTCGAGCTCTGGATTTTGCATCATCGGGGAAAGATGGATCTTCCAAAAGTTTAGGGTAACTTACTAAAGCCAAAACTTGTCTCATGATTGTTAGGGGAACTTGTCCCATGGCATGACAGTCACCAATGTTGGCTTTGATGACTTCTGTGAAGGGTTTCTTAGCGCCCTAATTAACAAAATAACCATTTTTGATGAAACCTATTTTATAATTTCGAAAACTGAGATTTTTTCATTCAGAAATGGGTGAATTTTTATAACTTTCAAGGTTAATTTACAAATAATAGACAAAGGATACAACCCATGATAAGCTAAAAGAGACATTTAATTGTCGGTTACGAATACCGCGGATGTTAAATAATCTGTATTTGATGATTGAAACAAGGAAAATGATTACAAAAGGAAAAATTCGAAGAATTAATCGACAAATGATTTCATTATTGGCAGGCAACCAATTACTTATAAAACTAAATAATTGTGAAATTTGACCTTATGACCTTCTAAACGTGAATTAATTTTTAAAAAGAATTGCTCCAATTAGAGTATTCAATATATGTACAAATAAATTAATATTTATTGCGATATTAGCATATTGTTAAATAACAATGGTGCGGAACATATGTTTAGCGGAAATACATTTATTGATTTCCTACTAATTAAAATAATTGAATATATTATAAATATTAGAAAAATAAGTTTAATCTATTTGGATCAGCTGTAATCTAGAGTGTAATTAATTCAATTGTATCAATTTATTAGAGTGATTATTGATAAAGTCCGCCCATGATGGTTATTTGTTTAAAGCCGCAATGTCAACTAATTTTCACATACCTGTTCAAGTTCCTTTTCAATTTCAGATGCCCGGATGACCAAAGGGCCTCGGACCGCATATTCCATAATTTTAACATTTGGATTAATGTCGTCGATTGACAGACAGCGTTCTGCATCCGTCGCCATGGCTCGCGCGATTCGTACTGTCTTTACTGAGTCGACTGTTTTGCTCAGTGTAGAAAAACTGGTTCGACACATCTTATGAGCGCCCGAGATAACAGGCGATAATAGGCGACAAGATGACATGATTGCGGATTCTACGCACCAAAAACCAATTTTTAATTTTTATAACTTATTATTACGTAACCTCATTCCTCCGAAAAAGAAAAGAGTGCTTCCTTACCTTTACGTAGCTGTCAAGTTTGTGATGATGGTCTTCGGAAAACAGCTGTTGTCTCTCCCTCTTCAAAGTAGAACTGTTCTTTAATTCGGTACCTGCCGCTAACAAGTGCGCAAACTAATTCACAACACTGTTATGTCATATATTTGCTAAGAGTTTAAAATAAAATGAGGGTTTGCTTCGCTTAGCTCTTGTCCAAGTTCGTGTCAAAAGTGTATCATGATGATAAAAAACTAATATTGATCTTTGGAACAGGGCCATATTTTCCCTTGAAAATTATCAGCACGTTTTCATTTTTATTGAATTTGATAAATACTTATATCACATGGTAATATTAAAATATATTTGTTTATTTATCCACTATTTGACCTTGAATTAAAGCCGGGCCTACAGTGGTATTACGCATATTTAATTTTGAATTGTTGTTTTCACATGCTTAGTTTAATTTTAATGTATCTAATTTATGATACAAAGTTTCTATTTTAGTTATTGAAAAAATCAAGGGTAGTTCGGGTAACTTTTATTGAAATGTACCCAATATAATATTAGGGATATTTATATTTCACCAAAGTCAGTGTACCAGTTTTAGTTATAAAAATTAGTCGATGTCGATGATTTGTCGTGTGCCGTATGTGTGCAGTGTGTTTCTCCAGTTTTCCAAGTTCTCATTTGATTACATTGATTAATAATTAACATTAAGCTAGTACGTATATTCCAAGTGTTACTTACACGTTAAAGTATTAGTTGATGTTTATGAGAACAAACTTGGCTGCCTTTTAAATAATCTATTTCTGTGTGATAAATAATACAATATGACAAGTCCAGTAATTCTAGCTGCAACAGCTAAACACACAGCAACTGTAAGTTAATAAATATTAATTAAAAGTACATATTAATCAACACTATTGTTTTAATTCAGCTCATATTCTTACATGGCTTGGGAGATACTGGGTAAGCATAGGTCAACACTCATTATAATTAATTTGCAAAAAGCTGTTAAATTATTAATTTTGCTTCTAGTCAAGGTTGGGCTAGTGCAATGGCTGCAATTCGCCCGGCTTATGTCAAAGTGATTTGCCCCACTGCCCCAACTATGCCTGTTACTCTAAATGCAGGGTTTAGAATGCCAAGTTGGTTTGATTTGCGAACTCTGGATGCTTCTGGTCCAGAAGACGAAGAAGGTAAAATACGATAAGATATAAATTATAGTTTATAATAATATTGTGGGTTATGTAGGAATTAAACAAGCTGCAAAGACCATTCATAATATGATTGAAAGTGAAATTCAGAGCGGAATTCCGGCGAATCGCATTTTATTAGGTGGATTTTCGCAAGGTGGTGCCTTGGCGCTCTATTCAGCTCTAACAATGCCCCAAAAACTTGCTGGTGTCATAGCGCTTTCCGGATGGCTGCCATTACATAAAAGTTTTCCCAGTTCCATTAAGACTGCTGCTGATTTGCCTGTAAGTATTATACAATGAGGTCCTTTACTATTTGTTATGAAACTTTTTCTAAATTGAAAACTATCTACAGTTGTAAAGTTTTAATTGTTATTCATTAAGCCGCAATAATTTTTTTTTTAAATGTTATGACGTTACTGTTGTTGGTTGTTATGGATTTGTGTTATTTGGTTACGAATTCAAAGCAACAAAAATCTTCAAATTAGGTGCCAACCATTTTACATTCTGACAATCAAAAAGCTCAATAATAAGAGAAATAGAAAGAATAATATGTGAGAGAGAAACTTAAGCAGAAAAACATAATACTATCTTTAAACATTTAAACATAACTTCATTTTAAACTTTTATTATATTTAGTACGATGTTTTTGGGTCTAGTCCTTTGTGAAGGACTCTGTTCTTATCGAACACAAGAAAATATTGGTTATATAAATTTTATCTGTGAAAGTTTAATGACCCATAAAATAGTTATAATAATAAAAGTTAATTATATAATTGTCGAACAGGTTTTGCAATGCCATGGAGACTGTGATCCTGTGGTCCCTTATAAATGGGGCCAGATGACTGCATCATATTTAAAATCATTTTTGAAAGCACCAGAATTCCGTACATACCGTGGTTTAGCTCATTCGTCATCTGATGATGAATTGAGGGACATGAAATCATTTCTAGAAAAATATCTACCAAACAATTAAATTAATCAGGTTAGTTTATTTCATTGCGTGTATTTTTTAGAATAGGGTAAGTAGTTTTAATTTCCGATAAAGTTTATATTGCAATATAACGAAAGTTCATATCTGTCGAACATGCCTGACTAAACTACTTAGATTCGCACATACATATAATCAAATGAACAGTTCGAAAATATTTGATTTGTTCTACTTGTTCTATGGGTATTGGAATTTATTTGAAATTAAATATTGTTTCATAATCTAGTGTATTTATTGTATAAATTTATCATGCTTAGTACTACAGTTATTGTAAAAGTTTTTGAATTAACAGGATTTTGTTTCCATACTTTCAGAGAAACCAAAAGAGTACAATACTACCTCTTTATAAAAATGCAGTGTAATCTATTTTAGTGTTGTTAGGAATAGTAATAATTTAAAAAAATGGTGTTCAAAATTCTTGGCATAATTTAAAAATCCTGTTAATTCTCAGTTGAAAATCCGTATCTTTTACAAGGAATATAAGCCATTACATTGCTTCCATTACTTAAAATTAAAACTGCTCAAATATGAGACATTTATAGCTTACATTTGCATATTTTATTTATATTTTATAGTTGTAATACAGATGACGTCATCTTGGATCTCTTGATGCATGGCGTCTAAAAGGTAAAAATAATTTCAAAAGTCCATGAAACACTAGAACACTTCCATTTTTCTATTGAAAATATCAAACACGAGTCCGCTTAGAATTACTGGTAAATTTCTGCATGTATTAAACCTTGGTTTTTGTAAATATTCTTCAATATTTGTTACCATTAATTACCTATCCAGTATTTCAATTCCACTTTAATCAATCCTGTTTTAATTTACAACGATAATAGACTGTAAATAACTGTAAAATAGCTAGGATTTAATTTAAATGTATTTTTTGTCAATAGTGTAATACAATTATTTACATGGATATGATCATTTTAATTATTGCCTAATTAATTTAATCCATGTACGCCACATTATGCTTTAATATTTATTAAATTATTGAAATAAAGATCCTTCTAAAATGTAAAAATCTAGTTGAAAATATTTAGCAGCAAAACTGACTTTTATACGTAAAATTATTGCACGTGTAACAACAAAATAATTTAACCAGTTATTTGTGGTAAGAATCAGTTAACATATTTCATATTTGCATTGCATCGTACAATATTGTTCAGTGAAAACTATTAGTTAGTTTGGCTGTCTCATGCAATGTGGATATGTAGTTATTTATTACTGTCAAGCAGTGCATTTTAGTTAGTTAACTTTGTATTATACAAATATATGTGAAGCAATAATAATCATATACTTTATAATTATTGTAAGCCAGTGCAGAAATATAATATCTCTGAATTCATTCACTATTAGTTTTCATTTATTTTGATGTTTCAATGATTTAATTAAAAACTATACCGACGTTCGACTGCTACAAATGTCCTCATCAACGCTAATTTAGGGTTAAAAAAATAATATTTTACATGGACACAAACAAATATAAAAACACCTACAAAATAAATTTTCGTTAAAACAAATCTATTTTCATATTTGACGTTCACAAAGTCGATTTTGTGACACTGTTTTACTCAAAAACAATGCTACAAAATTGAATTTTGTACAACTGTTTTTGGGAATTTATGATTTGTATAATTCTCGGTTTGTTTTTTATTGAAGTAATAACACAAATAGTCAAACTGTAAAGCACTTAATTTAAATTATTTTTTGTTTATGTATGTGTCCATGTATCATTTTTAAAACACGTCGGGATAATTTCTAATTAAATAATTCCCTGCAAGTCCTTTTTTATTCTTCCCATTAACAAATAAAATACGAGGTTAGGAAAATAACAAACTTTATTCATTTTCAATTTATGTACAAATAATTTCCATTTTAACTAATTTGTATTGCTTACTGCTGGTATCCCTAACAAGAACAATATTTTTCTGTTTATTTTTTAACATAGCTGGTAAAGCACTGAGAGCTATATAACCAATACATTGCCCTTTACCAGCGCTTAAACTAAAATCGCCATTAGTTACAAAACCAAATATTTCTCGGGAACAAGAATTTCGAACACTTTTCGCTTCTGGTAACCAAAGAGATCTCATTTTTTCTAGTTGGTCTTCTATAATTTGTTTTGAAGAAACCGGCTCCTAAAATTTTGAAATTATATTAGATATTCAATAAAATGTAAATGTAAAACTTACTTTTCCTTTTTCCCTTGCTCGCATTCGTTGTCGTTTCAGTCTCTTCAACAACTTGTGGTGAGCGTCTCGAATATCTTTTCTAGCCTTCTGATTTTCGTCTTTATGTATCGGTTCTTCTGGTTCGTCCTTGAGATCATTTTGTTTTGGAATACAAATTACAGCAAACTTACTTACTCTGCCCCTTTTTAGAATAGATAATTTCACCGGTATTAAACAGTTTTCATTAAAATTAATATTTTCTATAACACATTTTTTGTTGTTATCCAACGCTTCTTGTAAGCTGTTCAATTGTTTTTTGTCTCTCATGACATAAAATTTATCTACATTGTTTTGTTTGTTCCATTCGCTAATTAAAGTCTTCCAAGCGAAATTAAACGGACAAGTGATACCATATTTAATATAATTGATTCGTTTATTTGGCGGTAGACTAAAAAATCTAGCTTTGTACATTTCAGTTAATCTATTTTCTTCTACTTCGCCTGCTTTTGTGTCAGGGTAGAGTATATCAGGTATCCCTTGCTCAAATAGCAATAAATGTGATTCTTTTATGCCGCCTGCACGTCCACCCCACAGTATGAAGTTGAACCAAAATGGACGGGCCCAGTTTGAAGGTAAAATTATATCCCAGCCACTGGTGTAACCTACGGCAAGTAACAGAATAACATTATTAATTAAATTAGAACAAAAGTGTAAATACAAAAAAATGTTTAGAAACAAAAGTGCACAAAATTATTTCTCAGTAATCATGGACACATTTACCATTTATAAATATTTTAAACAAGTCAATAATCATTCAAACTATGCCAAATGACATCTGTCAAACTCAAACAATACGACTGTTGTTGTATGTTTTCTAAAATTCATAGGTAACGAACTATCGCCTAATAAAAATTGTAATAATGTATTTCATCAACTTTTAGACTTACAATAATAATTTGTCTTAATAAATTTTCATTTGAAACCGGAATATAACATTAAGAAAGTTTTGTTACATAATGTTATTTGTTATTATTACTTACCGATGTCTTTTTTGCCAGGTTGTTGTACTAACATAATAGGAATCGCGGGTGCATCTAATGGCGTGGACTGAGAAGGTATTAGATTATTTTTACGTTTTTCAATGAGCTCGCTAGTATTTAAAACATTTTTTGAAACCTCCGATCGAATTTTATGAGACCAAATAGATCCATATTTAATATCATTCGGTGTACTAGGTAGATCTTCATCTATGTTTGTTTTTACAGCCTTTGTCCGTTTTTTCGGCCAACTATACCGCGGATCAGTAACAGTTAAGTTTAAAATTAAGCGAGGAGATAATTCTGATGTTCTATTAATTTTATTTAAATCTTTCCAAAATGATAATTGTTCGTTGAAAATTACTTTGTTTCGTGGGTTTTGCAAGTATTCTACAAACCACGGTGTTACATTTGCCTCAGATGGTATTTCGAGTTTTTGAATAATTGAATGTGATAAAGGACCTGTTAATCTAAACCGATTTAACGAATGTTTTAATTCTGTTAATTTGGTACCGGTTAAATTATTTATATAGTTTTTATTAATTGATTCTCCATCGAATTTATTTTCTGTTAGCTCAAATATATCAATTAAACATTTTAATAATTCATTATACAATGCAGGATGTACCCACAGCCATAAACAACCATTTTCATTATCATTTATTTCTGCTTTCCACATAAATTTAATTTGGCCTATGGCTTGAAACGGGTAACAATTTTTTTGGTACAATACTATATCTCCTTCGCGATTTCCCTTTTTAAATGCTTGTGCTCCTACTGTTAAACCTGTATTTGAATTTGTTAATAATTTAAATTGATTTATTATGTGTGTTACAATCCCTGTTATTTCAATACAACTAATGTAAGAAATATCTTGTAGCAAACAATGTTGAGCACTAGCTCTGTAGCAGGCTCGAAAAGCTTTATCATTGGGTTTAAAAGGTAGTCTGTAACCCCATCGATTTATCATTCGAAAACGTTTAGCATGCCAAATATGAGTTTCAAGCCAAACATGTTGCCGTTGTCTGCGAGTATAGTCCTCGAGTAAGTTTCTTGGTCTGCGTCTATATTTTCGAGAAGGACGTTTATTTATTGTTGCTTCGCCGGATTTTCTCATTTGACTTTTATGTGCTTGACGTGCTATTCTTGGTAGCCGATTTACATGGTGGCTCATAGCACGTCTCCTTAAATGTTTTGGTAGCCGTTGAAATACTAGTTTTGTACCTGATGATTGTGAGGCTAATTTCTCAAGTTCTTGAATTTCTTTTGCTCTATTAGTAATTAATTTGGATACTAATAAACCTTCCGGTAAATTTAATGTCCCCCGTAGCAAGGGATTTGATTTAGTAGCACTCATATTTGAAAATTTATTTTGAAAACTTTACACCTTAAAATTTCATGTAAACATAACCTAGTATATAACATGTGTCCGATTCTCCGATACGTCAAAGCAATACATTGCGGCTTGCGGCTAACTTAACGTTGTACCCTTGTATTATTTTATCTGACTTGTTAAATTGTAGATGTCTCTAAAAATAATTGAATATTTTGGTTCAAATTTTTTGTTTATCATATCAATTTTTTGATTGACACATATTTGTCAAGTAATTTTAGATCCGTAACCAGTATTAAATTCAAGTAAAAATGTGTGACAAGGCTGGCAAAATTGTTGCCCCATTAATTAGAACATTAATTAGTACCGCAAAAGCACCAAAACCAGTTGCACCTTATAAGTAAGTTATTCATTCAAATTTACGTATACTATAACCATTTCATTCTTATAATATGAATATTTATTCATATTTTATTTTATTAGTTAAGATTTATGTATCTAAATAAGTTATGTTTTCCATAATTTGATTCATACATTCATATTGCAAGCGATAGAAATGACCTCACTTTGCGGCACGTGTTTTTAAGTGAACTATGTACTCAGACAAGGAAGATTGATTTATTTACACAGTTAGAGATAATTTTATCGTATCCGTATCAAGAATGCATTATATTCACATTTTGAATAATGTTATTTCATATTTTAATTTCTTTAGCAAGTTGATACTTTATTAACCGATGAAAAAGTAAAGAAATTAAAAAATAAAAACCTTGTTGATTGTTTGGCGCCGACTGAAAATTAGTTACTTACATTAGTTTAGGCGATTAGTTATTAAGACTAATAAGGTTTATTTTATTTTTCGCTTTTCAGTTTCTTTTTTCGTTGGTTTAATTTTTTGGTAAAAAGTTTTTATTCATTTTCTTTACAGTCAAGCAGTGCTGGTGGACCGTACCTTGTACGTATCTGGGGTGTTGGGTCTAGATAAAGATACTATGCAACTGGTAAGTGGAGGAATAAAAGAAGAAACAAAAAAAGCACTTGAGTCACTCGGTGCCATTCTAGAGGCCGGAGGATCATCTTATGAAAAATGTGTTAAAGTTACTATTTTTCTAAAGGATATTGCAGATTTTGGCTCTGTTAATGAAATCTATGGTCAATGTAAGTGCATATTTATATAAATTAGAGTTTTCCAAACTGGGGTATGCGAAAGGTTTACAAGGGGTTTGCAAGAATTTTAAGAAATTTCCAATTATTTGTGTGTAGCCAAAGTCTACTCCTGTGTAAATATATCCCCAATATTTAATTTTTTCGATTAATTATAGTAGTTATAATTCACAATAGTAAATTATGGATTCATAATACACTTGTCAATAACTACGAATTAGCTGTAATTTTGTGACAATTCAGTCGTCTTTGACAGCTTATTATAAATCAAAACTCACATGATAATGTCTGTTTTAAAAAAGCAGCATTTATCTAAATGATTGGTTTCTTTGTATGTTTGCAATTTTGTTGTGATGTCTTGCATGTTTTTTTTAAGTCTTCACGAAAGATTTCCCGGCTCGGTGCGCCTACCAAGTGGGTGCTTTGCCCTTGGGTGCTGCGATAGAAATCGAGGCCATCGCCGTATCTGGTGAAGTGAACACGATGGCCGGTACCGTGGGGTGCACGGCCTGCGGTCCGTCTGGTTGTCCCTGTAAGATGTGATTGTTTACAGGGGATGTTCTGGTGCATGAATTATATAATATATATTATTGTAGAACTGTAATTATATATTTTGTTGTTTTTAATAAATTGGTTGGTGTTGTATTTATTTGTATTGGGTTGGATTCAGCGCTTTTGTTTAAATTAATCAACATCAAGAAATAATACTCGACGAATTTCACGTTAAATATTAGTGCTGAATTGTTTTTTAACCGACGAAAGCATAACTTTGTACTGGGTTATCCGATTTCGATTATTCTTTTTTCCATTTGAATTTAATAAAAATTACACCCCCAAGGGAAGAATAATAGGTAACCACAAAAAAATAATAATTAAAAACTTTTAAAGCGAAAAGAAAATAAACCTTTTTTATCGATTGACATTAATAATGACACTTTACAGACTGCAAACAGTCACTTTTACTACCTAGGTCGTAATAGTATATTATACATTAAGGAAGAGAAGTGTGTTTTTTTTTCTTGCGGAGTAGAAAAAACACACTTCTCTCCCTTAATGTGTTTGATCAAATTATTATGTTGGAACAGGTGTATATATACATGCAGAAATATTAGCGTGTATTCTGAATAGATAATTTAAAAATTGTTTCTGGTTTTATAATATGTACAAGGCTATTTGTAATGCAATATAATTATTTTGTTTTTATTTGCTAAACGATTAAATATTTCTATGTATTTAGAAACTATTATAAATAACTATTATTATATTTTGAACTATCAACTGCGAAGAATATATATAGAACATGTTGTCTATATTATTAAGTATTCAGAAATATTTTTCGATTGTAGTTGTACTATTTATAGTTTCTGTTCTTTCTGTACGGTAAACCATCTGCAGAGTATGTAATTTTGGGTTGAAACATTTTGCGCATTTTAGTTGGAGAAGTATAATATAAAATTAGAAAGAACAGAAGTACTTCAACATGATAAATACCATGAGTATTTTGATTTTACTCTAGTTACCTTTATGTTAAATAGAACAACTAGAGCATTCAATATGACATGGGGTATAGTACGAGACTTACCATCAAATATGGAGGTAACAATTTATAAGTGTTACATTCGAATTAAAAAAGATACTTCATACATTTAGGTGCATGTAAGAACGTTCGAATTTTTAAATAACGAATATCGTCAATTTGCTATAAATGTAAATCAACCGTTTTGCACATATTTGGAAAGAGAATACAAGCTGATGTTTGAAAAAGAATACAACAATGGTTTTTCAAACCCTTTACCCTCAAATTGTCCAGTGAAAAAAGTAGGATTTTACATACATTTTGTATAAAATTTTTAACGATATTTTTCTAGGGCGTTTATCGTATTCTGAATTATGTTCCACAAGGCAAAAATTTTCCTGTTGCTCTGCCATTTCACAAAGCAATGATCGAGTATATTCTTCATATTAAAGGAAATATTTTCTTGGATTTTAAAGTGTACTTTATATTTGATCGTGATAGCGTTTATAGGGAAAATTATGGACAATAAGATAATTATTTGATATACTTATGAAAATGTAAACTAAACACTAATGTAGGTCTCTATTTGTTTTGAAAGGGAAATGAGGTAATAACGTACAGTAAAGTAAAGCAAATATAATGATTATTTTGATATCCGTGATTCAGAATTATATAGGTACCTGCTATTTGGTAAATATATACGTCGAAAGTTTATAGTGAGTATAACAATATATTGTTAAAAAAACAACCTTGTTTGTGTATTGCAGATAAAACTAGAATAGGTAGAAAATGGCTAATCAATTGCAGATGAATATTTACATTATCATCGTTTTTTTTACAAGTTTTGTTTGCTCAGTAAGTTATCTTACAAATAAGAACCTTTATTACTTAATACATAGTATTCGTTGCAGTCCAATAAATATGTGATAAAAGTAAATAGGATAAAAGTAATTTACTTTAATGATAAATTTATAAATATGAGTGCAGTATCCTTTTTTTTAAATAGAACTACTAAAGCATTTAATTGCACATGGCAAATATTTATCGACCTGCCAGAAGATATGCAGGTTATTTGAAAAAGAAAAAAACTAAAATTTTCGAATAATATTTTGTGTTTAAGGTTCATATGAAAACTTATGAATTTTTAAGTAATGAGTATCGTCCATACGCAGTAGATATGAAGCGAACACTTTGTGATTTCTTCACAAAAGAATATTTACTTTTATTCTACAAAGATTTAAGTAATGAAATATCAAATCCTATTCCGCCAAAATGTCCAGTAAAGAAAGTGAGCATGTAAGAATCCATTGAGTTTAAATACGTAAATATTGTCTGTTTTAGGGATATTATACTGTTTTCAATTACATACCTCAAACTAAAAATATCCCTTTATCTCTTCCATTTAATCAGTCCAAGTTTGAAATTATGGTACGTTTTAACCGAGGTTTTAACAGAACGATTGCTCTTCATTATGAAGCATATTTTTCCTTGGACCATGATGTTTATTACAGAGAAAATTATGGATGAATAGCTCTTTCACCACTTCTAATTTTGACTCGAAATAAATGCTAATAGATAATCATTGTATGAAAGTTTTACTTGTGTTGTTTATATTACTTAAATAGTTTGAAATGCACTGCAGGTTAATTAGTTAACAAGAGTTGATCATTCTTTTATCCTTAACAGTGTCCGATTATTTGGAAAAAATAAACATAGGTATATTTCGCGAATAAATTTCAATGTCTCAGTTCTGCCGCTGCTGGTTTATTCCGGTAGCAAGAAGCAAATTAATTTATTTGGAATACTGATATTTAATGTTAGTTGTGACTTGAGCTCAATGTGAAAGCAGTGTTTGTGTTTTGTGTCTCTAGATTATTCAGATTTCGGAGTATAATGTAAGTTTAATATTTATAACACTTAAATATATTGCATTAAACCTAACATATATTATATATATATATGATATAGCATTATAACGAATATACTATTGCTGTTTTGTGCCTGAATATGCATTATTTTAAAACAAACTGCCATGATTTTGTCAATTGTCAAATCACATGCTAGTAATATAACTGCTTACAAGTTGTTCGGTCTTTATACAATACCGTATAGTATTAGTAATGACAGTATTAGGTACTTCAATTTGACAGATAGGGGTATATTTGTTGATTTATTGATACATATTGTTAGCAACGTGTTAGAAGTAAAAATGAAATCACTTTTAACACATTGCTGACATTTTTAATTTGCTAAGCAAACGTTGAAAGGTTTATTTTTAACAAAAATACAAACAAACAAATATAACTATTTATTTTGTAAAATCTGTATATCTAGCTTATAATTATTACTGCAAACATTTTCAATTTAATGTATTTCGATCTTATTTCTTAATTGTGTTGCACACAGAAAAAACAATGTTGAAAGAAATAAATAGAAGTAGGAAATGATCCTATTACGCATTGAAAGGATATAAAATTATATTTGTGTTTCCATACATTTTATAAATTTCTGCGAAAATCTCGTCAGCGATTTTTTTTTATTCCAATACATCCTTACACTTTGTATAAGAAAAAAAGGGAAGTTGCTCGAATATTTTCTGAATCTGCCCTTGAAATCCGGACTTATTTTATTTATTTTGTTTTGTTGTATAAGACTCAAATGGAATAATTTAGTTACAGATGCTTGATGACACATTTATTTTAATGTTTATGTTAGAATATAATTGTTACAATACATTTATGGATAAACATCTGTAAGTATAATGCATGTAATACATATAATATTTTTGTTTGCACATCCGATTATTACGAATATTATCATTATTATAATTTGAGGATGAAGCGGAATTTTTGGTATATGTAATAAAACAATTAGAATATTATTCCCATATTGTGGGTACATTTAACATGTTGCAGTACATTGGATTAACCTTACTTTGTTTCGTAGTCTCTACAGATTCGGTAAAATATATATTTTATTTAGTTATTCTATGTAATTGTTCATTTATTTTAGTCCAACAGATATCTTATTAAATTAGAAAGAGGACATTTAGTTCAATATGACAAAGAATTCATGGATTTTAGTATTGTTTCATTCTTCTATAACAGATCTACTAAAGCTCTGAATATGACTTGGAACTACAAACAAGACTGTCCACCACACTTGGAGGTACTACTGTTTTATCCATGAGTTTTGCCTCTTAGATTATTTTATATGCAATAGTTTCACATCATAGTTTCGGAGAATTAAAATATGCATTGCTGTAGAATAAGAAACATATATTTCCTGGATCGATTTGAAAAAAAAATTATAAATAAATATTAATATTTTAAACCAATACATTTCCTTAATAATATTTTATTATATTATTCATAATTAAAAAATTATTTAGTTTACCTACTTTCGAAAGATAAATCTAAATAAAACTGAATACTTTTTTAGATTCACGTAAGGACGTATGAATTTTTAAATAATGAATATCGTCAATTCGCAATCGACGTCAACAAAAATTACTGTGATTTTTTACGACAAGAATACAAACTAATATTCTACAAAGATTTTAATAATGGATATTCCAATCCAATACCTCCAAAATGCCCGGTAAAAAAAGTAAGCATATACAGGCGGTGAATCGAAGGACGCGCCATAGCGTTTTCAATGCAATTTTTGCAATAATATTTATGATTTTATTCTAAATGGAACAAAAAAAATTACAGAGATATTTATTGGTAATTTTGTTAAAATCATCAGTGCTATGAAATAACAAAACAAATGTACAAATTTTAATTAAAAATTATTATTACGAAGAAATATTAGATTAGGAATAGTGCTTGATACAAATGCATTAAATAAAATAAATTCTGTTTATATTGGTATCCGGCTCGAAGGACCAAAATTTATGTTTACTTGAAGGACTACCGTATGTATACGGAATAATGAATCTTGTTAATTTTATTTTTCTTTATTAAAACGAAGGAACTATAAACTACACATTCACTATGACTGATATATTTTAACAAACTGTTAATTGCTTGCAAATATGTATGTTAGAATGATGCTGAACAATATCACTAATGATTGTAAGAAAATTGCCATTGCCAACACATCCGTCATTTTTCCGGTTCCAGGTAGAGTAAAATTAAAAATACTAGTGTCAAAAAAATGCAAAAAATATTTCTCTAAGATAAACTATTTAACTTGATGTAAAATAATTAGGGAAGCTAATAATTGAACATTTCAAAATTAGCATTGAACACGCTAGGGTACGTCCTTCGATTCACGACTCTGTTCAATAAAATAATAATTCATAATTGTTAATTGATAATACAAATTTTAGGGAAAATATATTGTTTTGAATTATGCACCACGTGAAAAGAACTTTCCAATGTCTCTTCCATTTAAAAAAGCAAAGATAGAATATATTTATCACATTAAAGCAAAGATTTTTCTCCACTATGAAACATATTTTCTCCTTGATCGCGACAGCGTCATCGGGAGTAGTTATCATTGATTATTATTGTTACTTTAATTTTAATATAGTTACTATCTAATTCATCATGTATTAGTTTGTATAAAAATATGACCAAATATAATGTTAATAATATTTAGTCAATAAACTAGCCTTCAAACATCAATTAAACCTTTAGATTTCAGAATATTTTTCGTATGTACGCAAATAAATTGTGTAAATTGATTGCGTGCTGATTATTATTGTAATTAATTTCTAATTACTGTTATTGGAATACATACATTTTGCGAAATTTATCTGTAAAATCTAAAATGCACAAAATGCATACAGCGTTAATTTGCAAATACAACACATTTCCCCTATATTTAGAAATCCATTAAGAAAATTTACATATCAAGTGGAAGTTTCTTATTAGACAGTATAATAGGATGTATTTATGTTTAATTAATCCTGTAATTATAGTGTTGTAATTAATAAATCATAGAAATTTAAACTATTAATCTTGAACTGTTATATAGAATATAGTAATGTAATCGATGAAACTTAATTACAATTATTGTATTACTATTTGTAAAAAATTGTTTTGTAATTTTCTGTACAATTGCAAAATCTTACCAATACCCTGCCCGCATTATTATTCCATGCTTAAGTAAGAAGGTGAAGGTAGAGTAAATTATAAAACACGCAACGCCATTTGTATTATTCATAAGATTTTTTATCAACATAGTTATTATCTCACCCTCTGACGCAGTTTTTCCTTTCTTCCTACCCTTTCCTTTGTTGAGAGACCTTGGTCTAGTTCAAATGAATCGACGATGTTAATTGTGATATTTCATATTTCAAAAACTTATAGGAATATCTTGTTCAGCCTTAAAATATCTGACTTTGGTTCATGTTTAATTCATCAGGAAAATCGATGGGCTATTTTAATCGCTATTGTTGTCATTTCATCAGATATTTTTCCAAGGGAACGTTCTGGAACCGCCAAATTGAATTATTCATTTTATTTTTTTTCTTTTTTATAAAAACTAATAATTTTTTATTGTTATTAAGTTGATTAACAATTAAATAGATACATTCCACCGGAATGATAAATGATATTTTATAAATCATTTCTTTCTTTTGTTTTTCTTACCACCATTATTTATTTATTTAATTTTGGTTGGCTTTAATTAATTTTTTACAGCGGTAATGACCATAGCAGTCGATTCGCTTAATTTCAGCAAAAAAAAAAAAATAGATACAATGTAGATTATTTGTTTTTCAAATTAGTGAATATTTATTTCGCAGTTCATCTGCTTTTTCTTATTTTTTCACTCATTTTGATTCTGCATAATATGTAAAATCTGAAAATATTGGAATAACGCGTACACTTTTAGGAACTCTAATACAATATGTAAGCTCTGTTTTTAGTATACTAAAATAAGAATTGTTTCAGTTCTGTCAAAATATTTTATAAAATAGATTTAGAATTCCCTCAGCAACACATATTAAATAATAATGAGTAATGTAACAATTTTGTATCAGAAGTTTAAATTTATTTTAATATAAAGAAGTATTACAAGTTAACAGTTAACATTTAATAACACACATTTATCTTAAGTATTATAATTTTTTTATGAGGTTGCATTATAAATGGACGGAAATTACTTTTGACAATTTCTTAAATATTAATAGAGAACTATGAAACATTGGAAACACTACTGCCATTATGGAGAATACATATAAGTACAAGTTATAATTTATTTGCATATACATATTCTATATTTCAGTTCATAACATATAAAAATTGATTAATATACAAACATCTGTCCATACTAATTTCTAATTAACAACAGTTATATAATTATCATTACATACATTACATTTACTATGATTAGTTAAGTCTAAACCAAATGAAGTTACAAAAACAAACATAAATTTTTGGCAAATTGTATTAATATATGTAAAACATTTATATTATTATAAATACCTATTATTTCAAATGAGATGTTTATTAATTTAAATTGAAGATAAATTTACAAAATCTATTGAGAATATTTTAAATATATGATCTGAAAGTTTCTAGACTAAAAATGTAAAAGTTATCACAAGTAACAGAAATATTTAACACATATATTTTTCTATTTTTGTTCGACAATAGAACATTTAGTAAAGTGATCTTGATAACACAGCATTTATAACTTTATAGATATTAATATTCATGAAAGTAAAGTAAATTCAGTTCACTGTAATCTGAATTAAGGATCGCTGTATTAAGATTTGAAAACAGATTAGTCTAGAAAACTTCAGACCCGCGCATTTGTGTTTTCGACTAATAAAACCGAAACCTGAACCATCGGGCAGACACGTTTCCGTTTTTGGAAGAATCGACTATTGTACTACGTTCTCTACTGCGTGCTTACACCAGACGTCAAGTTTAGTTCACCACTTCATGATCAACAAACATTTTATTCACTCATGTAGTTGTTAATTTCCAAACAATTTTTCTCATATGAGTCTTAGATGCAAAAGTGTGTAGGTATATGCTATACCTGGTGGATGCAAAACTGTGTTATTGAGCGTTGAAAACCGATGTTATAAGTTTGAAAATTCTTTTTGCAAAAGTTTGTATATGTTGTTCAGCCAAAGATGGTAGCGTGAAAAAATGAAAGTAATGAAAACACTGATTTGAAAATTTAATGCATTTAATAATTTATTAAGTATTTATCAGTATTTCTATTTTATTTTTGTACTATTATTTCATATTTATTTAAATTACTTGAGTATCATATTTTTTAACAAAAAATTTAACCGACGAAAAAAGAAACTGAAAAACCAAAAATAAAACCAACCTTTTTAGTCTTAATAACTAAACTCCTAAACTAATGTAAGTAACTAATTTTGAGTTGGCGTTCGTTGATTGTTTATTTAAACGATTGCGCGGGTATCCGAGGAATAAGTGGTTGGGTATGATTGATGGTTTATTGCGTAAACGAATAATTCCCAGTGTGAAGAATAAACGAGCATGTATGAATCGCACTATGAATGTGGACGAGGCGAAAGTGGTGTGTCAGGATAGGAATGTTTGGAGGAGATTGATTGTTGGTTTACTGTGTTTCTGGGTCCATGCTAATCCACTGAGTGTAAATCTCAATGTTATGATGAATGTTATTGTATTAATTTGATGAGGAAGATCAGCAGCTTTAGTGAATAATTCATGACTAACATCCACGTAGTTTAGGAGTAAACATTTTTTTGTAATTATCTCAGAATCAATTGGATTTCATACACATAGTAGTTTTGCATTTAGTGGAGTGAGTAATAATGTTGTATTTAAGATGTTATTAGAAAATTAATCATAGACTATCTTAATTTATTATTCAAACAGTAGTTATACACATATGTATGTTACGTTCATACATATTCCATTTTCATCAGATATTTCCTTATTCCGGAGAATATTGATTTCAACAGCCTGTTCCGTGTATACATACGACAAACCGATTCAGAGTAATAGTTGAATCAAACTAATTTATTTTATAAAACTGTATAAAAATGCTACAAAAATATTTGCAATTAAATTAAATGAACTGTACTAAACTTCACGTTTGCGAAAGCACGCCATGCTTAATCACAGAGGTTATCTTCTTCAGTTCTTCATTCTAGATCTTCCTCACTCTAGCCGATCAGTTCTTCGATTCTCAAATCAGACTCCAAATGATGTTTCCTCATCTTTTCTTCCCTTTCAATTAGATCTAAATCTAAACTGTCCGTTTCTTCGTCTTCATTTTTCTCTGGCTCCTCTTCTTTCCCTTCTTCTTTTTCTATATCTGCTACCTCATTAATTTCTTCTGTTTCTTTCTCTGCCTCTACCTCTGGCTCTTCTGTTTCGGCGGATCCTGGTTCTGCGTTTTCTTCTTCTTTGCTGGGCTCTTCGTCCGGCTCCAAGTCTGACACGTGTATGGACGGATGTACTGGACGGTTCAAAATGGCGTCTGCTTCTAGTTCCCAGAGAGTTGGTGGTCTGAAAAGAGTCGAGTTAGAATTGAAAGACACACTTTTGGTTATACTAATGAATTTGTCAATTAAGAGCAGTATGAGATTCTGTGTACAAATATAGGCTAAATTTGAAGGTTACAAAATTAATTAACAATCCTATCTCGATCATTATCATTAAGTGTAGATTAAAACAATGTCCTTAAAATCCAGATTGGCTTCTTTTACATTCTATGGTCTATACTCTACACAACAGAATATAAGAAGTATGGTTGAGATTGACCTACGACCGGACTAATACAACACGCGATATTGTAATATTCGGGTCACTGGGTGACATCATTCCTTGACTGGAATTTTGATTTATATCTAATTCATTTCAACATAGGTAACATATGAATATAACAAATTTCAAATATGATAATTTGAAGATTGATTTTAACATTTTAAATGGGCTCTATAAATTTACATTTTATAGCAAAACACAAAAAATAATTAATATTTATTAATTAGTTAGATTAAATTAAAAATTAATTATTTGTTTAAATATCATATTTTAACATTCTTTTGGTGAAAATTTATTAACAAATGGCAAATGACATTGATCGCTTACGAGCCCAGAATCCTATCATTTGTCCCAATTAAGACAATCACTTTTACAAAATTGTTCTGATTTTACAAAGGGAATATTGTTGTACAAAATTTATTTGTACTTTAAATTCTGTTATTTTTTAGAATATTTTATGGAAAAATAACAACTAAAATAATAACAAATTAACAAAAATCACTGACAAAGATTTCATTTGGCCCAAAGGTATTGGCTGATACCATGTATATTTTGAATCTGATGACAACAATTTATCGAAAAATGTTTCAAATAAAGATTGTAGGTAATATTATTCTACATATTTTTGATTGTAATGAAATTTACTCTATCTCATTTATTTTCGAAAACCCATAAACCTTGATAGGCCTTCAAATAATTCTCTATTTATTGTTGATGAATTGTTCCCAAAATCTAATCGATTCATAACATAAACATAATACCTCTCTTACATATATGTATATGTGGGAGGTACAAATGCTAGAATTTCAAATATAAATATGGTGAATTATACTATTTTTCTTTGTATGATTTTAACTGGGCCAAACGATATTATTTTGAGATAGATAGAGTAGGTTCTTATATTTCATGTACCGAACTACATTTAAATTAGCTTTTTTTACTTTTTATACTCTCATATATTTTTGCTGTTTGAATTTTAATTATAGTATGGAAATTTGCTGAAAGTAATTGTCATGTTGTATTCTTTGTACTAATTTAAAAAAAGGTGTAATATTTCATCTGTATTTGAAATATTGTGAAACAAGTGGGAACATTTTATTTATAACCTTGTTTATTACCCAAATTTTATGAGAAGTTGTTTACTGCATGCTAGTAAATAATATCTATGCAAATTTTTTGTTTATGTGTAACATTGTTTTATGCTTCTAATACTGTTTTATAGCGGCTCCGAGGTTATGTGCAAAATGTATATAAAAATGTAGGTAGTATTCAAATGTGTATACGAAATTAAATTTTTCTAAGATCTTTAATTAGGTAGTTTATTAGAAATATTTTTATCGAACGGTTGTATAGGAAGAATGACTCACTTGTGAGTTTTCTTTACGTACATTATAAAACTTGATGTAATATCTTGAATAATATATGGAATTTATCAGGTAAAATATATTTGTCATTCTGTCATTGAAACTTGCGAGAAAACTCGTTGTAGAGCATTGCGTTTAACACAAGTACAGAATAATAAATATGATAAAATATGAAGTAGTTAATTATTAATAAAACTAATTTACTGTATTTAGTTTTGCTAAATTAATAAATAATTTTCACTGGGAGAATAAAAGAGGAAAATTAAGAAATGTTGAATGTCAGGTCCTCAACTTTAATTGGAGCTAGCATATCTTAGTAGTTTGTAGTCCGGACGATGTAACTTGGCGAATAAGTAATTTAGAATTTTTCTGCGATTAGAGAAAAGTTATAAAAATTTAAATGTACAAACAAACAAACAGAAAAAGAAAAATTTATTTATTGTGTACAAAAAAAAAGTATTCAACTATGCAGATCAAAAAATACTAATGTTATAAATATAAAAAAATTAAACAGTTATTTGAAAATAAAGTTTTTGAACGCGGTTTTGTGGAAACAGACATGCTAGAGAATGGAGTTCTATTAAAGACGTATTTTCAGTAGGATTTTGCTTTGTGTTGGCAATGAAAGGTTGTAACAACGCTTTTTCACTTTTCAAGCTGTGCGGCATCTAAGTAAAAGTATATTTTTAACAAAACGCATCATAGAAATAGTAGATCAAACTGTATTCATTTTACTCGTCAAGTTACATCGTCCGGATAATAGATCCGGTAAATGATATTAACTACATTACGAGTATTTATAATCTAATCGAAACATGAGTAATGCCCGTTTGTATCGTCTTTGAAGGAGTTCGTAATTTCAAATTCATATTTCATTGTAGACGTATTTTTAACTTCATTTACATTCGAACAATTCCATTTATATTCTGACAGATAGCAATGCCGTTGTATTTCTTGCATATATCATAAATTCAAATGATACACCGTAAACGGCAGTTAAAAGATTAAAGTAGTTAGCAAGAAGCTTCTGGGACTGCCGAAACTTTCAAAATTATCTGTATCGTGCATCTTAAATTTCGTTTGCAGCCTTGAAAAGAAAAGTGTGTATGCAAATTTGAACAAATGAAGCTCGATTCCTGTACAGTTAGTGCAAAAATTACGTGCTTTTATAAAGGTCAAGGGTTAGATTTGCACGTGTTATACAACGAAGTTCATATACTTGCATTAAAATTTCATTAGCTTTGTTTACGAAGGTCAAGTATTTGTAAATATAAATGGGTTCAAAGGGAATTACAGCTGACAGAATAATATATACTTGCTATTTGTGGCGATTGTAGTAGACGTTTTTAATGGGATTTAGATTAGTGTATGCTTTGAGTTAGCTCTACTTATATACTTAAACTTGTAAGTCCCTGGTTCGGATAAAAGTTATCTGAGAATATTCCTGTATTAAATTTTGTTTAGGGTGTTCCATCATTTTTATTATTTTATTTGGTTTCATTTAAAAATCACTGACACGATCAGCTAAGCATGTCATTCAACATTTCTTTAATTACACTGTTTTTGATCAACCTATTACAAACACTAATTTATTTTTTTGTGGCTATCTATTTTTCTACTCTTAGGGGGGAGGGGGTGGATAATATTTCAAATTCAACTGGAACTAACTTCGAGGTAAACCCTATTCAATAAAAAAATAATCATTGAAATCGGATAACCGAATATAAAGTTATACCTGATAGAATCGGTTAGCAGCAACAATCAATCATTCCCTATTTCCTATTTTAAAGGGTTTTTAAAATAATTGCTTTTATAATTTAAATGAATATTTTTTTAATAAATACCTAGTTCTCTTCCTGGTAATTATTGTGATATATGTATTATGTAGGCGATGTTTACAGAAATTTTGTTGTGACGTTTCCCGTAATATATAATTATTTTCGATGGGAAAAAAAATATCTATTGATAAAAATATATTGCTACAAAAATAAAAAAAATGTTAGTAGATAGGAAAAGCGAAAAAAATTCTTTCTAATAATGAAAAATTGTGTTTCTGTGCTAACTACCTATAGAAAGATGGAAAGTTTAAAAAGATTTCTAGAAGAAAACAGAAGCGTAATAGAACGCTACTTCCAACATCTACTTACTTTCATAGTTTTATATACTTTTATTAAAATCTAAGTAAAGCTCTAACTACAAGATAGTTTTGCTAGATAAAGGAACAACTTTGCAGGGAAACATTACATTTATGGTTAGAGAATTGAATAATTCATAACTAGTGTTATACAAATCAATATTTAAAAAAAAAGTTTAGTAAGTTTTTATTTAGTTTATTTTAAAATATATTATTTAGCATAATGGTTCTTTCTTTATTTTAAGTGTGTTTCCCCAGCAATGTTGTGGAAAAAAGCAATGTTAAGAAGTATTTACGATAGATTCCTACAAGAAGAAATTTATAATAATTTTCAAATCACCTCAATTTCGCCTCTAGACTCTAGCCCCAAGTTTCCTCTCACCTACAGCCGAATTAAGTAACGATATAAACCAAATAATCCTTTTTGTGGCTAAGCAAAACTGAGCTCTCGAATTTTCCATCGAATTCTCCTTGCTCGTTCTTAAATTCGACATACATTGTTACCATTAAAACACAGTGCAAAATGAAGCTTGATTTACATTATACTTTTTTCGTCTACACTCAGAAGAAAAAAAAAACACTAGAGTATGAGCTTCATCCTAGAAGTTCCTAGCCTTTTCTAGGTATAATCTAATCAAAATATCTAATATAGAAATATTCATTAGCTCTATTTTTTCTTTCTTATACAAAGTATAAGGAAGTATTGGAATCACGAAAAAAATCGTTGACGAGATTTTTACGGAAATACATATTTTGACGTCCACTGAATCCGTTAAGACCAATTTCTAAATGATGTATGTGTGTGAGGATGGATGGATGTCCGAAGAACGAGACAAGATATGTAAACTTAACTTGGAAACTGTAATTATTATTAATCATTCAATACAGATTCACATACCGATAGAAAAATTTGAAACTCACGGAATATCCTCACAAAATTGTAATATTTTTTTATTACATTTCTTTATAATATAAGCGCTAAGAAACCCATTGTAGCAGAGCGCATCGTCAGATCTCTAATATTTTTCGAGATACGTCGATTTTTGATATTTTTCGAAGTGCTACTTTAAGGGCCTGTAATTCAAAAACTACACGAGATATCTAAAAATTCTCTTCAGTTTAGCGTTTCTGGTGCCTTATATAACAAATTAGCAAATTTTTAAAATTTTGAATTTTTTTTGTTCTAAATTTTGATCGGCGATAACTCGACAAATATTAAAGATACAGATTTGCAGTGTTCACCAATCGATTCAGCTCGTCGAAATACATAAGTATGCAAAGTTTCATAAAAATCGCTTTACGGGATGGAAAGTTAGAGCAAAAAGCCTTAAAATGGCGTTTTTTGTCCCGAAAGTCAATAGGTACCCCTTGACGTTTGGCCTGAATTTGGCCATTTTCAGACTTTTTGCTCTAACATTTCAACCGGTTGTCCGAATTTTCTGAAATTTTCAGGGTTTATGTATTTCGTCGAGCTGAATCGATTGGTGAACACTGCAAGTCCGTATCTTTAATATTTTTCGAGATATCTCCAATCAAAATTAAAAAAAAAAATTCAAAAAATTTCAAAATTTTCAAAATTTACTAATTTATTATAAATGGTACAAAAAACACAAAACTGGAGATATTTTTCGATATCTTGTATAGTTTTCGAGTTACAGCCCCTCAAAGTTGCTCTTCGGAAAATATAAAAAATCATCATATCTCGAAAAATATTAGAGATATAACGATGCGCTCTTCTGCAATGGGTTTCCTGGCGCGAATATTATAAAGAAATGTAATAAAAAAAATTACAATTTTAAGTCATATTTGGGGAAATTTTCGTTTTTTGAAAAATATTACAAATCGCCATATTTCGATAAATATAAGACATATTACGATGCGTACTACAGCAATTAGTTTATTCATGTTTAAATTATACATAAGTAATAAATTTCAAGTTAAGTTTGGAGGAGTATTTAATTTATTTATAGTAAACAATTTATTTGTATAAGAAAGTAGTCTGGTGCCCACACCAGATTTTTCTATTTGAGTTTCATACCTGTTCCACTATTCTTGCGTACTACTGTGCAAAATCAAATACACCAATACACGCGCATAAAATGTTGAGGTTGTATTACAAAGTCGTTATTTTCTAATTTGGTGTTTGATAGTTTGATAGTCCTATGTTTTAAAATGTTTTCATATGTTATTCCTCGTTTAAATAATTTTAACCTCAATCTGTCAAAATACAGTAATACAGTTTCAGTTGTATGGTTATAAAAACAAGTCTTCTATTTCCATCGAAGAACATTAATGAAACAAACCTGTCTCATTGAACTCATTTAAAACGTATCTTTTTTGTTTTATTTCACGTTCAGAGAATTATGAAAGACGGCTGCGTACTGTTGTTTCATCAAAGAGCTCTTCGATGATCTCTGATGCTCTTCGACCAATGTATCATAGTCATCATGTATGTACATTGATCTATAGACGAAAAAAGTGTAAAGTAAGTCAAGCTTTAGTGTCAAACAGTTGTCGATGCTTTCGGAGCTCAGTTTTCCCCGCCAAATAATATCAATTCAACACTCACATCATACCCACTTACTCCTCCTTGGCTGCCGGCGGCGGCGTGGGTGCTGGGGTGGGTACCTTGGCCACGAGCTCCTCTACTACCTTCTTGGAGTCGTCGACCAGGACAGCGCTACCCATGCTGTGCTTCGGGACATCCTCCATGTCCTCTACTTTCACGTCCTCGGCTGGAGCTGGCGTGAAGATCTCTGTGATAGTGGTTGTCTTCTCTAGAAGAGCGTTTTTGGTGTCTTCGGCTTCTGATGCCAACACCTTGGGAGAGGGATGTTTAAATTGTGCGGGGACTGTGCAGGATGATCAGAACTTAGTTGGCAATACAATTCTAGGGTTCTTTTTATTCTCCAGTTTGCTTAACGTCATTTAAAGTGAATACAAATAGGTTATGAGAAATGAAAACATACAGGTTGACAGTATCGACGTTTCGTAGCCTATTGCTAATATCTTAAGATGGAGTCACACATTGTTGAAGTTTTCTTTATAATGTACGATACATCTTACGTGTCGGTAAAGTATAGTAGGTATATTTGAATATATCTTTTAAAGTCTAAATGTTCTTTTTACAAATTGAATTTTACAAAGGAAGTTAGCTGCAGGTCCTAGTTTCTTTATTATAGTTTTGAGGTTGAATTTGTTCAACGGCATTTTCAGAATGCAAATTTACTAGGTTTTTGTTGTTTGACTTGCACCACCACAAACTGCCATATCTACCAAATATCATTGGCGATCCGTGGCTAACTTCACAATTGGCCGTAAACTACGGTTTTGCCCACTAGTCTTAGTAACTTTTACAAATAGATTATGTCAGGTGTCTCACACACACCTCATAAGATTTTGAGTGTTAGTGCTCTGTAGGTAATGTGAAGAATTAAAAGGATGATTTTATTTACGAATATTGTTTAAATGTTGCTGTCAACAATCAAAATAAATTTGTGAATATATTTTTTGTATATTGAATCACCTTGTTCTAATCACCCTACAAGAAGTAGTGGCTAAACTGTAGTTGACAGACACCTCTGAAGTTGGCTGCGGAACTGTGGGTTTTTTGTTGGTTTCTGTCTGTTTTAGGCCGTTAGGTGTGTATTTAATGTGGTATGAATGAGTTGAACGTATGAAAAACCTCGTAGTTAGCGCGGCGAGACTGGGACCCGAAAATATAGGGTTATTAGAATAAGGGATAAGCGCCAAGTGGCGCGTAAATGTGTTTTTTGTAACCAACTTCCGAGGGGTCAGTCAACTGCAGTTTTACCAAAGTAAGAGTAAATGTTTGTTGCATTGACAAATGTAGAGGCAATAATTTTTCTCTTACCGTTTCGGCTTCCGAGACTTCCTCTGCAACTCCATCAGCAACTTTAGCTACAGATTCCGCTGTAGCTGCTTCAAGTCCATCAACAGCATCTTTCATATCTGAAGTCATGTTGTCTGCTTCTTCTTTCTTGTGTCCTATCGTGTCTTCAATCTTTCCCATCATGGATCCTAGACCATGTTCTGCAGTATGCACTGCCGATTCTACTGCTTCTTTTACGTGGTCCATTCCTCCTTTTGCTGCTTCACCTAAGTCTGAAAGAAAATTTTTGAAGATATTAACAAACAAAATAATTAAGTTCGATATAACTACAACCAAAAAACCGATGTGCCGGGTGGCTGCTTTCGATTGTACATTTCATTAATGTAAGACACAATAAATAATAGTTGATAAGAACGATGATTGACTGTGATATGGAATAATAAAAGAATATTTATTAAATTTCAAAAAATCCGACGTTTCGGTCAAACAATAACCTAAATTCCCCTAAAGATGATCATTATATGACCGAAACCTCATAATTCTTTAAATCCCAATACAAATTAAATAAACACGGAAATTAATTTGATTACTTCTTATAAATGAGATTTATTTTGAATGTTTGGCAACAACATAAATAATCCTTCTAATGTTCTTAACTCTTACGAATAGATTTTTCATCAATTAAGTATAAAAATAGCCCTATCATATTACGTGGAATGTCAATATAGATTCTTCGTATTATTTTGAAGCGGTTATGTTATAATGACTGATATATTCTTCGATAACGTGATTATCATATCAAATAAATCATAGGTTATTTCTAGAGAGCATATGGAAGTATAGGTACTATAATCAATATTAGTTGTATTGTATATATTTACTAGTATTATGTCGATGTGAAATTATATATAGTACCTAAAGCATAATTTCTGTGATTACTAGATACCAGAGGTAAATAATATAATTAGGAAATTGAAAAACACTATTTATTTATTTTTATGTTCCTATACCTATCAAGTGAAATGAGCAGAGTTTGAACCCAAACCCAGTAGAGAGGCAAGCGTTGTATTCACATTATCACGTCTGCCCTATTTTGTTGTCTGTTCGCAATAAAATATGCAAGAGCTGATTCGTAGTTCCGTTGGTTATGATCAAAGGAAAATTGATTATTTCTCCAAATTAAATATTTAGGAGCACTTAACGATGAGGCCGATAAACTACCATAAAAATTGACTTTTATTTAAGTTCTTGCATCGTACGTACCTAACGGTAGTTTTTATGTAAAGTAAAATATGTTTCTTCGAAATTATCTTAAGGTTTTTATAGCGTTTAAAGATGCTTATCTTCCTCGCGGAATTAATTAAATATGCGGATGAACCCTGCGACCTTGCGAAAGACTCAAGTCGACCTTAATTTTGAACCGTGGGTCACTGTACGAAAAGTGTATGCGATGTGCGTGATTAGCCCAAAAAATTTAATATTAATTTCAGCTTTTAATTTTATGTTACATGCATACATGAATGTTATTAAAAGGACAATCACTTTCGCACAATCCTGAAATTATACTTGTCATCAGGGTTTTCTTCAGAGAAAATAATGAAAAAAGAAAAGGAAATTTATTGGCAGCATTAGTTTTGCTAATGGTTGTGGTGCACGTTCAACCTAAACATCGTATTTCTTTTAAACAACTTTCAATTTATTTTGTTTGCGAAACGTATTTGTACATTTATTTAATTTTGTTTCGGAATTGAGAAACTATTATTATTATTGTTGGCAGAAATTTGAGATATTGGATAATGAATGTTAGGAATCTTCATATAATTTTTTTTTCATACATTTTCAGAGGTAAATAAACTTACTATTTATAAGAGATATGTATCAGTAATCAGTTCAACACACTGTAATATATACATCCATGCTTCTAATTTTACTAATAATCTTTGCAAATTGCTACATAAATATACAAAAACCGAACGTCTATATTAGTTTTGTAGAATGTTGGAATTTTATTTCAGAATATAATGTCTCAAATGTTTGTTTTACACGTCGCAATTTATTGTGACAATTTCAGTAGTACCAATATAGTATCAGCTGTCACCTATACTACTAATATTTTTGGTTCAAGCTATGCGTACAAAAATGATAACTAACCAAAATATAAACAAGTTTGAATGTTTGACAATACTCCTCTAGAATTCTCTAAAAAATTGTCGAAAAATAGAACATATATTCAACATTAAATTGATCAATTTATCGGTGAAGAAAAAATTGACTTGGACAATTTATTGACCAATAAATTGCGTCGTGTGAAACGGGCATAAAACTAGTACATAATCTATAATTATAATTATTGAAATGGTAAACTCAATACTTCAGATACCAAAGAAAGAAATTAAAGAAACATTTATATTTTTACTATATTGCATAAAAACTATTTTATTTTAAAAATAAAAGTATTTGCAAATTCAAACTTACTCTCTACGTAAAAATATAAATGTGTAAAAATAAACTGCCTAATTAAAAATAAACAAAGGACTACTGAAACTCGACTACGTCAGCAGTTTATATTTGCTTCACGAATCTTAATATTTTCACTGGAACTGTCGCTGCTTTCGTCCAAGGACTCAAGGACTCACGCACACAGATTTTTCTTGTTAATTACCCTGGACTAAGGTTACTAGATATGTCGGCGCCATGAATAATTAATTCGTTTGTTCTCAAAGTGAAACCGGACAATTATTCGTAAACTGAGGATAATTAGGATTAATTGAACAACATTTATATTAATGAAATAGTGGGAGGACACTTTAATACTAGTCATTTACACCTACCTAAACCCTTGATAAATAAAATCCGAAAGACTAAAAATTGGTAGTGTATTGTATTGTTTATTACGTTGGCCACTACAGAATGTATTTCTATAGTGCCTTTTATAGTTTTCCATATGGCAGAGGGTATCTAAAATATATTTATTAGATATGGATTGATCGTCCCAATTTTCCAAAGAAGTATTTACTTTCTTAACGGCATTTTACTCAATCTCACACTCACCTTACACCAACATATACCAGACACTGTTTTCAAATACCTCATTTCCACAGTAGTTATACATCGTTCATGCATATCATCTTACCCTAACACAATAATTGTATCGTATGGTTTGAATTCCAGATTGAAAGAAAATATTATACAAGATGGTACAATTTGAAATGAATAAAATATTATGTACCGCGAAATATCAGATATGTGTTGGCATTTATAAAATAAATAAATGCGGTTACAAAATCATATCAGACGCAGTTAATTGAATATGAATCAATAACCAATATCCTGAATTCTAACCTCAATACGGAAACAGGTATTTATAGCAAATTTACGAATCATAAACTTGTTGTACATTCAATTCAGTTTACTAGTAATTATCGTTGAACTATTTTATGAATGTTGTATAATCCAATTGATTAATTAAACTGGAAGACATGTACGTATACGAAACAATAATTCAATTGTATACACGTATTCAGAATTTGTAATTGTAGATGTACTGATTAGGGTTAATGTAATTGTAAATATATTCTCTAGTTGTACATATTTGCTTGATTACTTACGTAGTTATGTTTATGTATTAGGTGTGCTGACATTTGCTGTTTAAGAGAAAAACATGCAATTCAAATAGGATGAAATGTCAACAGGAAATACGAAGACTTATGACAAAAAACTATTTGTAGAACAGACTGCATTTCTTTGAATAATACAAATATTTATGCGCGTGAGTTCTACGGTGTTATAAATCTACATTTTTAAATTGTTGAAATCTAGACTTTTATGTAGACACTTCGAAACAAACCTAGGCCTTGCTATCTTCCTTAATATAATTGTAACAAGGAGTTGAATGATAAGGGTTTCTTAGGGTTCAATTCATTGCCACAAATGTCTCTTTTACATTTGTTAGATTTATAGTTTTTTACAGAATGAAGATCATTTTAGACTAACGCGGCAAATATTTTGAAATTTCGTCTACTGTATTATGAATCATCGTTTGGAAAATCAAAATATGGGACACCTAAAACTTACCAATTTTTTTTTCTCCGTTCATTTCATATTCTTTTATTTTAAATAATATATTATTATTTATGAGGGATTAAGATAGTCATTATTCACGAACATGAAGTTTACGTCAAGAGCTGTAGACGAGTGATGCAAATCAGCCGAGTGAATAATGAATATAATACTGTACTTTTTCTACTCCTGTAAATTCGGAAATCACTTTTGAAAATGATCGAAATTTGTTGAAAACACACATTGAAAAACGTCAGCATAAAAATATACAATTACAACTGACTACATGCCAACTATCAGACGGCCGTTGCTTGGTGATCTACATCACGGCTTTAAAATAAACAGGAATAATTGATTTCTGGTTCTGTGATTGGCCGAGAAAAGTGATTTATGTATCATAATTCACTGTCTGGAATTATGGGCACTATAAATCATTGAAAAAATTGAAATAATGGGGATATATTTATACAGGAGTATAAAAAAATGTATTATGTAATCGGATATTTTTATAATTCTTCAACACAGCTGTTCTCTCAAATATCAAATACTTTCAGAATGATTCTCTTTCGCTAAGGCAATCCATTGCATTCTAATAGACCTGTTGTTCATGTATAGCGTGTACTAGACCGCTAAAAGTAATATTTTTGCACAATTTCTCAAGAAAGCTCTCGTGCTTCCCTTTCCTTCTTCTTCAATGACCAACATCCGGAGTCCGGAAGGGTGGCACGCGATCCCGTTCCACTGTTCCGCGACCCTTGCCACTCAAGGTGAACGTATCTTTAACATGTTTGATTAAATCTATATTTCATTATAAACGGCCAAGCAAAATTTGTTTGACGTTGAGTTTTTTAGCTATTAAATATTTACATATAATAAGTTACATACATGTTTTATAAAAGTATGTTACTTCTTTTGAATACTTTGGTTCCAAGTTCAATTTCGATAATTATGATGATGAAATAAGACATAGGCTTCCAAAAGGAAACAAATGCGTTCAGGCAAATCGCTATTTACTGAAAAGTGGAATACTAAATAGATGATGCAAATTACGAATCTATAAAACGCTCATAAAGCCCGTTGCTACTTATGGGTGTGAAACTTGGACACTAAAGAAAAGAAATGAAGATACATTAAGAGCATTCGAAAGGAAAGTCCTAAAGAAAATATTTGGACCCTTCAAGAGGAAGATGGAACTTGGAGATAGATGAACTAATCAAAGGAGAGGATATTGTACGGTTCATAAAAGTCAAAGATTGCGATGGTTTGGTTATATAGCAAGAATGGAAGAGGAAAGAACTGTAAAGAAGATACATATATATGTTGACACCATCGACTACAAGACAAAGAGGAAGACCAAAAAATAGATGGACGGATAATGTAGTTGACGACTTAAAAGCTATTAAAGTGAAGGACTGGAAGAAAATTATCCAAGACGGATCCAAATGGAAAAAATTAGTAGAGCCAAGGATTGTGGTCCAAAAGAAGAAGAAATTAGAGGTGTAAATATTGAGTTACATTAATAATTCAAGAAGGTTATAAATATAAACTTGACTTTATTAGTTATTTTATAGTTTAACCCAAAAATTGAAAACTCTAACTGTTTAACTTTCAAGTATATTTCCCACATTAATTTTGTATACCTTTTAGAAAACTTCTTGTTACAAAAATAAAAATATGATTCATAATTCAAAGAACGGAGAAAGTAATAATGTAATATTAAAATCTAGTGACGTTTGTCTGAACCAAGAAATATAATCTAAATAAAGGATGTTTATCGACAAATGAAGCATTTTCAAGCAATTCAGTCGAAGATATACTACGAAATAAATTGAAAGTTAAGTCGGTAAAGTCATAATCTAACCTAAACAAGGAGATATTTAATTATTTTTTCTACTCCTGTATAAATATATCCCCATTATTTTTTCGATAATACCCATAATTCACTCACCTCAACCAATCACAGAGCCAGAAATCCATAATTCACGGTTATTTTAAAGACGTGATGTGGATCACCAAGCAACGCTCATCTGACAGTTGACAAATAGTCAGTTGTTATTGTGTATTTTTATGGTAGCGTTTCCCAACGTGTGTTTTCAACGAATTTCAATCATTTTCAAAAATGATTTCCGAATTTACAGGAGTAGAAGAAGTATAGTATTATATTCGGGATTATGGTCATTATTCACATTCTGTTTCCAGAGGCAAGCATTTTTACCTCTGCGCTATTCCGCCGTTTATATTTAACAGTGTAAATTATAAATGCAAATATAAATATGATTTATTATGAAAGGTACCTAGTATAATTCGCAAATAATTCAGTTTTAAAAATAGAATTTTCCAATTACTCGTAATCATTGCAATATCTTTCGTTTGGGTAAAAAATGTATGTAGAATATCTGGTAGTTAATTTAATTTTTTTCTTCCTTGTGTAATTTAGATTAATAAGCTGTATTATCGTGAAAAATTAACATATTTTTTGCAAACTCACACTATAAAAATTATACGTGATTTCAATGTCTAGATATAATCTTTTGCGTGATTTCTACAGCGCATTTAAATTTTTTAACATAAATATACGATTACGGTGAACGGGTAAACCTGCACAAAGGACGAAGCGAAACTGTTGCGTGCGTTATCGCAAATCGCGAACCTGGAGCACAAATCATTTATTTGATCTCTCGCTTTGTCGCTCGATCGCAGCGAAATTGACGCATGTATATATTGGAAACGTTGTTCGTTTTACAGGATTGAGGCATGAGTGATATTCGAGTTGTAGAATGTGGAGTTTGAATTCTTTATAATTTCTTTTAACTCTTGATGAAATATAAATGTATTTGACAATTCATCACGTATTTGAAGGATGGTCAATACATACGATGACCGTCAATTTAAGGGAGTTGATTGAAATTCGAAAATGGTTTCAATAATAGTTTGCAAAACAGATATTTTTTCAAGTATATATGTACCCAATAACTTTTAACGACTTTTTACTTTAAAAAGTTGTATACACAATACGAAATTAGTAGGTTTCGTTAGTGGTTATGGTTAGGTTAGTATGCTAGGTTAAAACTTTTGGTTAGTAGTTAGCGACTACGACCAATCAAATGGAAAAAGTAAAACAATACATATATTTTCTTTTTTATTAATTTAACAGTTCATTTTGAAATTTGTTTGTTAAAATTAAAACTTATACGAAAAGAAAGTTTGTTGTTTACGATGTTAGTATTATATAAAAATAGAATACACCTAAAAAAATAGTAATAGGTGTGCTTTTAGGAATAAGAGTACTTAAAATGGAAATGGAAATAGAAGTGCCTAGAAAATGTAATAGGAATAGGTGTGCTTAGAAATAGAACTTAAAAAGTACTTTACAGACAGAACTAACAATACGGCAGCGTTAATTTGATGAACTACATTCTGAAGGCTTTAACTTAACATTAACCACCAACCATAACCTCTAACAACAACTACTAATTTCGTCAAGTAATCAAACTTATACACACTTTAATAAATTTAGCGATTTTGAATGGGAGTAATAGAGTATTTTATATGTTAACCTACAATTCTTTTTCCATAATATTGCATGATGAACTATTTTTCTCTCCAAGTAATTTATTAACTATTATTGATAAACTGTTTTTTACTTTAGAATATTTTAAACATGTTGCAGTTATAAATAAATAATTTTATGCATGTTTCTGTGGATAAATGGTAGCTATTATGCAGATTAAAAAATAATATTTCGATACTTGCATTCATGATGAATAATATTTACTTCCATAATATTTATGGCAGGAATATAGCTGCGCAATAAGATAGGTCGGCAAACCGATATGCGTTTTGCTTACATAAACTTCACTTTAGTTAAATTAGAATAATAACACAGATAAACAAATTAATTCCTATTTAATAAAATGCTACGTCAATAATACAGTCATATAACTATTATGTGTTGTATGTTAAATTGATGTAACTTCGGAATGTACAATTTAAACTTGTACAAGTAGATGTTAATTTATTATTTTATCTGGATAATCACCACAAACATAACAAAGTAAGATAAGTCTAAATGACAATAATTGCAGGTTAACAGAAAGAAAAAAAATTCAGATAAGATACATATAATTTTGAACAATTTCCAGGCTTTTACTGAAATTACACAGTATACAGTCATTGTTTACTGTACTTAAAATACTTCGATTGTTAGAATAGACTTGGCATTTTCAACGTCACTACTTCCTTCTTCAATATTCCACTTAGAAAGTAATTGTGTATGCATCTCTTTTATATCCGCGTGTTGATTAACGCGAAAGAAACAATTATCGACTCTAGAAATGGAAATCAGGTCAAGTGTAGCGTGAGCTATTCGGCAAATAACTGAAAAAGCATTCAGTGCAGGTTAACTAACTTGACTAACGTAGTAATGTACTTTTGTTATTAAGGAAAGTACCTGCTATCTCATGGTTTGAGTGCTGGTGATATATATACTGCGGTTGATGATGTTATTAAAATATAAATAATGAACCATTTAGTACACATTTAGTACATTGATATTATCATTATTACTGGGGTAAATTATACTGTATATATTTCACGATAAAATACCGGTATTTAGTTTTGAAATAAGTAATTGTTAGATATCTGAATTAGCTTTTTAAATTAATGTCTACTATATATTGTGCGATGTAAAAATGACTGGAACTATCTAAATTCTTTTATATTTCCAATAAATTTGATGGGGTCATCACATAACATCATATAAATATAAATTTTAATGTGTAATAATTACATCTGACACATGTTTGACATGTAAAATACATAAATGAAAGATTTTTGGTATCAGTTTTGTAAAATGTTATTAAAATTCAACGTTTCGTATTTCTATGCGTTTACGAAAACATAAGCAAGAAGAATGTATAGTTTATGTTTGACAGTATTATAATCACTTTTTTTATGATATTAATTAAGATCCATGAAGTAGCTCTTTATGGACTAGTCGGATAAAGTAAAAACAGTAACCAATCAACATAGAAAAGAAGCACACATATCCAAAAATTTGTCAACGTCGTGTTGTTTAAATATAATCTGTAATGTAGTCGAACATAATATATTGTATGTAACAGGTCCATAAAAGGGTTTATTGTCTAGACTTTTTATGTGTCTCTTCCATAATGGCCATGGTTTCTTGTCATAGGATCTAAGGGTCTGTTTTTAGATACCTAGTAAAGTGTTGGATTTGAAAATTACGGAAAAACATTAACATGTTTGGTTTAAAATAGATGGATCACTGCAGTAATGTTATAATCTCCGTATAACTACACAGGGTTAATAAAGCTAAACATACTAATGATTAGTGGAATTTTCAAATTCAGTATTTGGCTGGGTTTAAATATTATACAGAAATTATGTAGGGTTTCTTACAATTGTAGTTCTTCATAGCAAAATACACAATTGATATATTACTTTCAACTATAACACGTGTCGTCCTTAAAAGATGCAGTCTTAAAAGATGCAGTCTTATCAATGCTTTTCCTAACGAAGAATTACTTATAGTAATTTGGAACTTTGAATTTTAATTAAACTTTATAGAACGCAAACTTTTTTTTTTAATTTATTTACTTACGATAAATTATGAAAGATTTTACAATTGAAATGTATTATTAAACATAACTGAATGTTTTTCCAAATTGGAAGTATTACAAATAATATTTTTCTTCGTAAATATCTAATTTCATCAATCGTTGTTTCAGTTGTGAACTCACCATGCAACGCATTTTCGCCCATGTGTGCAACATCCCCAGCAGTCTCTTTGGCACCGTCCACCAGGTTCTTGCCTATCGGGCCACTACTAGCACACCCCATGTCGCCGATACTACGTGCTCACTACTACACTGTCGACTGGCTACTGGCGAGTCCGTCGCGACGCTAGACGTCTGACTGACCGACGGACGGCCGCGACGCCCCGTGCTGGTCAGATGTTGAATATTGCGGAGGGTAAATCGGTAAGTGAAAAGGAAAGAGGAGTATAAGCGTAGGTGTAAGCTGGTTCTTGGTAGCTGGTGAGTCAAAAGCGATGAGCGTGAGATACTGATAAAGAGAACTGTAATTATTTCCGGAAACAATAGACTATTTTAACAGAATAAATAAATAAATGTATTTGGATGTGAATGTGATACTTTCATATTTTTTCTCGTGCAATACCATCCAACTATGCTCTTCAAAGATGTTAGTAAAGAATGAGCCAAAGAGGTAAAATTGTATGATGGCAATTTTAAAATTCTTTTCTTTTGTTGGTTGCAAGCATTGAAATATAGTGTAATAATACTGGAACGCTAACTATGGTAGCTCCATGGTAACGCATTGCGAGCCTCGTACGATAATTTTTACATCTCGTAGCATAAAATGAAGTTATGGAACATGTATCGTACAACTTTTATTTACTTTAATGAAATATAAGAGAAAAAAAATTAAGAAATGTAGTTTGACATTTCATTAACTGTCAATGACAAAACTAAAATATATATTGGACACCAATAGATTAATAATTTTATAATAACACCTCTTAATAAGTGCTCTATAATTTATATTATAACTCTATATTTTAAACAAGGAAAGTAACAGATTACCTACTAGTGGGTATAATTTTGAGAAAAGGCACTAGTGAGTAATTTCCTATTTATAACAGTAATAATAACACCTTGGTAAGCACTTCGATTGACATTTTAATTTAAAAAAAATTTAAGCATAGGTATGTTACTGTCAAATAATATTTATTTAATAAATTTTGTATTTATTAAGAGATGTTGGATAAAACGTTATACTTCATACGTGGACAAAGTGGAATTACCCACTCGATAAAATGATCAGACTCAGCCTTCGGCTTCGTGTGCTAAAATTTCTCTCGTGGCTAATTCCTTACTTTGTCCACTAGTAAATTAAATAATTATTACTCAAAGCGTCTTCATCTGGAATATAAACGAAACATTGTAAAAAATGTATCATTCTTGAAAAATAAATATCATCAATAATAGTGAATTTGACATCATTAGAATAAATTTTGTTAAAATCTAGGTACATAAGCGGTCATGAAACAATTGAAAGATGCTTTTTGTGTTACATGTAAAAATTATAACATGAAAGTATATAAATATTTAAAATTAATTGATGTTTCTAAGAAGCTTAAAATAAAATAGATACTAGTACCTGCTGTATTTATATTTTCCTAAAATTTAAAAAACATTCAATTATTTTATTTATTAAATGTTTATTACAATTAATTGGGGTGAAGGGAACGAGTAAACATGTTTGCAGAATAAAAAATATGAACATGGTTTTTCTAAATCCACCTTTATTCGACATGGAACTATTATACGGGTACAAAAATAACATCGATTACAAAGTGTGTAAACAGTTTTCATCTAAACAGTGTGTACAGTTTACACGAAACAGACAACTTTGAAAATATTGAACATTATGATCCAACAATGACAACCCTTAACCAAATATTTGACAGCAACAAAACAAACAAAATAATTTTGATGATATCCTTTATTTATTAAGAAACAGTTACACTCAATTTATTTTGTTTTGTCGATTATGTAGTCATGAATAGAATTTGTAAACAAAGTGATCTGTTTCGTAAGTTTTAACATCGAATGACACCTGAGTGAGTGATATTAAACATTGAGTGACCGCCGTCGTTATAAACACGCGTTTTACGTTACGATACACAAAATTAGTACAAACGTCAACTAAACTAAATGTTACATACACTGACACTTCGTCACATGGCTAAGTGATTGTGATTGTGCACAACGAGGAAACGCAGTTCTTGGCACTGGTTCGACCTGCCAAATAACTAAGAATATAGATTCACACTATTAAATACACCATAACCACTTTGTTTTGCTGAATACATTGATCTTGAAAAAGTTTGAGTTAACCTAAAACAGTAAATCGAACCAGCCGATTTTCCGTCAAAAGTAAAACTGCTTTGGACCAGCCAACAGCACAAATAATACTAAAACATATGTATTTTATGTAGTTTACCTAACCTGGTTTAGTAAACTATATTCTTATTTACTTCGCAGATCATAGATTATAATATTTTGTGTGAGTATATATGTGAATATGTGATATCGTGTATACGTGTATTATGTACGTATAAGTTACGTGTATATACTTATTAACTAAACTAACATTGGATACATGTTTTTAGAACTATGTTTCCCCATTTTTCTCTTATATTATCTTTAATATTAAAAATCATTAATATTAAAAAGGTACAACGTTTGGAATATTCAAATGCAATGATTATTTGTCAACATGTTTGGCACGTATTTATTCGGTAATCTTTAATATTAAAGTCAATATAATTAGGCCTTTTTCCATGCTTGTTGCACTGTTTTCTTATTGTTTATTTAGAATATTATATGGCACATTCAGAAACGCTAGACTTAACTGGGTACTTTTTAACATTCATCTTTAATTTTTTTTTTGTTATTTTATATTTTCATTTCTTTGGATATTATGAAAAGTCCAATTGAACTTACAATTAGCCGTATTGCATAATTATTATATTTTTTACGGAAAACGTGCGTACTAAAATTATTTTTGTAACGTACATAATTTAAGGTTTTATGGACGAGGCAGTTTAGGAGCCGAACAAGTGCAGCGAGTCAATAAAACCTTATTATGTACGTGTTACATACAATATTTTGTTTGGCTGCATTGCCGATTATTTTTTTTTTTTTTAGCTTATTATGACATTTATATTTATCATTTGACTTTAATTTGAATTAATAAAATTTATTTTGATAATAGGCCTTTTTACTGTATCATTGTGGACTAGTCCATAAAGAGACACCTTAGATCCGCTAAACAATATAAACAAGTTATTATAATACAATCGCATGTATTTTTTTATAACCTCATTAATTCATTAAAAAAAATTAAGATTTAGTTTCATATATTGTTATACTTTCAAATCAATTATATACAATAATTTTTTGATGCAAGCGTGGTCCTAGAAATTCCCTTGGACTATTCGTGGTATTAAAGTTTTGTTAGTAGTTCAAGTTGGCAACGGTAGATCCGTAGTTGGCAGTATTGCAAATTGTATTCAATTTGTCAAAATGTCTGTGTAAATACTGTAATACAATTATTTTGTGCCCCGAGTTAAAGCGTCTGAAAAATAATACAGTTTTATTTATTTAAAATTGATTAAATATTCTGATGTGACATGTTCATCAATAAAGATGAAAATACATTTGGGCCATATACACAATTCCCAAAATATTAGGTAAACTGTCACATTTAAATTTCTTTTCAAATAAATTGAAGCAATATTTTGGAGAGTTATTTTGTTTTTATCATGTGGATCAATCACTAAATTAAAACATTTATTGCGTCCAATATGTAATTCATTTGCAATGAATAATTGTTGTATTTGTTGTTTTTTTTATTTTTTTTTGAAGTAGACTTTATTTTATTACAACCATGGTGTAAATACATGTGATGCAACGCAATTGTTTATTTGTTTGTGTTATATTTCCGTGAGTGATTTTTTCAACGAATGACATTAAATTCACAAATGCAATAATATACCTTGTGTCAAAATTAATGGTTCACCTGACCTTTAGAAAAACATATTGAAGTGGATATTTAATTTGGACGCATAGTTTATAGAGATGCTCGATTTGAGTGTTTATAATAGTAAGTTAGTGCAAATAATTGATGTATGGTTCCAAATGTTGGGAATGAATGAAGCATGAACGACGTATAAATAAGATATTTGAGAAATGTCTGGGGGTATATGAGACGTGACCGTTTCCGGTATACATTGGTGTATGTTGAGTGTGAGATTGAGAAAAATGTTGTTAAGAAAGTGGGAGTGAGTCAGTTGAGGTGGTTTGGACATCTTGAGCGAGTGTCGAATGAAAGGATTGTAAAACTAATATATGTGGATTAGATTGAAGGTGAACGATTGCGTGGACGTCCGAGGAATAAGTGATTGAGTGTGATTGATAGTTTGTTGTGTGAACGAATGATTTCGAGTGTGATTGAAAGACGAGCATCTATGAATGTATAGCAATGCTTGGAGGAAATTTATTGTTGGTTGACTGTATTTGTGGGTTCGTGCAATGTATGTATGTTAATATCGTACAATACATTTGGATTGGCCGTTCGGTCCGCTTACGTCTAACGAACGATATTATTGGCTAACGCTGCCACCTTTTTTCCTTTCCACTAACATGTGCAATGAGTCACCAAAGTATTTACACCATAATTTCTACTGAAAAGTTTGATCTGACTTCGCATTCGTTCTTGAAACATATTGATGGTTAGGCTCTTTGTATTTCACATTCTATCAATGTAAAATCTTCCATGTCACATCAAAAACAGTGCAACAACCCCATCTACCACCCAGTCCAATACCTCTTACCCTACACACTTAACATCCAGACAACTACGCACAACTATCATGCGGCGACTGCGCCCTCTGTTGCGATTGCGCCCCGTCGTCTTCAGCCAGCGAGTTGCTGGGGCTGGTGTTGGGGGTTGGGGCGGCGGCGAGTAGCGGGGCTGTGTGGTGGTGACACCTGGCGGTAGCACCGGTAAGCCGCGAATCTGACGAGATGGCGCGCTCGAGTCTGCCTCGGGAATGGGGGCAATCACGCCTGCGCGCGCGGGGCCGGTGGGTGCAGTCGCTGGCGTTGGAACTGCGGCGGCTGGTGCTGGGGGGCAGCCAGTGGTGCGCTGGGGGGAAATCACATGAATTATCATTTTAAGTATTTTTAATCAATGAAAAAAGGAGGATGTATACATTTTGTGTGAATGACATTCTTTTTTTTTATTGGATATAATAGACCTCGAAGTTAGTCCCATTCAAATGGGTTCGTTGATTGTTTATTTGGCGCCGACTCAAAATTAGTTATTTACATTCGTTTAGGAGCTTAGTTAATAAGACTAAAAAGGTTTATTTTATTTTTCGCTTTTCAGTTTCTTTTTTCGTCAGTTTAATTTTTTGTTAAAAGTATTTATTTAAAGCATATTTGAGATGATCCTAATGGGTTGTACAATCTGTAAGTTTACTATTATAGATAGATAGATATTGGCTTAGTACTCGTTGTGAAGTAGGGTCGCTTCTTATGAAACTTTCTGCATCTATATTATTTGGAAGGACCATACTTCATTTTTTCTATTAAATTTAATTCACTTGTCACTTCCTTCCTAATCTTCCTCCTGTGCCCATTCCAGCATATAATTTATTGGGTTATACTCTTCATTTCAACATACGTATCCTAGCCATTATACCCTTTACTGTTTTATTTTCCTCACTATATATCTTCTTCTAGTTCTTCTATATCATGCTCCATTTATACTCTTTATCATACCTGATACCTTATTTCGTTCTTAATATGTATTTTATTTAGTAACCATATTCATAAATAGTATAATACTTATATTGATCAAATATATTACATGGAGTTCGAATCGCGTATTGTCTATCCATAAACCAAGTTTTTTTTAACTTTTTGGGATGCGGATAATATTTTATCATTCATTATTTTTAACTTATCTTCTGTTTGCTTTATTTACAAAGATAATGTAAGATTTATTTGTAATTATATTAATTTTGTATAATTTTTTTTGCTTTCTACTTTCCTTACATTTTCTTCGTTTTTTGTCATTCTTAGAGTTGAGGTTCAATAGGATAATAAAATTAATAAAACTCTAAGATTATTCAAGTCAAAGTTTCCATTCCATTGGTACTTGCTAATTCTAAATGGTTGTATAATTTTAACTAGAGTATGAAAATTAATTTTAAAATTACTTTGTTGTCGTGGTATCTTGTCATAGGAACTAAAGGTCTGTTTCCAGGTACCCAGACAATTGTAGTATTGGAAAATTCCAGAAAAACATTAGCATATCTGGATTAAAATAGATGGTTTATATACAGGTACTATAATGGCCCACCTATTTTAAGTCAGACACACAAACATGCTAATGTGTATGTGGAATTTTAAAATCCAATGCTTGACTGGGTATGTATATTATACCTAGGAAAGAACTGACATTATTTAGGGTTTCTTACAATTTAACATAAATTTATTTAATAGCGTAACTTATAAAAAAAAACCACTTTCTCTAGTTGAACTGTATTAAGCTTCTCTAATTTAAAATAGAAAGAAGTAATAGTGTGATATTGCAATAATAAAAGGTACAGTTGTTAATCAGTTAATCAAAAACAGAAGATTTGAAATATGATGTTTGAGAGAGCTTAAACAAAACTGCAGTGTCGGATGTAGCGTTGATATTAAAAACGCGAATATATTAAAATCTAATAACTCCGATCGTTCCTGTCATAAAGTTTTACGGTCTGGTTTAAATATAAGTGAATAATTTACTAATTTGTTACCATAATTTTAAATAGAACTTTGTTCAGAATAAGTAGGAACTCCTTGTTATCTCTGACTGCAGTAGTAACAGTAGGTTTTATCTTCTCCTATCCTCCGAGGCAGACGGGCTATGCTGCTGTTTTTATGTTAATCACTCTTCCACTTGTCTGCGAGTTATTGTCGTGCGGTTTCGCAATATACGAACAGAAACAGACTTCGGGGTTACAAGAAGGAATAAACTCACATTTGTAATCTTGTATTATACCTACTTTGGGAATATATTTTCATGATTTATCTTCGCAAGTCGTAGTTCACTTTAGCATAGGACGTAGACTTTTACCAGTCTCTCATGTAGATTAGTTTTAATGACTAGAGACAATAAAAAATAACATTTCATCGGACATAGTTATAGATGGTTTCTATAAATAGTTATATGTATAGGTTGGACCTCTATGTAAATATGATGAATTCGTATTGTTTGTCATTGTTTCCCTTCACAAATTTGTTTAGTAATTGAATATTAGTTTAGGACTGATTTTGCAGAAGCCTTCTGTGCTTAGTTCAACAGTTAAGGGATCTTTGTTTATTATTTAGATTCCTGCTAGATACAATATAAAAAATATATGCTATTTATATTCCGTTTGAATAAGGTCACTATTCGACCAATTGAAAAAAAAGTAGTTGGTATTGCAGTAAGCTATCAATATGTTGAAAGATGTGAACTTTGTAATAGTTATTTACATACCAAATGCGGGAACGCTTGAACCGAGTTCACGCAAGAGGTTTGTACAATATTTTTTGTACGAAAAGTATAGAACTAATAACAATCCATACAAAGAAATAAAGTTCTTCAAGGAGTTTATATTATATAGAAATACAATAAAAGTATATGCCAATTTTTAGTGATATTTCGTGAAATCTGAAAAAACCATAAAAAAAATCCCAGTTCCGCAACCAAATTCAAAGGTGTCCGCTAACTGCAGTTTAGTCAAAACTAACCATATCTATTTGATCAATTTAGAAATCAATTATTAAAGTCGTTTTATTTACCAGGCGTGACATGTTGCATCCTCGGTGACGTATGTGATCCTCTTCTCGAACCCTCATCTGACCCACCTGCTCCATTGACACCACTGGGTCCAGGAACTGCAGCTTCTTCGTCCATTACGACAGGGCGTTGACGACATAGTGGACGTCTAGGCTTCGTTCTGTCACGTACCCGCAGTGTGACTGGACAGTCGTTTGGCAGGTGTAGGTCCATTGCCAAGGAACCGACGTCTTCTTGGGATGCGTGGCCCAAAGACTCGTTGCTGTATCTGGAAGGAAAACGCAAAACGGTGAGTGATTTTTAATCACTATAATGTTGAAATGCTTGCAATAGAAACCTAACCTAGAAAAAAGTTTCTGATAAGTTAGAAATTGATCAAGATTGAAAGTGATATATTTGTCTGACTAAATTCATGATTGTCAACGTGTCAACATTAATAATAACGTACTTGTAGAACACGTGAGAAATGACAATGTGTATGCAATGCAAAGATCTAGCAGATATCTAAGTATTATTTTCTTACCTGTAATGTGGTGCGGTTTCATCGACACTCAAAGCATGCCTGTGCAATAGGCCTGGGTTCAAAAGAGCACAAGCAGCAAAAGTTCTTCTTGAGGTTCTGGGAGACGGTTTGATAGGCCCTCTAGTTACTAGGCTCGGAGAACCCTGTTCCGAATTCATTCCTAAACAAAATAAATAAATATATTATCATACCATCTACACATTTTGCAATAAATTGGTAAACGTACTTTAAATGTAGTAATACTGGAACGCGCACTGCCATACTCTCCCTATATGAAAAAAAAGAGAGCCGAGAGAGATAGTTTGCAACGGGTATCTCCATCATTATCTAACAATTCTGCATTTCGGTAACTACAGTACGACAAGGATAGAGATACCCGTTGGTCGCTTTCTCCCTCGACTCGCATTTACACCGCTAGTGCGCGTTCCAGTGTTATTACATTTCATTGAGTAAATGGTAAACAAAGTAAATTTATAATTAATAGTTTGTTACTTAAAAATAAAATGGATATTTAGCGTTATAGTATCCAGTTAGAACTGAAAAATGAAAAGTGTAACAGTTAAAGTTAATAAAAGGAGTAAATATTGAGCATTGAAGTAGGAAAGTGTGAAATAATCTGAAATGAAAACATTAAGTCCGCTGAAGCTTAAACAAGCTGTAATAACGCGCAATAATTAAATCATGTAGCGCGAAGAAATGTGAAATGTGATCGCCTTAAAACGACTGGCAAAGCATGAAGGATTATGATAACGATTCAAGCAAACATTTACATAGACGAAAAAGCTTATTTTCCGGATTTCACGACTGTAAAATCACACATAAGTTCTTCGGCAAACGATGGAAATCTTCCAATATGACGTCGTTTTCGTCTGACTCTTCCAACCTCAATCACGTACTTATATGAAGTTTGACATGTGGTTAATTATAAAATGGTGGTAAGAAAACATATTTCGTCACATCAAAAAGCTTGAGGGCTATTTGCCGTTCTAAAGAGTTATTAATTATGCATTCAAATATGTAAATCCCTCTTCTGATGGGAACGACCCGACTTGTGATGAAAGGGGCACTAGTCGCCTCGGCCAAGACAAGTACCGCTCCATGCCGGAGGGACGTTCCTTCCCACGGGGTAGAGTTATGACCTATAGTTCCTATTAATTGTTGAATTACCGATCATAATCATGCCAGGATTTCCTTAATTATTTCCGTGAGTTCTCCCGTAACTAACGCTGGCCACTATAGATGGAGATTGAAATCAAAATTTTATTCTTCAATACTTTTGATCAGCTTTATATCCACCTTCCGTACCTATCCCCGTATAGGATAGTTGGGTGCGTTCGAGCAACGTAGAAGATAGTGGTTGCTTAGGATTTATAGAGTCAAGACGTCTCTCGCGTCTTCTTTGCGCTACAATATGTACGGTTACTATAACCTAAAATTAACATATTTATATGTTGTCGCTGTTTATCATTGTTATTTGTAAATATTTGTTTTCCCATTTTTTCCCTATTTAATTAGGGCCGATATTTCCATCTACGAATAAAGTACTGAATAAATGAAAAATGTCGCGTCGAAATCATAACTTAGATGATAGTAATTGTTCTAGTTGTTTTTTTTATGCGCATTTATTTATTTATTCGACGAATAAATAATTCGGAAGTTTATACGTAGATGGAAATATCGGCCTTACATCATTATCAAATCTTTCCATTTTCTTTCTTCTTTTACGTATCTCTGCTTCGGTTATCTTGTCTGTAAAAAGAAAATGGAATACCCGTATTTGAAGTTGAAGTTTTATATCAAATGAGGAAACAGCGTTTTTGGACAACGTGAGGAATAGCTTTTTAAATTAAGGGCCAGTATTTCCAATTTCATATAAACTACAGTATAAATTTATCAGTGGAATAAACAAAAATTTGTATGAAAATCATGGCAATGATTATTATTCTTGCTGTCATCTTATAATGCGATATTTTTTATTTATTCCACCAATGAATTTATTCTCTAGTTTATATGAGGTTGGAAAAACCGGCCCTCAATAAAGTAGTATTCACTATAATCTATTTGAATAGAGTCAAAGCTTTGATGATATAGTTACAGAAAAACGTCTGATGGGTTAATGAAACATGCATTACATCAAAACATTGAAATTTCAAAACGAACTTTATGTCTTTGGGGAATTAGACTCCACGTAACGTAACTCAATCAAAATGTTGGAGAACTGTCTCGAATACAGAGTAGATAGCAAACAGCGGCCAATGTCCTATCGACGTTTGCCTAACGAAGGTACTCACTCATCCTCCTAATCCCGAAAATACTGTACATTAATTCTGATAGCAACTCCTGCAGCGAAAATTGCTTTCATAAAACGAGTCGTCAAATCATCAGTGCTGCGCGGCTTGTGAATTCCGTGTGTGGAATGGCCGCGGCATAAACTGCACGAATCATGGTTTACTTTACTAATTAATTAGAGGCTGCTGTTAATGATGATTTAGGATTTCACTGAGCGACAGACAAATGTTATATTACTAATTCGCCCACGTTGTTGGTGTCATCTTTTTGGGTACTAAACTATACAATAAATAAAATGTTATGAAAATAAAATACATGTACAGTTTTAAATTCAAATTATCTGAAAATTAATCTGGCATACGAGGTCTGTTCAGAAAATATACGGACATTTTGAATTGCGCGCCAACGGAGATATTTAGTGATATGCGGTTGGCAGTACTGCGTTGCGCATAACCTCCTCTGTAACCACATGTTCCTGAGTTGTTTAGGTTGTTTAGTTTTCGTGATTATTTGAGTACAACGGGTTTAAGTCTTAGTAGTGATTTTTAAAATGACGATTTTCTGAAGCAACGATACAACATAAAATTTTGAGTGAAACTGCGGAAAACTTTCATAGAAACGCAAAAAGAGTCCATATTACTTATGCTCGTGCATTCATCTTTATCAATTCGTCAGTTTTGTGCCAAAAAATCAGATAATTGTCCTTACACAGTCTCCTTACTTGTCAGACTTGGCACCTTGCGATTTATCTTATTTCCGAAATTAAAATCAGGGCTGAAAGGACAGCGTTTCCAGACTATTGATGACATCAAAGCAAATGCGTCACAGAACTTAAAGGACATTAAAATGAAGCTATTCAGGGCTGTTTCGCGAAATGGAAACGTGTGTGAATAAGAGACAAGAACCAATAATAAGTAAAATTAATAATAAGGTTTAAAAAATTAAGTAGGTTTATTTTCTGTGCAAATCTCGTAGAACCCATTTGATTCAAACGTATACAATTTTATTGTATTGAAAAATATAACCAACTCTTTTAATTCGAAAAGTGTTAACTTAGTTTAGAGTTTCGCCGAGTGGTATTACCTGTAGCATTCGAATTTGATCACTCATATATTGAGTTGAAAACATGTTGCTCACATCTGTACCAGGTCATGAACTTTCATACAGCACGTATTTTTGGCTGTATAATTAATTAGGTTATTAAGTAAGATCATTGAAGTTGAGAACTAATTAAAATTTCCCTATTAACTGCAAGAAGAGATAAAAATGCTGATATGACGTTTTTATTGTCAGAGTATGATCAGATAAAACTGAGGGAGAAGAGAATTATTATTACTATTCATAGAAATTTAGGGGTATATTTTTGGTGTGTCTGTATTAAATAGCAGAAAATATAGAATTCATTTCCTGCTAGATTCATTCCTCTTTTTAAAAACGACAAATACATTTTCATTCGCGGAAGTACATAAATTTTAATGACAGCTGAAACGCTGAAAGGTTGATGCGATATCAATGTTTTATTAGTTCTAAATCCGGTGAAAGATGTGCTGCAGCTGTTGCACTGCGACGAAACCAATTCGCGATATTGCGATACAACTCTATCCAAACTTTTTTTAATGTACTTAAAAAAAATAAACAAAATAAAAAGGACTTCTCTTCTATGTTTGTGTCATTGTTTATGTATTTGTTTTTCCGTAATTATTTCGAGAATGATGAAATGATCGAGACCTTTTGTAAATCATTAAAAAAAAAACCATGCCAAATGAATTAAATATTGTTAGTGCAAGGAAAATGGTAAATCTATAGGACCACTGAAATATTGTAATACTGGAACTCTAACTGGCGCTGAAAATGGGAGCCGAGAGAAAGAGCCAGTCGGTGGGCCACTTGTCTTTGTTGTACACTTCATTTAGAAAGTTATTAGAGCGCTCGGTGGAGTAATACACTCCTAGTCCAATTTTGAAAGGAAACTATATTTGGATGCATATGACTTGCAATAAAAATTAAAATTAGTCAGAGAAATAACATTAAAAAAATGATTAACTGAATGGTACATATTTCCTTCGGCTCATGCAAATCATACGAGTATGAAATGGACATTCCATGCGAGTTGTACACTATACTTTTTCTATGATCACGATATTATTTCCTAATTAATTTAATTTTAATAATAAATTTGTTCCGCTTTCACCATTCCAATATTTGACAATTCTAAATAAGTATCCTAGCAATGGCATCTGTACTGAAATGAAATGACCTGTATTGAAATACTCACAAAACAAATTCATTTCGCACTATGCTTGCAATGTACCTCATATCCCTAGCAACAACAAACATACAATGAGAAGATTTCTAAGTGGACGTAGAAAAAATGTTTTGACGTGCTGATGATGTGTAACGTAAAAAATACGTATATTGTTTAAGATCCTAAGGCCCTATTACATTTCAAAATATTAATAAGGATCACATCACATCAAATATTAAGAAGGATTTACTATATTCAATCTAAAATTTCTAGTATTTTGTTTTAATTAAGCGTATTTTTTCTTTATTTCTGTAAAACTTGTCTTAGGACGAATTATTATGATGACACTGTTGATAGATTTTTTAAAATTTTTGTATTATATTCCTACCTCTATGCATGTTGAGATTAGGTGCACTAGGACTCCGGATGATCTTAGTGGACCCAGTGGAAGAGACACTACGTCTCTTAGCCTCCAGCGAGGCCAGCCCTCGAGAGAACCTCACGAAGGCTTGTGTTAACGCTGCCCTGTCGTGCACCGGTTGCACGGGGGCCCCGTGGTGTCTTACTGATCTCTGGTGACTGTGCATCTGATAAACCAAAACAGAGAAAATAATATATTTCCTAATGATTCTCTACGATACCCCAATATATATTAAAAGTATGAATGCATGTTCAAAGACATGATTAAAAGCACTGTTACACGAAACAAAAGTCAATTGAATACCAAACTAAGTAATTTAACAATAGTTTATAACGGTGTACATAATGCCATTATTAAAATATATAGCAATATTCCCAATGATATAAAAAAATTGTCCAATAAATTTCATTTTAAAACTATCTAAGAGATAAAGGTTACTACACCGTCCAATAGATATAAATTAACAGCGGGCACAATTTGTTTTTTAATTTATAATTGAATGTCCGGAAAAAATTTTTTTTAGTTTAATGTTCTTTAGATAAATCAGTGTTTTTCATTGGATACGAGGCTCGTCGCTACGCTCCTCGCCTCGCATAACCTTATTTCGTATTGATAAACACTTAATCTTTTTAATTTCCATGGTAACCACAATTATTTGTATCTATGGATACATTGTGAGAACATATGTTTCCATGGTAATGATATAGGTATAAGTTCGTTGTCATAGAAAAAGCTGAAAATTCAATGAGAATATTATTTTTGAAACAAATATTTTTTTATTTCTTGTATTATAAGTTTTGTAAATGTATAAGTTGGATACATTCCAAGAGTTTCTGTATGTATAAGAAGCAATATTTTTTAAATATTATTCATTGCTATGTCCATTATTTGGTTGTGGCATGATTTGTACGCTTCAGTATGTGAAAGAATAAAAATGATTATTATTAATATAATTCCGTACTTGTGTGAGTGCAGTTTGCGATCCCGCCGTGCGGTGCGCGGGATACGAGCCTGGAGTGGCTGCCACTGCAGCGGCTACGGCCGCCTGCGAGCCTAGCTTGAACCTGGCGGGCACCACCTTGGCAGCGGAGTCCCGAGCCTCGAACGTCATCACGCAGGCTGCCACCACGATGAAACCTGGAGCACCGGGACACAGTGACAACAACATAGGTAAGTGAAGGAACAAATAGTCAAAATCAAAAGTCTGAGCACGTACACACGTAGTGTAGTGTTTGATATTTGTTATGTTGGTTAATTATATGTGGAAGAGAGTGGAATTGTAATTGGGGTTCGTGGAAGGTAAAAGGGTTTCTGCGCAACATGTTCAGAAGTGGAAGGTTCTAGAACTCATTCACATAATTCCACTATCATCGATTGGTTGACAGCGAATTGTAAGAACATGGGATATTTATATACTTCAACTACTATGGAATTCTTGGTAGAACAATTAAACTAATAGCATCATATTTGAGTAACATCTCAGCTAGTCCAGTGGAAGAATAGTTATGTATTCATACAATACGTACACATACATAACATCACGCTATACCCCTACAATGTGGGGTCTCCTCCAAACACTACTTTCACCTCGTCCACATTCATAGTGTAATTCATACGAGCCCAGAAACATATCATTAGGCCCAATTAGACTAAAAAAAAAATTGTTCTGATCTTACAAAGGGAAAATTGTTGTACTCAATTTATTTGTACATTAAATTCTATTATTTATAAGAATATTTTAAGGAAGCAACTGAAATAATAACAAATTAACAAAAATCACTAACATAAAGATTTCATCTGGTACCACGATTACTGTTTTTGAATCTGATGACAACAAAATGCAGAAAAATGTTTCAAATAACGATTGTAGGTACTATTATTCTACATCTTTTTGATTCCAATTTACTCTATCTAATTTATTTGCTAAGATATGCCCAAAAGCCCTGATAGGCCTTCAAATAATCTACCACTTACTGTTGAGGAATTGTTCCCAAAATCTAAACAATTCGTAGCATAAACATAATACCTCCCTTACATATATGTATATGTTGGAGGTAAAAATGATAGAATTCATATTCACGCATATGGTGAATTAACAATTTTCCTTTGTATGATTTAATTGGGCCAAATGATATGATTCTGGGCTTCTACTTAACTAGTATGAAATTCTTGGTGGGACAATTAAACTAATAGCGTTATATTTGAGTAACATCTTAACTATACCAATTAAAGAATAATTATGTATACATACACCATATAGTGGGGTAGCACGAACCCTGAAATTCATCAACCAACAATCACTTCGTCCACATTCATAGTGCGATACATACATCTTCGTCTATTCTTCATTTCACATCCGCAACAACATTCTTCTCAATCTTACACTTTAAATTTATTCCGGATACGATTACGTCTTGTATAGCTGCACACTCCTCTCAAATACCTCATTTCCACAATAGTTTTTTTCATAATATTTAATATACATAGTACATAAAAATGTAAGTCGAATGGATAAATAGTACATCGGACATCTCGATACAAACGCATCTTTAGGCAAAACTACGCACTATAGACATTAAAAAGGAAATATAAATAGGGGTTGTTACACCATCTCTTACATTGTACTACTCTTAAAAATGTGCTCTATATAAGAAATGAAAATAAAATAGATTAACATGTTATGTTTTTAGCTTTGTTTACGTTTACAAATGATGCAACAAGACCTTGTATGAGTTCACATATTGCAACATATAAGCAACCGTACTCTAAAATTTTGTGAGAAATTCTTATAATTTTAATTTTCACAATAGAAACCGAATTATTTAAGCGTTGTTTATTAAGGATTAGAAACAAATGTCATGAAGTATGATAATAAAAGACTGGTAATTACAAACTAAACGCAGTAAACATTCTGCCTGAAGATAGCTGCGCCGTTGAGGTACACCAATATCGATTTTAAACAGTAGCTTACAGATTTATGCAAATACGCACTTTGTTGTCGAAAACAGAAACATATCAAACTGTTCAAAGTCAACTAAAAACAATTTATTATTAACCACACCTTTTTTAAAAACACAAGCTGTAACAATTCACTTTATCCTTTGTGTATAATTGAAAAATTTAGTTTTATTTAATAAATTATCGTTTAATATAACGAATAATTAATTAAACAAAACAAAATTATTAGTTTAGAAAAGCAGTAGAACTGCATGGAATGATCTTGAAAAACCGCTAACTAATACATAGTTACGCACAGCCTCCATAGCTCAGGGGTTAGAGCACTGGTCTTGTAAACCAGGGGTCGAGAGTTCAAATCTCTCTGGGGGCAGTTCATTTTTACTTTTTTCCTTGTACATCTCCGAACAAATTAGACAATTGTATTATAGAATTTTTTAATATTTAGTAATTTTATCGTGTTTACTCACCTCCTACACCCATAACAATTGGACCGGCGTATGATAGGTTGTTCAAGTGGAATCCTCGTGATTCGTTCTTCACTCTTATTGTGTGGTTTCCCCGGACTTCTTGTGCCATTGATAAATGGTCGGCGTAGTAACCTGGAATAACAAAAGACTTACCACAATCTGATTTAAACACACGGAAAATCGCTAAGATTCATCCTCAACAGCTTTTAGTGTTTTAATATTTATAACGAAAATGAACTAAAAATTACAACAGATCCTGAAATAGTTTTGGAAAAAAAAGTTGAATTGAGTTGTGTAAATAATGGGTGCGTATTTGTCTGGATTATGTGTTGACACAAAGATGAAAGGACCGATTTTGCAAAACAAATTTACAACTTTTCTCTTTGACTATACTTTTCAATGCTGTTCCTTTTTTCGAACAAAATCAATAGGTTTTGTGTCCATTAGTGTTCTTATGGCCGAGTAGAAAAACGAACGTTTTTTCTAAGTTATTAGGTTTCTAAAAAAACAAACATTGCCCTTAAGTTTACTAAAAGACGTGGGTGCTATATGGTGTCGGATTATTGTAAATTATGTGAAATGATAAAAATGCAAAATATAGAATACGTGGGCTGGAAAATTAATTCTTTAATTAAAATTCTGATGGAAAACATAAAAAGGTTATCGGTAAAAAATGTGAATAAATTAAACACGGAAAAGATAGTAAAATTTTCATAAAAATAATGGAATTTACTAGCAGTTATATTTCTTTGTCCAAAGTAGAAAAATTGCTTTGTAATTAGCGGAAATTTATTTCAGATATTTAAGTACTTTGGATTTGAAAGTAATTTCGAACAAAAGACAATAAATTGCGGTTTAAGATTGTAATTGACTTTTGAAGTTTCAACTTCTGTTTTATAATTATTAGGTAATGTTTTACTCCTACATTTCAGCCACATTTTAGATTGAATTTTTAATCGATGAAAAAAGCGGATGTTCTCAAATCGACACGTATATTTTTTATGTATGACCACGTATAACTTTTTACAAAGTATTGATGATTTTAATTATAATTGTATATGGTATATCTCAAAGTTGGTTCCATTTGAATTTGAAAAAAAAAACCACCTCTAATGGTAGAAAAATGGGTAGTCACAAAAAATTAAAAATTTTAACAAACGACAAAGAAACAATCAACTAACGCTGACTCAAAATTAGTTACTAACATTAGTTTAGGAGCTTAACTAAAAAGGTTTATCCAACACCTCTCAATAAATGCTCTATTACTATGGCGATTTTAAACAAGCAAAGTAACAGATTATCCACTAGTGGGTATAATTTTGAGAAAATCCACTAGTGAGTATTTTTTTATTTATAACAATAATAATAACACACAACACCTTGGTAACTACTTCAATTGTCATTTTAATTTAAAAATTTAAAGCATATGTCACTGTCAAATAATATTTCATTTATAATTTTTCATTTATTAAGAAGTGTTAGATAAAACGTTATACTTCATACGTGGGCAAAGTGGAATTACCCACTCGATAAAATTATCTCAATCAGCCTTCGGCTTCGTGAGCTAAAATTTCTCTCGTGGGTAATTCCTTACTTTGCCCACTTGTAAAGTAAATAACTATTATTTAATTTTTCGCTTTCCAGTTTTTTTTTTGTCGGTTTAATTTGTTGTTAAAAAGCTTTCTGTATGACAATATAATCTTTTTATATATTGTAGAACTAAATTGTATGCTTAACAAAATTTCCATCAAATATCTATGCTAAATAATGGAAAGGAAACAAACGGTTAAGCTTTTCCTGAAAGGAAAAATATAGGTACGACGCTTGTCGCATATAATAGCTCATACATGCATTTGTTGGATTAGAGTAAATAGCGTGGAAAGATCGTTTCATTTTAGTGCAGCATTTAATAGTAGTCAAAAATAGTCCATTGTTTGACGGTAAAAAGAAGTCAGTAATATCAGAAATGAACGACGCGGTGACTGGTGACATTAAAAGCAGCGTTCGCCAATGAGAACAATGAAAATTGTGTTGTAATGCATCGCGAACGAAAAGGTATTTGCGAGTTGAAAATTACAACATTCCAAGGTTTAATATCGCCGTGAATACGAAAGGGAAAAAAATAGGTAAAGCAATGTTTATACGGAAACTTTCCACTTTTTAATAACGGTTGCTCGCTTACCGTATTATAGGTACGCAGATATATTGGATGCCATATTTCGGCCTGTCTGCACTCAAATAACTTAAGTACGAAAATTTCACCGGAGAAAAATGGAATTTAATCTATATCTACGTTCTGGAATTAATAGTTTTTGCTCGGGAATTTGAAAGCTGCAATTAATAATACTTTAAATGGTTTTAATATGGAAATTGATTATATTATATAGAACCGATTTTCTTTCTCAAATAATAATTATTATTATTACGCTGATTCATTGTAAATAGAACTGCACAATAAGAATAATAATAGTGGCCAATATTAATCTATATCTTTCTACCTCCCACCACATACCTACCTGTAAGAAAAAAAAAAACCAAACAATGTAATTTTTTGACATTTGTTACTTTATAGTGGTGGTCCGTGTTCCTGCATTTTTTGATAAGAAATTTATGACGGGAGGTATAGTGGTGCCCACAACAGTTTATTAAATAAAATAATGTTTGAACGTTGTAGACAATCCAGCCAACACAGTTATGTCGCGAATACGTTATATATACATAACATGGATAGACCTATGTCCGCAACACGGTCTATGAGACATGACATCCCATGTATGTAGACATCGTAACGTTAATGGTACATAACAAAACTATTGGTATAAACAACTTTGAATATACGAATGGAATATTTGTTTTTGTACATTTTTGAGTAAGATCTCTTTGAAAATGTTTATTTATTCATAAATTAACAATTTCCTTTACATAAATTACGGTACGGACATATATAACCACTTAGCAAAATTAAATTAAATATATTTCAAAGTTATTCAATGTACACTATAAAATATTAAAAATTACTTTGTTATATTTTTATACAAAATATATGAAACTTTCTAATTAACTGTGAATATGTTATAAGTACGGTATAACATATACATGTTGTAGGTATGTACCATGTCCAAGACCAATGTGACATGGTATATGTATATTACGTTATTAGTACGTATATAAATGATATACTACTTATATATTACATACCAGGTACATCAATGTTACAGCTGTGTTTGCTGGAAATGGTTGATTATGAGAAATAGATGAATTTCGAACTTTCATTGTCTATTTTTTTATTAATATATTGAATATTATTATTATAATTTCTTCATTGCTCATCTAACTAATGTCTTCTCCACTTACCTATAGTGGCCATGGCAGCTCCCAACACCATCAGCAACAGCCCTAGACTCAATGCCTTACACGCATTCCACAGACATCGGCCGTTGACTTTCCCGCGTACCACCTGCACGTTCCACTGGGCCCCAGATGCAGGGTGCGCCCGCCGTACCACCCCCGTGCCTCCGCTGCTGATGCTGGTTCCACCGCCGCCGCCGCTAACACTGCCGCCACCACCACCGCCGCCCCCACCGCGGGCCCAGCCCCCACCGCCGAGGAACGCACCCTGGTGCATGCTGCAACAAACAGTGAGTACATTGCTTATTTCATTAATTCAATTTGAGTTAGAAAAACTAAAACAGTGTTCTGGTGGTTATAAACGCACAATTCGCGATAAATCCCAACATTTTTTACTGGACCCGGGGTAAGGTTTAAGCAAAAGGACGTGACTTGGGGACAAAAAGTAAAGATACCTACAAGAAGCCGTATTTTTTGCAGTATGAACTTTCCCGGAAATCATTGCCTCGTAAACAAAGTTATGTTTTGCATAAATCATCAAAGACTCGTGTTCCTAACTTCGCTAATTCTTTTTCTTTAATTGAAAGACACATATATCTTTGTTTGGGTCTGTATAAATAATTAAATGAAACAGAGCCGATGCGCAGTGAGCTTAAAATATAGTCCTGCGCACGACGATACGTTGTTCACATACAATACAGTGGGCTTATAGGTAACACAGTGTATAGATTTAGGTAAAGGCTGCTTCTATATGTGAGATAGATATGCATCGTGGGTTATCCGTCTTCGTCTAATACTTATTTATAGAGCAGTTGTTATCGGTTTGTTGAGCGGTTACTATGTAAAACATGTTGCACAGTCTTAACATAATAATTAGTTAAACTCATTTTTATTAATGTATTATTTAATTTTGATATAAAACATTTTATTTTAAAATTATTGAATATTTAATTTATTTATATTTTCTTTCTTCTATCAACTTTCTAAGCGGACTGTACGATAAAGATAGGTTTCCCACTTATTACTTGTCTCTCACGGCTCGCATTTCAATGTTCATACTGCAATATCTAATAGTCAAATGAGTATTTTAATAACAAATTCATATTAGTAGTAATGTAACGTATATAACGTAAAACAATATTATGTTCTGCAGTGACGTCAGAAGGCCGAGCTGCTTAATCTCCTCCGAACAGGATATAGGGAAGTAGGTAGGTGGTAGGTGATGATTTCTGTCGCTTATCTTTTATTCAAACAGAAAGGTTGTGAGATAAAAGAGTCATCTGACTTGATGTTGGGCTAAGAGGATCACGCAGCGTGAGTTGGGACCTTGAGTGACCGGCTGAGGAATAAGTAGGTTTACACAAGGTGTTGAACAACTACTGAAGGGATAGTGTATACCCGGGGGATTACTTTAGGATAGTTTTGTATAGCGGAGAAGTAGTGTTGTTAATATTAACATGTTGTTCATGAAGTGTTTTAGAAGATCCTTGTACATTTTAACCGGATGTAACTTTTTGAATTTAAAATGAAAATCGATGAATGGAATGTTTTATGTTCCCCGGAGGTAGGTTTCGGATATTTGGAACATTTAAAAACCGAAACTGTAGCTCTAGATATTAATTCTCAATACACTATGGGCTAGACCAGTAATGCCCAACGTTTTTATATTCTTGGACCAAAATTACTACTGATTAATTTTAGCGGGCCGGATAAATAAAGAGGAAAGTATAACTAATAAAATTACGAACAACTGAATGACAACATACCTATATATTTTTAATAAATTTTATTTAAGTTATCATCAGTAGAAATAAAAATAAAAAGGGATAAAACCAAGATTACACAATTTGTAAACCAGGACAGTGCTCAGTGTCATTTATAATTCTTTTTTTGAAATTTACCACACATTTTAGAAATATTGCTCGCTATTACTGTTACTATTATAATTTAATACTGGCTACGAACGGGGATTAAATAATACAAAGCCAAAAACAAGGCAACCGGATGAAGATAGAAAGAAAAAATATTATTTTAGATTGTTACATTTTGTAGCACTAAAAAATCATTATTTTCTAAGCTAGTCAAGCGCACCCGACAATCCCATAGGTTATGGAAACATAAATATGTCTGCACAGATGATGCCTTAAGACACTGGAATATAGTAATACTGGAACGTGCACTGGTAGTCAATTACGAAAGCGGAAAATGATAAATTCGTGGGCACTCTTCTTTGTCCAACACTTGTTGCTATGCGTTTGTTGGGCGGTTGCTATGTAAAAACATTGTACAAGAGATAGATAGCCATAGCTGCCTCTGCAGAGCCTATTTTGTAACTTATCTGTTAATTTTTAACAGCCTATTAAAAATTTTAGCCAATGATAACATACGTCACTGAATAAAAGTTGAAAATTTGACACATATATTTTTGTTGGTTAAAATTTTAACAGGCCGTTAAAAATTATCAGGTAAGTTACAGAATAGATCCCTCTATCGGCTTGCATTTTCAAAGTTAGTGACCGTTCCATTATTATTATATTTCAGTACGTCAAGGTGAATTTTATAATATTAGCTACCAGAATTAGTAATGACATGTATGTCAGTAAATCCCTGTCTATCACATTTTAATACTATCACCTTTCGCAGCCGTTTTGCAGTAAAACAATAAACTAATCAGCTTGATACATAATTTTAGTTTTTCTCTCTATTGTCTTTCAGACCAAAATTAAAATACAGATGAATAATAGCGCGACAATAAACGGGCCATCAAAGTAATCCCAGGTGAAATGAAACTGAAACATATATGAAAATTTCGGTTCATATATTCCGGTCGTAAAAGGTTGACAATCAAATTTAAGTTTTACGTTTATGGGGAAATAAATATTATTTATATAGGTACGTAATGTCCGTTTCACACTGTTATATGAGATACTAAGCTCGTAACTCGTTGCATGGACCGCGTTCTGCCAGAATATTATAACAACTTGTTGCTTGCACACTTTTAAATTTAAAATGAAATAATTTATATTAGTACTATAGTTGGGAAAAATATGTTTATAAAATAATTGTAAAATTAAATGGATTCGTTTATGTACGACAAATATTTCAGTTTATTTTATCGGCTCGTTGGTCTAGGGGTATGATTCTCGCTTAGGGTGCGAGAGGTCCCGGGTTCAAATCCCGGACGAGCCCTCTTTTTACTTTTTCAATCTCATTATAACAGCAGTACTGTTTAATTAATATTAATTTATTAAATAAATATTTTTGTTAAAGATAACCTACTGTTATACAATTAATATTTTATGAATACAAGCAAGATAGACGCCATGAATTAGAGATAAAGTACTTGTTGAATTTTTAAATTCCCTGATGGAAATACACGAATTAAATTGCAATGCCATTCAAGCGGAAAATTATCAAATAGTTCTTTTAAGTTCTATTGCAGCAGTCTTGTAGATCAATACCCTTCTTTATCCCAAGTCCCATAAATAAACAGCGCAAATAATTCAGCATCAACGAATAAAACCATAACCTCAAACTACCTTTAAAACATTCAAAGAAATATAGAACCAGCCAAAGAAACGTTATATTCAACATTTTCCCGTACAAAAACTGCTCGTGAATTTTTAAAGCATTTGCTCTACGTTATTTTCCGTTGAACGTCAAGCAACATCGTGTCTTGCGATAGGCGATACAGCAGCGCGCTGTATTACCGACTGTGGTCGATGTGCGCGCCTCGCCGCGGCCATTGACAGCACGCTACACCAGTTTGTCCGCTTCTATATCAGCCAGTAGCACATTGTACTTACTTTCAACTTCCACACTTTTTTACCCACTTTTTCGATTGATAGTCATTCATTTCTAATATAGAAATAGTTTAAAGATACATTGGTCAAAAATGCCCATGCCAGGAGGAGTATTTTTCTGATATTTCATTTAATTGCAAAAACAATTAGCTGCAGAGATTATTTCTGGTAATAATCACTAGAGCTTCATTCTTAGTGAAATAATGACAGGATTGGTTAAAACTCAGACTTGTGACATACACAGAGCTGGGAAAGATACTTTTAATAAATATCTAGATACTTTTCTAAGATACTTAAGTATCTAGGTACTTTTTATTCTAAGTATCTTAAGATACAAATATTTCTTAAAAGTATCTAATATAAATACTTAAGATACTTTTAAATATTTTAGATACTTTTTAATATCTTAGATACTTTTATATGTTTTAGATACTTTTGAATATCTTAAATACTTTAAAATATCTTAGTTAGGTACTTTTAAGAAATATCTGAGTAAATTTTAAATATTTATACTAACTGTAAGCTTAAACATTAAAAAATATATCAGATATTTCAAAATATTTCATTGGTACATATCTTAAATATTGCAAATAAGATACTTTTTTTTTTAAATAAAAGATACTTTTTTTAAGATAAAAGATACTTTATAAGATGAAAGATACTTTCTAAGATATAAAATATTTTTTAAGATAAAAGATGCAGATACTTTTAAAAAGTATTTAAATAAAAGATACATTTTACATAAAATAGAATGTTTCTAAGATCAAGTATCTTAGATACTTTTAGTATCTTAGATACTGTCGAATATCTTTTTATGTAAGATACTCCCAGCTCTGGACATATAACATTTTATTGGTTTTAAGAAACGTCAAAAATAACGTTTCAAAAAAGCCAATATCGTGTCCATTATCAAGATTTTTGTCTTCAAAGTTACCGTTAAATATATGTTTATTTGTAATACCTTTGTATTACTCTTCTAACTCTTCTAAAATGCGTTTTATACTGTCAATTAATTTGATTATAAATATTAAAATGGCAGACACCAACAAAATAAAAATGAATGCACAAGTACGTTGCGTGTATTTTTCGCAGTGTTACAATTTCCCCGATGCAAATGAATTGGCCTATCGTTTAAGATGGGAAAGGTCGAAGCGCGATCAGTCCGTTGACAGTGCAACTCGGGATGCCTGTCGTGGGCGTAAATTGCCCCAACTTGTTGCTAGCTCGCGTCGCGTCTAACAAGATCAATGTTCACTGGGTTACTACGTTTGGTCTTCAAATGCTATCACCTCAACGTCGAAACCTCGTATTAGCTTCGCTTATTTGTGTTACCGCTGAAGATCGCGCTCGGAAATGGTTGATGGCTTTTTCGGAATTGAATTTGGCGAGATGTAGAATGGAAATTAATGTTGTGATCCTTGAATTATGTTTCCATTGTCGTTTCATTGTACGCTGTGAAGATAGACGCACTTCTGACATAATTTGTTTAAATATCCATAGTAATATATGTATTTTCATGGTCCAATTTTGAGAAAATCAATCGTGTAGTTTGAGTTTTGTAAAAATCCTTTTACTTATTGAATCCGTACTAATTTAGCCTTCGGCTTCGTGTGCTAAAATTTCTCTCGGGAGTATTTCCTTACTTTGCCCACTTGTAAAGTAAATGACTATTATTCAACACCTCTTAATAAATGCTCTGTAACTATGGTGATTTTAAACAAGCAAAGTAACAGATTTTTTTATTTATAACAATAATAATAACACCCAACACCTTGGTAACTACTTCGATAGTCATTTTTATATAAAATTTTAAAGCATATGTCACTGTCAAATAATATTTCTTCAATAAATTTTACATTTATTGAGAGGTGTTTGATAAAACGTTATACTTCACACGTGAGCAAAGTGGAATTACCCACTCGTTAAAATGATCACACTCAGCCTTCGGCTTCGTGTGTTAAAATTTCTCTCGTGGGTAATTCCCTACTTTGCCCACTTGTAAAGTAAATAACTATTCCAATTTTGACACATATCAAATAATGATGTACAGACATAAACAGTTCTGATTGGTCAGCATTAGCCTTATGCCTTAAAAATTGAGAAATTCCCATATTTTACATAAATCAGCCTTTACTGTAATTAAGATAAAATAAAACTCCCGGTATTTTGTGGTATTGAATATTCCTTGGATATATACACAGTCTATTATAATTTACATTGATAGGATCGATGATTGATTGTGATATGGAATTAATTAAATAACTTCGGAACTGCAATCAAAATTTATTATTTAATAACAAATTCCATTGTTGGTCCTTTTTCTTTAGAGGTGTCTAAAGAATAGACTCTTCATCATTAATAACTTCAGTGTTATGGAATGTATTTTAGTGTGTTCACTTCATCAAAGTTCTATTCTAAATAAAGTAGGAAAGTGTATCTATAATTATATCGCAATTAATTAAATGAAGTTGCATTGTAAGTCATGAAACAGTAGCTGCACGAAAGCTTAATCAATGGCTCTAACGTTGCGCCTTGTGTTCAGTGAAACCTGAAAACCTGGCTGAAAGACCTGTGGAGGAGATTTATTTCAGCGAGATTGCAGATTGCTTGGGCGGCTCAAGAGAAGTGGATTGTACGATTGAAAATTTGTTGAAAGGGGTGAATTTTAAACGGGGAATGTGGCAATCCAGAAGAGATGAAGAGGTAAAACAAGCTATGCATTTTTAACCGTCGGGGCTCTATTCCCATGCCTTTAATTCAATTACTTTTACCCCACAAATACTGAGGGCAAAATCAATTTGCATGTTTTCTAACTTCTTAAAAGTTCCCCTGAAAGAATGTTCAATTCGTGACTTTTTCGAAGAAAGGGTTTATTATTTTTGTCAATTAGTTTTTATCGGCACACAAACGCCTTTCAATCGCGGATTCAAATAATCTTGCAAATTATTATAAAATATAAATTATATTATATTCATCACGAACGTTAAGGAATTACCGATGTCAGACAAACATTGTATACCATTGGTAAACTGACCTTAATGGTCGTAATACTTAATATATAATTTCATCTCTAAACGGAACAAAATATAATGGATAAATTCCCATGACTATATTTTAACCAATCATAATGTAAAACTATTGAAAACTCAACCAATGGGAACAGTATTATACTGATAAAATCCCGTTACCCGGGTTACCTCTGATAAAATCCCGCTACCAAGGAAATTTCAATAACTGTCAGTATGATAGTTAATAAATATTATAAGTTACATTTTGCTTTGTCTTTGGAATTTGTCTTATCAAATACCACGCGACCTCTCTGATTTTTTATTTTTAAGCATTCAAGCAAACTGACATTAGGTAAAACCGCTCCTCCTTTGGAGTCGGGATTTACCATGCAGTTTGCTTTCGTGATTGTTGCTAAGCAAAAAAAATCCGTGCAAAAATAAACATTTATCGATAAAATCAGAAAGTCTTGTGATATTACCCTTGATAAATACTGTCTTATATCCTTCAGATAGTTTAAAATATTAAATTCTGTGAACATCCGCGGTATATAATAAAGATATCGGAAATGTGATTTATAATATATTTATGTAGATAGTAAGAAGAGTATAAAAGATTGCACAAAAAGAAAACCATTTCTAAAAGATTTATAGTGAAGGGGAAATTTATAGACAAGACATAAGATCAGATTAGCGTTCAAAGGTTGTGTTATTTTATAGACACGAAGAAGATAAAACTTACTTCTCAGAAAAAATCATTTCAAGTTCGGGAAAATGTGTTTTCTTTTACGAACTGCGTTGATCTCATGATCACGCAAACACGGGTGTAAACATATTAAACGGAACGGAAGACAAAAGACTGTGGGACAATATTAAAATTTATGTTATTTACTTAAATAAATTCATTTGCGAAATGGAAAATTTAACTTCCATCCAGTGAGATAAAAAAAACATGATTCCGGAAGATGTTGCGAAAGAAATGTTAATTTTGTAAATATTTGTTTCTCGTATTATTGTATCTCTGAATATAGTAATACTGGAATTCCCACTGACATTGAAAATGCGAGCCGAGGGAGACCCATAATATGTGAGAAATCTATCTTTGTTGTATAATCCACTTAGGTAGTTATATAAAAAAAATAACATTCAATGATTTTGAAATAAAATGTTTAATATTCTATTCTTGAAATAAATGGAATTTATTGTTTTGTATTTCCAGTAAACTTCCTCTTCCGGTTTTTCATTTTCATTCTAAATCAACTCAGCTCATCATTTTTTTATGAAACTTATAAATTCCAAGTTTTGTTTACATATCTTGTCTCGTTCATGAGATATTGCGCACACGGACATCCATCCATCCTCACACACAGACATCATTGAGAAATTGGTCTTAACAGATTCAGTGGACGTTAAAATATGTATTTCCGCAAAAATCTCGTCAGCAATTTTTTTCGTGATTCCAATACTTCCTTATACTTTTTATAAGAAAGTAAAAACATACACTTCTCGCCATTTAGGCCCGGTTTTACAATCGATGGTTAACTCTTTTGGTAAGCTGAACCTAACTTGCAAGTTTACTTCGTGTTAACTTGGGAAGTGTTTTTCAATCATTTTATTAATGAAAGTTTACTAACTGCAAGTTTACCGAATGTTGGTACTCCGTAAATTATGAAACATTTGTTTATTGGAGAACTGTCACTGTCAAAAGCAATAATATTTCGGAAGTATTTGCTTTAATAAATGTAGTATATTAATAATGAAATGTTGAAGTGAGTATATTAATTAAAATATGATATACCTAGATGAACGAATCAACTGATAAATATAAAAGATGTGATAACTTCAATAAATATTAAGAGGATTTATTAAAAATAAAAATAAAGTTGTTATTAAAACAAAAAGACAGGGGCTGTAAATTGGCAGCAGAAAGCACATGCGTGGAAGATAATTAAGGAAGAAATTTCTTCCCGTACAACAAAAAGAACTGCAACATATTTGAAAACGAAATATCAATTTCGAAAAACTTTTGTCTGTAAATTGTGAATTCTTTCTTCTGTTTGAAGCTTTTTTATATAATGTAGTCTCAAATTAGCTAAAACTGTACTGACACCTGTACAATCTACTGCAATGCTCAAAAAACTTCCATAAATATACATAAAATCGAAATGTCGGTGTCGATTTATTGGTGAAAGACAATCATTTCTAAAATTATTTAATGTAACTGCTGTTACAAATATTTGACAATTACAAGTATACCTGTTTGTTGGATGCTGCAAAACCTCCAGTTTCATCTAATATCTATTCTATAAGTTCCTTTTGTCAATCTAAACTGATTAAAAAAATCCAAATAATCGTATTCTTCAAAGGAGTTTGGTCAATGCCTAATTATTTTTGTGCGTCGAATTAATTCATCTTCATCGTCACTAAACGCATTTACTTCAAAATCATTCATTTTTATACTCGTATATTCAAAATGTCACAATTCGAGGTTACGAACTGTTAGTCAAAGTAAAACTAAAAGTTAACTACAACCTAATGTTTTGGTAAAAGTAAACTACAAGTTAACCCATAATCTTTATTTGTAAAACGGTAAGTGTTGGTTAACTTCTAGTTTACTACAAATTCTTAGTTAACCTTCGATTGTAAAACTGGCCCTTAATGTATAATATACTAATATAACTTTTGGACAAGACTGTGAAATATGTTTTTACATAGCAACCGCGTGATAAACGCATAGCAATAGCTCACCCGCTCTAAAAACAAATTTTATACAAACAAGGGTAGCCTACGACATACATCTGTCTTAAGTTTATTTTTCGCTTTCATAAAAGTCTACAAATGCGCGTTCTAGCATTACTATATTTCAGTGTATTGTATTAATTTGAATGAATCATAATATATGTAAGAATATTTTGAACCCAGACTGCACTACATGAATATCTGTATCATAAATTATAGAAGAATCTTATTTACGACTCGCGGGATAAATCTGTGCAAATACTAGAATTCTTTGCTGTGGAGTGTACCTCCCAGCTTGCGTCAGCTTCTTTAAACCCTCCATCACATGTCATTGTCTTCGAGAACGAAGCGAATCTTCGCCAAGACTTCAATCTCGCGCTCGAAAAGAAAAAATGCACGAACGAAGTTGGAGTCAATATTTGCCGAACCAAATCCTGGCTCTTTTACTTTTACATCCCGAAGTAATGTTGCGTAATGGTATTACTGCAAATACCCGACGAAATTATTTTGGAAATGCGTTGTTTTATTTTGTACGGAATTACTTTAGTCCTTGGGAAGTTTATATAAAAATAACCTTTACTATAAAGTAGATATACACGAAGATATATTAGCAGAATACTTCTGAATTTCAAATGGTACCTTAAAATCTGTATTTGACTTTTAAATAATTTCTCTTGACACATGATACACAAGTAGAATAGATGTTTCAGTTATTTGTTTTTTCACGACCGGGAGAGAAACGCGATTTCTATGATACCAAAATTGTGACAATCTATTTCATATCAACGGGAGATTTGTGCATTTTCTCTTCCATCGGGAGAAAAAGTGCTCAATTAATGGGATTTGTTGTGAAAAATAAACAAAATAAAACAAATCAAAGGCAACTATCATAATGGATTTACTATTTACTCTTTTTGGCCAATCACTGAACCAGAAATCAATTGTTTCTGTTTATTTTAATGCCGTGATGTGGATCAGCAAGCTACGGCCGTCTGACAGTTGACAGTTTCGATCATTTTTGAAAGTAATTTCCGAATTTATAGGAGTAGGAAAAGTACACTATTATATTCGGTATATTATGGTAATGATTTCACATCATCTTCGTGAATAGTAACTATCATAATCCCTCATATAATAATATACTAATATACACCGTAGGAAAGAAGTGCAATTTTTCCTTCGTCGTCCCTTAATGTATAATATAATATTATTCTCATAGTAACTATGATTATTAAATAATATTAAATGGACTATAAAATAAGGTAGAGGCGCTTAAAGAATTGGGCCAAATTATGTAGTAATCAGTAAATTCAAAACGTTTTAATTGAATTAAAATGACGTTGTAAACTTTTAACACGCTGTTAGCTAGTAATATAGTTAACATCGCTTTGTGCATCCATGAGTTGATGGGTCACGAGTATCGTCGTACCACTAAAACGAAATGACAGCAAGATAGCAGCGTTACACACGGTAGAGACTTCAGGGATGCCAACGGTAATATCGATGCGTTCCTCCATTTTGCCCGTGCGCTATTTTGAATCAACCCCGTCTCTTTCGCACAACTGTTGTTCATATCGCGCACAATTATCTCTCCAATTAACTCATTCCAGGGAGGATACACTCACACAAACGATTTGCTTGTTCCCAAAATCGTTTTATTCCCTCTCAATGGCCACAGCGTAATTTGCACTACTTTATCTAATTAAAATTTTATAAGAGCTGCAAATCGTACCACAGAAGGAAGCTACAACGACTCGTAATTGTTTTGATAAGTGTATTAAAAGTTAGATGGAGACTGTCAACTCGACGGTATTTTTAATAATTTGAGTTGAGAATAATAAATTGCAGATTGTGGTTTTAATGAATTAAGAACTTCTTTGTTACTTTATACTTGTAGTTTTTGTAGTAGGGACTTGAATTAGCAGTAATGGTTTGTCTTGTAAAAGTTTCTTTCTTTAAGTTGAATATAATTGTCCTTCTGAAAGGAACTTGCATACTAAGCTTGCAAGATTTCATAGAAATATGACAATTAGCATAGTGAGGCTATATGATAAGAATGAATGAATCTAAACCAGTTGTATGACAAACGAGAAGGTAAAAAGGGATCGTGGAAGGCCTAAAGATACCTAGGATACCATCGTCAACAAGACTTTCAAAAAGAAGAACGTTACACTGCAGAATGCACGAAGTATGGCGAAGAATAAGAAACAATGGGAGAAATTAACAAAATAAGCTCGTTACTACAATTGGCAACACTGGCAATGATAGGTCGTCACTTTACGTTCTTCCCTTTTCTGCAGTTACATTGGTGAAGAAATGTCATTACTACAATCCTCCTTTTCAAGTTCACATTGGCAGAGAAAGATAGTCACTATGTTCCTCCATTTTCCGGTATTGAAAAAAAAATGGACAACGATTTGTTATAAAATAGGTTCGTCATTACGTTGTTGCACTTCTTACTTCTAAAACTTTTCATTTCATACTCCACAAAGCAGGTTTCTTAGAATCTCACGAAAAACATTTGCCGATCGAAATAATTTGTAATGAAGATGGTTCGTCACTATATGTTCGTATGTGACACTCCACAAGTCAGGTTTCTTTGAATTTCTAGAAAAACAATTGCCGATCATCACGATTTATAATAAAAATTTCTGTCACTGCGTTCCTCAACTAGCTGTCCCTAATATTTTATTAAATCGGCCCTCCTAAAACTTTTTATTTGATACCCCACAAAACAGGTTACTTTAAATCTCAAGAAAAACATTTGCCGATCAGAATAATTCGTGATAAAGAAAGTTCGTCACTATCTGCTCCTAAAACATTTTATTTGACATTCCACAAGTCAGATCTCTTTGAATTTCTAGAAAAACAATTACCGATCGTAACGATTTATAATAAAAATTTTCGTCACTGCGTTCCTCAACTTTCTGACCGTAAACCATTTCATTTAATCGGTCCAATTTTCTGACGAAATTGTTAGGTAGCACCTTGCCAATAATGATAAAATCGCATCAGAATTAGCTGTTAAGAAACGATTAATTTTGTCACAATTAGCAAGTTGTTACGGTAACAACTTTTTAGAAAATAGGTTCGAATAACCCATAAGTTTCCAAGAATTTCTAAAAAAATTATTGCCTGTTAACACGTAGCCTATTATTGTCATCATCATCACTCTTTATTTCCTTTCTTCGAGACCTTTCCATTGACACCAAACACAAAACAATTCAATTGACATTAAGAAAATAAAAATCAGTATTTAAATCCATTCATTTCATATGAGACAATATACGCTTTGCATTTTGCTTTCGAATCATCATCAGAGCACTTGCATCGGGAACTGCCTGTCAGCGTAAATATATAGACCAAACCTGTTTGGTTAACGTTGTAATATATTCCCAAACATGACGGTTGCGTATTTGAATATTAAATCTGGACAGTTCGATTTGTGAATTCGGTTTGAATTAATCATTGATTTACTGATATTGTGGCGTAGGTAATGAAAACGTAATTTGCTTTTTTGGTGTTGGACATTTTTAAAATGAAATTATTGAAACGATATTTACCAGTAAAATAACTGTAGTTTTCCACTGAACAAATGTAAATATTGAGTATTGTTTAGTTAAATACGGGAAGCTATTTTATTTCAGCATACTAGTATAAAGTTACCTCGAAAAGTGATCGAAAATTGCCATGATTTTAATTTGTTTTATTTCATTTTAAAGTTTTATACCTCTAAAAATCAGCCGTTATAATTAACTGCTGCATCTTTAATTTGCCAAAATGGCAGTATTTAATTTATTGTCTATCTACAGTTTCATCTTTAATAATAAATTTTTAACAGACATCTCTTAAATAAATTGAAAGACCACTCTTCTAGAAGGATAGCTTATAACGTTTGAAGTACCGAGCTCTAGTTGTTTGACAAAAACTTGTCTACCGTGTCTTTTAAAACAAAAAATCTTTTGTTATTCGCTCTCCACTTACATCTGTAGTAAAAGATACCTTTTTTGCACCACCCTAACAAGGATAGTAAATTATTTTTCAAATATAATGATTCTTTTCGCTATAATTTGAAGTGTATGTAACTTGTTTAGACAGAGTGCGCTGTGATCGACAGTTGCTTGTTCGTATTTTGACGTTTGAGTTAAATGGCCGCTTGATTTCTATGGCGTCAGTTTTTAATCAAATCAGTAATAATGTAGCAATAACATTCACCTTTAATTAGTATCTTTCATTTGCTTACATTTCTTATATTATGTACATAGTGTATACTTCGAACTCAATGATTGGAATTTGAGTAATATTGTGTCTGAAACTGTGAGTAACCAACAACTACAACTATTAGCAACTATAAGGTACAAATATTATAATTTTATTTGTTTTGCATTGTTTTATGTAAACGGTTTGGGAAAAGGTACAAGTATGTAAACGACATGTGTCTCTTTTAACTCTATTTTCCCCCAGATAATAAAAGGGATTTTTATGTTATGCTTTTATGCGTCCCGTGATGATAACAGTGACAATCAACATGTAATAATGAATCATGAGTGCGATAAAAGAAACATAAGAGGGTTTTGATTGCATTTAAACAGGCTAAAAGTGGGTCTACATAAAAGATGATGACACTGAATTCCAACAACGAATACTTATTCATTTAAAGAAGAACCAGGGAGTTGCCATGTTGAAAGTTGTTCTAGCTGTTATAAGACCCGGTATTTCCAACCTCCGATAAACTAGAGAGTAAATTAATCAGTGGAATAAACAAAAAATATCGTATCAAAATCATAGCTTAAACAGACCCATAGTTCCTATGAAAAGAAACTAAGACCATAAAGTAATATAAACCTCAACTTTCATACTCTAGTTACCCTCAAGCTCGTTGAAAATATCTGTACATAATACTTATCATAATCTACATAATAATACTTTGAAATAATATGTGTTTAATGTTTAATGTGAGCTGTATATTAATACATTATTGCGTAAAATGACAAGCACCATATAAATATCATCCCGTAATGTCGCAATAAAACAGCCGCAGTAAATAATCTATTTCATTCGGATTACACAGTGGCAAGCGCATCATGATTATTGCCATTTGAACATAATTCCCACACATCACAAGCGGCGTCCATTGGCAAGAAATCTATAACCGCGTGAAACGGAAAACGGATATGACCCATATTTACGACGTACTTGTCGTGAAAGCTTAGCAATATAGCAATGTCCTATACTCCCATACGCTATCCTATCCGGGTACAGAGCCGGATTGCTCGCTGAGATTTTAAATTCTTTGCCATGGAACTTATTTCCAATCATTAAATTCAAATGAAATAAAAATTATAGCAATCCTGAAATGGGGGTTAAATGTGCTCTCTACTTTACTTAGCTTGATTGTTTTGTATAATTCTTAAAAGATGATATACCATAAGTTTCTGTTATGATGCAACATTTAATCTTCTGTCATTAATGTATTAGGTATTATGGATACCAGATATATACATTACCGTACTGTTTCAGATAAAATGCATGATTGGTTGTATGGAAAAGTATATTCTACAACAAGTAATGGAATGGCACATATTCCACGCGAGCAAAAAGTTTGTAGTCCGAGCCGAAGGCGAGGGCTACCGTTTGCGAGTTTGGGATATGCCATTCCATTACATGTTGTAGACTATACTTTCTATAACAAGATTTTTGAAATTATAAAAAAAAACACAAGTATAAAACTGTTGAAAACGTCAAACTCAAAAAATTAAATTACAACGGACGTAACTATAGTAACTGAATCAAGATACTTCATATATCGCGGCCGATTCGTCGAAAATATTCCATACGCGGCGTATGGAATGTTAGTGATTCCATAACAATTTTTAGTTGTAGAATGCGTAGTTTCCAAAACAGTGTTATAGAAAAATAATTTCTCATTTAAATTTAATGATTTATAATTATATAAATATTTTTCAAACTATAACCCCAATCGTATCATATAAACATTCGAAGTTTTCTTTGTTAGTAAACATCTTTAGAGTATGATGAGAACTACTTGTAAAGCAGTATTTTATCCACAGAATTCTCGATAATAAAATTATAGTTTAATAGTAAGGATGCATAAAATATTACTTTATTCACTAGTCACTAGTGGATAAAGTAATGTTACAGTAATGACAAAATAGGTGTATGTATTTTAAAATTATATTGTCACTTATAAAATAACCGTTGGTAACATAAAACGTGAAATAAATATGTATGTAAATTTTTTTTACCGGTTTCAGGAGATTAAACCTATGTTTACATGCACAAAAGTAGGCAGGGTAAGTATGTCATAACTCTATTCTGTAGGGTAATATTACCTTACTGACCTGTCAAAACAGTCAATAAAATGAAAATAATACACAATGATAATATAACGCTATTTATTAATACACACGGAATTAAGCATTTCAGAGCTTCACCTGCTGTCTTCCAAATATTTTCAGGCAATTCAACATCACCAAAATCCACTTTTTATCTAGCCATAAAGAACACATTTGACGTTTAAGTAAAATAGTATATTACGTACCGTGAACTGTAAGTGACAGTTTTTAGGTCGAGAATGTAGTTTGGGATGTCGAGACCCGTAGGGTCGAGATTTCCTAAACATTCGAGGCCTAAAAAATCACTTACAGTTCGAGGTTAGTAAGTTATTTTTTGCAATACCTGCGTAAATATAAGAAAAGGAAAAATAGGTATCAAAATTAACAGCTGACAGATTGAGGTTAGAACTAAAATATGAATGACATATATTTACTTACCGTCCACCTTGCACGGTAAGTTTCACTTACCATCCACCGTGAACGGTAAGTAAATGATGTAACCATGGAAACCAATTGTGCTATAAAAGTTCCACTTACTGTGTTTAAATTTTGTTATTAATGGGTAACTTACAGTACAGGTATTGCAAAAAAATAATTTCAAATATGATACAAAAGAAGTGTAACCATGGTGTTAAATAAAAACAAACAGACTAACTTGATCACCTTCTAAAATTATGACAGACGTTTTTCATAAAAGAATTTTAATAAATAATATTTATTAATGGCATTTATGTCTTCATTTTCTGAAACCGGTAAACTATTGAACAAACCACGGATGTTATGAGTCATAACAGGCCTTAAATGTCTTAAAATCCTCGCTCTACGAGCTCGGATTTCAACTGACATCTGCGGCAGTTACGATACTCATAACATCACTAGGAATGTTAATAGCTATAATACATACATACACTCTGTGAGGTAGCATGAACCTAGAAACATAGTCAACCAACAATCAATTTCTATACTAACTCATCACTTTTGCCTCGTTCATTTATATTATATTTATCATTCGTTCACGCAACAAACCATCAATCATACCCAACCACTTTTCCTCTGACGTCCATGCAATCATCAACCTTACCCGCATATATTAGTTTCACCAACCATTCATTCGACATATCCTCGAGATGTTCAAACCACCTAAACTGACTCACTTCCACTTTCTCAACATTCTTCTCAATCTCACACTTGTTGTACACCAATATATTCCAGACACTCACTTCTCTCATGTCCACAGCAGTTATAAGTCGTTCATGCTTCTTCATCCACACCCAACATTCAGAACCATACATCCATACACCATCATAACACTCAATCGAGCATCTCTATTTCGCGTTTCGAGCAAATGTACCCAGAGCACCTAATACCTTGCACCCTGCAGACACCCGGCTTTCATTCAATCGTTTGTTCCCATTTAGTTTTTTTCAGTTTCTTGCTTCATTGTATGCATTAACTGCCGATTCAAATATTAAAAACATAATTATTGAATAAGTTTTCATTTTGTGGGGCAGTGCGTCTCTGTATCCGTTCCGGTACTCGTCTACCCGCTCGTTTCCAAGCCTAAGCTCGACGAATAGTTGGAATATTTATGAAAAGCAATTCCAATGAAAACTCAAATACGAATAAAACCTCACTATATTATGGATACGTAATATATGACAAGATAACGTTACCGGGTACCATGTCGTGCTTCATATTCCTCGCGGAGCACTACAGATAATAGAAACAAGTTTTAGTATTTTTTGTTGGGGACATTAGAATAATTTATAGTTACATACCGCATGCAGGATGAAAAGAATATACTCGACATCCTAGAAAGTGTAGGAAAGGTAGATAGTCTTAAGAATAATGTTCAAGTGAACTATAAAAAAAAAATTGTATGTTTCTGCTCTCCGTTGAGAACGTTCTGGCTTTCCATTACATATTTCATTTTAGTAATTTCTTCTTTTTCGTAAATTTAAGAGTTATGACCCTTGGCGAGATGACATGATAAGCGTTTATGAGAAAGGCTGGTACTCGCTGAAAGTGTAAGGTGAGCTGCAGTGGAAAACTTTCTGTAAACACTTTTTTTGAGGATTGAATTGAGAACCCAGTAAACTTACAAAAACTAGGAGAAGCCGACAAAAAATTGTTTTCCTTGCGGACGTGGGATGCATATGAAATCTGATTAAAGATCTGCAACAATTTATATATTCCACTTTGGGATTATAATATATGGTGTTATTTTTCTAGACATAATATTACAGTAGATATTTTACTTTTGCTCGTACTCGAATCTTCTATATGTTTCTTTTGTAATACGCGAACGTAAGTGTGCACTAAATAAGATATAATAACGGATAAGACAGAAATGACCAAACATTAAAAATGATGACGAATATAGGAATAATATTTCTATAACACTGTTTTGGAAACTAGACATTCCACAATTAAAAATTGTTATGGAATCACTAACATTTCTTACGCGCGTATGGAATATTTTCGACGAATCAGAGCGCGCATATTAGCGCGATATATGAAGTATCTTGATTCTGTTACTAAGGTTACGTGTGTTTGTTTTAATTTGATTTATTTGAGTTTGACATTTTCAACAGTTTTGTACTAGCGTCGACCCCGCCTACGGCGGGGGTCTCAGCTAGGGCTCCGCCATCTCTAAAAATCTCACAAAACTTATGTAGTTATAACAATATAATAGGAGAAAGGTGATTAGTACTGTATAGCGATTCGACCTACTTCGCAGATCTAAGCCCTTTGCTCCTCGACCCTGAAGAAGATTTCAACTTAATTTAGGGTCCAACTGAAAGTATGGGATAATGAATCATAGTGCTTTGTTAATAATATCTCATATGAGACCATGCAATTGATGAAGAAAGGTCATTCCTCCCTTTCATGTAACTAAATTGGCGAAGAAAGCTCGTCACTTCGTTCCTCGCTTTCATGTCATTAACATTGACGAATATCATCACTTTGTTCTTCGCATCCATATCACTATGGGAATTTTCGTGTCTCTCATATTTTTCATTGCGAGAAGTTGTGTCTCCCAGGTTTTTCATTGAGGGAAGAGGTTTTCCATTGAGGGAAGTTGTGTGTTTACCACTGAAGAAAATTGCGTATTTTCCATAGAGGGAAGTTGTGTTTTCCATTGAAGGAATTTGTGTATATGCCATTGAGGGTAGTTATGTGTTTACCATTGTAAAAAGTTATGTTTTCCATTGCGGAAGTTGTGCGCTTTTCATTGAGGGAAGTTATGTGTTTTCCATTGCGGAAAGTTGTGCTATAAGCACTGAAGAAAATTGCAAATTTTCCATTAACGGAAGTTATATGCCTACCATTGTGGAAATTTGAGTGATTTCCATAAGGGAATGTTGCATGGTTTTTATTGAATACCCTATAAGTTAGCTTTCTAGTAATTTTTACAAAAACAATTGCCGATCGTAATGATTTGTGATAATGAATGTTCCTCACTAACGTTCCTCAAGTTACTGCTCCTAAAACACTTCATTTAATACCCGACAAGTCAGGTTTCTATGAAACAAAACAAAAAAACATGTGCTGATCGTAACGATTTGGAATAAAAAAATATCGTTACTGCTATCCTTCATTTCCTGTCATCAAAAAATTTCATTTAATATCTACTTCATAAGTTAGCATTCTAAGAATTTCTATGAAAACAATTTCCCACTTTTATAAAATTTCCTTTGAGACCCCACAAGTCAGGTTTCCATTTTTTAGAAAAAAACAATTGCCCATCGCATTTAATTTAATTTCACTTTTAAAAAAATTCTATCAGCCGTTTCATATTTTTCACAGATCGTTAGAACATGTCTATTGAAGACTTTTCATTTGATACCAAACACGGTATATTTTTTATGACTTTTAGAAAAACAATCGACAATCGGTTAACTTCCATTTTTTTATATAATCATTTATCTCGTCTTTTCGAGACTTTTCTTTTAATACCCAATAAGTGATTTAAAAAAATAATTAAATCAAACACAATTTACATTAATATTTGATCATGTAATAAAGACTTCTGTGAATTGTCATCTTGTCATTTTAAAAGTATCTACAGTCAATAATAATTTGCATCCTACATTAGCTTCAAATTCCGCGGTTTTACTTTATTTTTTCTAAATTTAATCGTGTAACACCCACTTTTCTCAGGACGTCAATATACACTCAAAGCAAAAAGTTTTATTCGACATTTCTAAAAAAATTTAAATTAACGTAATTTATATTTAAAATGTTAAACTGTACTGTCAAAAATGACAAACTGTCATAGATGTTCATCTTAAAATTTCCACGGCCGCCACACTCTTAGTTGATTTTGGCCCAAAAGTGCATGTTTTTTCAAGTTTTCTCGCACATCGTGTACAGGAAAAATTTGAAATCATCAAAAGGACCTAATCCTAACCACACTCTAAATATCTATGACGGTTTCACTCAAATCCATCAATCCGTCTGACCTCTAGAAATGGACAAAGTTGCGTGATGAATCTATAGATATATATATAGGCCCCGATTAACCAAAATAGTATATGGATTTGTATTTTTTGTATAATTTCCAAAATCTTATTATAGAAAGTATAGTCTACAACATGTAACGGAATGGCATATCTCACACTCGCAAACTTTTTGCTCGCGTGGAATATGTGCCATTCCATTACTTGTTGTAGAATATACTATTACTTGTTTTGATTTACAAATGAGTAATAAGTAAAATGTTGTACAATGCATGCAAGGTAACTATTTTTAGTATTTTTACTGATTCAAGGAGGTGACAGGCTATTTTACCTTGATAGTAATGTAAAATACTATTACGATATAGATATATAAATAAAATAAATAAATAAATATACTTAACCAACAATTATTGAGCTCTATCTCTAGTGGTAAAAAATCTTTTTACGGGCTCAATTTGTAAAAAGATTTTACCAGACTGTTATCTTCAAAATCACTATCTTTTGAGTTGGCCAAGCGCATCCAATAAAAAATACGGGTATATTATATTCATGTGTAAAATTAGACAGAAAAAAACAATCTTTGAAATTTCTTTATAATAATTGTAGAACAACGTCTAAATGAAAACTTGTGGTTATTTAATTATTTCATATTAAAAATAGCCATCACGGCAGTGGTAAGAAAATTGCGCACGTTAAAATAATTCGACATAAACGTCTTCAGAAATAGAATATTTTATTCTGTCAGTAACTTTCAAGACCCTGAAAATCGCTCTGAAGTTATCAATAAAATTTATTCAATAAAATTTACATTCCATGATTAATATGTCAAAGAAATGCTCGCACACAACATGATGAAGAAGAAGCATAGACGCGGGATATTTTCGTCACTTGTTTCATACAGCACTACAGCTTCTTTGATCGTTTTGCAATATCAAAACATCGTTTTAGACAAAGCAACATCATTTATCACTCGCCTGTTCATGGATACAATGCGAAACATGTTCGATGGACGCTTCTATGACGTTTGACATCTGACATTTATCCTCTGCCTCTGACGAGAAAATATTGAACTGAATTTTACATTGTACGCTTCTATGGAACAACAGACGCGTATTTTTTAATAATTTAAATTCAAAGACACATTGATGCTTCAAACGGCTCCTATTTAAACTAAATAAATTATATTTTTTGCTATCATTGTGATATCAAATGTTTCAATACACCTACTTAACTTTTCGCAGCGAAATTAAATAATGAGAATTAATCTAAAATTATTCTTTGCTGTGTTTTAAAATCTAAATAATTTAACAAAATAAATATGTACCTCGAAATGTCTGATGTTCTAAAATGCGAATTTATTTCTTATCAACAAACAAAAATCAATCCAATAAGTAAATTGACGCCTACTTAATTCTATCTATAAATGAATTGAAAATAAATTAACTTCATTCATTCTATTTGTAATAATTTCAGATATTTACAGAGAACAAAAAGGACATTTTCAATCAAGCTACAATATTTCACAGACTGGGATAATTGTATCACACTCTTTCAGGCAGTTTCATAAAAGGGATTAGGCGCTAACTCCATTTTTATTATTACCTCCTCGTAACTTCATTTTCCATTCACACAACATAATTATTTTAACTAAGGTTGTAATCAAGATTGGTGAGCAAAAAATTTGACAAATTTTGATAATATAATTAATTTAGAAACGAAGTTACAGATGATGAAAAAAACTGTTGTGGGCACCTCAATACCTCCCGCCATAGATTTTTTTATCAAATAATGCAGGAACATGGACCACCACTAGCAAGAAACGCTCATCCCTTCAAAATATTATGACACATATCAAATATTACATTTTTCAACCGTTGTTGTTTTTTCAAAAAATATATTAGCATATTTAAACAAAAATATTAAAATATAATTTTTCTTTAACGTGTTGTAATTCATAAATGGTGACAGCAAGAGGAAAATGTTTCAAACAATAATTTACTGAAATATTTTTAAATAATTTGATAGGGCTTCAAGTAAACTACCACTTCCGGTTATTGGATTATCACCAAAAACTAATCAGCTCTTCCAAATTAATATATACAAAATATTAAAATTTTCAGTTTAGTAGTTTTTGAGAAACCGTAACTCCAGAGATCCACACAGACTGGCAGACTGACAGACAGACAGACACACACAGACATCATCGCGAAACTATTAAAATCGTATTCTATGGACCCTAAAATGTGCTAATCCAATGAAAACTCTTCCCAATTTTTAGCATGATTCCTATACCTCCCTTACAGGATGTGGCGGGAGGTAAAATGGAGTTAACGCTAATCCCTTTTAAGAATCTGCCTGTAAATGATTTTAAAGGTTTATCAATTATTGTTTTGCTTATGTAGTCAGTTTTATATTATAAATTTAAAAGAAAATAAATATATCATCACGCTATTTAGCCATTTCTGGATGTGGCACTTTGTTCAATGTAGATATCGTTATTATAATTAGATTTTTGTAACAATTTAGAAGGTATTTTAAGCATATCGCAGTCAACAATTGAATCAGAGTAATTTTTGTTATAATAAAATAGATGTAAAATAATTTATTGTTAGATATATATTATGAGTGCAATAATGTTTAAAGATTTCATGCGCAGTTTGCTATTCCAACTTTAACATCGCTTTATGCAACAGGGCAAAGCCTTATCCAGTATTCTTGCAATTTAAAATGAATAAAAAATGAAACAGCACCAGCACAGAGTATTATTTTTAATATTCAGTAGCAAGTACAAATTTTAAATTCATATTATACCGTCTCCGAATACTAATGCCTTATACTGCATTAAAATTAAGTTAAACGCACAAAGATACAGTTCTGCTTATAAATAAATTATGCAGGACTGAGTATTACACAACGAATCTTTAATTTAATTTATCGTATTATCAAATTCAAAGAGACGCGTATAATTTCTTGTTTCACACATATAATTTGAAGGCGATAAATCTGGATTACTGTCAGTTGTAATTCTAAGTAAGTGATATTCAATAAAAGTCTTTTTATTAACGACGACTTGAACAAAACTTTTGTTAAATTGTAGTGGAACCCATAGAACTTTAAATCAAGTTAACCCGTATACAATACGTTTCTTAAAGTTACCTTCTGAAAGATTTAACATGGTTGATATTTCTTTTCATAGTAGATTAAAACTCTTGCGAAAATTTATAAACTGTTTCAAATTGAAAACTGTCTGCTTTCCACTACATAAAAATTTAAAGTTGCCCAAGATTTATTGCAAGGTTTGCTGAACACTATTTTCCAGAATTTTAAATAAATAAATTTTTCATTATTCTTTTTATTTCTTTTTAGGAACTGCCTGGAATACAGCGAGAACCTGAGGGACTGAATGACGAATCATGTAGGTACCACAATATTTCTATAGTTCTTAAGGTTTATTATATTAATATTTTTATCCAACACCTCTCAATAAATGCTCATAACTATGGCGATTTTAAACAAGGAAAGTAATAGATTAGTGGGTATAATTTTGAGGAAAGTCACTCGTGAGTATTTTTTTATTTATAACAATAATAATAACACACAACACCTTGGTAACTACTTCAATTGACATTTTAATTTAAAAATTTAAAGCATATGTCACTGTCAAATAATATTTCTTTAATAAATTTTTCATTTATTAAGAGATGTTGGATAAAACGTTATACTTCACACGTGGCCAAAGTGGAATTACCCACTCGATTAAATTATCACACTCAGCCTACTCGTGGGTAATTCCTTACTTTGCCCACTTGTAAAGTAAATAACTATTTCATTGGTAGTACTCTACTTTGTCTATTATGTCCAGTAAACAGATGAAAAAAAATTGAAAACCTTAAGAAACGAAGCATTTCATTGGTTTTAAGAAACGTCAAAATATTAGTGCAATATTCAACAATATTAATGTGAATCTTCTCGTGATTGTGATAAAAAAATATAAATTAAACTAAATATTTAATACCAAAATATAGGACTTGAAAATATCTCCTATAAACTTTAAGCACGAATTAGCCATTTATCCTATCTTGTAACATATTTCCCATTAAGCAAGTTATAAGACTTACAAATGAAGCAATTTATGACTTTGAGAAACTAAGTGAGCAGGAACACATTCCCAGTAAAGTCCTACGGCAAGAGTTAAAATCCCCGCCATGCTTGCAATATAAAAAAATTACTTTTTCCTTCTATTTGTTATAAATCAAAATTTTAACTTGAACGTCTAGAGTGGTGAGCGATATTTTAACTTGATTAATATTATTTCCGTTCGGTCTGAATAAAGTATTGATTTTATGAAAAAATAATTTTAAGATTTTAGCTTTAGATACGCTGGAAATGTTTCCTCTGTTTCTGATGATGTCGACGTGGCTTTGATAGAAATTTTGAACACGTTCAGAAACAACATTTGAACGTTTGCTTTGATTGCATTGCGGCGAAAATTGGTTAGGCAAGAATAAAGGTTTACTTTTGTCATTTTTACGGGAACATCGTTTTATCTAACACATAGCTACCGATAAACAAATACTTTAATTTTTTCTCACACATCCGATACTCTGTATTCGAATAACTATAATAATAATAATATATTGCACTAATTTTATGTACTTAACATGAAAAAAATACTGTGGCTTGATATTTAGCAGATACAACTGACACTAACATACTATACTCTCTTTTCTATGGTTACTAAGATATCAGAAATCAGAATATCAGCGAACACTGAGTGGCCATCTTCTCGGTAGCGCACGACTGAAATATTGGGATCACAAAATGTTTGAAGTGTCATTATTGTATGAATATTTACCCATTTCATAAAAAACAAAATCTGTTGTGGGCACCACAATACCTCCCGCCATAGATTTCTAATCAAACAATGCAGGAACACGGACCACTATTATCAAGAAACGTTTATCCCTTCAAAAAATTATGACACATGTCAAAAAATAAAATTTTTCAACCGTTGTTTTGTTTTTTCGGAAATAGGTTAGCAGATTTACACGAAAATATCAAAATATAATTTTTCTTTAACGTGGTGTAATTCATAAATGGTGACAGTAAGAGGAAAATGTTTCAAACAATAATTATAGAAAATAATATTTGAAACATTATTCTAATAACAAAATTTTCAGTAAACAATACTTTACTGAAACATATTAAAATAACTTGATAGGGCTTCAAGTAAACTACTACTTCCGGTTATTGGATTATCACCAAAAACTAATCAAAGGGGATATAATTGATATATACAAAATATCAATATTTTCAGTTTAGTAGTTTTTGAGAAACCTTAACTTCAGAGATCCACACAGACTGACAGACACACACACAGACATCATCGGGAAACTATTAAAATCGTATTCTATGGACCCCAAAAACGTGCTCATCCCCTGAAAACTCACTACCCAATTTTTAACATGATTTCTATACCTCCCTTACAGGATGTGGCGGGAGGTAAAAAATTGATGCACTTATCCAACTGATGACACTAATAATAATTGAACTTGTTCTATGGTTTGTCCAATGAAAAACAATTTAAGAAATAATCCTAAGGCTTATAGCTGGCCGAACAATTGCCAAGTCTTTACGCAATTCTTGATACAGTTCCAGATAAATAAAACAGTTTATAAGCTTAATTAATTACGCGACATAATTTGCTTTTTATGCTTGACATCTCTGTTCATTTGTCCGGGAAAAATGGCTCGTTAATAGTGTCAGCGATGAATGCAAAGGAAGAAAACGACTTAATATCTCTTAATCGTTACATATATAGTAAAATGGCGGTTGAATGTGATTGTTGTGGCCGGGGATTCCCCGGGCGGGCTGCAAGAAGTGGCACTTGACACCTTGCGAAACAAAACCGTGATTAATGGTTGAACTAAGTTAATATTTCATCTCGAGTGTCATTTACACGCGTTAAATGAGCCACGTGAAAGCTGACGTTTCGCATTTTTATCATTGCGCAATTTTCACTCTTCAGATGTTCTTGAAGATGAAGGATTCTACTAATTAATAACGAATAAGAAAATTAAAGGATTATTATTTTTTAATTACTGTGCTATTTGAAATACAAAATTGCGATTTTTCGCTGCAAAGTTGTTAATTGCGTTTTAATATTTTCAGTTTTTCGTACTGGCAGTTGACATTTCGATTACAGTCACAAAATACCTACACTTCTCGCCCATATTATGTATACGTGCTTTAAGCTCTCCAATGGCAAAATTGCATAATTGTGAGCACAACAGAATACAGAAATAAAAGCAAAAACATAGTAATGTATTTTTCTTGTTTAAATACTTGGTTCCGTAAATTAAGCACCATATTTCTTAATTATTTTTAACTTGGCTCGCCGCATAATTATTTACAATACTCTAATCTGACAAATTTATGACCAGGAAGTTCTTCTCTACTTTAGTATGAAAGTTCATCTGGATTAACAGGTCTTTTTATTAATTAAGATTTTAAATGTGGCTTAGCACAACAGAGGTCGTGGGTTTTAATTCTACAGAAGAATATGGTCGTTTATGTTTACATAAATTCATAATCATCTACACATGAGGTGGAATATGACCATAGAAGTTAGATCGCTTCCCATCTTTCATTTTAAAAAAATATGTACCTTAAAATTAGGACTTCCAGAGTCCTGGAACATTGAGATTAAGTATATGTTTCGTCTAAGAAAGACTTGAAAACTACCATATCTTTTACAATATATTCTACAGTACAATCCTCTATTAGAATTACAAAATGGCAAATAAGTAATTTATATTATAATTAGAACGAAAAACATCGTACTAGATATAATAGAAGTTCAAAAATTGTTATTTATGTATCAAGGCACTGAAGTTCAATTTTTTATCACGAATATGGAATTTAGTTGCCAAGGCCCGTAGGGCCGAGGAAAATAAACCATGTGAGTGATAAAAAGGAACTTCAGTGCCGAGGTACATATTAAGTTTTATTTGAAATCTAAAATTCGAAAAAACTGTAAAAAAAATACAATATAGGTTAAGTCTATAACATCTGTCTGTTGTCAATTGAAACTGACAGTCAGTGTTTTCAATCTCGAGAAGTGAAGTTATCGTAAATAACACTCAAAATTATGTGTTTTGTCCTCAATTTCGTCATCGGAATTAATTAGTTAATTCTTCTTGCAAATTTTGTTTTAAGTTACGTCCAAATTTACTATAGTACGTCAATATATCTGTTTTAATATATGGGTTTTGTTCTACAGATAGTCTTTAATTTAGATAGTTTTGTAATTTTTTTTAATAGTGTTGGACCACATTCATACAGTTACGATACTTCAAGTATTTCTATCAAAAGAAAGTATAGTTTATAGTAAATCAGTATCATATGCATCTGTCAAATATAAAGCCATAATATTTCTTTCATGTTAATTGCATAGATGGAATAAGTTTTTTCTTTACATTATGTTCTACTTGCAACTGACAGCTATTAAAATTTACCGCTTACTGCCAATATGGCCGCTCGGATTAAGGACATAGTGATCAAAAGTGCTGACAGCGAGTGTCGTTACTGTATGAATTCTTATACTTTGGTTATAATATTTTGTAGTAGAATTTCGCGTTATCGTAAATACCTCTGCATAGGTCTACTTATTAAACTATGTAAGTAAGTAAATCTTTTGCTTAATTAAAAACGGAATGTTCTATATGAACCCAATGAAACTGAACCAAGCAAACAATGTGGGGAATTGTTGAATGTTTCGCACACATCCGCAGCAGCAGCACTATAGCAAGCGAAATATGGTATATGAAAGGTTAAAACAACATTAATCGATCAGCTCAGCACCACTACAACAATTCCTCCAATAATGTTAAAGGTAAATAGCTGCAAGTTATTTTATATGTGATCAAACTCAGAGAAGACCCGAAGGAATTAATTTGAATTCTAAAGCGAGTCATTTTAAATTACACGCATGCTACGTTGTATTTGAACTGACGAGAAAAGAAGGTTAAAGGTCACAGAACCGACGGCCAATATTTTATCTAAGGTCTCAAATGAAAAATGGACAACGTGCCAGCTACCTAGCAATTATAAATGAAATAAAAGAAACATTTCGCCAGAAGTTAATAAGCCACGGAGATGACTCTCGTGCGCTCTTACTAAAGAAAAATTCATGATACGATGGTCTCTTATGTCAAGATATTTTTATTTCAAATGGTGTCATTTTAAAGCTGCTTTTCTTCTCAGTTTCTTAGGTCTGCAGAAATATGCTAAGTCTTCATTAATTTTTAAACGATACAAAATAAATAAAAAATAAACCATGTGAGTGAGGAAAAGGAAATATAAAATTAGGAAAAACTGTAAAAAATTTACAATATAGGTTAAGTTTATATATCTGCCAGTTGTCAATTGAAACTGACAGTCAGTGTTGCCAACTTCGAGAAGTGAAGTTATCTTAAATAACACTCAAAATTATGTGTTTTGTCCTCAATTTCGTCATCGGAATTAATTAGTTAATTCGTCTTGCAAATTTTGTTTCATGTTACGTCCAAATTTACTATAGTACGTCAATATATCTGCCAAAAATATCCTAATTGTACAATAATTATTTAAAGGTTGCCAACACGGGGACGCTCAAAATCGTCGTATAATGAGTTACTTTAGTGACGATTTCTGAGCTTTACTAGAGCTCTAGAAGAATGTAGGTATTCTCGTCCGCCATTTTGGGTCCAGATGTCATAAATAAAACAAGTTATTGGAATCCAGTTACTTAAAAAAAAAAATTAAAATTTGTAACTGTCAAATTTGAAAACATATTTCTTGAAATTCTGTAAAATCCAACTACACAAATCATACGGTAATATATTAGAAATTATTCTGTACACTTACCTGTTAGATATGAAATATAATAATTAAGAGAATGACATATCACAATTATTAATCAATATCAACTTCAAATTTGACAGAAAAGAATTAAAGTAACTGGATTCCAATAATTTGTTTTATTTATGACACTTGGACCCAAAATGGCGGATGAGAATACTCATATATTCTAGTGCCTTACTGGTACTGTCAAAATGGCAAGTGTTGCTACTGTGTGAATTTTTATTCTCTGAGTAAATGTTGCATTTTAGCTGAAATTCATGGTACATGACACGTTGTTCAAGAACCCTGTCATTTTGCAGCGATCGTGCGAAACAAACAACTTTAAAGCTTTGTATATTGTTTGCAAATTTTTCCACAGTGGCCATAGAGAAAAGTTGTCACTCACACTATTATAGCACATCATTATTAATGGAAGTTCCCTAGCTTTCCTCTCTAATCCACTACCGCGGTCCCTTTTTTGGAATAAATAACGACAGGCTTATTAGGATTCCGGATAGTACGAACACATTTTATGCCAAATAAATCTTTTCATTCGCCAACTTTTTCTAGTGCCCATATCACTGACGTTATTAATCTTTTTTTCAAATATATTAATCAACTCGTCTGGAATATGTCACTGACCTCAATCTGCTAAAGATACTTTTATGGTAACTGTAAATATGCTATGCATTTTTGTTCATCCGCTAGGTGGTGATTTATTTTACCCTATATATATTTACTTGAATTCAATGATCAAATCAGCAATATTAAGTGCGAACAAATGGTATCAATTTTGATTATTGATTCGATTGTTTCACTGTGGTTGAAAGTTATTTGTTTTAAACTATATTACAAAATGTATTGTGTGTATTGATTTGCTATTGTTCATGCAAAACAGGATTTAAAGTAATCTTCGTGAGTATCATATTATTCTAATTTCATAAATAGATTACGCCTTCATTCAAACATTTAGTTGTGATGGAAAGTTTCATACTACAGTTATTGAATTAAATATACAAACAGATAAATTGAGCTGTACGATGAATGTATGGCGTACAATTTCAAATGCAGAACGAATAGCAAAATATTAATTAATGTTTTGCCTTTATTGATATGTGGACGTTTCATTTTTAATATAGATTATTTTAATTAATGATACGAATTACTCAAAATATTTCTTCAACGACTACCCTACTAGTAAATATAGAAGATATACAGAGCGGGTATAAAGTATGAAACTATCGTTTTTGGAAAAACCCTCGAACACGTAAATTTTTATCTTACATATATTTGATACCTTTAAATTGTCTTTTGTTTTTGAGTAATGGCTACTTGATTATTTTATTAAAACTTGAACCTCTAGATTGTTATTGGAGTTTTGTTTTAAAACTTTAAAATATATTAACTTTTTTAACACTATTAATTCTTAGAATTTCATTCTCTCTTCAAATTTATCATAAAAAATTGCGGTTCCCATTTAAAAAAAATTTCGATAAAGTCAGTGCTCAAAAACAAAAGGTAACAATTACACTAAAATATGTCTCATTTAAGGTAGAAATTCGATGATTTTTTTTTCAAAACTTTTAATAAAAGATTTATTCTGATAATTCCAGACTTGATACTGGCACTGTATTCTGTAACTTACCTGATAATTTTTAACGAGATGTTAAACATTTTAACCAATAAAAATGTATGTGGTAAATGAAATTTTCAATTTTTATTAAGTGCCGTCTGTTTTAATTGGCTAAAATTTTTATCAGTCCGCCAAAAATTATCAGAATAACTCCAGTATTTCTGTAAATTATTTTAGCATACTGTTCGCAATAAAGAGTAATAATTAAATTACTGCTATATTATTTGAAAACAGACACAAGTTTTATTTATTTGTAGGCTAGAGTGGCTAATATATTACAGATTCTATATCTTATTTCAATATGTAGGTTGTATTGTAAAAATCAATCAAGGATCAAAGTATTTAAAATATTGTTTTTAAACAGATTTATTGGAGGTTGTTGAAAATTTGCGAAACGTAAATAACAAATGGAATAAATTCATCAAGTATAAATCAATACACGGCTTGTAGGTATTTAACAAATCCTATTACAAAGCTTAATGCAATTGCCAAGGAACATTCTATGCAAAATACAAACAGAAATTCATTTAGTACCATTAGCTAATTACATAGAACAACATGTTTTGGGGCAATAATAATTTTATAGCTGTGTTACGCACAATATTATCGAATTACAAGTTTTACAATTTGAAAGTGCTTTAATTAAATTTACAACACGTACTAAATATTATTAATTTACTTACTATACTATCACACAATTACAACGCATTTTGAAGTGTTTTACAATATACAATGATCGTACCATAACATAAACAAACCATTAAAATTCGTTGATCCGAAGCCATAAACCGGTCCGTTACCCGTTATCGTTCCGCTACCGGTACAAAACCCATGCGCAGTGACATCACCCACACATCCAAATCAGGTGTCCACGACATGCGACACAACATCCAACATCTAACCATTCATCATACCTCACGATAAAACAAACTTTCCTTGGTCGCGGATCATCTGATTCATGTGGCTGTCCGCGGATGCGTTTGTCATGTCCGGCGTCGGGATCTTGCAGAGCATCACTTGCAGATCTATTCGTAGCGCGTTGCTGCTGAGAGGAGCGCGAGCAAGTAGCTGAGATCACGGCGCGAAGACGCGTACAACATCCTGCCGGAGCTGCCGACTGGTTTGGTTGGTGAGGTTGGCGTGGCAGGATAGTGGCAACAGGTAAACATGCGCGAATCGAAACGGTTGGCCCGCCCCTGCTCACGGTCGCCCTGTCGGTACGGAAGGGACTGAGATTATCGATTGGCTCTGGCGCGGGGTTTGAATGCTGCTTTAAGGGATGAAACTAAATAAATCACAGACAATTATATTTTTGTAATACCTGTACTGTAAGTTACCCATTAATAACAAAATTTAAACACAGTAAGTGGAACTTTTATTGCACATTTAGTTTGCATTGTTACATCATTTACTTACCGTCCACGGTGGATGGTAAGTGAAACTTACCGTTCACGGTGGACGGTAAGTAAATATATATCATTCAAATTTTATTTTTAACCTCAATCTGACAGCTGTTTTGATTTTGATACCTATTTTTTCTTTTCTTATATTTACGCAGGTATTGCAAAAAATATCTTACTAACCTCGAACTGTAAGTGATTTTTTAGGTCTCGAATGTTTCTATCACTTACAGTTCACGGTACGTAATATACTATTAATTGCACATGACCCCGTGAGAGGTGAGATGAGATATATTTTAACGATTATTTTTTGACGTTTCTTTAAATCAATGAAATGCTTTATTGTATGTCACGTGTCTGCGTTTTAACCAATCCTGTCATTATTATACTGAGAATAATGCTCTTGTGATTATTCCCGGCAATATTCTCTGTAGCTTATTTGTTTTTCTTAACAGATGTCAGATAGTTATCATCAACACAAGTAAAAATGAGCAAAAAAGATAGATTTAGTGACGTGCCTGATGATGAAATCAAACAATAATCTAATTAAATATAACTCGAGAGTTCGATAAATTAGAAAATAATTCTCCAGTATCTTTCTCAAATTTGTCGCCATTTGGCAATAGCCACTCAAGCCCTGCGAGCTTTCGTGGCTATTGCCTGGCAACAAGTTTTCGAAAGATCTGTCAAATTATTTTCAATTTATTCTCGTTCTCTTGTTATATTATTACTGAATCTTTACCACTACGAGTCCAATCCCAAATTTACGAGGGTGTATTGATAAATAGTGAGCCTTGAAACTTTCCCATAAACAAAACCAAAAGCGGTTACCATAACAACTATATTGTTTGACAAATAGTTTCTCCGATTTTGGAGATAAAAAGTCCAACCGATTTCACAGTGTGAATTTTTAAATGTGCCATGTCCGATAAAAATACAATTTTGATAAAATTGAGTATCGATTGTTGATCAACTACCTGTTTTTAAAAGGATTGTCCGATAAGGAATTTTATGATCAATGTCCTTCATATGCCACCGTAAAAAAATGGATTGTCGAATTTAAGAGAGGAAGAACAAACGTCAAAGATGAACACCGTTTCTGTGTCCTCTTTTGAAAATGTCGAATCCGTATACGACATGATTTTTGACGATCGACGAATTGGACTCAAATATATAACAGTAGCAGATACTATATCGTATGAACGTATCTTTCATAACGCACATATTCTACGACTTTTAATAAATATTATATATTTATTTGGGCTACATCTTGATTTGTGACTGTTAGCGGATTAACTACCTTTTAATTTTAATTTCTTTATATTTTCTTATCAACGTTCGCCGAACAGTACAACAGGACAGTCTGTCTTTTTCGGCACGCATTTTCAATGGCAGTTAGCATTCCAGTATTATTATATTTCAGTGGTAGCACCCAAAGTGTGATTAAAATATTGAGATACACTTGCCGACTAAACATATCTACTTTTTTTTAAATTATAATAACAGTTTAGTTTATTGTGGGTCATTGTCAATAAATTATTCTAAAATTTCACTTTTCCGTACATAGTTCATGATTATTAATTAGGTAATTAAAAAGCGTAAAATTTATTCGAATACATGTAAGTGTCCTAATTGAATTTCCACTCTATCGCAAAACAATAAATTATTCCAACCCACTTCCGCTTTTGTTTAACTGAAACCGGAAGCATCCTTCGTGTTAACGCCACCTCGGCCGACCCACATAAATCAAAAACCGACAGTACCCCCAGCGCACGTGCGCCTATGTAGTCAGGAATGTAGATCAAGTGACCTGCGCCGCGCCACTAGCTCGCAACAGGGAACTTTGTACTCACAAAGTTACAGCCGAATGTTAATAACTGTTTCCGCTAAAATCAGAGTTGGCTAACCGGGTTTCTAAATGTTTTGTGCTACTATACCAACAGAGTGACGACAAGCGGAAATGTTAAATGTAAAGGATGGAACGTACACCTGCTCGAAAACACGCTGATCTGTCCCTTTTTGGGACGAGAAAGCACAGAAATATAATAATAGTGGAACATTCACTGACGTTGGAAATGCGAGCCAATTGAGACAGCTAGTTGAGGGCTATGTCTTTGCACATACATAGCAACGTTTAACAAACTCATAGCAACCCTTCTTCAAACAAGTGTTCGACAAAGAAGATTGGTCCACGGCTTCTATCTGTTTCAGGTTTCTTTTTGGCTTTCTCCCTACGGGCCTCAGCAAATAAATTACGTATTTGTGATAAAAAGTAAAACTTCAATGCCTTGATACATAAATATCTATTATGTTCAAGTGTACGTCACCAAAGTCGGTTTCTTTGTCATCACTCAACAACATCACCGATGCTAAATGGTTGAGTAATGGCAATATAAATTATAAGTATCAAACAACAATAGTTCCTTTTTGATATTAATACAATGTTTTTGTGATTATAGGACAACGTTTTCTGGGCGTCGTGATCATCTGTGATACCATCTACATTAGCATCTTCTTCTGGAGCGTAAAGGAGACAACGGTGTACGTGGAGTCGGATAAATAATGAAAACATTTATTGTAAATATGAAAATTAGCTATATTTTCTTCTAAAAAGTTTCGAATATATTTATTATGTTGAAAACAATAATAAATATTTTATTTAAATTGGAAACCAGCTGCGTTCATAAATAAATACATAAATTTTACTTTCATTGTGGTGTTCAAAAAACATTTAATGCTTTTAAGATAAGATGTCAAATTTGATCAGCATCCTAAGCATGTAAAAAATATTAATTCCCAATGGATTCAATTTCTAATTTAAATTTGGTACGTTGTACTTGCTATTTATATTGATAAGCAATGCAAGGAAAAGTATATTAGTTGTGGATGGAATAAAAAAAAGTTTATATTTATTGATGTATACAATAGCCATTATAGAAAGAAGCTAATGAATAAATTCTTCATACAGTAAATTGAATTTATATCAGATCAAGTCTGTTCAATTAAGTTCAATTAAATATATTCGTGCGTGACTAGCTCAGCGCTACGTTTACTGGTGTTGTTTTACATTGTAAGCATGGGCTTGATTTGCTCTACGTACGTCGCAGCGTAGTAGAGACGTCGCAGTAGAACATCTCAGCGCCATTTTCTGTGGCCAGTTGGCTGCCTCATCTCCGCCATTACGGGTGTGCTAGACATCTGCTCCGCGAATTTTTTCTCTATGTCCGCTCTAGGTGGGCCAACATATGTTAAATTCGGTGCAATCGTTTCGTGGGGGTGGGTATCGCGTGCTCGGGCGATCGTTGAAGCGCTGTCCACCGGGACCAACGTAGTGCAGCCAATTGTTAAGCGCTTATTCGCGATGGAGAACCGGGTGCACTGGACCGGGTTCCAGTCGGGCCCCATTTGGGGAAGCGAGTCTGTGTTAGCGTGTAGGTCTTCACCTTTTGGGGGATCGGGGGGAGTCCCCACCAATTGTGGGCCCTGGAGTCCAGGGGAGGTCTGATCCCCTCGTCAACCTGACGGGTAGGCGTGAAACCTTCAGGTCTCGCTCGCGTAACTAGGAGCTCCCGGAGTGGGTCGTCGACACGGCATATGTCGAACGTTTTTGCTAACGAGACAACAACAAAGCCGGTTGTTTGTCATTAGAGTCATTGCGCCTTAGTTTATAAGTTAGCTGCACTTAGCAACAACTTAGGTAGGGTTACAGGCAAGAAAGAAGTCAAGAAAAGAAACCATCATTGAAGTCATCATTGAAGCCAACGATGGGGGTGTGCTGTGGGATGAATGATGTGCTGTGGAATGACTTGTGTGTTGTGAAATGAATGATTACCATAACTTGTTCTCTTGTACAATTTACTGCCTTGTATTTTGAGTTTATGTTTCAGATTTCATTAGATATCAACAAATATTTCCTCGTAACCATGCCATGTATGTTTTTTCAGGTTCACAATTATTCTTTTATCTAATACATTGTTTTTATGTTTTTAGGGACTCGTGGACAACATCACCGGAGCCTTCATCACCTCATCTCGTCCGCGCCTAGCTTTAAGCAGGTCAAAGTTACCCAGCTTTTGCTGTGGTAGTGCGTTTTAAAGCTCATTTTTTAATCATCGTCATCGGGGCCTGCATCATCAACATCTACACCTGGAGGGCTCAAAAATCCTCCGGCATCAGATTCATCAGGACTGACGCTCGCTGCCAGTAATTATGATGTAAGAAAATTAATTTTATTCGTAAAAAAATAATCACAATTTTCATTTCAAGTTTAAGTTCTGATTATTTTACTGCCTTCAGATTTCTTTAGACATCAACAAATATTTCTTCCTAACCATGCCATGTATGTTCAGGTTCTCAGTTAATCTTTTATCTAATACATTGCTTTTATGTTAATAGCGACACGTGGACAACGTCACCGAAGCCTTGATCACCTTCAACAGTGTCTTCGGAGACGATATCATCTTCGAAGTACATTATTTGCAACGAAATCCCGGATCATCTTCTGCTGCTGTCGTATTCTGATCAGTCTCGCCGGACCCTGCATCTTCACCAGAGCGCTCTGGATGTTTACAAAACATGATCAGGGCCGACATCCGCTGCCAGCAACATCAATGTAGTAGTTTATATTTTACATATATGTTATTTGTTGGCTGTTATCTTATAAATAAAATAAATAAATATCTTGTGATAATAAACGAAATATAATAACATGTATTTATCCTTAGAGATAATAAAGAAATTATTACAAATGATTTGTGTTTTATTTACTTAAAAACTTACTTTATTTACTTAAAATATGCAATAAAATTATTTAAAATTAATATTGTCATTTAATGATACGAAATAAATAATTTTAATTTATTCATATTAATTTTAATCTTAGTGCTGCCATCTATTATTTTATTCTAGAAGTACAGGTTCCTAAACTACAAAAAATCATCGCAGTTTGAAAATATTGTTGCGCTGTACTCACAACAATAGTTCACAAATTTTGTACGAGATGGCAGCACTACCTGGATGCGGTAACTCGGCACTCACAATCTTTCGATTTTGATGATTAAAACTAATTGAAGATGCTCGTTTTTTGAAACTGTGACCTTGATTAATTAGCGGTTTTTTAACCCTTGGCCCTACGCCCTTCATACTCACATATGTTGTAGAGAAGGGTCGATTCTTCAGGGTACTAATAGAGGGACCGCGGTTTTTCGTTATTTTTGCGATATCTCTTACTGTTTCCGAGATATGACGCTTTGAAGTTTCAGTATACTTTCCCTTAAAAATCACCCTTAATATTAACTTTAAAGGGCCTGAAGTGACTGTATATCCCTTATTTGAGTGTGCTGAACACGATTTTACAAACCATTTTGCGATAGAATGTGTAGTTACATAATTAGAGCAGTATTCACTTTGCTTTATTTAATTACATAAGATTTAAGGGTGAGCGCCAATTTTCGAGACCGCCACTGGAGTTTTTAGGGCTGAATCTATAGGAATCCACCCCTAACTCGATTTTTTGGGTTTTTTCCAAAAAAAAGTTGGACTATAGTCTTGGTGTTTTTACTATTAAATTTTGGGGTAAAAAAATTGAGATAAGGGCGCTACACCCTTCATTAGGACCTGTAGATTCCGAATCTGTGATTTAAAATAGCCTAGGGTTAGTATTTCTTACGTAATTCGCATTTAACTTTTATATGTTATGACCCACTGCGGACTTGTGCTTCATAATTTATATCACTTCTGACTTGTCGTTCATAATATATAAAATTGCTGGTGCGCTGAGGAAATGTGACATGCAATAATGATCCTTATATACATGCTACATAAAGCACATAAAATTAGATATGAATTACCCCAAATTTAAGGGTGAGCGCCAATTTTCGAGACCGCCACTGGAGTTTTTAGGGCTGAATCTATAGGAATCCACCCCTAACTCGATTTTTTTGGGTTTTTTCCAAAAAAAAGTTGGACTATAGTCTTGGTGTTTTTACTATTTAATTTTGGGGTAAAAAAAATTGAGATAAGGGCGCTACACCCTTCATTAAGGTCCATAGATTTCGAATCTGTGATTTAAAATAGCCTAGGGTTAGTATTTCTTGCGTAACTCGCATTTGAAATCTGAAGAAATCAGTGAAGTACAAAATGCTGATATTTTGTTAACAGAGACGTCAATTTAGCGATTTCGGGAACCCTTGGCCCTACGCCCTTCATACTCACATATGTTGTAGTAAAATAGCGGTTTTTCAGGGGTCAAATCACAGGGGACGGCGAAATTTCGTTATTTTTCAAACAGTTACCCTTAAAAATCACCCTTAATATTACCTTTAAAGGGCTAGAAGTGACTGCATATCCCTTATTTGAGTGTGCTGAATACGATTTCACAAACCATTTTGTGATAGAATTAATAGTTACATTAATAAGAGCAGAATCTTTCACTGCTCTATTTAATTTTCTAAGGGCTGTATTTCTGAAAGGGTAGGAGATATCGCGGATCTGAAAAACCCTTTTCGAGATACAGCCCTGCTCTACCTGTTCAGCGAGAAAAAACATTCAAAAAGTTGAAAATAGGGTAGTTTTATAAGGGTTGCTTTTAAAAACTTTAAACCCTTATATCTCGTAAACGGTAAGAGATATCGCAAAAATAACGAAATTTTAGTCGACCTTATAAACTAGATTAAAATAACCCCCTCTACAACATACTAGAAGGACAAGGGCGTAGGGCATGCCCTTATCAATTAAATTTGTCTGTTTCAAATGTGAACAAATCGACAAATTTGAGTATTCACATCCGATAGTGCTGCCATCTCTTAGTAAATTTGTGAACTATTATGGCGTGATGTATTCAAGGACCGCATTTGAAATCGAATCGCAAGGTCTGATAGTGCTTCGGGCTAACAGATGGCAGTATGGGTATTAAAATTTAATAATCAAGTATTTTCTCAAGACAAACCCTTATTACCTTTTAGTTTTTTAGATAATGGGATGGTTTTTAAATGAAAGTCATGTTATTTTAATAATAAATATCTATTTTACCATTTATTATATTACATTAAAATTTATTTATTGCTAACTTTATAGAAATACATTTATTTATTGATACAAAAATGAAGATCTTCGTCCAGGGGTGAAGACGCTGGACCCGCGAACAGCAGCAGATGACCTCCAGGTTCGCGCAGATGTTGTCGGAGCTTCTGGACTCTGCGCGATGCCCAAGGAACTTCAAACACTAAAAATAAATATCAATAAATGACTTCCGGTTAGAATCTAGGGACACTGGGAGAAAATTGTTTATCTACATTTTCTAGAATATCTCTGAAGTTTGAGGTCTTACAAAAAAATATTTTGGACATACATTGTAGAGAATTAAATGCTCTGCAACTTTTATTTGAAGCATTTCTCCCTAAATAAATCTAGGAATGCTGTGGACCACTTGTAAGGCTTGGAGTCACGTATCGGAGACTAGGTTCACGCTGAACTCTCGTTTGTTGGCACGACGGCGGTGTACAGAGTCCGGGGGGAACTTTGGGGTCTTGTTCTATGATGTGCAATGACTGGCGTATCTCTCTTCTTAGTCAAAAGAAAACTTACTTCTTTACTGGCCTTGTGAGGGTATTCTATTTGACGGATAGTGGTGGCATTTTGTGGATTTGCTATATTTAATCTATAATATATTAATTTTTCTGCAGAAAATGAATCCATAAATTATAAATTTTTATACACTAAATTAATCTACTAATACATACATTTTTATACATTAAATTAATCTATAACATATAAATTTTTATCCATTAAATTAATCTATAATAACTTTCTCCCCAAAATGTTGCGCTATTTTATAACACAAAATAAATATATTAATATTTTTAAATAGAATATAAAATATAGTATTAATAATACAATATATTATTAACATATTATTTTACCAAGATAATGTTAAATAAATCTAAACATTAATGATTTATAATACTACAAAATTGCACTAGTTTCATTCATAGTGCGACTCATACATGCTCGTCTATTCCTCACACGTGAAATCATTCGTTCACGCAACAAACCATTTATTCCTAGGACACTTCAATCGTTCACCCTCAATCTCACCAATTACAACCTACGCCTAAGTTTTATTATCTTGCTGGATAATTTTGAATGCTCTCTTAGAAAATGTTACGATTTTTAAATAGTTAGAAATATACCGTGTGTCTGTTTTAAAAGTGTACATAAGAGATTAACATAGAAAATCAGTTTTTTGGGTGCTGTTGTACATTAAAAAATTCTTAAAAATAAAAGAATTTACTATAAAAATAAATTGAGTAAGATCAAAAACAATTTTTTAAAAGTTATTCTAAAAGACTTAATTGGACCAAATGATATGATTTTCGGTTTGTATAATCATTTTTCTGAATAAAACGATGTAAAATACATTACAAATAAGTTGTAATTTGGTTCCATAAATTAATTTTTAAACGTCAAATAAATAGCTTGAAAGAAAAAACAAAACAGTCATAGGTGACTATATTTATTTTCGATAAAAATTTAATAAATCGGAGAATTTTCAAAACTTTAACATTAATTTACTGAGCGAAATTACTACTAAATTGTAATGTATGTTACATCGTTTGATTAAAAAAAATTATATCTTTCGATTGCTACTACAATCATTGTTGTCTGGTAGAACACCGAACAACAGCACACAAAAAACTGATTCCCCATGATAAAATCCCTTATGTACACCTTTAAAACAAGCACACGGTATATAACGTTAAGAATTACAACAATTTCCTTTGTAACTTTTGTATTACTGGCAAAAATATACATTTCTCATTAATGTAGACATCATAGTAGGAATCTGACAAACTCTTTCAGAATAATCATTGCACTTTAAAGCCGTCGTTCTTGTTGTTATAGTCAGAATCTGTTTCAGTTCTAACTTCCTATAATTTTTATTTTCCAAAGTTTCACACAAAGATTGTATAAACCAAGTACCATGTGCCGGATGGCGTAAAGAGGTATAACCTAAAAACTAAATATTACACAAAGAAAAATAACAACACTATGCAAATATCACCTTCCATGGTGCTGTAAAACGTCATAAAATCCGCAAAGAGAGGTGCTCTATACGACACACATCTGTTAGAAGAGGCTTCGTTGCTGCTCGTAGCGTCAGCTTCTCGGGGTTCAATCTCAACTCCTTCGTCGAATTTCTTTCCGCGACAGGAATTGATGAAGAATAGTTTTGGTTTTCCGGCCAGACTGGCACACTTTGAAGGAATGAAGTTCCGCCATAACTCTTCCACAGCGTACGACTCATCAGCTGCAGTTAATCCGTGAAGAGATCCGTGAGTTAGTACAAACACTGCCAGACAATCTTCTTGACAGAAGTTTTCTCTGCTCACTGAAACAAGTGTTAAATATATTCAATCATGTTCATAAAATCACATTTAAAAATCTGTTGTGGGCACCACAGTACCTCCCGCCATATATTTCTTATCAAACAATGCAGGATCAAGGACCACCAAAGAATTTAGTTTTCAATTATGACACATGGTAAAAAATTACAATTTTTAAGCGTTGTTTTTACCTCCCGCCTACCTCTAGGTAAAGAAGGTATTGCCTTTGTCAAAAAATTGGATAGTAAGTACGTTTTAAGGTCTCTACAATACGATTTTACTATTTTCGTCTTGATGTCTGTATGTATGTATTTGTGTGTAGTGTGTGACGATTTTTTCGCCTCGCATAACTCAAATACTATAATTCCAAAAAATACAATTTTGTGTATTTTTGCTTCTTATATTTATATGAAGAGCTGATTAGATTTTGGATAAAATTGATCTACCGGAAGTAGCAGTTTACTAGGAGCCCTTAACAGTTTTCCTTGAAAAACACGATTAAATTTATTTTTTCAACAATTTATGTTATTTTGATAATTGTAAATTATTTAATTTTACATCTGTTTAGATTACACTTATTTTATTAATTTTTATTAATTTTTGAAATAATAAGATATAAGCATAAATCTTGCATTTCTTGTACACCATAAATAGAAAATAAACAAATAAGAAGGTTTATTTCTGTATCATTAAATATTATTTTTTAATGTTTAAGAGTTGTATTGAGCAGCAGGTTATGTGCTGACCTCATCAGATTTTTCTAAAGCACGGATTAGCATTTTTAACCGAAAATGTCAAAATATGATTTTTCTTCAACGTGTTGTAATTCGTAAATGGCGACAGTAAGAGAAAAATGCTACAAACAACAAATGTAGATAATATTTGAAACATTATTTTAATAACAAAAGTTGTCATTAAATCATAATTTATCATAATTTCAAAATAACTTCTAGTAAACTACCACTTCCGGTTATTGGATTATCACCAAAAACTAATCAGCTCTTCCCAAGGGGATACAGTTGACATACAAACTATCTAAATTTTCGGTTTATTAGTTTTTGAGAAACCATAACACCAGAGATCCACACAGACCGACAAACAGACACATATACAGACATCATCGCGAAAACTATTAAAATCGTATTCTAGGGACTTTAAAACGTGCTCAACCATTGAAAACTCACTACCAAATTTTTTAGAATAATTCCTATACTTCCCTCACAATATTACAAGTAATAATTTTATTGGTTCGTTAGGAAATGGAAAAATAACTGGTCAAAATGATTAAGATATACTCACATTTTTGTAGGACTTCCATGATTTCACAGTACTTCAAATCTTCATAAACCCTGACGTCAAATTTAAGAATATTACTGAGAGTTCTTCCCAGGCGCATGACATCACATTCAGTGCCACGTCGAGGTTGCGTGTGCCCGTGACACATGTAGTGATTGAATATAATAGCTCTGCCTCGTTTTTTGTGGTTCATTTTGTAGTTTTCATCTTTTGATTCCTGGCCTGAACATCGGCAGGCATCGTCTTCTATGTTTCTGGAAGAATACAAAAAGTTAATTTTGAAAACATTTAGAGCAGCAGAAATAATACTGCAGGGTACATCCGAAGAAATGTTGAGTGTGGAAGGAGTACGGAACACGTGGGTGTACGACAGGTGAGAGATTGGGAAAATAGAAGAATGTTGCTACAAAAGATGGAGTGTGAAATGGATGTACTAAGAGATTACAAATGATTTAACGTGAAAATAGAAAGAGACGAATTGTAATGTGGACGAGGCGAAAGTGTAAGGATGTGATAGTTTATGGATAAAATAAACTGTGATATTCTAAGGCGAAGAACAATCTAAAATATTAAATCTAACCTCTAAGCCTTAAAGCAGTGATCTTTAACCAGTGTGGTGTTTAAAAATTGGTAGAGCACCTTGACCATCAATAATATTTGACAATCCCGGTAGTATTTAAAAAATGGTAATACATACATACATACATACATAACATCACGCTATGTCCCACTTAGTGGGGTAGCACGAACCCAGAAAAACAGTCAACGAACAATCAATCTCCTCCAAACATTCCTATCCTGACACACCACTTTCGCCTCGTCCACATTCATAGTGCGATTCATACATGCTCGTTTATTCTTCACACTCGGAATCATTCGTTCACGCAACAAACCATCAATCATACCCAACCAGTTATTCCTCGAACGCCCGCGCAATCGGTCACCTTCAATCTCACCCACATATATTAGTTTCACCAACCTTTCATTCGACATTCGCTCAACATGTCCAAACCACCTCAACTGACTCACTCCCACTTTCTTAACAACATTCTTCTCAATCTCACACTCATCATACACCAATGTATTCCGTATATGATCACGTCTCGTATACCCACATACTCCTCTCAAATATCTCATTTCCACAGCAGCTATACGTCGTTCATGCTTCTTCATCCACACCCAACATTCAGAACCATTCATCAATGTAAGCATAAACACTCAATCGAGCATCTCTAGATACATTCACGTTTCGAGCAAATGTACCCAGAGCACCCAATACCTTGCACCCTGCAGACACTCGCCTTTCGATCTCCCGGTCAATACGTCCATCCCTCGAGAACATACTACCCAAATATACAAATTCATTCACTTGTTCCAGTCTCACATCATTCACTGAAACATTACAATCAGTCACCAAATCATTCTTCTCAAACACCAACACTTTACATTTATCGACATTCAATAGCAGATTTAAACCTTTCCCTACTTCATTTATGCTCACAATCATTCTTCTCAATTGCTCCTCAGTTTCACCCAACACAACAACATCATCCGCATAAGCTAACGCAGGCACTATACGTCCACCAATACGTACACCATCCGTTCCATTCAATGCCTTTCGTAACAACACATCCATATACAAATTAAACAACCAAGGAGACATTCCACAACCCTGTGCAACACCAACATCTATACGAAACATAGGCCAGTGAATCTTAACCGGTGTTAGTATTCCGCGAAACGATATAGTAGATTAAGCACTAATAATTTTAAGGAAATTACCAATAAACATTTCAAGAAAATTTTCGATTTCAGGTAGAGAAAAATTATTGTAAATATCAGTGCAGAAATATGTCTTCTGGAACAATCTATTTAATTTTTTGATGTAAAATAATTAGGGAAGCTAATAATATAAGTATATCTATTAGGAAGATGTAATCTGCAGCTGCAGATAAATAATATTTTTTGTAACAGAGTTTCGAAAATTCGATGCTTAGTAACTACTTTTATGATCTATCGTAGTTGAAACGAAGAAAAAGCGTGTTCTTCATATAATTATTTATTTAATTTTACCTGTGGGTGATGGGAATATATGGTATACTGTCACTCTCATTTAAGTCTGTTTCGCATTTCTTTCTTTTCCTACCTCTGTTGGACATTTTGTTTAAACTACGGGTCATAATAATTCATCCATTTTGATCTAATGAATTATGTCTTAATTTACACTATTACGTTGCATACTAAAAATTTGAAATATGGTTATACTATTTTATTTAATAAATGTCTGACTGACACTGACGTAATGTGTCAGCTTAACAATGACAAAAACAAATCAAAAACAATGAATCAATCATCGCCACTCATCTACATTTTCATATGAATTAGGTGGAAAATAAACATAGCAAATTACTTAAAACATTAAACAGTTTTTTGTCAAAAAAATTAAATGAGGCATTATTTAATTCGAGGGTGCAGTTCGTTGCTTTTTATTTAATTTTCGCATGATAAAATTTTCGGTCGGTGACCCTATGGCTTTACGCCCTTACGTCCTTTGTGTTGTAGTCTACCTTGCTTTATTTTTAAATCGTGTTAATATGCTATGTTCACCAGTTCATACAGAGGCGGAGGGATACTCGCAAAAAGCGTACTACTAAGCAAACTGCTATTTTAATTTTACAAGATACGCTCCTTTTAATACATAGTAATAACCGTAATAATAAGTTTATTGTTCAAAAGATAATACCAAAGTTAAAAATAAAAATAAAAAAAAGAAAATATTTTTTCTACTCCTGTATAAATATATCCCCATTATTTCAATTTTTTCGATGAATTATACGAACCGAGAATCATATCATTTGGCCCAATTTAGACTTTTAGAATAACTTTTAAAAAATTGTTTTGATCTTACTCAATTTATTTGTATCGTAAATTCTTTTATTTTTAAGAATTTTTTAATGTAAAATGATATCTTCCGATTGATACAACAATCTCTATTATCCGGTATAACACGCAAAAAACTGATTTCTCATGTTAATCTCCTATGTACACCTTTAAGACAGACACACGGTATATTGTTGTCATCATATTTTAAGACAGTGTTCGTGGTACCAGCCAATACCTTTGGGCCAAATGAAATATTTATGTTGGTGTTTTTTATTAATTTTTAATTATTGTTATTTTTCCTTAAAATATTTTTAATAGTAATTGAATTTAAGATACACATAAATTGAGTACAACAATTTTTCCTTTGTAAGATCAGAACAATTTTTATAAGTTACTCTAAAGTCTTAATTGGGCCAAATGATATGATTCTGGGCCCGTAGTGGAGTCAGATATGGGAATAAAATAAACAAGACAAAAGTAAATGGTTGGCTTTAGAAATGAACTTTTGAAAAAGTGCGGATTAGAGAAGCTAGATCGAATTAGAAATCTAGAAACAAGCGTAAGAATAAATATAGAGGATACTACAAGACAAATGACAAGTACTATTTAAGCATAATTAAACATCGAATAACTAATGGTAAGATCACGAACAACAAAACGCCTACCTTCTCTTCCTGCAGGATCCGCCACTGGCTCGGTATCACCCTTCCGGATGCTCGTATCGCTTGTGTGTTCCCTAGGGACGTGGGACCGGTGGGGACGTCGCATGTTCTTCCAGGCATGAAAGCGTTCGCGCGTCCAATGTCCACTCCTGCTGCCGTGGACGCATCAGGCATCGGCGTCGGCGTTGCTTAGTGTGCGGCAGACGCAGCCAGCAGTAAGATGTCGCTTCGGTGACACTGCACAGAGATGAATTGAGGGGAGTTAAATAGTTGATCATAAAAAAAATAACGCTGGATGTTCAAGTCAATAACGTGTATAAATTATAATGAGAGCAACATCTTGAAGATCATTCAAAACGATAAAGTTTTGTCTTAGTCAAATAACTTTGAAGCACCCTATTTTCAAGGCTTTCTAGACGTGTACCAAATTTAAAACTATTGAAAAAAGTATTATATTCAATACTAGTTATTGAAAAAAAAGTGATTTATTCAAAATATATAAAGAAAGGATCTAGACTAATAGTCAAATTAAGTACAATAAATCTAAGGAGACAAATAGCTCCATAGTATAGTTTACTCAATGGTCGTAGTTCCTTTTCGTAAGATCTAATGGTCTGTTTTCAGAAGCCTAGTCAAGTGTGCGATTTGAATGTTCCAGATAAATACTAACATGTCTGGCTTCAAATAGATTCCTCTTAAATGAAGAGAAAAATTGATTTGAATAGTGTCAATTCGATTTTGTTTTCATTGAAAATTTTTGTAGGTTTAATTCTTGTATGAAAATTAATTTAGTTTTGAAGGAACATTCAACTGACACATTCTGGGGACGAAGTAGTTTGAATAGGACTAGTTTTAATTCAAAATGATATCGTTTTTAATAAAAAAAGTTTTGTTTAAAATTAAATCGACTTCTTTTTCATTATTTTTAAAAACAAAATTTAAAATATATTCATTTTCTTTCAAAGCAGAAAAAAAGAAGATATATAAAATTTGTATTCTATATTACTATTTTCTTGAATTGAACTTAATTATTTGGTAAGAAAGTGCAGTGCTTGGCTGGGTATGTATATTATACCTAGGAAAGAACAAACATTATTTACGGTTTCTTACAACTGTTCTCATTTCTCATCAACGACAAATTTTAGTGAAATAAAATTGCTCTGATATGGCACTAGTGGGAAAGGATGAAAAGACACTAAACAAAAATCTACAAGACTTTAAAGATACCTAGTAAAAATAAATATCACATAAACTTTACTGGATCCAAAACGATGACAATTGACAAAAGAAAAACAAATGGAAGGACCATCATGGATGAAATAAAAAAAAAAGCCATCAAAAAAGTACTACAGCCCAACCCATAGATGATGTAGGGCGAGAAAGGTAAATGAGATGGTCGAGACATATAAAAAAATGGGGGAAGATAAAACAACAAGAAATATATAATAGACAACGGTGAATAATCAAAGAGGAAGACCCAGAAAACCTGCCCAACCTCTCCTCTCTCAAAAATAAGCTCTGTGCAGTTCTATTACAAAATGAAAATGTGTGTTTTAGTTATGTTACAACTATAGAATGCCAAAGCTTGGATATGTGATTTAATGATACGATAACACAAAAAAGTCGGCGTGAATCCAGCCCTGTCGCCGACATGCGTTTCGTCGCCAGAGCAGTGTGAACATGAAAGTGATCGGTTCAGCGAAAGATCATCATCGCGGCATAAACTCCCCGTGCAGGGCTAGCGCAGGGTTGTCCACGGCTTCACAAAAGGGCCGAGAACAGAGGTCCGAACATTCAATGAAGCACACAAGAAATAAAATGTGCGATTAACTGAAAGGCGATCTGCTTTTTCTCGCTTCGCGTTGTACTTCCTCTCTGCCGTACACCGGAAGTGTTATTATGTATGGGTACGCAGAGGTGGATTCGCCACGAAAATGTAACCGTAAGTCACCTAGCGTTTTATTTATTATTGTTATTTGTTAATGATTTATAAATTAGTTTACGTTTACTTGTGTAGATATTAGTCTTAAAACTTGCACTGATTCTATATTATTGTTAAAATCTTTTTGACACATTTTGAGTTTTGGTCTTTACTGTTTCTAAACATGTACATTTAGTAGTATTAATATAGCTGAATTTTTGGTTGTCATTTTCGAGCAGGAAAGATGTTGTGATTGATTTCTCATTCTTTCTCAAAGAAAGGGGAAAACTTCCAGAAGTTTACAAGTAGATAGAGCAATTATTTCTAAACATAGTACAACTAGGTAGTGGGTATACTTTAGTTATAGATGTCACTTTGCTTTTAATAAAGTATCTTGAACACAATACGCAGGTTATCTCCACAAAATGAAAGGTCAGTATATGTTTTTAAACACAATATTTCACTCTAAATATGTATAAATGATACTAGCTATTGCTAGAATCACATAAATTATACAGATTTCAAAATAATTTATCCTACTTACAACAGTTTGGCATTATCTTAAAGCTTAAACGTCACTTCAGAAAAATAGTCAAATAAGTCGGCCATTTTAAGTAAGTGAACAGGCAGCGCCTCTACAAGTCATTTTCGTCGCATAACGAGGTCTGTTTCAGGGGGAGGCAACTTTGATGACAAATGTCAGTACAATGATGATTAGTGTCACTCCACTCCTTAAAATGTGGAGGCGCCACTTTATAATAAAATAAGCTATTGAAATCGAGTTCCTTTGGAAAAAGAAGAAGAAATCACTGTCAATTTTAGTGTCAAAATTGATGTTGATAATTCGTTCTCGATATTGTCGTTTATTATTGTGTATAAATATTGCAACAGGTAAGTGTTAAATTTAATATTCTGTTTTATACATCACATACACACTTAAAATATAATTTCAATACATTAAAAATAAATCACTGTATATATTATCATTAATTATTATATGTACACAAATATATTATAAAGCAATGTTAAAAGTTGTATTGCACTCATGCATTTTCCATGTAACAAATATCCACTATGTATATTTCTTCCAATTCCTTTTTTTATCCGTTTCCTCTCCTTTCTATTTTAGAACAATGCTTAATTTATGTTGAATAAAGGGATGCTTAATTAAAGACAAAAGGCTATTTCGTTTCCCTAAATGTAAGGAAATGCAACAATTTCGGATGGATATACTTGGGTTAGACGTAGGTAACGTCAGATAAATTCCTAACGATCAACAAACGGACATGACCATCTACAAACTAACAGTGAAAGACCTTTTAAGAGAAAATGTGAGACATCCGAACATGGTGTAGTAATAAAGGTTTCTTTAATATAAACATTATTAATAATTTAAACCCTTGTAGGTTTTTGAAAAAAATGCGATTACCAGTGTCTCAGTTGAGTGACCGGGAATGAACATTCTACGATGAAACTGTAAAGAACCGACTAAAGATTGTGACAGGGAACAATACCATTCGACAACTAAGGACCTGGCTTAGCAGTGTTACAAGAAGAGACCAAGTGGACAGACTTAATAACTAATTGTTTAACAAAGCATTTTCTTCTTCACAAATATAATTGGCTCAAAAAAAAAATCAAAAGTTAGACGTTTTACGGCACAAGACAACACATATAACTGTAATTGAAGGAAAGGGATTATGAAGAACGAAAAATAAAGAAAATTTTATAATGAATTCATAGATTAATAGACTCCGAAGTTAATCGATTTGTGAGGACGAATATCGATGATGCGAATCTACGGTATGCTAATTCTAGAAGTAATAAATTTCATTTTTACTAAATATATTTGTTTTAGGCTGTACAACAGTATTTGGATTTCTCCACCAGGTTAAAAAGTATTCATATAACACAACAAGCATTTGGATGTCACACCCACACGGCGTCGGTTAATCATAAAAGAATAGTAATTCGTGCTGGTTATTAAATGGAATTTTTAATTTAACTTATTCACAAGAGGATTTTTTTGCGAGTATAAGCACTGTTTTAATTACATTTTGATTATTCTTGAGCATAATTCCTCGTTTCTCTTATAAATTTACTTTTACAATGAAATATATTATTACTGGCACTTTAGATAATAACAAATTGAATCAAATAATCACATAATAATAATAATCATCACTAATCAGTCGTTCGGCTTTTAATAAGCTGACGTGGATTTTATATTTCTACTTTTACAAATCCCACACCCCCATCCAAATTCATTACAGTTTGCAGCAGTAAAATTTACATGTTTTAAGAGTTTTTGGAACTCAAAAATAACATTTTGTATTTAAAGAAACAAAATATTATTTGAATTTAAAATTCAATGTAATATATTTTTTAAATACAAGAATTTTTGTGTTTAAACTAACTTATAAGTGATTGTAATATCTTTAACTACAAAAATTTAGAAATTTGTCGCTAAAAGCTACAGATTTTATTTGAATGTAAAAGATTGTGTAAGACTAAAAATATTTTTATAAGAACAAATTTACAATTTGTCAAAATTTGCACTTAACGAGGAAAATCATATTGAAAGTGTTAATATGTATTCTTAACCCTTATTTTGTAGTAAAGTTATAAGGTTTCTAATAAATATATTAAATTCTCATTTTCAATATTTTAAATAGAGCTTTTCATAATAAAATTAATATTAAAAATTAATAAATTAAATATTATTAGAAATCTATAACATTTTTGTCTAAATAATTAAATATGTGTAAACAGAATTTAATTGAATAAATATATTCCTAATATTTACTCTTATAATTTTGTACAAGTACAACAAATATAAAATAAAAAGTATCAAGGAGGCTAAAAAAACAATCTTTTATCCTTCTATTGTCATCCTTGTCTAATTTTAGTGTCACTACACCCCCCTGCGGGTACAGCACCTATGCTCAAGACTCGTAACCATAGAGAGGGCGATCTGATTATGTTTCTAATTTGTGGTCTGTTTAAAAAATAACTGAATTTTGGGTAAAACCGTAGTTTACGGCCAATTGTGAAGTTAGCTACGGATCGCCAATGATGTTTGGTAGATATGACAGTTTGGGGTGATACAAGTCAAACAACAAAAACCTAGTTCTGAAAATGCTGTTGAACAAATTCGTGTTTATTCAACCTCAAAACTAAAATAAATCTGAGTTTCTTGCTTTTTTAAATTGTTTTTCTTTAACTATGACCGGCTAAAGAAACTAGGACCTGCAGCTAACTTCTCTTGTGGCCGTAAACCACGGTTTAGCCGAATTTTGTTAATCGTTGTACTCAAATAACAAAATCACGGAAACTAAACAAGATATCAACAATTCAACCGCATATCACTAATCAAATAGTATATTCCGAAAACGAATCACGGTTACCGTAGTAAAATTTTTAGGTTATTTGATTCTTGTGGTACTTACTGTTTGCTTACCACGGGAACCGCGCACATCTGTCAAACAAGATAACGTCAACCGCTATTGTTGAAATCAAACTCTTTTTCATCGTCTCCCTCAGAATTATTACAATCAGTTAAAACTATCGTAGATGTGATACAACTCTAACCGTTGTAAAACCTTAACCTCTCAGCGGATATCTCCGTTGGCGCGTAATTCAAAATGGAAACAATTTATTTAGGAAATATGGTATACGAAAATTTGTTGCATTTCTTTTTCTACGCAGCAGTAAGGGTGAATAAACATGCATCTGCATATTACATGCAGCTCTTTGAACCCCGTGAAAATTTTAATAAAGGTGTGGAGTAATTTGCGCTCTTTGAGTCGCGGTATCCGGGCTGTCTCCGGGCCGCAGTCTGCAGCGCTTTTGAGACACTGTGAATGGTGCTTCTTCGTATCATCTTTGTCATTACCCGTCCCGCGTTGGCGCTGCTGTTGCGATGAACAAAAGAAGAATGTGGTCGCTAAGATGCGCCCTAATAAATATTGCAGTGTTGTATTGTACGGCGAAATTACCTGGAAACGACTGGAGCTGCTTTATCCGCTAAGTCTGAAGTCTTAAAATACTCGTACATGCTGCACAGATACACAAGTACTCGCCCGGCTTTGTTATTAATATCTTTATTATTAAATGTTACCACGTTCAAATTAAATGAAATCGAAACTGGCATTTGAGTTGGGGAATATTAACAACATCCCATGCTTTATTTGGTGAACTGGATGGATATTAAATAAGATGCATTACTTAAAACTCTTTATTTTTAACATTGTAGACAAAATACTAGGTATATATAGATACAATTACTTTAGAACATATACAGGTAGAGCCCAAATTTACATGAGTTCGTCAGTCTCAAATTTTTCGCTTTAATGTTTTACAAAAGTCCAGACAAGTATAATGTCAACGTTTCGACGTTTCGACACCATCGTGTCTCCTACACACATACATAAAAAGTTGTTATATAGTCAAAAATGTTAATTGAATAATACTTCCAGTAGAAAAAGCTTATATGATAATATTACATATGCATATTAATATTTTAGACTGTATTAAAACTTTTTATGTATGTGTGTAAAGCCTTGAAAAAGACACAATTGGTGTCGAAACGTCGCTAGTGTAGAAAAGATCTTTGACTGTATTCCCGATCATTATTTATCCACATTACTTCTCCAGACATACAATTAATTTCTAATATTTTTTCGTACATTTAACATTGAATAGAGCTGTACAACTGACAAACTATTTTTTGTTGTATAACGTAAGTTTACTCTATCTAATATTATTTACTTTACCACTGTGTTTATTTTTTAAAACTGTTTAATATCCACAAGTTTTTGACAACCCTCTCTCAAGAACGAATCCCAAATTTCTTACAGTCTGTAAGGCAATTCTTTGATTGTCCCTGCATGATGATTTCGAAATATCTTTTTCTTTCGTTTGTATAAAGTTTGCATTGCATTCTACTTGTATTTTGTTTTTTATTTAAACCCTTGGAAACCATTGAACAAAAAATTTAGTACGTACGAACTCATTAGAATTTGGGCTTAGGTACATAATAAATTTATGACTAATTATTAATGTAGAAAGTGCGGAAAGTAATACTATTCTAAACGGTTAGGCGATTGTTGAAAACCACAAGTTTCCTTTTCACATTTTTATAAATAAATGCAGTTTGAATCGTTACAAAATGAGTGTGCAATCGTCTTTCCACACGCTATAAAATAGCTTACTTTCTGCACGTGCAAACACTATAGCAGTATAAAGTCATTATTGAACATTATCATTGTTATCTTTATATGATCATTTGGCTCTATATGACTGCCTAACTCACAAAATTACAAAAGGATTGATTGTTAGAATTAAGTTACAAATGATCAGTCTTTTCATTATAAAACAGACGTCCATCATTCTGTTTTTGATACTTATAGTTTACTATAAAATAGTGATTTGTATCTTGAAATAAAATTAAAAGTATTTAATGGAAAGTCATGTTTTCAGGTTAAATGGAAGTAAATTACGTAGCCTTTGAAATCTAATTAATAGCTAATAAGTCGTTGCTGTATATAAAATTACTATATGACTGAAATACATCGACAAACCGATATGCGCCCCGGCATAAATTTGCGTTCACTCAAACACATAACCTGTACTTGTATAGGTTTAGAAATTAATTTGTTTTTTTTTCATAATATTCTGAGTGTACATAAAAATATTTTGAACCCAATAAATATACAGATTTCGCCGGGGCCGGATATCGGTTTGTCGACCAATTTGAGATCATTTGGAATAGGAATGTATTTAACGTAAATATAAATCACGAATTAATGTCGAAACGACCACAGGAACTTGCATTGTTTGTTTTTCACTCTTCATAAGTGATACCATGCGAGAGACGCGAGTCAAAATTTGTTTAATCTCCATTTTGTTGTATCTATCATCGGACAGAACATCACATAGGGTTTGTATAAACCAGCTTCCATCTTCTGGGCGATGAGAAATGTATCCTACAAATAATTGGTTTAAAATACGTTAATCGATAATATGAATATTATCATTTATATTTTCTATAAATAATAATTTTATCTCTTCACTAGATTAATAATATATTTAAAAATATAGGTTGGTAACAATATTCCTTCAAATTTATTATTGAATGTCGATAAATGTAATGTGTTTGTGTTTGAGAAAAATGATTTGATAACTGATTGTAATGTGAGATTAGTACAAGTTTGTATATTTTGGTAGCATGTTTGAGGGATGGACGTATTGACCGGAATATTGAAAGGCGGGTGTCTGCAGGGTGCAAGGTATTGGGTGATCTGTATCTAGAGATACTCGATTGAGTGTTTATAATTGATATTTGGTTCTGAATGTTGGGTGTGCATGAAGAAGCATGAACGACGTATAACTGCTGTAGAAATGAGTTATTTGAAATGAGTGTGTCGTATCTGGAATACAATGGTGTATGGTGAGTGTGAGATTGAGAAGAATGTTGTTGAGAAAGTGGGAATGAGTCAGATAAGGTGATTTGGACATGTTGATCGAATGCCGAATGAAAGGTTGGTGAAACTAATGTGGGTATATGGGGATATAGTATAATATTATAAATGTAGGAAGATATACCACGTACCATCGAAAGTGCTATACGCCACCAAAATATCTGCATTGTTGGGAAGATTGTATACTATTTGATAACAATCATTTCTATCATTTGGTCCATCTGTTGTTAAATCAGCAACAAATTCAGTGCCGTAGTCTAAAGCACCACCACGACATGCATTGATAACAATAAGCTTTGGTTTACCAGCCATAGATGGACAAGCTGTTGATGAAAAATACTTCCATAGCTCATCCGGACAATAGTCCTTATCCTTAGAGGCAAGATAATTTACCGTCCCGTGTGTTAGTACAAAAATTGCCAAGCAATCACAATCATTGTGGTCGGAGGTTCTCACTAAAAATGAGCTAAAATTATTCATTGGACACTTAAGAAACACTTATTTTAATTACGCAAATCGCCTTAATATAAACAAATCCATTTTCAAAAAATCATTACTAATGTTTTGCATATTTGAAAATTATTTACTCTAAATCCGTTAATAGTATATAAATAGATTTATTGTTACGAAAGTTTAATTCCTTGACTTTAATAATATATGCAAAACATAGTAGTTAAATTAATAATTATATAGATGTAGACAAGGTAGTAGATGCAATTCCTAAAGTACTGCTAACGTTTAGAAATAGTATATTCTACAACAAGTAATGGAATGGCACATATTCCACGCGAGCAAAAAGTTTGTAGCCCGAACCAAAGGCGAGGGCTACGGTTTGCGAGCGTGGGATATGTGCCATTCCGTTACATGTTGTAGACTATACTTTCTATAAAAAGGTTTTGGAAATTATACAAAAATACAAATATAAAACTGTTGAAAACGTCAAACTCAAATATATCAAATTAAAACAAACAGACGTAACCATAGTAACTGAATCAAGATACTTCATATGCACCGCTAATAAGCGGTTCTGATTCGTCGAAAATATTCCATACGCCGCGTATGGAATGTTAGTGATTCCATAACCGTTTTTAGCAGTGGAATGCCCTGTTTCCAAAACAGTGTTATAGAAAATATATTTTCCGACGACCACTACGAAAAATACATAAATTCATATACTAGCTAAACTATTACTGAAAGTTGGTAATCACTAGCAATACAGTGTGATATGAAATCTCGTTAGCCAATCAGATACGTTCGCAACTGAGTGACATGATTTTATCACAGGTTGCGATAACCTAAAAATTTGTATTTAAAAGTTTGATAGTTGCATATAATTTGCAAAATTTACACGAATTAAGAAGGTTGGACCCTGATTTATCATATTTTAACATAATTTTAGGTGAATTCTGATAGCAATGATGTTTACATAATCTGTTTCAATATTTATATGTAAATTTAATATTGTTTGTTTTTATTTAACCCACACACTTGTTAAAATTTTCACGGATTTTATTGTACCTACTAATCTGTATGTAATGTTAACCATAGTCTTTATAAAACTTGTGTTTTTAAAGCCCTATACCCTCTGACGATGCAAATATATTTTTCGACACGTTAGCGGTACCTGCTTCAAAAGTTTTGTCTATTACTTTGTTCATATCCCGAATATCTACATTAACTTGTTTCAATTCAATAGAAATTTTTTATTAACTTGTTCTTACGTTTATCAAGTTGTTGAAGAATCTCAACGTGAGTTAAATCATTGTGCACTACTACGGTGAAGTTGAATAACTTGAGAACTGTCCGGAGCCGTTCTACATCATGCTCAGTTCCTGTCCTCTCCTTCCAACCATCGTAAGTGAAACTGTTATGGTTAAAAACTACTGCCTTTCGCACATTGCGGTTCATATTGTACACCTCAGAATGCGCGTCCACTTCAAGCGGTCTTTGATTAATAAATCTGTAAGGAATATTTAGATCAATCGCCACTGTTAACTTAACTTCCGTGACTAACGGCTACATAAAATATCGCACTGACAAACTTACCTTGCTCTTGAATTCCTATCTCCAGGAGTAATTGGCCCAGAATCTTGCTGAGTCTCTTCACAATTATTAAAAGTACTCATTTTCACCGGTACAACGACAGCGCACTGAACACAGACGTATAGCGTATGACACGTAATGAGAAACTAAACTTGCTTTATAGGAAGCATGTATCTAATCAACAATGACGTAGTGAACTTGTAAACCGCGATTCTCGCGATTCACAGTGTTTGATCGACAAAACCTATTCGTAGATCAAGATCAGGGATCTTAACAGGTTCAGCTGATTTACCTTGAAATACTAAAACTATTAAAAATAAGAAAAATAAATTCTTTGATTCCTGTAGAGCAGCCAAATATTAAATAAATAAATAGTCATGAGATTTTGTATACATATATACGAATGACCCAAAAATGTAAGCTTGATACGCATATTTATAAAAGTCTTGAATTCTAGGTACAACATTATGTTGTTTGTGATTAAAATTGTTAAGATTTATAAATGAGAATTTGCTCTCGATTGAAAAGTAGTTTGCTTATATTTATATTAATAATATTACATGTATGTATATTTATAATATTTTATCAGTTCTTGTAGAATAAACAAACAACAAATAATCTATCATTTTTCTATTAATTTGTTATCATTTTGATATATTAGTAGAATGACACTTAATTTGTGCATTTGTTTATGCAAATTATTTTAAAATGATTAAATAATTAATCATATCTTTAAATATAAATACAGAAAAAATATTCAGATTAGTGTTTCAGTTAAGCATCTTAGATATTATCTATTATTATTGAAAAATTTATTAAATTTTTGTCGTATTAAAAATAATTATTTAAATAATAGAAATATTTTTTAAAATTGCTATATCATTTATCTGCCATTTAATTATTTTCCTGTAGCACTGAAGTATTTTGTATCAAAACCACATTTATTGTTATTGAGGTATAAGGTCATATGTATTATAATAAATAAATAAGGAAAATTGTAAATGTCAAAATATTTATAGAGCTATAATTAGTGCACGCATCACACTACATGGTAACAATGGATTGTTATCTTCGAATTATCTGCTTTTTTCTATTGTTTTTCATTATCATTGTTTACTCAATTTGCATTAAAAGTTTTATCGGTTTCCTCAAGCCAAAGATTACAATAATATATATTTTCCGCGATATTTCACCTTGATTAAAAACGTTTTTATTTGAAATATACGTTTACGACCGTGCAAAATATATGCTTAATTAAACGTTGAACGCACCATGGGCGTTAAACGGACAATAATGTCTTCGGTCAACACTGTTGATTTGAAGCATTATGGTGCTTATAATACTCTTGATACGTTAATTACCATTACAATCTGTCCAAAATTATTATTATTTTGTTTTGTTAGTTTGGGAAATAGCCTAATGATAGTATATTATTATATGAGGGATTATAATAGTCATTATTCACGAAGATGAAGTTTGAGTCACGATCCGTAGGCGAGTGATGTAAATCATCCGAGTGAATAATCCCGAACATAATACTATTATTTTTTTATGCCCGGTTGCACCAACGTTTAAATTTTAAACTTGGTTTAAATAAATAAGAGCGTATCTAATTTTTGACATCAATGTCAATTACTACATAAGGCAAATAATTTCGATTTCCTTTTATTTATTTAAACCAAGTTTAAAATTTAACTAATGTTGGTGCAACAGGGCATTACTCCTGTAAATACGTGAATTACTTTTGAAAATAATCGAAATTCGTTGAAAAACGTCAACATAAAAATACTCAATAACAACTGACTATATGTATCAACTGTCAGACGGCCGTTTCTTGGTGATCCATAACACATCTTTAAAATAACAGTGAATTATACATTTCTGGATCTGTGATCGAGAGAAAAGTGAATTATGATTTATAATTCACTGTCGTGCATTATGGGTAATATAATTCATCGAAAAAATTGAAATAATGGGGATATATCTATACAGGAGTAGAAAAATATATTTTGGTTCCACTATTTTGTAGGTACAATTGGTATTCAAAATTGTGGCATAGGGGTGTGTTTAGGTAACATTCCTCGAAAAATGGAATGACAAAATGTTGTCAACATTCTTGCGAAATACAAATTTTCCCGGCAAAAATTGATTATTACTATTGAGAATATCAGGATTTTTAAAACGTTGTCAGCTATCTTCGAATGTCATGATTCACGTCTTGTCTCCCCATTTTTCCAGCCACCCACTAATTAAAACCAATATCCCGCTGCATCTGTCCGAAGTCTGTCAAGTCGGTTGTCGCAGCCCCGAGCGCCGCAACGCCTGGTCAGGAGTGCGGAGGCGTCGAGGGGGCGGCGGCGCTGGAGCAGGAGGCGGCAGCAGCGAAAGGGGTCAAGGAGACTGGCGCCCACACTGCCGCACGCGACACGGAGACGAGGATGCACAAGGTAGGCGAGCGCGAGCATTTATCACAATGCAGCGGCAGGCGGCAGCAGTGGTGCCGAAGTGGGGCGAAGCGCCTGTTGCCCCGCGCGCGACCACAGAGCGCTGGATCGAGGAACGGGAACACCAAGAAGTTTGACACGAAAATGTGACAATTATATAGTAAATACACTGCACAAAAAAAAATCGAACCAGGAAAATGACTGTTTTTAAAATGTGGGGCATTTCTTTCAGGGACATGTTAACCAAAATCTGGAAATTCCCTCTGGAGATACATTCCTCCTCTACGTTCTCCAAAAATCCCGAAGAGATTCGCTGCCCCCGAGCCCCTGAAAAATCGCTTTATGTGATGTCATGTCTGAGCAATGAAAAATCTCAAAGTTTGAAGGCTTGCCGCTCCAAAAAATCCTTCCATTAAAAATAAGTACTGTGATTCGATTTTTTTTTTGAAGTCAATTTAAGAGGTGTCCGCCAAAAACAGTTTTACCGAAGTATGAAGTATGGACGAAGACGAAGAAATCTATTTTGAAATTTGACAACCTAGAAGAAGTTTTCAAGAATGATCGTCTAAGAGATTGGGTCTCTTCTTCCAGAACGTAGAAGATCAAGTACCCAAACAGATTTTAAACTTAGTCATGGGAAAAAGAGAAGTGGTGTTTAGGGAATGTTAAACGAAAAATATTTGACTTTTAATAAAACAGTTTTAGATTTATTTATTACAGTATTGTATTATTTTTGTATAATTGCATTTTTTAATTCTGTACAACTTTTATATTTACATTTTTGTTGTAACGTGAATAAGTAAAAAGATAGATACATGTAACTTAATGGCTCTTTGCAATACTAAATTTCATGTAGTAACAACCGAAAATTGGGTGGAATAAATAACAAATATTTGGTTATTATAACTTTAACATTTAACAATAAAATATATTTTTGATGTTTAGAAATCAGTCGAAAATTAAGTGCAGTGCAAACCTGATGATTTACTTACGTCGTTTACAAATCAGGAAACGTCTGAATTTATAAGAGGATATCATGCTTCAAATCTAAAATAATACACCGTCAAAAGGTATAATCAAGTAATTTATCTATTAAAGCAGAAAAAATAATCCGTAAATACTGCTATTATTTACTCACGTAGAGTCGCACCACATAGTTATATACTAAAAACAATTAATATAATAGAAACCTTGGCTATTTCTTAATGAAACCTAAATGTGTAGCGTTTATCAAGTACATGTTCAATTGACAAAGTTACATAACCTAAATATTGGGAACAGCGTACGTGCAAGATTCACATACGCTCTGGGCTGGTGACATCGAATATTCGAATAGTATTTTCACATGCAGACTACTTTACGAGATGCGAGGAATACATTTTTGAGATTCATTTGTAACGAACTCACTATTGTTGGATAGATTCAATAATAAACTCAAATTATTTAACAATTTTAAAGATTATTACGAGAATAAAATACAACACTTATAGTGATCTAATATATTGTTTTTTACACCTATAAATACATAACGTCACTCTATATCCCACTCAAAGGGGTAGCACGAATCCAGAAACAAAGCCCTTTCGCCTCGTTCACATTCATAGTGCGATTCATACATGCTCGTCTATTCTTCACACTCGGAATCATTCGTTCACGCAACAAACCATCAATCTTACTCAACCAGTTATTCCTTGGACGCCCATACAATCGTTCACCTTCAATCTTACCCGCTAATATTAGTTTCAGCAACCTTTCATTCGACATTCGCTCAAGATGTCCAAATCACCTCATCTAACTCAATCCCACTTTCTTGACAACATTCTTCTCAATCTCACCATACACCAATGTATTCCGGATACGATCACGTCTCGTATACTCACACACTCCTCTCAAATATTTCATTTCTACAGCAGTATACGTCGTCCATGCTTCTTCATCCACGCCTAACATTCAGAACTATACATCAATGTAGGTACGAATATATTATTATAAACGAGCAAATGTACCCAGAGCACCCAATACTTTTCACCTTGCAGACACCCGCCTTTCATTCTTTGGGTCAATACGTCCATCCCTCGAAAACATACTATCCAAATATAATTTTGTATTAATATTATTAATATCGTATATATTATTCACGTTGCCAAAATTATGATGAGTTTAAAACCTAAAAGTGAAACATGCTTTTTTTTAGATTTAAGTAAAAAATATATAAAGTAGATAACACACGAGGAAACAAATTCCTATATTATTTTCAAGGTTTTTATTTACATGTACATATCTGCTAGAAGCCACAAGATAAATACCTACTTCCGTTATACCAATTTCATGATAACTACAATGTTTAGATCACACGTGGAAAGTTTTGGGGAATATTTTTGGAAATAAGAAGCCAGAACATTGATTTTACAATATTTGCGAAATTCGCTTCTATATTAAATATTAAATTAGTACCTTCCACAAAATAAAGCTTGTAAGAAGTGGCGCTATTATTTTCCAGGAAGAATTTAGACTTCTTCTTTTCAGAAAGCTTTTCTAGAAGCTTTCTTCAGGTGTACTACACATAATAGTTTTCAAAATACATTCCATCTTTGTAGAATAATTGTTTAACAGTAAAATTCATCCATATTGCAAGTAAAAAAATGATAATTTTCTTATCTACTATCTACCATAATCACAACTCTCAACTCGAATTCATAATATATAGCTTTAGTTTTTTCGTTTGTTTTAGTATTTTTAATTAATTATTGGCTTTTTGCTCATTTCAGTAGCCCGAGTTTATTTTGTACCTTTTTACCATAAATGAATAACGTAGTTTCCTGAAATGACGCCTGAAAGCAATAAATTTACTGAAGCTATTAATTGAAGCTACCGTCGAAGTTATAAATTTTTCGACGTCGGTCTGCAATTAGCACATTCCTAGTTTTCAGTTATTTTTTCAGGCAGAATTCAAATCTGATGGATTAAATTTAAAATTAAAGAGAATTTACCACCTACAAAAGTAATTTATTTAATTATAAGTTAGTCGGGAATTCCTCAAGGTTCAATTTATGGCCACACATGTTTTTTATTAATTTCTGGAGAATTGTAGTTTTTACAGAATCGAAGATATTTGTGACTAACGCGACTAATAATTGTCTTGAGTCAGCATCCGTTTTAACATATTTATGTATCCGGGATAGACTTTGCCAAGCCCTTGTTAGTCTTGACATATCTTCCGTTTTAATTGTTAGTATTGTTAGGTAATCTTTGGTTAGGATTTCAAAAAGATCCCCACAACTGCACCTATCCATATCCACATGAGAGCTAGATGCATTTGGTTGTAATTTAAAGTATTAATTTGTATAAATAACTATAAGTTTAAGCATATTCATACATTGTTGACGTTTATCAATGCAGCAATTTGTAAATATTTGTTTTCTAATTGTTAACCTATTAAATGATATTCAACTTTCTGTTATTGACACCCCTGTGTTACACCACGTTGACGGACGATAGACATAAGATGATATAAGAAATATATTGTTATTATCTTGTAAATGATTTTTGGCTGCCACTTGGCAATGGAAAGGAAAAATAATGGTTACACCAACCTTGCTACTTTATAATTATGTGTATTCGTTCATAAAGGTCGACGAGTCTTTTTCAAAGACCCAATAAAATTCACATAATATAGTTCGTGTTGAGATAACAATACAGTATATTTTGGGAACTAAATCTTCGGTACCAGCATTGCTAATAGTCTTCTCGTACGTCAAGGTTTATTTTTATTTCATCCGTTTTGGCCATGTGATGAAGGGAAACTTAAAAAAATCGGGTAACTAAGTGTATTTAAAATGGAGGCCGAATAAAAAAAATTATATCGGAATGTCAACTACTTTTTTTATTGCACTTTTAACCCTTTGTTGCATACTGTTCCCGATCGGGAACATAAAATTTAAAATTCTTCTTTTCTTTTCTTATTTGGGAACATTATGTACACTTTGTCAATTGCCAATTAGGTCATCCCTCCCAATTTGACTAACATAAATAAAAATTGAAGTGGAAAAGGGATAATTACAGAAACTGAGATAGAAAATGTAAAATTTGAAGGAAGCAGCAGATATATTACAGCTAAATTCACCTTTACAAAATTTCCAAAATTTTTTTTTATCTGATGTTTTCCTAGAAGAGGTTGTTTATCAAACAATTTTGTATAGTACGCAAAGACGACCCAATAGACCAAAGTTCTATTGTAAGTTGAATTTGTTCAGAATGTTCCCAATACTGTAAAAAAAGAAAAAAAAATATGTAACACACTTATTTTAAATGTATGAATATTTCTTTTGTAAAAAATAATGTTTTTGAGCCCTTATTTAAAAAAAAAAATAATTCATACAATAGAGGGTTAAGTCAGCAAGTTTCTATGGCGCATCCTCTACCTATTACCAAACCGACGTGGCGGAGGCAAAAATTTTGCCACCTATGGTTTTCGGCATGATTAAAAATCCAACTAGCAGCTCCATCTGATCTCAACTTGCCAAACCTCTGTTTATCCCGCATCCACGATATCAAACTCATTGCTCGCCACCTACGGACGGACATGACCGGTAACCATGACGACCGGTGTAAGCATCCGCCGAGGACACGCACGCAGCGGCGGCGGCGGCCAGGACGCTCGCGGCTCGCGGACACCCGCGCTCAGTGCTCAGTCGACGCGGAGCCGCGCGGTCCGCTCATGCCGAAGCCGGGAAACGAACCGAACGTGCGGTGTGTGGATCAAAACATTGTGAGTGCGTGAAGGACCAGATTGTGATTGGGGACTGATGATGAAGATATTGTGATGATTGAGATGATGCTCAGGTAGTGATGATCTTCTAAACTTTTTACTAGAATCTTGAAAGATTTTGTGATACTTTTTGGGATAGGATTTGGGATTTTCTTGGCTAGTATTAAATTATAAACAAAACCACAACACAGTCCAAGATGTTGGGTCCCTATTTTAAAAAAATATTGGTGGAGGCGCCATACAAACACATTAGGTCAATTCTCTAACGAACTTGTTACGTAGCAACTTGCTAATGGTGATAAAATCATATTCAAAAAACAATTCATTTTTGTTACAATTAGCAAGTTGTTACGGTAGCAACTTTTTAGAGAATGGGCCTGATTGTTTGACATATAGATGTTACTGTTATTTGTTTGTTCCTCTTGCAACTGTAATTATTGAAATATATTATAAAACCATCTAATATTTTTGAAACATTTTTCGCGGTTAAATTTTATATTTGTATTATATTGTATGAGTACCTATGTATCGTTTTGTATCAAATAAACTTCTATTTCTTCAAGAATCAACTCAGTTCTGTGCATTGGCTATGAAACCTTTAATTACGAAGTTTCGTTACCCCAATGTATCAAAATCTAGCTATCGATTATTTTCATGATTTATATACACGAAAAAAAAAGTACCTTCGAATTTACCGAAATATTTTGTAAGCTAGGGATATAAAATGCATTTTTAGATAATGTCATAACAATTAAGAAATTCTACACGATTATTTACTAAGCAATTAGAAGTATTTACAAAACAGCTCAATTTACCGAATAATTTGGTAAATTCTAAGGAAGTTCTTTTTCTGTGTAATTTCTTATACTATTTACAAGACAGTAGAACTGCAAGACTGTCACTTAAATTTACTTTTAAAGTAAATTAATTTGTTATTAAATTTAAAATAATTTTATGACTAACTTAATATTGCTTTCAAAAATTGGATTGTCCCTTGGATAACTTGATATTAATTTAGTATGAAAATAAATTTAACTGGACTTTAAATTTCTTTATCTACGCCCGTGAGTTAAATGTCACTTATCCCACTCATTTTGCGTAAGTCAAGGGCTTCATTACGGCACTCGTTTTCATTAACCTACTATTTATTATAATTGTTGATAATACAATCTTTACAATTCTTTAAATTAATTAATATTGTTTGAAGCTTGCTCTTATATATCCCACTTATATCGTAAATATCTATTATAATACCGGGCATCAGTGTAATGAACTCGAATATATTTGTAATTAGTTAATTAGATTTTGTATCAGAAATAAAATGATTTATTCGATACTATGATGGTTGTCTTAAATGCTTTCGAAACTGAGACTGTAACAAAACTAATATCTTTAAAAGTGAATCATGTCCAAAGAATTAACTAACAACAAAATTGTATTTTATTTTGTCGAGTTTCTGGGCCTAATTAATTTGTATGAATGATTGGAAAATATGAAAACTAGTTTAAATAAACCGAGGGAGCTTAGTAACTGCGAATAACAATTGGTATAGAATGGTTCTTCAATTTAAATCTGCAGGTACTCAGTATTGTACGCGAAATTACGTTCGAAATTAAGTTAAGCTAACCGAGAATATTGAAGTGAAGGTCTAAATAAGTTTTCAAGAAGATTATGTGGAATATTATAGAACAGAGACTATCTATTTTCTGAATAAACTAAGATTTGCAGCGGATCCTATAATGGTGCTTTAATTATAAGCATTAGATAGCGATTAAAATCTAGAATCACCAACGGAAAACAAAGATTACTCATTTCATCAGGTAATGACGAAGTCCTATTTTAAGTATTTACGAAATTTGAATGAATCAATATGTTGAAAATAAAATAATAAATATTCTGGATACAAAAGTGTCGAAGTATTTTCTTCATCAATTTGTTACCTATGGATTAATGGTTTTAATTTCTATTTCTGAAAGAAGGTTCGAATGTGCTAGGTGATATATCAATTAGGGTTGTAAAAGAAATTGGATCTTGCGAAGGAACTCATTTTTCTAAAAGAATGTTACCGGAGAACGGTCGAAACATTTCTGAAGTTATTGTTTCATTGTTTGGGAGATGCTCCACTTTATGTATTTCAGTTTATATGTGTTTTATTATGCTTTATATTAACCACTACACATGAAAGAACTGTCTGGAGTGCGAAATGGCAAGACCGTTATTAAAGTCAATAATATACAAATAAATATGTCAGCAGGTACTTTGTTTGCAGCAGATCTCGGTAAATTATATATTTTTGGGTACCATGTGCGGGCAATTTACGGCCATCTAAAAGGTCTGCAGAAAGGAAGCTACGGGATTAGAAGCGACATTCATATAATGCTCATATACCAGAACTCAAAATTAATTATTAATATTATTTGGAAGTCAATCCATTAAAGTACTTGTATGTCAATAATATTTTAATTTTAAACAATGTCTCTATTAGGAAATGAAGTGATTTGGTTAGTTTATGTTAACCTCTTAAAGATTAAACTTAATAAAACCAAATTAGTAATATGTGATATCGTAATATCCATTGCTGTTGAAGAAGACTTAAAATTTTAAAGTAATTCGTGTGTCGTCAGTTCAATTTAACATAGTGTCCGAATAATAAATGGCTGGGAACAATACGTAGATGTGAACAAGGTGAAGATGGTTTACCAATATACAAATATAAAAACAATAAAAAAAAATTCTGAGTCAAGATGTCCGTTTTTTATTCTTCCTATATTCCTCATAATTTTTAACTTAAAATAATAGTACAATAACTTATAAAAACAATATTACCAAATTCATTTTACATATCGTTTTGCATCTTAAAATTGTAAACTGTTGCTACACTAGAATAATTACAGAATTACAAATAATATTTAAACGGAATTACCTACATGGTTATTTGTACAACGGTGTGTAAAATGAGTGTGTTAATAGTTTTTTTTGTAATTTATTGTACATACTGTTTTGTTTTTAGTGTTTCGACACATGTATTTCTATGATATGTTTTGAAGATAGTTGAGTAAGGTATAAACCCAATAGTAGTAGTCGAACAAACTATTTTACATGGAAACGTATACAAAAATATAAAAAAAAAACGTAGAAAGAAATCTGTTGTGGGCACCACAATACCTCCCGCCATAGATTTCTTATCAAACAATGCGAGAACACGGACCACCACTATCAATAACATTCGTCCTTCAAAAAATTTAGTTTTCAACTATGCCCCTTGTAAAAATGAAATTTTTCAAGCGTTGTTTCGTTTATTCAAATGCACAGATTAGTATATTTAAACGAAAATATCAAAATATATTTTTTTCTTGAACGTGCTGTAATTTGTAAATGGTGACAGTAAGCGGAAAATGTTTCAAACAACAATTGTATAAATTTCAAAATAACTTGATTGGGTTTCAAGAAAACTACCACTTTCGGGTATTGGATTATCACCAAAAACTAATCAGCTCTTCCTAAAAGGATACATTTGATACACACAAAATATCAAAATTATCAGTTTAGTAGTTTTTGAGAAACCGGAACTCCAGACATCCACACAAACTGACAGACAGACAGACACACACACACACACACACACACACACACACACACACACACACACACACACACACACACACACACACACACACACACACACACACACACACACACACACACACACACACACACACACACACCTAGACATCATCGCGAATCTATTAAAATTGTATTCTAGGGACCCTAAAACGTGCTCATCCACTGAAAACTCACTACCGAATTTTTAGTGTGATTTCTTACAGGATGTTGCGGGAGGTAAAAATTTAGAGTCAACTGTTGTAACTGCCGAATTGTCTGCATAGTTTTTATTAAATAATTGTCTACAAGTGCGTTTTTAATTCTTCCTGTAAACATGAAGTACTTGTTCAGTTCCAGGTGAAGCTACAATTATCCGCGTGCTAGTCACCCCAAGAAGCAAGAACCAATCTCCTCTTTGATTTGGCTGGATCGCTCGCCGCGTCTGCTGTGCATGAGCCGCCACGCGCACGCTGCGTGATGCCGGGAGCCAGGGGGGCGCAGGCTCGGGGGGCGGCGGCGGCGGCGGCGCCTCGCCGGGGGCGGCGGGACGCGGCGGCGGCGGCCGCGCGATGACGGACCGGGACCGACACGCCGCCTCGGATCCCTGGGCCCTGGACCTCGATCTAGATCTGCGCCAGCACATTCAGCACTGTCCCTGCTCGTGCAACCATATGGGATATGGCAACTTTCTCGATTACCAGGTAAGGTTATTGTTGAGGTTGTTAAATAGCGCAAGAAACCCGATGTTAAGAACAACAACTCAAATTTTATTTGTTTATTACTAATACATCACTGACATCCTATGGAGGTTCATTATAATTTCTAGCATAGCATAGAATGTGAAATTCCTCAGAAGGAAGCAAGAACATGAAAGTATATGTTTACAATACTGTATAGTTTTAGTTTCTTTTCATACGAACTAAGGGTCTGTTTCCAGATATTTCAAAATCCAGAAAAATACTAGCATGTGTGGCTTAAAATAAATGGATCACTTCAGTAAAGTTATAATCTCCGAATAATAACACAGGAAAACAGGAATGTATACAGGTACTAAAAATACCCATACATTCTGGACTTCTTAAATCCAACTTGGTATATGTATTATTCCTGGGAAAGAACATACATTATTTAGGGTTTCCTACAAATTGTAATTCGTCACTGCATTCAAACTTTAATCATAGCACAAACCTATGAAAAGAAACCACAGAGGATAAAATAATTAAAACGTCAACTTTCAACCAAATGGAAGATACGTAAAAGATCGGACAAACTTTGATGATGATATAAATTAAATATTATTTATAAGGTTAAAAACGGTATAGTGATGAAAACGTCGAAAATATACTTGATCTTAGGTTACAGTTACCGTTAAAAAAGAAATGTGTAACGTACAGAAGACGTGCAAAGACATATAGATTCTTCAAATTCTAAACAACTACTAAAATTATCTTCTGAGTTGGCCAAACGCACCCAACTATCTCATATGTAGATATCGCTCCAAGGATTAACTTCTAGTTTATCAAAATAACTTTAAACAACATAAATATGTTAGCACGGATGATGCCGTAAGACGAAATTTCAGAATATTTGTCACAGTAGTCTTAAATATCTAACAAAATTAACACAGACATGTGTGGGCTATAAATTGAACCTTGAGGAACTCCTGTCAAACTGTTATAATTTTAAGGGCTAACACATTTTAATACTTGCATCTTTCAACGCCCGTTTTAACAGTCGTATACTAACTAATTACTTTGTTCCACATCCGATGAAACTCCCTAAGATGACAAGGAAAACATAGAATTTCGAAGAATCGAAGAATTGCTATACAAACTGCAGGAAATTTGGGATTCTTTTTTCAAATAAGACTGTTAAAAACTAGTGGATGCTAAGTAGCTTTAAAAAGTAAAGATAGAGTTGCACAGTGGTAAAGTAGATAACATTAGATATAACAAACTTACATTATACAACAATAAAAAAAGTTTCTCAGCTATACAGTTTATTATTTAATGTTGAAGGTATGTAATAATATTAGAAATTAATTGTACTCGTACAATATAGAAAATATAAGAATACACTGCATTACTTTTGCAAAAATAAAAAAAAAAAAATTTGTAACGGGCAAACTATAATGTTATTTTGAAATTAATGGAAAAATAAATGACACAGATAATAGTTATTTACTTTACAAGTGGGCAAAGTAAGGAATTACCCACGAGAGAAATTTTAGCTTACGAAGCCGAAGGCTGAGTGAGATAATTTTATCGAGTGGGTAACTCCACTTTGCCCACGTGTGAAGTATAACGTTTTATCCAACACTTCTTAATAAATGAAAAATTTATTAAAGAAATATTATTTGACAGTGACATATGCTTTAAATTTTTAAATTAAAATGTCAATCGAAGTAGTTATTAAAAATTATTAGTATACCAAGGTGTTGTGTGTTATTATTATTGTTATAAATAAAAAAATACTCACTAGTGGCTTTTCTCAAAATTATACCCACTAGTGGATAATCTGTTACTTTGCTTGTTTAAAATCGCCATAGTTATAGAGCATTTATTGAGAGGTGTTGGATAAATATAGTATTTTTGACTAAAGTATGAAAGGTTAATTAATACAAATAAAGTTAGCAAATATTGAATTATAACTAGAGGAGGATTCAACTTAAGTTGAACCGTTGAAGAAGAATCTGCTACATCAAAATAATGTAACAGTGGATGGAAGTCGAGTGTACGGGATCCTGAGGATTACCTGCAGCCTGCAGTTCCATTTCATAAAATATGTATTGGCTCTATACGAAACTTATTTCGAGAAATGAAACTAATCCGTCGAAGTTAAAAGAAAAACGAATATACTCCGTTAACTTTTAATTTAAATAACGAATGGGAAGAGTATTGGAATCAGTTGTTCTCATTTTAGTTGTAGTGGCCACAAGTATTAGGGCTTAACTGGTATAAGATATATTTTGTTTCCTATCTAGAAATTTAATTGGTTTTTAATATTAATGTAGTTTACTTTGTAACTTACTAAGTTAAATTGTCTTATTGATTATAGAACAACACTAGCGTTTCGTTAAGGACATTCAAATCCATTTGCTAAATCTAAATACTAAATTTTGGAGAGAATTATAGATGATAGTAGTTTGTAATATGAAATATCATTTGATGATAATAAATAATTCACTTCTGCTGAAAAGACGGTCCATGAAATTAATAGGACTAAAATAATTACAACCTAGAATGGAGTTACTCTGTATAATTGTTGATAATTCAATTAGTAACTGTTCATTTGTTGAATACATTATTCATTAAACAATTACTAGTATGTGTTTGACAATAAATGTGAAATTAGAATGACAAAATTTAATAATACAACTAATGTATATGCGATTGTGGCGAGTGGTGTATTGGCAAAAGTTTATAGAAATCATCCACGATTTAATTTGTGTACTGTACCAATATTTGAAGAAGAGCGTATAAGGTTTCATCGGTTTTGATTGTTTTCTTTTGTTTTATTCGCTTGTTCTGTATGCAGGCTTCGAAGTTCACCAATATCCAATTTTTCATACATTAATGACTTATTAAAATACAGTTTTAAAATTACTAAAAATTGATACTATATTAATTACATTGTCGAATAAATTGTTTGCTTTTTCTTCATACATTAAGTGAGAAATATACTAATGTAATTGAATTTAATAATTGTTTTGTTTATCTAAGGTTTATATAAGGTTGTAAATACCGGTCCTATACAAAATAAACTCTTAAATAATATCACATTTATTTTGTTATTTCATTGCATTGATGATTTTAAGAAAATTACCAATAAACATTTTCGTCATTTTTCCGGTTCCAAGTAGAGTAAAATTATAAATATTAGTATAATAGAAGGCTGAAATTTTTATTTTACAATAAATTAATTAACTTTCTTGATGTAAAATAATTAGGAAAACCAATAATTGAATATTTAAAAAATATTATTAAGAACGCTATAGTGTACAAAGTCGATTTTGTAGCACTGTTTTTCTCACAAACAATGCAACAAAATTGAATTTTGTTGAACTGTTTTTGGGGAATTTATTATTTGTAATTTGTCATCTTTAATTGGGAATATTTTATTACGATTAATTTTTGTCACAATTAGCAAATTATTACGGTAGCAACTTTTTAGAGAATAAGCCCAAATATCTAATTGTAATACTTGTAACTTGAAAGGTCATTGTAATACTAGTTTTACAATATATTATTCTACCTTTTAGGAAGAATGTTAAACTTTCTTTCGAATATTTGCAATCGCATAGTTTGAGAAACGCTGTGCTAAGCAGTTGTTTATAGGATATGAGTAGTTAGTACTTCATATAAACATGATTCTTTAATCCCCCATAAAAACAAACCAATATCTTGCGAGTTCCCCCGACTCATCAGGCGCTCCAAGGCTTGGGAAGTGCATCGCACTAGCTGGCTCGCTGACCCAGTTCGAGCGCAGGGTCGCCAACTGACCCATATTTCAGCGCTGCAAGGCCTGCGAGTAGTGTGAGCCGCGCGAGCTGTGAGCGTTTAATATGTGTATGTTTCATGCAAATTGTTCTTGGATGTTGCATGTCAACCCGTGTTCCTATTGTATCCAGTTACAGGGAGAATTGTGTCTTCATTCGGAGGTAGTTCGTGGTTACAGCATATGAGGGGTGCTTGTGGATGGTGGAACTGAACAAGTGGAAAACTAAGAGGATTGGAAATAAATCTTCATACCACTTAGTGGTCAACTGTAGTAGGAAATACCGATGAAACTGCAACTTTATTTTTATATGGAATGGAAATAGTAATGGGTACACCAGCCTTATGGTTACTATTATGTTTAACAAATAAGAATAACTGGGTTTAAGTTCTGTAAATATTTATTAATAACACAACGTTTCGACAGCAAAGTGCTGCATTCTTCAGGTGAAATATAAAATATAAACAAATAAATATGTAGTCAAGGATACAAGTTGACAAAATAAAATCAGGGTAACATGGATCAAAGTAAACAAATTATAAACAGAAAATTAAGGAAGAATAACAGTTAACCATGACTTATTAAGCTCAAAGCCTGTATTCAAGTTCAGATTATTTGACAATCTCTTGATTTCAATAGCTTCTCTAATAAGTCTTCTCAACCAGTTATTTTCTCTTACTAGAATCCTTTACCACACTGGCATGGAATCTCATAAATACCAGAACAATTTAGAGGCACTATATCTTTAAAATTGCCCAAAAGATCACGGATTTTTATGTTTTACCATGAGTTCTGAAAGCTTTTTTCAATATTTAAAACTATTATGTTTATTTAATCATAAAGGTCCGACGTTTCGGCCCCAATTGAAGCCTTCTTCAGAGACCAAATGATATCACATAATATAGTCATTGCCATTGCTGTCAGTCTCCTTGCTAAGTCAAGGTTCTTTTCAGATTTTTTCATCTGTGTGGCCATTGTGGTACTGAAGATTTAGTTCCCACAAAAATAACATATTGTGGATTTAATATTGACTATATTATGTGATATCATTTGGTCTCTGAAGATGGCTCCAATTAGGACCGAAACATCAGACCTTTATGATTAAATAAACATAATAGTAACCATAAGGCTGGTGTACCCATTGCTATTTCCATTCCATTCCAAGTGTACAGTCAAGAACAACTTTATTTTTATAATAAATTTTTTTCCGTTGTAACCAATTTTAATTTACCCCTGTAGTTCCTCCTCCAATACCATTTTTGGGGGCAACGACTTACCGAGATCTGCGTATGCCATACCATAATGGGCAAAGGTGTGATGATATATTTATTTATTTATTTTTTATCTATCCAGATTTGGATACCCAGATAATCAGGTGCGTGAAGTTAGCAACCACTATGAAGCACAAATCTTAATTTCATTACAAAACGTTATGGGTGTGGTACTCTGCTTACCTTACAAAAGGTTGTCTTGGTCTAAATAATAAAAAAAATAATGACAACAACCAATTTAGTTTTGTTGGCATTTCGAACAACATTTTTCAAACATAAATACGGATTGTGGATCAACAAGACTATCAAATCCCGTTTACCAGACTGAAACAAGTCCGATAAACATTAAAATGTAATACAGTATGTAACAAAATAAGTGGAAGCCATTTTCTTGGTAAGAAAACTTCATGAAGCGATTGAAGTCGTCAACACGAACTACCTCTGCTGAAACCATTGTATACAATGTAGGTATAGGACACGGTTGTTGGTCGGATTGTATATTCGATTTGACAGGCGGCGTTTGGTATTCGCTGAGTGAATTAGTTGCGAATAGGGCACTGGGAACATTACATTGGCTTGGTAGACTCACATTCGTGTTTGTTTGGTTGTTCGCACATATGCTGTTCCGAATTTAATTTTATTTAGTTTTCCAGCTAATTGTTAGTGACGAGTTGAACTCCTGTCAGGATTAATTTAATTTCTGGTGTTGTTTTAATATATTGAGTGCTTGAAATGTCACACGCACGGAGCATTGAATTATTAATGGTTTGACGGGCGTCGAATCATTTTACTGGGCTCTTTTGTGCTGTTACACACATTGCCGCCTTATGAATTTTACATTGAGGACTAAAGACTGAAGAGCAGTGTTGCTTTAAATATTTAAGTTAAGTATTTGTACAAATTAGAACCTGGAAACAATACTGTCAAATTTGTATAGGACTACAGGAGTTTACATTATTTTACACTCAATGTTTTCCACAAATAAATGTAAAAAGTTTACATTTCAATGTTTCACATAATAAAACACCGATCCCTGCTTCAATATTGAATGTACAATGTTGTGTAGTTGAATAAACTGTAACGTATATTTTAAATAACTGCAATTCTGAAAATTAGTTTTCATTGGTTGTAACGCAAATACGGGCAATACAATTGTTCAAACAAATGTATAAAACAAATTTTATTGAGAGGACTTACACAAAAACAACCAACGAGTATTGAAATACCGAAACTGTAACATAAATATTGTGCAATTCAGTTTATATGCCGTGTATTGTATTATTTATTGTATGCACTTTTCTAACAGCTCTAGGCACTATATAAATTCTATAGCGTTGGACGAAGTATTACACCGAGAGGTTCAGATAAGATGAAACATTATGGCCCGGTATTATAAACGCTGGTTAAACAGCCGGTTAGCCAATATGCTACTAAATTTAATATGCTACTTAATATTTGTGTGGGTATTATAAACCAAAATGTTATTTGATTACCTACTTATTAGTTAATCGAGTCTCCCTAGAAAAGTTACCAAATCATATTAAATTTAGTTGGTAAGTTAGAATCCCTATCAGAAGTATACACATATTCCATGTAGATGGCAGAAGTGAAAATTATTATTTACTAATTAAAACTTACTTAAAATATGACGAAATCAACAATTTCAAATAAAATAATACAAATATTTATTAAAACCATTACATTATTGAATGATCAATGAGTGTATGAAATATGAAATTTGATATCATCATCAGAATTATATTCATCAAATATATATTCAGAAAAATGGAATAATTAGAATGAGGTAAAACTTACAGTGAAAAATAAAAATTTAAATTACTAGAAATTATGTCTCAATCCAGGCACATAATTGAAAAACAAAGAAACAGACGCAGTAGATATGCAGACTAAGAAAAAAGTATGCGCAGATATAACCATATGTGTCTAATTTAATTCAATCTACAGTTCAGGAAGGACAAAGATAAGGAAATTATTTAAAATTATTTTATGAAAATATTAAAATAAAATCAATAAAGCTGACATCTAAGAAGAATATAACTGGATATTATTTAATATGGGGCACGTAAAAAATTGAATATAGTTTTATTTAGGTAGAACTGGAGGAAATAATATAAAAAGAAATAAACAAATGAAAACCTATCAATTGTTGAAACGCTATCAATCGATGTTACTGACATCATATTCGAAATACCTATGTAAATATCTACAAATTTTTAAAGATTTAAATAGCTTTAAGTATTGTCTTTATTTATTATTTTCCATTAAGTATTTATAGAACAAAAATTTAAAATAACATTGAAATATACTTTTAATAGTCTACTAACTAAATTTAATACCACCAAAACTGTCCTGCTTATTTAATAAGCTGATTTAGTAGAAGACTAAATTTATATTACCTTTATAATACACTTTTTGCAAATAGTAGGTTACTTAATTTATAAAATACGCTATTAAATTTTCACATTCGTTTATAATACCGGGCCTAACTCTTCTGTTATTAGTATATTATATATTATCGTCCAGATAAAATTGCAACATAGGTTGCCACATTTCTCAAAGTATTGAGTATTGTAGCAGGTAAACATTCAATTTTTTCTTTTCATTCCTAAACATCTTTAAAGTTTGATATAAGTTCATTGGACAATTCAATGTTGTACTTTATCGGGAACAATACTACTCAAAGACTACCAAAAAAAAAACCAGAGATCGGTCTAGCTTAATCCAGAGATGTCAACACAAATGATGCCTCAAGACGAAATTTTAGAATATTAGCTGTATTCGTTCTGTGAAAGCTAACATATAAAAACTGAAAACGTAACTAAAAATCTGATGTGGCCAGCACATAACCTCCCGCCCAATACTACTCTTAAATGGTACAAAATAGTATTTGATGATACTGAAACATACTTTCTTATTTATGTATTTTCTATTTATTTTTGACAAATTTAATTTTATTTCGTATTTTTATTTAATTTTTTGACATATATTTCACTAAGAAAACAGCTTCACAATCACAATGACAAAGGTCACATTTCGTAAAAAATTTAAAATTTTTAAATGTTTCCATGGTGTACTAGGAATGCAAGATTTGTGAAATCTAATTTCTTTATATTTTATTATCTCTAAATCTAATGAAAATTAATAAAATTAGTGTAATTAAAACACATGTAAAATTAAATATTCTACAACTTTCAAAATAACATAAATTGTAGAAAAAGGAAATTTAGCCGTGTTTAAAAACTGTTAAGGGCTTCAAGTAAACTGCTTCTTCCGGTTGACCAATTTTTTCCAAAATCTAATCAGCTCTTCATTTAAATATAAGAAGCGAAAATTCACAAAATTTCATTTTATGTATTTTGGTATTTGAGTTATGCGAGACGAAAACACTGCCACAGATTACACACACACACACACACACACACACACACACACATACATACATACATACATACATACAGACATCATGAGGAAAATAGTAAAATCGTATTGTAGGGACCCTAAAACGTGCTAATTCATTAAAAACTCACTACCCAATTTTTTGACCAAAAACAATACCTTCCTTACCTAGAGGTAGGCGGGAGGTAATTAAAAACGGTAAAAATATTTTATTTTGTGTTGAATTTTTCCTTAAATCATCAGATGGAAGCAATAAAGCCGTCACAATTAGTACAATACGAGCAAACAAACCCGGAAATTTCCATATTTTTAACATTTACGCCGGGTAAAATGAGTAACACGCACATATTTTATCTGGCAGCTCTCATTAGCAAAACAGTTTCACAAACATTCGAATATTCCACATTATTATCAAAATAATGGTGAAGTTTTTCTAGTGAAGGTATGCATAAATTTGAATTTAAGCATATATTAGCCAAATAGCAAATTTGCTGTTATTATCATGGAAATACGTGAATTACCATAGAGATTTGAGCTAACGTAAACCGTATTCAGGTTTGACGTAGCCAATATCTTTAATCCTTTATGAATTATCAAAGCCGTAAATTGGCCAAATTTGTTCCGAACTGCACCGGGACAAAGTCATATCCTCAGCACTATCAGCTAACGATATTCACACTTCGGGTAGATAGGTACCCTTACTCTGTACAGTTTTAGTGAATCCATACTGTTTTAGTTAAAACGCAACACAGGTTGAAATGTTAACGAGATACTTTAATACGGATTAATTTTTACTTGTACATTTCTACTGAAAATTAAATTAGAACTTGTTGAATAATAATTTATTTTCATTCCAGTTATATTCTTTACATTCGAACAATGATAATTTGGTAATACACCTATATTGACGATATTTTGTTTAATTTTTGTATTAAATTTATATAATTCTTTGTTTCCTTATCTTGTATATATTTCATAATTTGTATTGCATTATTTATATATTATTCAATGTGCCCTGTAATTGGTATTCTGTTGAGCAATAAAGTTTATTATTATTATTATAATTATTATTATTATTAATACAAAGATAATACGTATAATAATTACTTTGCTATTATACAACCCAGTTATTTATTTTTATTCTCATTTTAGTTGTTACACCTAAATTTGTAACTTTACACCTAATTTTGCAATATATTTCGTTCAGTTTGAGCAATTTCGGATTGTGGTTTTTAACATTCAATTTTTTAGTCAAATCAAATAACGCAGCTTTGCTGAAACTCATGATATATTTTGGAATATTAGAATTCAACAATTAAAAAAATCTGATGTGTCCAGCACATAACCTCCCGCCCAACACTACTCTTAAACGGTACAAAATAGTATTTGATGATACAGAAATATACCTTCTTATTTGTTTATTTTCTATTTCTATTTCAGAATTTACATTTCTATATTTATTTAATTTTTTGACATATATTTCACTAAGAAAACAGCTTCACAATCACAATGACATCTGTCACATTTCGTAAAAAATTGAAAATTTTTAAATGTTTCCATGGTGTTCTAGGAATGCAAGATTTGTGAAATCTAATTTCTTTATATTTTATTATCTCTAAATCTAATGGAAATTAATAAAATTAGTGTAATCAAAACACATGTAAAATTAAATATTCTTCAACTTTCAAAATAACATAAATTGTTCAAAAAGGAAATTTAACCGTGTTTTTCACGAAAAACTGTTAAGGGCTTCAAGTAAACTGCTACTTCCGGTTGACCAATTTTATCCAAAATCTAATCAGCTCTTCATTTAAATATAAGAAGCAATAATTCGCAAAATTGTATTTTTTGGTATTATAGTATTTGAGTTATGCGAGACGAAAAAATTGCCACAGACTACACACACACACACACACATACATACATACATACATACATACATACATACATACAGACATCATCGCGAAAATAGTAAAATCGTATTGTAGGGACCCTAAATCGTGCTTATTCATTAAAAACTCACTACCCAAATTTTTGACCAAAAACAATACCTCCCTTACCTAGAGGTAGGCGGGAGGTAAAAAAATGCAAAAAGTTCTGTATTTACATATAATTTAAGTAAAGCTAATAGAGGGATATTAACGAAAGAGCTTATGTCAACATAATTTTAAATCAGCATTTTATCAAAGTTCTTTTAATCATAAATTTCATCCATTAGTCGGCGGTAATTCATATCTTTAAATATTTATTCTACCTATGAAATTTTAAATATACTTTCTACACTGTAAAATCTTGTTGTTTCTTTTAGCTTCCCGCGTTTTATATTTTATGCAGTAATTAATTATCTACAAATTATGTAATTAATTATATTGTAAGTAATTCACGTCTAAGAACAATGGAGGAGTATTAATAAAAATTAACAAGAAAGAAAAAACTCGCCAGCGAGAAACCTTAACAAAATATCCACGTCCGGAGTAATTAACTTAATTTCTTCATTTAAATCTCTATGATTAATTCTAAAGCCCTTTTATACACATGTTAACTACGCTTGGACGTTTTGAATAGAGTCAAGTTATTTATGCCCAGGAGGAGAAGAAATCCACATCAAAGGCCAGGATTAATATTTTAACTTTTAGTCTGAACATTTTCCTCAATTCCACACTGCATTTTTTACATTTCTACAGAACATTTAAAGAGATTTTTACTTAGCATACATTCTGGAGAGTTTAAACCACAGAGTACAATATGGGAGCAGAACATTAGTATGTTTTCAAGGAACTTTCATTTACATATTATGGCGGCAAAGGTAATTTAACTGTCATAAATTGATTGACAGAGTATTGTGAAAATGTGATTTATATTTTTGAGATTATAAGAAAATACAATACAAGGTAAGTTTTTTTTAAACAACCAATCAATTTTTCTGGTTAACTAATAACTTTAAAGAAAAAATAAATACATAGGCGTATACGGAAAGAAGGGGAACATAATTTGTATTATTGGTAAAATAAAATTATAATTGCTGTAGAAATGAAATATTTGAGAGGAGTATGTGGGTATACGAGACGTGGCCGTATACGGAATACATTGGTGTATGATGAGTGTGAGATTGAGAAGAATGTTATTAAGAAAGTGGGGGTGAGTTTGGGCATGTTGAGCGAATGTCGAATGAAAGGTTGGTGAAACTAATATATGAGGGTGAGATTGAGGGTGAACGATTGCGTGGGCGTCCTAGGAATAACTGGTTGGGTATGATTGATGGTTTACTGCGTGAACGAATGATTCCGAGTGTGAAGAATAAACGAGCATGTATGAATCGCACTATGAATGTGGACGAGGCGAAAGTGGTGTGTCAGGATAATAACACGAGCGAGAAATACGTAATTCAGCACGAGTTGCACACTATACTTTTTCTATGACCACACTTTTGTCAAGATTTAATTAATACTAATTCTTACTCTTCAGAAATAAGAAATGGCGTCTAAAATTATTTGACGTTTATGATTACTAGCATGAAGCATGACGCAAGCGCACGCAGTGTTACCAACTATAAATCTGTAGATTGTAATATAAAACTAAAAAGACATATTTTATTTATACAGTATTATATTATTAGTAAGTTGGTCACACTTGCGTGTGGAATAATTGACCATGCTATTCTACACGACTGTGCGAAATATATAATTTTCAAGCCTTATTTAGTATGGAAGAAGTGTAAAAAAAACAAGATATTGTTTTTATTATTGATACTCCTGTCAGCAATGTCTTTGCATCAACAACAACTGTTGACCAATTGATGACAGGCCAGCGACTACGGTAGTTATTAATTTAATCAAGTAAAACCCTTTCATATGTCAGTTATTTCTTGGTACAAAGGTATCTGTTACAATAATTATAAAAGTTAAGCCTTCAATTAATTTCAATCCTGCATGATGCAATTATCCAAATACCCTACGCGCATTAAATTCTCCCTAAATATTATAATATATGCGTCCCACATATTTGTGCATTTATAATTTGCATATAATGAAAATTAATAATTAATTAATTGTAATCTACAAATGTACAAATGGGCCTGTATATCGCAGTTAATTAATATTTAATATGAACGTGTGTAGCTACTGTATGCTGGTTTCAGTAATGTTCTATTCATACTTGGGGTAAGCAAATGTATCACAGTTAACTACAGCGTCACTACAATTATAGTTCCTCTACAACACAAAGAACTGGAGACCCAGAGTCGGATCTGCTTCTAAAAGTTATTTGAAAAATTGTAGAGCAATGAAAATATAATATTTTTTGTACTCATATATTAGTCTAAGCAACGTCTGAAATGTCAACTTTCTAGATCTTCGATAGAAAAGCGTGCAGGAAATCCAGGAAAAAACACTCCTCTATCCAAAGCATTTATAAATAAAACTAGAGTTATAATAAAAACTAATGTTTTTCAAACACCCTTATGCATAATAATATTAATAATATTATTAATATTAATAATATAATAATATTAATAAAAGAAAATCGGCAGCAGTGAAACATTTAATTAAAACGTGATTAAATAAGTTGAAAATCTTTTAGATCTCATTGTAAAATATAAAGATAAAGTAGGTTTTCTTTTCTTAGGGTATCCCAAACCCCAGTGTAATGCTTGAGTAACTGTAAAATAAGTGTGTCTGTCCAGGGTTAAGATGAAACACACATACATTTGTTATGTAATAACAAGAAAGAAATACATCGACTTTTGAAATACTAGCTGAATTATTATGTATGTTTATATGTATTTATAGTGCAACGTTGACAATAATTAAAAATTGTAACTCTTACAACTTTGTTTCTTTGTATGAGGTATTTCCTGGTCTCTTAAGAATTTTCTAATTGCTAAATTTTGAGTTAATTCTGCTGCGTTACCCCCAAAGTGAATTAACTATTCAGAATAACGGCCTGTATCATTTGTATACAGATCCGTCCCTGGCATAAAAGAGTAGATGGAAACGCGGGTCTCAGAGCTATTACGTGAATATCATATAACATAAGTGTATGTACGTGCGCTAATATTTGTCTAGGGTCTGCAGGTTTACCATTTACACCTCGTATATGAGGTAATGTTTGCCTTGAATATCAGGTGTGAAATAGTGCTTTTACGATGTATAGGATAGCAGATAGCTAATAAAACAACTTTTAAAACAGTGGAAAAATAATGACAGGTATTCCTGTTCTTTTTTCTCTGAACGTTGAAACTTTTTAATACGGTTTTTGTAGTTACACTGAATTAATTTGGCTTGTATTGTAAATAGTAGACTCACCGTTGATGAAACTGACACAAAGGTATCTGGCCAGCCTTCAAGTGGGGTTCCTGTAAAACAAATAAATATCCTATTAGAAAATACATAAAATTGTTTATCTACAACCGTTGTTAAAAGCGGCCTTCTTAAGGGTTGCTTAGCAAGCTAAAAGTGTCACACTAGTGTTAAAAGTAACATAGCAACGTGTTAAATGTGATTTTATTTTTACTTTTAACACGTTGTTTAACGATTTGTATCAATAAATCAACAAATGTTGACATGTTGAGCGAATGTCGAATGAAAGGTTGGTGAAACTAATATATGTTGGTGAGATTGAGGATGATTCCGAGTGTGAAGAATAAACGAGCATGTATGAATCGCACTATGAATGTGGACGAGGCGAAAGTGGTGTGTCAGGATAGGAATGTTTGGAGGAGATTGATTGTTGGTTGACTGTGTTTCTGGGTTCGTGCTGCCCCACTAAGTGGGACATAGCGTGATGCTATGTATGTAATCAACAAATATAACCCTTCCTGTCAAAATATCATTCTACATTTTTTAGTATTTACTAATAAACTAGGAAGATTGCAGATAAAATTTTGTATGACGTACGTGTTAATAGTTATTTGTTTAGCTAGGCACCAAAATACCAGATATACAGCAGAGGCTGCCGTTTCATTGCTGAGATATCATCAATTATCAACGTATTATTTTTATCATTATTTACTGCACGATAGTCCTAAGCGAACCAAGGCCTCAACCTCAAATACCATGGCACTTGATTCACAACCAATTCATCCGGGTGCATTCAGAATCTCAATCTGATATCTTATTTTACTTTAAAGATCAACGTTCTGTTCAAAGTTTTTATAAATGTAAAGATGTAGTAACAGTTCCAGCTGTATTAATATTATAAGTACACATGGGCTCCAGAAATTACGATTATATTATTTAAATGTCCACGTGGTTCAACTGAATCTAAACTTTAATTCGCTTTCAATATTAAAATTGAAAACTGCATATTGTACTCAGCTGGTAATATGATTTGTCGCTCACTCCAATACTGTCAATACTAATAAATAAAATACTGATGATCCAATGGGATTAAGCCTCAACTGACATATGAACCGATTTGACACTTTGAAAAAGCACTAAACATAACGAATTATCCAATTACAATTGGAGTATTCTATGCATTGTTGTCTGTAATAAAATTATAATGGATTTTGTTTTTCGGAATCGTGTGTGAACAGCATTTAGAGTTGTCGAAATGTTTTTTATTACTTTGGAAATATTTCGGAAGATCGTATTAAAATGTGATTTGTAAATCTTCCAAGTTAGTTTGACAGGTGTTTCTTAGGGATACATTTATTACTACCACACATGTTTGTGTTAATTTGAGACTACCTCTGCTAATATTCTGTAAGTTTGTCTACTATGTTAAAACAAAAAACGCGACTTTCAAACTTGTATTATAAAACTTCATGTATTTACATATGATAATTCGATGCTCTCAAACACACGCAAATTAATATTTTTTAATTATTAACTTTAATAAAATCTTTAATATTATGGGTTGTTTCTTATGCTAAACTTAATATTTTAAAACAGAAAACGCGACTTTTAAAATTGTATTACAAAACTTTATGTATTTGCATTAGGTATGATAATTCCACTCAAACATACGCAAATTAATATTTTTTAATTATGAATTTTAATGAATTATTTTATATTAGGGTTGTTTCTTATGCTAAACTTACTATGTAAAAACAAAAAAACGCGATTTTAAACTTGTATTACAAAACTTCAAGTATTTGTATATGATAATTCCATACACTAAAAACACACGTAAATTAATTTTTAATTATTAATTTTAATAATTTTTTTTATTAAGGGTAGTTTCTTATGCTTAACTTACTATTACAAAACTTCATGTATTTACATAAAATAATTCAATACACACAAATACACGCAAATTATTTTGTTTTTAATTATTAACTTAAATGATTTTTTTATATATTAAGGGTTGTTCCTTATGCTTAACTTTATTTTTCTATTCCAGTTATAACCAAAAACCACTAAAAATTAGTTTACTAGATATAAACAACATTACACATATCTCGAATATACAAATGACTAATAATAACTACAGATAATTTTCATTAAAAATTAAAAAGCAATAGCATCTAACAAGAAATATAACCTAAAATCAACGTACAGGCTCTGGTAATGTTCTGCGCAGCACTGCAGCGCAGTAGTGGATTTTCTAGTTACTGCGACGATTTAAACAATGAATAGTATTCAGTTCGTAATTCATCCTCATTTCGGAACGCATAACTGCAGTGAGCACATAGTGCAGCCCTCTAATTTACCGGGCCAAACGAGAACCGTGTAAATTCCGAGTGGGAACAGTGAACCACGCGACACATATATTTTATCCTAAAGTGTGTAAAATTCCAGTGTAAGTGTGCACCTGGCAGTGCTGTAACACGCGGCTAAAGACATAACCGTTGTAGAACTGCACCCACGAAGTATAATACAGACAGGAGGGGAAACGAATGCGTACGAGATGGGCCGAAAGTTGTCCTAGTGGGAGTGAGATAACACGGAGACAGAGAAAAAAGATGTAGTCTGTGTATTGCACAGTTTTTACGGTACTAACTCAGTAATATCGTAATATATTTTCATTTGTAATGAGGAGAATCAAAATTTATATATACCGTGTGTCCCACGTAAATGTTGGCATAGGCAGTTAACATGTAAAATCAGTTTTTTGTAAATAAAAAGTGTCAGGCAAAAAAATATGCATCCAAATTTTGTATCACAATGCTGCCAATATCCCTACATCTTATTTAATGCAGATTATTTTATTTTGATACCGCAATTTAATGAAATTTATAATAATAATTCCTATTTTTTCGCCTACTATTTTTATTATTTCTGACGTATAGTGCTTGCAATTTGTTTTAAATATTTTAATCTGTCACTGTCAATTTCTGGCGATGGAAACCATTCAGCGTTCATTCCTATGATGTATCCAGATATTTGTTTTGCACTGTGCCCCCATAATACATTCTAATAATATTTACGCGGTTCTCGACATTTAATATATTCATGATGACAGTGACAGATTAAAATATTTAAAACAAATTGCAGGCACTATACGTCAGTAGCAATAAAAAGAGTAGGCGAAAAATTAGGAATTATTATTATTAATTACATTAAACTTCGGTATCAAAATAAAATAATCTGTATTAAATAAGATGTAGGGATATTGGCAGTATTGTGATATAAAATTTGGATGCATAATTTTTTGCCGGACACTTTTTATTTACAAAAAACTGATTTTACATGTTAATTGCCTATGCCAACATTTACGTGGGACACACGGTATAGATTATATATGTTCCTACACTTGATTTTAAAAATATTGGCTGGTATCACGAGCTCTGCTTTTGGGTGTTTTAAGAGCAGTGTTTTAGACTTGGTTTTATCGCTGTACAATGTTTTAAAATTATTTTATAGATGCTTCAAATAGAAGTTACAGAGAAATGTATTATCTACCACTTTTATTTGAAGTATTTTTTTATAAAATAATTTTAAAACATTGTACAGCGATAAAACCAAGCCTAAAACACTGCTCTTAAAACACCCAAAAACAGAGCTCGTGGTAGCGGCCATTATATTTAAAACCAATAAAAAATAAATCTATACGGATATTGCATCTTACAAATTTGAATGTACGAAATTATTTACAATTATTTATTTTAAATTAAACATTATTTTATAGTGACGTTATAGTATGTTACTATTATCAAATAGTATTAGGTACATTCATGGAAACATGAAGGATAAAATTCAAATATATAAATAAAATATTTTATTATTTAAATAAAAATTTAAAAAAATATCGTCACGCCTTTTACCCATTATGGGTGTGACACTCTGCTTACACTGATCTCGGTAAGTGATATATTTTTACGTGTGAAGTGCGGTTACCAGCCGTCAAATCATAGCCCCCAAAGATTTTATAACTCGGAAAGACTCCAAATTACAGAGTAGCTCTACAAATTATACAATTAAAAAAAATTATATAATAAATGACAAATACCTTATTGTAAATTATAAAACGAAAAATACAAATAATTTCAATATTACAACATAACAATAAAATAATACATACTAGTGTTTCAAACAGATATCTTAACTAATTGTTAGTAGGATTGTTACAAAACAACATTTTATAATTTTTCAAAAACAACAATCATTAAAAATTAATCTTTGCTAGGCGATATTAGAGTATTTGTACTACCACAGGACCATTCTTTTACAATGTCATCACTGGAAAAATGTTTTTCACAAAGTCTTTTCTCCTAAGTACACGATCATTTCGCGGTATAGCCTTTCGCCATTTATTTAACAAATTCTCATGTTTTGGCACTGACAAAACGGAAACCTTTTCTTTATTCGAATCATATCCACTTTTAGAATTAGGTACAAAGTATCTTCTACACATTATTATAACATATATCTTTACAATAAACACGTTTAATGTAAAAGAGCACTACTCAAACAGCTGTCAAACATGTAAACAAGCAAGGAAGGCCAGACTAGATCTACTTTCTCTCTCTAGCGGTCCTTGTTGCGCAGTCGGACATAGATCGTCCCATTTTCCCTATACAGCTGAGATACGTCGTTGCGTAGACGTGACTGCACCCCAGAGAGAAATCACTACCCCTGCCCCTGCAGCGTTTAACTCGCCAGCGCAGAAATGAATAAAACAAAAACAAACTGCAAATGGCGGGAGATGTTGCTATTGCTGTTTCTGCTGGTGTGTCGCGGGCATCCTACTGACCTAAGAACTAATTTTGCGCTTTTTCTAATGTAACTTTTGACACGGAAAGTTTTTCTTCCGAGTTTTATGGTTTTTGCATGTTTTTGTGAAGTTTGTATTATTTGAGAAACAATTATGTTTTTGTTGTGAAAGACTTTGTTATTGTCAGAATAAAATGCTTTATTTTTATGTAGAAGATGTACTTTGTAATTCAGAAAACATCTAAATTTATTTTCAACTCAAACTACATTTGTTGTCAAATTATATTATTTGCTACGTACCTACACAAATCCACCGCCATAATAGGGATGAAGGATAACAATTTTCACATATTTTATGGTTTGTAATTTTTTATATTTGAATCTGTTTTAAATTATTTGTTATATACCAGTGATAGAAGAGCTAGGACACACGTGGTGCAAAAATATATTAAGATTAATTTCTTTTATGATCTGTTTTCTTGCTGTTTGAATTCGGACAAGGCCAAGAATTAGATTTAGACCTTTGATAGATTCGAAATTTGGAAGTGAGGTATACTAATAAAAGAGTGGGGAATTTTGATGTGTTGACCCTTGTTCAATGTCAAGAACAATAGGGAGAAACAGAGAATTAACGTCATTACATTAATATACGATACACTACATTCACACTTATATAGAAACTAAATATAAAGACAGCGTGGTACACATCAGCTATATTTAGGCATTATGCTAACAAATATAGAAGAAATAGAAATAAAAATTAAAGAAAAGATAAAAATTTACTAAATAGTAAAATTTTAACTAAAAATACAACAATGAAAAGATGGAGACTTAAGATTAACAGAACAAAAACAATATCAACAATATTTGGACCAATAAAGATATTACAAAACGAATACAGAATAAGAATATATATATATATATATATATATATATATATATATATATATATATATATATATATATATATATAATATAAAAAAAGAAATTTATGAATGTGAAATAAAATTATGCGAGGCGAGGAGCGTAGCGACGAGCTTCGTATCCAATTCATATATTCACAAAGTTTGTTATACAAGAAAATATTTCCATTTTATTTAATTATACTTTCTTAAAAATTTCAGTTTCTTCATGGAAACAAACCTATTACACTACAATAAAAATATATGTTTATACAATATATCCATAGATACAAATTAATTTAGTTACCATGGAAATTAAAAAGACAAAATATTCTCAACATAAAATATATCTACTATTATGAAGTAAAAGAAATGAAGATTGATACACTCCACTCCAACTAAAAGAACGGCGATACCCCAAAAGGGTTGTTAAACCACTATATACTCGTAAATAATGTTTTATTTTATTGACTCAATGGTATAAGTGTATCGAAATTTTAAAAATAAAACATAAAACCTAAACTTTATATCATTATGGGGTAAATAGCTACGTGGTAACATAGACCATCAGTTCGAATTCCACAACCAGTAATTTTAACATTACCTCCGTTGTTCTCCCTTCTCTAACATTTTTGGTGGCTGACTTAATGCCAATTCACTCAAATTTATGTAATGATTTAATATTTAAACTATTTAAAAGAATTAATAAAATAATTATTCCGAGTGTGTAGAATGAACATCTACATGTAGATGAGACGAAAGTGGTCATATTTAGAGATTGAATATGCTACCGGGGATAAGATATAGCTTGATTTCATACATGTATGTATTAAAAGCGTTTTTAAATCGTATATAAATAATACAATTTAAGTTATAAATTTCGTTACATCAAGCAGGGGAGCATATTTAATGACTTGTGATTAACTTGAGGGAAAGTTAAGCTAAAAAAGTTTAATATAATGCTTTGGAGCTGACACCTGTTACTTGAGTAATGAAACCTTTCCAGAATTTTAAAATATAGAATGGTTAAAAAAGTGATCCACGAAATCATTCCCTTGTTTAGTTTATTTATTTTCAATATAAAATATTAATGAAATAACTATTTTATATTCATATATTCATCATGTCCATAATTGAAAATTATTGTTGATTTTATGTGTCGAATTATTTATCACAATAAATTATATTTATGTATTTAAAAACGATGGTTGACATATCATTATTTTGCACATATGTCAATAATATTAAAATTTATACCTGATGTATAAAAAAATGTTACATGCAAAAATTAACACATTTGCTATAAAAATAAATCAACGAATGTGAAATGTATCTGTCGTATTCTAATGTGAGTTGAAAAATTCTGAATAAATAACAAATTAATCTCCTGATATCAGTTTGACAGTTGAATCCATTTGTCATTCAATAACGTTCTGGGTATTTAGCATTACTGCTTCTCTGAATTTTTGCTGGAATCGCTCGTAAATATGTTCACGGGAATTTCAGACATTATTATTAAAAATCACATGCAGATATTTAATATGAAAATAAATACCTTTAACAAAACATTAAACCAACGAAAAAAGAAACGCGTCGGTTAATAATATATACAAATACATGCATCAATACGTACCATCCAGGATACGAAAAGGATATATGTAGCAGTATAACATTCAAATTATTAATGAAACAAAAACATCAATCAATCAAAATTCTACTGGGTGAGTATGATTTTTTTGGATTTCCCGGCAGGGGACAAATTGTAGAATTGAAGAAAAGCAATGATAAAATATTGGCAGTGTTTCGTTGCGCTCATTTGAAACCACTAAGAATGAAAGACTGTCAGATTTTATTGATTTTTCGTCATTACGTTCATTGAAGTGTTGTAGTTCAGTTCATCTCTGATAAATTGTTCGCCATTTTGCGGGAAATGTTTCCCGTTTGTCCGTTTCTGGATCATGGTTACTTTAAATTTCACATTTTAAAATTTATTTTTCCAACACTGGTTTGGTTTTCAAACGACTCCACTATTTCAGGTTGAATTATTACTTGTGCAATGTATTTTTTATCTCAACCGATATTCGATATTAAACAGTAGGTTTTTTTTATTAAAAATTTCATACTACGTTTAATAACTTATATAGAGGTTATTTTCTATAAAAATTTATACTATCTTTTATTTTCATACTCGTATATATGAAGGAAGAGAATATAACGGTTGGAAAGATAAACTTTCTTTAATAACTGCATATGATGGTATAGGTATAAGTATTTTATATCTAAAATTTATTACAAATATATATATTGTAGGTTAACACTCCTTGTGAAGTTGTACCGCTTTTCAAGAAGCTTTCTAGATGCATTATTATGAAGATCATACTCTATTTCTTCTTTTAAATTTTATTTATTAGCATTATTCATTTCTTCATATCTGTTGCTTTTCTTTCCAATTTTTAATTCCTGCTGTCTGTAGGTCTTTTCCTACTCCTTTTATTCATGTGGATCTTGGCCTTCTTTTTGTTCTTCTTCCTTCTTAGCCATTTACTCTTTGTTGTTTTGTTTTCGTCACTATATCTTCTTCTTGTAGTTTTTGTTCTATTTCATGGTGCATTTGTACTCTATATGCATTATCTGATACCTTTTTTGGTTCTAGTATAACTTTTTTTATTTTTATGTCCATTATTCTTCATTTTTCTTTGTGTTTCCTTGACATTGTTATAGTTTCAACGGAATACATATTTATAAGCCTTATTATTGTTTTGTATATTCTTATCTTTGTCGTTTTTGTTAGGCTTCAGTTATTTTAGTAGTATCACTAACTCTACTTAATATAACCCAACTCTTTAAGTGAAGATTTTAAGACTTCGTGACCCGAACGGTCCAATGATTATTGTTTAATAAAAAAACAATTGAATGTCAGTAAAGTATTATCACAACTCAAAGTGACAATAACAAAAATTGTCATATATAATATCCCAAGTGCATGTCATTCGTGCACGAGAGAAAATAATCGACAAATACATGCACGAGGGATATTCGAAGGACTATTTCCCGATTAAATGTTAGCCAAACGCTGTTTCTCTCATAAAAAATTAAGCAAAATTTAAAAACTTCATTTGACAGAAAGTCAGAATCACATTGGTAATTTGCATTAGTGCAAAATTATCGTGTAACTTATACGTTGATTGGACGACATTCAGAAATGTCAGAATTCTGATTGGCTCAAATTTTATGATGGAAATAGTCAAATAAATTAGAATTTACTGAGATATTTCAAGTGAATTGCTACTTTCTGTCATTGGCTTATCACCAAAAACTAATCAGTTCTTTCTAAGGGGATACAGATGTAAAATGCAATATACACAAATCCACATATCCTTCCATCCATCCATTCATACACATAAACAGACATCATTGCGAAAATATTAAAATCTAAGATCCGTATAATTAACTTCTGAATTCCTATACCTCCCTTACAAAAGTAACGCTGCTGCTCTTGGATTTACTACAGATGCCAATATACAAATTACAAGTTAAAATAAAAATACGTCATATTGTTGTTTGTGCTTTCATAGTTCTGTGTCCTGTCATTTAGTCATTTACATTTCACAGCATGAAAACCTACTGAAAATCTGCAATGTTGCATCCATTCATTGGCTATCTCTGTCAAATTCAGCGTAGCGTCACATACCCTCATCGCTACATATTTTTCTGCATCCAGTCATCCCCATAAATCACAAGTGCACATATATTTACACATGTAGATGTAATCATACCTCTATACCTCGCTACCACGCTGGTTATCTATTGGTTTATGGTTCTACAGGCACAAATGCCCAACATAAACCATTTTGACTGGCAGCCTACTTACACACTGACATTCACAAAGTAGGTTGAGGTTACATTTTGGCCGCTCTCAACTCACCCGCCAATAAAATTGTTCTTAAGTTTTACACCGAGTAGGAAAACAATTACATTTGATTTAGTGGGAACGTAAAATGGTCAGCTCGATTCTATAGCAGTAAGTAAACATTCTCCTTCTCTAATATCTTTGGGAAGGAAACGAAATTTGATGAAAGCTAAACATACTTCAAACTCAAAACATATCACTTATATTTTATCTAAATTAATTGTAAAGTAGGTACCAAGAAATAATACTGGATTACTTTATCGTGCCACCGTCTAAAAACATTAGTTTTACACATTTTAAAATCGTCCTGAAACTGCTTGATTTCTGGCCTAGGCTGGCATCTGGGGACTTTTGTAGGATTACGGTATCAACTGGCTGTCAATTTTGTGAGTTTGTTTTGTTCAATGTTTATTGGCTAGAGATTTCCAACAATTTTAGAACTAAATTGTTAATTGTAAGTAATTATAATTAAATTTTCAGTTGCAGTGCAAAACCAATAAATATCACCCAATTTTCAAAGAAAACAAATGAATTGTTTATATTTTTAAATTTCTCGTATCCTTGTTTACGAATATTCTGATGTTTATGACAAAATCGTCCCAAAAAATAATGTGTATCACATATCCAGAATCTGTTTTGTAAGTGCTCGTAATTTACAAGTTTCTGGACTGGTGATACAATTAAATATTTAACTGTTAAAACAAAATATAAATACCAAAAGAATATTAACAACAAAAATATAGTTTAGGAATTTTGAAAATATATTGCAATAAAATAAAATTATGCCAGATTTTGTGTTAATACCTTTCGAAATGCAAAATTTGGTGGATTCGCCATGACACTTCAAAATTTGTAATTAACGCATATTTTACATTCTGTTCATTGATGTAAGGGTTTGAATGTTGGGTGTGGATGAAGAAGCATAAACGAAGAGTTTGTGGGTTTGTGTCCGAATCGAACCGAGGATCTTATGATCCACAGTCCTATGCGTTACCACATAGTTATTTAGAAAGACAATAATAATGTTTTGGGTGAGGCACTCTGCTTTCGCAAATCTCGATAAGTGAAAAAATGAAATATTGTTTCTGGGCGAGATGAGAATGGCGGAAACGGAAGCCTGACAATCACGAAGCGCGGCAGCCGTGTCAACGTGGCAACGGTGGTAAAATGAAGGGTTCATGGAACAATTGCTTCCGTAAATTTACATGTTATCACCTAACCTACCCGACCCTAGCCTAGTCTTAACGCTGGTGACTTACAAACTTTTAAGGCATATAAATTTAGTAAGGCATATAGTAATGTTCAACATCTGATGATATTTATACGGCATCTTAGAATTTATGGGAAGGTTTATTGATTTATATGTGGGCAAGAACATACTTTGAATGTTTCCTCTTTAAGAAGGATCGGGAAATGTTCAAAATTTATTTTTTACGTCACTGGGGACTTTAGAAGTTTTGAGTTAGGGTGAAATGTTTAATATTAATTAGACCTCATACTTTACTAAACGATAAGTTTTGGTATGAGCTTAATTATTCTGAAGTGTAGTTGAAAACTGATGCTTTCAATTTGAACTACAATACATTGAATATACAATTTAGTTTTTCTACGACCACTTCGAAATCTGCTCATTGTATGTTTATTGTTGCTAGGGATATGAGGTACGTTGCAAGCATCGTGCGAAATGAATTTGTTATGTGAGTATTTCAATACAGGTTAGTTCATTTCAGTACAGGTGCCATTGATAGGATACTTAGAATTGTCAAATATTGGAATTTATTATTAAAATAAAATTAATTAGGAAATAATATCGTAGTCGTATAAAAGGTATAGTCCATTTTATACTTGTAGGAAATGAGTACCATTCCATGCTTGTTGTACAATGTAATATTTTCTACGACCACTTCGAAATCAGCTCATTGTATGTTTACTGTTGCTAGGGATATGAGATACATTGCAAACATCTTGCGAAATGAATTTGTTTCGTTAATATTTCAATAAAGTTTATTTCATTTCAGTATAGGTGCCATTACTAGGATACTTATTTATAATTGTCAAATATTGGAATGGTAAAAGCGGGACAAATTTATTATTAAAACTTAATTATTTAGGACGTAATATCATGGTCGAATGGAATATCCATTTCATACTCGGTTCATGCTTGTTGTACAATATACTATTACCTCCTTTACCAACAGTTTTATACAGAAATTAAATTATAGTACATTAAATTTGGAAGTTGAAAGTATGTAGTAATATCTATTGTACAATATATAATGTGAAATGTACCTACAAATTTTAAAATAATTACGCAAGTGGATAATAATCGTTTTCGCGTTATCTGCACCGTACAAAATTAAAAACGTATTATGAAAAAAATTCTGTGAATGTTTTTCAATATAAACTGTTATACTGTACAAATTATTGTGAAAATATTTTTAAAAACCATGTATAAAGCTAATAGTTATTTATTATTGTTTTATTTGTCATATATCATGTTGATTATTTTGTTTTCAATTTACAATATTTTATCAATTTCTACATTATTATGTCACTATGGAATTCGTAAATTATTGTATATATAAACCACATCATTATGTATTAAATTTAGATAATGATGATGTTTAGTAAAATATTATGACTTTTGGCATATCTATGCTAGTATCATTATTAAATTTGGCATTTTCAATAATAAATTTCATTAGCGCATCGGTGGTTGCTGAATTAATGAGGATGCTACTACCAATAAAATTATCTAGATATTATAATACTTTTATTATTAACGATTAAAGAACTATTAGATTTTTTTCAGAATGTGTGTGAATTAGGTAGGTATATAGTTCCATGATAACTCATCGAACTATGAATTATGAGATCCTCAGTTCGAATCTCAGTTTAAACTTTATTCCTTAGGTTCCGCATCCACTAACATCTAGCAGGCAGATTCATAAAAGGGATTAGCGCTAACTCCATTTTTATTATTACTCGTAACTTCAATTTCCATTCTCAGAACATAATTATTTTAACTGAGGTTGTAATCAAGATTAGTTAGCATAAAATTTGACACATTTTGATAATATAATTAATTTAGAAACGAAGTTACAGATGATGAAAAAATGCAGTTAACGCTAATCACTTTAATAAATCTGCCTCTAGGTGATCACATACGAAGATCTACACTTAAGCAGAGTACCACACCCAAAGTGGGTAAATGGCGTGATGATATATTCATGTATTTGTGTATCAGTTCCTAATTTAAGGTTCGTTGTTGAAGAGCGATTTTGTTGGATAAACGGAGTATTTTTAAAAATTACTTTCTCGGTTTTTGTTTTGTTATTTACCTCCAGTTTGTAATTACGGAGTCCTGATAAAAAAATACAATAGGTGCATGTTTTTCATAGCCATTGTTCAATAAAAATCGAGATAACAATACCAGCCTTATGAGTTAAAATAAAACGTATTAATCACAAAACGTATTCATCTATTCTAATTAGTTCATACACCCACATAATCTGCTCTACAAATGAAGCTAGCGCAAAAAATCGTTAAAACTTTTAAATTTAAAAACTGCCCGCTGTAAAACCCATCAAGCAGGTAATAAAAATTACAAAGCAAATTATATTTTGTCGGTGACCACGCGGTATTTTCCATTTCCGCGCTTCTGGGTACATCGATGCGTTAGCGCAGTGTTCCTCAAACTATTTTAAACGTGGTACACCCTATAATTATTGACACCATGTTATAAGTATTTCAAAATTTTAATTAAAATCAAGCAGGAATCGCCATCATCGAAAAGCATTGTTTATTTAATTAAATATTCCAACTAGATTTACAGATCTAAAGACTAAACGCGAATTTCATTGTTAGTACACCATTCAATTCAGAATTAAAGTTTGAAATCTGTTCAATTCTATGAAGAGATTTGTGATTAAAGAAAAAAAAAATAGAAAGGAAACAAGAAGAGAAATATATAGAAAAAAATTACATAAAACTTCTAAAACACATAATACAAAAGAGTGATGGTTAGGACACATTAATAGGATACGAGATACAAGGATGTTAATGAAGCAAGACTATAGAAGAAGAAAAAAGAGGCAGAAGCATCAAATCGTTGTACGAAGATGTATATCAAGCAGTAGGAGCAAGAGGATTAGAGTGGCATGAAAAGAAAAAAAAAAGAATGATAGGATAGCGCGGAGGAAAATATGAGAGACTATTTACCACATATAAAATAAACCAAATGTTTGGTTCAATTTCGCCACTTTTGACCATTTACGTAAGTAATACAGCGACAAAATGCCCTAGGGAATTTTTAAGTTACTAAATTCCCGTTACATATCAACTATTATCATGTGTAACAAAATATTGATTGCGTTTTATATTTTTGTTAATAATTTGCACAATATTTTTTGTGTCATCTTGTTTGGAAAATGAAATGTCAAAATAATGTTCCCTTAATATATTAAATTGATAAAACCCGAATAACGACATAGGTAGTAACACCAAACCAGTCTATCTCAAGGTAGACTGGGATTAGGATTAAATCTTTAAGTTTATTAATTGATTCGGATTTTCCCTACACCAATTTGAAAAACATCATTACAGATTGACAATTTATTTACATGATATAGACTGAATCATTCATAACGTCACACTCAGTAGGGTAGCACGAAACATAGTCAATCAACAATCTATCACCTCCAAACATTCCTATCCTGACACCACTTTCGTCTCGTCCACATTTATAGTGCGATTCATACATGTTCGTCTAATCTTCACACTCGGAATCATTCATTCACGCAACAAACCATCAATCTTACTCAACCACTTATTCCTCGGACATTCATGCATTAGTTTCACCAACCTTTCATTCGACATTTCTTCAAGTTGCCCAAACCACCTTAACTGACTTACTCCCACTTTCTTAACAACATTCTGCTCAATCTTACACGTACCATAAACCAATGTATTCAGGATATGCTACTCACACACTCCTCTCAAATAATAATATATTCATAAAAATATGATGTGTAAAATCCTATCAATTATATTCAATCATATCGAATCTTAAAGCAAAAAAGTGTGTCTCTTCCAAGATATAGTTTTGGAGTCCCTGCACGGCGTTAGGGCCTGAGTGCGTTTAATGTTTCCATGCAAGTTGACACATTTCCACAGCGAGGCAGATTCAATGAGGTTCAAACCTCAAAGAGTTGCCGTAAACCATTTACCATTTAATTAGCCAACAGTGGCAATTAATCTGGAGGGCTCTCGCTGGAAAACCAATATGTTATTCGTGGTGGAAGTCGACGGTGGAAAACAGGGGGCGCAGTGAAAGTGGTTGAGTGGAAGAAAATGGAGGAGTGTGTTGTTTGAGGTGTGTACCGTGATTTGATTTACTGGAGGCACATGATGGAGGGAAATTTTACTGTCTTGATTTTATTAGGTGTCGACGACCGCTTGACTAAAAATTAATATTGATATGTATTAATTTTGAGTCCAAAATCATATCATTTGGCCCAATTGTTGCACGTGTTAAGAACAAATAAATTTAAGTAACCGTTAACACCGGACATAAGAAAAACTTTTTTTTAAATTGTTCTAATCTTACAAAGTGATTGCTGTACTCAATTTATTTATATCTTAAATTCTGTTATTTTTAAGAATATTTTAAGGAAAAATTACAACTGAAATAATAACAAATTAACAAAAATTACTAACATAAAGATTTCATTTGATCCAAAGGTATTAGCTGGTACCACGAACACAGTTTTTGAAACTAAAAACAACAAATGGAAGAAAAATTTTGAAATAAAAATTGTATATATTATTCTAATTTGCAATGAAATTTACTCTATCTCGTACCATATGCCCAAAAACCCTTACATGCCTTCAAATAATCTACCACTTACTGTTCATGAATTGTTCCCAAAAATTTAATCAATTTGTAACATAAACATAATACCTCCCTTATCAAAGAATATTTTAAGGAAAAATAACAACTGATATAATAACAAATTAACAAAAATCACTAACAAATATTTTATTTGGTCCAGGTAATGGCTTACCACGAACACTGTTTTTGAATCTGACGATAGAAAAATGTTTCCCAAAAAAAATAAATAGGTAATATTATTCTACATTGATTCCAATGATACTTGATCTATCTCATTTATTTACTAAGATATGCCCAAAAACCCTGATAGGCCTTCAAATAATGTACCATTTACTGTTGATGAATTGTTCCAAAAATCAAATCAATTTGTGTTCCTAAACATAGTACCTCCCTTACATATATGTATGTGCGAGAGGTAAAAATAATGGATTTTAACATATATAAATATGGTGAATTAAACATTTTTCCTTCGTATGATTTCAACTAGGCCAAATGATATGATTCTGGGCTCGAATTAATATTTACTTCCTTCAGTGATCTGTACTCTTACTGTGTTGATGGCTTGGTTTTTATTGGGACAAGCCGAGGATTAGACTTAGACTGCCGATGGATTGTAAATTTGGAAATGAGGTAAACTAAGAAAGAAGTATGTGTCATACCAAAAATTGACTCTTGTTTAAAATCCAGAACAATAGAGAGAAACAGAGAATTTCGTCATTTCATAAATATAAGATACAAATATAAATACATGTATATTACTAAAATAGAAACGAAATATAAATAAAGATGTGGAATACACAATTTCATTTGTAGATCTGTATGTATGTAGTGTGAAATGGAAGCCGAGTGAATTAGTAAGTCACGTGAGATACGATATTGTGTAATGTGCTATAGTAGAACATTGTGCTTTGTGTTTCCGGAATCCTAGAACACTCGTACGTTATAACAATGTAGCCGAGATTCATGTACTATCACCGCACACGTGACTTGTATCATTATTGTAGTGTAACTAATGTACCGTGTATTTTATACTCTTATAGCGATGGAGCGAGCAGATAGATAAACCTCCTTTGTAGCTCCTTCACCTGACACATCACCACTACGTTTTCTAATTTACTGTATGTTAAGAATTATTAATATATATTTTTTGATATATTTGTCCTTACATTCATCAACATAAAGTTTACATTTACAACTCAAGTTCTCTTTATTAAAATTATATTTTATTTACAAGAAATTATTGTCATAGTGCCAACAGTAGCTAACTTCATAGCGTATGATTCAACATTAATACATTGAAAGTATTGGGTATCCAAAATTAAAATACGCTAACTAGTGGTAGAAAGCTGTTTCGCTGATCTGATTCATATTTGTGAATAGCTACAGCAGAGTGTGAAGGTAAACTGAATGTGCAAAACAAAAACATGTGTGATAGATTCCCATGTTAATTAAAATTACAAATAGTACATGTACTGTGTTTACTGGCTATATTAAGCAGTTCAGTACTTAAGTTTGCGGCGTTAGTTAGCAGTGGTTGGTTTCTCCGCTTCATATATGTGAGCAGCTGTCAGATTTTTAAGACAGTGGATGTGCAGATGAAATACAATATGTGTTAACAGATTAGCAAGAGTGTTAAGACAACCAAAGAAATTAGACAAGTTCAATTAAATGCATATAAATAATAATTAATTGTTAGAAATGAGTTATTATTGTATACCTAGATATGATTAATTTTAAATTTGGTTAACTAACAAGTTGTTAGCTAACAATGCAACTATTGAAGTGTACTATATTATTGTTAATTTTTCTAACAGCCACCATAATAAATAAAAATGTGAAGCATGACTAACCACATAACTCCAGATTGCCCTGCGAGAAATCTTGATAAAATTTTCACAGCGAAGTAAAATTCCGAATATTTCTAAATCCTAAAAGAACTCTGGAATAATGCATCCGTCTTGGTACACACAGTGTTCATCTTCAACAATTCAATATCGCTGGTAGTGTAGATCCAGAGAGAAATATTCGATGTTAGAAATCAGTTATTATTGTATACCTAGACATGGTTAATTTTAAATTTGGTTAACTAACAAGTTGTTAGCTAACAATGCAACTATTGAAGTGTACTATATTATTATCAATTTTTCTAACAGCCACCATAATAAATAAAAATGTGAAGCATGACTAACCACATAACTCCAGATTGGCCTGCGAGAAATCTTGATAAAATTTTCACAGCGAAGTAAAATTCCGAATATTTCTAAAACCTGAAAGAACTCTGGAATAATGCATCCGTCTTGGTACACACAGTGTTCACCTTCAACAATTCAATATCGCTGGTAGTTTAGATCCAGAGAAAAAGATTCGATGTTAGAAATCAGTTATTATTGTATACCTAGACATGTTTAATTTTAAATTTGGTTAACTAACAAGTAGTTAGCATACAATGCACCTTATGCAACTGTTGAAGTGTACTATATTATTGTCAATTTTTCTAACAGCCACCGTAATAAATAAAAATGTGAAGCATGACAATCCACATAACTCCAGATTGCCCTGCGAGAAATCTTGAAAAAATTTTCACAGTGAAGTAAAATTCCGAATATTTCTAAAACCTAAAAGAACTCTGGAATAATGCATCCGTCTTGGTACACACTGTGTTCACCTTCAACAATTCAATATCGCTGGTAGTCTAGATCCAGAAAGAAAGATTCGATCGAAGTGAGAAAACTGCTTCAATGAATTCACTTCCACTGTTCGTTCACCTTCCCATGTGAAAAAGTAAAGAGACTAGTCGACAACTGGAAACTTATAGCGCTGTAGATCAAACAATACTGTTACTGTATCGTGAACAACGTCAATGGCTTTATACACTAAATTCTATATTTGTTATAAATAAATCATGTTACACAAAGAGAGTTAGACAACTGATTCGGGTTTTATTTTTATGGGATCGGATATTTGATAAACTGGACAGGATATTCTGAAAATGTTTTCAGGAAACATATTCCACAGTATATAGTTCTAGCACAATAAAACACAATAAAGACACTTTAAATATATCATGGTCCTAATATTTCAATGGTGCGCTACCAAAAAGATGGCTGCTCCGTAACTGCTGACAAGCTAATAACATAAATGTTTATACATAATCTAGATATCTAACTCGATGCGTAAAAGTGAAGCTTCGGCAGCCATTTACTAAAAAGGCAGAAGGTGACATTTGTGTCAATTTAAAGATATTTATGAATGTAAAGTTAAACAGTATATCAAAATGGTCAAATCAAAAGCAAAATGTGCGTAGAAGATATAAATTAATTAAACTAATATTATTTTCAAACCAATAAATACAGTGGATAAAGCGTGATATTTTATATTTTAGCAATAGAAATAAATTTAATAACAATTTATTTGTGTTTTATTTCCTATTTACTATACATCATATTCAAATATTGCCTTTCTAACAAATGGCCGCCGTGGCTTCACTTATCAAGTTGTTTGTTGATATTGAGTTTGGTATCTAGTTTATACCGTGTGTCCCACGTAAATGTCGGCATAGGCAGTTAACATGTAAAATCAGTTTTTTGTGAATAAAAAGTGTCCGGCAAAAAATTATGCATCCAAATTTTATATCACAATACTGCCAATATCCCTACATCTTATTTAATACAGATTACTTTATTTTGATACCACAATTTAATGAAATTAATAATAATAATTCCTAATTTTCCGCCTACTCTTTTTATTGCTACTGACGTATAGTGCCTGCAATTTGTTTTAAATATTTTAATCTGTCACTGTGAATTTCTGGCAATGGAAACCATTCAGCGTTCATTCCTGTGGTGTATTCAGATATTTGTCTTGCACTGCGCCCCCATAATACATTCTAATAATATTTACACGGTTCTCGACATTTAATGTATTCTTGATGACAGTGACAGATTAAAATATTTAAAACAAATTGCAAACACTATACGTCAGTAGCAATAAAAAGAGTAGGCGGAAAATTAGGAATTATTATTATTAATTTCATTAAATTGTGGTATCAAAATAAAGTAATCTGTATTAAATAAGATGTAGGGATATTGGCAGTATTGTGATATAAAATTAGGATGCATATTTTTTTGCCGGACACTTTTTAATTACAAAAAACTGATTTTACATGTTATTTTCCTATGCCAACCTTTACGTGGGACACACGGTATATAAAGCGAAGTGTCGTGGGATAGCAGTCAATAGCAGTAATTTTTGGCAAATTTGAACGAAGTTTTTATTCAGTCCACTATTGACTGCTATCCCACGACATTCTGCTTTATAATTATTTGCAGTCGCGAAACGAATCATTATATCTTAGTATAGTATGTGAGTATCAGTTTCAGTTATATCTGTCAAATCTTTAAGATGGAAAATAGATTTTTAGTTAGGCTGTTAAATAAAAAAAGTTAGTATCTTTTTTATTGATACTCTTGTCATCAATTTATCAACAATTGTTGTCGATGCAAAGCCATTGTTGACAGGAGTACTAATTAAAAAAACAACTTGTTTTGTTTAACAGCCTCCTGAAGTTCTATTTCCCATCTTAAAGATGCTAATATTTTTTTAACATTATGATCTTAATTTTAATTTTAGGTTTAGGAACATATGTTATATCTTTGAAAAGGGAATTCGTCGGTCTATCCATTCCAATAAAAAGAAATATCCCTTTCTATTTAAGAAATGTCCCCGTCCTTGCTGTATACGCTTGCAAATTTATTTCCTCTCTGAAGTTATTAGTTAGTCAGCAAAACTGATTGGTTGTTTTAAAAAACTCAACCTGTATACCATACTAATCAGTAAAATGGCGTAGAGCAATATTTATTTTATGAAACAAGAATAAGTGTGTAATTTAATTCAATCCACGTCGTGTGAGCCATATACTGTATCATAATTCCAGCGACAATATTACAAGTTAAACTTTTTGTGTTTCGTTCACAATAAAAAGTGGCAAAATGACGTTTAGTCAATAAAAAAGATGAACGTTTAGACGCAGCGGGTCAAACTGACAAACTAAACTGGACAGAGGACAGCAGACGGACAGCCAAGTCACCGTCGATGGCGAACAAGCGAATCGCATGAATAAAGTAGCCCACGAATCCGACAGTTCCATGTCCGATGTTCGTGTATCTGTGTCCCGTGACGTTGCCGGACGCTGAACAAATGAACTGACAGGACGACATCCAGGTTTTTTCAAACGTTTGATAACTAAGTTAGTGATTTTTTTCTAATATTGTTACTGGGATTCAAGCAATGGAAGGTTACTCAATAATTATTGGGGTTGTCAAATTTTTCCGAGCTGCTTGAAATATTGTACGGGCTGGATGTTTTGGAACAAATTTAATGAATAAATAAAGCATTGCTTAATGTGATCCAATGCTCAACATTTCACATGTAGGATACAGAATCCTAAGAAAACTTATGCCCGGTTACACCAACGTAAGTTAGGTTTTATACTTGGTTTAAATAAATAAAAGATTATCTAATTTTTGACATCAATGTCAATTACTCCATAAGACATATAACTTCGAATTGCTTTTATTTATTTAAACCAAGTTAAAAATTTAACTAACGTTGGTGCAACCAAGTTTTAGTGGTTATACAAGGTAGTGAATAAAAAATGCAACAGTGAAAATTATTGATAAAAATACAAAAGTAATGGTAGTGGGAAATGAACAAATAATAGAAAAATTGTCTATTAATAATTAAAAAATCTGATGTGGGCACCACACTACTTTCTTATACAAATAAATTGTTTACTAGAAAATAAATTAAATACTCCTCCAAACTTAACTTGAAGTTCATTACTTATGTATAATTTAAACATGAATAAACTCATTGCTGTAGTATGCATCGTAATATGTCTTATATTTATCGAAATATGGCGATTTGTAATATTTTTCAAAATACGGAAATTTCCCCAAATATGACTTAAAATTGTAATTTTTTTTTTATTACATTTCTTTATAATATTCGCGCCAAGAAATCCATTGCAGCAGAGCGCATCGTCATATCTCTAATATTTTTCGAGATATGACGATTTTTTATATTTTCCGAAGAGCAACTTTGAGGGGCTGTAACTCGAAAACTATACAAGATATCGTAAAATATCCCCAGTTTTGTATTTTTCGTGCCATTTATAATAAATTAGTAAATTTTGAATTTTTTGAAATTTTTTTGAATATTTTTTCAAAATTTCGATTAGAGATCAGCCCAATTATAAAAAAGTTATTCTAAAAGTATTTATTGAGCCAAATGATATTATTCTGGGCTCGTATATAAATTATTTAATCATATCACATTTAAATTATGTTGATATACTTGTAGGTTACAGAAAAAAATTTTGGCCACCATTAATTCTAAACATATGTAAACATATAAATTTGGATATCTCTGATACCTATTATATTATTAGAGAATAGCTTGAATTCGTGAAAGAAGAACAACAGCACGTAAATAGCAAGATTCACTGGGATTTTCCAATGGGCTAAATTTATTATTCGGAACATCTCGACAGGAAATGATATGAAACCCTAACCATAATCCGTTCCTACAAACCTGCAGCACTAAAATATACATAGGCAACGGGTTCGTAAAACGCAATCACGATCAAGAGGATCCGGCGATTTTAGTTCACGAAACCACCGCATTCAGGAGCAGGCGCTGCTGGTGCTGCAGTGTTACTGCTGTTCTCGGCAAGGTAACCTGATGAAATATTAAATAAAAAGAATACTACGTTTACACGTAAAGCTCGAGTTTTGTTGGGCAAAGAGGTTTGAGATGCAGTGTAATCATGATTGTACTTTTAAAGGCTGGATTTTCTCAACTAACCTAACTTTTGGAATTTAATTTCAAATAGTTTACAGCGAAAACGAACAGTTTCCTTTACTTTTATTGTACTTCGGAGCTGGAACAACTTTAACCTTTATGATCTAAACATGAACTTGCATTAAATATTGAAAACAAACTTTGTTATTTAAAATTTAATTTATAGCAAAATACACTGTTATTGAATATTAATATAAAACAGCATCATTACACAAAGATGTGAATTGTAACAAGCACGAACATTATTCTATTTTTTTTGGCATATCCTTAAAATCAATGAAATGTATCATTGTGTGTCACATGTCTACGTTCTAACCAATCCTGTCATTTTATAGTGAGAGAAAAACTCTAGAGATTATTCCCGGGAACACTTAAATAATTAGTTTTTTCATGATATTCCGGGAAACCCCATCTTTCTTCTATAGATATAGTGAGAAATCTGACGACAAGAAAGTATAGAAAAATGTTTCAAATAAATATTGTAGGTAATATTATTCCATATCATTTTGATTTCAATTACATTTTCTCTGTTTCATTTATTTACTAAGATATGCCTAAAAACCCTGATAGGTCTTCAAATAATCTACCACTAACTGTAGATGAATTGTTCCCAAAATCTAATTAATTCGTAACATATACATAATACCTCCTTCACATATATGTATGTGCGAGAGGAAAAAATGATATAATTTAAGGCATAAATATATGAGTTAAATAATTTTAATTTTGGGCTCGTATAATATCGCTATTTTTACTGATACACTTTACTTCGCAGGACAATTACCAAATAAAATGTACTTGACTTTATGTTGAAGGAAAGAACTAATGAGTGAAGGTGAAAAGGAATTCCCAGTGAACGTGTAAACGTAGTAATTGACATTGGGAGCGATTCTCTGTCAGTTCGGTTATGGCCATTTGAGTCAGACACTTTTCCAGGGAATAAGATGCACAATTAACTTTATTATATTTTACTTCCTTTCTTTTTATCAGTTCTTTTTTGCGCTGGTTCTTTCGTCGCTGCGTCGACGGGTCGTTGTTGTAATATTATTATAACTGATGATACCTTTTATATTAAATCGTGTGCTTCTTTCTATCTTCTTAACAGATTTTAAGATTTCATATGAAAAGACCTCTGGAAATATTGCTGTGAGTATTGTTGAAGATGTTTCGTTATTAATGTCACGTTTCGCGTTCGTCTTATAGAATATGTTTTGTATTTTGTACAAGTTTTAGAATAAAATGTAATGAAGTACTATTCAAAATTTATTTATTGCTTATCGGTACACTATTACCTCCGAATAGTGCCCGGGAATTTTTCTTAACAAAAAAAAACTAAGGGAATTTTTATTTAAGTTTAAATCACATATGAGACCATTTCCTACGTTGGCGTTGTAGTATTTTAAAACAAGAAGAAATGAATTTGCTTATTTTGTGTTAATATTTTAATATAAATCTGGTGTACCTCAAGGAAGTGTTATTGGGCCTATTATACATCTACTGTAAATGTATATAGTTGTTCTTCGAACCCTGGACCAAAAAACAATTACTATAATGTAATCCACCGAAACCCACAGGATTGTAATAAAACCATACAACACCTCTCAATTACGTCTCCAAGGAAACCTTATATTATACCAGTAATAAATAGAAATGTGTACACTGTCACTAGTTTGTTAAGTTTAGCACAGAGTAGGACTATGTCCTAACAAAAATAATAGGAATAAACATTTATCACTATTTATAAATAAGAACTGTTCATGCTAATATCATCTTGATTTTGATCTATGTTCTACAAAATAATTTAGATCAATTCAACGTTAGATACAAAGCAGTTCAAGCCAGTAGCTCCAACATTTGAATCATCAAAGATTTCAATCAAAAATTTTTCGCATGATTGTCAATGCACTAGAGTTAAAAAAAAATTGAATTGTCGCACTGAGAACTCTTTGCATTTCCAACCTATGTGTTAGTCTTGTGCAGCACGTTTAAGTTTTCCAGTAAAATGTTTAATTAGTATGTAAATGTATCAGCAATGTTAATTAAACTAAAGTTGGATGTCAAATAACTTTTTGTTTTCCTAGAAGCATCTGTATTTTAGTACAAAATATCGTTCTTAAATACAGCTTCAATTCATAACCAAGCATTAAATAAACTCGTTGCAACAACAAAGTAGAGTTTATAACTTCTAGCGCAAAATACAATAACAAATACATAAAATTTTTCATTTCCTCATAATATATTCAACAACTCAACTACTTCTGCCAAATACCGCGTCGTATTACCGGAAATCAAATTTTCTTTTTTCAAATACGGGCATTCGGGAGCATATACTGTATTTTTTACAGCCACTCAAAGATTATAGGCACTATACCGCGTATTGCCAGTAAAACCGGTGCCATAACATACTCCGAATTATCCTGTAAGCGTATACAGGTGCCCTAGAAAGGGTAAAGCTACTCGGCCGAGAACCCTTCCGACGAGACCAGTAGGCCTCGTTGACAAAAAAGATAAGATTAGGTTTATATCGAGGAGTCTCTATATTTTGAATCAATGATAACATTTATATTTAGGCCTTCCAGACAATGCGAAAATGTCCATTTACTTTTGGGTCATCCATTTCAGCATACATAAATGATAGGTGAACAATCAGTAAAATAACACTTAAAATTTTAATTTTCTTTTATGGCATTTCTATACAATATAATCTTTAAGAAACACATTGCTGTAAAGCGCACCGGTATATCTCCAATATTTATCGAGATACAACTATTTTTGATGTTTTCCGAATTGCATTTTTAAGAAGCTGCAACTCAAAAACTATGTAAGATATCAAAAAAGTGCTTGAGACGGGCTGTTCAAATTAATACAGAATTAAAAATGATACAAAATAACTTACAATGTAAAATCCTGATTAGCCATCGCAAGCAGATAAAGTATTTTAATACTTGAAAGTTTATGTCGACTTGAGAAAGTTACATCTACAACTGAATTACGTCCTCAAATACCGAATAAGAAATAAAACAAACAATTATAAGACAAATATGATACAAGCAAGTTTTACTTGTCTTGTTAGCAGTCTGGTAAAAGTAGTAACTACTAACTAACTTACTAGAAGTTTACACATTAGTGAACTTGTATTTGGCAACTTGAACCAATGATTTAATTTCCTTATTTTCTTATTTGTTATGTGATACAATTCCTAGCGCGAGCGACCACTTTGGAGATATTTTCCACTGCATTGATTTCAAGATCGTTTTCTGTAATTTCATAATTCCACTTATAGATACTGACAAATACAACTAATATTTTTAAACTGTCAAATTACACAAAGGAAACATGAGTTCTGTATCTGCGCCTGCAGCAAAATCTGACGCGATGTATTAATAAGGCAGAATGTTAGCGGATTTGAGATCTACAACACTGGGATTTAAACTCACGAACTGTCCAACTGTCGGATTATCGTCTGTACGTCAGTTGCATAAAATTGAACGTACGTTCTGTCTGCTGTACATATGTGGACGTGGAATACAGATTCGTACGTTTCTTGACATTCGTTTAAATTTTATTTTATTTATTTAGACGTTCTTTGCGAAAAGTGTTGCTGATAAGTGATGCAGTAGTATTGATTATTATATTTATTATATTATAACACACTTTAAACATTTTTCTACATTTAAATTTTGCTAAATTTTGAAATAACTAATTATGAAGGATGCTTCAAAATTATTGCATAAAAATTGAGAGTATATACGAGCCTAGTCGCACATGAATTGAAAGAGACATTCACTTAACTCTTATACTTTTTAATAAAAATTTATTAAAATTAATTTTAGGATGATCAGTGTATTAGATATATGGAATGCAAGATTTATGAAATTTTATTTCTTCATATTTAATTATCTCTAAATCTAATGAAAATTAATAACATTAATGCAATCAAAACACATCTAAAATTAAATATTCTATAATTTCCAAAATAATATAAATTGTTGAAATATTAAATTTAACCGTGCTTTTTCATGCAAAACTGTTAAGGACTTCTAGTGAACTACTACTTCTGGTTGACCAATTTTATCCAAAATCTAATCAGCTCTTCATATAAATGTAAGAAGCAAAAATGCACAAAATTGTATTTGTAATTTTATACATACACCGTGAAGAAAATAGTAAATCTTATTTTAGGAACCATAAAACGTGCCTATTCATTGAAAACTCACTACCCAATTTTTTGACCAAAAACAATAGCTCCCTTACTTAGAGGTAGGCGGAAGATAAACAATTTTTCTTCAAAGATTTTTCTATTTAGTACCGTTTAAAAGTTTTTTAGGTAGAAGGATATGTATTAGACACATTAGACATTTTTTTGTATGTTTCACTCATAAACTTGTATGTATTTTAGTAACAAACTCGTTACTTGGAATGTACAACTACATATAAACTTTAACAAGTAGACGTTAACGCCATTCGTTATGTACTTGGCATACAAGGTAAACGGGCATTCCTGTAAGGGACGTACATAAGTTTAATTTAATTGTAGTTTATATTTAAAAGATAAATAAATTGATTAAATAAAATGTACTGACAACAATAAATTATCAATAACCATCCCACCATAAGTTAAGAATGTGTAAAGGCCAATTTGACTATCAAAACAGCAGCAATTTTTCTAAAACATCCCCTTCAAACTGTACAAAAATCCTACCATACATCTTCAATCTTCTCACGCTTGAGGCGGCAGGGGGCAGCACATGATCGACAATTTAATTACACTTGATGTATGTACCCGCCCCCGTCGCAACCACTCCCGCCCCAACACGTCACGTCAGGCGCATCACGCAGCTTACCCACTGAAACGTTATTGAGAGAAGCGACCCGCGGCGAAATTGTGAAGAATATCGAATTCAATCACCTTCGACGAGAAGTTGAAAAAATTTAAAATATGGGTATTTACTGAGTACTCTAAATTTTAATATAAAACAATGAGTGTTCGACACTGTGCTGTATCTGGGAATTAATCAATGCTGAATGTAATTTGAGGTCATTTGTTCTCCTCAATTTTATTTTCCACGAGAAGTGTGCTCCTTGCAAACACCGTGAATTTATAATCCTGGAATATTAGAGTAGATACGTTTTTATATTTTTTCGCGAAGAATATACTTGAATTTTAATTACATTTTTGTCTTTAATTCAAAGAAACGAATTACCACTCGTAAATTTAAAATTTCTAACACGTACAAAAAATTCGTTATGATTATAATTTTTTATTAGCGTTTCGTGTCTTGTTTAAAGTTACATGAAGATGAGGACTTCAATAAATTTTAATATCTACCTTAAAAACTTTGCAACCGTCAGGTTATGTATATAAATATTACAGACACTTTCACACCTCCTTATTTTATAGTTATTTAGTAATTATTATATTTTAGTACGACTTCACACAAGATACTCAAACTGTTAGTTTACTAAGTATGATAGATAATAACCAACGAACTATTATTTTTTAAGAGTTATATAATAGTTTTTTTTTCTGGAATTAATCGGATCGACTACTACGGTCATTACCGCTGTAAAAATTAATTAAAGCCAACCAAAATTAAATAAATAAATAATGGTGGTAAAAACCAAAAGAAATGAACTATAAAAAGTCATTTATCAAACCGGTGGAATGAATAAACTTCAAAAGTTTCTCGACATTATCAGTCTCATTGGAGAGAACTGACGGAAGAGTATCTGCAAATCTGAGAAGATTTCTGACGTTGTATCTAGCACAATGCAAAAGAATAGGAAAAAAAAGCGCAATGCTATTGATATAAATTAGATAAAGGATTATACTAATGATGGAACCTTACGGTATACCATTTTCTAGGGGGTGAGAAGTTGAATAGATATCACCTATTCGTACTTTGAAAGTGCGGTTTTCAAAAAAGGAAGACATAAAAAGTGGTAGTTTGCCATGAAGTCTCCACTCATGTAGCTACTTCAGAAAGCCGTAATGCCAAGTCATATCAAATGCCTTCTCCAGGTCGAAGAAAACAGCAACTAAATGTTTTCGTTCGAGGAAATTACAATGAATGTCATTCGTTAACTGAACATGGAGATCAGTGACAGAATGACTTTTTCTAGAGCCACACTGAAATGGATCTAAAAAGGCGATTATGCTCTAAATACCAATAAAGCCTGTAGTTTACCATACGTTCGTAAATTTTACCCAGATGACATGTTAGTGATATGGGCCTGTAACTAGTAGAATGTGTGGCATCCTTGCCCGTTTTCAAAATAGGAACGATGGTGGCTTCTCGCCAGGCATCCGCGTAGGTTGAAAAAAATTAAAATATGGGATTATTAATATAAATATTAAATAACCTTTGAATCAACCAATACTGGGTTTAAATACGGAAAAAATGTGTATATACTATATTGTTTAAAACGGATGGCCTACTGCAGTATTTGGAAGGTACAACATTATGAGCAGATTCGATTGTTTATTTAATTGTCAGTCGTAATGTAACCAACCCCAAATAATTCTGAATTAGTCCTAAACAAATCAGAAACTCCAAATGGGATATTGGACAATTCCCTAGTTAACGCTTCTTGTTTTCGGCATAGCATTAACATCCAGATTCAGTACAATTATCAGCGAGAACTACAAATGACACTTCATCTCATGTTGCACAAAACAACGTCTAACATCGTAGAACAGAACAATTATCTGCAACTAATCACAAATAAACCAAAACATCTTGCCGGTTGTCGTTGTCAGCAAAACACAAATCAGAAATCCATAACTGCGTTAGCTTAGGAAATGCTATTTCGTCCGTGTATTTTCATAAGTTTTCCATGGCGTTTCTTTACGTAAAGTATAAACAGTACAAAGTTTGGTTCTATTGTTAAAATCGTGTTAGGTCGTATGAGGTTTTTCACTAAAATTACGGAAACATGAAAAGGAAATGTTGTGGTGTTCTTTGTTTTCAAGACGGTGAACATCCTGGGGTACATAATTATGTTTTTAAAATAAATACAAAACTTAAAATTACAAAAGTTTTTCAATTTTAGGAATAGTTATTAAAATTATGTACCTGTACACTGCTAAAACTTTGAAATCTATAATAAGACAAGACAAATTTTACTTTTATTTTCATTGTTATTCACACTACTAACAATACTTTGTCATATTAATATTTAACGAAATACGAGCATACTTCAAAATAAATTCTGATAATTACAATAAAATTTAAATTGTTTTGACATTTATTAAAAACCCGTTGCGCAAATATGAATTTAGTATCTCTGTTTGAAAATAAATAACTTTCTAAACTCGATATTCGTAATATTATATTACATACCGATGTGGAAATTTTTCTTTCACCCGAAACCTAAGATAGCTATAGTCTACAGTCTGATACTGTAATGAAACTTTTCACCGAGACTTGTATTCTATTTAATTCACAATTAAAAATTAATAAATGAAACATAATATAAAAAATTATAATAATTTTTAGTGTTTGCTTTTTCGGATGAAATATTTTTATTTAGTAAGTGGTGAATTTCATATTAAATTTGTAAACAATTTCGTGACAGTTATTATAAACTTTCGATATTTTATTATTTAAAAGTCAAAATTAGGGAAGACCGAAATAGCTAACTCTGAAAGTTATGTTGCACCCGAACTACGGCAAGTGGCAGAAAAAGTAACACATAATTTGCTTCCACAGAAAAGTCTATATTATACACAACTATTTAGTAATGAGATATACACTGGTTTCTCAGGTTGTAAACTAGCAACTTTCCGTTCCGATTGGAAAGTGAAAAAAAAAAAAGAATAGGTAATTGACTTTCTGACATTTTCAAAGTCCTAAATTGACATATTATTAACCGGTTGTGCATAATAGGATATTATACAACTAGGGAGAGAAACGTATGTTCTACTCCTGAGGAGTAAAATTGAAGCACGAACCGTAGGCGAACGATGCAATACACCGAGGGAAAAATACATTTCTCTCACGTGGTGCATAATGTATATACTATTTTTTTCCCACTACAACCTTTATAATAATTACTAAGTATTTTTTTATATATATATAATTGTAATATAATTTATGCTTTGATTTGTTTTATTTTTTCATTTTTCACATTTATCAAATTTCCCGCTGAAATAAAATTGGCAGTTTCTGCCATAATTTTGTTATCATAGAAACCGAGTTTCTCTCTAGGCCATGAAAAAAATAATGTACAATTATAATAAGTATCTTTTGTTTTTGTTTAAAATAAATTATGATCGTAAAAGTGAACTATTGCTGTTTTCGTAGTGTACAACTCACTTTACTACAAATATACCGAATAGGAACTATTAAATTAATCAATGAACATAAGATTTGCAATTTATTATTAGTAACAATGGTAATTAAATACCAATTAACTCACATAGTGAAAAAAATATTTCATGTAAACATAGTAATTTTTGACTTGCAATGTTGTCTAATCAACTATAAGGCAGTATAATGGTTTCGAGTATCTGTCAAAACCTAGGGATTTATTATTGTTATGAGCCCAAGGGCAGATAAATAAAAATATATTCAACTAGTTCAGGATCTCTGCGTCGGCCCATTTATTAATTTGCGTGACACGACTTCTGCCGCCGCAGCAAATCTTATTTCAACTAAAGTCCCAATACTCGCAATCCAATTTCCCTGGGTCCCCTAAGTACTACCCTTAGTAAAACTCCGGTACCACCGGAGCTGGCTCCGTGCCAGAGATCATGACAAACAGAGCTGCCGTGCATATATCAATTATGCCATTGTTTTGCAGAAAGGGGTGTACAAAACGCAAAACGCAGCGGGTAAGTAGGGCAGGTGCCCGGAGTCCCGGACGATTCGACTCCGGCTGGAGTCCGGGCCGCGAGCCCGAGCGACCGGAGTGTTTCGATCAGCTCCCGCAGAATCCGGTGCGACTGAAGTGCACTTCGGATAAAGAGATTTTGTTCGTTTGTTTAGTTGTTACTTTGTGGTGGAAAAAGTAGACCAAGGCACATAAGTTGTAAGATTCGGATCTGACAAATATTATTTAATATACGAGAGCTGACATTGCGAATGCTTTCGTGGTTCGCTATCCCTAATTTGCATTCTAGAAAAGTGCAATGTAAGCTACTTGGGGGATTAAAATATTTATACAAATCAAAATGATGTATAGCCGTTTTTATTATTAGGGAATCTGCTCCGATTGAATCATTACAGTAGGCTTTAAGTAGAGGTTACATTTTTTCTTTGTAGGCAAACATAATAGTTATTTGTCAAACTAGAGAGGAAAGCGCTTCTTTTTCTCACTTAAGCTCGAAGTTTGTCTCATGAGCGCAGCGAATTTTAAATAAAATTAGGCATTTATTTATAATTTTTACAATATATATTTTTTGTAAATAACATAACACTTCTATATTTTCCTTTCTTCTATATGTTCCTTTCGGGAGAAGAAGGGTTGGGTTTCCTGGCATGTCATGAAAAAAATAAATTGACAATTCTCAGATTAAGAACAATCTTTAAAAAATTTACCCCTAAGCTCAAAAGTAATGAGAAAATATCAAAATATATACAAGGCGAGTTTATATATGACTCGAAATTAAATTCTTAGAACCAAACGAATTGCCCTTGCGGCAATTTCTTCTTTACATTCCTGCAATGGGGTATCTAGAAGGCGTGCGTAATGTCACCGTCACTTCAATTGTTTCATTTAGTAATTGTCAAAATAACAGAGAAGGTAGTTCATGTTTCCGTTGCGCAGCGCATAATAATTAGATTTCTTGTGAATGAGGGTTTCAAATCAAGTAATATTTTGCAAAGACTTCAAGCACAGTATGAGGAATCCACCTTATCAAAAACCCTGATGATTGAATGGTGACAGAAGTTTAAGGAAGGCCAAAGTTTTCTTACACCATTCAAACACCTGCGTTTTTGATAAGGTCGATTCCCCAAACTGTGCTTTAAGTTTTTGTAAAATATCCCTTGGTTTGGCAACCTTACTCATACATAATTATGCGCAACGGACACGTGAACTGCGTTGAATGTCATTTTGACAATTACCTACTAAATAAAAACAATTGAAGGGACGATGACATGCACGCCTTCTAGATACCCCATTACAATAATGTTAAGAAGGAATTATCGCTTTGTCAGAGTGATCAAAATAAGAAATAAACATGACTAATTTATACTAAAACGAAGTTATCAAACTGAGCCAACAATAATAAAACAAAAATAACTAAATCTTAACGCTTGAGGCAACCTAATAAGAATAACTAATACCCTGATAAATCAAAGAATAATAACAATCTGAATTCTGAACCTACTATTGTAATTGATGTATGTAAACATTTTGCAAGAAAAAATAATTAGGACGTTTAAGCATTCTCCACTACCTGCAAGAATTTGATTAAATAATTTATTTGAAATTTCATATAGGAATACCCAGGAATACCTACTCGGTTACAAATTTCATAAAAATATTTTTTAATAAAATCGTAACAAAAGAAATGAAATTTCTAAAATCGTTAAATTACAGAAATTCATATTAAATTTAATATAAAACATCTTCACATTGCGGTAATATTGGAAAAGAAACAAACAAAAATGTAATAAGTAAGTGACATTCCCTGCAAAATCAAATAATTGTCTTCAATGAAATACTGTATTTCATTTAATTTTTTGCAGTGATTTTTTAATCCGGGTCAAATTCTTTATGTTTGAACAATGATAATTTAGTAATGCAAGAATAATAAATATAACTTTTACTTTTGCAAGAAGAATTAACTAATTAATTCCGATGACGAAATTGAGGACAAAACACATAATTTTGAGTGTTATTTACGATAACTTCACTTCTCAAGGTTGGCAACATTGACTGTCAGTTTCAATTGACAACTGACAGATGTATAAACTTAACCTATATTGTAATTTTTTTACAGTTTTTTCGAATTTTAGATTTCAAATAAAACTTAATATGTACCTCGGCACTGAAGTTCCCTTTTATCACTTACATGGTTTACTTTCCTCGGCCCTGCGGGCCTCGGCAACTAAATTCCATATTCGTGATATACAATTGAAATTCAGTGCCTTGATACATAAATAACTAGAAAAATGCTTCAAATCGAAATTACAGACAAATGTATTTATTAAATAATTTTAGAACGTTGTACAGTGCTAAAACCGAACATAAAATACTGCTCTTAAAACACCCAAAAGTAGAGCAGAGATTATTTCAATAATATACTTCATTGAATTTTTTTTTTTCATTAACAATGTGATTCACTTACTAGTGACTACGGTTTATGCGGTATAAGTAATCGTTCTATTCTTTAGTATTATTATGTATTCAAGTGATTTGAAAATCATAGATACGTTTATTCGTTATCTGTGTAATTCCATTTCCATCTTATACGGTAAAACACTTTACACAGACAAACATATCTAAATGTTCTGTTTGTAAACATAAACAAACAACTTGAATAAAACAAACACACGATATTTCTCAACTATTCTCCAGCGCAGGCCACAAATTTAGCTTCATTGATATTCCTCTCCCGTTCAAATCAGTAAACAATTTCACAATTTCAGCAACACTTTCATACACCTTCGATTCCTCACATTCGATGTCGATTTACGAATCTCGCAGCCTCGTAGCGTTTTCCATTTGATCAGGCGCGCGCTTCTAACACCAACACATCAGCTCCGGTAAAATCAAACTTTTCCGGAGCGGGTCCGGGCGCTCCGGTGCCGAGCTGTGGGACCTACCCAACCGTTTGTATTGGAAACGTGAACTAATTCCCGCGAACGCTGCGGATGCAGAGATTCGGATTCTGCCGTGAATTCGGGGATTGGGATAGGGTTGTTATTATTTCGGGATTCGATGAGGGGATGTTGCTAGTTATTACCCAAAATAACAGCATTTATTACTTAGAATATGTTGGATAACAGAATTTACGGTGATACGTGCGCTAAGATACAACTGCAAAATCTGACCCTGAGAACATTACCTCATGTCGAAAAGTTTTTAATAGTATATTACGTACCGTGAACTGTAAGTGATAGTTTTTAGGTCGAGAATGTAGTTTGGGATGTCGAGACCCGTAGGGTCGAGATTTCCTAAACATTCGAGACCTAAAATATCACTTACAGTTCGAGGTTAGTAAGTTATTCTTTGCAATACCTGCGTAAATATAAGAAAAGGAAAAATAGGTATCAAAATTAACAGCTGTCAGATTGAGGTTAAAAATAAAATTTGAATGATATATATTTACTTACGATCCACCGTGAACGGTAAGTTTCACTTACCATCCACCGTGGACGGTAAGTAAATGATGTAACCATGAAAACCAATTGTGCAATAAAAGTTCCACTTACTATGTTTAAATTTTGTTATTAATGGGTAACTTACAGTACAGGTATTGCAAAAAATTATAAACCAACAAGGATGGTGGATAGGAGAAGGGTGTATTTTACGTTTTGTATTGTTCTATAAATGACAGACGAGGGTCGCCCAGAAAGTAAAAAACTATTTGGCTTAACTAAATTAAAGCGAAAGGTATCAACCCAAAATTATATTTACAAAGTTACAGTACATTACTCTCTTTTTCAATGTAATCGGTATAGCTGTTAAGACATTTTTAGTAATGTGATATCAGCTTTCAATGCCTTTCATCGTTTGCGAACTATTTTCCACCCAAAAATTATATTAGTTTTGAAAACAAGTGAAAACCGCTTGATGCCACATCAGGGATATAAGGAGGATGTTCAAAAATTTCCCATTGATCTGGCACCAAGCGATTTTCACTTGTTTCCAAAATTAAAAGAATTTTTAGGTGGGAAACAGTTCGTAAAGAATGAAAACATCAAAGAAACAGTGACACCCTCTCAGATTTTTGACAGTAAAAGAGTATATACAAAAAAAAAAACTGATTCCACGATATAATAAATACCTTGACAGTTATGGCGATTATATTGAAAAATAGAGTTATGTATTGTAACTTTGTAAAAAAAAAATTGTGTTAATATCTTTGTTTTTATTTAGTTGTGCCAAATTGTTCTTTAGTTAATGGGCGACTCCCGTAAATACTTATTTAGAAAACAAATTCAATGTGCTTAAAAGAGAAATGAATGAAATGAACAAAATGAACAAAAATATAAATAATTAAAAAACTGACGTTGGCCACCACAATAGAATACAACAAGTAGCACCTATTTCTCTTTGAAATACACTTTTCAATTATGAAACATAAAAAATATCAATGTATTGTAATTACTAAATGATGCTAGTAAGATAAAAAAGTTTCAAACAGAAATTGTAGATAATAATAATAAATTGCTATAAAAACATGATTAACTGAGAAGTTTCTAATTAACCTGATAGGGCTTCAAGTAAACTACTGGATTATTACCAAAAACTAATCAGTTCTTTCTAAGGGGATCCAAGTATGCAATACTAAAATACAAAAACAAAAATGTTCAAAAATAAATTGTGAAAATCTAAGGCTAAGAATAATATAAAAAATTTAAATTTATCCTCTAAGCCTTAAAGAAATCTAAATACGTATTTCGACAACTAAGTTGTCATCATCAGTAGAACAAAAAGAGGGATACAACCAAGATTAAACAACTTGTGAACCAACCAGTGGTCAAGATTGAATCCGACTTGAAAAATTAAAAATACCTATTTATACTAAAACGAAGCAATCAACCGTGTCAAACTAACCAATAATAATCAAAACGAAGAAGTCTAAATTTTAGATAAGAAGTAAATAATTTTAAGGCATTTCGAATGATTTTCTGAAAATTTGATTATTTATTTATATTAAAATATAAGTTTATTTAAAGCAAAGGTACTGTATGCGTGTTTACATTTTAATAATAAAGTTTTCAATATGGTAAAACGTGCACTATTTCCATTAATATAATATTTATTTTGAAGGAGCAAGTGGTTGTGTCAGCCACTAAATTTTCCATTCATCTTTTTCTTTCCAAAGATAAACTCATGTTTTCGACATCTATTGATGGCTCGTAATAAAATAGATGAATTGTTAAAATAAAACCCTTCAAATAAAATATCTCCTATCATCTCATCTTGTTTTCTGCTTTCATTACATCATGAAAACTTTTCTGACATATCACGTGTATTATCAGTCATCTGTTATTGCAAACAAGTGAAATAACAGAATTTAAAATCGTAAAGTTACAAATCTAGTAATATCTGATGGATGATTAATTTTACAGTTCTCTCACAAAATATCATTCCTGTTCCAGTACCAAAATGAATAGCAGGAACCAGGCAGGAACTTTAAAAAATCACAAGAGAACAGCCGTTCAGGCGATCTCGTCGAACGCATCCTGTACGGCGGACGCAGAGCGTCGCGGCGGCCCGGCGTGGTCTCTTGTGAACAAAACGAAAAGCTTTTCCTATTTTCTAACAAAAACTCGGAAATAAAAAACTACAATTTAGTTTTTTCCCTTTACTATAACTTTTGTTTTTGTTGCCGTTGACTTTTTATATATCAGTTATAAATTTTAATGTTTCGGCAAAAAAGTAAGCAGTTATTGATTTGCATATTGTATTAGTAGGAATGTTAATAAAAATATTTAAGTGACAGAACATAGAATATTGTAGCCAGCAAATTGCTCAAATATTATATACTATTATCAATATTGAAATTCAAATTTAAATATTACATGTTCATGTTACACTGATAATAGTTATTTACTTTACAAGTGGGTAATTCCACTTTGCCCACGTGTGAAGTATAACGTTTTATCCAACATCTCTTAATAATAAATGCAAAATTTATTAAAGAAATATTATTTGACAGTGACATATGCTTTAAATTTTCTAAATTAAAATGTCTATCGTAGTAGTTACCAAGGTTTGTGTAGTATTATTATTGTTATAAATAAAAAAATACTTATTAGGGATTTTTCTCAAAATTATACCCACTAGTGGGTAATCTATTACTTTCCTTTTTCAAATCGCCATAGTTATAGAGCATTTATTGAGAGGTGTTGAATAAAAATGTTTTCTTGGAACAAACAGATTCCTCTTAAATGAAGAAAACATTTATTTGAATAGTGCCAATACGATTTCGTTTTCATTGAAAACTTTTGTAGGTTTAATAAATATTCTTGTATAAAAATTAATTTAGTTTTGAGGGAACATATCAAAGTATTTAACTGAGACTCATTAAGTAGTTTGAATAGGAGAAGTTTAAATTCCAAAGGATATCATTTAAATAAATACATTTTGTTTAAAATTAAAACGATTCCATTTTCATTATTTTAAAAAATAAACTTTAAAATATATATTTTTTTTCAATGCAGGAAAAGAAGATAAATAAAATTTATATTCAAAATTAATATTTTATTTGAATTAAACCTAATCATTTTTAAAGAAATAAAATGTTCTTCAACGAATGCATGCAAACAAGAAGTTGTTTTTATGAGTGTACATCATCAAAATATTATTTGCAGTTTAATTTGGAGAGTAAAGTTTATCTATGAATGTGTTCTACATATTGAATGATTAAAACTGTACCAATAGAAACTCGGCGCAAACCTAATTCCCTTGTAATACATTTCCATTTGATGGGAAACGCAGATAACTGAATATTTGTAGTTACATCATAAAAAACCGATACGCTTGGCGGCGCTGGCAGCGCCAGTGTTGAATCAGAATTCTGATTATGTAATACGAGGCACGTGTTACCAAATGCCTCATATTTATATTCAGATAGCATGTTTGTCCGCAGAAATCTGTTTTCCTGCAGGAACCGGAAAACAAATAGAATTTTTTTTTTGTTTACATCACAATAAAAATAATTTATCATGGACGCTTTTTGATATGATACTTTTTAACACTTGGATGCAGACATCGCGAATGAATATTTTTAAAAATCTGTTGTTGGTTACTCAGCTTTCAACTGATAAATATAACGTAGGGAGAAGGTTGGAAACAGCAGAAAAGTTTGAATATTGTGTCAATGATTTATATTTAATTCTATTAACTTTATTTTTTTTGTGTTTGTTCATAATATAACAGCGTTCGCAAACAAAACATTTAAAAACATTTTTTTTTCGATGAAATCCATGTACAAAACAAATTATGATTTTATATGTTCAGCTAATGCCCGGTATTATAAAGAAATTTAAACTCCAGTTAAATTTACTTCTATACTAAATTTATATCAAGTTATTGAAATAACAATCAAATTTTTAAGAGTAATGTTAAGTAAGTCGTAAAATAATTTCAAATGATGTTAAAAACAAATAAAATTACATTAAAAATAAATTTAAGTGTTAGTTAAATTTCTATCAATTATAAATGTTAATAATAAATTTTAATAATTCTATAAATTAATAATTAATGTTTAATTAATTACTAATTTTTGAAGCTTGTTCTTCTATGTCCGACGAAATACTTTCTATACCACTTATTTTCACGAAATGCTTCAAAAATTTATGAAAACAATTACATAATTGTTTAATGTCCAATTGTAATCGTCATGGATTAAAAACATTTTACAGAAACTACCTGGATTAATTTTCTATTTGTCGAAATATAAAGTCAAATTATTTAAATTTTTTAATATTTGGCGGGCGAATGTAAAATATTGTACAATACATGTGTGATGATGATTATTAATATACTTATGTAATTACACAGTATCTATATAATAATGTTATCCCACTTATATCGTAAATATCTGTTACAGAACTAAATCCAAATATCTTTTAATTTATCATAAACTTAATTTGCGAATTTTTGTTTAATATATAAGTGTAGTTAACAATTCAGGATCTAAAATATTGAAATGAAGATATATAGAAAATATTACCCACAATTTCACAAATTCAAGATCTGAACATTATAAATTTATTTTTTAATTTTTAAGTTTTAATTTCTTATAGACAACTAAGTAAAATAAACAAATCTGCATCAACAATCAACAAATTTTAAATAAAGTTAATATTATCTTAGCTCAATTTTATAAATTAAATAATTGAAAAACAAAATACTGTTCTAGTTTGTAATGAATTGTAATTTTCTAGATTATATTACGAATTATTATTTCCCAAATAGGTACAAATCCCTGAATTTATGTAATGAACACAAGCAGAACGATTAATTCATTTATACCTAACCGGATATACTGCAAAATAATCTTGCACATCTGGTGGCAAATTGTAATAATTAATAACATAAAATGTTATCGACAATATACGTTAACATCTATAGTTATAATTTAAATTTATTAATTTACAATTGGTTATCATTATCATAATATACTCGTATGAGTTATTTTATTGAATGAATTTGAAGCAACTAGTTTTAAATTATTTTGTTATAATAAAATATAATCTGAATTGCATAGTTTTGCATAATTTATTTTGCACAAATGAATATAAATAAATATCTCGCAAAACTGTTAAATTCGATTTAAACGTTACATTTAACAATTTATATAAACCGTTATAGTTATGTATATATTAATCAAATTCGCCGTGAAAGTGCAAAATCATGCGTATAATTATTGAGTATTTACTTTGAACAAAGCCTAGAATAATGACTGCAGCAATTTATACTGTAATGCAATAAATAACACCCCAAATAACGGCGAAATGATACTATAATACAGTTATACATTTATTGCACGGCACAACATCTATCTTGTTTATAAACAAACGTTGGAATACTAAAATGCCAACGGTTTAAATTTATTGTTATGATAAAAACTTAATTGTATTACAGCCATCCTATCTAATATATTTTCACATACATGCTAGAATAAATGGTACAATAAATATTAATTCTATTCTATGTAGCGCTTCACACATTTTAATATTGATACAAACAAAGATAATATAGCCCCAAAAAAATAGTTATTTATGATATAAGTGTTAAAAGTGACATTTTATGAGTTAGTGGGGAAGTTTGTAAAACGAGGCGACACCGAGTGAAACAACCCCATGAAAGAACACGTATATCATACAAAATTGTATCTACTATCTTCCGAGTATAAATACAAAAAAATGTTAAACGATATTTTGACAGGTAGGGTTATATTTGTTGATTTGTTGATACAAATCGTTAGCAACGTGTTAAAAGTAACAATAAAATCACTTTTAACACGTTGCTATGTTACTTTTAACACTAGTGTCAGAAAATGACACTTTTAACTTGCTAAGCAAGGCTTCTGCCACTCTTTGGGGGTTACTCACTCTTTCCAAAAAAACAGAGTATCCTATGTTTTTTTTTTAATCACTGCATTTTTTTTAAGTTTCCTGTTGTATGAGGGATAGTTTTCACCTACTCATGGGGGCGATTTTCAATGGAAGTGTTAACTCTGTGATAATGCGTTATATAGGTACTTGAATGTTTATATTTAATTCGAGTTTAGACTATTCGTAGAGCGTTAAATCATTTTTATTCTATCGAGGGGGTGTTTTTCAGCGATATTTTTTTACCTTCAGCTTCGAAAATTACCTAGGGATACAGTTATCTCGATAGAAGTTTCAAAATTGTAATTTTTTGTGGGACTGTGTTATCAACATATTTGAGATTGACTATCGAAAGCAAAAATAACAATGAATTGTTAAAGAGCACAGAAAATGAGTAAATAGCGAATGTTCTATATTAACAACAGATTATTTGAATGATGCCTCTTTAAAACATTAAAATATGAATCTTTGGCGGTTTGGCAATTAATGTTCATTAGATTTATGTTGGAGTAGGTAATTTATTTTGTTCTTTTCACAGGAAAAATGGTGGTAAACGTCGCTTGAACCATTGAAAATATGACAGTCACGACCGCGAAATGTATAAAAATTATTGTAGGTCCAGGTTGCGGGTGAAATGTTGGGAGTAAAATTCTAGAGATGAAAAATTACCGGTACTCGGGAGTGTTTCATTTGTTACACCTTGTGGCCATGCGGCGTATTTTGACATATGGGAATGGACCGCATATGATAAATTATGCGCTTTTTGTTAGACTTAATACGATTAGATCTTATGGGCGGTCACACGGATCACGTCACGTGGACATAATAGATCCCACATTATTATTGCAACGCTACTTTCTCACACATGTTTGACATAAACATGGAATAGATTTTTCAGTTATTTGCTTGTTTTTATATCAACTATGATTATTGAAATATATGATTTAGGTTTCCCTTAAATTGGAAGCAGAAAAAACATAATTTAAGTATACTTAATAATTTATTGCCAGACATTTTGGTGTTGCTTTTGTTAGATCTTTAGTTTTTACAGTAATTTGTACTTTTTCATTATAATTTGTAAATATTTGTTTGATTCATTTTTAATATTTTATTAAATATTCAATTTTATATCATCATTAAATTATATTGGGAGTTTCAGCTAAGACGCATTATTCTAAAGTGCTCAAAAATCGCCATTAAAAGCTCAGAAATCGTCACTAAAGTAACCCATTATACGACATTTTTGAGCATCCCAGTGTTGGGATTAAATAATTATTGTAAAATTAGGATAATTTTGGCAGATATATTGATGTACTTTAGTAAATTTGGACGTAACATGAAACAAAATTTGCAAGAAGAATTAACTAATTATTTGGGGACAAAACACATAATTTTTAGTGTTATTTACGATAACTTCAATGTTCGAGGTTGGCAAGGCTGGGTGTCAGTTCCATTTGACAACTGCCAGCTGTATAAACTTAACCTATATAATAATTTTTTTACAGTTTTTCCTAGTTTTAGATTTGAAATAAAATTTAATATGTACCGCGGCACTGAAGTTCCTTTTTATCACTCATATGGTTAATTTTCCTCAGCCCAACGGGCCTCGGCAAATAAATTCCATATTTGTGATAAAAAATTAAACTTCAGTGCCTTGATACATAAATAACTATTATAAAATAAAGTAGTAAATAATGATGACATGTAATATTGACAATATACGGTGTATTTTATTTGGAATAGTATCATGTTTAACTGATAACCCTAGTAATACATTAATGACAGAAAAGTCTTTACTGAAACATGCGTTGTTTTACGATTAATCAATTCAAATTCGGCCATCTTATCTTTTGAATAATTTGGTGTTTTAATAAGTACAAGAAGCACCATCGGGCTACAAAACTTATAATTATGAAGATTCATTACAATTAACAAAACGAATTTTGGGGACCTTAATACAAGTATTTCCGAGAAAATCTGGGCATCGATTATTTTATTTGTTTTTTCTTTAGCTTGCTATATAGTTTCCCATCAATAAAGCCACAAACTGCTAGTATTAAATTATCAATTCAAGGGTGAAAATTAATAACATCTCAATATTGCTAATCTATAACCGCTCTTACAATTTTGCAGCAATATTCCCGCGCCGAGACAGAAAGCGTTTTGCAAATATTAATTTAATAAAAGCGGCTGAATCCAAGCCTGGCGCATCATTCATTTTAAACTATTTTACAGGGATGCTTCCGAGCTAAAGTTATTCTTGTTTTGTCCTCACAATAAATTCGTTGTTTAATTAAGAAAACGGAAGTTCGGCTAGGGAACTTTAGGGATATATTCGCGCACCTCGCCCGACGTCCTCGACGAAGCAGTGTTGTTGATTCTGCTCTCAGACGGATTCTCGGAGCGTCTTTGTTTACGCGCATAGTGTGAAATAAACACAGGATGGGACCGCAATCAAATTTTAATAACTACAAAGTTGAGAACGTTTGTAACTATTTTTCAAGTGTAATTAGATCTGTGCAGAGATTTACAACTCTGTTGAGTTTCTAAGTTGCGTTAAATTAGCGACTAACTGTCTTTTTGTTTGTTGTACAAAATTGCAAGTGAAGAATAATAACTTTAAAAAAACTTACGATTGTCTGAAGCTGCAGACGTTCTCCAGGATATCGTACAGTGATCTTGAAGAATTCAAGCCTTGGTCCTAAAAATCAAACGATGTACATATATCAGTAACGAAGTGCAGCAAGCAATAAGATAAATTACATAAAAGAAATTGTAAAATTGTAAGGCTAAGAACAATCTAAAATAGTTATTTGTATATCAATATACTAAAGTATATTTTTTAATACAAATATGGAGTTTATTATCCAAGGCCAGGGAGAATAAACCATGTGAGTAAAAATTTAATAATAAAATGACGTTTCGATAGTGTAGTACTTCAGCATGTCGAAACGTCGTATTATGATTAAAATTTTACAGAACTTTACCTAAGTATTATTTTCTGAAAGCTTCTTTCAATAGAATAATACATAAATAATAGATTTTTGTTTAATTGGGCACCAAAATACCATATTCCCAGCAACGGCTGCTGTTTCATTGACTAGTCGAAATCGAAGCTGTAAATTTGTGTTCGGTGCCGTATGGAACACATAATTTTTGCTGATTTGGAATTAATATTAAATTAGTGATTATTTTTACTACATATTTTGAAGGTTAATAGTCATTAAATTACATTGCCATGTGTTCGTTGAACGGTTGCTATGAACTTGTTGAAAATTACAATGCGTTTGTTGAGCGATGCTATGTAAAATATTTTTGCAGCAGAGGCAGTAATAGTATATTGTACAACAAGCATGGAATTGTACTCATTTCCTACGAGTATGAAATCTGCAATCACGATATTATTTCCTAATTAATTTAATTTTAATAACCAATTTGTCTATCACCTTTCCAATATTTGACAATTCCAAATAAGTATCCTAGCAATGTCACCTGTATTGAAATGAACAGACTTATATTGAAATACTAACAAAACAAATTCATTTCGCACGATGCTTGCAATGTACTTCATGTCTTTAGCAACAACAAACATACAATGAACAGATTTCTAAGTGGTCGTAGAAAAAAGTAATTTATAGCTTATGAATATTTATATTAGTCTAGGGTGCAATAATATGAAGTTTATTTGATGTGTGCAGGTCCCTCGCGAACTGCCAATCCACCGGCGCGACTTGCCGTGCAACGGGCACCACGGGTACCAGCAGCACCCCCATGCGCACCACGGGGTCCACCACGGGACCCACGAGCAACACTACCAGCTGCGGCCGCTGGGCGAGGCCGAGTTGGGCCCCACGGCGGCCGACAGCTGTTCCTGCAGCACCGACAGTGACGGGGCCGCGCATTTCCGCGGGCCCTGGTGCGTGTGTCTCGTGGTCTGCATCATAGTGTCGGCGCTGGCCGCGGCACTGGGGCTGCCCATTGCGCTCGGGACCACGAGGCATCCGCAGACACCGCAGGTAACGCGAGAATGAAGAAGCGGGACGTTTCTTCATGTTATTCTCTCTTCTTAATTATTTTCACATCTTTACCAGTTGTCTATGCTTTATGTATTCTTCTATTGATTTCGTTTTCAGTTTCGTATTTGGATGCAAAATAATATTAACTTGTAACTTGTATTTTTTATCATTTAAAATTGTATTTTTCATTAAATCTGTAATACTTTAAGGAGCGACTGGACGCGATCCACCGCCTGCTGCGCGACGCTCCGCTGATCGACGCGCACAACGACCTGCCGTGGAACATCCGAAAGTTCGTACACAACCGACTGCTCGGGCTGAACCTATCAGCGTTGTCGGCGTCCGAGCCATGGGCCAAAAGTCCCTGGTCCCAAACCGACATAGCCAGGCTCCGAGCAGGACTCCTTGGCGCTCAGTTCTGGTCCGCGTACGTCCCTTGTGGGGCGCAGCACCTCGATGCAGTGCAACTCACCCTCGAGCAGGTGAGGATCTGCTTCAAGGTAGATTGATACTCTAAGATTCCTAATCTTCTTCTGGTAGATCGACGTGATAAAGCGGTTCGTGGAGCTTCATCCGCAGCACCTGGCCCTGGCTGGAAGCGCGCGGGACATCGTGGACACGCACCGCGCAGGACGTATTGCTTCGCTCATCGGCGTGGAAGGCGGCCACTCGCTGGGGAACTCGCTGGCTGTGCTGAGGACTCTGTACAACCTCGGTGCTCGGTATCTTACTATTACGCATACGTGTGACACCCCGTGGGCCACGTGTAGTAATTCCAGTCAGACTGACAATGGAGGGCTCACCCCTTTTGGTGAGCAATGTTTCAGAATTAGCTTAATCATTCGTTTTGTCTCTAATGCAGACCAGATTTCAAAAATAGTTAATGTGGCAGAAACCTTCATTCAGCACGTTCGAAACCTACGTTGTTATTGTATTTTCTAGATTCTAGTTGATGATATAAAGATAGAAATATACTTTAAATATATATTCTCTCAGCCCAGAAGAAACTGCAAATGGCATCGAAACGTTGGTTTAACATTTATCTTGACTACATTCCTGTTTATTTCTACCTTTCATCCTCTAATACAATCACAACTCTCAAATATTTTAATTTTCTACAAACAATAACCTAAATATTATGAATTACTTAAACATGTGTTTCTTTCATTATACGCGTTGTTTATAGAGAGAAATAAGTATTCTTCAATGACCTAGAGGCAAACTTAAAATTTCCGTCCACCTATCCACCTTTAAAACAAACCTTAAGCTAATTTTGTCCTTGAATCACACAAAAAGAATAATGCAATATATAAGTTGAACATATGGGGCAGAAGCTCTGACAAATAGCATTTTCAGCAACTCGGTGCATATCGAGAATGAAAAGATGCGATGTTCGACTGATGAAGAATATGGGAAGAATAAAAATTTAAATAATTGGTTGCAAGTCCGTTTTTTATTATTTCCATACGGAGAATGTTCGTTGGAATTGAACTGTTGTATGCTATGCAAAATGCAGTCTACAGTTTCTAAGCGAACGATGTGATCTCCGGTCTTCAGAAAAATGGGCCCATTTTTTGTAAAAATGTATTTATCCTACCCTAGCGAGAAATGGTTCAATATTTCTTGCTGAACAATAAATTATGAAATAATAGCAACTGAACTAATATTTTCCATGACTTTTTTACTATGTAGAGTTTAAAGTTTTGCGTACAAAATTTGCCTTCTCATTTCTTAAAGGCACAAGCCACTACTGTATCAATGGAACAACAGTCCTATAAGGACTAGGGCCTCAAGTATCGAGGTACTAGATTCCCGACCAATGCTTTCTGGTGCACAATCCCAATCTGTTGTATTAAGTTCCTTAAAAGATATGTATGGTTACATATTGTCTAATATTCCTGTGATTTGATGGTGGCTTAGGTCTGTCCGTAATCCGCGAGATGAACCGCCTGGGAATGATCATCGACCTCTCCCATACCTCAACTACCACTGCCAAGGCCGCGCTGAACGCTACTCGCGCGCCTGTCATCTTCTCACACTCGGGGGCCTACGCCATCTGCAACTCCTCGCGCAACATCCCCGACGAGCTGCTTCACCTGGTGGCTCACAACGGCGGCGTCGTCATGGTCAACTTCTACGCGTACCTCGTCAGCTGCAACCGCTCGGCCACCCTCGACGATGTGGTCAAACACATTAAGCACATCCGGAATGTTGCGGGCGTGGAGCATGTTGGACTTGGAGCGGGCTATGATGGGATTAATATGACCCCCAGTGGTCTGGAGGATGTCTCGAGGTATCCGCATTTGCTGGCGGAGCTGCTGGCGGATCCTGATTGGACTGAGCAGGACGTTTCCATGGTTGCCGGTGAGTCGATGATGTTAATTATATCAGTAATACCCATAGAACAATTCTTTGTATTGTGATAGTTGACGAGATAAATAATGTAATCCCGTATGCTTCTATTACGTATTTTTATCAAATTATTAAGAAAATTGGACCATAATTATTCAGAAGTTACCATAAGATACCAGCGCTGCATGAAAAACCGAAATACGTTCTCGCTGGTCGAATGAGATAGATAAAATAAAAATAAAATAAATATATCATCACGCCTTTTACCCATTATGGCTGTGGCACTCTGCTTATGCAGATCTCGGTAAGAAAGATGAATGATGAAATGAAATGAAGGACAAATATATCTGCTCATATCAAAATGAATTGTTAAATGTACAAACTCTGAATTTAATTTTCGACATTTGTGTATTCGGGAAATGTATTTTCGTGATTTGTATTTTATAGATAATAATAAGCCATCATATTTTTCTCCCATGAAATAATATCCAACTAAAATTTCATTTAAAATTATGCAAATTATAAAGTATTACCGTAAAATATATTTGCGTTGTGAAAATTAAATTTTTTACCCACCCAGATAATTACTTTTCGCATCCATCTCTTTTTAAATATGTGTAAGTTAATCTACATTTAATCTGTCCCCGTGTATTTGTGTAAATTGTACCATAGTAATTAAAAAAAGATGTGTATCTCTAAAATCATTAATAAAACTCACCAAACATATTTCAAAAAGATAACAATTCCATAATGTACGAGTTGGAGATAAAGCACTGGAACCAATCATTCCAGGCGATGAACATAATTGCTATGAATTTGGTTGTCACTTTCCACGTGTACTATCTCTTTCGCAAATCTCATTTTAGATAAATCCCAATATTTTTGATCAAACGAAATTTACATAATGTATCATTTTACAACACTGCAACAAGAAATCTGCTCACTAAATATTTTCACATAATTTTTTCATTGTAAATTTTAAATTTATATAGCACCTTTTTAAGTAACACTTTTACCTCCCGGCAATTTTAGTTAATAAGCACGTCTTAGTACTTTTAGAACTTACTATTTTTACGAGGATGTCTGTGTGTGTGCGTACGTGTGGATAGATAGATGTAAGTACAAAATTTCGTACAGTCGCATTTTCACAAGTACTACTTAATAGAAAATTATAAAATTGTGCATTTTATATTTCTACACCCTAATAAAGAATTCAGTTAATTATGGTAAAAAAGTGGTACTTTACTTGAAGCACTATTACCATTTTTTTACAAATTATATGAAATTTCGTGTTTAATTACTATTGTAATCAACACATTGTTGTAATCCGTGCATTGTTGTAATCAGTAGGTACATTGTTCCTTATTTTGTACCATTTAAAAGGCAATTGACAATTCCTTCGTAATTAACTCTTAGTTGATTGAACTGAGACTCAGTTATTTCAACTAAGAAATGTCAGTTTCATGCTGCTGAACTGATAAAAGGACGTATTTTGTAACTTACCTGTTAAATTTTAATACACCGTTAAAAGATATAACCTCACAGTCGTATGGTTTACCTCAGTCTATAATAAGTAAATTCAACAAAAAGGTAAGGTCACGTCAAAATTCAATGACTGTATTTGTTTGAATTCATGGCGTCCCAAATTTGAGAGTTAGATTTGAAAATTTCAATCAAACTTATAAAACCTTCCCGAATGAAAGTTTTATGAGGTACGTGGAATTAAATTAAAATCAAACTGTTGAATAATGAACCAAATTAAATTAAATTGGAATTAACAAGTGAGGTGGATCGAAATTCATTTTAATAAATTGTAGGGTCAACCGAAAAGTAATTGATTAAACGTTATTACAACAGAAGTGGGAAAACGAATGATAATTCGATTTCGGGCGACGCGTCGCACATATACGATGACATTGTAGTGCCCCTGCGCAATTACAGAGGTTAATTGAGGATTTTTATTGCGAAGATTGCATTTGTTCCGCGATGTTCTGATGTTTTAATAATTAATTTCATTAATGTTTATTGGATTGCAAACATACTTTTTATTTACTTTTTTGTTTGTTGTTTGTTATTTGCTCTGTAATCAACAGTTCATTTTCATCGTACAATATTCATCTGCTTCGAAATTAATTTCGGAGAATATTTTAAATTATTTATCATCTACTATATTTTTAATAAAAAATTAAACTTAGCAAAAGGAAACTGAAAAGCGAAAAATAAAATAAACGTTTTTAGTCTTAATAACTAAGCTCCTAAACTAGTGTAAGTAACTAAAGTCATAAACAGAGCGTCTTGTTTTAAGAAAATTTTCAGTTTTTCTTTTGTATGCATTCGTTGAAGAAATTTTTATTTCTTACAAAATAATTAATATTGAATATAAATTTATTTATCTTCTTTTTACTTTGTTATACAAAGTATAAGGAAGTATTGGAATCACGAAAAAAATAGCTGACGAGAGCTGCGGAAATATATATTTTGACGTCCACTGAATCTGTTATGACCAATTTTTCAATGATGTCTGTGTGTGAGAATGGATAGATGGATGTCCGTGTGCGCAATATCTCATGAACTAGACATGATATGTGAAAAAAACTTGGAATTTATAAGTAGCAAATAACAGAAACTGTAATTATTAATCATTCAATACAGATTCACATACCGATAGAAAAATCAGAATATCCTCACTTAAAATTGTAATATTTTTTTATTACATTTCTTTATAATATAAGCGCTAAGAAACCCAATGTAGCAGAGCGCATCGTCAGATCTCTAATATTTTTCGAGATACGTCGATTTTTGCTATTTTTCGAAGTGCAAATTGAAGGGCCTGTAATTCAAAAACTACACGAGATATCTAAAAATTCTCTTCAGTTTAGCGTTTCTGGTGCCTTATATAACAAATTAGCAAATTTTTAAAATTTTGAAATTTTTTTGTATTTTTGTTCAAAATTTCGATCGGCGATAACTCGACAAATATGAAAGATACAGATTTGCAGTGTTCACCAATCGATTCAGCTCGTCGAAATACATAAGTATGCAAAGTTTCATAAAAATCGCTTTACGGGATGGAAAGTTAGAGCAAAAAGCCTGAAAATGGCGTTTTTTGTTCTAACAGTCAAGGGGTACCCCTTGACGTCTGGCTTGAATTTGGCTATTTTAAGACTTTTTGCTCTAACATTTCAACCGGTTGTCCGAATTTTCTGAAATTTTCAGGGTTTATGTATTTCGTCGAGCTGAATCGATTGGTGAACACTGCAACACTGTATCTTTCATATTTGTCAAGATATCTCCAATCGAAATTAAGAAAAAAATTCAAAAAAATTTCAAAATTTTCAAAATTTACTAATTTATTATAAATGGCACGAAAAACACAAAACTGGAGATATTTTTCGATATCTTGTATAGTTTTCGAGTTACAGCCCCTCAAATTTGCTCTTCGGAAAATATAAAAAATTGTCATATCTCGAAAAATATTAGAGATATGACGATGCGCTCTGCTGCAATGGGTTTCCTGGCGCGAATATTATAAAGAAATGTAATAAAAAATATTTACAATTTTAAGTCATATTTGGGGAAATTTCCGTATTTTGAAAAATATTACAAATCGTCATATTTCGATAAATATAAGACATATTACGATGCGTACTACAGCAATGAGTGGGTAATTTGTTACTTTCCTTTTTTTTAAATCGTTATAGCTATGGAGCATTCATTGAGAGGTGTTGGATAAATATTTTTATCAGTGTAATTTTGAGTTGGCGCCACACAAACAATTAACGAACGTCAATCCAAAATTAGTTAAAAAGATTTTATATTTTAATTTTTAGTGGAGACCTATACCAACTTCGAGGTAGATACTTAAATAAAAATATATACGCGTCGACTTGAAACCTGCTCTTTTCCTCGTCGGTTAAAAATCTGCTTCCTGAACGCAAACTGTAGTGATGCATACATTTTTCTAAATTTAATTACATTTCCAAAAACTTATTACACGATAGCAGCGTTTCAAACTTTTGACAATAGATGTCACTCTGTCGATCTGTGAAATATATAAAAAGTAAAGTTTTGTTGAAAACTGATTCAATTCGTATCTGATGCAAACTTGGAACAATTCACTCACATTTAGCATCAGTCTAATAATGCATTGACGTAGTACTGTTCATTGTGGTTTTGGTAACATTGCATTTGAGCATGTATCATAATAATATTGTACATGATGTAGGGTATTACTTGAATGAAATGCTCTATTCACCTATTATGTAAATACATAATGCATAGGTACCATGATGAGTAAAATTGAACCGTAATTTAATACACGAGGATATAGCGTTACACCAAGATTACCTTCTGGATAAGGTTTACGTACAGATAGTATGTAATCTTTATTTTAGGTACACAAAAACTAAATCAAAGTTCAACAGTAAAAATAATTAGATTCAGCGTTCAAATATTGCGAATGGTCTAAATTCTAAAACATGGATCAGGATCAGGGTAATTCATAACGTACGGGAAACATTGAAAGTGTTGGTGGGGGGAAGGGAAGAGGACAAAATTCAATGTTATTTATTAAGCGAAAATGGTGTACAATTTAGGTTAAAAAAAACCATAAAGATTTTAATATCTTCATACGAAAAATTTTTAATAAACAAAAATATTAGTAGCACAACTGACAACTGATGTGATGTTGGTACTACTGAAATTGTCACAGTAAATTGACGGAAAACTCAATGGGTGTAAAACGAATGACGAATTGTTCTTTGCAATTTATTGACAAGAACATTTTACCAATTTATTGACCAATAAGTGTAAAACAGGCATTACAGTTGATTGCTCCTTTATTTTGCATTTAATTGTTTCCTATACTTTATATTTCATTGTTACCTTTAGTTTGCATTTGATTATTTCCTTTACTTTACATTATGTTTTCTTTATTTTACATATTTTCCTTTACTTTGTAGTTTGAGTATTCCCTTTCCTTTACATTTGATTGTCCCTTTACTTTGCATTTGATTTTTCCCTTTATTTTGCATTTGATTTTGCCTTTACTTTACATTTGATTTTACCTTTACTTTGCAATGCTTGCTCCCTTTACATTGCAATATTTGTTTTACATTTGATTCCCCTTTACTTTGCATCTGATTTTTCCCTTTATTTTGCATTTGATTTTGCCTTTACTTTACATTTGATTTTACCTTTACTTTGCAATGCTTGCTCCCTTTACATGACTACTTATTTTACATTTGATTCCCCTTTACTTTGCATTTGACTTTTCCCTTTATTTTGCATTTGATTTTGCCTTTACTTTACATTTGATTTTACCTTTACTTTGCAATGCTTGCTCCCTTTACATTGCAATATTTGTTTTACATTTGATTCCCCTTTACTTTGCATTTGATTTTTCCCTTTATTTTGCATTTGATTTTGCCTTTACTTTACATTTGATTTTACCTTTACTTTGCAATGCTTGCTCCCTTTACATGACAGTACTTGTTTTACATTTGATCCCCCTTTACTTTACATTTGATTTTACCTTTACTTTGCAATACTTGCTCCCTTTACATTGCAGTACTTGTTTTACATTTGATTCCCCTTTACTTTGCATTTGATTTTTCCCTTTATTTTGAATTTGATTTTGCCTTTACTTTACGTTTAATTCTAATCGCACATTTATAAGTTTGATGGCTTCGTGTAGCTTTACGAAGAGCCGTACAAAATTTTGCATTGCATTGTTAAAAGATTCGTTTTACCAAAAGCTTAACACTTTTCCTATAATTCAACTATAAATTTTCCACTATACTTCGTACCGTTTGATTTAAAGTTAAATATATTTCATAAATATTCAAAATTGTACCGTTCTTTGTTGCTACTCCTTTCTGGTTTATTTTCAGTCGAGTTATTACGTAAATAAGATGCGTTATATGTATGTACCAGTAGCAAACTATATGCCTGTATGGAAATAACAATTTCAATACTGCGTCCCTTTCAATGTGCGTCCCATCCAATATTTGCACAATTAATAATACATAGCACAACAATCAGCCCTTCTCATCTCATTGTGACAAATGTCAACATTTCTCGCACTGACATTTGAGTGATGTATATTTGAAGGTTTGGCGTTTCCAGGGCAGAACATGCTGCGCGTGTTTTCCCGTGTGGAAGCCGTGCGAGATCAATGGAAGCTCGCTGCTGTGCTTCCTGCAGAAGACATCGCTCCTCCAGATCCGCAGCAGTCGCCGTGCTCGTACCAGTACTCCTGACCACTGTTCATGTGCCACATCGTCAACGGATTTATAAGTGCCGATTCAACCAATGCCGAATTTGTAAGTTTCACTTTTAGCGGAAATGTTAGGTTAGGTTTAATAATGTGATGTTGTGAGGGTTGGCAGCAATAAACTAACTGTGGTTTGACACTTTATTTACACAGGGATTAGAAATTTTGTGGAAATACTACACGGAAATAGTTAAATGCACTCATAAAAGTAACTTCTTGTTTCAAGAAAATTTTATTTCTTTCAAAATGATTAGGTTCAAATCAAATCAAATATTAATTTTATTTATCTTCTTTTACTGCATTGAAAAAAAGATTATTTATTAAAATAATGCAAATGGAATCGTATAAATTTTAAACAAAATGTTTTTATTTAAAACGATATCCTTTTGAATTTAAACTTCTCCTATTCAAAACTACTTCGTCTCCATAATAAGTCTCAGTTGAATACCGATATGTTCCTTCAAAACTAAATTAATTTTCATACAAGAATATTGATTAAACCTACAAAAAATTTCAATGTGAACGAAATCGGATTGACACTATTCAAATCAATTTATCTCTTCATTTAAAGGGAATCTGTTTGTTCCAAGAAAACTCTTTTATCAGTGTACTAAAAATTAAACAAACTAGAATAAAGTTGATCGACGAAAATAAATTTCTTGAAATGTGAAATGAGTATTCACTGTGATAAATAAAGTGTCTGAATCAAGTTGTTGAAGAGTCCAGAGTCATGTAGCTCTTGATTTTATTGGCCCTTTGACGCTGTAAACTTTTAATTGGGCACATAATTAAGTTTTGGTCGTCGTTGACAGCGAAAGGCATTTATAAAATCAATGACGATGTTTATTAATCAATGACATCACCTTTTGTGTTCCATATCAGATCTGAGAGAACCGTCAAAATGGTGAGATAAAAATACAAGGATGTCAATGTCTTTCGAAATTATTGTTGTAATAACTTCTGCCGTACATTTTGTTGATAATTGAATAACTCGAGTTAATTTCAGTGAAAGACGTGAAGTTATCACATTAATCAATAGCTAATTTCATTACGGAGATACTATTCCAATTTCGCCATTTTGTGTTTCGTTCATTCGTCGCAGAGGTACAAGGGTAATTTCGGAAGACAGCTAATCGTAAGATGCAGTTAGTTTTTTCCTAACGTAAGGATACAGTGCCAGGACTATTTACATCTGATACCTTATTTTAATAATAAAATTTAATAAATAAAATAATTAAACTTTGCAGTAACGTGCCACAATGATCGTCTACAAATTTTACAAGCACTTTTATAGTTTCATCATAAAATTGGCTTACTCTAATCCAATTACTTTTTTTTATTAGATTATGCTTGCAGTTGATAAAACAGACTGTAGTAAGATCAACCGTGAATCTTGATCGAAAGTACGAAGTAAAGTAACCAAAAATTATTCGTTAATTTTTTTTTGTTCAACGGATATTCAGTATACAAAATTTAAGACATATTTCGAGTGGAGCATGTTGATATTGCGCTGCTTAAGAATACAACTATTCTTCTGTTCTAATTCAAAAATACAAATTTATAGGTATCGGGAGTAGAATTGAAATATGGCCTATAAGGATTACAATGCTATTTTTTTATTGCTGTAACTTTTTACTTATTCACTTTACAGCAAAAGTATAAATACAAAAGTTGTTCAGAATTAAAAAAATAATGCAATAAAGTCCAGTTTGTTACCCAAATATTAGTATTTCATTAAGATTATAACATAGCCATGGAAAACTTTACGAAAAAATTTTGACATTTATCAGGCAGATGTAGATTTATTTATTACAGTATTATATTATTTACTATAGAAGTTTCATTGAAGATTGTAATTAGATAATGGGAAATTGAAAGTTCATTTCTTTTTCTTTTCCCTCTATTGCATGAATTATAATTTTTTTAAATAAAGGCTAAAAAAATTATTTTTTACAAAAGATATATTCATATATTTAAAATAAGTGTGTTACATCAAATTATTTCTTAAAATTAAAAAAAAAATTTTATTTTTGTTCACTATTGGGAACATTATGAACAAATTCAACTTACAATAGAACTTTGGTCTATTGGGTCGTGTTTGCATACTATACAAAATTGTTTAATAAACAACGTCTTCTGGGAAAACATCAGATAAAAAAAGTTTTTGGAAATTTTGTAAAGGTGTATTTAGCTGTAATATATCAGCAGGTAATAAGCTGCTTCCTTCAAATTATACATTTTCTATCTCAGTTTCTGTAATTATCCTTTTCCACTTCAAATTTTTTTTTATGTTGGTCAAATTAGGAGGAATGACCTAATTGGCAATTGACAAAGTTTATATAATGTTACCAAATGGTTACAACATGATTGCCATGAAAGTAAACTGCATAAGAAAAGAAAAGAAGAATTTTAAATTTTATGTCCCACTGCCGACAGTTACAAATTTGTCGATTGGGAACAGTATGCAATAGAGGGTTAACTGGCAAATAAATAAATCTAAAACTGTTCTATGAAATATAACAAATATTTATCGTTTTTGTTTAATTTTCCAAGGCCTTGTTACCATTATTCCAATAAATATTAATTTTAATTTGATTGATACATCGTGATATATTAATATTTAGGTAACCAAATGCCTTATTGCATGTATTTTTGAATTCAAAACAATTTTTGTATTTCCGCTTTTGCTAGAAAGGTAATAGGTAAAAAGATATATCATGACACCTTTTACCCATTATGGGTGTAGCACTCTGCGTACGCATATCTCTGGAAGTTATATATTTTGTGTATGAAGTGGGGTTACCAGCCGTTAAATCATGGCCCCCAAATATGTTAGTGGTAAGGGAACCACAGGGGAAAACTTAAAATGGTAATTTTCGAGAGTGGTATTCGAACTGAGGATGTCTTGATATACAGTCCAATGCATTACCAATTATAATAATTGTATTAACATCTTCCTATAATAAACATAAATATTGATAATTATTGAATCCGAACTGAGACATAAAATATGTACTCTAGAGGTGGACATATATATCCGCCCTTACAAATACAGATCGTAGATGGAACAGCTAGATAATCGATCCGCCTTAACATTTAGCATTTCGATAATGAGTGTGTTTGTAACATTGTCTTTCAATAGTAAGAAATTAGCCACAGAGTCTTGAAACAGTGAGCAGTCGAACACATTCGAGAGCTGCGTTCTGATTACTCTCGAATGGAGAGTTCCTAGCAAGATAAGCTCGCGGCACCGAACCATTGACCTGGTTTAGCCCGACTGATTTGTAAAGCGTTAACGAAAACCTACGCTCCTCGCAATAGAATCGCGAAACGCGCTAGATTCGTGCCGCCTCGAAACTTTAGCGTTTATTCCGCCAGAACGACTTTCGTTCAAAGTCTGGTTGTGGTCGCACACCTAACCTCACATTTCACTTCGACGAATGGGGTTTTAAAATCATCGGAACGAGAACGGGCTAAGCAATGAAATTGAAAAGCTACAACTGTTGTTGTTGTTCGCGGATAGAACGAATTTTTAAACGACTTACAAACAACTGCGAGCATAATCAAATGTTTGTAAAATTATATTGGGCAAACACACTTGTTTCACACTTACACAAACGTCAAACTGGGGTCCAGAAAATTCCAGAAACAGAAAGACTACTTTCCCACAATCGTATGTAATTTTCCTAGAGATTTTACCTATGGAATTTAGGTTTATAGAAAGACATAAACAGTTAATAACCTTTCTTGACCATATATTTGATTCGAAACACAGCATTTTGGACTATTGAGAAGAAACACAGAAATTTTGCATTGAATATTTGGTTATAAAAACTGAATTTACAACGAGGTAGCATCGGAGTTAAGAGAATGCTGCGCATGTGGAAAATTAGATGAAAATAGTGGAATTTCTTAGAACCCAGTGTAGCATTCCAGGGTTAATATGTACAACTCTTAAATTTTATTTTAAAATGCGAAAGATTACCTATCATTCATAACAAATTCACATAATGAAAACAGACCGAAACATTCCACTCTTTTAAGATCTATCCAATTTTCCTTCAACCATATTACAAATAATATTAATATTTGTACCCGTCCATTTTGAAATGCTTCGTCCATTTTACTTGCATATCACAAAACCATAAAAATGCATTTTATATTTTTATATAAATAACAGAAGCAAAATACTAACTAACAATAAAAATGATTTAAACTGTCAGTTTGCCTCTTTCCATACCTATTTCATAAAACCGATAATTTTGCTGTTTTCGTATATTATTTTGCACACTAATCTGTATTTTACATTAATATTTTATCTAAATAATACATATTATTGTGTTTGTATAACATTGGCTAACCAATGCCGTGATATTCTGCCAGCAGTGATAGCAACCAAATTCAACAATAAGGAATACTTATTTTGATTGTTGTAATCAATATACGAGCCTGGAATCATATCATTTGGCCCAATTAAAACTTTAGAATAACAATTTTTCTAATCTTACAAAGAGAAATTTGTTGTACTCAATTTATTTGTATCTTAAATTCAGTTATTTTTAAGAATATCTTAAGGAAAAATATCAACTGAAATAATAATAAATTATCAAAATTCACTATCATAAAGATTTCATTGGACTCAACGGTATTAGTTGGTACCACGAACGAAATCTAATGAATTACTAAGAATTGCCCAAAAACCCTGATAGGGTCTACTTACTGTTGATGAATTGTTCCCAAAATCAATAATAAAGAATAAACAAAATGGGGTAGTACGAACACTAAAACACACCATTTTCGCTTCGTCCTCATTCATAGTGTGAGAGGTCATTATTATTTTAGTTATTTCACATATTTTACTTTTTCTATAAATTGTTTAAAAAGAAATGCTGCTTCATAAGAAAGGACGTTAGTAAGCAAGGAAGTTATGTTCTTTAGTTTAAACTTAAAGACAACGTTGACAATTATAAATCGTTGTAATTTATTTGTTTTATGTTTCAATGGTCTTTGTACATTAATTTAATGAACTTTAATAAATTGGAACATATAAGAACCGTAAAAAATTTCAGATGTCATTGTAGCACGTTACAGCACTAAAAAATATTTAATAAATAAAAATACCTAACAAAAAGTGTATTATTAAAATAGGGGAAATCTGAACCTAAACGCACAAATTCGTAAAATGTTTGTTTATAATAAGAATCGTAACTAATATTTGTGTTGTATTTTAGATGTATTTGCGTTGAGCAATTTTACTGTGAAGTTCATTATAAGAAATATTTACTAATAGGAAATAATAGTGAGTTTCTGTCATTTTTGTTATACGAATAGAAATACAGAAATTTTTATCTCAAAATGTAATTCATAGATTATATCCTTAACCGTAACAATATTTTTGTATTTTTTGTAAATGTATATCATCATAGATCTTCTAAATCTGAAAGACCGTTGATGTATACATACTTTTAATGCTATGTTAATATCTTCATATTTTATGGATGAACTGTTTATAGTTTATAAGTTAAAATACATTACGGAAAAAGGTTAATTTATAACAAAAGGATTCCATACAATAACCTAAACAAATTTCATTTGAAATAATGAGTAGAAAAAAGTATTTGTAATTTTTCTATATCAAAATCAATATATCTACAGCTATGTATTATTAACTATTATATTTAATTTATTTATAGCTTGTTGCACCTCTATTATTTTTTAAAAGTTGATTAAATAAAAAAATATTGAGTTGATTGATTTGTTTTGAAAACGGTGTAACTGGCATTGAAATATAACAGGTATAATACACACATAGTAGCAAATATTTTATTTAATAAATAATTTAATGTTATAAAGAATAGAGGGATTTATTACAATAGTATAAACACAGTTTTATAATACAATGTGATACTATAACACTGTAAAAGTTCTATTTAAGTTATTTTCATGTTGAATAATAAATGGATATGATCTATGATAATTTATTAGAAACTAAATGGATGCCAGTGATATACAAATATATATCTTTCATATTTACTCAATTAAATTAGTATTGTATCACATTTTAATTATTAGAAATAAATTGTTTTATTTTTGTGAGCCTGAGCAGTTCATGAATAAATTTATTTTATGCATTAAAATTCAAAAATGCAATATTTATATAGCAAAACCAACTGAATGCACCCTGAAGCGTTTATTATTTATTCATACATTATTTGCTAAATAAACAAATACATAAAAAGGTAACTAAAATTAAAATACACTTTGGAATATTATTGTTTTTAAAATAACTGATTTAAAACATAGTGTATTTCTAATTGGTTAAATTTGAAAAATTTTACAGAGATCTGTTAGTTCACAGTTTTTCATGGAGTATTTTCTTTTGAGTACACTGTACGTTATTATAAAATATTTGCATTAATTTTTCTGTCAAATATTTTTATTTAAAAGGAATATTCCGGCATGGTACATGAAAAAGTATACACAACTAATTTTCCTATTTCACGTTCGCAAAGTCGATTTTGTACTGTTTTTTCAAAAACAATGCTACAAAATTGAATTTTGTACAGCTGTTTTTGGGGAATTTTTATTTGTAAAATTGTCAGTCTGTCAAACTTGGAGCTGTCATTGCTCACGTAAAATTATTTCAATTAGTTTTTTTTTATTGAAGTAATAACACAATTCGTCAAACAGTAAAGCACTTTGTTTTATTAATATTACAAGGAAAGGTACTTATTTATTTTAATTTTAATAGATTTTGTGAACGTAAAATAGGAAAAGTAGTATGAAAAACACTAGTTGTTCAATATACTATTGTACATCACTGGCACCACAAGTCCGATATTTTTTATTGTAAACAGGATCAATACTCAATATATTAGTCTAAATAATTACAATTATAAATAAAATGTAACTTATGTGTATAATATGTAACACCTGATAGAGCAGTGCCTTTCATTTTGATCAACGTTTTAAAATTTTTGATATGCATTTACGAATACCGCTTTTGTAACATTACTTACACTTATAACTTTCTCTACAAACATACACCTATGTATCTTATATCACAATTACGTATTTTCCTATCATTCTTATATTCCATTTAATATTTCGATCTTGTAGTGTCCCAAAAAGACAATTTCAAAAAGAATAAATATTTGGTATTGTATTAAAGGTTAGGTAAAAATAGTATGATACATCTGTGCAAGAATAAGATTAGAATTAACTGTACTAATAATTATGTTCAATACTATCTAAAACTTTTTCTCTCTTACTGTCACTATTTTCATCACACTGATATGTATTGATCCTGATTACATAATAAAATCATGCACATAAATGACCTTCTAAACAAAATTACATTTATTTAAACCAAAAAATTTATATAGTTGTCTGTGTGTAAAACTAGTTCTCAAGCATAACAAAATTTTATTTAAATCAAAAGGACAGAATATTTGTCATTTTTGTGCATGTACTAGAATCATGAATATATTGATATTAATAAAATATATTGTATAATAGAAATAGAAAATTTAGAGCAAATTTATTTACAAAGATATTTACGTTAATGTTAGCGAAATATTTATCTTTGAGTATGTATATACGTTTGTTTGTTAGAGAAGAGATAAATTATTAAAAATTTATAATATGTAAGAAAATAGGTTTATTAAATAAATATTAGGTAAAGAGTTGTAAGTGACCAAATTATAATATTTTGGATAGACGTCAAATTTTTATGTATGTATTAAGTTATATATTTACATAATTATTAATTCGGTGAATAAATATAATTTCTACATTATTGTAATTTTTATTATAACTATTAGAAATTCAACTCATCTAATCGAATTTACTGCACATTTATCCGATTTAAAACCCTGCTTTCCATATTCATAAATCATTCTTTCTTAGTGAAGTTAGAACAGTAGGCCTCCAGATCAATAAATAGGAATATAAATTTTGTAATATTTTTATTTCGGATGTTTTGACTTACTTACAAGCCATCATCAGCAAAATATAAGTACCTAAGTAATCCAATTATAAATTGTAGAATAAGGAGTATAAATATAAAAATATTTAGGCATATGTTTTAGTTATATTAACTGTCTAAAGATTTTAATATTTGTTACAATTTTTATGTTTATATTCCTTATTCTACCATTTGTAATTTGATTACTTACTTATTTCTTGCTGATGACTTGTATTAAGTCTAAACGTCCAAAATAAAAATATAGAATTTATATATCTATTTATTGATCCTGAGGTCTACCATTCTAACTTTAATCAGTAATTTAAAAAGATCTAAAAATATATATTTTTATTTTATTATTCTTTCTTGGCCATTTTACTACTATAGTAGTAGCATTTAAAAGAATTGTTTTCATGTATTTATAAACCTGAGTGCAAGATCAATCTTACAATAACATATGTGCATTTCTATGAGTATCTTTAGTATTGCACATAAAGCATACATGAAATATTATGATACAACGATGATTCAGGATTGTACAAAATTACATATGAATATAAGCCCAGTTTGCATCATAAATCATTCAGTATAATTATAAATTATCTTATATGTTGTTCGTACATCGCCTGCATGTAAAACATACTCCAATTAATATAAAATATTGAAATAAATAAATAAAAACTTACATTATCATATGCAAAAATCTGAATGTCTGGAGACACGAATCACAAACACTGCTTTCACGCTGCAGTCAAGTCACAACTAACATAAAATATCCGTATTGCGAATATTATTTCTCGCTGACTACCAGAATAAACCTGGTATGCAGAAGTGCCATACAGAATTGTATTAATCAAGTCTAGTAATACTTATTGTTGTAATCAATAGAGTCGATATTTCCATGTTTCAAGCTTCAATACAATTCAAAAGAAATTGTAGGAAACTCGAAATTTAAAGCAGTGATTCAAATAATTTTGATTCACAAATCTCTGATTATATATGTACGAGTAGTATGTAATGACAAAATTTTGTAGATTACTATGCATAAAATACTCAATTTCTAATACTATTTGGAATGCTAAATTTGACTCTCTTGTTAATTAGAATCTAATCAACTTAATACATGTTCATAAATGCAATCTCGTATTATTTGAATTAAAAAAAAAAAAACATAATAATAAAGAAAAACATGTATGTTTATTTGACGCAGGTTTATTATTTCTGGCATGACATATTCTTATAATGAGAAATTTCTTAATAAATAATTTTGTCAAAGTGTGTGCTGAATATGAATATATTATTTATTAAATAATTAACCTGCGTAAAAAAAACAAACATATTAGCATTTACATTGAACAGATCTATTTTATTAGCCCATGTAAAAATCTAGTCACCAATTAATTGCATATTATTTTTAATTATTGCACATTCAATATTATAAATAATATCGCTGCAAAAAAATTTTTTATTGTTGTCCGTGGAGTGCATGGAGTGGTATTAGGTGTGGATTTATGAAAATGTATTTTGATCCCATTTAAGACAGTAAATCTTATAAATGTATATAGAAAAATTATCATGTATCTAAGAGTACAGTGCAATATTTAAATAAATAAAAAAAAAAATAATTACGAATATATTTGGGGTTCGGTACAATTATTACCATACAGTTAAAATTATTGACAGCAGTTTATTAAGCGTTTATTTTATAATAATTATAATAATTAATAATTACCTCGATAATTACTATATTTTAATTTAATTTATTAATACTAATGCAATTAGAATAAATTTCTTATTTGTTTGAAATTGGATTATTTGTTTCATTATGACTTATATTTGATTATTATTGATAATAATCATGTGTGTATGTGTATTAAAAATCTGATGTGGTCAGTACATAACCTTCCGCCCAATACTACTTATAAACGATACAAAATAGTATTTGATGATACTGAAACATACCTTCTTAATTATGTATTTTCTATTTATATTTGAAAAAAATTTATTTTATTTCGTAATAATAATATGGAAAGCACAAAATATTGCTAAATAATTGGGAAGAAAAACACTATGTAACAATTTCTAATTTTTGATTTATAATAATTATATAATTATAATTCAATGTAATAAATAAACATGGGATTTAAATAAAATTATATTGGGTTATATAACTGTAAGATCTTTTAAACGGTGGTAAAATATTTATAAAATACCTGAAAATAAGTATTTTCTGAACAACTTAAAATGTTCTCTAGGCAAGAAATTTAATAAATTATATTCTTTTCTACGTAAAATAATCCTTAATTTAATTATTGTACCAATTTATAGTTCAATAGTTGCACCAATAAATAAAATATTGAGAAAAATCTGAAACATAGTAGAAAGCACGTGAAAATTTAATAAATCTGAAGTTTCCAAGGCCATAATTAAAAAACTAAACGAGATATCGAAAAATAGACTCCAGATTTGAAAACTACATGCTCTACTTAACATATAAATAAATTTTCAGCGAATTTTATTTTTTTGAAATTTTGTCCAAAACCGCTTCCAGCAAAAATTTTCCAGATCGATATCTCAAAAACGAAAAAAGATACGGACCTGGCAACTACACCATTCGATTCAGCTCGTCGAAATAAATAAGTGTGGAAAGTTTCATTAAAATCAGGATGCAGAAAGAAAAGTTAGAGCAAAAAGTTTGAAAATGGCCCAAAATCCGTAAAACCTCAAGGGGTATGTATTGAAATTTTGCCAAAAATTTTCATCTCTTAGAATTTTACTTTACATACCCTGTCCAATTATTTTGGTCCTGAAACTTGTGAAAAATTTAGTTTTAGCTATATCTGGGCATTAGTTTTTGAAATTTTGGCGATTTTATGCAGCAGAGAATTGAGAAAAAAATCCGGAAAAATGTTTAAGCGCCTATATATTCAAAACGCAATACGATAATTGAAATTGATTACAATGAGCTTGTAGAGCATACTTTATTTGTCTTATATATAAATTTTTAGATGAATGGCCTGTAAAATACAAAATGTATAATCAAATGAATAAAGAATACGAAATATGGAAAAATGAAAAAAAAATATAATATATAAAACAAAGTGATGTAATTTTTTTGTAATTTAACTTATAAATAATTCCTAAAATATTACATTCTGAATTGAGTAAACTGAGTATTTAAATACTTAAAACAAAAGATAACATGTGATGTATACGTATTCATTATAAATATAATTATGTAAGCATTTGCCTAAATTGTTCTATTTGATATATGCTTGTGGACAACCGTCCAAAACTATTAAAAAGTGCCACAATTTCATCTCTCTGAAGACGAAACTCATTGTTCCTCATGTCCAGAACCATAGCATTAGGTTTAATACCATCGAATTTTCCCGAAAATAATATTTTCAAAGCCGTTCCCAATCCTTGAGTTTGCAATTTTCCCCAAAGTTTACATTTGTCACACCCAACACAATCCATTATCCTGGATATATTTCTAAAATGCTGTCGAAACTCTTCTTTCATTTGTTTAGCTTGGAATCCTCCATTAAACATTTTGCTCTCATCAATATGATTGTTGAAGTCTCGTATTATCGTGAGTAATTCGCTGATAAAATTTCGCATGTCTTCATCAGTACTGTCATTTCCAGAGAAGAATTGTTCGTGTTGTAAGTATGGAGATGCTTTAGCCAAGGCTCGTAGCTCCAGTAAATATAAAAAGTACAAATTTCGTAGCCAATGTGGACCTTGTCCATTTGTATGATCTGGATCAAATCGTCGCTTGAATTCTTCAAGATTTGGTCCCCACTGGTTTTTCGTAGCAACGAAATTTAAATTCTTGTTGGTTTCTGATAATAAATAATCCGCGCATAAATGAACATTGATGCTAGCATGTAATCCAGACAACACTCTATAAAATACACGTTTTTCTAAACACATGCCTTTTAAGTTTGTGATTCCTATGTATGTTGTAACATCGTTGTTTGGTCTGAAACAGTTTTCCTCATAAATACTCTTCCAAATTCTATGTGCTGATTCTCCCTTGTACCCTGTATATCTTTCAGGGTTTAATAACAAATCTACATACTCAACATCATCATTGTCTTCTTGTTCAACACAAAAGTTATCTTGTGCATCATCATGAACTTTCCACAACTCAAACTCTTTGTAACTTTCTGCACTTATAGTTGTATTCAAATAACTCAGTTGGTCGTTATGATCATTGTTACAATCTGTTAAATATTTTTCATTTAGGTTATAATTACCGGCTTTTAGTACAGCTGGTATGTCATTGCAAGGTTGTACATGACAATCTTTCATTCCACAGCGGCTGTCATCAATCCAAAAGGGACAATCACGTTTTAAATTTACTTTATAGAACCTAAAGTAATCATTTGAAAGAATGCTTTTAAGTCTAGGATAAATCTTTACATTATTATAGTAATCAACAGTATCAACACTGCATGTACAATCATCTATTTCTCCTTTCAACTTACAAAAACAATTTTCACCAACTTTTATTCCAAAATAACTATTACAAATGCTTAATAACACAATACAACAAATTTCTGCTTTTAACAACATATTGTACTATAACCGGTCTCATGTTTACACGTACTTGTAGCTTTTGAAAACCACGTATGCTTTAAATTTAGCCGGTATATCCATCTTTTCTTAAGGTAATTATTCGATATTACGAGTTATCCATCAAAGATTATATATTCATTTATAATCATTTTCAATATCACAACAACATTGTAGTGTAGTGATCATTCTACACATCAATATTATTTTGATGTTTTATAACTTAGGTTATGTCAATGATACACGGTAGAACCAAATCTGTTCATTCCAGTGCTAATATTGAAAGTAGGTAGTTATTTTCTTTTGGTTCACTCTTCCTATTCAACACATGTTATTATTGAATATAACTTAGTACTTCTCTAATTATTTCAAAATAAGTTGCAGATTGTCATATTTGAAATGACATTTTGTTAAAACAATGTCAAAACTGTTAATCAAATATACAGGTGCAAAAACCGTCAAATAAGTTGATGTAAACATAAATTGGAAAATAAAAATTGTGTGTAGTTAAATAAACAATAAGTAAGACTATAGAAAATGATACACATCACAACAAAATAATAGATAGCTATTAAATAACAGTGAATGTATTTTCATTCCACAGTTGAAAACCAATGTTGAGTATTTCTTAATCGTCGAAGTAAATGTTTTCAAAGCTGTGTCACAAATTGTCTCGCGAATTTGTACATATATTAAAATATTTATTAAACTCTTCTTGTCATCACAACATGCATCATTATGCAACCCTACAATCATATGAAATAAGCAAATTGTATTGCTTTCATTTTCATAAGTTATAAGACTTCATGTATTTTGCCATGGTATAATAAATCCTCTTGTTTCATTACTTGAAGTGAAAGAGTCGTTACTTTTTGTAGATATACCTATGTAAGATAAAAATTAATAATACTATTTATTAATATAACTATAATTATATAACCTGGTAAGAACATTTCTTTGTCTTTAAATATTTAATTATTTGAGACTTTATAATTATTTATTCTGTATTTTAAAAATTGTATATGAAATCGTAGCAGGGCAAACAGCTGATCAATGTTTTGTAGGGTGAATGCCAGCAGTGCCGTGCACGGCAAAATCAAGAACTATGAATGGAACATAATTCAAATTGGTGTTTGATAATTTTTTTATGGAATACCACATTTTTTGTATAATCACATGAATTAATCGAATAAAATAATGAAGAGTATATCGTTTTACTTATTTTCTTATATATTTAAATTACGTTTTTGATTTATCAAAAGAAATGAAATGATTTCATTGATTTTATTGCAAAATAAGTGAAATAATGTATCAATCTTTCTTTATGAAAATTACTATACTTCTGGAGAGCAAATAACCGGCACACATTTAATTTTTTTTATAGTAAGTACATAAATAAAACGTTTGGTGTCAATCAAGTGCAGAAAAAACAGCATAATGTTATTGATCGGTCTGTTTAATAAACAATATTGATAGAAATTGAAATTTAGTAGAATATTGGATGAAATAAGAAAATAAATTCTTTCCAAATAATTTTAACAAAGTTTAAAAAGAACTGAAGTAGCTTTGAATAAGTTTCAATACTTCATATTACCTCCCCTAGCTTTAACTATTGCAAATCTTTATATTTAATTTCCGATTATTTTTGTTCATTAAATAAACTGATAAGTACAGCAAGTTATTTTTTCTACATCTTAATAGTCCATTGAACCGTAAAACACCAAAAAGTTCATTGAAAGTACAGCTAAAATAATGTTATTAACAGAAATTTCAAAAAAGGAGTAGTGTCCCGATTTTTTGCACGCCAGTAATTCAGAAATTTATAATGTATTAAAAAATTTGTTAAGCATTACATTAGTCATAATTGTACAAATATTTGAATAATAAAGGGATATACGTATACATTAATTAAATTAACTTAATTGTTTGCATTGTTTAGTCACCCGAACTGCAGTTTTAGATAACGTAATAATCTGAAATCTTACAGATTATGTGACGATTCATCCATATGACGCGCGCTTTTCTCGAATGTTCGCGAACTGCCGCGGAATAATATTGTTCTAGAAACGATACTGCGCCGCCGCGAAACAGCTGCTATATAAGCAGACCCGGCACTCACGTCAACTATATTCAATTCAAATCTTCTCACAGTTTGCAACGAAAAGTAAAGTGTGTTTGTGCGAATATTGTGTTCATTGATTGATCTACATTTTGAAATACCAACAATGGCATTATTTGTGCTTCGTGATTTCGACAGAATGAACCAGCCCATCGGCTTGGAACTCAGCCCTGCAGATCTCCTAGCTCCATTCTTAATTCCGGACAACTGCGAAGTAAAGCGGTGCCCTGGATTTCGTCGTTCGTGCCGAAAGCAGGCCCATACCCAAAATAACAACAATATCGTCAAGTGCAACAAGGAACAGTTCCAGGTGAGCCTAGACGTTCAACATTTCACTCCTGAGGAAATCAAAGTCAAAGTCGTGGAGAACTCCATCGTTGTGGAAGCCAAACATGAGGAGAAGCAAGATGAACATGGATTTATATCCAGACAGTTCGTAAGAAAGTGCGTTGTTCCTGAAGAGTATGATATAGAAGAAGTTGCATCATCTTTGTCGTCTGATGGAATCTTGACTATCACTGCGCCGAAAACAGTAGAAGTTGAAGCTAAGGAACGGGTTATTCCTCTAATTCGAACAGGGCCGCAGAAAATTACCACCGAATTCTCAGCACAAGAAGCGGAGAAGAAATAAATTTAAATATCTAGCTATGTTTATGTATTGCACTTTGTATTGTTAAGACTGATAATAATTATTTATGAATTCTTTGTTATTGTCACTCATAGACTTGTAGCTATTTATTTAATTTAATATACAATTTTATAATTTTATTACATATGCTACTATGTACATGTATTAGAAACAAGCAGAATAGATAACTCAAATGTGAAAACTACAGAAACTTGTTTAAATTTCTCCCATCCTTCTGTAATAATACAAAATATGATCTATATATTTATTTTTAATTCTATGGGGCCCATGAATTTACTTTTGTAATTAATAAGTAGTTCAGAATTAAACTTTTTTTGTTTTAATTGCTAGTATTGTACTCAACATTCAAAATAAAATTAAATATGGGTTTTTGAAATTCTTACAATTTGAATTTGTACAATTACTTATCGCCAGAGCTTACAAACATTCAAATTATACTTAAAAATTATTTTATTAGCTCCTTGTTTAAATTCTATTATTCAATTAGTGAATATTTAGATGCTGATATAAATCTGACATACTAAGCCAATGCTGTTCTTTTTATGGTAATTTGAAGTTTAAGAAATATGTATATATTCATATATTTATATTACTTTATCAGTTGTTACAAACAGCATATACAGGATGAGTTATTTAAAGCAATCAATTAGTTTTGTTGCCTAACTAATAACTTTAAAGAGAAAAAAAATTCGCAGGATTATACAGCAAAGAGGAGGACATAATTGTATGATTGACAGAATAAAATTATTAGGGAAATGTGACAGGAGAATGGAAGTTATATTTTCATAAATGGAAAAGGATACATATTTTTATTGAAATTGATAGACCGAATCCCTTTTCATCGATTAAAATTATGGTCACAAAGTTCAGAAAACATTAACATCTGTAAGATGGAAAACAATAATTCCAGAGGAAGGCTGTGGAAAAAAAACATATTATTTTTTATTGATTCGCCTGTCAACAATGGATTTGCATCGAAAACAATTGTTGACAAATTGAAGATAGGAGTATTAATAAAAAGAAAAACAATAACTTGTTTTGTTTAACAGGTTACCTGAAGTTCTATTTTCCATCTTAAAGATGTTAATGTTTCTTGAACTTCGTGACCTTAATTTTAGGTATAGGAACATGTTATATCGCTGAAAAAGAAATACGCCGGGCTATCCATTTTAATAAAAAATACTCCTTTGCATTTAAGAATAGGTAACTTTAAATCCCCTGCCACATCCCCTAACAATTTTATTTTACCAAACACACAATTCCTTGCTGTATAATCCTGTGTATTTATTTTTTCTCCGAATTTATTAGTTAGCCAGCAAAACTGATTGGTTGCTTTTAAAACTCACCCTATATGCTGACAATCCATAATTTGTGATGTATATTTATGATTATGTGTTGAATACATATTATTGTTATTATTATAACGGCTACTCATTATTTAGGTTATATTACTTTATTGTTTCACTTCGTTACTATTACCTTGCTGTGTTAATTTTATTATTCGATTCAATAATCAAAATCCGAAATCAGATCAATAAGAAGCAGTTTGTCTTAAAATTGATGTTTATTCTATGTGTAAAATAAAAATTAATCAAATTGAAATACATATTTGGTATATTGTTACAATGTATGTGTGAATAGTGAATAATATAAACTGAAAACATTTTATTTCTAAGCATTTACACAAATACAAAATTAATACACAACAATTCAGTCTTGAATTCCACGAGTGGACCTATCTAAACAATAATTAATCACTACTCATTAATATACATTATTATTGCATCTACAACTATGTTAAACATTTAAATGAAATACTACTGTTCATTATCTGTCTCTTTGACAGATTTCCTCTCTTCGGTGTTTTTAATTTTAATAGGAATGACTTTCTCTTCAATTTTAACCTGGACCCGTGGTGCCGAAACGGTGAGCACGCCATCCGAAGACATACTGGAGGCGACGGCATCCAGCCTATACTCCTCTGGCACGAAATACCTGCGCACAAAATGCCTGGAGACGTGTCCATGTTCATCTGGCTTCTCCTCATGCTTGCCTTCAACTATGACGGAACTGTCCGCAACTTTAACTTTAACTTCATCAGCTGTGAAGTGTTGAACGTCTAAGGTCACCTGGAATTGCTCCTTGTCGCAATGCACCGTGGAACCGATGTCTTCGCTGTTTACGCGCCATGGCCGGAAGTAGTGGCTATCAGTTACCTCGTTTGGTTGTACCAATGGTGAGCGCAAGAGGTCGTTTGGGGTTAACCCAATGCCGAAGTGTTGGCCCAGGAGACGTGATGGACGCATGGACTCTAGGTCGTCCATGCAATCGTGGAACATAGATAGAACCATTTTTAACTTTCTTTCAAGTTGCACAATATTATGATGTTGCTGTATCGACGTTCGTAGTTTGAATCTGGTGCGGAGATGAATTTCGCTGGTATTTATACTCTGTGTACGACGCCATAACCAGTGGAGTGCCAAGAAATATTTGTTATTTTATACAGAAATTATTATAGAATGTAAATTATATACAAAAAGTGATTTATTAAATTAGTAAACATCTTTAAATATTGTAAGAAATGCAACAGTATAAAATGTTTTCCTAAAGTAAGTACAGTACGTGATCTATTACTTCCTTAGGGAACACCACTGCTCATAGAGAATTGATCCTGACTGTCCCAAATAGTTTCTACGCATTTTATTTTTCTTATCTTTGCTGTTTTGTGGTATATGTATTTACTATTATTTGTCTAATTCATTTCGGATAATTGTTACACCATCATGTGTAACCAAGCAGTGAAACAACAAATGATTATGTTGTTCATTCGTTGTGATTGAAAATTAAAATGACATAAATAATATAAGTACGTATGTTTATACAACTTAAATCTATCGCGATTAAACTTTTCCGTTGTTTTGTACGAAGAGGAAGTTGCAGTTATATCGTGTGTAATAATGACACAATTTATTTGCGTAGTACCGTTTTGTGGATATTGATAAAATGCACTAGTACAATTTTCACGAGATATTGGCAATTTGTATTCTTATTTATTAAAATAATAATACGCCTCTAAAGGGATTATTTGGTTAATACTTGAAATTAATTAATTAATTATTATTAGAGATGTGATTAAAATCACGCATAGTAATCAGCATATGTAAACAATACTTAACTGCACTATCTTATTTATATTTAATCATATATTTTTTTCCTATGTAATATTATTTAATATGCCGTGAGTTTCAGCTATGATGCAACATTTTTTTTCTGTCATAAATGGATTAATGTATTTATATGGATACCAGTTTAAATATTATCTTACTGTTCCAGATAAAATGTATCATATGTGGTCAATGTATAAATGAAGAAAAAATTCGGATGGTCACTTAGTACAATTGTGGTTGCAGTTTGTTTATAAATCAGTAAATTAAGATGACATGTTCATTTAACATTGGCAACCTATGGCGCATTTTATCTGGGACAGTGCAATAATGTATGATTTTACCATAGAACAATATTACCTACTGTTATATAATGAGTTTTAGATCTATGCATTTACTGGCATTTACCTAATATCAGATGCATCAAATTGTTCAATATATGAGACATTTCAATCAAATTTGTGGCAAAATTAATTAATGTTTTGTTAACATTTAGGCTTCCCTAATCTATTAAATACAATTAGTAATTAGTTTCACTTGATTTTATTTATTATTATTGTCATTTGAAACGATGAGAATATAAAACACAATTCAGTGCAATTAAAGATAGCAACCTTCTTCCAGATGTAAACCTATTTAAATTTATAAATATTTAGTTTTACTATGAAAATTAGGGATTAACAGATGTAATAATTATGAAACATACATCACTTTGATATGATGTGTAAAGTATCTTGACTTCAACTGTCCAAATGTTTAACCGTGTTCACAAATGTCATTGTCAATAGTTAGAAAATGTCTGAAATAATACGTGTTGTATATCGAAAGTTACATTCACACAATTTGAATTAAATTATACTAGTTCGTCTTTATTTTCTTTGACGGTGTAGCCATGTTTTATTATTATTATTTATCTGTCATTATTTTATTATAAAAACTGTAGTTTTCTTTATTAAACCTCCCAGCAATATATTAGTATGTAAGTATATTCTCTCTGATACTTATCACGCGTAATATATAGAGTTAGCATTATGTTAATTTAATTTCAGCTATTATTAATGAAATTTGTAATCTTTGGATGTGAATGCAAATAAAAACTTTCTTCTTTCATATTTTATTTATTTGACGAATAACTTATTCCAAAGTTTATTCGTATATGGATAGACAGAGCCTACATGAAACATTTCAATCCAATCTGTGTGAAAATGAACGAGAGAAAATTGAAATATTGTTTCGTTAACATTTTGGCTGGTTTAATCTATCAAATACAATTAATTTCAATTGATTTTGTTTGTTCATTTGTATTGTCATTTGAAATGATTAGAATATTATAATACATTTCAGTGCTGCTAATGGGTATGTCATCTTTCTGTATGCATGGCAAATACATTACTGACAGCAAAGTAAACTCACATCTCTAATATTCGGTTTATAGATTGCTAATAAAATCTAATCAGATCACAGATGATACATCCAATTTTAAATGAAACACTCACTCTGTGAGTACAATGCAATTATATTATTGGGATCTTGAAACATTAATATAAATCAGTGTAAATCAAATGACATATTATCTGTACCTTGTATCCATTGAAGCATTTGGTTCCTCGTTGCTACAGGTAAAATGTCCACTCACGTTGCACAGTCTAGGTATAAAGAAAGAGAAGCAAACATATAAGCACTAAAGTATATAAAACACATGTTGCTGTAACATCTCAATCCACTAGTAAACAAAGTGCTGCACTTTTTTTACTGCATTCACTAATTTATCACAATTTTATCCACAACACAACACAAAATCATCATAGCGTCCATTGAACTGAACGTCAAATACAAGCGACTGCCTATCACAGAACACGAGTCGAAGCTCAATAATTAAATTAATTGCAAGTTATTGCTCGCTTTGTCCTACAAATAAAATAATATAAAACCATATTTAAGCAGTACAAGTATTGTGAATGCAGATAAAATGTAATGTAACAGCACAAAACACACTGAAAAATTATTTACTTGCATTAATAGATTTAAAAGGATTTTTGTTATTCGTAAAAAGCATGGATTATCAGATGTAAAGAAACATGTTCACATAGCGATTTCAATTTATAACTACATAACAATAAAAATTTCACTAGGTTTGAAATGAGTAAGTTAAAAATCAAAGTAGAAAGTTGAAAAGAATATTAATAAATCCATTTAGAGCAAAATATTTCATTTCAAATAAAGTTTTACAGGCAGAAAATCAATAAGAAATTATAATCATTATGCATAATATATTTTACAATCACATTTTTTATAAATATTGCTATTTTTACGACTTAAAAAAATCTTGATTAAATCTTATTTAATATTTATTCAGTAGGATTGTAAGTATAGAAAACTTAAAAATATTAATATTTATACTATGTACAATTTGAGCTAGAAGACTCAAAACATTACACTTTGTGTACAATAAAAATAAAAAAATAACAGAACTAGAAATTCTTAACACTGCTTATTTTCGTACATTAACAGTTGCAGTTTTACAAACATAAAATACCACAGTATTAGTATCGTTGTCAACATATACGGTTTTTTAATATAATTTCTTATTTTCTTGAATTCTCCGTACAAATAAGTATATGTACGTTTAGGATTCGAAGATTGATAGGATGAAAAATGTTTTAAAAATACAAGTCTTTAAGTGTAGGCCCTGAATATACATACGTGTAATAAACAAATACAAATGTACAAAATTATAGTTGATATAGATTACAAAATTAATACACTTTATATATAAAAAATAAAAACGAAACTCATCAGAATTATTATTTAAATCTTTGGTATAGATTTTAAACGTTTTCCATTTAAAATTAGAGATTGTAAATTTGCAATACAAAACTTATTTTTACATATATATTTTCTATACGCACTATTTATACGTAAGTCAACAGATATGTTCACGCACGTTTTATTTTATTCATAAATTGAATGGAAGCTCACAGTCGTTCTAATTAAGTTGATAAAAACCACATGATGATGTAGGTTGTAGGTAGTACTTAAAACTACAATGAAGAATTGACATGTAATAAACCAGTGCCAGACAATGAAACACTATCGGTCGTTTCAGTACACTACAATAGGTACAGTTGAATGTTTTTAAAGATAACATCCCAATCATTATATTTTAATTTCAACTTAAACAAAATTTCAATGTAGTTTACGTGTCCTGCACAAATTGAAATGTTCTCCATAAAAAATTCAACGAAAAGTAGATACGAGTATACTCTGATATGTACAAAAAAACTTTCATCAATTTACATCAGTTTTTATAACTTTACTTGTCGATTAACTTTTAATCATTCATAATTCGGTCAATTAATTTAATTGTCTAATTACTAACAATATTTTATTACAAAATCGGGACTTTGTAATATGAACATTGTCGGAAAAGTTCAGCAAGTCTAGGGGAGAATTTTACATGTCTAGGTATATTTACACTATGTGAAATACTGCAGGCCAGTTTGCGTTAGTCTCAGTCTTTTATTATTAATTTACCGCGGGCGAATAGAGTTCGAATTCACTTGATTAATTATTAGTCTATTATTTACACAAATATTATACATGAGTCGCTAAGGTTCCGCGTTTGATTGTGGCGAGATTGGCATTGGGCACGATGTACTGAGTGGTGGGCGAGTTGGGCAAGCGGGCGACCTGCGGCACGGCTCCGTTGGCGCCCAACGTGGTTGCGGTGGCAGCCGAGCTCACGGGCGCGCACGAGTTAGCCAAGTTGCGGCTGGCGTCGCGCGTGTACGGCGGCGGCGCTGGCGTCGCGGCGGGGATGGCGGTGTGCGGCGCGGGCAGACCCACGTTGCTGTTCCGCAGGTAGGGGTTGCCGTACGCGGCGCTGTACCGCGGATCGATGCCGCCTATGTTCCCGTTCGGCAAGTTCTGTGACGGCGACATGTGGATGTCGGTCAAGTCGTTCAGTGGCAAACTTGTCCCCGACACTGGGATCTGGTGTGATTGAAGCGAGTTTAGTTGCAGCCGCGTGGACTGCATACTTTCGCGAGTTGCATCGATCGATGATTGCAGAGCAGGCTGCATCATTGGTGGCGGGTTGTAATCGCGGGCATAGTCTACATATGGCACGTAACCGTTGTTGTTTTGACCATCCTAAACAAATAACATATTTTCAATTCAAGCTATATCATTATCATAATATAAAAAAAATCAGGTGTAGTCAACACACTACTTTCTTATACATATAAAACCAACTGAACACGTATGACTTGTTCCTTGCATATGACTTTATTTTGACAATTATTTTTTGTTCTCATTGTAATTACGATTTTTTTCATGATTCCAATACTTCCTTATACTTTGTAAAATAAAGTAATAAAGTGTCAAATTCTAAAAAGCATTAATGTAATAAAAAAATATCTAAACATCTACTTATGATGATAACTTAGTATCGGTATCGAAATACATATTTATTGTATGGAATACTAATTATTGTAAAAAATGACACTGCTATGCTATTTGATACAACGAACACAAATTGCTATCACTATATATTATAAAACACAGGAATTATTATGATTTTGTATATAAACGAGATTATTTACCAATAGAACCAACGTTTTGAATTACGCACCAACGGAGAAATTTAGTGACATGCGGTTGGTAGTATTGCATTGCGCATAACCTCCTCTGTAACTACATGTTCTTTGTTTGTTGATTTCTTGTTTAGTTTTCGTGATATTGTTATTTAAGTGCAATGTGTTTAAGTGTAGTGCTTTGTAAAATTGTGCAATTTTCTGGAAACATGAAACTCGGAAAAACTATAACAGAAACGCAAAAAGAGACCAAAGTTCTGGCGAGACAATTCATGGACAGTGCATTCGAACACTCAGATTTATTAATTCGTCTTAGTTTCTATAATATACTCCTAAAATATTATCTTATTATTTTAAGGCTTAAGGGATAGATTTTTTGGACAATATAAAAATTCAGAAATAATTCCATACAGCAAGTTATCGTAAAAGAAAATCTTCAGATTCCAAGATTAATTATTGGTTGTTTAGTGTGAGTAGTAATAAAAATCGATTAGTTATATTTACGCTACTTACGCTTTTTGGTGGGAAGTTAGGTTCCGTGTACTCGGCCGAATATCGATAGATATCTTGACTGGGGAGATTAACGGGTCCTGCTAATGGAACCCCAATTCTAGTAATGACTGATTCACTTCCCGTTTCTGATTCAGCACCAGGGATGTAATCCATTTCACAATGTACATTGCTAACAGATGATCCCGTCCTGAGATCTAATTTTAAATCTGATATGTTTGAGCTGCGGTCGGATTCTTTGCACTGTTTCTCTATCGTGTTTGTATCCGCTGAAATTAAAATGAAATGTATCAAATAATTCCACATATATAATAAGTTTATATATACCTTCAGGTTGCTTTTTGTTTTGTCGCTGACACAAAAATATTATCATGATAATGATAATTAAAACTATCACTGTTCCTACAACTCCAATTACAACTAATAGCAAAGGGAAATTCTCTGCAATACAACAAAATCATTAGTGACCGTATGTTCACTTGTACAATTAACAATTACTTACTTTGTGGTTTAAGACTAATTTCCACCATGTCACTTCCGTAAGGATTTGCAACACTACAGTTGTAATTTCCAAAGTGACGCTCTTGACTTTCTCGTATAATTAAAGTAGATTTTATGCCTTCAGGTAATGTGTCTTCGAGTATTGTGTAATCTTGCTCATTTTGATTTACTGCTCGACCATTAAAAGTCCAAATTACTTTTTCCGGAGCTGGGATGGAAAATGCCGTACACTCAACGCGTACATTGTCTCCTTCTATTCCAAACTGCGTGTGGTGACTTACAATTGACGGAGGACCTGCAATTGATTTCTCATTAACCTCACACTTAAAAAAAAAAAGAATTCGAAATATATGTATGTACTTTTCGGGATTGGGAAACCTTATGGTTATTATCCCTAGGATTAACATAACATGACATCTTAATATTTGCCATGTGTATTGCCCACGCGGTGCAAATCAGATCATAGACATTTTTCTGACCTGACCCGGATTCGAACGCACTACCTCTGTTTCCAGAGGGAACACTCTTGTCACTTTGCTATTTCCACGTTTTTTTTTTTTTATTGCGAAGATGGAAAGAGGACTAACTGTTTTGGTCGCCGCCTCATGAGTGGATGATTGTGAATTTATATGAACATGACAAACGAGCATGTTCTTCAGTGGGATTCGAACCCAAGACCTCTAACGTACTAGGCTAGTGACATAGTCACTACACCACCGAGATTGACATAACTGCTTTGGTTATATACCGTCTCATGAATGGACAAATTGTGAATTTTGTAAACAGCACAAACTCCCATGCCCTTCAGTGGGATTCGAACACACGATCTCTAGTGACATAGCCACTACACCATCGAGATCGATGAGTATTTATTTGGGAATATATACCACGGAGATTGACATAATTGCTTTGGTTATATACCGCCTTATGAATGGACAAATTGTGAATTATTTAAACAGCACAAACTCCCATGCCCTTCAGTGGGATTCGAACCCACGATCTCTAGTGACATAGCCACTACACCATCGAGATCGATGAGTATTTATTTATTTGGGAATATATACCACGCAGATTGACATAATTGCTTTGGTTATATACCGCCTTATGAATGGACAAATTGTGAATTTTGTAAACAGCACAAACTCCCATGCCCTTCAGTGGGATTCGAACCTATGATCTCTAGTGACATAGCCACTTCACCATCGAGATCGACGCGTATTTATTTATTTGGGAATATATACCACCGAGATTGACATAACTGCTTTGATTATATACTGCCTCATGAATGGATGAATTGTGAATTATATAAACAGCACAAACTCCCATGCCCTTCAGTGGGATTCGAACCCACGAACTCTAGTGACATATCCACTACACCATCGAAATCGGCGCATATTTATTTATTTGGGAATATATACCTTTCAAATAGATAGTCGCTTCGGAGCCAATTTCTGGAAAGCCCATAACAGACGCTTTGCAGTAATATCTGCCCGCTGTGCTAGCATCCACCCGCAACGTGAGGTTTGGATTAGATCCAACAACTCGTTCAGAATCTTCATGGATCCAAGTGACATCCGGTGGTGGGTTACCATCCACGTCACACGTCAGAGTTACACTTGAACCTAGATCAGCTTGAACTGATTTTGGTTTCGTGCGAAAATGTGGACCATCTGGAAAAAAATCTTTTACATTTTACAACAAGAAAAACAATAGAATATTGTGTTATTAACAGTTAATGTGATATTTGTACATGCAAAACACACAAAGTTATATTTACACCGAATAAAACATGCTAGTTTTGCTTCAAACATAGAAAATATAAATACAGATCATAAAAAAATTATCTAGCATTTCGAGTTGCCTTAGAATACGTTGTTTTGTTATTTTCGTTTATTTGTTTTATTCTTAACTGTCAAATTATTGAATTACAACCTTCTGCTTGTTGAATACAAATACATAAACACATACTTTTATGACGTTCGTAGAAAAATAAATAATAACTACTTACAACTGATGTCCAAAGTCTCGCTTTCTTCACTTTTTCCTACAGGATTATGCACTTCACATTTGACTATAGCGTCGTGATATTTCCGTGTAACGTTGTGGATTATAAGCTCCGTAGTGTAATCTCCCACGAATAGTTCGTCGTTGATGTACCATTTGTACGTTACATCTGATGGATTTGCGTCAGCTTTGCAACCTAATCGGACTTCTACACCTTCTGGAATTCGTCCGTTGCTTCCCGCTCCGGATATCACAGATACGGTTACTTTCGGTGCATATTTCACCTATAAAAATATTATTTATACAAAATATTACATAAATCTTAACAGACAATATTGTACGCACTTCAAGTTTTAATTTTGCAGAGCGGTGTGTTCTTTCCGCAGTGTTTTGTGCTTGGCAAGTAAATGTTGTGTTATGATGATCCTTTTTCGGGGTTAATTTCAAAATTGATTTAGAAGTAAATCTTCGTCCGTCGGGTAGAGGATCAACTATGGACTCTAAACCTTCAGTCATCACGTTTCCTAGGCCGTCTATCCACGTAATCTATAATAAAACCAAAATCGAGTTTGTGTTTAACATAAATGCGATATTCATGTAGCTTTCCATTGCGTACGAAATTTTAACTACGATTGTTCGGAATTTTATAAAATAGTTAATTTTAATTTGGTATATTTTTATTGAAATTAAATTTAAATTAACTTCAAATCAAAGTAGAAACTGACTGGAATAATTTTTACGCGTTGAAAGCCACGTCAATCAAATAAATAGTGCGGTAATATTTAAAAACCGCTTTAGTGCAATAAAATATCTGAAGTTTCGAATGTATAGAATTAAAAAAGTATCATTAATGTATATAATAAATAATTATAACTGACAAATGTGAATATGACATCATTAGAATAAATTTTGTAAAAATCTATATAAGCTGTCACAAAACAATTGAAAGGCACTTTATGTAACTGCTTTTAGTGTTATGAAGTAAAAATTATAACATGAAAGTAGATAATAGTTATTTACGTAATCAATTATGAAAAAAGCGATATTGTTTAACGAGTTGTAAGTTTGCCAAAATGAGTGTAGCGAGTTTTGCAAATTACGCGAGTTGGTCATTATTAACTCGGATGATTTGCATTACTCGCCTACGGTTCGTGACGCAAACTTCATCTTCCCTCATCCCTCATATAATAATATTTTATTTTTCACAACCCCAATATTTATGATGGTATTTATGTATTCAAAATTATTTGAATTGTAAAATAATTTATGATAGATACCTTTGATTTGATTAATTTTACCCTCACGATGGGAGAGAAAGTGCACAAATCTCCCGTAGATATGAAATTGGCTGTTACTATTATGATTTTGGATAGAAATCTAGTTTCTCCCCGGTCGTGAAAAAATACATTTACTTAATGAAAATGGTAAATTATCTTACCTCTGCGGGAGGTTTTCCTCCAAAGCTAACACACTCGAGTTCGATTTCCCTGTCTTCCGTTGTAACTAAATAATCTCCTTGTACTATTTTTGGAGGATCAGGTGGTACAAGAACCGAGATGACAGCAAAAGTTGATCGGATGCCAGGTTCTCCGCGAGGGCCCGGAGAAACCTGACATTGGTATCTTGCATCATCGTCCAACATCACTGGATAAATATCCAGCGAATAGTCACCTGAAACATATTAAAAAATCATTAGCCACTTGCATAAATATACAATTTAATTACGAGTTGAAAGATAAGTTCCTTTAAAGATTAATAAGGTTCAGGATGGTGAAGAGATTACATTACGTTTAAACGTTTCACAAAATTGGCTCAGTGAATGTCACATAAATTATACTTTTCTAAATATATCTCAAGATTCTGAGGAATCACTTTCGTCAGTTCCCGTCATATTATTATTTTTTATGACAAAATTGGGTCCTACGACCTGCTTAACCTGTTATCTTAGTGTTTCCAGGCGACGACCTTACATGGAGTCATCACACTAGCTTATTATCGCGTAGTGTAAGGGAACATTCTACTAGTATAGGAGATGATGAGACTGCGATGGTTTATTATCTTGTATTTCACAGGGAAAAAATTTAATAAAAAGATACATAGTTCTTCTTAGACAACTTCATACGAACGTGAGGTTTAGATTTTTACTAAAGTAGCAATACAATTTGTTATATACAAGATGTAGAATAGAAATGTGAAATATAGAGATTTCAACGCTATTTTTTTAAAATATTGCTGTAAATTTTTACACTTTACAGCAAAAGTTTAAATACAAAAAATCAGATATAAAAATGCATGCAATAAGGACAATATGATTAGCTACAATTTTCCTTTGCAAAATATGGCAATGGAAAATTAAACAAAAACGAAAACATTTGACGTTTCATAAATAGTATATTGTGTTATTAGGAGTAAATGTGATACTTTGTGTGCTGAGCATGTAAGTTTGAACGACGAGCGAAGCGAGTCGAACAATTACATGCGAAGCACCCAAAGACACATTTACTCCGAATAGCACATGCTATTTTTTCTTCAAACATAGAAAATAAAATTATAAATATTATAAAATGCTCAAAACTTAAAAAAATATTCTGTCTTATCTAACATTTCAAGTTGCCGTAGAAAATGCTGTTTTGTTATTTTTGTTTATTTGTTTCATTTTTAACTGTCAAATTATTGAATTACAAGCTAACTATTTTTCATAATATTTTACTTTGTCCGCCGCCGGCGTAAATGTGTTGCCAAGGATACACTTTTACGCCGGCGGCGACAATATTGAACTTCTGCTTGTTGAATACAAATACATAACAACGTACTTTTATGACGTTTGAAGGAAAACAGTTTTAGGGTTATTTTTTTAACAGAAAGAAATAGACCCTCAAATTTGCTATTATATTATCATAATCTTCTACGAAATTTTTCGAGAAAACAATAAAACACTGTAATAAATAATTCGAAATATGTTTACTGAAATGTCAAATAATAAATATTAATTTCAATGTGACTGACATATCATGAAATACAAATATTTAGGTAACTGAATTGGTCTTATTGCATGCGTTTTAAAATTCTGAACAACTTTTGTGTTTATCCTTTTGCTGTGAAGAGGTAAAAAATGTTATTGAAATCCCTATAGGCCACATTTCAATTCTACAGCCGGTATAAGTAAATTGTGTAGATTAGTAAAGAAGTGTTAGACACTTAAAATATTTTATCATCTTGTTTTAAGCTTTTAAAAGGTATGACAAATATTTTGTTCTGTTTCATATTGCTGTGAACAAGACAATAAGACAAAGGCCATAACCAAAATAACTGAGTGATTAGTTATTTCGGTTGTGACGATTGGAATGACGGATGTCATTGTGTGCTGGCTACGGCGGAGAATACAACAGTAGGAATCTATAATGACTACGGTATGTCGTATTGTTATATTCAACGCGAATTCGAATGAATTTCGCTCGCGCAATTTCGGGAAAGTTGTTAATGCACGATTTAACGAACAAATGAATTATTGTTGCTCTGATATTGTGCTATTGTTTTGTCTTTCCATCATCAGTAAATTACAAAACACTATTGATGGCATAGCACCCTACTACGTAATATCGTCTTTGGTTTCATGCCGATAATTAAATAATTTTAAATGAATTTCCACAGTATTTTATTTTTGAAAAAAATAAATTTATTGAACAAATGGAATTTATTAATTTAAAGTTAGGTCTTTAATTTCATTGATAGATTCTCATTTTTTCCCATACATCAATGCAAGCAAACTAAATTTTTTATTGAAATTAGGTAATAAACAATTTATTATTAATTTAATTTAAATATTATGTCTCACCTCAATAAGATAATATTGGATATTTCATTATGAAGTTGATTTTTTAATGTAGCGCTACTCAATAAGTAAAACATGAATATCTCTGGAATAAAGCATTTACGGACATTTGCTCAAATGAACTTGTCACCTTATTTTTAGGTGTTTAGCTATGGATTAAGTTAGGCCGTTTAAATCTGGGACACCCTGTATACACACAGAGACATCATTGAGAAAATATGTATATCCGCAAAAATCTAATCAGTGATGTTTTCATGATTCCAATACTTGGTAATATTTTGTATAAAAAAGTAAAAATTAATGTTAAATACCTTCTTCGTCGCTGCCGATCATGGAGTATCGTTCAAAACCACTGAGGTTCCGGTGGGGACCAAGGCCGAAGTCGTCCTTTGTCCATTGGAGGGTGCCACTCTTGTTTATGACCCGGCATGGAAGCGTGACCCTCGACCCGACGACCGCCGTTTGATCCTGCGGTTCCATCGCAAACTTCTGTTCCTTGATTGCGCAGACCGACGTCACGACCGCGGCCGCGACAGCCATCCGCAGCAGCAGCAGCAGGAACTGGTGACTGGGACCCATTTCACACCGATTCAGAATGTCACGGCGCCACGGAATCTGGAACAGACCGTAAACCGTCACAGATTTGTCATTTGTATGTCACGCGGCGTTTACGAGCACCGAGCTCAGCCTTGTATGTACGTATACACATGCATACGTGGATCCAGGGGGTGGATCGAGTTAAACGTGCGAATCTCCTGCACGTAAATTACATTCGCTAAATGAAACTTTGCTCTGATCAACTGCTGACTAATGTTGTGCAACCATCGCTGGCTAACGTACTACTGACGGGCTAACTAAACTTTCATAATACATTCATAATTACAATAATTATATTAAAAACTTTATCAGTTATTCTAGTTGCCTAATAATAATACCGCTGCTCTAAGACCAGTTGGTCCGACTTAACTTTGTTCCTGTATTCAAATCAAACAACCAAACTAAAAATAATTCTATTTGTATTTATCTACAGGGTGAGTTTTATTTACAATGGGGTCGTTCACCATTAAAAAAAAAATTATTATTAAACTTTATCTAAATTGAAGACTATCTACACTTTTAAAAAGTCTTAATTGTAATTCATTAAACCACAATGATTTTTTTTTAATGCTGTGATATCATTGTAGAGGTGCTGGTGGATCTCAAACAGTAGAGATTTAAATAATTTTAATCATTCCATTAAAGAAAATGTAACTTCCATTCAAAGGAAATACAAAAATGCGAAATCATTCTGGAGGGACGATACGGACTGCAGGAAATTTAAGATTCTTTCTCCAGAGAAGACTGTTAAAGAATTATGGATTCTAAGCAGTTTACAAAAGTTAAGATAGAGTGACACAGTAGCAAAGTAGATAATATTAGATATAGAAAACTACGTTATACAAAAAAAAAAATAATTACTAGCTATACAGTCAATCAAGTTCTATTTACTTTTAAATGTAAGTTAAATATTATAAATTAATTGTACAAATTAATAAGTATAGGATTCACTAGTCTTTCAACTTCTGTAAAACATTTAAACGAAATATAAATAAATAAATGGTTACGCTTCTAGATCACTTTTAGCTACGAGTATATTAGGAGTTCCCCAAGGCTCAAAACTAGGTCCACTCTGTTTTCTTATATTCATGAACGGTATAACCGTAGTCATTGATAACCAAAAGCAATTTCTTGCTCATCATATGAAATTAAATATAAATCAATTGTTTTCATTTCGTAAGAATATGAATTGTACATAAATACCAATAGTAACTTTTAGGACATATAAGGATTTAGGTAACACAATTAAAATGTTAATAATGGTTTTGGTGACAGTGAAATTGTGAAAAGCGTGTTTGTTTTATGTAAATGGTGCATTGTTCGAATTTATAAATTGTGAATTGTAACATTACACATTAACTGTATTTATTTTTACGCCAATTTATTTTGAAAAATTACACTCATGACGCAAATTATTAAGCTAAATGCTAAATGTGTGCAATAAACAGAGCACATGTCGATTTTTTAGTTCATTAGCGATTTATCAATGAAATTAAAACGCTGTTTATTCCCAGTGAAAATTCTGCAATAAAGCCATCGCTTAGCCCCAGGCGCACAGCGTAAAAACGTCGATACAAAAATATATTGTATGTATAATCTCATCAGAAAAACGTCATTCCGTTTGATTTACATTCTTTTAAGGCACATAACTCACATCCTGGAAATACAGAGACGAGCGTCCGGGCACTAAATAACGCTGATGTGATGTCATATTCAGCGCGGGGTGATGTTGCGGAGTGCGAATATGTAAAACCCGCGGACAGAACTCGCGGCGAACGTGCAGTGCCCGTGAACACGCTATCACTTTATTAAAATGGATGCGCGATGATGAACCACACGCAGCCGTGATACGCCACCGGGAAACTCATATTACCTACTTTGCTTCGCTAAAATGACATCTCGCCAATGTGTTATCACCAACAAACATCATGCAAATATTTCACCAACTTATTTCTATTTCTATTTTATATTATAAATAGGCCTGCATTTATTACCTTGTACATCATTAGAAATGATTAGTAAATCTAATTTTGTTTTAAATACATTTTGCGTTCATGAAATTTGTATCATATGCATTTTATAACATATTCAATTAAACTACACCATTACACTTCAACACTCTTCGTGTCATTTAAATACCCTGGACTATCCCGATCCCACTATCCGGACCGTTTGGCGCCCGAGCAACCTACGCCATAGACATTGCGACCTACGGAAGTACGTTTTGTAAAATACCTGAAAATAAGTATTTTCTGAACAACTTAAAATGTTCTCTAGGCAAAAAATTCAATAAATTATATTCTTTTCTACGTAAAATAATCCTTAATTTAATTATTGTACCAATTTATAGTTCAATAGTTGCATCAATAAATAAAATATTGTGAAAAATCTGAAACATGTAGAAAATACGTGAAAATTTAATAAATCTGAAGTTTCCAAGGCTATAACTAATAAACTAAACGAGATATCGAAAAATAGACTCCAGATTTGAAAACTACATGCTCTACTTAACATATAAACAAATTTTCAGCGAATTTTATTTTTTTGAAATTTTGTCCAAAACTGTCTCCAGCAAAAATTTTCCAGATCGATATCTCAAAAACGAAAAGAGATACGGACCTGGCAACTACACCATTCGATTCAGCTCATCGAAATTAATAAGTATGGAAAGTTTCATTAAAATCAGGATGCAGAAAGAAAAGTTAGAGCAAAAAGTTTGAAAATGGCCCAAAATCCGTAAAACCTCAAGGGGTATGTATTGAAATTTTGCCAAAAATTTTCATGTCTTAGAATTTTACTTTATATACCCTATCCCCCTATTTTGGACCTGAAACTTGTGAAAAATTTTGTTTTAGCTATACCTGGGCATTAGTTTTGGAAATTTTGGCGATTTTATGCAGCAGAGAAATGAGAAAAAAATCCGGAAAAATGTTTGAGTGCCTATATATTCAAAACGAAATACGATAATTGAAATTGATTGCAATGAGCTTGTAGAGCATACTTCAATTGTCTTATATTTAAATTTTTAGATGAATAGCTTGTGAAATACAAAATTTATAATCAAATGAATATAGAATAAAAAATATAGAAAAATTAAAAAAAAATATTCAACTTTAAGAAGCTGTACAATATTTGTGAATAATCATCATTATAAAAGAAAAAGCTACAGCATCATCAGTCTAGTCAACCACAATATGTACTTCTATATAAATAATTCTGTTTCTTCATCTTCAACTGAGCGGATGCCTCCTACATTCTTTATTCTTCATTTTAGTTTCCTCTGATGTTGCGCAGATCTCCATTCACAGTATCTATATTATTGCAATATTGTAATGAAATGGAAATAAAAGAAACAATATTAGCATTTGGAATTTAAATATAAATACGCGATTTATGTTTATGAACCAGTGTAGTGAGATTTTTTGTTATAATTGCTTTCTTAATGAGTGTGCTTGTGCAATAGAAATTTGCATTTGCAAAGAAATCCAGGGCATTAACAACAGTGCAGTGTAGATGCAGCAGCAAGCTGGAATTTCTCGGTGAATATAACTTAGCACGAGTAATTAAAATGTAAAATATTCGATAGACAATGGACCTTCTGCGCGTTTAAACTAAACTTACAAAATTAAAGCAATACATGATATAATCCCCATGCATTTTAATGAAGCATTGATTCTGAATATAAATAGGGCAATGTTGGGAGAGTTCCCGTTGTAAGTTATTCGTCGTTTGAAACCCGAATGAAAGCCGTATCAAAAGGAAATGAAATTTCTTTCCCCAGTCCGCCATTTTTACCTGGGGTGATAAATATTTATATTTTAAGCACGAAATACTTTATATACCAAAACATTTTGAAAATTCTTCGTGTTTTATTTCACGATATGTTTTATGCATTATTGATAAAACTTAAAACTTGGGACAAAGAAATATAAATTAAGGAGATTAAGTAAATTATGATATACTTAGGAATATCTAACTTCAATTAATCATTATTAAGATTAATGGACGTCTTGTTTGTGCTACCGTAATAAATAATTTCGTCTAACTTTGTCGAATCGACTTTCCTTGTCCGGATGTTATTCCAGGGTGAATGATAGAAAATTCGTTCGATCGCGATAATGTTTATATAGAAAAATGATCGTATAAACGTGTAAATAATTTATTAGGGACTTTCGTTTCTTCATTAATATTTAACAGATACAGAGCGTGATAAAAATTGTCAATACATCCGTCATTTATCATCAGTTCCTCATATTTTCATATCAGAGTAAATTATACACATATTTAATAACAATAATGTGAATTATTTGTTATGCATCATTAATAATAAATATGGAAATAGACCAAATTACTGTTTTATATTCCTAGTTTTTTCTAGTCTTAATAACATTTTAACAGCGAATAAATTTCCCGAGGCTGTTAGTGGAGGGTTCATTGGTGGAATGTTATGAAAAAAGGCAAGCAGGCGTAACCTCAAAGATGGCAAACTTCTTTCGTAAAAGTTTCATACATTATTCCGTTCACGTATTTCATGCTACACGCATGCTGAAGTTTTGGAAACGCTGATCAATAACTTCCACAAATCCACAAATTCACAGGCTCTGCTGAAATTCTCTAAATATGTCAGTAAAAAATATTACACATTTATGATTATCATTCCAACATTTTTTGATGCAATAATCAGAAACAGTGTGGCAAAGTTACCCTAATGAATTTAGTAACCAAATTTCCCTGTTAATGTTTGAAGCTAGACATACTAAAATTATTAAAAGGGATACACAATGGGTGAATAGCAAGAGAAAGATGGATAAATTGACAGTAAAGTTATAATAATTCAATTGTATGTATCTACTTATAATATTTTTCTACTTGCTTGAATATGAAGGAAAGCGTTGCATAGAATTATTGATTATTTTTAAACTGCACTTATCTACTTATCGAATTATGTGGGTCATTTATGAAAATTACTCGTTACTAAACATTTATTATTAATATTGTTGAAGTAACTTGAATACTCAAAGTATCTAAATTGTATGAATTGTTGTGTGATATAGGCGCTTTATTACGTTTTTAAATAGCAGTATCCCTGCGCAAAAAGTGCGATTTCATTTAGTGGCAAAGCGCTTTAGGCAGCATATCAATGATAAATCAAATTGATAACATCAATCAATAATTCAAAACAACGGCAGCGCCGAAATATGATTTCTATTTACTGTATCAGTTCGTGGCGTAAAGAGTTTTTCTGCAAATATGCATAAGCGATTTACCACGTAATAAATATCACAAAAGCATCATGAAAGCCAATTTTCGCGATGCATTGCCCCAAAAAGTACAAAAACAATTTGAGAACTAAATTTAAAATAACGTTATATTTCACCCTGTCCTATAATATGTCAAAGTTGATAAATGGTTCGAGCGGTCGCGCACGACACACTGTGACCATTATTACAATAAAACAAGTCTGCCACTGGGAGCAGCCAAGTTTTTTCAACTTGCCGGAGTTGTCATTTGTTTGATTTCCTCCATATCGAATCTGTTTTGTTTTCGACGACTGAATCCGGACTTAAAAGCACAAACTATAAAATAAGTACATCATACAATAATAATCAAAACTGCATGTCTAGCGTTATTAACTGATAACTAGCTAACAGTACGGTCAAAGTTATCTATGGTCTAAAAGTCTAGATGACTGGGGCAACATTTTACAAATTTTTATATTTAAATTCTGCATTTTGTAATGTACTATTTAAAACAATTTATGTAATGGATTCTATTGTACTGAGACTATAACAATGAATGGACATTGAAATAAAAATAAAGAAGAACCATAAGGACCAATAAAGGTATCAGAAAACTAATATAGAATAGAAATAGAACAAGACTAGCGGTCCGACCTGCTTCGCAGGTCTGATCCCTAGGCTCCGCGACCTTAAAGAAGATTACAACTAAAAATATAGAGAAATAAATTGAGTAGTCTCTTCGTTCCTAGCTTCCAAGTCAGTACATTGGGGAAGAATACTCGTCATTTCGTTCCTCGCATCCATGTCAGTACATCGGCGAAGCAAGCTCGTCACTTCGATCTTCGCTTCCATGTTAGTTCTTTTAGATTTTATATCTCCTCCGCGAGACCTTAAATTTCATACCAAACACGGTAGGATTTAAATAACATTTATAAAAAACAATTGACAATCGTCCGAAACAACTTTTTGACACTTTAGTTCAAATCTCCTCCATGAAACCTTTAATTTGATACCAAACACTGTAGGATTTAAAACATTTATAAAAAAACAATTGACAATCATTTAAAACAACTTTTTGACACATGAGTTCAAATCTCCTGCGTGAGATCTTTAATTTGATACCAAACACGGTAAGGATTTAAATAACATTTATAAAAAATAATACATGATCGTTCCATCAAACCGTCTAGGCTCTAGAGGGCGGCACATATTGGTTGCTAGATTGGCTAATCTATAGCGAAATACACGAGCCTTTTAGTATAAAGGATTTAGAAGTAGAATACATACTGAAAAAGATTAAGCAACGGAGAGTCAGATGGATTGGGCATATATGAAGAGCAGAAGAAAAGGATGCAATTAAATAAGTAGTATAATGGGGACCAGGAGGAAGAAGAAGACGGGACAGACTCAGATTAACATGGCTAAAGTAGAAAAGGATTTAAAAGCAGCAGGAATTAAAAACTGGCAAAGTAAAACAAAAGATAGGAAGATGTGGAGAAACCTAACTACAAGGATTTAAAGTAAAAGAAGCAGAGATTGATCTATTCCAGCAAAAAGATCTACAGTACTTCTATGTTTGAAATCAATGAGAAAATGGTCAAAATATTCTTGTATAATTCCGAAATACTTTGTGTATTACTAGATACGAGCGAAATAATAATTATGAATAAAATAAAACGTGAATAATGTGTACCAAGAAAACTTTTAATAATGAATTTTAATGGAGCTGATGAATAGAAAACTTACAAATATCTCAATATCGGAAATTAATTTCCTGGCTGAACAAAGTTCATGATAAAATAAAATCACTGAATATTAATTAAACAATAAAACATACGCGTTATTAATTTAAAAAATAACATTTTCCTTGCTTTAATTAAAATGCAATTAAAATAAGATTTTACAAACTTAATTTCCTGCAATAAATTAAATAAAAGAACATAACGGTTTGTTTGGTTTTAATTAAAGTGCAGCAGGTTCCGAGAATTTTTTCAACTGGAAACGTTGACAAGTAAAACAGGGTAAACGTTGTCGAACAAAACTCTCGTGTATTTTATAGCTTTGTAGTTAACTAAAAAAAAAATCCGTTTGCTATCAAATGAAAATGGAAAGAATCTGACGCTCAAAGCTTCGGTTGGTTAACTAGTAGGCACTCGATTATTGATTAAAACCTTGTGATAACACCCAAGTGAGGAAATAATAACACACTTTAGCTTCCAGTAAAAGAACTAACGCAGTGTTAATTAACTAGATAATTTCAACTCAACGGTGCTGTTTTAATTAAACACAGCATAATGTTATATTTTCCACGCGTCTGCACTGCTATTCCGCAACAAAACTTAAAAATAAAAGATGTCAAAGATGGCGTACCTTACGCTAAGAAGTTAGGCACACTTCGGCCAAAAAAATTTGAAACCAAATTGTTTTATTGACATAAATTGGTGATGTGGATCATCCTTCATACGACCATCTGACAGTTGACACTGTAATAACTTTTTACGTGTGTTTTCATCCGATTTAGATATTTCTGAATTTACAGAAGTAGAAAAAGTACAGTATTATATTTCAGAATTATGGTCATTATTTACTCGGATGATTAGCATCATTCATCTACAATTCATAACTACCATAATCCCTCATATAATAATATACTAAATTATAGCCAAGTATCAAATAATAATAATAAATCCATTTTCATAAAGCTATATCTACTTTTTGCGTCCGAATTTCATAGCGTGTACTTTAATTGTTGTAATCAATTTCGTTTCTTCGGGCTGTTTATTTTATTCATTTTCGTTTGTGGGCGAGCATTGAGTCCAGCGTTATTTATATTGAAAACAACATTTGTGAAAAATACTGAACAAATAAGTTTATCTCAAATAAAAATACACAGAAGAACGTGGTGTTAAAATTCAAACGGTAAGCTGCACTGTAATACCTAGTGGACGCAATGAAATGGAATCAACATGATAAAAGAATAAAGAGACCCCAGATCACGAGAAAAAGCAATAAAATATAAAAATATGTAAGGATGTCAAGCGAAAAGCAAAGGATAAAGTGAATAGCACAGATTTGCAAAGATTTTCTGTTTATCTTATTAAAAATTGTAGTTCAGCTTCATACAAAGAAGGAAATTTGATATTTAAAATAGCTGTACAATAAATGCAATTAGTCTGTATTTCCTCAAGAAGAATCGTCAACTTTTCCATTTGAAACGACGGGTATGCACCATGACATTGCTTTTGTACTGCAATAAAACTGGCATCACGCCAAATAACATCCGTATCCGTTTTCATTGACAACATAACAGTGTTATGTACAAATGGAAGCAATTACCACTGGTTCTATGAAGTGAATAGTAGCATTTCGATACTCGGCATTTCTAAATGTGTGATACACGTAGTACATGAGCGCATCGTTTCACTTTGCTGCTGTGGGTTTGTACTCTGTGCTATGCAACGAATCCGAATCAAAATTCAAACACGATCCAAGATTTACAACTGGGGGTTGAACTACATATGAAAGGTCACCATACATACACACTCCACGCTCGTATTGATTTACTGAGCTCTTTTAAAAATGCTATTACGAAATATGAGATATTTCCCAACATCAAATGGCTATTTTATATACTCTTGCTTTGGTTAATAAATATACTACAAAACATAAACCTAACAAATACAGGGAGTACTACACAACTAAATTTTTATTCGTTTAGTTCACCCATGCAACAACAGATGGCACTAGCAGTATTACAATATTTTCATATAACCTATAAATGTCGTTTTTTTATCACTTTACTTGTACTCTAGTTAAGTTATCTTTCTCGGGGGATCCATTTTATTAATTCAATTATCAATTATTATTATATCTCCAATCAGTGAGCCTAAACGTTATCCAGAAAAATATTTACAATTATTATATAGTATTCTAGTTAAAAATTCAGAAGACAGATGGTGCGGATTTTTCTTTGGGTTAAATATATAAAATAAACCAGAATGAAAATTATTATTAACAAATAATATATGGTATTATGTATATATTCTGAATTCTGAAAGCTTCTTTCAGTATTTATGATTTATTAATTTACGAGTACAGAATTAAATAGGATACGCACTATAGGATATTTTTCGTTAGCAATGGTGTCAAATTAATTATTGTTTGGGACTGAAAAGAATGATTTATTTTATTAGATTCAATGAATTAAAAAGACAAAGATGTATTCAATTCTATTAGCGATTCGAAGACATAATAAAATTAATTAAATTTCTCAATACAAGTGTCAATTTTATCAAAGCAATTTTAAATTAATTCGTTCGTATTAAAGGAAATTTGATTAAATTTTACCGTTAGGTCCAGATTAAAGTACATCTCAAATTAAATTTTGGCGTAATTATTTTTTATTATACAGTCTCTAATTAGCACAGAACAACAAAAACTAGCCGGATTTCACTCAATATACCTACTAAGGTATTTTAATATACGAGTAATCCTGTCCGCCATTTTGGTTCAAGGTTCTATAAATAAAACGAGTTATTGGAATCGAGTTACTTTAAAATAGAACAAAAACATAGGTATCTCAAATTTTCTATCAAAATTTGTAGTTTACATTGATTTATATTATTATTATATGTATTATTATATAAACTAATAATAAAGTTTGAGAAAACCTTGGTATCCATGTTAAATGTTCTTGCTTGAACATTCTGTAGGTGGCTTGAAAATCTATTACAATAAAAAAGGAAGAAGAATTCGTTTTCTTTTTTGTAATTTTGAGTTCGGTCCTGGCAGCGAAATTCCGTAATATCGCATCGTGAGCGTTATCCAGACTTTGGTCGGATGTGGAGGAGATAGAGAAGCGTCGTGGTCGTGGTGCGCCATGGAGCGCAGTGTCATCGCACCACGTGATATTTCACCGACACAATTGGGTTTATGCCTGCGCTATTAATTTGACTGGAGGAATGTTTCCTCATTTGTTAAATAGGTAGACAACGCTGGAATTCAATTGTGTTTCTAATTAATTAATCAAAGCTCGCCATAGACAGATCAATATAAATGAGAATTTCTGAGCTGCACGACTATTAATTGAAGATTCCTAAACTACGCTCTAACAAAGTGATTTTTATTCTTTGTGTGATGACATCATTTTGAAAGCACGACATGTATGCATTTACAGAAGTGATAATAGCTTTACTTCGGTTTAATATTTTCACATAAAGATAAACGCAAATACTATGAGTATATTTGTACCAAAGCTGATAACGAAACAAAGAAACATTAAGTTTTAAATATACATTTATAGGTTATGGTACCGCGGTGAAGTTGCCGCGTCACGTGATATACAGTTGCGCGTAGATTGCTGCGTACGCATGATTGTCAGTTGATCACACAGTGTGCTGCAAATTAACGAACGGCGAACTGCTTAATGCTTTCTATACGTAAGTTAAAATGTATACAGGTATATTTTAGAACCGTAAAACCAATAGGTACATTGCTTAAATATAATATATGCATGTATTTGATTTAATTGTATTCTCACAGCAGTTTGGTTATAGCAAACTACGGTATCATAACTGCAGTATAAAGAAAGGTGCTGGAATATAGAAGCAGTAATATCTATTGAGTAAGTGAGTTATGGCTAATGGGTCGGAGAACAAAAATCTAAATTAAGGTGGACGAAATGAAAGACGGATCGTTGGTAAAATAAAATAAACAAACAGAAATGTAATTAAATGTAATCCCGCTAATCTCGGTAGTGTCGCGGCTATATCACTAGCCTAATACACCAGAGGTTATGGGTTCGAATCCCACTGAAGAGCATGGTCGTTTGTAATGTTTACATAATTAACAATTCATACATTAATGAGGCGGTATATTACCGAAGCAGTTAGTAAAAAAATACAATCTCAATACCCAAAATGGTATAATAGGGAAATAAAAGATTATAATAATAATAATAACATATAATTAAATCAATATGCAACACACATACTAGACAAAATGAAATCGGGTTCTGTGCATTTATGTCTAGAAGAAGACCTTTTTAACATATTAGAAAAGAGATGGCAAGGTAGTCAGAAGAGAATATAATGTTCCAGAAGGAACACTGTCTAGAAGAATCCATTTTTGAGGAGATAACTTGGACCTGTTTTATAATCCCTCAGGAAACCTTGCCATCTAGATGGGAGAGGTGGTCATAAATGGATTTTATTTTGTAAGAATGCAATTTTGCATTCAATTTCAGAAAGGAAATATATATAAAAATTGACGACTAAATTATATATTATCTAATTTCAAGTAATAAAGAGGTCCCCATGAAAGTATCTGGCCAATTTTGGCTACAAAATAATCATGCATCAATAAAAATTACAAGTTAATGAGTTGGCTATGTCTGCGTCGAATTTTGTAGAAGCTAACCATAGGTTCCCAGTTGATTATAGGGGAGTAGTCGTTCTGCGGACCGTAAAAATATTTTAAGCGGAATGTAATCACGTTCTGTACATAAATAATAAATACACAGTTGGTTTAGCCTTCCACAACAAGCAGATAATGAGATCAACTCCTCGTAATGAAGATGCAATACGGAGCGGAAGACGGAGCGCGGACGTGCAGCACTCGGGCCGGCGCGTTTTATTCGTCGCAGCTTCGTTCCGCGCTTCAAGTGTTTTCTCATTTTGTAAAAATGAAAAGAGGGCTTATGAGTTACATCTACATTCGCAACCAAAGGCCCGCGTATTATTTTTGAGGGGGCGCCGCGGGCTCTTAACTTAATATTTAAAGTGAGAAGAACGTTGTTCTCCATCTTGGTTATTAATTTCGTCCGGGGTGCGGCTGGGACGCCAGCGGAGAACTTCTTGAAAAATTCAATTAGCTGCGCGGAATATTTAACAAAGCGAATAAAAACGTAATGCCACATGCAACATCGAAATTTGTAGAACGCTTCTCGCCAAAGAATAACGCTTTGTATGAACAAAGACGCTCCTAATAAAAACCGGAGATAAAAATATAAAATGAGACTGCAGCATGCTATCAAAGTGATCATTCCACCCGCAGGTATGGCCGCTGCTTCTGCCTTGTGGAACTCCACACCTACACTCACAAGATGCAGCTACATCTTACACTGTGTTCTGTACGAAACAGCCAAAATATTCCTTAGGGCCTGTGTCCACGGTGATAGAAATCGGTCCGAGATCTCGGTTATTGGGCTTCCAATATTAAAATACGCTAACTAGCGACAGAATTCTGAACTACGTCTCGCGGTACATTGTGTTTTTGACGTTTATTCTGAGTTTTTATTTATTTAAAGAATTAGAACTTATTTGTTATTTTTTCTAAATTTATATCAACAGTAGTGACTATAGAAGAATTTCAATGGGAGTATTACATTTATCTATGACGTATTATTTAAATAAGTACTACATTTAATTTGTAGATTAGAGGTTAAGATGGAGTTTTCTCTAAAAAAAACCTGTTAAAAACAGACAAATTTACATTGTTTATGGCTGCAGTTCTTCTGATAATAAAAGTCGAACAGTTCGATTTCATTCATTCTCAAAAAAAGGTGAAAGACTAGTTTGTGTGAAGAATAAATGGGGTGTCACAATGCTGTGTGTCAGTGTGACAAATTAAAGGCATGGAAAAGAGCATTGAAAATTGCGATGATATTGTTGATGTACTTCCACATAATATTATGTGGCCACTATTTATTATTTGCTGGCCTTCTACCATGCTTCTAGAAGATAAAGAGCAACGTGCGAACTTACATGTACTATCTAAATCTAAGCAAATAAATGTATCCGTACTACTATTTAAACTAAAAGTAAAATAAAACTACTGAAAACAACAACAAATAACTACAAACATATTAATATTAAATACTACTAGAAAATATATACAATTACAAACTAATACAAACAAAGAAAAATGATAACCTATCTTAAACAAAATAATGCTACAGTTAATAACTACTTACCTACAATAAAAAACTACAAAACAACTAATGGCTAATGTAAATATAACTATAGTCAATAATTAATAATAATAAAATCTAAACAAATCTACCAAATACACTAATAAAACACAAATTACCACAACTAGAGCACGCATTCGCTATAGAAGACCATACAAAATGAATCTGACATGTACCGCTAGAGATTTGTGATCAGCGCCATCTCTTGATAGTTTGGAAGCCCAATAGTTCTATATCATAAATAGTGAACTTGTAAGACTACAGATGTCAGGTTAGTCGAATTTATGAAGTTAGCTTCAGGCAATTCTACCAATACTAAAAACTAATAAAATATAACTCAAGAAATTATTCTGACATAAGTAAATTAAATTTATTTTTCTTCAAACGTCATAAAAGTACATTGTTATGTATTTGTATTCAACAAGTAGAAGTTCAATATTGTCGCCGCCGGCGTAAAAGTGTATCCTTGGCAACACATTTACGCCGGCGGCGGACAAAGTAAAATATCATGCAAAATAGTAAGGTTGTAATTCAATAATTTGACAGTTAAGAACAAAACAAATAAACAAAAATAACATATTCTGTGGCTACTAGAAATACTGGATACGGCAGAATATTTGTTGAAATTTTGAGCATTTTTAATGTTTTAATGTCTATTATCTATGTTTGAAGAAAAAATAGCATGTGTTATTCGAAATAAATATGACTTTGTATGCTTCGCATGTAATTGTCCGACTCGCTTCGCTCGTCGTTCAAACAACATCAAAATACACAATGACAACTGACTCCACTGTCAACTGTCAGACGGCCGTAGCGTATGCCGAATTCATGCAGCCAATTTAGTATAATTTAAATTTATCTATTAATTTTAAAAAACATTCATGGAACACTAAAATATTAAAATTAATGAAAATGATCGCATGCGCCAATGCATGCCATGTGTCATATTTATGACTGTTTAGCTTAAATATCGGAATAACAAATAGTTACGCGATTTATTAGCTTTGCAAGTATGGAGTTTTTAATAGTGACCATGCTGATAACTGATTATGTTTTCATCATAATATTTTATTACTTAAAAATAAAGAAACGAACCCCTCCGTTTTACCGTTTGTCCTACAAACAGATTCCGCAAGGAAAAATATATCTTCAATAATAATGATCATAAGAGTTTCTTTATTTTTGAATAAAATTTCAATTTTCAATGATTTTAAATATAAACTTTTCAATCACAATCATATTTAAAAGATGAAAATGAAAATGAGTACATAAATTTAATAATTGCATGGATAATACGTATTTATTTTTCAAATTAAAATAAATTTAATGAAAATGGCTGCATGAATTCGATATTAGCGATTTACTTCACGGCTTTAAAATAAACATTAATATTTGATTTCTATTTCCGAGATTGGCAGAAAAGAGTGAATTATGAATCCATAATACACTGTCGCGAATTATGACTACAATAATTAAACGAAAAAATTGAAATATTGGTACACAGGAGTAGAAAAAACAATAAAAACATTTGACTTCGAGATGTGTACAAAAATAGTAGAGCAGTGAAACGTATTAAAATGTAAACTAAACGAAAGCAATCAATTGGAAAAACAAAGCATATTGAATAGTTGCATTTCACCCGAGGTACCGAAGCAAAAAGATGACAGGTGTGCAAAACGTTCCGATGCAATTATTTTTATTCATTATAAAGTTAAACGTGTGACAGCTTCATATACCTTCATACACAAAGAGTCCAGAAAAGAAACAACAAACAATAGAAATGAGTACGTATCAGATAAAAATACCTACAATAATTTTAACTTTTAAAATGCTACAGATCAAAACTAAGCTCACATAAAAATAATTAATAAATGACGGCACTGAATGTCACTAAATAATGAATAAATTAAGTCAAATTCGCAGTAACTTTGCGTTGATGGGTCGTGGCGAGGCGCACGTGTCCAAGTGAGGGCACTGCAGTCAGGAAATGAGAATTGAAAAAGAGCAATTATTTAATTGCGAGCATCGAGTCAGCAGCAATCATTGAATGCAAAGAACAATTTTGATTATGGTGAATGACATTCCGACAGCTGTAACTTAGTTAAGTTGTTGGGTTGATAACTCTCGTGGGTACACAGTACTATTTTAGTCTGCACGCGTCACATTGGCGAAATAAATAAACTTAGTTGAATGCCACGGGTGAACCAAGAGTTGAATGATTTGAACCAAAGCCCCTAAACGTTAAATTTGCAAGACTTATTGGACAGGATATGCAAAAAAAAAAAACCGTGTCCCTAAAAGCCTTCCGCGGACACTGGACTTTCAACAACATTAAGATTGAACATTATTTGTATGAGACAACATAGGTCTACACTTTACGGTAGAAGAGTTGTTGACTATATATAAAATATATTTTATCTTTGTTAACCGTAATTTTACTCGTAAAAAATACACTAATAATGGGTAATAGGTGATGATAACGCATACAAAATCGCTTTAAAATATCAAATATAAATTACTGGTAAAATATGCGAAGCTAGACAATAAAAAGTGAAGGAAAATAAAGCTGGAATTTTCATTAGCAGGCATGAGTGGTTTACAAGTATTATTTTACAAAAAAGAGAATTGATCAAAAGCTTAAAAGTGAAAAGTTGTACTTCCTAATTCGGCTCCAAACCGTGACTCTAATTGACAGATTGACATGACGAAGCCCAATGCAAATCCGGAAAATATCATCGTAAATATTGACAGCGGTATAATAATAAAAAAAAAACCAAGGGTTGAAGCACCGCTGTTCTCGTATGCTGGGCACGAGTAGCGCAGTCAGAGGATGAAACAACGCCGCGAGGGAGACGAGGGGGTGAGAAGGAACCACAGAAAGACATGTTGGATGGTTCTGCATATACCTACATTCACCCTACCCTAGATACGTTTGGGGTTTTTCTTCGCAAAGAGCCTTTTGCGATCGATGTATCTACAAGCACAAAGTTTTCAAGTGTGTATGTATGCTATCAAGAAATAGGGGAATTCAAACTTTGTTTTGTGGAATCTTGAACAAATAGAAGGTCACTTTCTTAACATTGAACATTATTTCTTTATTTTATTCCAATTGCCCTGAAAGTCGGATGTTGTGTTATTGGAATTTTTAACTACCAAGAGATGGTGTTGGCCACAACGATACACTTTAAGTAAACTACCATAGGTAGCACTTCTGTCAGTTAGGATCTTAGGTTAGGTTTTAGAACGTTTATAAATACATAAAATAAACAACAAGTTGGGTACCACATAAAATTCGTACATAAAATATTATTTAGACACGACAAATAGCTAACAGGGTAACTATAACTATATGCTACATAATTGGTATAGCTTAAAGTCGGTTCAAACAACATAACCTAAAAATACCTAATTAAAATGGTATGTTATACGAAACAGGTGCTAAACCGTAGTTTACGGCCACAAGAGAAGTTAGCTGCAGGTCCTAGTTTCTTTAGCCAGTCATAGTTAAAGAAAAACAATTTAAAAAAGGAAGAAACTCAGATTTATATTAGTTTTGAGGTTGAATAAACACGAATTTGTTCAACAGCATTTTCAGAATGCAAATTTACTAGGTTTTTGTTGTTTGACTTGCATCACCCCAAACTGTCATATCTACCAAACATCATTGGCGATCCTTAGCTAACATCACAATTAGGCGTAAACTACGGTTTTACCGAAACAGGTAAGATAGCAATGAAGTATGAAAGTAAACTAAGAACGACACCATGGAAAATTCTTCCATATGATTGTTGGATCAAAATATCAAGAAAATAAGAAAAAAACAAGAGAAGATCCAAAGGAAAGTAAAAAGGACAAACTGTTATAAAAGAAACGGATATTAAAATATGAAGAAACTAGAATAATCACGAACACATGCACACCGGATTTTATATATAAATAAAATAAATAAATTAAACTACCCATAATGTATATACCTACAAAAAGTAGGTAATGCTGAAATTTGGACACCGGAAGGTAACAATGAACTAATTGTATAAACAGAGTACATCAAAACATTAAATATTTGCATATATCAATAATTATAAATAAATGGAACTATCCCCTGATATTGTATATAAAAGTAATGCAGAAATTTGAACACCAAAAGGTAACAAATAAATATATTTACTACTGCTATATAGATGTGTGATCTGATTTGAAAAGACACAGAACTTATGGTCTTTAAAGATATTTCGATGCAGAGCACAACCCAGTGCTACATCTAGTGTTTGAAATGGTGATTTGCAAGAATGTGTACAAATCTCGTCGATATTAATAACAACAAAGTGGGTAAAAGCGTAATACCTTAAAAGCTACACGCGTCAAGTTTTTAAATGGATGTCGGCAGAAGGGTTTAATGTCGATTTAACTGGCATTACGTGATGCTTGGCTTTGTATCGAGATGACACCATCCGAATTTCATCGTTTTTCAAGCCTGCCACCATTTCACACGGTGGAACGACTAATCTGGCATATGGACACGCGAGCTGGAACACGTCTGTATATTCTTTTTTTAATATTCAGATTTATGGGAGCCATTTTCTCGGTGCCGTTTTTAAAGTGCACATTTTCTTACAACCATATACGGCGTATTTGACATAGTGAAACGCTCGCACATGTATTATTGATTGTTAATGGCAGCAGCTGGCCTATAAATTTTCTTTTACTGCCCTTTTGCGTAAGTAAAGTGCTATATTTAATAAATGACCGCATTCTTTAATTCCATGTGCTACTACCGTAAATTTATTAGATTAATAACTTGATTCAGTCCCACTACATCTAATTCCCCTCCTAACTTAATGTATTCCCGTCGATCGGGTACTTTACATTTCGCAGGCGCTCCGATTTAAAAATTAATATCGAGAATTTTAATTTAAATACGGAAATGTGCACTTTAATTAAAATATGCACAATTCATTTTTGCAATTAAAATCACAGCTGCGTTGCCACAGTTTTAATTTTAGTTAAATAATATCGCGGAAATTGACTTGGAGAATACGAAATGGAAAAAAGAATTAAAACTCTTATTTTCATTACGACAGTTTTAATTACATTAAAAATGAGATTTGATTCCGAGTTTTCGCGCAGCCGATGCTAATTTTAAAATATCTGATATTTTAAATGAACTCGGTTTTAATATGGACCGCGAAGTGTCAAGTTGATGAAGAGGCAGGCCGAGGCCGTGCCAACTGGAAACAAATAAAAAGATCGAAGTGTCTTCCTCGACCCGCCGGCTCAACACTTCACTGCGCTGTAAATGTCTATAAATTTTCTTCAGCACTTCAATCACTTCATTTACAAGCTTGCCCTCATATAGCATTTTAAATTTACACCAGAAATAAGGACAAGGGAAAATCAGTTTTTCCACAGCACCTATGGAATGTTTGTCACATACCACACAAAATGGGATAAAAGATCATAAGATCCTCAGCTTGAATCCTATAGTCGATAATTCCCATTCGAACTTAACCCCTGGTGGTTCTTTCTTTTCAAAAATTTTTGAAGGCCATGACTTGACTGGGAACCGCATATCATGTGCAATAATACAGGTTCAGATTTTTAAAACAACCAATTAGTTTTGCTGACTAACTAACAGTGTTGCCAGATGAGAGGGACTATCCCTTTTTCGTGGGATATTTTAAAGTAAATGGGATAAAGGGATATTTTACCAAAAAGAGGGATTTTTAATCTCAAAACATGTAGTACGGGCATACAAGTGCAAGTTGATGTTATAATCATATGATCAGTTTCTTAGTTGTCAAATTGCCCAATCAAACCAAAACTAAAAAATGGCGGTAAGCAGTGGATTGCACAATTTAACAAGTAAGAATCCGATCCATCATATGATTTTGACATCAACTTGCATTTGTTTGCCCGTGCCCCATAGTAACTACAAGTGATTTGTGATTTTTACTGTGATTATAATAATTTCGTGAGATTTTTTTTATTAAAAGAGGGATTTTTTCCGTACAGTAGAGGGATATGTTCTACTTGACATCTGGCAACACTGCAAGGAGATGGACATAAATGTATGGTTAGTACAGTTACATTTTCTTAAATGGAAAGGGGTATTATTTTTATTCGAATGGATAGTCCAAAGTATTCCCTTTTTGAACGGTATAGCATGTTCCTATACCTAGAATTAAAATTAAGGTCACAAAGTAAAAAAAAAAAAAACATTAATATCTTTAAAATGCAAAAAAAAAGAACGGTGGAAGCAGGGAGCGTTGATGCCAGTTCACTCGATAACGAAAATTAAGCAATAATACCCATGGTCAGTAGTTGATTGGTGACCATTTTGGGAAAACCTATACCAGCAAACACTGCATGCTTTTGCCACACCACCAAAAACGAGGAATCTAGACGGCATGTAACCTTAGTAATTAAGACCGTTAAAAAAAAACTTCAGGTATGTTGTTGGACAAAACAAGTTATTATTTTTCTTATTGATACTCCTGTCATCAATTTGTCAACAATTGTTATTGATGTTGACATATGTGTTTGATTTCCGCTTACGCGTACATTTAGAATAGCTCACTTTTTCTATATACTCTTCGGAATCGAGTAAAAATATTCCTTGATGGTTATTAATTTATTCAAGTAAAACCTTTACGTATATCAGTTACCTCTGGGTATTAGAAGCAATATGACACTATTATGAAGATAAAATAACAACTTTTAACACGTGGTTAACAATAACAACGTTTCATGGAACTGGCCCTAAATCTTTTGTATGTTAAAAGTTATTAATAAATAAGTGTGGATTGCGTGTCGTGCAAAATTGTCCATTTTGTACGAGGTGTGAGTTTCTCGCGAGTATACTCTCCGATGCTGCAACATTTATGTCGACAGGATGGGCGAGGCGAGTTGCATCAAATTTTAAGTGCGTTCGCAAAAGAAAAATGACCTTGGAACTCCAGGAAGTTAACAATGGATGAGATTGTTTCATATCGACAAAAAAACTTCCATAAAATGTTTTTGTTGTTTCTCGGCAGTTTCCTTTCCGGAGTTGCGGAAGAAAAAAACGCGTGGCTGGCGTCAAAAAATTCCGCTCCCATAGTAAATTATATGTAAATTATCCCGATTACTTTTCATACTACAATTTTAATCCCGATTACCTAGCTAATGGGCAGAAATAAAAAATTATGATCAACGATAACCATAAATTCGCGAATTAAACGCCATATTTTAGCACACCCTTTTCAGGTGTACTGGTTTTTACGCTAGAAATACTCTGTCTTACATTTAAATTAATGAGTGAAACATTTATTTCATTTATATGGCGCACAATGGCGGGCTTACGCCCCGGCCCCGGGTTATTGCGACATGAATCCAGCATCCAGCAGCGGCTTGCGAAATAACAACCATTTTTTAGAAGTGCCGCCGGCATAAGCACCGGCATTAAATTCTGCGCCGTTACCGAGATCGAATACGACTCCACCGCACCACCGCTCAGGTACCAAGTTCTTGATGGCTCCGTGCACTACCCGTATTAGCTTTTTACACTGTACTTCACTTACCTATGCATTACGACCTATATACACACACCAACTCACTACCGAAACATTCTAATGACATCCCTACACTTATTACATCTAATTCATATCAATTAACTTCAGTGTATACGAGATCTCTTCAAAAAATTACCGGACATTTTGAATTGCGCGCCAATGAAAATATTTAGGGATATGCAGTTGGCAGTATTGGACTGTGCATAACCTCCTTTGTAACCCCTTGTTCTTAGGGTGTCCAGATTTGGCTACTTTTCGCAAAATTGGCTATCTTAAATATAAATTGGCGTTGTAATTTTGTATATGGCTACAATTGAAAATTTTGGCTATTTTGAAATTTATATCTGGCTGTTTTTGGCTATTTTTATTTATGATTTTAAATTAAATAAATTGATAATATTTAATTTCTTTTTCGACGTTTGGTGACATTTACTTTCGTTAAAGTCCGTCAGTAATTCGTAAACGTTCGTTCAGTCATTCGTTAACATCCGACATCCGACAAGGCTAGTCACGAGGTGGTCACGAGTCAGCTTAAACGAAAACAAAACGTATCGAAACCATAACCAAACATTCTAGAAACAAACGATAGAATTACAATTGTATAACATTATGGGAAAACATGCAAAATATGGAAGAAAATATAAAAAAGCCTGGGAAAGTTTGGAGTGGACTAAATGTAAACATAAGCACTAGTTTGTGTTTGCAGGCATAAGATTTTAATTTGTTATGTTTGTGATTTTTGTAATAACATTTAATTTGTGTTCCTATTACTAAGTTGTATATTTTTTTGTTATTGTCTAGTTTATGAATTAGTATAAATTGCTTTATTATCAAATAAAATTATATTTTGAATTGAATATTTGGTTTCCTTATAATTTTATAACTAGAAAGAGGGTACATTTGAATTTGGAATTTGGCTACTTTTGGCGCTTTACGAGACATCTGTTGGCGATTACGTTAACAAATAATCTGGACACCCTGCATGTTCTTGGATAGTTGTGTTGTTGATATCTCGTTTAGTTATTGTGACATTGTTATTTGAGTGCAACATATTTATGTGCTATTTTTTGCAACAACGAAACAACAAAATTTTGCGTTAAACTGAAGAAAACTCACAGAAACGCAAAAAGAGATAGTCTCAGCTTTGTCAGTTGGTCAGTTATGTGTCAAAAATCAGATGACTGTTCTTTACAAAGGAACTTAAGGCGCTTGCACATCAACGTGTATAAAACAATGAATAATTTAGGTGCATGTGTTCAAACAAATTAGTGAAACATTATTTTTAAAAGTTATTTCAACATACAAAAAAAAAAAACTGTTGTGGGCACCACAATACCTCCCGCCCTAGATTTCTTATTAAACAACACGTAAACTCGGACTGCCATTATCAAGAAACGCTCATCCCTTCAAAAAATTTAGTTAGTCAATTATGACACATTTAGAGATTTAAACAAAAAATGTACAATATATTTTTTAACATGTTATAATTTGTAAATGGTGACTAGAAGAGAAAAATGTTTCAAACAACAATGTATATAACAATATTTAAAATATATTTTTATAACAATAATTACCATTAAACTACGATATAATTTACTGAGATATTTTAAAATAACTTGATAGGGCTTCAAGTGATATACCACTTCTGGTTATTGGTTTATTACCAAAACCTAATTAGCTCTTCCCGAAGGAATACAGTTGATATATACGAAATATAAATTTTTTTGAAGACAAACTAAAATTACTGGAATTCAGTCAATTTTATTATAACAATTTTTCTCTGTGTTATAATAAAATTGACTGAATTCCAGTAATTTTCGTTTGTCTTCATCAACCCTTCCAGTCAAGAAAAAATGTTCATAAATTTTTTTGCTTAGTAGTTTTTGAAAAACCGTAACTCCAAAGATCCACACAGACCGACAGACAGACACACAAACTATTAGAATCGTATTCTAGGGAAACTAAAACGTGTTCATCCACTGAAAACTCACTACCGAATTTCTTATATGATTCATCTACCTTCCTTACAAAATGTGGCGGGAGGTAAAAGTTGAATCGTTAGAGCACAGAATAAATGCTATGAACTAAATCGTTGATAAAAGTAAAATGAATGCGTAGAAAGAATATATAAAATACTAAACAGGTAATTAATCATATTATGCCCGATAATCCATCTAATGTAACTAAAGAAAATTGCTTTAATAAGTTTAGAGATTAAAAAGATAATATCAGAAAAATTAATAAAGTTTTTATTTACTTTAAAAAGATAAAGCATTTTAAAAACAGGATAGAGGTAGTTAGTGCAGCATCTGTAATTAAAAGTAATGCATTTACCGATTGGCAATGGACTTGAAAGGCGGCGAAGATAATCGGCACTGTATGAAACCATTATTAAAATCCAATTTCCCTGTGATAGATCACTAAATTATTAACGAGAAAAAATGAACCAATTAAATTCCTATTAAAAGTGATGAGAGAAGTTTTCCCAAAATGAGCGCTGCTAAAGATATTGACTCGTTTCGGTGGCGTCAACTTTCACGCTAGCGTCTATTAATAACATACGATTTAATTATAAACGTGTGTAATTTAGATCAGGTGTCGGTAACCTTTCATTTCGGACCTCTTAATATGATAAGAAATGTAGAACAACCTGTCTAAGATATTTTTAATTTAAATAATTCCGGAAAGCATTCCGTAATAACAGCATATTATTATTTAATTACATATTAGTAATTCAGCTGAACACTGAGATGAATCTTTATTACGTTAAACAATTTTTGTTGTATATGACGAAAATTTTAATACATAAATTCCTGTTGCAACAAAGAAATATGAGAAAATAATATCCTGAAAATGTTGTAATAAAATTTATATTACATGCTACCTACGGAAGACATTGTAAAATCTGTATTAGTAAATTTATGTTTCGTGACTAGGCTCCTGTATTTATGCTTAAGGATTTACGAGAGGAATTCAATCTCGAAATACATTACACTCCATTATAGTTTCTGTGGCATATTGCCTTGTTTCGCTTTAAAATTTCTTGATACTGGAGTTACAATTACCGATGGATTAATAGAAAACAGCACGGTAGAAGAATTCACACAGTAGCGACACTCGCTATCAGCACTGACTGATGGTGATGACTTTGAGCCCTTTGAGCCGAGCTGCCATATTAGCAGTAGCAGTACATGGCGGTAAATTTGAATAGCTGTCAGCAAATGAAGTAAATATCTAAAAATATTATTTCACCTGCACTATAAAAGTTCCTACAATTTTTCATGGTACATATAAGTTTACCTCTCTGTTTTGCACTCATTTTATGAAGTTAACATGAAAGAAATACTGTGGCTTGATATTTGACAGGTATAACTGACACTGATATACTGTACTTACTTTTCTATGGTTAGACATAAGCCTAACAGCGGACACTGAGCGAAATAAATTGAAAATAATTTAACAGATCTTTCGACAACTTCTTGTCAAAAACTGAAGATCAAACAAATGAAATTGAAGTTGCTGTACCAGAAAATACTGAAGATGAAAGATAAAAATTACGCAAATCCAGGAGGAAGCAAATGTCAAAAAAAAATGGTGCATCACAGTATAAACTTTAGAAGGAGGTGGCGTTTATATGGACAATATTGTGGAGATGGACATTTTTAATAAATTTTTGTGAAGTGTTTAGGTTCTATTGACATTTTGATATTAATATTTAAGTAATATATGTTTTGGTATTAGATTTTTATGTGTTTTTTATTTATGAAATTGTGCCCTTCGGAGCAAATTTCTCGAAGAATGGAGGAATGTAACAAGTCTTAAGTCAGCACATTATAGTACACGCAATTAAGTAAGTAGGTCAGATGGTTTCAATAATATTGTTTACTTGTGACACTTATTTTGCTGACTTAGGACTTGTACAAATATATGTAAGTGTTACTGTGTATGTTAGAAGTAAGTAAGGTAGTACAGTAGAGTACGATTATCATTGATTATTGTTTAATAAAGATCAAGTAAGTTAGTCCACGGGTCGAAGTTTTATTATTGCTAACTCCCGGTCTCGGCAGGACCCCCTTTTATTTTCTACCCTCTTAGGAGGTTTACATTACAGAAGCTAGCAACAGATGTAACAGCTGAAGAATTATTAGAGGTTATTGAGCAGAATTATTTCAAGATGTTCACCTAGTTAGATGATTAGTTTTGTTTATTGCAAAGCTACTGTCTTAATCATATTCCTCACCTCTTATTTTCGTGACGAAGAGAATTACGAAAGATTAAAAACAAAACGAGGCTGTCAGAGAGACTTGTGTGATTAAAAATACCGATGAAATACTGATAAATGAATGATGGAGAATTATCGGTGCGATTAATCTTTGTGGATCAGTATCTTAAAATGGCGTTAACAGCGTAAAACAAATTGGCATCTTCACGGTTAAATCCCATATTGTCAAGTCCCCGTCTCCGTAATTGTTGTATGAAACTGTAGCAATTAGTCAGCTCGCAATTTTAAATATTAATTTGTCGTAGCGGGGAGCAGATTACAGCGAGGGAGCAAATACGCACGTACGTGGGTATCGGCTCAGGCGTCGCGGCGTCGGCGTCTCCCGAGACACCCGCCGGAAATTACCAGTCTTACATCCTGAGGAAACGCAGCTTACACACAGGTGGAGCGAGCAACCAAGACGTTGCCTCCGCCTGCTCAACTTTCTAATCAAGGAACGTATTATTTTAAGAGATTGTTTCACGGCAGAGAATAAAGATACGGGGAATATAATTTGCATCTCGAATGGAACACGGCCAAATTTAGATTTTTTTCTACGACCATTAAGATATTCGCTTGTTGTAAGTTTGTTATTGCTACATTATCTATTTTACGCGAGCTGTGAGAGTTTCAAATCGCACAAGCATGAAATACTTTTCCTACGATCACACTTTTGTCAAGATTAAATAATAATAATTCTTACTCTTCAAAAACAAGAAATGACATCTCAAACTATTTGACGCTTCTGATTACAAATGAAGGCGGCGCAAGCGCTGATGTGCACAGTGTTACCAACTATAAATCTATAGATTGTACTAAAAAACTAGATACATATTTTATATAAAAAATTGATAATGTATTTTCTTTGTAATCTCAATATTTAAAACGAAGATTTATAATAAACTCTGAAATAATTATGAATTATTTTATGCTACATAAATGTAATTATTGTAATTGTACTTGACATATATCATACAGTACATAATAATTGTCTACGACTGTACGAAATATACAATTTTCAAGCTTTGTTTAGTGTAAAGAAAGTGTAAAGTGTAATTTTCAGTAGTGATCGTAGAAATACTTATTTGTATTGTAGGAACTTTTATAGTGCAGGTGAAATAATATTTTTAGATTTTTATGATATTTAAATGTAATTATACTTAACATATAAATATACAGTATTATATTATTAGTATTGCGTGTGGATTAATTGCGCACGCTTTTCTACACGACTGTGGAAAATATACAATTTTCAAGCTTTGTTTAGTATGGAGAAAGTGTAATTTTCAGTAGTGATCGTAGAAGAAAATAGTATATACACCGCAGGAAAGAAGAGTATTTTTTCCTAGAGGTATTGTAGCCCTCGGCTACGTCTCGTGCTTCAATTTTAATCCGCGGGAAAAAAATATGCCCTCCTATTCCTTAATGTATAATATACATTTAAATTTTGTTTTGTAGGTAGATGCTAGAATACTCCTTGTCATACTGAAGTAGTAAAATCTTTATTATTAAAATATAAATTAAATAGGAAATAATATCGTTGTCTTAGAGAAAGTATAATGTACAACTCGCATGGAATATCCATTTCATGTTTATTGTACAATATACTATTATTAAAAAAAAACTACTTCTATTATGAATACCTGCAAACGTTGAATATAAGTTATTGCGTTTCCGTTTGCCAGGAATTTATTTTATTATGCGTGGTGTGTATTTCTTACGAATTATATTTGGAGAAACACAAGTAAATAATGAAAATTTATAGCTACCTGGTGAGCAAGATTAGGGTACCTGTTTGTTGAACTATTTATAGGTATTTCATGCTTATCGCGAACATTTGTATGCGCCAAAGAAAAGCTTAAAAAATTGGATAAACCAGAGGATAATCATATCGGGTCTATATAAATAATGTGCGTCTTCAGTATACAGAAAAGTACGGAATATATATTTTAGTCACGTTTCTAAATAACGATTGATAACAAAAAAAGAGAAAGAACACAACGGCTATTTTTATGGAACTATAAAAGTTGAATGATATTTGGTACAAAATGAATAAAATATTAAAGGACGGCCTACAGTAACTTCTGCTTTTATAGCTAAATTATTTTTATATGTGGGACAAAAATGAAATTCAATTCATCTTTCATGCATAAGCAGACAGAGGAGATACACAAGGGAAAGGAGTTGCGCTAAATCAATACAGCGAATCAATATTGTTTTACTAATTATATTATTAATTATTACTGTAGTGCGTTAATATAGGTGCGAGGGTTAAATTATTATGGGAGAGAAATTATTAATGAATCAGGAGATGAAATATCTGCGCAGTGGTTGAAGAGATTTGTATCCTGAACCGAACGCCTTGTTATAAATTACCGAAATATTTGCACGCTCATTTTCACCTGTCGTTCATCTTTCACTTTCATCCTGAGATGCCATTATTATTTATTAGCAATAGTAATTGTGATAAACAATGTAATTTATCTTTGCAGACTTTTTATCCTTCAAAGAGTTCATATTTGGTTTCTACAACACATGTTATCGTCATCATCATCAATGGAACGACTGTCTAAATAGAACCAGGACCTCATACAGTCAGAATCTGTACGAGGGCCTTTGGTTATTACTGTAACCAGAGCGGTATCAAACAAGAAGACTTTGCAATAGTATTATCAACAAAGAAAAAAGTTCGAAAGATACTGTATTACAAATATACAATATAAAAATGCTATTCCCATTTTTGTCTACGGTTTAGAAACATGGACAATAACAGAAAGACATCGTAGCAGATTGAACAGTACATAAATGATGTACCCAAGGAAAATAGCGGGTAAAACAATCATGGATAAAGTAAGAAATGAAGACACTGTAAAAACACTATAAATAGAAGCCTTAGGTAACGTAAAAGAAGATGTTGGGAACATCCAAATAATGGCAGAAGAAAGACTAAAAAAAAAAAATGTATGAAGCGAGGATACCAAAGAAGAAGCAAAGGGGAAAACCAAGTAAAACCTGGACTGAAGTAATGAAAAAAGATTTAGAAAAATAGTTGTTAACTGGGAAGAAGCAGAATCTTAACAAAAGTCAGAGAAAAATTGAAGGAAACCTAAAGGATAAACCACCAGTTTACGCTTAAGGATTCAATAGGTACTATTGAAAGAATACATTTGATATAAGTTTATAGACAGATCGAATGCATAAGTACATAAATATATGATGCAGTGTATTATGTATCTATACAATAATCCATTATTATCAACTATTAAACTTCATGTCTTGGTGGGGTAAGGTTACCAATTAGTTAGTCATATCAATTATAGTATATTTTAAGCTCTACAACTTATTGTATACGGTTAACAAAAAAGCACCTATTCACAAAAGTTTTTGTCTGTTGAATTATTAAAGTTGCTGCTATGTAATACAATCCGAAATAAACTTCATTTAATTTCTTTTATGATGGTGGTACAAAAAATAATCGAACCACTATTGCCAACCGAATAAATAAATAGTTCCATGGGAACTTATCGGACTGTGTACCATGAGATCTTCACTTCGAATCCCATTGCCGATAGTAGCCATTTTAAATTTACCTCTGTGATTCTTCCTGCACTAACATCTTCGGGGGCTATAACTTGACGGCTGGTAACCGCACTTCATACAGAAAATACGTCACCGAGATCTGCGTAAGAAAAGAGCCATACCCATCATGGGTAATGGGAGTGATAATATATTTATTTTTTCTACGACCACTTTGAAATCTGCTCATTGTATGTTTGTTGTTGCTAGGGATATGAGGTACATTGAAAGCATCGTACGAAATGAATTTGTTTTGTGAGTATTTCAATACAGATCAGTTCATTTAATTACAGGTGCCATTGCTAGGATACTTATTTAGAATTGTCAAATATTGGAATGGTGAAAGCGGGACAAATTTATTATTAAAATTAAATTAATTTTGAAATAATATCGTGGTCGTAGAAAAAGTATAGTGTACAACTCGCATGGAATGTCCATTTCAAACTCGTATGATTTGTAGCATGAGCCGAAGGCTTTCATACTCGTAGGAAATGAGTACCATTCCATGCTCGTTGTACAAGGAATAAATCAGAACACGATTCATTGTTTTAGTGGCAAAATGTATTTGTATTTAAAATATTGTATGGATAAAAGCATAGGCATCTATATGTAGCTATGGTAAGAGACGTGATAATATATTTATTTTATAACGTGGATTTCCGAATAAAGACAGTTATAAATATTTAAGTAAGAAATGAAGCTGTGAGAAATAAACAGGCGAAAATCTCATTCCTATTCGGAAGTAGCAATCACTAAATATACATTTACAGGTTGAGTTGCGAACAGGAGGAAGAAGAAGAAGTACGTCTTCGTCTTCGTGTTCGCTTTCCCCGGCTCCTGCGACGTCTCCTTGGCGGTGTCAAACTAAAAGCTACCTTTACTTCGGGACATTTCAATTCGACAGATATTGCAGACTTCGCGCTCTGCCCGTCGTCCCACTAAAAGCCATATATTTACGTTAGGTAGGTTTGCTTGTTCGGTGATTTATGTGTAAGTGTGCCGGAGCCTTTACTATATTTTCCAATGACTGGCGAATGGCGCGGTGCAAGCGACGACGAACTACAGACCGGCGGCCCCAGGATTCCGTGCACGGTAGAGTTCACTTTGGGCCCGATTTCAGATTTATCTCAGTATCGTCGACCTTAAATTACACGGGACCTTGTGTTCAATTAATAGTGACGCACGTGATGTACTTACACAGATTGTGCCACTGCCAGACAATGTGAATATTTATTGGATGCACTATACTATTTCACCAAATATCTCCCAAAATTTTTATACAGGATTTTTTTCCTTCCAAATTATTTTAGACAAAAATGCTTCAAATAAATGTTGCAGAGCTTAAAATTCTAAAGTTAAATCAGTAAGCAAAATTCATTTACTATGGGTTATAACGTAATTCCAGAAGTGTCAAAATATTTGACAGGAAAACATTACAAATTTGTTTATATCTTAATAATAAATTTGTCCCGCTTCACCATTTCAATATTAGACAATTCTAAATAAGTATCCTAGCAATGGCATCTGTACTAAAATGAAATAAATTGTATTGAAATACTCACAAAACAAATTCATTTCGCACGATGATTGCAATGTACCTCATATCCCTAGCAACAACAAACATATGATGAGCAAATTTCTAAGTTGTCTTAGATAAAGTATATTGTACAAGCATGGAATGGTACTCATTTCCTACGAGTATGAAAGTTTGCAGCATGAGCCGAAAAATACAGAACTGAAGAGAATTTTTCAATATTCAATAGTTGCAGCCCCATAAAGTTGCGTTTCAAACGATATGCTATGCGGAAATAAGTTTCTTAGGGTTTAAATCATATAGAAGAAACCTAATAAAATTAATTGCAATTTTTAAGTGTTATTTGGTGAAAGTTGTAATTTACATTTTCTTGTTCGCAGTCATTTGTTTGGAAATGGGATCATATATAAGAAAATAAAAAGAAGTCTCTACACATAATATATTATTCAACTACGTCAATTTTCCGTATAAAATGTTATTGAAAATAAGGTATGTATAGAGAATAAAATCTACATTAATTTTTTATTTCAAATATAATGATTTCTAGGAAACAGACAACAAAAGAAAAGACGAAATTTAATTCTACTTTGATTGCATCCATCCTGCGTAAGTAGAGCAGACAATTTTATAAAGCAGGGATCCAAAGTTGGGTAATTGGCTCCATGTTTTATAAGCTGTTGTCAAAAGATAAGAGCGCCATTGTACCTTCAAGTGGGTGACAACGCATCCGATGTAGAAAACACGTGTACAACATACGTTCCCGTGTTCCAATTTAGCCCAAAAATGTGTGAGCCCCTGTCAGACTTATCAGCTGAATCGGTGATTTGTTTAATCTGTCTTTTGATGTTTCACTCGGTAATAATTCCTAACACTGGGAACGTAAATTGGGCGCTCCTGAACGTAAACAACGGCACTGGGATAGTCTGGATGGTTTGAAAACGTTATAGGGATCAATTAAATAAATTAATGGGGTACAGTAGCAGAGTGTTCGTGAGCGATCGGCCTAAAAGTTCTCCGTGCCAATTTAGGGAGAACGAGTGCTTATAATTTTATAGCCTTCACACCAAACCTATCGCCTAGATTCCGATAAAAACACTTTGAAGGCAGATAAAACCAAATTGTTTCTCATCCATAATTTTATATATTGATTATATTTCTTTACCAAATTAGAAGTCCAGTAGTTCCACAGTGCATCTAGCTACATATGACCACATATATCTTTGCGCTAGTTAAAATCAAACAAAGGAAAATTGTTTAGTTTATTGGAATCAAAAAGATGTAGAATAATATTACCTGCAATCTTTATTTTTCAATACTTTGTTGTCTTCAGATTTAAAAACAGTAATCGTGTTACCAGCCAATACCTTTGGGCCAAATTAAATCTTTATGATAGTAATTTTTGTCAATTTGTTATTATTTCAGTTGTAATTTTTCCTTAAAATATTCTTTAAAATAATAGAATTTAAGAAACAAATAAATTGAGTATAACAATTTTCCCTTTATAAGATCAGTGCAAATTTTGTAAAATTATTCTAAAAGTCTTAATTGGGCCAAATAATATAATTCTGGGCTCTTATATGGAACCTGGTTACAATAGTCAGTTTAGAGAAGGCTTAATCGCACTATGAATGTGGATGAGGCGAAAGTTGTTTGTTAGTATAGGGATGTTTGGAAGAGATTGATTGTTAATTGAAACGTCTACTCTATACGTTAAACATATATCAAGTGTAATTATTAAACAACAAAATAGAGATTTACATGTGTAGAAAAGTATAATTATTTGGCAATTCTATCAAAATATTTGGAAACTACTACAAAGGTAAAATACCTAATTGTCAGCAAATGTTCTGCTAACATGGGGTATTATTTATATTCTTTATTCATTATCATCCATACAATAATGTTGACATAATTGGTACATGTTTGGTAATTAACAAGTCCCTAGGCTAGTTCATTCCAATCAGTCGGGCTTTGATGTGAACATAGTTCAATACATATGCAAGCGAACGCATGTTACATAGAGCCTAACAGCGACATAATGATGTTAGACACACAGATCTATAGCAATAAACTTTCAGCGATCATTTGATAAAATAAACAATTTAACAGCAACATGACAATGGAATTTACTAATATTTCCTGCAAACTATATTTATGTCCAATTTGTCTGGCAATTCTTTTCGGGTGTAATCAGATAGGACTCACATTTTATTTATACCTCGCCAGAAGGTAATTTATTATTCCGATAGGTTAAATAAATTGCCTTTGTATCGAGGGTCCCACGAATGTACAAGGCATGACCGGGACAATATTTTGATTCCCCAACATTCGTTTACAAAATCAGATACGCGTTCTCTTCATATTTTGTTGAAGTTCGGTTGTGAGAAGGCAGAATTCCCTAAATTCTTTGCGAAGAATCGAGGACGGTTGACAAGGCAACGCCGTAAACAGAGCAACGCGGATTATGCGCTGCCATCGCGTGCAGTGTTAATACCGGGAGACGATATCGAATTTTTCAAATTATTATATTTTTACAAGAATGCTCACAATAAATGTTTTGAGAAATATACACATAGCTGGACTCACGATGAATTTGTCTTACTATTATTAACTTTTTAAATCTCTTGTACCCTTTCGACTGCCGCGATTGATTAATTCCTTTTCTCACTTAATGTTATTTATTAGTCCTTTCCATTCCTTTCTGTTCTTTACTTTCCTCTTCGCGTTTTTTTTTTTTTATTTATATAAGCGGTTGAACGGTTGAGGTTATAAACCGCCTCGGTACCTCGTTTACGGTGGTTCGACAACGGCACGCAGTATTCGTTGGTATGGGTTTTTGCAACTACTAACCATGGGTACTGTTGCTTACCTTGGGTTATCGAGTGAACCGGTATCCACGTTATTATCCCAAATTTTTGCAGACTTTCCCTTTATTCTTTTCTTTGCAATTTTTGCATTTCACGCTATTTTCGTTTGTCTATCTCCTGACATTCTTATTATGTATTTATACCATGTTAGTTGTTTCTTCTCAATACTTATTTGTGCATTTTATATTTGTAGATTAGTTTTTATTTGTTCATTTCTTATTCTATCCACCCTTGTGATTTTCCTTTTTGCGTTCTGTTTCAATTAGCTATGTTTTACTTACATAGGTTGGCCTATATATTAATTTATATAAGGTCGTTTTTGTTTCTAATATTATCAGTTTTATTATTTATTTTTTTTTACGAAGATGACTTAACTGCTTTTGTCACATGCCGGTTCTTGAATTGAAGAAATTACAAACGATCATGCTCTTCAGTGGGATTCGAACCCTCGACCTTCGGTGTACTAGGCTAGTGATATAGCCACTACACAACCGAGATCGGCCTGAAGGATTATCTTATTTGTTACATATAGGCTTTTACTTGAAGCATGTGTTCTCCCATTAATTGCAAGTTCTGTTTCCTTTATTATTATTTTTTTATTTTAATGAATATGTCATATGCGTATCAGTGGGATTTGAACCCACGATCTCTGGCGAGATCGACCTTTTATTGTTCAATGGAGATACTAGGTAAGTGAACGTTCCGAATTTGAGTTATTATTTAATAATGTGTGGGTTAATAAAAGCTAAAAGAATTAGAAGGAATCCTGTGCCCGTGTGGTCCATTATTGGAATGGCTGAAGTGTCGTTAGACATTTGTATTTTACTTTTCGTGTTCTTAAAGTGCACCTGTTATCCGGCGCACGTATTCAATAAGAGTGGGTTGTTGCTCTGCGCAATATAAAGATGGGCACATACATTCGAGTACAGCACAACCCGTCATACACATTCCGACAGAGCAGCCCTAGCATTCCGACTTCGACATACCTGCTCCCTGCTAACAATACAACGGCAGCAGCAGGAGTGGCAGGGCGTTCGATAAACCACCGTTCGCCGTTCTGTTGAGGACATCGAGCGATTTGCGTACGAAATCTCGAAGATTTGCCTTTTGAAACAATAATGTGCCGTCATATTTCCACGTCAGAATCCGGCGAGCTCTCACATGCAGACTCGAATGTAAATGTATGTACTTTACACTTAGAACATTTTTCTGTTTCAGCACGTCGTCAATCTTATTTGAACCGCTTTTTTTTCTTTGGGAGCTGCTGGAGCGGCTGCTATCATTCTTGCATTCACTACAGCATCGCAAATTCCTTTCAGGGCTCATTCATTAGTCATTCCTTCAACATGATCTTACTATCACCCTGCTACTGAATACCTACACCTCGAATCGGCCTTCGCGTTTACAGTCATCGTCATAAGCAGCGTCGAATGCACTGCTGTTGCTCTCGCCCGATGCAAACATGATAATGTGCGCAGCTCTTGCAAGCAAATAGTGCTTTGCAAATGACATGTCTTTGAATCAAAACTTCCCCAACTCGAGAAGTTCGTTTTTACGACTTTCCGAGATTATGTTACCGCGAAATTAATTAAGACCTAATTAAATTACATTATAATGCGATTTACAAACTTGATAGTTGATGGAACGGAAAATGAAATACTCGGCTTCATTCATTACGGTTCATTTTTGCACAGCATTACTGCAAACAAAATTCAATGGCATTATTGTTTCCAACGATGATTTATACCTAATTGACTGTCAGAGTTAGATACAAGTTTGTTTAAATTAAGCTGGAGTTTCGTGTTAAATTTACTTCCTACTCATGCACGCCAGAAACTAGGTGCTCTATTCACATTACTCCCGCCATGATTACAAGTTTTATTTCTGGTTGCATCAACAACTGTTTAATTTGAACTTCGATTAAAGCGGACAAAAGGGAATCAACCTGATAATATTTCACTGTATATAAAATGCATTAAAACACAATACCACTCACGAGAAATAACCCAACTTTATACGCAAAAATTTATGTTGCATCGTAGCTCCAGAAAATCGCATATTTAAAAATTACAAGTAACACTTAAACAAGTTGAACTCAGATAATATCACAAAAACTAAATAAGATATCAACAATACACGTTTTGAGAACATATGGTTACAGAGGAGGTTATGTGCAACACAATGCTGCCAACCGCATATCAATAAATATCAAAATTGGCGCGCAATTCAAAATGAGTAGACCTTTTAAAATACATACAATACATTCCAACGTCTTATTGGACATTTTCAGAAAGAAAATAATCACTATAATTCGCCGTGAATAATGTATTACGTGAGAACAAAGTGAAAATCAAGTAATAATTATTGGAAGCAGTATTCGCAAAGCAGTGTCTGGGAGTGCAGGAAAAAAGGTCAGGGCGCTCGGCGGTGAAATGATGAAGGTGATATTTATTTTTGGAAGATGGCGCATATGCGTGTGCATGTCTGCGCGTGGTGGCGTGCGCGTGAGTCCACATCGGCACACGATCAAGTGATTAATCGAATCCACTTTTTCCAATTCGCATCGTTTTGGTAGCTGCGCCGTCGTGGCTCGTACTGGATGTTATCCGTCCTTCCGTTCTTGCTATGTGTCATTATCAGAACACTAAAAATGAACCATATCAATCACTAAACCTGGAGGAACAGAAGCTCCTTAATCAAGGTAATTAATTACAATCAAACCATTATCTTAAAGGTTTTGTTCAGCAAATAGGTGAGGAGCAAAACGAGCAAATTTGTAGACACATTTATTACTTAATGATTTTTGTAGAGACAGAAAAAGACTGCCTTTCATTATAACAAGAATTTTATTAATTAACTTAATAAGGATTTTTCAGAGACCCTCGCAAATATTTTATTTAATAACTTACGCTCTGAAGAATTAATTACAGCTACCTTCAGAGAAATGGTACAACAATTTTCATTTGACAAAACCTTGCACAGGTAGCGAAATTAATTTTGTTTGTTTATATTTATTAGTGTTTACATATTCTTCTGTTTAAAAAAGGGAGAATACAGAATTTCATTATATTGCGAATTATATTCAAATATAATATGATCCTATACATGAAAATCCAAGCAGAATCTGTTGGTAGTAAATATTTACACGACGAAACTTTTTAATAAAAATATCTTGAGGAGCATATCAATGAAATATTTGTGTATATGAATATACGATATATACAACAAAAACTCAACCATCCCCTTGCTCCCTGACTGCCGTTGCTGTTGCTGTTGTATACTGACTGTATACAGTGAAGGACCCGTTGATATTACGACATTGTGCGGCTCACATATTCCTACATCCTGAATGGGGCGCGTCGCCCTTTCGTCTGGGCCCGAGCCCCCAATTGCCCGGACTTTGTCGTGACATTTTTTCTTTGTGCAAGGATGAAAAATGAACCGACTAGATTTTTATACAAGCTCCGTGGATTATGTTCTAAATTTTTTGTATACTGTAGAATCACGAAAGTGCGACATTAATAAAATATATTAATTTCAGCTGAAAGGCACCCCGAGTGAAAAAGTAATTTGATTTTATTATATTTTAGGAAGCACGAAATAAAAGGTCTTTTTTGCACCGTCAAAATTATGTATGGTGACAAAAAGTATTAGGGAGTTAATGGTACTCTTCATGATGGATTTTCCTTTCTCCATTCTGTGCGAGCGGAAATAAAAATTACATTATTTGACTTAGTCAACTTCACAAATGAACTCCTCCTCCACGTCCCTCGAGACTTTTTATTCACTGCAATTCTTTCTTGTACGTTTACATTTAAATATTTTTGTTATTCTGTTGCATTAGTTACAATTTTGTTTGTAGATTTTTCACGTAATAAAGTTGTGCATTTTACGAATGTTTAGAACAAGACTTGTACTATATAAATGTAATTCATTTAAATTCCACCCGTGATCTGCAGCATTCGTATATATTTTATTATTCCGTTCACGCGCCTTACGACAGCGTGTGAGAAAAATTTAGTAATTAAAGCGGGTCACGGTGTAAATGTTAACACAATGTATGCGTTGCAAGTGCAAGCACAACGGTAAACATCAACACGCGTTACTGCGCGCGCATATAGAACCACGCGTCGCTTACTATACATGCGCAGGACCCTCTGCGCAGCGACTGCAAATCGCCAGATTTTATCTTTAGCGTAATGTGTTCACACTCGAGCGACGGGCAGCGTTGCGCCTCATAAAAAGGAATGAAATAAAACGAAAGCGCTGCTCACTTCTGCTGGCATCGCTGCGTCGTAACGAATCAAGAGCGTCATTTTTTTCCTTTGGACCCAACAAAAGCCACGAATGTATTCGCATTATAGTAATCTTATAGGTATACAAGAGGCAAGTACATACACGTAAATACAACATCACGAAATTGTAACGAAAGCAACTGAGCGTGCGCGAATTTTACCGATTCAGTACGGAATTCCTGGATCAATAAACTTCCCCAAGTCACTATGAAAAGAGGCAAGTATTGGTATTTAGCAGGTGTTTGCGGTGGTCGAATGCAACGCTAGACGCATCAATATTTCGTTCCGTGTGGCCGCGTGACAGAATAGTAAATTCTCGTCCGTCACTGCGAGCAGCATGAACTACAACTACAACTAGCGGCAGCAGGGCTGTAACCGCGCTGTAGAAGCATACTTAACTATTTAGAGACATGATCTTAGCAAACAACATCGGGGAATTTATGCATATGCTCAAACAGGTTTATATTAGTACAGTAATCCGATCTCAAATATATGCATAACACCGCGTATGTTTGCCGCCAGGCTACATGTTAAAATATGTGCAAATTCGATTCGGTAAACGTACTGAAACGTCATGCAAATAAGGTGCCACTTTCGAACACAAAATAGTGCATAGGGATTAACTAACATTAGTGTACCTCGCACGTTGTACATTCACCAGTTTAAATGATGCCAAGGAATATATAGCTCAAATTAATTATCACGCCAAAGCTTATTCAATAATATAATCAAACATATACACCCAACAGCAAACAAAACAAAGACAAGCAAAATGTCAAGTATATTAACATTACAGAAAACAGGTTTAGTTTTATTTATTATAGTATTGTAGTGTTCTCTGTCAAAATTTCGTAGAAGATTGTAATGATATAATAACGATTTAAGAGTTCATTTCTTTCTGTTTAATAAAATAATAATGTTTAACATGCAGTTGTTAAAAAAATATTTTGACATGCTTGTTATTATTTTTTTGACATCTAATAACATTTTAAAGATTTCTTTGTATTTTATATTGATGCCCCACTCCTGAGGATAACATCTGTAGATCAGCAAATTGTTACATTATCTGGAACTACACAATATGGCCCAATTATTTAAACGAGGATTGTGGTTATAATTTGAAAATGTTTATCATATCTGTACAAATAAGAAAATTTAATACAAGTTCATTTACCATTAACAACAAATACATGTTAAGAAAGTATTGCATAATTTCAGATTTCACGAAATATCACTAAAAATTGGCATATACTTTTATTGCATTTCTATATAATATAAACCCTAAGAAACTCAATGCTGTAGAGCGCATCGTCATATCTCTTAAATTTATAGAGATATGGCAATTTTCGATGTTTTTCGAAATGCTACTTTGAGTGGCTGCAACTCAAAATCTATTAAAGATATTGTAAAATAGACTCAGTTCTGTGCGTTTCATGCATTTTATTACAAATTAGCAAATTTTGAAAATTTTGAAATTTTTCGATATTTTTGCCCAAATTTCGATAGGCGATAACTCGAAAAATATAAAAGATACAGACTCGCAGACAGTACCATTCGATTCAGCTCGTTAAAACACATAAGTATGTAAAATTTCAGACAAATTGAACAACGGGTTGAAAAGTTAGAGCAAAAAGTCTTAAAATCGCATTTCACGCCCAAAACTTCAAGGGGTACCCCTTCACGGGTTGGCCTGAAAAACGCGATTTTGAGACTTTTTGCTCTAAAATTTCAACGCACAATCCGAATGTTCTGAAATTTTTAGGGTTTATGTATTTCAATGAGCTGAATCCAATGGTTTAGTCTGCAAGTTCGTATCTCGATTATTATTAGACATATCGCTGATCAAAATTTTGAAAAAAAAAATCAAAAATTTTCAATTTTTACATAATTTGTTATTTTGCTATAATATGCACGAATAACACAAAACTGAAGAGTATTTTTCGATATCTTGCGTAATTTTTGAGTTGCAGGTCCTCAAAGTTGCACTTCGAAAAACATCAAAAACCGACATATCTTGAAAAATTTAAGAGATATGATGATGCGCTCTGCACCAGTGAGTTTCTTAGGGTTTATATTATATAGAAATACAATAAAAGTATATGCCAATTTTTAGTGATATTTCGTGAAATTGAAATACAACATATCATGAACTGTGTTTAAATGAGTAAGAATATTTTACGGACGCATTAATTAATATAATAATAGTAGTTTATGTAACAAGTACATAATTTAGGCATTCAAAGATTGTGAAAGGAAGGGAAATATTTTCTCCGCGTCAGTATAATCATTTATAACTGACAATCAAAATATCGTTTGCGTTTATCCCGGTTCTATTCATGAGAGGAAAATCAAGCAATGGGAATGTGTTCACCTACTTACGTATGTATAGGAAACTGCCGTATTTGACGCTTGTACCCGCCACAAAAACTGAGCAAACTTTTTCTATTAAAATGTCTTCGAAAAAATTAAATTCGTTGGCGTGCAAGCACGGAAGACTAGAGCACGGGAAGTTTAAATCTTTTCATACACTGCAATTTCTAGTTTTCTTTTTGCTCTGGAAAATTAAGAAAACCTTGATTCCGTTCCTCGTGAACCTTTTCATTAGCCCGCACCTGATGCAGATAATCTTCTTACCGAACTCCAGCTTATGGATTAAGTTATTTTTAATCCGCGACTTGGGATAGGATATGGTTAAAGAAGTTTTCTCGTTTTCTCCGCTAAATCCTCTGATGACCACTATAATGTATCTTTCATGCAGTGCTAACGTCATGTAGATTCTACTACTCCCCCTTACCACCAATCATTTCAATTTTATCAGGTTAGGTTGCATCGCTTATATGTTTACTTTAGCCCAGTGATTCCTTCTAACATCTTTGGGAACCAGGACTTGACATTTGGTAACCGCGCAAAAATACATTGCTCACCAAGATTGGTGAAGTGTAATACGCGTGATGAAATATTTATTTTATTTCAATGCTCAATGATTAATCACTCATTTGATAGAGACAATTCAACAAGTGTGCTTTTGCCAATACATGGCACTGGAACATCCAAAGCCTGTTTTAATATTGGATAAAGAAATCCTTTAGGAATATTTTAACCCATTGATGCCCAGAACTATTTTGCTTTAATAGTATATTACGTATCGTGAACTGTAAGTGATAGTTTTTAGGTCGAGAATGCAGTTTGGGATGTCGAGACCCGTAGGGTAGGCTTACAGTTCGAGGTTAGTAAGTTATTTTTTACAATACTTGCGTAAATATAAGAAAAGGAAAAATAGGTATCAAAATTAACAGCTGTCAGATCGAGGTTAAAAATAAAATTTGAATGATATATATTTACTTACCGTCCACCGTGAACGGTAAGTTTCACTTACCATCCACCGTGGACGGTAAGTAAATGATGTAACCATAGAAACCAATTGTGCAATAAAGGTTCCACTTACTGTGTTTAAATTTTTTTTTAATGGTTAACTTACAGTACAGGTATTGCAAAAACATTGTTTTCATATTTCTGTGTGTTGGTAACGTGTAAGTATAATTATGTTTAAAATATTTTACATTTAAATATACAGAGCAAAATCAAATTTATCTAGTTTGAAATGCCATAGCCTGGCAGAAACATAATGTTTAAGTGAGACATCTTTACGTATGATCTATCACACGCTAGGCATCAAGGGGTTAAAGGAAACACTACATATTTCAAAGATTCAAAAGGCAGTTCATAAAACAATTATACATATGAAACTCAGTTATAATTGCTTATGTTTACCATACCGCATTGTCCTCCATTTCAAAGTTTCATTTCATTAGACTAATCGGAATACGGCACAAATAAGTTTGGTATTACTAATACTGCATATATTGTTGAAAGATAAACTTAAGATAACTTTAAATTTTGTAAGAATAATTTAAAGTCTCTCTTCTAGGCATTGATGACCTTTCTACATCTTTGGAGACAACCCGATGGCCTTACAGGAATTAAATGGCGGCAGATGTAGAAGGGGTATCTTACAGCAGCAGTACATTTCGTTCTGCATATAAAGTACTTCTTGAATCGTGAAAATTTGTTAATGGCACCATGAATTATTCAATCGAATGTCAGAATTTGTATCTCTCGTTTTAATAAAAGATTACTTAGACTTTTTTGTACTGACGGGTTATTATTCTTATTGGTTTTCAAGTTTACTGTTGGTAGTTAAAACTGTTGATTCAGTTTCACACGACAAGCATTACATCCTCGTATGTTATACTTTTTATTTTGAATTAGACTGTTCCCTTTACTTTACATTTTATACATCCTTTACTTTAATTATTTTATTTATTATACTGTCGTTTGTTACTTCTATTTTACTTTTGATTATTTCATTTTCTTTTCATTTATTGTACCCTTTACTTTGGATTATTCGTTTTACTTTATTTTTGCTTGTTGCCTTTACTTGCTATTATTTCTTTTACTTTACTATTGATGAGTTCGCTTATTTTTTTATTGTTCCCTCTACTTTACTATTGATTTCAGCCTCTACTTTACATTTGATTATTTTCTTACTAGGGCTACCAAGTATCAGGGTATCCGAGATATCCAGATCTCAGATCCCTACATTTGGGTATCCGGATAATTGTAAGATCCGGATCTCGATTTAAAAAAATATTTTGATGGGGGGCATGTAAGATTTTCGAAAATTTTGTTCTTACAAATAATAACATTCTTTTCGACGTTACTTTATATTACATTACGTACATATTATTCAAAATCTATTTACTGTAATTAAAGTAAATGGAATTAATAAAAAAAATTAATAAACAAAATGAATAAGAAAACGAAATTACATTTTTGATAGCATAATACTTGTAATTCTATTTAGTTAATTAATTGACGATTTTTGTACAAGAATGTTAGTAAAATCCAGATTCCGATCCGGGCCGGATACTCGAATATCCAAGAACTGGTTTTTAGTTCCATAGAGATTCGGATATCCGTAATCCAGATATCCGGAAACATATCAAATCTGGATCAAATTGGCAGCCGCACCTCTTACATTTTATGTTTTTTTTTTTTTGTCGGAATCTATGAATGTGGACGAGGCGAAAATGTTTATAGATTTATTGTGTTTCTGGGCTCGTGCTACCCCACTGTGTAGGATATAATGTGATGCTTTACATATGTAGGTAGGTATATGTATTGTTATACCATGCATTCAATTTAAATTTGCTGTTATTTTTTATATTTTAAGTAATTGAACCCAAGCCTTTCGAACTCAATTATAACTTCAGTTACATGTAGAAAGAGGCAAAGAACGAATCCGACATATATTTCTACAGCACCGACACCTCCCTTTAAAGACATTACAAGTGGGGAATATCGTTTGTGAGAATCGAACCGAAGAACTCCTAATTCGCAGCCCGACATGCTATTTACCGTAATATAATAATGTCATAATTAGTAACTTAATCCAATCTGCAGGTAAATGAAAAGGATCTTTTTGTTTGCGCAAAACCTTTAATTAAAAAATTCTAATTAGTGTAAGGATTGACGGATGCCTATTTCGAAATCACATTTAAAAGGAACAAAGCATTGTATTCCCTGAAAAAGGGCAAACCCAATAGAAAACAATGAATCAAAAGAGCGAAACAGAAGCCGCCTTTGTGGAACACGCGAATCTATCATTTCATCGGGTCCTGCAGTCGAGGGCCCCGACATGTAACGCGCGTTATTAGTGGCATTATCATGCCGTAAAAAACATCAGATCAGGTAATTACGCCACAAAAAACTCCGGAGAGACGCACCAGAAGGCGGCCACAAAATCTCTGTCCGCGGTAAGTACTGTAAATATCATGTCAGCCATTATAAAGTTTTTGTCACCGGATACACGTCAATTAGTTTCTTATGGCGGACGAATATGTGTTAAGCGCGTTCACGTTTTCTGGAGAGTAGCTGTCTAATTCGTTTCGGGGAAATATTATATCTCTTAGATGATGCATAGAGTATTTGGAAATTTTTCATGCGTGACACTAAAATGACGGTACTAAGATTAGAAGATAATAATTTCTGAATACGGTAGTTTTTGATTATCTTCCAAACCGAAAGGAAAAGATAGCTGCTATTAAATTCGGTTCGATCATTAATTTTAAATGATGTTCCAATTAGAACATACTTTTTTTTAATTGTTATTACATACTCATTCGGTATTCATACGGGTCCCCGGATTACTCGGTTTAAATCTTTAATTTAAAAAAATACAAACTGTGATCTCTAGAAGATATTAAATATATATATATATATATATATATATATATATATATATATATATATATATATATATATATATACATATAGGGTGATGAATCGAAGGAAGAATCGTTGTATTTATTGACCCAAATAGTTACAGTTTTACTCCACCTAGAACCTAAAAAATGACGGAAATGTTTATTGGTAATTTACTTAAAATCATTAGCGCCATGAAATAGCAAATCTAATTTTTGACAGCAGATGATATATAAAACCAGTAACTTTCAATTGTTACATTTATTTTTTTTTCATGGCACTGATGATTTTAAGAAAATTACCAATAAATATTTCCTCCATTTTCCCGATTCCAGCTGGAGTAAAAAATGTTAAAAAATGCAGAAATATTTTATCTACAATAAATTATTTAACTTTTTTGATGTAAAATAGGTAGGGGAATCATTTGAATATTTGAACTTATGTCTAAACCATATAAAATAATAAGTTGATCATATTCTAAATGTGAAATAATAAACCCCATGGGGTAAATAGCTCCGTGGTAACGTGTCGGACTGTGGATCGTGAGATCCTCAGTTCGAATCCCACTGCCGACAGTTACAAATTTAAATTTACCCCTGTGGTTCCCCCTCCACTAACAACTTTGGGGGCTATGAGTTGACGGCTGGTAACCGCATTTCATATTCAAAAATATATCACCTACCGAGATCTGCGTAAGCAGAGTGCCACACCCTTAATGGGTAATAGGCGTGATGATGATGATATATGATGAAATAATAAAATTCCTTATTTTTTCATGTTAATATTTATTAAAGAATTAGAGTTTTTTCTGTATGTATTATAAATAAATCAATTATGTACTTCCTTAATAACCGTATGTTGCAGAATGTGTATTACAAATTCAGGTTATTTGATTACTCCTGATCGGTGAAGTGATTTCATGTGATTTTGGTCACTGATTGTTGTGGTTTAACCACAAACTAGATAACAACAGCAAATTCAACTTGTGGTTAAAGGTAAAAAAGGTATTTACCTATACATAGCAAATGTCATTGTATAGGTAGTAACATCAGTTAACTGTAAGTATAACAAGACTTTATATTTACTATAACATTAGTTAAATTATACTCACATCTGAATAAACATTACAATATCCGATTTTATTTATTCTTTAATGGTAATTATACCTATAACAATCAACGTAATAACCAATATTTACTTTTTAGTAAAAAAAAGCCTGTATAAATATTAGGATGAATTCTAATTTCTTTTGAAATTATAGAACGAGCAAGGTAACTTGTTCAGTGTAACAGTAAATGGAAGTATATAATTTTAACTTGTTAAACTCTTTTCAAGAAATTTTTATTATATGTTTACTTCAACTCATTTTAGATCTCTTATATTATTAAATAATTATTTTGTGAAAACATTAGTTTACTTACAAAGTGTATTTCCAGATTTGGGTTGGGCCGATGTTACAAATACTATAAAACAAGAAATAATTATATTAGTTTGACAATTTCTAATAGCAATAAATAAATCAGAATCATATCATTTGGCCCAATTAAGATTTTTAGAATAATTTAAAAATAAAAAGTACTGCTCTTACAAGCGGAAAATTTTTAGGAATAGTTAAGGAAAAGTAACTATTGAAATAATAACAAATTAATCAAAATCACTAACATAAAGAATTCAATTGGCACAAAAATATTGTCTGTTACCACGAACACTGCTTTTGAATCTGATAACAAAATAAAGAAAAATGTTTCAAATCAAGATTGCATGTAATATTATTTTACATCCTTTTGATTTCATTTATTTACTAATATATGTCCAAAAGCCCTAATAGGCCTTCAAATAATCTACCACTTACTGTTGATGAATTATTCTCAAAATTTAATCAATTCGTAACATAAACCTAATACCTCATTTACATATATGTATGTGCGGAAGGTAAAAATATAAATATGGTGAATTAAACAATTTTCCTTTAATCCTTTATATGGTTTTAACTGGACAAATTGATATGATTCTGGGTTCCTATGCAGTTATTTGACAGAATGGTAATATAATTTGGGGTGTTTAATAAAATGGGCTTAACTGCGCATGCGCATATGTTCGTGGATACATTACAAAAGCAATTTCTTTTTGTTTATTTAGCAAGTGAGGAACCCCAATTTCGATATGACGCAAAGCATCGCGCACCCAAATGGAAAGATATCTTATACCCGCAGTGTTTGTTGTTTTAACTGATTTCAGTAAACGCTGCTAACAGTTATTAGTAGTGACGTCACGTGACAAAGAAAACAATCGTTTTAAATTAAACTGTTTACATTGCGTTTTGACAAATATCGTGCGTTATTATAGGTTTATTGTTGTGCTACATAACGTTGATTAAAATAATACAAACAGTTGTCGGCGTCATCACTAATTCATCTCAAGCCTGTATAATTGAATTCAATTTGATTTTATCGTGGCATTTGATGGATTTAAATAATGGACGAACCAGCTTTAAATAATCCAAATTTATTTTCGATTGCTATGTGGACACAACGAAAATGTTAAACGCTTGATTTTCCTAACTGTCCAGGCAATTATAGAATCGATTATAATTTTATGATTGTGCATTTGGTTCAGACTTTATGTATTAGTTCATGATAAATGTTCATATATTACTACGGGGAAATGATGATACAGAATTATTAATGAATTAATCTGCAAATATTTTATGCACAGCTCTAATTATTATTTACCGTAAACATTAAAGATTTACGGCACAAAACCTCTCATTTAGTAGTGAAAACTTATTCGAGAATCGAACCACATTCTCATTTGTAAATAATTAAATACAGTAATACATTTTTTACGATATATTGACTCGTAAACCTACCATTATTGAGCTCTATCGCTGGTGGTAAAGAACTTTACCGCGATGTTGTCTTCAAAACAACACAAAAACTTTTTTTTAACTATTCGGTTAAAAATTTATCATACTTTTTTGTAAATACGTTTTTCTTCAAATGTCTTAAAAGAACGTTGTTATGTATTTGTATTCAACAAGCAGAAGTTCAATTTTGACGCCGCAGGTTTAGAGTGCCTTTTTCTCCGGCGGCAGACAAAGTAAAATATCATGAAAAATAGTTAGGTTATAATTTAATAATTGACAGTTAAAAATGAAACAAATAAACAAAAACAGCAAATAGCATATTCAATAGCAACTTGAAATGCTGTATAGGACAGAAAATCTCGTGATTTATCGGCATGTTTATATGATTCTTGTTAATACCAACGAAACATACATTAAAAAATAAAAATGTTGTAGGTATTTCTTGTCATCATTAAATATTTAGGTATAAAACAACATTTACCAGTCTGTTTGATCTAACCCAAAAGGTCTATGCAATCTACAAACGTATTATAGTATTAATTTATTAAATATAGTCCATTACTTATGCAAAGGTACTCATATAGTAATCGTAGTGCATGCATTATTTAATGCAGTGATTATTGGTTATAAACCAATACCTACATGTTCAATGGATGATGGCCGCCACTCAATACATCAGATCTAATTATATCTTTGACAAACAGCGAGCAGTGGTCAGAATCGCCACAGGATAACACAGATCATTGATTTCAGGAAAGATTAGAGCATATGATCTCATGCATGCAAAGCCGAATCCAATGTCATAACGCGTGAATTAGGTATAAAGCCTATAAGGGACTTTGAAAACCAATATCACGTGTACACGGCAGGAAGTTAATTGACTTTACATTTGGGGAACAGACGTAGCGTAATTATTCTGTATGGAGTCCTCTGCAGCCTGTTACAGCATCACAAAGGACCAAATGGAATTGATAAATTGTTTTTATATTTGTAATATGGTGTGTGGTTCAATTATAACACATTCTGTGGTTGTATTGAAGATAGTCGAAACATTTCAGAACAATTTGTTATGTTATAATAATAAAATAATACATTTCACAATTATTGTTCAAATTCCCATGAATTTCCGAATAAAACAACAGTTCCAGTAACATTTATAATGTAGCGTGTGGCAGCCCTGGGTTATACGGCTAGAGCTCTAGAAGAATGTAGGTATTCTCGTCCGCCATTTTGGGTCCAGATGTCATAAATAAAACAAGTTATTGGAATCCAGTTACTTAAAAAAACATTTAATATTTGTATCTGTCAAATTTGAAAACATATTTATTGAAATTCTGTAAAATCCTACTACACAAATCATACGGTAATATATTATTATAAAGTATTCTGTACACTTACCTGTTGGATATAAAATATAATAATTGAAGGAATGATATATCACAATTATTAATCAATTTCAACTTGAAATTTGATAGAAAAGAATTAAAGTAACTGGATTCCAATACTTTGTTTTATTTATGACACTTGGACCCAAAATGGCGGATGAGAATACTCATATATTCTAGTGCCTTAATACGGCTAAGGCACTAGAATATATGAGTATTCTCATCCGCCATTTTGGGTCCAAGTGTCATAAATAAAACAAATTATTGGAATCCAGTTACTTTAATTCTTTTCTGTCAAATTTGAAGTTGATATTGATTAATAATTGTGATATATCATTCTCTTACTTATTATATTTCATATCTAACAGGTAAGTGTACAGAATACTTTCTAATATATTACCGTATGATTTGTGTAGTTGGATTTTACAGAATTTCAAGAAATATGTTTTCAAATTTGACAGATACAAATTTTAAATGTTTTTTTTTTTTTTAAGTAACTGGATTCCAATAACTTGTTTTATTTATGACATCTGGACCCAAAATGGCGGACGAGAATACCTACATTCTTCTAGAGCTCTAAATACGGCTAGCGAGTAGCGCCTCTAGTGGCGAGTAGCCGAATAGTGATGTTGGAACGGTGCGAAAGGTTAGAACAGTGTAAGAGAAGTATTGTTATAATTTAAAGCTATTGTTTATTGATCAGGTAGTACGTAAGTTATATTAACCATATTCACTTTAAGATAGAACTGTCAACAGATGAAATAACAGATTAAAAACAGAAGCGAAGGTGGCAAAGAATGTTGAATTGTTTGATAGGTGAGACAAGAACAATACAGTATCTTAGAAAAAATTTGTAAATAAATTAGTTATTTACATTAGTTTAGGAGCTTAGTTATTAAAACCAAAAAGGTTTATTTTATTTTTCGCTTTTCAGTTTCTTTTTCGTCGGTTTAATTTTATGCTAAAAAGTTTTATAACAATGAACATAACCATAACATTATAAGCGGCAATACGAACTATATGTATAAAGCTTTGGTCAAAATCAATGAAGTAAATTTATAATCCACGGTGTATGGTGTGTAAATGATTGTTTTAAACGCTTGGCCATAACACAAGATATTTAAACTTTGTGCAGTAAAATTTCTATTATCAGATATCCTGCCAGCAGTGTATAAATTTTATCAGCAGTTAAAGTGGAGCTGGAGAATTAACGCACCAGCAACTGAATCCCAGCGTAAAATTAACCGCATCTTGTTTTGTCACCGTGGTATGCAAATTAACGGCAACGGGCTTCCCGGGTATTAAAAACTATGCAGCTATTTAGAAAATCCTTGCGAATGTTCAAGATTTATCAAATTCTCAAAGTTCGTATATTTATTATCTGCGTTGTGCATTCCGACGACAGAGGCAGCGGCGCCCGTCATTAGGAGACGGACAGGGCTTAGTGCGAGACGACGGCGCGGATACGGGTTTCTTCGTTTTAATCTGGAATTCTGGAAAGCATTAATTTCTCAACCGAATCTTAATTCATATTAATAACAAGGCTGTCACAGTGTCGTACTCCAACAGAGGCGGCTTTACTGCTTTACATTCAAATGTCTTCGAGAACTATTGCTCTTATATTCATACCATTCAAACTATACAATTTAACTTCTAGTTTCTGCTCTTTAAATACATCATCACTACAATACAGATCAACGAAAAATTAATAAAGATACATTCGTAATTCATGCAACAAATAAATTATTCCTTTGTTTCACATATCAGTCTTGATAAGAGCTGACATATTTTAAAATTCAATTGGCACCGTCGTTTTGAAGATTTGCTAGCTAACTACGTGTTAAACTCCATCCAAGTAAGTACAATACGAATGGCGCAACTTTATCATGTATGAGTCCAGAATCATATCATTTGACCCAGTTAAAATCACACAAAGGAAATTGTTTAATTCACTATATTTACATCTTAAATTTTATCATATTTACCTCTTGCACATACATATATGTAAGGGAGGTATTTTGTACGAATTGATTAGATTTTAAGAACAATTCATCAACAGTAAGTGGTAGATTATTTGAAGGCCTATCAGGCCTTAGTAAATAAATGAAATAGAGCCGATCTTGGTATTGCAGTGACTATGTTCCTAGTCAGCACGCCAGACATCGTGGGTTTGAATCCCATTGAAGAGCATGGTCGTTTGTATTCACATAAATTCATTATCATCCACTCATTAAACGGGACATAACCATAGCAGTTAGTCCACTTATCATCTTCATAAAAAAAATAAATAAATACAGTAAACTTTTGTGGAAACAAAAAGACGTGGAATAATAATTACCTACAATCTTTATTTGAAACATTTTTCTATATTTTGTTATCATCAGATTCAAAAACAGTGTTCGTGGTATCAGCCAATACCATTGGGCCATATAAAATCTTATTGTTAATTTGTTATTTTTTCTTAATATATTCTTTAGACCTGGTTGTGTTAATTCCGTCGTTAATGTAACAACGTGATTAACCTATGAAAAATCATCTTATAAATCTATTTCCTTGCTTACACGATATATGTTGATTCTTGATAGGTTAATCACGTTATTATTTTAACAACGGAGTTGACCACGACTGAAACAAACTGGCCTTAAAATAACAGAATTTAAGATACAAATAAATTGAGTACAAAAATTTTCCCTTTTTAAGATCAAAACATTTTTTTTAAAGTAATCCTTAAAGGTCTTAATTGGGCCAAATGATATGATTCAGGGCTCGTGTACTTTAGAAAAGAAGTATTAGATCCGAATACATAGAGCGTTGTTAAAGTAAGAACGTGATTAACCTATTAAAAGTCAACAGTTTTCCTGTAACCAAGTAAATGGATGTATTCGTATAAGGTGATTTTTGATAGGTTAATCACGGAGTTAACAACGTTTTATGCAACCGGGCCTTATTTTTAGTTTGACAGTACTCTTGTTGCATTAGTTAGTCCAGTGAAATAAATAAGAATAGTGTTAGAAGCATTGCCGAATGTATTGGAATAATTATTGAAAAGGATGGACAGTGCGCGTTAAAGTATTAAAATTGTTACCAAAAGAGTTATTCGTGTGACTAGCAGAAACAATCTGTGATGGGGCGCATTTCACGCGTAGTTTTAGTTTAACAGTACTCTTGTAGCAAAGGTTAGTCTAGTGAAATAAAGAAGAATCCAGTGTCGAATGTATTGGAATAATTATTGATAAGGACGGACAGTGCGCGTTAAACTATTTATATTGTTTCCGAATGATTTATTTGTGCGACTAGGAGGAACAATCTGTGATGGGGGCGCATTTCACGCGTAACCCGGCCCTGGGCGAAAATGCCATCGTGGCAGTAAGTCCGCGACAGGATGGTGACGGAGGACGAGAGGTTCGGAAAACGGTCGGACGGCGCGGAGGGTGGACGGAAGAAGTGACTGAGTGTGCATACCGTGGCTGGATCTGAAACACTACATATATCACATTATCCCATTGTCAAGCGAATTCATTATTCAAAGTGGTCCAGCCCGGTGCTCGGCTGCTTGGGAGCTCCGAGAGACAGCCACGCCAGCGACTTGGCTGTCGTCTTACACGGCGCTTATAATTGCGATGTTTCGTTTGTCAATGTAAACGCAAATAATGTATCTCTGCCATGGCACGCATTAATATCGGTTAGCATTAGTTGCGTCCCACTGCCAATCATCGGAACTGAATACTGCTCCGACAAAATATGATGCCGGCTTATGTGTAATTGTTATTTAAATAATAATGACAAATAGATGAATTTGAATAGCTCTTAAAATAGGTCGACTGTTCAACATCACACATGATGTTTATAAATTGTGCACGATCCAAGTAATGCTCATCAAAAATGTTTGTTTTATTCCACTATATTGGCAAGTGATTTTAAAAGCTTCTGATGAAATACCTGATATACAAATATACATATTTTGCACAGAGCTGTCAACCAGATTTTAGCAAGGAATGTAGACACTACCATCTTCACCGTCCACCTCCAAAATTGATAAATGACCAGATGACATTTTTATTGAATACGCAAATTTACTAGCACTAACTTTCAGAAAAATATTCGTTGATATGGACTTATGGAGTAGAATTGAATATCTAAGCTAAAACACATTCGGAATGAAACCTCGAATGAATCTATATGAGTACAAATGATATGAATATAGAAAGAATCATACTGGATACATTAGACCAAGAAAATACTGAAGTGATAGGGTTAACGTTACATGAAAAGGATGGATCAAGATAATATGGGAACGGGTCCTATATGGACATAGGCGAGGTGACCAAATAAATCCAACCAAACGTGGCACCAGAATATTTAAGAATAACCATGGGTCTAAGAGACCTGTTAGACGACGATTAGATGGATGGATTTGAACAACATGTTATAATAATTGAAACTTATAAGGTACCATAAATATTTTTGTAGCTAAAGAATCATGATTCCATAACAATAAGGGCGAAAAAATTATTCGCCAAATAAATAAAAATGTCACTGTGTATTTGAGATTATACATGTTTAATGTTTTTAAATTTACTGTTTCTTGTCCAGGTATTTTGTTGACTTTCTTCTACATTTTGTCTTCGAAGTTCATAGCGTATGTTAGACCTTCAAGGTTCAATGACACGCATGTACTATACACAAGTAGATAAAGAAATAATAAACATACCGTTAAGGGCAAAGGAAACCGTTTCTAAAAATAAAATGTGTTTTTAAAAAAGAGACGATAGATTGCAAAAATGATCTCAAACAAGGTACTTTACGTTAGTGTGGAACGAGAAAGATTATAATAAATTTAGGAAAGTAAATAATGAAAAAAGTATCAACGAGCATGATATGAACATTACGTAATGTATGAAAAAAGCAAGCATAGTGGCATATGCCATATCCCGGCACCTCCACTGCAACACATGTTCAGATAACACAAAACAAATGTAAACGGCCCATCCGAGCAAACACAACCCCTATCAACAATGCAATAAAGGCTAATATTCAAAATCCTGTTACCCTAATCCGATGCTATATGATGTGCGTCTCCACATGCCCGCTAAACAGAAACAAAATATTATTTGGAGCATATGTACAGAGTTTTTGTTTACAGTAATGTAGAGTGCCGTAATTGGACACTAAAAGGAAGTTATCGCTCACTAGATAAAGTAACACGAAACGCCAGAGTCTAGTACGCCTCCCGAAAAAATAATTTGTACTGTCAGTCTGGTCATTTGGGTTCGCGTTTACACGGTTTCGTATAAAAGTTATTGATTAGCTACAAGAGCGTGGACATTACAGTACCTGGGTTCGGGTCGCTCGAAGGCCAGTCCACTTGTCCGCTGGGAATGGCCTGCACTCGATCGTTTACAAAACACGAGTTTTCCTTCTTTAACCGAAGAAGCACCGTGTATCCAATTCTCAGAATTAATAATATACATATTTTATGTCACTCGGAAACACTGACCGTTTGTATACATACAAATAAGATTTCGTTGTACTGAATTTTTACTTTTCCATTTCGCTATTTTTGTCTGGCAAAGAAAATACAATAGCTTATTTATTGTCATATTCAAGTTTTGCTTTGAAGTCAGTATTATTTTTACAACGGCGCTTATCCAATAATTGTATAAATAATAGTAAATTACAAGAATTTCGCAAATTCTAATCTTGCTATTGTAAGTACGCGCTCCTATCCTTTTGATCCACATACTCAATGTTACGAATCAGTCAATTTGATAATAATAGGTATGTGTGCGAAATTTTACTTTTGTCTGACATTATCCATTATCCATAGGAATGAGTTGATTGGACAAAACAGAAGATTTCGAGCTCTGTATCCAAGCAGTATTTAACAAATATATAATCGCGCCATTAACCCATTTTGGAGATAGCACTTTGCTTTTGCAGGTTTCACTAATTAATTGAAAAATATCGTACTTTCAAGATAGGAATTAATGATAATCAAGAACAAGTTGATTAAATGCGGAGTACCTCAAGGTTCAATTCTTGGGCCTATTTTATTTATTTTACATCTAAACCACATAAAAAGATATTGCCTTTTAATCCATCAATGCCCATCGTATTATAAGTCATACGTTAAAGATGTTTCACTTTAAGATTATGTTTCTGTCAGGCTATGGCATTTCAACTTCGATAAACTATGCCAGGTTATGCATTTGATATTGTTACTTAAAATACTTAAAGTTATCAACATACAGAAATAAGAAATCAATATTTAAAGAAAAATAGTTCTGGGCGCTAATGTGTTAATCCATTTATGTTTATTAAATTTTTTTCATGTATTTCTTAGAATTGCGTATCTTAACGCTCTGCGAAGTGGCCAGAGATTCCTCTAAACTATAATGAAACAGAGAATATAGTAGATAAGTTATTTCCTAGGTGCTCTTCTTTAAATCTCTGGCATTAATTTTCGGGGTGGTTCTCTTTGTGTTATATACAATTTTGTGTCTGTGTGTATGTAGTAAGGAGAAAATGAAAGACGGTAATAATTATTGGCGACGTCAGGTGAAATCGTACAAGGGGTCCTCTTTTTGATAAATTTGGAGTAGTAAAATTAGGGGATTTGTAGAATCGAATTGGTAAAAGTTCGTGGTATTAATTCGAGTTTGAATTTTTACGAGTATTTCAGTAAATTTAATTTGATCGCTGATCGTAAATCTGTGTAGGTAAGTATCTTCATGATGACAGACAGCAATTCGTTTCGGAAAGTTTTCCGGATCTAGATATTGTCAGCGTCCTCGAACGAGTGAAACGAACAATCGCGAAATTAAAACAAGTCGAGCGCGATAAAAGTTTTCTTTTTTCTGTTTGTAAAAAACAATCAATCAGTGGCATTTGATTTGTTAGCAGCGAGTTCGTCCCACCCAGCAAGCGAAATCAGCAGCTGAGGCGATGACGGACCCGAAATGTATAGCAAATGCACTTTTTACAGTTCATTTAATGTAATGTGATATTGGAACGATTTCATTTCTTCTGTTTACACACAACTGAGTTCAAGAAATCAAACGTTCTTGTTCGTTGTAGCGGTAGTCGCGGGGCCAGAATAAAAATGATCCTTTTAGCACGGACGCCCCAGGACACAAAAAACAGCACAAGAAATTAATGCTGGCCATATCGCGTTTCGAATATAAATGGAAATATTTTTTCTCGCGTTTAAGCAAATAAAAAATTGGGTGGAGTATTCAAATGAGATGGCTGCTTCTTCGCAGCTATTTACAAGGAACAGTTATTGACACATGTAATTAGAGTTTGCTAAGCGCTCAACAGATGGGCTGCGACCATGTTCTCCGTGTACGTTCCAAGTTACAGCGTTTGCTCCGAGCCGCAGTGACGCGGTAAGTGCATTTAGTTCGAGGTGTTGTGTGTTTGTACAGACGCGTGTAGTGCACATAAAACTAGGTGTTAACGTATTCACAAGATAACGATCTGCCCTGCTCCGCGGAGCGTGTCACGAGGCTGACAATGCGGCAACAGGGGACACCAGATGAGCAATGTCAGGAGGACATTCCACTAATAATGGTTATTGCTGTCACTTGTTATTACTACGGATTGTGTTGCTAGTTTACACGAACCACAAAACCTCACTACATATCTGCAACACTATTTTTTATTCAGTTAATAGTCCTAACCGCAGGACTTTATCCTGGAAATAGCGAGAATTTTAAAGAGAATTAAAAAGTCCTGGCCATACTTCAAATGCTTGTTTAACCGTGGATACCCATATTACTTTCACTGTTATACAGCCGTCAAACTGGGGACTGGGAAACCCAAGAAAAGAAAAACCTACTTTTGCAATTTTTCTAAGGGTTCTACCTATGGAATATTTGTTTATAATTATGGAAAGACATTAAACAGTTAACCTTTCTGAGCCATATATTTTATTCAAAACACAGCATTTTGCCAAAAACTTATGTTTTTAATTTTGGACTATGAGAACAAGCATATAGGGATTTTACATATTGAATATTTGTTTAGGATTATTGAAACTGAATTTACAACGAGGTAGCATCGAAGCTATGTGAATTCTGCGGTGGAAAATGAGATGAAAATCGTAGAATTTCTTAAACCCAAGTGTAACATTCCAGGGTTAAGTATGGTATAGAGAGATTGATGATCAAGAGGCGTCCCGCACTATACATCTCGAATAATTAAAATTCGTAGCTCTGATAAATAGCTACAGATGAGTCTGATTGATTCGGAGATTAGCTAAAGGTCCCTAACCGATCATCAGGAACTTTGCTAATGCAAGTAAAACATTCGCCCAATGAAACCGGTGGAATTCCAGCCGTATGCAGACTTGAAGATTACTGTCAAACCTTTGTAAAGTGTGATAGAAGTTTTAAGGTGCAACATACGCTATGAAGTTTGAAGCAAATAGGAATAACTTATATATTATTTCTATAATCACGGAATTACATATTTAATTGTACCGTGAGTTTTAGTAAGAATGCAATTGTATACTTGAAGGAGTGCCATGTATTCTAATTTTTTTAGAGATATGAACGATAATCTAAATAAAATTTCAATGAACAACTTTAATGAACTTAAACATATACAGGCAGAATTTACAAATAAATGACTGCATAGCATAGGTAATCTCTTCAAGAGGCGCTCTTACAATCTCCCATCGAAACAATTATTTAAGCGGCGTCTGAAAAATCGGCAGCTCTAGTTTAGTATATGATTATCAACCTTTTATTTATTTATTGCATCTCCAACGATATGTATCAAACCTGATCGCCTGAAAGGTCCAATAAAATAATAAATAACGCAAAGCCATACACTCATACAGAAATGCGACGATGCACTACATTTAAACACTTGAATTAAACGGACAGCAATTATCGAAAATTATAGGACATTTGCATAATTAATGGGTGTTCGCAGCGATACAAATCATTGTACAACACTGTATTTATTAGATGCGATACAGATGGAAAATAATATGCGCCCCCAAGCGAAACCAATAGTGTATTAGCTGAACGGTAGGCATTGCTACCATTGCCACCGTGTATTTACTAATGAACTACGCTTTGAAATTATTAAATCTATGCTACTGTTTTACCAATGTGTTACATGTTTACTTTTCGGTATATCTTTTGAGTTCAAGACATTTGTATCATTGCTTATTTGAAGTTTAACAGTTACAAAATAAAGCACAGAGTACTTTCGGATTTATTAAACTATTTAATATTTGAAACTATTAACCGCACCGATTGTTTTCTTTGTTGCATTTGTGTAATATGTAACTTTTGCAGCCTTGTTTTTATATAGGTGTCAGTTAATATATTAAGCTTATATACAAGTTGATACAATTAGTTGAATTCATTTGATATTATATTATTATTCAAGACAAAAGTAAATAGATCATAGAGTCCTACTATTTGTAATTGTAGTTACAAAACAATTGATGTTTATAATTTTTATAAATAACTAAAAAATGAGCGGATCTACAAAAATTATGTGATAATTTCGATGAAACAAGTGATATGGAGATTATATTTCTATATCTTGAATAGTTATTGAGTCAGCACTTCATAATTGCCCTTCAAAAAACAATATTCATATTTTGAGCCATATTCCATATTTGATGAAATTGCATTCGTTATAAAACAATAAAAATATAATAAATATTTTATGAAATTTTTAACGTTATTTATTTATTTAATCCTCTGCTACTGACAAAGTATTTAATTCCCAATAATAGAATGTACATAAAAATAAATTCTTATCAATCGATCTGTGTATTTGCAATAAAAATTAAATGAATGGTCTGGCGCACAATAAATAAACAATAATATTTAAATTGACGCTAAAATAGCTTTCCATGTTTTAATAATTAAACGTTACATGTGGATATGGAAATAATTAAATTTGGTTAACTAAAAACCTGACATAATCAATATATCGGGACTTATCTAAATTAATTTATCAATTGACAATAAATTTGAACGCAGTCTAAATTAATATACATATCAGTAATTAATTCACTTATAATTGAAATCATTTATTTATTTGTTTTTATTATCCAATTTTTATGTAATAATTTCAAAAATAAATTCCACCTATTACGTACCAACAGCTAATTGGCGATAATTAATTAATTGTTATTAAAACGCATTTTGATTAAATTTGCAATTAGTTGCGTTTAAGTTAATAACAACAAAGGCGCGAGTACAATTATAATTAATATTAAATAGCTTTGCTAACAGGTCATATTTTCAAGTGAATTTCATGTACGTTGTGTTTATTTTACTTTTTAATTACAGCGCATGTAATTACCATATTAGCCACTAAAATTTTAGTGGATTTTTATCATGATTGAGAACGTGATGGTACGATAAAATGCTTTCACAGGAAATTATTTGAGAACATGTAATCACTAGTGGCGAAAACCCTCGCACTTTCTCACTAATTTGTTGAACAACTCTTTAAAACACAATTTGTAAGTTTTTAAGAAAAATTAAGAAATTAAAAGAGCCGGCCGAAATTATCTCATAATCTAATCGTGAAACACAAGTTTGGCTTTTCGTGAAATACTAATATTCATAAAACTGTTTTATTCTTTTAGGTATTAAAAGAGCCTTTGGCCGTAAAAGTAGGCTACATAGGGTGAATATAAAGAAGAGAAAAATTATGGCACACATAAACCGGCTTTTCATGCACAGAAGCATGTATTTTTAAGTATTACACCACACCATTATTCAGCAATGTGCAGCCATTTTTTGTTCTTCAAACACTGAATTATATACATTTATAAATCATACGACGACGAATGACCCCTATACTGCCTTATACATGTCTAAAATCTGCCTCATTCCTTTGTAATCCTTGTACATTTATCATAATTTGTTATTTCATTTGCTTTATATTAACAATAACACAAAGAAATTATCCAATCTTTTAGGCAATCAATAAATATAAATAAAAAACGTTAAATTATTGAATAAATCAAAGCTAAACATATATCTATTTAAGTCAAGAAAGCTTCCAGAACTTATAGTAAACATATAACAGATTTTATCCAACACCTTTCAATAAATGCTCTATAACTATGGCGATTTTAAACAAGGAAAGTAACAGATTACCCTCTAGTGGGTATAATTTTGAGAAAATCCATTAGTGAGTATTGATAAAATTATCACACTCAGCCTTCGGCGTCGTGTGCTAAAATTTCTCTCGTAGGTTATTCCTTACTTTGCCCACTTGTAAACTAAATAACTATTTTGTTTAAGTTAAGTACAATTTTGAATGTGTTATTTTATTTTTGTAATTTGTTACAGAGTTACTGTTTCTGTTTACTGGTTTATGTTATTCACTAGTTTTCCTGGTTAAGAATTGCAGTTATAAATGTTGTATTAGAGATTTGAACATATATATTTTGTACTGAATAAAAACTTTTTAACAAAAAATTAAACCGTCGACAATAGAAACTGAAAAGCGAAAAATCAAATAAATCTTAATAACTAAGCTAAGATTATTTATTTGTTAAAAGCTAGGAAGGTTCAATATAAAATATATATATATATATATATATATATATATATATATATATATATATATATATACAATACAATACAATAGATTGTTATTTTGTACTTCTGGTTACGCTTAACCATTTATACACATATTTATGTTCATGAAGATATCTTATTATTACGGATTGCTTTTGTTTTACGCAGTAGGAAAAACAATGACAAGAAAACAAAAAACCTACAATATAAAATATGTGTTGCTACATAATCATTATCAAAAGCATTGAAATTAAACCAAGAACTTCGTCGCGTACTGGTGTGTCCTGTTAATATTAATTTCATTTCCATATCATTAACCAAAACATTTATTATAAAGCCAACACAGTTTTTAATCTTGCAGGGTTTACTCATCACCAACTGGGGTTTTTTTGGCTCTTCGGGCCACATGTGCTCACATAGGCACATTCACACGAGCGGCGGTCGGGAGAGAGTTCGAGCGACTTTAGCGCCCTCTGGCTGGCATGTGTATGTGACAAACGCACAGCGGCCGGCCTGAATCGCTTGCTTCGATATTTCAAACGGCTAATCCGCATCTATCTCGTTTGATTTACATAATGCGGAATATCCCGGCGCGGGTTTTTCGGCCGCCTGAACTTGGACTGCTAGTGTGGGTGATCGACAGTCCTCGTCCATCAACGTGCGGAGTGTTAGCCGTGAGGTTTGTCTGTGGACTTGTTCTAGCCACGGTTCATTTTGAGCGGAGGGTCACTGCCAGGGGTGGCTTATACGACATCTATTTCCATTTCCTATGTAATATTTATTTTTCGCCTCCCTTTGCACCCTCAGCATAACTCGGGTTTAATTTGAAGGGTACAAATGGCTCTCAAGTAATTCGATGTTTCACGGATCATAACATTATTTGCTGCGTATATATCAATTAATTACATTCCTAGTTCTGAATGTCCACCGTTTTTTCCCTCGTTTGTAAGGGTAGTCAAAAATTATGATAGTGAGTTTTCAATAAATAAGCATGTTTGAGGGTCCATAATAAAGCCCTGCATCGATTAATTTTTTTTGTATTCGCATTTATAAGTTTTATGAACGAATTCGATTTATTTATTCTTAATATTTAAAAAAAGAAAGTATTAAAGAGAAACATTTATTATTCACAATATACGCAGATAAAAATGAATAAATTTTACAATAACTACGGCCTAAAACAGTTAGCCTTCAAAAGAAGAAGAACCAATAAAAATAAATAAACAAATTTAAGATACTTCAATTTTTTTAAATAATAATAATCATGGCAGTTATGTACCTAGGAATATATTCCTATTTTCGAAGAATAGAGTGTTATATTATACATCTGAACAAGAATGAACAACCGTTGCTAAAACTTTTTTTTTTTTAAATAGAATGTACAGTTGTATTTGTTTTAAATCTCCACTTCTTATTCGTTTTTACACGAAAAAATAAAAGTACCGTAGACTTTACTTAACTATAAGGTAAAGAATATAATCCGCATGCAAAACACATCCTCATAAAATGAAAATTATCCGAATTCGCAAAAATTGGCGGATATCTATCGTCAATATAAATAACCTTCCAAATAAGTTTTTTTTTTAACAGTAATATATAAGAAATATTATTGTACTCCTTCGTTAACATTGCAAATATTTTTATAGTATTTCTCCAAGTTGTTGAAGATGGAAAGCGGACTAATTACTTTGATCATATGCCGTCTCATGAGTGGATGTTAATGAAATTATATGAACACTCAAAAGATCATGCTCTTCAGTGGGATTCGAACCCACGACATCTGGGGTACTAGCTTAGTAAAATAGCTACCAAAATCGACAGACTAATCGTGTATTTACCATACTGCTCTAATATATATGTGAAGTGTTATTTTGAAGGCATACAGGTTTGTAAACCTAGATGTATCTGTATGTTCTTCAGTGGGATTCGAACCCACGATATCTGGGGTACTAGCTTAGTAAAATAGCTACCAAAATCGACAGACCTATCATTTATTTACCATACTGCTCTAATATATTTATATGTTATTAAATGTTAAATGTTATTTTGAAGGCATACAGGTTTGTAAACCTAGATGCATCTGCATGCTCTTCAGTGGGATTCGAACCCACGACATCTGGGGTACTAGCTTAGTAAATTAGCTACCAAAATCGACAGACTAATCGTTTATTTACCATACTGCTCTCATATAAATGAAATGTTATTTTGAAGGCATACAGGTTTTAAACCTAGATGCATCTACATGCTCTTCAGTGGGATTCGAACCCACGATATCTGGAGTACTAGCTTAGTAAAATAGCTACCAAAATCGACAGACTAATCGTTTATTTATCATACTGCTCTAATATAAATGAAATGTTATTTTGAAGGCATACAGGTTTGTAAATCTAGATGCATCTGCATGCTCTTCAGTGGGATTCGAACCCACGATATCTGGGGTACTAGCTTAGTAAAATAGCCACCAAAATCGACAGACTCTTCGTTTATTTACCATACTGCTCTAATATAAATGAAATGTTATTTTGAAGGCATACAGGTTTGTAAACCTAGATGCATCTGCATTGCAAAGCAAATACGCTCAGAATTGGGTGAAGGTGTATATCAAAAGTGATAATTTGATTTGTGAATTAAATTTTTTTGATAATAAGCAGAAATGGAAAAATGAGAATGAACGGTGCTAATGTACATGAATTCTGTCACTTTGACGGGTAATCAGGTGGATCAATAATAATTAAACCGAAACATCATTTCGAGTAAAAATCAAACAAATAAACAAACAGAATCCAATCTGAAATAACATTGATCATTAAAATCAATTTTCGCAGATAAATTTAAATCCGGAAAAAACGAAAAATTAATGATTTCATTAAGTAGAGCTGGCTGCGGCCGGCGAACACCGCACGCGCCCCCGCCGAGCATGCGTGCGCGCGGCCGCGGGTGCGTACGAAAATCAGATATCGGGGGAACTAAACTGTCATTAGCGGGTCATTAATAACGAGCTGCCATCTGTGGAGTGCAGTCTCGAGCGTTTGCGAGCCGCCGCTTTTCGCTTTTCGCTTCTCCCAATCCGCGGCGTATTTCCAAATTATATTTGTCATATATACCAACAGATATTACAGGGTAATCGCATCGTTAATGTCGCTACATGCACGGTGTTATACTTTGCTTGTTTTATAAACGCCCCAAGTGCCCGAAGGGATTAGTGTTATCGCGGCCCGCTAATATTTGATTTCGTTTAAATGGCAACTTTATGGGTTTGTTATTTCATTAAGGTGAGCGCGCTAAGTGAATTCATAGCTTTTATATTTGTTCCCCCCTTAATCGAGTACAATTCTTGCTGGATTTTTGCGATAAAAAACAACCACGTTTTAGCTATTATATTTGCAATTAAGCGGTGGGGTATATTGCGCCCAAAGACGCTTAAACTGCATGGCTGAAAAACAAAACCCGTACACAATGCGCAATTCGGAACAAAGATATTTTTGGCACATAAATGCAATCTACAAAATGCTTTTAATTTCTACTCAAGTAATTGTTTTCAGGATTCCGCAATAGCTATGACAGGTAGTCTTAAGCCGGTTCACTTAATAACGCAAGTTAAGCACACACTGCTCGCGATCAGTAGTTGGATGGGTGACCGCTTTGCAGAAACGTGTCGTTGTCACACAATTGAAAAAGAGGTACCGAGGCGACATATAACCTCAGCTTAAAAGCAAATTGTTTTTAGAATATGGATGCAGCATCCTACTTTCGCAGATTTTGCAGATGCTGTCCCAGTTTCAACATATGGTAATGGAAATATCCGATCATAGTGGGTGTTCATTTGCGACCAAAACAAAAACGCCCAATCCTTTTATAGAAAAAATTGCGTTAAGAAGATTCAAAATATCCACAATTTATGAAAGAAACTAATAAATTAAGGCAATACCCTATTAAATACCTAAATGGTTCGACTAACTTTTAATGTATCTACTCTAATACATAGTTTATTTTGATGAAAAATTCTTCTTGACTGGCAACGTGTATGGAAAATAAAACGTTTTTTGGAATTCAGTCAATTATTATATATTTTCAACCTCGACCGGTTTCGAACCCCACCTGGGTCATCATCAGGAGGTGAAAAGTCAAAACTTAAAAACAATATGAATCATTGGCCAATATTTAAAAACAAACAAGATAAAATAATACCTAAAGATGCATCGTCATGGATATTCATAATATCTATTTGAAATAATAAAATTTTTACATAAGAGCAAAGGTGGGCGATAGGTTAGGATCAGTCTTGGATGTAGGGGAATCACATTGGTAAGGATAAAATGGCAACTGTCTGTTGCGGGTTCGAATTGAGGATATTACGGAGCTATATATCTCAAGTTTTGATGGAAGAGAATCATTATAGTAAAGTCTTGTAGTGGTAGCATATGATAAATGACAGTGATAATTCACAAACGATTTAAGTGAATGATGCGTTTGATATTTAATTCTATTTTCTATCCACAGCTGTGAAATATGTCTGTCACGTGTATTGAAATTCTGATATGATTTATATGGTAAATCAATAATCACAAAATAAACAACAATTAATTAAAATCTACCATATGCTGCGCTTGTGTCAAACATGATTAATGGCCGGGCTGTCAAGTTGTAATTTAATTGATAAATAATTGACAAATATACAATGAAATATTTTAAATTCACCTCGAAAATCAAAATTTAAAAATACCTCCACAGCCTTATGCATATGCATGAAGCAGGCAATTTCAATGACTCACTGAAACGAAAATTTTTCGATTTGCAATACTTCAAACAAATCCCAAATGAACAATTGGCTTCCTCAAAAATCAAAAATCTTTTTCAAATGCGGTAAACGAAAAATTAACACAAATTGTTTGTATGTTTATCCTCGCATGTACCTTGTGTTGTGCTTGTAGTTGTTGGCCGGTAATTTGAAATATTTGGACTTTTAATGAATTATCGATAGTTGCCTGGTTATTACGAATTGAATTATTAATATTTTGACGTAATGACAAATCGATAGAACAATGTAGGTAGCCACCAAGTTTGGAAATGCTACCATGCCCGTATAAATGCATAAAATATTCATTTATATTTACACAGCTCCAGTTTATTTCAGCTATTACCTATTATACTGAATTAAAACTCATTCAGGATGAAGAGGCTTCAATATAATTGATACTCGAACTGTTTTATAAATAGTTGATAACTGATATATTCGTACATATTATACCTACATCAGTTCGAATCCCGTAACCGATAGTTGAAATTTTTGTTTTACCTGTGTGGTTCCCAACTTTTAATACCTTTGAGGATTGTGACATGACCGCTGTATCCGTAGAAAATATCACTTACTGAAATCTGCGAAAGTACTGATCAAAAATGACTATGCTCTTTAGTGGGATTCGAACCCACGACCTCTACATTACACATTTGTTTGTCATATTGTTATATTTCATAGCGAAATCTATTAAATAGTAATTTTGTAAATTTGTATAATAGTTAATTTCTGCAGTTAAAACCCATAGTAAATAATTTATTTCTACGACCACTTAGAAATTTGCTCATTGTATGTTTGTTGTTGCTAGGGTTATGAGGTAATTTTCAAGCATCATTAGAAATAAATTTATTTTGTATTTCAATATTGGTCATTTCTTTTCAGTACAGGTGCCATTGCTAGGATACTTATTTAGAATTGACAAATATTGGAATGGCGAAAGCGGGACAAATTTATTATTAAATATCTTAGAAAAATTATAGTATACAGCTCGCATGGAATGTCCATTTCATACTCGCATATTTTCCTACTCGTAGGAAATGAGTACCATTCCATGTTCGTTGTACAATATACTATTGTTTACTGATTTACATGCATAATGTTAAGCTCTATAACATTTATATGAAGTATTTTTGTGTAAAATAGCAATGGGGAAGAAATGCGCACAAAAAACTGCTTCCCCAAGGGAGGTATTTTGACAATGTTTTCGATAACGAATTTTCAACAGTTAAGCACATTTTGGGTCCCTAGAATACGATTCTATAATTTGCACAATGCAACTGAAAGTAGTAGATATTATATTCTGTATGATTCTTTGGACATTAGTATTTCTAGAATAAAATTTGCTGCAATTTTAATTCGAACCAGTTTAAAATAAAAAAAATTATCTGCTGGAAGGAATTTTTAAATATTATCCGATAAAATCTAAAGCGCAAAAGATTTCTTTAGTGTATCTATATTTTCGTCGCCTAATTAATATTAATATGCAAGAATTCAAAATAATCTTGATGTACTAAAAACTTATTCGTGACGTGAGTTGTTGAAATTAGGTTTGGATATTTTAAAACGAAATATTTCATAAATCATAAAGTTAGAGAAACTCTGAACAAATCTGCGGAGGCTTAAAATCCATTAAAAAGAACAGTTCAACAGTTCAAAACTTAATCTAATTATCATCGTTCCACGCACAATTTATTAGTATTTTAACGCGACTTTTAGGCAATGTACATAAATATACTCCTTACTGGGGTTATTATAAAGTCTCATGGGCGTAGGCGTGGGGCGCGAGGAAGCCAGATATAGGTAACGAACACGGAATAACGTATCCAGAGCGCGCACATGTAGACATCATTGTGCTATTTATTGCTGTAATTTCCTATTCGGGTTGCTTATGCGGCCGGAGGAGCCTGGAGCCAGTTAATACGTCCATACTTTATCTGGATCGTTAGCGCCGCGGCGGGCGTCAGGAAGGAGTCGGCGTCGGCGACGCAGAATGACCGATGATGCGTCGCGGGCCCGCAGGTGTAATATCCCAGTGCTTAGATCACTGGGAATTATTCATGAATATTCTCGAATACATATTTAATAGAATAATGCTACAGCCATGCCATGTTATTTAGTCAATTCCTTGCGGAATAACTAACTTAATACTGGTTGTAATATACACGGTCGTTGTGTTATTGTGTACCCAAAATTTGCAATGAATTATGTGACGGGTGCCGTCGTATGTCGTACTCTCAATATCGATGTTTCATTTAATATCATCTACACGTTCCTCCCAAAACTTTGTTTGGAACTCTCTGACGGTTACATTAAATTTATATCCGTATAATCAAATATTATGTCAAGAAAATATACCTACATCAACGTTGGGTAGGAAATACACATTTTACTTTTAAGCTTCCATTCACACGCTATTTTCATACACCTCAAAATTGTCTGAAAGAGTTGGGACTTTTTATTATCACAGGTTGGCAGCAAGGTACAAGTTGGCAGCATGGTTATCAACACCAATTTGCTTGCTCTACCTGTCAATTCATTGCATTGGATATCAGCAAAAAATTTTGCAAATTTTACAGTTGAAACTAGAATACAGATATCTCGCGAAATACAAAACGAATTGAGAAACCAAAAAATACGTTAGAAATCTTTTTTTAAGTACTATTGAATGGTACCAAAGGTAAATTGCCCCCTCACTCCCGTGGCTCTAAAATAGTAACTCTCAGTTTTTATTGCAGATTCGGATTCTGCGCTAAAACAGACAAAACTTTCATATTTTTAGCGCAGAATCCAAATGTGTAATAAAAATTCAGCATTACTATTTGAGATTATGAAGTTTAGGTTATCACTGTATCAGATTTGTCCATAGATATAAAATATTGTAATTCTGTACAACACTTTAAAAAAAATTAAAGGAACTATATTTGTAGCAAGTACATTTATTCTGTAAATTTAATTATACTCCTTATGTCTGTATTAGCTCTGTTATTTAAATAAATATATTATTACTTGCGATCCCGGTAAGCTAGCAAAATATATTTCTTGAAATAATAGTTATTTACTTTACAAGTGGGCAAAGTAAGGAATTACCCACGAGAGAAATTTTAGTTCACGAAGCCGAAGGCTGAGTGAGATAATTTTATCGAATGGGTAATTCACTTTGCCCACGTGTGAAGTATAACGTTTTATACAACACTTCTTAATAAATGAAAAATGTATTAAAGAAATAGTATTTGACAGTGACATACGATTTAAATTTTTAAATTAAAATGTCAATCGAAGTAGTTACCAAGGTGTTGTGTGTTATTATTATTGTTATAAATAAAAAAATATTCACTAGTGGCTTTCCTTAAAATTATACCCACTAGTGGATAATCTGTTACTTTGCTTGTTTAAAATCACCATAGTTATAGAGCATTTATTGAGAGGTGTTGGATAAAATATTTTAATATTCATCTTTGAAAGCTAACCTAATGATCAACAAGTACATGCATTGGAAGTTATTGTTAAAAATCTAAAATAATGTAAATTCAACTAAATGAATTCTGGTGTAATGAGTAAAATATTAACCACTTCAATGTCTGTGAATACAGGGCATGAATGAAGAGCAAAAGCGATGGAAGGAAGTGGCCGCATGAATCAAGAGCAAAATAACGCGATATGTTCCGTGATGCAATGCACAATGCGAAAGCAACCAGTGAGAGCCAGGAACAACAGTTCGTTGTTCGGTTATTCATTTCAACCGGTAGGTACCTCATTTGAACATCTCATTTGTTACGAACATGCAATTTTAAAGACGAAGAAATAGAATTGCTGCAATCTCGTAAATTTCCCAGTTGGTAAACTCTATGAAAAATGGATAAGGAAACCGAAATACCCACTGCTTGTTTCGCGCTCTCGGAATATTTTGTCATAAATTTTTATAAAAGTTGTTTGTATTAACAACACACGATTTGTTACGGGCTCAACATACATTTCACTTATTTTTCTAAATTGTATCTTCTTTCCCGCGACTAACAACGAGATCGTTCTGAAGTTAAAACGATTTTATAAATAGCAAATTGAATCCACTTTTTGTGATGTTCATCAAATGTAACATTTAATAAGCGATAAATTAGTTTAAAGAAAACCAATTCCAACAAATAAAATACGGATCAAAATATTAAACCACATTAATTGAAATATTACAGTCAATAATTAAGGACCATTTGGCAGCTGAGATTCAAATAAGTCCATTATAAGTTAGATGCTCTCAAATGCCTTAAAAATTTAGCAAAAACTCTTAATTTATATTTCGAGAACAAAAAATATTGCTGAACAATTGAGAAAAATAACACTATGTAACAATTTCTAATTTTTGACTTATTATAATAATAATAATAATAATAATATCTTTTAAACGGTGGTAAAATTTTTGTAAAATACCTGAAAATATGTATTTTCTGAACAACTTAAACTGTTCTCTAGGCAAGAAATACAATAAATTATATTCTTTTCTACGTAAAATAATCCTTAATTTAATTATTGTACCAATTTATAGTTCAATAGTTGCACCAATAAATAAAATATTGAGAAAAATCTGAATCATAGTAGAAAATACATGAAAAATTAATAAATCTAATGTTTCCAAGGCCATAACTAAAAAACTAAACGAGATATCGAAAAATAGACTCCAGATTTGAAAACTACATGCTTTACTTAACATATAAATAAATTTTCCGCGAATTTTATTTTTTTGAAATTTTGTCCAAAACCGCATCCAGCAAAAATTTTCCAGATCGATATCTCAAAAACGAAAAAAGATACGGATCTGGCAACTACACCATTCGATTCAGCTCGTCGAAATAAATAAGTGTAGAAAGTTTCATTAAAATCAGCAGGAAGAAAGAAAAGTTAGAGCAAAAAGTTTGAAAATGGCTCAAAATCCGTAAAACCGCAAGGGGTATGTATTGAAATTTTGCCAAAAATTTTCATCTCTTAGAATTTTACTTTATATACCCTATCCACCTATTTTGGTCCTGAAACTTGTAAAAATTTAGTTTTAGCTATATCTGGGCATTAATTTTTGAAATTTTGGCGATTTTATGCAGCAGAGAATTGAGGAAAAAATTCCGGAAAAATGTTTGAGCGCCTATATATTCAAAACGAAATACGATAATTGAAATTGATTGCAATGATCTTGTAGAGCATACTTTATTTGTCTTATATATACATTTTTAGATGAATAGCTTGTAAAATACAAAATTTATACTCAAATGAATATAGAATAAAAAATATGGAAAAATTTAAAAAAATATCCAACTTTAAGAAGCTGTATTTTATAAACCAATAAAGATAATTTAGATCGGATTAAACGAATGAATTCTTCATAATTTTTTTAATACGGCTTCATGTAAACTTCTCAAACGACCATACTCTTCAGTAGGATTCGAACCTACAACCTCTAGCTAAGTATATCGGTGGGGATTATCCTTTAAGACAGAGGCATCATCAAGTAATAAAGTCATTGCAAAAACGCATATAAGTCACGGTATAAATAAATAAGACGAGGATGTTTTACAGGAGTAACGTAGTGCGCAAGTTTATGAATTATTGCAACAGGCAAGTGCAGCACGAGGTCCACCAGCAGTAGATAACCACCGCGCAGAGATGGCGCAAAGTTCGGCAAAGTTGGAGTATCGTGTTAGCCGAAGGAAGGGGAGTTAATACGGCACAACACCTCTCAACTCATAACTCATACCACAATCTGCCTAATTTCTCTTTACCAAACGGATATCCGTACATATTTCATAGTCCGTACGCCGTACGCCGTACGCCGTTCGCTCCTTGACCTGAACTGAACGCCCAAACGCATCGATTCTATATACATATTAAAACGCAACGCGGACGACTCGCAAACCTTCCGACGGTAATTTGCGATCATATAAATGGCCTGAAGAACTTCACCCTGCCACACACGAGCCCAGGAATATGTTCTTCGTTAACTCAGAATTTCTAATCCACTGTTCATTCAAACTGTATATACTATGTAATAGGTATAGCACATACAGACAGAGAAATCGAATTAGTAAAAATGACATGAAAATTATAATTGTGTCCAACTGATAACCTGCTTAAAATTTGTTTACAAGAATACACTGATTACAACAATGTACTGATTACAACAATGTACTGATTACAACAATGCACTGATTACAACAATGCATTGATTACAACAATGCACGAATTACAACAATGTACTGATTACAATAATAAAAAATTGTTGTGGGCACCACAATACCTCCCGCACTAGATTTCTTATCGAACAATGCAGGAACACGGACCACCACTATCAAGAAACGCTCATTCCTTCAAAAATTATGACAAATGTCAAAAAATAACATTTTTCAATTGTAGTTTTTGAAGACTTACTACCGAATTTTTAGTATGATTTCTTACAGGATGTTGCGGAAGGTAAAAACAATTGACGATCTTCCAAAATAACTTTTTGACACATGTGTTTAAATCTCCTCCGTGAGACCTTTCATTTAATTCTAAACATGGTAGGGTTTAAATAACATTTATAAAAAAACAATTGAAAATCGTCCAAAATAACTTTTTTGATAGATAGTTGAGCAGCGCACAATAATTGACATTTCTCAGTTGAAATAACTAATAATTTAGTAGAACTGAATGACGGTTCAATCAACTAAAAGTTAGAAATTTTTAAATACTTTTTCAAAGTATCAATATGTTTCTATATGTATTACAATATTAAATATTACAATTGGTTTTTCTGCATTTTGACACAATACAATAAAAGCGATTTAGATACCATATTCAGTAAAAGTTACTGAAATATTCAGTTGCGCGCAAACTTACTGATTACCCAGTTAAAATGATTGAACGATACAATTTTTTTCTCAGTGTAAAAATAGAGAGTGCACAGGGGTAGTTAAATATTTGTTTTTCGTTATATAGCTCTTCGTAATTAACGGTATTATTATTTATTACACAGGATACAAGCGCCATTGTTTGTTAAATAATAAAAGCAAACACATAATTATTTATTGGCACATAACTGTTAAATTAAATATGTATTGTTTTTCGTTCAAAACAGAATGTGAAAAAAATATGTTTGCACAAATAAAAATAATATCAGCGTAGAATTGAATATAATAAAATTCTTGGAATAATGTTGATACAATAAAATTAATGCGGAATTAATTACGTTTTTATACGTGGCAGTGCCATTATAATTTTATATTTGTTAATAATAAGTAGAACATAATCGGAATCAGATAACTATGTTTTTATGTAATAATGCGGAATAAATTACATTATTACTACAATAAACAAGACAATAAACAATGGTGTTCTTATAAACACACGCGTATGTGAACATTACATAAACGTTTCTAAAGCAAAACTCTTACCTATTATTAAATGAGTTAGCATTAAAACTAAATAACAGCAATGTAATAATCATGCATGCTCTCTAATCTTTGTTGCAAGTCCTTCTCATCTTTGTACGAACTCCTCGTACAAATGCACATATGCAACAAGCACATGCACACTGCAGTTATGGTTGCGTTGCGTCTCCTTTATCCAGCAATCACGTCGCTTTACGATTGTACTCAAATTTTACTGTTCAGTGCTTCAATGCAACATTTAAACTAAAATTAAACACCAATTTCTGTTTGACAATAACAACTTCAATTGGAAAACGATGAACAAAATTGGTTGTAGTAGTTAATTGTACTTTGAAAGCTAGCAGCAAATATATAATTTTTGAAGGGAAAAAAGGAAGAGTAAGAGGAAAGGAAAGAAACTCAAATATAGTTTAAATTTATTTATACATCCATTATCATCAATATATGTACAAGCTGTAGAATTGAAATGTGGTGTATAGGAATTACAATTTTATTATATTACTGTAAATTTTTACCTATTCACTTTACAGCAAAAGTGTAAAAAAAAAAGTTGTTCTGAATTTAAAAATGCATGTAATAAGGCCCATTTAGTTACCTAACACAGTATTGAAAAATTTTTTTGTCCCAGACAATCCACTGTTAATTGTTGTTAATTTAACAAGTTTCAAATTTATTAGCAAGTAACAAATTATTTCATAACTAAATGTATTTGTAAATATTATTAATATTTATTTTTATGTGCTTTTGACTAAATATTTTAGTAATTATATTGAAGCAGAAACAAATGATACAAATATTCTTTAACAATTCAAATTAACAAGTTAACTGGATTTACTTATTATTATTGACGAGTCTATTTGTTAAACTTGTAAATGTAGCAAATAAATAACTAAATAATTTGCGAATGATTTCTCAAAATAGTATCATTCTCTTGTATTTAATAAAATATGCATGTTTAAAATAAAAATATATAAAGTACTATAAATTAAATATGCACGTATTTAATTTAAAGTAGGTAGGTAAAATTAAACACAAGTTTCTGTTTGACAATAATATCTTGAATTGGAAAACAATGTTCAAAATTGGTGAGGTACAGTACATAATTAATAGTTGTTTGAAAGCTAGTAACAAAATCTGTAATTTACGACATAATTTTTAAAGGGAATGAGGAAAAGGAAAGGGAAAAAACAAAAAGAAAAAGGAATGAAATCAAATTTAGTTTATTAGGTATTATGTATATTTATAACTAAGAAGTCAAGGTGTTATAATTATTTATCAATTATCATAAAAAAATAATTAATTTGAATGATTTTTACTAAAATTGAAACTTGATCATTTTTTGTATTTAAATAAAATATGTATATTGAAAGTAAAAAATATGCGATGCTCTATAATTATTACGCACTTTTTAATGCTATAAATAATTCAATTTTGAGAAAAGTATTGCGGAAAGTTTTTCATCTTTGAAAATGATTTACTCTAATTGGATGTATTATTACGAAAGTGTGATTCTTTGGCTGAAATTTTAACAGCGATATAAAATTGTTTAATATAAATTAAAGCAGCAGGGTGAAGTAAATTTCGTGCAGCTTATTTTATGGGCGTATGAAGGAAGCTCATAAGTGCACATGTAATCAAGAATTCTGCTTCTGCTTATGAGTATGAGTAATATAATTTTCACGCCATGAATATTAACGTTGCGAGATGTCAAAGACTAATTCATTTTCCAATTTTAATTTGGAGTGAAATATATAATTCAGGGCGTCGGTGCATCATATGCAGGGGCTGAAAATTGACGCCGCGGCACCTGACGTCGGGAAGGTAGTGTGTACCGCGCGCAAATATAATTTCGGAAATTTGGGGACGGAGACGGGATAATCAATTACGGAAGCAATCGGTTTGACAGCGGCGTCGCGGCGCGTGGCTTCTGTTTGCCGGGCAACGCGAAAGCCAGCACATCAATATTACAAATCGGACTGCAGTGGCTGGAAAAAAGCGACCAATCGTAACGCAATTTGTATCTTCATACGCGAACGTAACCCGGTTCCGTGCGCTTCAGGGATATAAATGTCGAAGTAATTTACTTTAATCCCTGGTAAAAAATGTGCTCGATTTTAATCATTTTATAGTTGCGCTGTTTATTCCCAGTACAACGAAAATTTTTTAAAAAATAACGAAATTGTGAAACGGCGAAAATTGCATTCTACCCAGCGAATTGGATGTTATTTTTTTAGGCTACTAAGTGTAAACATGTAGTGTAATCTTGTTGTATTCACAACTGATTGTTAGTGACATGAAATTCAAACAAAACGTTTGCACAATAAAACTGTTATAATTGAAAAATACAATTTAATTTCGCTGAATTAGTTTTCAAACTTCAAACAACTAGTGTATCCAGTTCTGAAGCACACACAGTAATTAATTTTTCAACAATAAAAGCTGTTTGCTAAACGTAAATAAAGTAGTAATTATTTCATTAAGCGTAAAGACAAAGTTTGTTATGTTACTCTAATGTGACAGATAATTGAAAAATAAACTTTGACTTTGCACGATACACTAATAAGACCGAAAGCAAGATATGAAAATTTTAGCGCGCCTCGCAAAGTTAGTGCGCGCGGTAAAAACTTTGTCACGTTTGTTTCGAATCTAACACGAAATTTAAACATAACTTCTGCAGAAACTGCTTCTTTCCCGTCCGAAGACAAAGACGAGAATTTATCTGAGTTTGTACGAATTTGACAAATTTATTAAGGACCTAAACACAAATTTAACTTAAATATCTTCCGAGCATTCGTCGCATTATTCGCAAATTCCGCGCTGGGAATGTTTGCGACGCGCTCTCGGGCGCACTCATTCATAAAAATCGCGCACAACATGAATGAAAGTTTGTGCAGTATATATGTTGTTTTGTAGCCACTTACAGGTTCAATGGTTATCCATAATCCGTGACGGGAACGTTTATCCAAACAAAACTTTCATACACAATAATTATTCAAAACACGCACTGATCATTACACTACGCAACAATGCAAGGATGCAACAATGTAGTTCCAGATGCTGCAATTTGTTTACGTTCTTTTCATCGGTCACAACACATATTCAATAAAACACAGGCAATTATCCAGCGCGCAACAATGAGAAGTGTTGTGGGGGTGCGCGGACGCTCGAGCGTGAGGGTGGCAGGCAGCGTGAATAGCTTCGGCGCAGCCCTCGTGCCTGTATCACGGCTAACAGCGTACTAAATCTAGCTTAGCTAATAGAAGTTCACGGCACTGCAGTCAGCATAGGACTGGAGACCAGTTCAGCGGCTACGCGGACCGCGAGGTGGGGAGAAACGGAGGCTCCAGAACGTAATTATACAGAATCTGAAACAACCTTCTTACAGAGATCAAGTGGCGAGGTACACTACACAGTTATCGATAAAGTTAACTCCCCAGCCTCACTCCTGCCACTCGCGAGATGCCAAGGTAACCGGCCTGCTGCCTGCTTGCGAGCCACTCGCTTATACACTAATTAATCCCCAGTCCAGATACATCTAGATAGCTACTAGATATTGCATCCATTCCGATAGATTATCACCCGAAATTACTAAAATTATTATTCATAAATTAGTGTCTTCACTTTTTATTTTCCACCGTTGCAAATTACATATTTACGACTACCATAATTAATATTCAATATTTTTCCTTTAGTACAATCGTAGGACCAATAAAGATATCAGAAAACAAATACCCGAAATTGTATTGTTAAAACCAAACAAACGGCCCTTGCGACCATCTTACCATTCTAGCAATGGGGTATCTAGAAGGCGTGCAAAACATCAACGTCACTTTTATTGTTTTTATTTAGTAGTTGTCAAAACGACAAAGGAGGCAGTTCATGTTTCCGTTGCGCAACGAATAATAATTCTTGTGGATGAGGGTGCCAAACCAAAGGATATTTTGCAAAGACTTCAAGCACAGTATGGAGAATCCACCTTATCAAAACCCCAATTGTTTAAATGGTGTAGGAAGTTTAAGGAGAGCAGAAGTTTTCGAACGTTGTACGGCCCTCTTCAATCTTCTCACACTATTCAAAAACCTAGGTTTTTGACAAGATGGATTCCCCATACTATGATTGAAGTTTTTGCAAAGGATAACATACTTTTATATTTTGCGCATCGGAACCATGAACTGCCTCCTCTGTTATTTCGACAATTATTGAATAACAATTAAAATAACGATGATATTATGCACGCCTTCTAGATATCCCATTGCAAGAATGTGAACAAGGAATTGCCACAAGAGCCAATCGTTTGGTTCTGATTCATTATCATATCTGAACTCTCCTCGTAGAATGAACTATGAAATAGAAGTGAAAAAGATCAAGAAACACAGAGATTTGGACATAATATGGGAAGCAGAAGAAAAGGCTGCACAGTAGTAGAATGGAAACCAGAAGGAAAAAGAAAACGAGGCAGACCCAGATCAACTGGGTAAAGAGGGTAGAAGAAGGAAAACGCAGTAGGAAATAGAAACCGGCAACGTAAAACAAAAGGTCTTTCTGCCCAAACAAAGAAATTATGGACGATAGTAAGACCAATAGCAATGTACCCTGCTAAGACTATGACGATGACAAAAAAGATAAAAACAACTGGTCTAAGGACCCAATTACAGATCAAAACTTAGCTGGTAAGACCAATGAAATAAGTTGTCTGGTTTTGGAAGTAGTAAAATTTTCTACATTTTTGGTTGTCTGTTGATCATTATAACCCATACAATATAATATTCTCTATACTGTTTGATTAACTTTAAAATACTTTTTTTGTGCTTATATTTGAAATATTGTTAGAGGTTGAAGTTAGATCAACTAGGTTGGAAAAATTTAATAATATTTTAGTAAAGAAATAAAAATACCCATTTTATATGTGGCACGGAAAGTAATATAATTTTAGTACTAAGAAACAAAAACTTTCGGTATAACCATTAAAATCTAATTAATTTTTAAAGACTATCTCAAGAGTTGTGACAAAGCCTTTCGTCCATCATTAGGTAACTCAATCCGATGCTTTGGATTTGTTAACATTTCATAGACAATAAAAGAAGTAATGGATTGTTAAGGAGCCCTAGCAAAGAAGTTAGTGCAACGACTCTGGCGGGGTCATACCTTCACCGTTACTCCTGACCATCAGCAGCTCTCAGAAGCAACAGCAGCAGTACCTATAATCGTCTTACTGCAGGCTTATATTCAAGCGTCCTTCCACGTTCATATTTCACTTCGACACCAGCGCTAGCCGAATGTTAATTTATTGTTGTTCGTGTCATATTCTGTGAGAACGGATGACAGAATTAATGTCAATATATGTTTAAATTATCGTGACGTCATCACACGTATGACAAGTAGCCCGAGTCACGCATCATGCCGTTCTTTGTGCAGCCGATGCGTGAATACAAATTCGTCTTGCTGTTGATTTTGCGTTTAGAGTTGGAATTAAGGTTTGGTTCGTGTTGCTATGCGGGCGTTGTTAAGAAATTGTTGCAAACAGATGCACGAGTTTATTCGCTGTCAGTTCTCAGCTTTGTTTCGCGCGTGAAGGAGTAATTAAATTAATTACTCCAAATTGCAAATTTTGCTGCGGAGATAAACACTTGAAAAATAGAAATCCGAGGCATGCGATGAATAAATATCACGTTTCATGTTGCTCTTGTTACATTTCCTACTCCGTTCAAATACGGCCATCTGTTGACACTATTATGTTCTAATAAATAAACATCCCGAAACTAGGGATTGTAAATATAGGGGATCAGTCACAGGTGAATATGATTGTGCAAATATTTTGGGGAAAACTTATTTACCATGTTTATTTGTTTCCCTTTCCGTATTTTGGGTTGCTATGATACCTTAACTAGCACGGGTCAGTGCCCTTGTCCTAAGCCATACTTGTTCGAAAGAATAATATGATGTGGAAAACACATAACTTCCTAAAAATATTGTTTATTCTTTATAATAGGGATATATTTACAGAGGAGTAGAAAAAATAAGTTACTAATTAATAATAGAACAAAAATAGCATATAGATAAATGCTTCAAAATATAGTAATTTAAAAAAATAATAAAATAAAACTTAAAACCGTATTAAAATAAATTATGAAGAATTCATTCTTTTAATCCGATCTAAATTATCTTTATTTGTTTATAAAATACAGCTTTTTAGAGTTGGATATTTTTTTAAAATTTTTCCATATTATTTATTCTATATTCATTTGATTATAAATTTTGTATTTTACAGGCTATTGATCTAAAAATTTATATATAAGACAAATAAAGAATGCTCTACAAGCTCATTGCAATCAATTTCAATTATCGTATTTCGTTTTAAATATATAGGCGCTTAAACATTTTTCCGGATTTTTTTTCTCAATTCTCTGCTGCATAGAATCGCAAAAATTTCAAAAACTAATGCCCAGATATAGCTAAAACTAAATTTTTCACAAGTTCCAGGTCCAAAATAGGGGGAAAGGGTATATACAGTAAAATTCTAAGACATGAAAATTTTTGGCAAAATTTCAATACATACCCCTTGAGGTTTTACGGATTTTAGGCCATTTTCAAACTTTTGCTCTAATTTTTCTTTCTGCATCCTGATTTTCGTGAAACTTTCCACACTTATGTATTTCGACGAGCTGAATCGAATAGTGTAGTTGCCAGGTCCGTATCTTTTTTCATTTTTGAGATATCGATCTGGAAATTTTTGCTGCAGGCGGTTTTACACAAAATTTCAAAAAAATAAAATTCGCTGAAAATTTATTTATATGTTAAGTAGAGCATGTAGTTTTCAAATCTGGAGTCTATTTTTCGATATCTCGTTTAGTTTTTTAGTTATGGCCTTGGAAACTTCAGATTTATTAAATTTTCACGCATTTTCAACTATGTTTCAGATTTTTCTCAATATTTTATTTATTGGTGCAGATATTGAACTATAAATTGGTACAATAATTAAATTAAGGATTATTTTGCGTAGAAAAGAATATAATTTATTGAATTTCTTGCCTAGAGAACATTTTAAGTTGTTCAGAAAATACTTATTTTCAGGTATTTTACATAAATTTTTACCTCCGTTTAAAAGATCCTACAGTTATACACCCAAATATAATTCTATTTAAGACCCATATATATTTATTACATAGAATTATAATTATATAATTATTATAATAAGTCAAAAATTAGAAATTGTTACATAGTGTTATTCTTCTCAATTGTTCAGCAATATTTTGTGCTTTCCATTAATAATTAGTTAGTTTTAGTTATTTTAGAACTTCGTACAAAAGTTGTTTATATTTGGACATCTAAATTCTAAGTATGAAACTGAAAAATGCTTGATAGGTAGATGAAACTTTTTGACCTGTCAAAATACCTCGTATATTTGTATGTTGCGAAAGGTAAGAATAATTATAAATGATAATAATTGTTTTTGACATAAAATGAGTTAATTGGATCGTTTCCCCATGTACAGGACCTTGAATCTTGAATATACATGTTAATGGTAGACCATTTAAATAGTACTTGACTGATGTATTGAATCGAGGTGTTAATATTTTGGTTTGAGGCAAATTTCAAATTTAAGTCCATATTTATAATTTTAGCATAATTACACAGCAGTGCCAGTTGGTAGTAGTTCTCATACCCCAGCATTTTGTCAGGTGTTCCCATTTGGCAAAAACAAAAAAGCCTCGTCCACCAGACGCTTCCAGTCAGCACTGGAACAACCTGATTCTCATCTCCGATTCTCACGGCGTAACTTTACAGTGTATTCAAGTTACAAGATCAAAATATAAACTAAAAAACAATGAAATCTGGACCAATGGCGGCGTTGCTCTGAGACAGGTGGCAACCGTAGGATTCCTGTTCGGTGTTCATAATCATTACAGCGGACCTAGCGAGTCTTGGAACAGGTCCTCGAGTTCTCCAGCATCTCGCAGGGGGGTGGGGGTGAGCGGGGCCGGCGGCGGACGGGTCGCACGCCGGCCGCACGCCACTTGCTCAGCGGTGGGGATGGACACACGGCCGTGGTCCGGCGATGCCACGGTGCTTTATAATAGTGATTCTCAATCTTTCGCTTCGAGGGACTGCGTGGTAAGACTTGGTAAACAAAAGACTAGACTTATCACCTGGAGGGAAGTTTTTTTTTTTGGTGTACCGCCTTTTCATTTGATGAATTATGAATTTCATTGACTCCAAGTGGTGAGAATTTATGATGAAGTTATTAAAAATCTTCTTGACCATACACAGGAAGGTTGCTTGATACCCTAATGCTGCTTTTGTAGTTGCAATTGATCAACCCCATATTTAAATTAGGTTTCTGATATTCCTTTTTATTGCTATACATTATTAATGTTGGTCAGAGTTGTAGTAGATCTTATATATATTTTGTTGCCTTTCCTATTATTATGTTTAGCATAAACGTTTTCATTGTTATCCTAGGTTAAGGCACTTGCTTTTAAAACTCTTGGTACATTTTTATCTATTCATTGAAGCAGCCATTAGTTATATTCTATTTGAGAATGAAATAAAAGGAGTGCTTCTTTGGACTATGATTCGTAGTCCAAGTGATCAAGAAGAAACATGTTTCTTCGTTCGTTATTCATTATCCCCAGTCTTTCATTTTTGTGATAAAGAGGAATGATTCGAATTACAAATAAAATAGTAGAGGGAACAGGAAGGATTTTTTCAATGTGCATTTTGCTCAATTCAAGGAGATATAATTTTTATTATGCAACATCAAGAAATGTTTCACACATTTCCTAATATAAACAATAATGGAAATGCTACTGGGAAGGAATATTTGAGGTTATGGATTGAGTTTAAATCATGATTCATTTTTAGTTGTTTCTTTGGTATTCCATTTTAATCATGATTCAAATGATTCATATTTAAGCGAATCATGATATACAAAATCGTAGTCATAAGGTCCAAAGAAACACTCCTAAAGTAATATATCAGTTTGTTAGGGACATTTCAGAGACGCGCCAGTAATAGTTTGCCCAGAGATAGTCAAAAAGATTGAATTCGATAGAAATTTACCGATAAATTACTTAAATATAAATATGTTCCTCATGTTATTGACGATATATCAGCAACTCTGGTTAATACGGTACTTCGTTTACCGCCCTGATACTACGAACTAAATCCAAGTGTATTAGTGTGGATTCAAGTAAAGGATGAACTCAGAGATGGCAAAGTGTCTTTGCAACCCTTTATCTCCAATAGTCCCTTCGATCCAAGAAATCCTTGACTATTTAACAATAAGTACAATTTCATAATATCCCAAAAATTCGTCGTCCTGGGGACAGTTTAAGTCGAATTCTATTTCCATATAAAGAGGTGTCGATCCGTTCCATTGGTCATCAGATCATCTTCGGGTACCCCTCTCATTTAGAGGTTAGTTTTCCTTAAGTTAATAATAATTATCATCATTTTATTATCTTTCCCATATTCAATTCGATTCTAAATTCTCTCATCGTTTAAAAAACACTGAACAGCATTTTAATTTTAAATCCTTTACTCACTAAGAGGAACATCGAAATAGGTGTGATTTACCAATTACCACATAACATAGTATTGCATCGATTAGTGGTCCATAATTAGAAATAGTTAGAAAGCTACATTTCAAAATCCTGAATTCCTTCTCCGTTCAAAAATTCAGAATAGTATCTGCATTAAACGAGGAAATTATGTGTAGCTAAACCGACAATACGATAACATTTATGACTACTGTCATGGTATCATACATATATGACGACTTACAACACATGGTTCCGAGGAATGTTAGTATATAAAAACTATAGTATTACTCTTCATGACTTTACAAAGTAGTATATGCGTTGTAAACTGCATCATATCAACCGCAGTTTAAGGTTAGATGCTGCAATCTAGAAGTTGTAAAAGTTATTGAAGATGTTTCACCCATATTGAGGTCCGTTATTTACTTTCTCATATTTTTACTATAGGAATCATGAAAAAAATGGATGAAGAAAGTTTTGTCCATTATCTCAATGATGTCTAGGTGGATGGAATTTTTTAGAAAATGTATTATATCCTCAGTTTATCGAATAGTTCTGTAAAGTCTACGGTACATTTTTTCTGTGCACCAAATATGTATTAAGTGTAGCAATTAACAAATCAACTACAGATGTCTATAAGGAAGCGGTGTGTTAGTTACACCATGTTGTACAATATAGCCTACCTGGGCAGTAAAGGAGAATATAATATTCTAGAAAGAACATTGCAAAGAAATATTTCTAAAATAAAATGTTTGCAACACGATTCAGGATTTTAATAACAATCCGATTCAGTTAAAATAAAATGTGTAATACAAAAGTGTCACAATGTTCGTTGACCAGTTTCTTCGCCGAGTTCTTTGTCCTCTCGCTCACCTTGCAAGCCTCGGCTGATTAGAAACTGCTGGTTTATAATAATCCTCTTCGCTGGCGACGGATGCCGTTTTATGTCGAAGCATCTTTTGCAAGCGAAGTTTATTGCTTTTAGTTGAACTAATTGTAGCAGGTTGAAAAAAAAGTAGTAATTGACGTTAGAAGTACAGAACTGAGGCTGAAAGTTGTATTACTTGTTTAATGACATATAAGTATGCGTTATTTCATTGAACCAGATTAGATTTTTAATTGAGATCTTATGTTGCAAATATTGTTTGGAAACTTTAAACTTATTGCATATTAATTACATAGGTTTCTCGGGAAATTATGTCATATCACATAAAAACATTGTAAATAAAAAAGTTATTTAAATATTTTTGTATAATTAAGTTATTATTCCTTATATGTATATAGAGCAGTACAAATAAAATTCCAAAGGAATATTTCAATATTAAGATAAATTATCGACACAAATATATTTTTTGTTAGCAACTGATTTAATAGCAGCCGAACCCACTGACGATCATATCATTAATCTATTTTTGTTAACTACTATTTTAAATCTAAAAATAATTTCCATACATAACTTAATGCCAACACAACGTTCACATTCATTGAGTAATAAAATTTAAATATAGCTAAATTTATCTCCTTTGTCCATATAATAGCATATTATGAGCCAAGGTTGAGAAATACTAGTTTATATAACAAGAAAGTAAAGTTCATCATTATTTGTCAAGAGCGAAGATCGAATCCTAAGGGAGAGGCAAAGCAAAGCAAAGCAAATAATGACACTTCACTCACGTTTTATATACAATATTTCATATAAACCGGAAAAATACGTTATTTAACAAAATAGCGGGAGCATGTAAATCTAGTAAGATGGCCACGTCTTCATTCTTAATATTTAATTTACTACCAAATGTACACCCATATAACAGTATTTTAAGTTAAGTCAAACTTGAAATAAATGTAAAGATCAATAAACAAAAAATTGGCCCAATTGAGGCTTTTGGAATAACTTAAAAAAATTGGTATAAACTTACAAATGGAAAATTGTTCTAATCAATTTATTTATATCTTAAATTCTGTTGTTTTAAAGAATATTTTAAGGAAAAATAACAACTGTAATAATAACAAATTAACAAAAATCACTAACATAAATATTTCATTTGGCCCAAAGATATTGGCTGGTACCATGAACACTGTTTTTGAATCTGATGGCAACCAAATAAAGAAAAATATTTTAAATACAAATTGTAGGTAATATTATTCTACATCTGTTTGATTTCAATGAAATTGACTCTGTCTCATTTATTTACTAAGATATGCCCAAAAACCGTGATAGGCTTTCAAATAATCCACCACTTACTGTTGATGAATTGTTCCCAAAATCTAATCAATTCGTAATATAAACATATTAGCTCCCTTACATATTAGTGTGTGTGAGAGGTAAAAATAATGAATTTAAGATATAAATATTCTGAATTAAACAAATTTCCTTTGTATGGTTTTAACTGGGACAAATGACATGATTTTGAGTTCGTAGGTTACAAAAATTATTAAAATTTCTTTCAAAATAAATAGATTTGATTATTTTCTACGTATACATTAATCAATATTACTTATAATGTGTAATAAGAAAAAAATATATAGCATCTGTACCCATTTTGAGTGTGGCATTTTCACAAATTTCGGTAGAGAAGAGGAAATGAAAGTGATGAAGTTAAAAGTGATTTGATTGATTTGATCAGTATTTGTCTTAAAAATTGGTTGCAGAATAATATGAAACTTTCAGAAGAAGCCTAAAATCTTAACGATGTTACAGGAGAAACCGCTCATATAAATCATTATAAATTGAATGCAACAAATGACATTTGTAACTGTAAATTAAAGAAATGATGATGTGGACAAATCTCTAAGGGATGCAAGTTCAAATTACACCTCCACGCAAACAGCGAATACACAAAGAAAAATACGTATAAGGGACCCTTACCACGCCATTATCATGTCTCTGCTGCACCTCAATTACTATTATTAGAACCAAAAATACCATGCAATTTCATTCAAAATATTTACGCTGTGAATTAGTTTGAGAGATCGCCTAACGATAGAGAAACTGTATCAAACACTGATTACAATCAAATTATACGTATGTGTGATGACTGTAAAATGAAGTTAATTGAAAAGTGTAAGAAAAAAATTACTATTTGTAGATATACATAAACAGAAATAACAATAACTATGTGTTCGTGTTTGCAATATAAAATACTCTTTCCACCTTAGGTGTACTTATATTTTCTTTGTTTTATTTCAGAACTACCAGGCTTTAAATTCATTTTCTCTGTTCATAATCATATGAACTTATACACGCGTCTGATTGCTTTTATTTTTAGATACAGCTGCTTCTTGCTTGGAAGGTATACAAACATATTTCTGTTCATAATTTAAAAGGGATTTCTTTTTTATCGATCCCCAAGATACAGCTTCGTGTTTTGGGCTCCCTAAATAAATTAATATCACAATTTATAGAAGACATAAATAGAGCAGAGAAAGCGTGGTACAAAATTTTATCTCCGGGTAACTTAAATACAGAACAACTTACTTAATTATTTCGTACTACTAAACATGAATTAATTAAACTTTACTAGAGTTTTGTGCCTACGCATATTTTTATCATTATACATAGAGTATGTATCATTACCATGGTTACAGTTATATAAAATGATTGACAGTAATGTATTAGAACATTTTTGTTATAAGTAAACAGGGACAATTTGCATAGATTAGTTTATAATAATTAATAATAGTAAATTATAATGATAGAAACATTCCAAGCATAAACAAATAAGATATTTATTATAAATAAAAATTCAATTACTGGGGTTCAATAATTTTTATTCATTTAATATTTTCTCAACATTTCGAGACCACCGGTTCCATCTTCAAGAGAAATTTTTCAAAGTGAAATAAAAAAATGTAATAAAAATAAACATTAAATTTAACAATGTTGTCACACAGAACATTATCAAAATGGAATTTCATAATTTTTTATTTCATTTTAACAATTTTCTCCTGATGATGAAACAGGTGGTCTCAAAACGTCGAGAAAGGATTAAACGTATTAAGAGTATTGAATTCCAGTAATTGCATTTTCATTTATTATTAGTACAATCCAATAAAATGTTTCCTATTTATTTAAAATCCTTTAGTACTTAATAAATTGGTATATTTTATGATGGTCTGTAAGTCATTTCTTTTTACAGTGAATTAAAATTGAATCAAAGCTATTTACTGAAATAATAAACTAGGTTTTAAAAAATAATTTCAGGTTAAATTAGTAAGTTACTTCATGGTAAAATAGTCAGAGCTCTCAACGCATTCCTATTCAGCGTAATGTAAACTGCGTGGAACGCAGTTTGTTGATTTCGCGGTGTTCCCAAATACGAAGCATGATTACTTTAATTACTGCAGGAATGTTAATAAACTCATCTAATGTAGCTACAGCATTGAAGCTCACAGCGGTGTCCTTACTGCAGCTCCATCTACGAATACTCAGCTGCGTTTATTAATGAACAATACGAATAAATTTAATATATGAGCGGTAATTTTTTCTTTCTACTCTTATAGAACTCCTTTCATTACTTATTATTTGATATCATAACTCAAATAAGATCAATTATCAAGCTATTAATTAGATGGAGATACGAAATTATCTGGGGTAATATCACAAGATTTTCTAATTTTATCGATAAATTTTACATGCCAGAAAACCCGAATAATGAGGAAAATGTGTTTTTTTCTCTCTAGAGAGCAAAATATACAATTGTTACCCATATGAATGTTAATTCCTAATTTTATTGAAAATCTATATTTTAGTGATATACATACTTTAAATTATTTTACAATTATGTCTTATATTTTTCTTTTTCTAGATTAAATCACAATTTGACAACTTTAATTTAGATTCAAAATTGGTTCATTTGCAACACTCTTACACCACTTTGCGTCTGATAACCAAACTTCAGCTCGAGTGGGAAAAAGAAGCGATTTCTTTTCTAGTTTGGCAAGTAGCTAATTTTGCACGATTTTTTTGCTTAGCAATAAACACGAAAGCAAACTGACATGGTAAATCCCGACTCCGAAGGAGGAGAGGTTTTACCTAATGTCAGTTTGTTTGAGTGATTTTGCTTAAAAGCAAAAAGAATAAGTGCTTAAAAATAAAAATTTATTGAGAAAATAAGAGAGGTCGTGTGGTATTTGATGAGATAAATTCCAAAAACAACGCAAAGACAAACTTGAAATATTAATTAACTGTCACACTGAAGTTATAAACAATAACAACTGTGTTTATTTGGTAGCGGGATTTTCTGAAAATTATCTGAAATTATTTTCCAAAATATGTTGGTTTTGAGGGTCGAACCGAGGATCTTATAGTCCACAGTCCGATGTATTACCACGTTAATACCCCAATTTATAATTTTAACGAACATACAAATTCAAATAAAGAAAAATAATTTCCACACTTCAAAGAAATACGTGGCTTCAAGGTAGATCTATCAATATTATCATTTGGTAAATATTTTATCAAAAGGACAATAATGCCCAAACATTGTTGGTAATTATGTCAGTTCGCATTGTTAAACTAGCGTTATTATTCAGTTCATACAAAGGAAGATTATTATCAGAATATAAATTGGATCGACATAAATGAAAAGAAATAAAAAGAAAGGCTTGTATGGTGTGACCTCTATGTTTGTTACATCAAATCGTGAACTTCTGTGATTATTAGCAGAAATACTATTTGTTTCAAGAATTTCCTTTGTTGTCAGTGAATAATGAATCGAATTTGAATAAAATGTTAATTAATTATTGGTTAAGTTTGATTTTACTTTTTGCATTTTGCAGGAAAGGATATAGGTGCTTAAGTGCATCGGATTATATGTAATTTACATAAATATTATTTTACTAATTTAAATTTAGAAAGTATTAATAATAAAAGAGATAAAACTAAATAAAGCAAAAAATCGATTCAAAGAATTTTACGCATATCATGCATGTAACCTTGTATGCGAATTATTAACGCAATGAAGCAGTAAAACTACAATTATATATAGCAACCTTTACTTGCGACTTTCACTTTAGTAATTTACTTTTAATAAATATAAATGCAATGTTATATTATAAACAAACTGATCATTTCTTTGTTTATCTGACATATATGGCTACCGCTACTTTTTACGACTAAAAAAAAATTGAAGTAGTGACTTATAATAACAACATTTGGTACGATTAATTAACGACTATGAATAAGGCAACGACTATATGAAATATAAATACACGATAGTTTGTTTTAAAAGTGACAGCCACAACAATTGTCCGCGCATCAAAATGTAAGTCAGTCGTGAGCACAGCACTTTTTAAACAAACGATAGGTGGCAGTCTCCGGTCCGCTTCAATGCTGCTGAAGTGGATGCCTCCACAATCACATCACAAACCTCGACGGCTCAGGCGATCTTGTGAAGAAAGCTCTACAGTTTGCACCTGCTTCGGATATCCCTCAAATAATTTACCAAGAAAGATACCTGTAGACTGACACGAAACAGCCTCACAGGCGATTTGCAGCTCTACGGAGTCGACGAATAGAGAAGCAGCGGAGCGCACCTGCCGGCTGCTGGCTTCAAATCTCGGTTTCGGGCAATTGTCGGCCTTACGGCCCCACCGCAAAAAGAGAAATCGACTGTACTCTTGTATACCGATTGCTTTAAATAAAAAAGACGGGAGGAGATGTAAAACATCTCGACGTGTCTGTATAGTAGGTCAAAAGAATAGTTGTAAAAAATATTTATACTCGCACCATTTCCGGCCTTTTCGTTTCGAACGTACATGGACCGGCGGTTTTTTATTTTCATTCTGGCACTGTTAAATTTATATAAAAGGCACTTTATAAAGCGGTATTAAAATTTCATTACCCGTCGTGTTTTGAGAAAACTGCCACGGACTAATTTCAATAAATACCTCATGAAAATTTATACACGTTCGATAAAAAGTTTAAAACTTTTCGTTTTAATTTTATAGAGTAAACACTTGTATTGGAACTGCATACAAAGTAGTCGCGCCCTTAACGAGCGCAGAGTTTCCAAGTTTTAAGCCCTTAATTAAAAACATAATTGAAATATATTTTAATTTTCCATCAATACTCCTACACAAAAATCTCGTCGACTACGAGCTCAACCCCAAATGTAGTCGTACCATCTGAAAAATATGCTAGAATCAAATATAATTATTATTTTTTTGCGCTCTTATTGTCAATATACAAGTCTAAATTATTACGTCATCTATGTATTGCGCTATTTATACCCTAAGGTAAATGATTATTTTTTGACGTTTCTTTAAACCAATGAAATGCTTTATTGTATCTCACATGCCTGCGTTTTAACCAATCCTGTCCTTATTATACTGATTATTTTTTGACGTTTCTTAAAACCAATGAAATGCTTTATTGTATGTCACGTGTCTGCGTTTTAACCAATCCTGTAATTATTATACTGAAAATAATGCTCTTGTGATTATTCCCGTCAATTTTCTCTGTAGCTTTTTTGTTTTTGTTGACAGATGTCAAATGTCAGATAGTTATCATCAACAGTATAAATGAGCAAAAAAGATAGATTTAGTGGCGTGCCTGATGATGAAATCAAAAAATAATCTAATTAAATATAACTCGAGAGTTCGATAAATTAGAAAATAATTCTCCAGTATTTTTCTCAAACTTGTCGCAATTTGGCAATAGCCACGAAAGCAACAAGTTTTCGAAAGATCTGTCAAATTATTTTCAATTTATTCTCACTCTCTTGTTATATTATTACTGATAATTTTTCGATAGATATTTATAAGATTTACTGTCAACCTTATTCGGGTGGAGTTAGACCTCTGCCTTCAATTCTACTCGCTTGAGTGTAATTGTAATCGGCTGTAATACATACATTTTATTGTAGTATATTTTTCAGGTGGTACGAATACATGTGGGTTCATATAACTACCTATTGAAATATGCATGCAGAGATCATGTTCAAATGATAATTATTATTTAGTTTTTCAATTATATCCGTGTACCAGGGAATTCAAATCAAGATACACGCCATTGTTAACATTTTGTAAATAATAAATATCAGGAAATTAAAATTTGTATTTGCTTTTCATTTTCATAATAGATTTACGAGTATATGTATATTCTATTGTTATCTGATATATTTATATGTTTTTGCGCAAAACCATGAATTTACTACCAAAATCCCAAATGTTTAATTGCTTTTGCATGTTGTAGAATATTATTACAAATTTCTACATTTATTTTTAAAATGAATGGTTGTTTTCCATTTGTTCGGTTGCGATATACATAACCACTGAAATATAATAATACTGGAATACCAATTAGTGCTGAAAATACAAACCGAGAGGCAGACAGTCGTTGGGCCAGCTTTCTTTATTCTACAGTCCACTTAGAAAGTTATAAGAAAATAAAAATAAATAAATATTGAATGTGTTAAATAGCTCCGTGGTATATAGAGTATGTTAAAATATTTATCTTCTTATTTTGAGTATTTTATATTTCATTCTATATTATTGTATTATATTTTTTATTTTACCATTGAAGTAATTTATACTGTCTCAACTAAATTGCCTTATAAAGGATTAAATATTGTGAAATTCTATATAACAGTTGAAAGATACACAAGTGCTATAAAGTAGTACTTTATGTGTCTGTTTTTAGTGTTATAAAGTAAAAATTTTATCATGTAAGTAATAGTATATTACGTACCGTGAACTGTAAGTGATAGTTTTCAGGTTGAGAATGTAGTTTGGGATGTCGTGACCCGTAGGGTCGAGATTTCCTAAACATTCGAGGTCTAAAAAATCCCTTACAGTTCGAGGTTAGTAAGTTATTTTTGCAATACCTGCGTAAATATAAGAAAAGGAAAAATAGGTATCAAAATTAACAGCTGACACATTGAGGTTAAAAATAAAATTTGAATGATATATATTTACTTACCGTCCACCATGAACGGTAAGCTTCACTTACCATCCACCGTGGACGGTAAGTAAATGATGTAAACATGAAAACCAATTGTGCAATAAAAGTTCCACTTACTGTGTTTAAATTTTGTTATTAATGGGTAACTTACAGTACAGGTATTGCAAAAATAAAATTATTTGTCAGTTTAAAAGACTTTTCAAATAATTAGAAAACACTGTTACATAGAATATTATTTATCACTTTTGGATAAGACTGCAACATATTTTTATATAAGAATATGGCAACCATTCTACAAACAAGCATTAGACAAAGAAAGGTGGCCCTACGATATTTGTATCAGGATAGATTTCCGCTTTCATAAAAACCTAGAAGTTAGCGTTCTAGTATTGCTATATTTCAGTGCAATTAAGGGTTAAAAATTCTAATTAGCCATAGCTGTGACTACTTTATTAAAAATTCATACTGATGATAAAGCTGGTAAATTTGCTAATGGAGCTATTGCGATGACTAACTACATAGTCTAGTATTAATGTATTCATTTCTTGAGTCACCTATATTTCACCCCTTTAGTTTTGTGCCGTGACTAATAAAAAATTAATCAGGCTTCGCTTGGCGTATGGCTGCACGTAGCGCAAGCAGGTAGTTCTCCTGCGGCGGCGGCGGCAAGAGCAGGAGTTCGCAACTTACAAAATATAATGTGGTTTCTCTAGCAAGGGATTCGCGCGGCTCCTATGTACTTAATAACCTGACTACTTGATATACACTCCGTGTCTTCCTCTACCCTCCCATTTGTACTTAGCACAAGGCTTTGTTCATAGTAAATGAGTCATTTGATACAACTATGTTCCCTAAGACTTTCTTTTTCTCTGCTTAAGATTTACGAGTGCTGTGTCAAAGTAGATCTTATGTGACAAGTTACCAAAGTTACCGCCTTCTTCGTGCATGAGGTAAAATAAGGTAGATACATTGGGTTACTGAAAAATAGAGACAAATTATACCTTTTATTTTTAGCCGCAACTTTTACCATCTTTGATTTTTACATTTTTTATATTTTTGAAAATGAAATTTAAGATAAATTATTAAGAAGATAAACAACCGTTAACATTATTTATAAGGTACCAAACACTACTTCATCATTTTCAATACATATACTTGGAAGTTCATCTGGATTCTGGAATACCTCAGGGTTCTCATTTAGAACCAGTATTATTTAATGTCTTTATCAATAATATTTTCAAATGTTTCATAAATTTTTTATTTGTTCTGTACGCAGATGATATAAAATTGTCACGGTATGCTACAAAAACGGTTGTTTAGCAAGTTAAAAGTATTACTTTCTAACACTTGAATTAAAACTAACATAGCAACGTGTTAAAAGTGATTTTATTTTTACTTTTAATACGTTGTTAACAATTTGTTTCAGTAAATCAACAAATATTATCCTACCTAACAAAATATCATTCTACATTTTTCAGAATTTTACTAATACACTAGAAAGATCGTAGATAAAATATTGTATGCTATATGTATTGGTGATTCATTTCGTTCGTGGTGTTGTTTCACTCAGCTACGCCTCGTTTATACAAACTTCCCCACTTACTCATAAAACGTCACTTTTAATACTTATATCATAAATAACTATTGTCTATGATAGTGTGTAAAATTTATGTTTAGTTGTTAGTTTTAAGTTTGTAAAAAGGTTGTTTAGTAACACGATTTCATTAATCAGGGTTTTCTGAGCAAAGAGTTTTTTAAATACGCCTAATTTATATAAAGGTTATCATGGCAAAGTAAGTAAATTCAAAATCATTTTGAAATTATATTGTTTTTACAGTATCTTTGAACACATGGAAAGTATTGCCTTATAAACTAGAAATAAGATGTGTCGCGAATCTTTGTTACTGACTATGGTCTATATTTTAGTAATGTTTAATCAAAATAAACATTATTATTATTCAAATTATCCAAATATGAGATCGAATCCCTTAACCCGAAGGTTACTATATAAAATTTACCCTCTTCACTTACATTGCCTACTGAGATTTGCCATAAGTAAAGTGCCACACCAAAAATATGTAAATGGCATGATGATATTTATTTATTTTATAGTTAAATAAATTAAGATTGTAATCCAATTCTAGAACTAGTGTAGATTTTATTGTTGTTACATGAATTTCACATATTTTGTGCAACAGTTATTATATGCAGTTTATACGCCATAAAGACTTATCTAAAAATTGTAATAAATTTAATATTTTTTAGCCTCATACTTGCACGTGTTAGTAATGCGTAAATAAAAATTTTATTACTACCATAAACGTTAGGTGATATTAATACTTGTTGTACTGATTGTGAATTTGAATTAACTTACATATGAAACTAAACATATGGTAAGATGTCGCACAAGGTGAAGACAATTTCTTTTATAATAAATTATTATATCTATAATTTTGCTTTGCTCATGTTCGCGTACTACACAGCGAAGAGCATCCAAGTATATTAGGTCCATTTAAACTGGGAAAACTTTCAAAGCAATATTTATTTTATTTCTGATTCCATTTATCTGCTCCATTCAGAACTCCGAACCACTAATCCAATACATGAAATTACAATTCTTGATTGGTCTATTTATATATTTTCCCGAACACTAATATTCTCCTCGTCTTATCGAAGCACTACAGAAGCTCGCGAAGTCGACGAATTGATTACAGGCTGGTTGAATCATGTCGCATTTTAATTCGACACATGTGAGTCATGTCGCGAGACGAGCGGGCGCAGGGGTACGTCAGGGTGAGTGGTTTGTTAGTCACGTGCCAGGGTGGAGGGTGCTGCTGGTGCCGTCACCACAACCAAATGAGGGGCTCGACTACTCTTCAGGGATAAATTTAACCACGCGCAACTCGACATGTATGTTTTCGATATTCTAATTTTTATTCGTCACATGTAAAACGCATTATACAGCCTATAACACTTAATTAAGGAATCTACATTCTTCCTTTTTATGCCACTACATTGGCGATCTTTAAAAATCAGATCAGTCCGACTCGTCTGACCGATCACACCTAAGATTGTGGACCTCCTGATCTTTAGAGATATATTGGTTAAGGTTTTCCTGACCGATAAATTGGTGATCAGTCCGACTCGTTCGAACAATCGTTTTTAAAGATTGTGGCCTTTAGAAACTAAAAGTTAGCACTCCACGTTCCACGTTCTGAGGCAAAAGTAATTGCAAATCGTAATGATTTGTAATAAAGACGATCCTCAACTTTATTATTAAATCTTTTAAAAAAATTATACATACGACTATGGATCATGAGATTCACACAGCATAAAATCGCTACTTTTAACTTTACTTCTGTGATTCTCTCTCTAGTAACTTCTTAGGAATTGTGCCCTAACTTACTGCGATTTGTGAAATTAGAGTGTCAAACAAAAATGGTCAAATGGCGTGAAGATATATTATTTATTCTGCGATGGGAATGGTCGAAATGGAATTTCGTCAAGTCGCCCGACCCCGTTGGTGACCAACCTATAACTATGCATGCACATGGCCACACGTGTGCAATATGTTTGCGAATTGTTTTGACGCCATATTATGCGAGTGAATTGCACGCATAGTGCGGCTTGTTGGTTGGGGTGGGTGCGCCCAGCTAGTTTGAGAATGATTAGGCTGTATGTAATATCATAAACAAGTTTAGAATGAGTTCATATGTCGGAGGGGACTTTCAGCTCACTGGGGATACACAATGACTATTGTTTTACTATCTCAACATTGACATTACTTTGTAACGCTTACATATAGGGGCAGTGTTTGATTCTCGTCGAAAGAAATATCTCCGATGAGCACTTTAGGCAAAGGATTTTTTGCAACATAATATCGCTTTTATTTATAATGAGTCTAAAGCAACTTTATGCTTTAGACGGACTTTTTGATTATTTGATTAAGTTAGGGCTATAGTTTAAATTTGAAAGGAACCTGACCTTTATGTATTGTAATCTAGAGAAACATTAAGAAATGAAGGATTTGTATAGATACTCATTCAAATAGTAGTTTTGAAAATCCCACATAACATTATACTTAATTCTACTAGAAAAATTATATAGTTGTGTCAAACACATTTCATTTTATACTAACTCCGAAGAAATTTCATCGTTTTATCAATGTTTATTTAGATAATATTATGATATTATCCCACTTTTAGAATTTCCCAAACGGAAGCACGTAATAGTTGGGGTTGAAGTGTACCAAATTTCTATATTGTGAGGGACGTGAAATTTCTGAAGATAAATGCATCTTTCCCCCTGTCTGTCGGAAATAGCACTATTATCATATAAAATTATACACCACCGACTATATGGAGTGACAGGTGACTGTAATAAGAATCATATTTCTCTAGGTTCTATTCTTTCCGTAAATACCTATATCAATTCTTTTCAAAATACTTTTTTGTTTATTACATTGATACAACAATTTTGATAGGACAGCATAAAGGGTTTTAGTGAATGACACATGTCTCGTATTAAGTCTGAGAAATTAAAAATAATATATTAAAAGTATACTATTATTAACAAATATAGGGAGCTGAAAAAATACGAGGACTGGTTAAAACTTCCTAGACTGTTAATTTACAATGTTGATAATAATAATAATTATTATTTCAAAAGACTTTTGATTTAAGTATTGCAAAAATTTCGTAATGAAGAATTATGTACAATAATTCGAAACGTTGTATTTAAACAATATTTATTTAGGTTATAAGTCCAGTAAATAAGTTTTTACGGTATGGATATAATGTTTCCGGACTAGGTGTCGAAAGAGTCGAGCTAGGAATTCAAGATGTTTTCGTATATTCTTATCATCTTGATCACCCGTGGTTGTAAGGTTTAATGGAAAATCCGTCTTGGAACTTTTTTATCAGACTCCGTACAAATATTTAAAATGCATTTTAAAATTAAAGAATTGTTGACTATTTCTTTCAAAATACATACCTAGTTATACATTTTAGTCAATTGTAAAATTAACCCAGTTAGAGATTTGTTGAAATATTTAAATAGGTAACAATCGACAAGCAAAATGAGTAGGTATAACGGTATTCTTTCAAATTAACTTAAATTGATAATAAAAAAAAGTTTAAAGTGTATTAACAATAATGTCTGTATCAAAATATCTCGAAACATATATGCCTGGGGTCCCAGTGGTAATATCATAAACATCTTCTAAAACCTTAAGCTATCGTTTTAAAAGCTCGTGTATTGTAGTTTTTCCGGAATAATCTTCTCTTTAATTAGAATTACACTGTCATTCCTAATGCGTGTAATTCTAGTGTGTAGCGCAACACTTAGATGTCGGATTTAGAGTCTGACCTCACAAAGAGAATAGGTTCCAACTATCAGCATCAAAGCAACACAACAGAGAAATAGTTTATTAAGGAATGTGCTCAGTGCTCGCATAGCGTTGCTAACTTTATTGCAGTAATACTTAAATTACTTTGTACTGTAATTAATTTAATTTTAAATGCAACAAATAATTTTTAAGGTATTCATCCCCTATTTTCCTAAGCTTATGGACGGATTTTTTTTCTAATTTAAATGGTAGAAGAAATTTATTACAATTTGTGTTGTATATGTAAGATGTAGCCAGCGGGATTCGAACCAGCAAAGAGCTATCGTTCGTGCTAGTACACTAACAAAAAATTGTAAAACCAAAGTATATTGCGGTAAAAATAAATGAATACAGAAGTGTGATATAAAAAATAAAATATATCTGTCGTTTCGGCACAAATACGACAAGCATTCTCACATGCTCTGACAGCGTGGTTAAGATCAAGATAGAACACGGAAAGCAAATAAAATTCTCGAACAGAATAAAAGTAACAATAGCAGTGAACACATATAACGGGAGACAACCATATGACAAATCTAGGATACTACCGCGTTTATAGTCCCCCTGAGACAAGCACATCTTAGTGAAAATAGGGCAATAAATTTTACATGGGCTTCGGTCTGCAGAGTTGCCATTATCAGGAACAAAGTCGTAAACAATGTGACATGTACACAAACACTACGCAGAATTTTATCGATGGATTATTAAATGCTATTGATTTTCTATATATTTTTAATACCCCAACACATTTCCTTCACCAATAGGCCCTCACTAGGTGTGCTACTGATAATATGGAAATCAATTGAATAACCATATATTTTTATTATTAGGATGGAGGTAATCATATATCGGGTGGTAACTTTTTATATTATGTAAGAAATACAATATTATTTTCAGCTATAATATCCCTAGGCCATTGATAGTTTCAAAATAATTTTATCACAGTTACCAAAAGAACGTTGCCTATTACCTTCAAGCAACGTTGTTGAGGTAGTTGTGATAAAATTATGATTGTTTATCTATGGTCGAGGGATATTCGGTGAGAAATTATTGTTATTTTCAATCACATACCGTGAGAATGACATTTTGGAATAAACAAATAAAATATTGAGTTCTCCAAAGATGGTAATGAAGAAGGAACTACAAGGGTAAAGTTGAAAATGGCAATAATACATTCGATACAATCATAATTAGAATTTATAAATTTTATTATTATACTTGCTGATAGCATAAATATCCAGATACTTTTACAAAAACATAATTATAATTGTAATTAGTAGTAACAAAAAATATATCAGCATGTAATTATATAGATGAGAATAAATTAATATTCGTATAATGAAAATTCAAATTATAAATATGCAAACATACATTTGATATGTACAAATTATAATTTTAAATTTTTTCTTTTTATATATTTGTAATTCTTTTATGTTACTGTTAAGGTTATTGTATATTTATATAGTGATTCTAAACTCATACATTAATGTATGTAACTCTGAAATTATGATGTTTGGATGTACTTTTATTATTACTTTTTGACAAGTACAACATATCACTTATTTATTGACCACAAGTTTTTAAATACCCAGTATACAGATGACAGTTTAGGAAGCCGTGACTACACTCGCAAAATATCATCGATACCGAGATCTGCGAAAGCAGTGACCATAAAAAAAATGGGTAAATGGTGTCTGATATTATTTATTTATTAAGTGCAATTTTGAGCCTGGCAGTACTTCAAACAGATCTTGGCATATGATCACGACGACCAAAAGAAGATGTTGGAAGATCTCTATAATGGGGTAAATAGCTCCGTGGTAACGCGTCGGACTGTGAATTGTGAGATCCTCAGTTCGAATCCCACAGCTGACAGGTGCCAAATTTAAATTTATCCCTGTGGTTCCCCTTTAACTAACATCTTTGGGGGTTATGATGTAACGGCTGGTAATCGAACTTCATACGCAAAAACATATCACTTACCGAGTTCTGCGTAAGCAGAGTGCCACACCCATAAAGGGTAAAGGGCGTAATAATATATTTATTTTGTTGCCACAGTTACAATTGAATAAATTTGATTTTTTAAAATAGGCCTGTCAGTTAAAACATAAAATACGATTTTCTAGATGAATCTACGAGTATTTAGTTCTAGATTTGATTTCCTGTGGAAGTTAAGCTTTTGGAGTATTGGAGTTATAATCCACTGTCCAATGTGTTACCACAAAACGATTGACCCTATATATTAAAAAGTAAAATAGATATTTCTCCTAGAACAGGTTTAAATCTTTATAGCGTTTTATAAAACAGCAGGCTTAAATCTGCATTCAGATATGTGCAGATTCTATTTGTTTCATCACTACTAACACTTGCCAGTTTGTAATTTGCAGAATATGAAGGCATCACTTTGCACGTGAAATTAATCTCGTCGTCTCTTCCTCATCTCAACTCAAGTCAGAAGCAACTATTATCCTGTTAGACACATTTCGTATGCAATGGCGCCATGCATTACTTTTACACATTAAAACACAACACGTATGTAATTTAGCTGGTGTTCATCTGATTAGCGATATTCAAATAACCTGACACGGAGTGAGGATCGTTCTACGACGCAGCATTTAAAAAAACATTCAAGTCTAATTAAGACAATAACGAGAGTTCATTTGTTTGCTGCCAAACTGACACTTTGACGATTTAATTATTCAGAAAATTGTTAATGAGGCGCTGTACGGTCAGAAGCATTGGCTAGATCTTCTTCGCCTTCGTCGTGTTTGAATCCATGGCGTGCGCAACTACTTTTCACTACCAATTTATCTACTAAGTGCTTTACATGCCAGCGCACTCTATGTGAAAATAATCAATTTCCTATATGCCTATTTACTTATAGACGAGCAATCATAAAAGGCTATTTCCATAAACGATTTTGTAAACTTTGTTCACTTCTCCATTATACTTTGCTACAGATTGTACGTATTCGTTTTTTCAGTTTTCTATTACCTCAGCTAATGAACTACATGCTGTTTTTAGGTATAATTTTACAGAGAAAAAAAAAAAAAGAAATAGCTATGTTGGTTTTGGACCTCTAATGGTTAAGGTCAAAGGGTAACTATTTGGGATAGGACTTAAATGTTAATAGAAATTAATAAGCATGATAGATAAACTGTATTTAACTTGCAGGTTTTTTTACAACAATTAAATAGTTTTTCAATATTTTCTCTGCACATGTAGAGCCTTTGATATATCGTTACATTCCTAATGTTTTTATGTTATTATTACGCTTATTAATAACTTTTTTTATGTTGCTGAAAAGGTATTTAACTGATTCTATATATTTTTAATACAATGTTTAATTTGGAAATTGCCTTTGCAGAATACATATTTAATTACATTGCATAAATGTATATGCGTTAAATAATAGTGAGGAAAATGTGTTGTTCCTCTCTAGAGAGGAAAATATAGAAGTGTTACCAATATGAAAGTTATTTACAGAAAATATATTACAAAAATTATAAATAAATTTCTAATTATATTTAAAATCCTTCTTTTAGTGATATACATACTGTAAATTATCTTACAATTACGTATTATATTTCTCTTTTTCTTATTAAATCACAATTTGACAACTTATTAGAGATATTTAAGATTGGTTCATTGGCAACACTGCTACACCGCTTTGTGTCTGATAACCTAACTTTTAACTTGTCAGTCTGTCAGTCGTGTTCTCAAAGTGTATTTTAGGTCCGAGCAAATCGTTTTTAGAAACATGTCGTGAAAAAAATGTTGTGTCTAACACGAGAGGAAAGCTTCCACTCTCGTTCGAAATGTCTCACTCGCTGCGCTCATGAGGCAAACTTCGAACTCGAGGGGGAAAAAGAATCGGTTTCCTCTCTAGTTTGACAAATAACTATTGGTTGTGTTAGGAAACATGCTTCAGGAAGAAGCATGAGAAAGAGTATTTTAGAGAAACTGAGAAATGAATACATAAAGTACGAAACGGGAACGTTAGAAATCGTATCTATATATAGTAGTAAATTTGAGAAAAACAACTAAGATAGTACGAACATCTATATAGAATATCAAAAGGAAAACATCCGAAAAATTGATTATACGACATTTTTACCATTCCATTTTACCAGTATTTATTTTTTACGACCAATTATTTTTACCACTATACTTTTTACCACCAATTCTTTTTACCACTATACTTTTTTACTACCAACTTTTTTCTCTAGTAATTTCTGATCACTAATTATTTTAAGACCGATTGATTTTTTCAATCATGCCAAAAATAACCTGTTCCATATAGATGGTTATGTATTTATCACAAACAAACCCAAAAGAAGAGGACCAAATTGCGGAATACCTTAAGGTCCTTGGCCACAATATCCAATTTTAGATATTAAAAAAATTATTGTAAAAAATAGTGGTAAAAAGTAGTGATAAAAATAGAGTGGTAAAAATGGAGTAGTGAAAATGAAGAAGTAAAAACATCCCCCTATTAAAAAAAATGGGTATTTTTATAAAGAAACAAACCGGGAAGATCAAGAAGATCACTATGGTTGCTATTCACAGGTCTATACTAAGGGCTACTAACTAGGACATTTTAAGATTTGCTATGAAAAAACTGTTGATCTCCAAGGTAAAACTTTTGCAAAGTAATAATGCCAAATTTTTAAATGTTATAGTTAATAAGCACTTACAATAGACCTATGAATAGCAGCATATGCTTCTAGACAATTTTAGTATAAAGAAGATTATGACATATAAGTCTGTTCTGTGTTTATTCCAAAGTTGTCTTTAGTTTTAAATATTTTAGTGTGTGATTTGCCTTTCCAAAACAATAGTATTATTGTTCTTTCTGCACTAGTAATAATGCATTGGGAAGTCTTGTAAGAAAGTGAATTCCAGTGGCGAATCATTGGAATCCGTTCCATTCAACAGCGAGTTGTTCTTACAAAGCATGCCGCATCAATGTCGAAGATAATACTTCGAAATAATTTATTCAGAAACCGTAATTTAACACTAGATTAACTTGAGAGCTTGTTTTAGTGTTTGCAAATAAATCTACCCTGCAAATACTTTTATTGGCGCAAATGTAATATGTCATCATAATTCTTAAAAGACATAAAGTAAGCTTTATTATTTCAACATAAATTATTGTCAAATTATTTCATTAAAATGCAATGTTTCGCTGGCTATTTCACAATTAAATAATATGTGCACGATTATGCAGATAAACATAAAAAGAAATAAAGGAGGTCATACATCAGTGAAGACCTACACCGCAATTACGCATTCGTCACTTATACGCAACACTTCATTACCATCATCAACTCATACAGGATGTTCCTACTGACATGTTTGATGGCGCATACCAGATATTTTTACACAGAAAACACCGGATCCGAGTGATTATTCGGGCGCAGTCAGTGACCTTGGTATCGGAAGTACGTCGGACGCACCCCTGCGGCATACGTCACAGCTGATTGCCGGTTTCCGGCGCGGTGCAGTGCCAGACGAGACGAAACTGCAGCGCCGACGGCGTGGCAGACGACGCTAGAAATAGACGCTGCATAAACGCGTAGACGCGTGAGTCATCCGCGTCCCCTTTCCTTGTCGCGACGTCGTTGAGGAATCCGATGCTGACGGTGAAGGGTTAGCGCAGACTGTCTTATTTTAGACTGTTTCCGAATAACTTCAAATATTCATTCTAGATTATGACTAGCACGTATAGATAAACGCACTATGTAGTAAGATGCTTTGTCGTACGCATTAGACTGCAGAATTCAATTCTGTCTATACCTATACATTATGATGAATAACTTCTTCAGGTAAAAGAAGAAAACATCATCTTTGCGGGTTTCATAGAAAATATTATGTAACAATAACAATAACTAGGTTTAATTTCTGTAAAAATTTTATTAATAACACAACGTTTCGACAGCAAAGCGCTGCCTTCTTTAGGTGAAATATAAAATATAAATAAATAAATATGTAGTCAAGGATACAAGTTGACAAAATAAAATCAGGGTAACATGGAACAAAGTAAACAAATTATAAACAGAAAATTAACGAAGAATAACAGTTAACAGAACTTAAACCCAGTTATTGTTATTTATATATTATGTAAATATTAATATTTCACGATAAATCAATTAAATAAAAATCTAGTGTGGGCACACACTACTTTCTTATACAAATAAATTGTTTACTAGAAAATAAATTAAATACTCCTCCAAACTTAACTTGAAATTTATTACTTATGTATAATTTAAACATGAATAAACTCATTGCTGTAGTAAGCATCGTAATATGTCTTATATTTATCGAAATATGGCGATTTGTAATATTTTTCAAAATAAGGAAATTTCCCAAAATATGACTTAAAATTGTAAATTTTTTTTATTACATATCTTTATAATATACGCGCCAGGAAACCCATTGCAGCAGAGCGCATCGTCATATCTCTAATATTTTTCGAGATATGACGATTTTTTATATTTTCCGAAGAGCAACTTTGAGGGGCTGTAACTCGAAAACTATACAAGATATAGAAAAATATCTCCAGTTTTGTGTTTTTCGTGCCATTTATAATAAATTAGTAAATTTTGAAAATTTTGAAAATTTTTTGGATTTTTTTTCAAAATTTCGATTGGCGATATCTCGACAATTATAAAAGATACAGACTTGCAGTGTTCACCAATCGATTCAGCTCGATGAAATACATAAACCCTGGAAATTTCAGAAAATTCGGACAACCGGTTGAAATGTTAGAGCAAAAAGTCTTGAAATGGCAAAATTCAGGGCAAACGTCAAGGGGTACCCCTTGACTTTCAGGACGAAAAACGCCATTTGCAGGCTTTTTGCTGTAACTTTCCATTCCGTAAAGCGATTTTTATGAAACTTTGCATACTTATGTATTTCGACGAGCTGAATCGATTGGTGAACACTGAAAATCTGTATCTTTAATATTTGTCGAGTTATCGCCGATCGAAATTTTGAACAAAAATACAAAAAAAATTCAAAATTTTAAAAATTTGCTAATTTGTTATATAAGCACCAGAAACGCTAAACTGAAGAGAAATTTTAGATATCTTGTGTAGTTTTTGAATTACAGGCCCTTAAAGTTACACTTCGAAAAATACCAAAAATCGACGTATCTCGAAAAATATTAGAGATCTGACGATGCGCTCTGCTACAATGGGTTTCTTAGCGCTTATATTATAAAGAAATGTAATAAAAAATTATTACAATTTTAAGTGAGGATATTCCGTGAGTTTCAAATTTTTCTTTTCCTTTTAGACATTTTTCTATTTTACTCGTATAATTACAGTTCAAATGGGGTAAATATCTACTTGATAACGTATTAGACTATGAATTATACACACGCAGTTGTCATTTTGCCCTGTACTATTTTTTTGATACACAAAACATACCAAAATCTACGAAAGCAAAGTGGTACACCAAAAAAATTGTAAATGGCGTTCAATTTTAGGGAAGAAATAATAGAGCCTTACGGCTCCTACTAATCTTACAATGTTGGATAACTTCATGGCACTAACTCTCTTATTACACCCGAAAACAAAACATACAGATTTAGCGTTCTCGATTTGCACATACTTCAAGTGTTCCAAAATAGCATCACCGTCGACCCCGACGCGTTGTCTGATAATGTTGATGCCCAGACGTTTGATACCCGCCTCCGACGTCGGCGTCGCGACGGATGCTGCTGCTGTCTGCCTCGCGCCCCACTTTGAAGCAGCACTTTGTCAGTGTCAATTTTGACTTTTATCGAGTTTACGATGCGATAGTCTCTGTTAGATTTGATAATGGTAACGCAGTGAAAATAATACGGGGCTGAAATGATTACATTTCAACTTGTTTTTCTAATCGCGTACAAGCAATTGAGAGGAACATTAGTTGCTAGTTTCATTTATGTCACAATATCAAATTGAATATCTGGTAGAAGTGCTTAGAAAATTTAGTATTGGTACGTAGCATAACGTGTGATGTAAATTTTAAATTTGTTATATAATTTATAGATGGACAAAATTATATTAATATATAAAAAAAATTGATTTGCGATTTGTTAATTTTACAGTTGTTGAGTATAAAAATTAGTATTTACTACAGATCCCATTTGACGAATATTGGATTCAATTAAACTTTGCAACTGTTTGGTTGAAGTTTCATGGACTAATTCTTTAAAAAAGCAGAGCGTCTATATTTAACTAACGTCCCAACTAAACTATTATGACGATAGCAAAATTAATGTAAATATTTTCCTTGTTGATTTACGTATTTAATTGGCAAATTAAAAAGTTTGAATGCAGGTAGAATAGTTTTTATTTTGTTTGCTTTAATGCAGACAAAACAAACAATAAATAAATACTTACGTAGGAAATAACTGCAACAATTCCGCAAAAGAAACTATAACGGAATAACTGTAAATAACACATAACTTGTAGCATGTTTCTTTCTATGAAAAACATTCAAACGTGCGTTCTAAGAAATTATTTGCGGCGATCATTACCTTATTAAGTATTTTTATCTACTTACCAAAAGAAATAAAAATATATTTATGTTGTAAGTACTATTATACAATTTATATTATCTTTCTTATTAAGATAAATGCTTTAATTATGTAAAATACCGTGCAGCTTTATTTAAAATTTCTTTTGTTATAATACTACAACAATATAATTAATAATACAAGCACGTACAGTTATAATAAGTATAAACAAATAGTTTTTTTTACTTAATAAAGTTAATAGTCACATTTATTGCTAAATGGAATTATTTTGCAAATAATTATATTGCTACATTTTATTATGTAGAGAAATTTCTTGATATTCTGGCTGTTCCATTTAATGTACGAATGCATTGGGATCTTGAGAAATGTAAGAACTACAACGATGGTTAAATTAGATAAAAGTTGTCCCTTTAGTAGGGCAGTTTGATAATGTATTTGTATTTTCAATTAAAATTATATTTTTTTGCCAATGCATTCGTACCTTAAATAAGATAGTACAGTCAAAGCAAATGGAAAAACTATCACAAGTAGTATTCGTTTAATTTTTTATTGAATTTACTCATTAATAAGAAGCATTATTAAATATAATTTTATGTTCGACAGTATTATAATCACTTGTTTATGTTATTCTTCAGCAGCAATAAAGTGGCTCTTTATAGATTAGTCCATAATTATAATTATTAAAGTTAATTTACTTAAGTTGAAAAAAATATTCTGAACTTTTATAAATTATAAAGACTTTTGGATTAGTTTTGTAAAATATTTAATTTAAAAATAACTTTTCGAATTATTGCACATAATTGTTCACCAGGAAAACAAAATTTGATTGTTTATTCAGTTGTTTTTCTTATGAAGAAATTCTGTAGAACAATTCGAAACGTTGCATTTAAATAATAGTATATCATACATTAAGGGAGAGTAAGCGGAGTAAATTGAATTCTGCGGTGTATATACAATTTTTCTTATGACTTCAATATTTATGATGGTTTTTATGTATTTCAAAATTATTTGAATTGTAATATAATTTATGATAGTTATATTTGATTTGTTTAATTTTCTAAAGTTTTTCACATTATTTGAGCACTTTCCCTCACAACGGGAGAAAAAGTGCACACATAGATATGAAATTAACTGTTTCTGCCATGATTCTGGTATCATAGAAACCGAGTTTCTGTTAGGGTCGTGAAAAAAAATATTTTACAGAACTTAATCCAAAAGTTTGTATAATTTAATTTACTTATTTTATAACTTGTTTCTTTAAATTTGATTAAGATTATAGGCGCCATACTCCAATGTATGTTAATTGCAGCAAAAAATATCAAACCCTATTTCCGCCGAATTTTTTATCAGTTCACAAATATAAAAAAAAAATATGTCAGGATGCGATACGGAATATTTCGCAGGCATAAATACGCGATATCTGCCTCGGACACTGCATAGTCGTAAATTAAATTTTTTACTAGAGAATGATGTACGTACTAGAATTTTTTAAATATGAATGGTGGCTGTGCTGAAAGAACATCACAGAGGGCGGTGAGATTCACTGCCCTCGCGTCTGAATCCTAAACAAAAGACTCATCGCTTGGCCTTTGTTGGAACTCGAGTAATTAGAGGCTGAGGGGAGAGAACACACACACGTCGTCGCCATCTCTTTGCAGACCAGTGCGGAAAGCACGTACGTTTAGAGAAGTCTATTGAAGCAGATTTTTTATTAAGTGAAAAGGATTTCAAGTGAACTACGCTGCCTAGTGCCGTTTCAACTGACGCGAAAACATGTTTTTCATTACCATGCTTCTTGGGAAACTTAACCGATATTATTTTTAGATTTTATGGTATTTTAGTGAGAAACGGAAGTATATTTTTGTTGGCCCAAGGACGGTACTATTTTAAACCAATATTTTATGTAGCTCACAAATGTATTTGTACATTTCATTTTGACAACAACATTTTTGGGGTAATACACATCGAATGTGGAGCACTAAGAAAAAAAGATTCCAATTTTAATCCTACAAGTTTGGGGACAGATCTACAGGGTGCCAAACTAATAAAAAGTAAATTGCGTTGGGATATGTTATTAATGGACCACACCCTAATATTAAAAATAGAGATCATGATTTTTTTGTGCCATGGAAAGAAAAGAGTAACGAAGACATGACGGCACTTTTAATTTTATCCCTATTCAGGGGGAGATCTATGACAGCTGGGTACAGAACCCATATTAGGTTAATGACATAGATATATATTATTTATTGACAAATAACCTAATTTAAAAATATAAGATCAGGATTTTTTTGGTGCAATGGAAAGGATAAGAGTAACAAAAACTGTTACATTTTGGGAGTGGAAATTTACCGACTCAAAACAATAAATTCAAATTACTTTAAATGTGATAGATATCTTTTTAAAGGTTTTAAATGTTATAACAAATAACAATAACTGGGTATAAGTTCTGTAAATATTTATTATTTTTTTTATATTTATATTTCACCTGAAGAAGGCAGCACTATGCTCTTGAAACGTTGTGATTTTAATAAATATTTACATTACTTATACCCTGTTATTGTTATTTGTTATACAATAAGTTCTGAAAGCTATTTTCAATGTTTTAAATGTTCATGAATTTTAGAAAAACTAAATTCAATATTCAAAGTAGTTATGGGGATAAACAAAACACTGAATCATGTTTTCTATAAATGAAACTTCAGTCAACTGTAATAACACGAGAGGTGAATATTTTTTAAAAATTGTTTGTTTTTGCACATTAATGTCACAATTTCTCGATTCCAAAATTTCGTTAAAAACAAGTCAATACAAAAAAAATTCTAAAAAATATAGGTAAATATAATTTGTTATTTACATTTACTTGTTTATGTTATTCATTTGTTTTCCTCATAAAGAATTACCTACCTAGAGTAATTCGAAATGTATTTAAATAAAGTATTTCTGCTGAACTATTTTTTCCTCTCTTTTATGTTTTATATGAAAGTATACATGTGTTGCTTGTTACCACATCAATTTTTTAAGCTCTGGACATTCACACAACTTTCTCAGTTACACAAACGTCACAGTAGGGTCTGGGAAACCCCAAGAAAAGGAAAACTACTTTCCCATAACCGGATGTATTTTTTTAGGGATTTTTCCTATGGAACATCTGTTTATATTTATGTAAAGACATTAAACAGTTAATAACCTTTCTGAACCATATATTTTATTCAAAACACAGCATTTTGCCAAAACTAACTTTTGTTTTGGACTATGAGAAGAAACACATAGGGATTTTACATATTGAATATTTGTTTAGGATTATAGAAATTGATTTTACAATGAGGTAGCATCGAAATTATGTAAATGCTGCGCATGAAGAAAATTAGATGAAAATCGTAGGGTTTCTTAGGCCCTAGTATGACGTTTCAGGATTAATATAGTGAAATTCAATACAGCCCGAAGAGAATATAATATTCCCGTACGATTCATATATTGTGTTTACCGAAGATTTTATTAACAATAATTTTCAGATTATATTTAAATATTCGTTTGGCTAAGGAGTACTGAGATGTTTATTTTTAACAAAAAACAAGATGTATTATTCTTTAGCACAGTCTCATTCTTAAAGCATTTAAAAAATGCCTGAGATTATAATTGTAGCCGTATACCAGATTAATAAAGAAAATGAAACATGGTCGGTTATTGTGTGAACGTTAATATGAACCCTTAATATTAAATAACAAAATTAAATTTCAAACACATTTTAGGCGCTGAGGGGAAACGCTTTCACCCGACGTCAAGTAAAATGGCATGCAGATGTTAAAACAAAATAACACGGTAGCTACATGACAACACGTTAAACAAAAACATAACACGCGTTGTATTGAAATGAAAATTTATTTTGCCACCGTCCGTGTGAATACGGAAGTTACTTGCACTTACATTTAATTAAATCCCTCGGATAAATTTCGCAGTCGATTAGAATGTTATTTCGTTCGTTGGGCGTTCGGCATTTGGGCTTTTTAAACACTACAATTAAATTTTCACACTCGATTTTCACTTTCGATTTCGATTGAAACCCGTGTCCACAGACCAGCGCCGGCAGTCTGAACCGAACTGACTTAAAATAACTTAAGATGCGTCGGCGAGTAAACGGAGCGTCTACGCCGCCCCATTTCAATAATAGCTGAACTCCGTTGCTTCACAGACACAACGGTAAAGTGAGTAAAATGATAAAAACGACAGATTATTTAGATAGTAAATGAGGAATGGAGAGACGCCGGAAATATATTCAACAAGGCGCTAAAGTTAGTAACAAAATTGTATGTTGATACACGAAAGTAGTGTAACCTTTCATTTTATGACGTGACAATAAACTGAAGGAAAATATATGCTCGTGCTTTGTAGGCACTTCGCTAGGGAATTTTTTATGTTTAATATCACCACCAGACCTGCAGCCGAATATTCAATATTTTATTTTCTGGTTATATTTTTATTGGAGAGATAAACTTGAATCAATTTTGCTAGGGTATTTTTGCAAACACGAGTTTATCCTGAACCTAAAGCTGGCTTTGTTGATTTTTATAGTTGTTTTCAAACATAACAAAATATTTGAAATTGAAACACTGCCGCGGAAGAAAACAACACAAAAATTATTTATTATCAATAGAGCAATCCTACCTTATTCGAGTACATACTGCAGTTTTCGATTACACGCAATTGCTGATGGAAACGTCAAACATATGGAAACCCTGATGTTGCTTTGACATTTTAACACACTTGTACACAAAGTATTCACTTGTATCATGACAAATCACAATGTTTTATTGTGAATTAACACTACAAAAATCAAGCGTCCATTTTACACAAACGTCGAAACACTAACTAGAGAACGAATGCAGAACAGCATCTAATCCAGTAAATTAAATTCAAGTTTATGCTTGAATTTCCTGCCTATAAAATAGTTTCAATCATATTTAAGTATTGTTTATAATGCAAACGAAATCATGTCATTATAATTATACTAATTTGAATATTGTTCCTCGCACATATATATGCAGTAGTATATGGGTTTCAATGCTATTTATATATTGCTGTTTCATTTTACATATTGATTTTACAGCATAAATGTAAATACAGAAGTTGTTCAGAATTTAAAAATGCATGCAATAAGGCCCATTTATTTATCTAATTATTAGTATTTCACGATATATCAATCAAATTAAAATAAATATTTATTACACAAATTGTTACATGGCCATAAAAAGTTCAACAAAAACGAAACAGTATATTCATTGTACAACAAGCATGGAAGAGTACTCATTTCACACGAGTATGAATGGACATTCCATGCGAGTTGTACACTATACTTTTTCTACGACCACGATATTATTTCCTAGTTAATTTATATTTTAATAATAAATATGTCCCGCTTTCACCATTCCAATATTTGACAATTCTAAATAAGTATGCTAGCAATGGCACCTGTACTGAAATGAAATGACCTGTATTGAAATATTTACAAAACAAATTCATTTCGCACGATGCTTGCAATGTACCTCATATCCCTAGCAACAATAAATGTACAATGAGCAGATTTCTTTTAGTAGTCGTAGAAAAATATTTGACAATTCATAAAACAGATTTAGATTTATTTATCACAGTCTTCTATTACTTTCTGTAAAATCCTTATTACATGCACTTTTTTATGTGTTTATATTTCATATCTTAAATAAAATAATTTCGAAATTTATCACTACATTAAATTTTCCATCTAGTGACATATACTTTAATCCTGAATATCAGAAATTGGTTTCTATTAAATTTTAAATAAATATATCTTCATGCATTTTATCCATGTTGAGCGTGGCAGTTTGCTTTAGAAAATTTGGGTAAATAATACATTTTTTTACGCATCGGTTACCGGCCGTCACATCTACCCCGCCCCCAAGAAGTTAGTGGAGAAGGAACCACAGGGGTAAAGTTAAAATGACAACTATCTGGTGTGGGATTCAAACTGACTATTTACCTCATTTAAGGGGATATTAAATTTTAATATGTATAAAGATTACAAAGGGCAAAAAATAATAGCTGGTATCAATTAACTTTAACACATAATACCGGGCTAAAACCGATGCTAAAATACTTCTTTTAAAACCCTCAAAAAAGCTCGTAGTACAAGCCATTGTGTTTAATTTTCTTTGCAAAGAAATAATTATAAAAATATTAAATATCATGAGATAATGATATCATACATCTTCATCATTAGTCATTTAACAGTGTGTATTCATATCCATTGAAGTGACTAAATGATAAATTGTTAATATACATTTTTCTGCGTATATACGTCAAAATCCCAACTGCGTTGGAAGTTAAATATATGCCAATTTATTAGCACAAAGCGACTGCCACATACCATATAATTTCCACAGAGAAATACGCATATCTACATACAAATTACCCAGCACAGTCCTTACACCGAAAGAGAAACATTATTTTATCGTAAAAATTAAAAACTAATTAATGAATAAAAAGGCCGCAAAAGAAGCGCGACTGCTGTGTGATTGCTGCGCTGTAACGCGAGGCCAAAAGTAAAACAAAAATAACAAAAAACATAAATGACGTGCGGTGCAAAAACCAAACCAGCCAATGGTTGCTGCGCTCCAGGGACGTTGGTTTTGTATCACTCGGTATTTACAGTTGTATCACCGAGTGCTTCTTCCCTGTTTGACTCTGCTTCATTGCTTCGTTTTGCCTTTATTCTCGAATAATCATTAAATTCTCATATTGGGAATGATCTGACCGCTGTCCGTTGCCCGCAATGACACACATTACGATTTAATGATATTTTGTATAATTTCGGTTTCATGCCACTCTCACTAAGTACCTTCAGATGATGCACTGTTTTCGCCCATCCGCCAAATTATTTTGCCAATTTAGACGAATAAAAGACTCGTTTGTATTTTTACTGTGATAACTCTGCATAATTGTGGATGATTAAAATGTACTTAACATCATACTTAAATGAATTTTTAATTTTGCTCGACTACTTATCATACTTTATATGATTAATTAGATGACGTACAAATGAGATACATGAAAAAACTTTTTCTTTCGTATATATAATTTTTACCATTAACTCAGTGATTCTTTTATAGATGAATAAATTCACAAACAAAGATAGGTATTCTCCATTTGGGTATTAGAGGCAATAATAAATCAAAATTTGTAGGAATTGAGAAGAATAACACTATATAACAATTTCTAATTTTGACTTATTATAATAATTATATAATTATAATTCTATGTAATAAATAAACATGGGGTTTAAATAAAATTATATTTGGGTATATAACTGTAAGACCTTTCAAACGGAGGTAAAATTTTTGTAAAATACCTGAAAATAAGTATTTTCCGAACAACTTAAAATGTTCTCTAGGCAAGAAATTCAATAAATTATATTCTTTTCTACGTAAAATAATCCTTAACTTAATTATTGTACCAATTTATAGTTCAATAGTTGCACCAATAAATAAAATATTGAGAAAAATCTGAAACATAGTAGAAAATACGTGAAAATTTAATAAATCTGAAGTTTCCAAGGCCATAACTAAAAAACTAATCGAGATATCGAAAAATTGACTCCAGATTTGAAAACTACATGCTATACTTAACATATAAATAAATTTTCAGCGAATTTTATTTTTTTGAAATTTTGTCCAAAACTTCCTCCAGCTAAAATTTTCCAGATCGATATCTCAAAAACGAAAAAGGATACGGACCTGGCAATAACACCATTCGATTCAGCTCGTCGAAATAAATAAGTGTGGAAAGTTTCACTAAAATCAGGATGCAGAAAGAAAAGTTAGAGCAAAAAGTTTGAAAATGGCTCAAAATCCGGAAAAACTCAAGGGGTATGTATTGAAATTTTGCCAAAAATTTTCATCTCTTGGAATTTTACTTTATATACCCTGTCCACTTATTTTGGACCTGAAACTTGTGAAAAATTTAGTTTTAGCTATATCTGGGCATTAGTTTTTGAAATTTTGGCGATTTTATGCAGCAGAGAATTGAGAAAAAATCCGGAAAAATGTTTAAGCGCTTATATATTCAAAACGAAATACGATAATTGAAATTTATTGCAATGGGCTTGTAGAGCATACTTTATTTATCTTATATATAAATTTTTTAGAAGAATAGCCTGTAAAATACAAAATTTATAATCAAATGAATATAGAATAAAATATATAGAAAAATTAAAAAAAATATCCGACTTTAAGAAGCTGTATTTTATAAACCAATAAAGATAATTTAGATCGGATTAAAATAATGATTTCTTCATAATTTATTTTAATACGGTTTTAAGTTTTATTTTATTATTTATTTAAATTACTACATTTTGAAGCATTTATCTATATGCTATTTTTGTTCTATTTGTCTGGCACACCATTTTCTTCTCGTCCACATTCATACTGCTATTAAATACATGCTCGTCTTTTCTTTACACTAATGTATATTACAATTAATTTTGCAAATAAATTTTTATCCGAATATCTACCATTAATTACATCTTTTGAAGTATTAGAACACTCTATATGAAAGCAATAAGTTAAAGTTATACACAAAGAATGTGAACGCGATACAAGTAGTTTCTAATGATTGTATAAAAAACAAAAATAAAAATTTACTCTAACACAGTGGAAAAAGGTTCACATTGTTTTAAATTGGTCCATAAAAAACTAATTGCCTTTATTATATCTATAGATTATAGTTTCTTTGTCAAGTTCTGAAAAAGGTGTATTACCTGCCTAAATGTTGGAAGTTAAATAGACTTTTCTATTCTCTAATAGTGTAGCTCATATCGTGTTTTTCTGTAAAACATGTAACTTGTATAAAGTAATTTTTCATGTTCTTTGTTTCAGTTAATTTTTGAAGCAGGTTCTCCATGTTCATGTCTCGAACTCGACAAAACCACATACCGCAAGACCACATATACTTTATATAGCAGCTTTTTCTGCTGAATGTAATGGATACAGAAATGTTCTGAAGTTCTTATTGCAATGAAGTAGATACTCCTATCTTATTTTATTTTATTTTCCAGTTTGTAGAAAAGCCAAAGCTAAATATACATTTTAATTAACATCTAAAGCAGGTACTGTTACATCTTTCAAAAATACCCAGAAATACTAAAAAGGTTTTGGATAAAGTTCTGTAAAATATTTAATGAATTTATGTAAATAATTTTAACGTACCATGCATGTATTTGCTATTTGGTAAATATTTAACAAAAAAAAAAAGAATACAACGTTTCGGATTAGTATACGTAAATCTTCGTCAGGTTATAAACAAAAGAAAAACACAAACAAGTATGTATGCATTTATTTGTGTGAGTATGTACATACGTGTGTCCGTTTGTGTTCTGTGTCGATTTTTTTCGTCACGCATACCTCAATTGCTATAAATCAAAAAATACAATTTTGTGTATTTTTGCTTCTTATATTTATATGAAGAACTGTTTAGATTTTGGATAAAATTGGTCGACCGAAAGTAGCAGTTTACAAAAAGCCCTTAACAGTTTTCCTTGAAAAAATACGGTTATATTTAATTTTTAACAATTTACGTTATTTAAAAAATTGTAGATTAATTAATGTTACGATAAGAACTTTTTGTTTGGACTGGATGATGGATTTAAATAAAACTTGCAGATCAGCCAACATTTTATTAAAATATTGGTTAATTTGCAAGAGTCTTATTTATATTTAATTTTATATGTTTTGATTACACTAATTTGATTAATTTTCATTAGTTTTGGAGATAATAAAATATAAAGAAATTAAATATCATAAATCTTGCATTCCATGTACATAATGGAAATAATTTTTTATAAAATGTGACACATGTCATTGTGATTGTGAAGCTGTTTTCTTAGTGAAATATATGTCAAAAAATTAAATAAATAATAAAAAAAAAATATCATCACGCCTTTTACCCATTATGGGTGTGGCACTCTGCTTACGCAGATCTCGGTAAGTAATATATTTTTTCGTATGAAATGCGGTTACCAGCCGTCAAGTCATAGCCCCCAAAGATGTTAGTGGAGGGGGAACCACCGGGGTAAATTTAAATTGGCAACTGTCAACTGTGGGATTCGAACTGAGGATCTCACGATCCACAGTTCGACACGTTACCACGGAGCTATTTAAATTTCTCCAATATAAATAGTGAGTAAACAAATAAGAAGGAATTTTCTGTATCATTAAAAACTATTTTGTACCATTTAAGAGTTGTATTGGGCGGGAGGTTATGTGCTGGCCACATCAGAATTTTTTTTGTGAATTTATTTGCTGCATAGCTGACAAAAATCCAATCCTACACTTGCAAATTTTTATATATTATCCTCTTTCATTCTTAAAAGGAGTATATATAAAAATAATTTAATAAAGATCAGTTTCATAATTCATTCTGGCATCAGAGTTTTTCATAATTACCAAGAAAATAATTCGCGTCTCAATTTTTCTCAATTAAGAAAAACATTAAACCTCATTATTAAAATTCTATATTAAATTCGCATCATAGGGTTTTAATGTTGTGCGGCACTTAATAACCAAATAAAACGTCGACGGCTCCGACTGCAGCAGCTGGATTAGCGTGACGAGACAAAGCCGGAATCAGCCGCGGCGCAGCTTCCTAAGAGCTCGTCCTGCCTGAGGAAGGAAGGATGCGCAGTCCTACCGCTAATCCTAAATCCTTTCTCAACCTAGACGAAGGCTGCATTCGACGGATTTCGCCGTTATTAAATATTATTTTGGATATAATAATAGGTGAATCATTTGCAATTCTTATCATTAGCGTCAAATAGCCGAGAAAAACTTTATTGTAAATATTAACAGTAACATTCTTACATTTAGAAAATATAACTTCAGGAGATTTGTTTGAGAAAGTATTACTATTTAAGAACCGGTATTTCCAACCTCAGATAAACTATAGAATAAATTGTCAATGGAATAAACAAAAAATATCGCATCAAAAGGTGACAGCTAGAATAATAATAATCATTTAAGCTATGATTTTCATGCAATATTTTTTGTTTATTCTATTGATAAATTTATTCTCTAGGTAACTGAGTTTGGAAATACCGGCCCTTAATTAACTACTTCCGAGACTACTTTTTTTGACATGCTATCTACGATTCCCAATTTTTTTAGAAACGTCAAAATGACAGAAATCAAACAATATCAAATTCAAAACTATAAAATAACTATTTTCAAACTGTTGTATAAAAAATCTTGTGTACGACACGTATAAAAAGTATTAATTTCCATAAACGGTGTGTTTTTTTGTATCGGCTACGCCTCGATTACAAATTTCACACCTAATACGGAAAAATATTACTTTTCCTTACTTGTTGCACAATAGTATATTACGTACCGTGAACTGTAAGTGATAGTTTTCAGGTCGACAATGTAGTTTGGGATGTCGAGATCCGCAGGGTCGAGATTTCCTAAACATCAGAGACCTAAAAAATCACTTACAGTTCGAGGTTAGTAAGATATTTTTTGCAATACCTACGTAAATATAAGAAAAGGAAAAATAGGTATCAAAATTAACAGCTGTCAGATTGAGGTTAAAAATAAACTTTGAATGATATATATTTACTTACCATCCACCATGAACGGTAAGTTTCACTTACCGTCCACCGTAAGTAAATGATGTAACCATGAAAACCAATTGTGTAATAAAAGTTCCACTTACTGTGTATAAATTTTGTTATTAATGGGTAACTTACAGTACAGGTATTGTAAAAATAGCTATAAAAGTATTACATACATTGGTGTAAAAGTTGTAAGTATAAATTATCTATTTACTTCCTACTATCCTGTGTTAAACTTGACGAACTAGTAAGTGTAATCACAAGTAAAAAGTTAAGGTTCTTTATAAACGTAATTAAGGGGTGTCCAATCATTTTATTACAATTATTCGAGTTGAGTTTTGGTGGGCTGAAGTATACCTATATTTATAATTTAACGATAGATTAGTAAATATTGCATCCTAGCTGAAATTCACGGTATGTGTAAACGGAGATGGATAATTAAATGAAAAGTAACTCCATGTAGCTAAAAAGGCTACCAATGTATCTTGAAATCTTCTGTATGTTCAAAATGAATTACTAATTAACCTCAATATTGCTCAAAAAGTGTAGTGATAAATAAAGTATATGCATCTCATGCAGAATTACACATTTCATAAGATTTTTTGCACAAAAAGTTTATCAGAAAAATAACACGATAAATAATTTCTACAAATTCTACAACGTAATATTGTACTTGTAATTACTAGGTTTTCAGTAGCGAAATAAAATAATAATTGTTTAAATGGAACGAACGGGCTGTAGAAAAGGTTTTCCAATAAAGCATCCAATCAAGAAGAAAGGACGGCCTAAGCAAAAATGAAACTTAGTAGTAAAGAAAGACTTAGGAACTGTGAAAGTTAAGGCTTGGAAAAAAGGGTATGGAGTGAGTACAATGGAAGGTAGTTTGTCAATAAAACCTTGGGTCTGACGACTTGTAGTGCTTACTAAATTATAAATGAGTTACTGAACTTGAAATGCTAATATTTTTATACATATTCTTCGAAATATATAAATCAAATCATAACGGGACTATCCTTACTAGCGTTTCATTCTATACCTATTCAAATGGTCTAATTTTAATATACTTCGTCGCATATATTACGAGATTAGGACTCTAAAACGACGGATTTATAACTGATGCCTTAAATAAAACCATGTCTCGTTGGTTTTGTAGAACTTGTTTGGCATTATAAGTCCAGTGAAATGTTATTTATTGATACTTTAACTGGAACTACAAAGTGTTGTCAAAACTTATTTTAAAACAGGAAAATAGAACTACATTTGAAGCAAAACGACTTTGGTTATTTTTATTTGTTACATCTCTCATAATTCTACGCTTAATAGTAAACATCTAGTTGATTACTCTTGACTGTAATAGTTATTAATTAACATAAAATTACTGTAGAATGAATTCAGTGCTTTATTCCTACCTATAGCATTTTGCAGGATTGTAACGTGTACAAAACGTATTATTATTCCTGCATATGTAATCCAAGCTCGGAAATGTGTTAAAATTCCGAAAGACTTAAACGCAACATTAAGATAACAAACCTTCGACAAATTTTAATGAAAAATTTAATTTAAAATAAATGTATTCACTGTTGTGTTTTCGACCGCAATCAACAGATACGCTTCATTTACTAAAATCTCTTATCCAAACATTATGCGGCTCCAGAAAACTTTCTAAATATTCATAATCAAGATTTGCATGCAAAGCACGTCACACATGACGCAGACGAAGATTAATTTACTAAAAAACAGTGATAGCATTCTATGTGTTACAATTACGAGCTAAATACTTGGAATAATATTAAATTTACTATGTTTATTTCATTATTTTTTACAATTTGCTACGTAGTTCTTTCAAGTGGTTGACGCATTATAACGTTTAGGTATTTTTGGATCGAAAAGTTATGTTTGGCTTAAGTGTTTCTTGGCCACTTTAACTGCGAGTATTCAATAAATAATAGTTATTTACTTTACAAGTGGGCAAAATAAGGAATTACCCACGAGAGAAATTTTAGCTCACGAAGCCGAAGGCTGAGTGAGATAATTTTATCGAGTGAGGAATTCCACTTTGCCCACGTGTGAAGTATAACGTTTTAACCAACACTTCTTAATAAATGAAAAATTTATTAAAGAAATATTATTTGACAGTGACATATGCTTTAAATTTTTAAATTAAAATGTCAATCGAAGTAGTTACCAAGGTGTTGTGTGTTATTACTATTGTTATAAATAAAAAATACTCACTAGTGGATTTCCTCAAAATTATACCCACTAGTGGATAATCTGGTACTTTTTAAAATCGCCATAGTTATAGAGCATTTATTGAGAGGTGTTGGATAAAATAATAAATAATAGTCCTGGAAATCTTCACTCACAAAATCTGTATTTCAAATAACAATTATTTATTTATTCATTGAATACATAAATTATAAATGACAAGCCCGGAACCATATCATTTGGCCTTATTAAGACTTTTGGAGTAACTAAAAAAATTGTTCTGATCTTACAAAAGAAAATTGTTGTACTTTTATTTGTATCTTTAATTCTGTTATGTTTTAGAATAATTTGAGGATACATAACAACTGAAATAATAAGAAATTAACAAAAATCACTAACATAAAGGTAGCACTTGGCCCAAAGGTATTGGCTGGTACAACAAACACTGTTTTTGAATCTGATGACAACAAAATATAGAAAAATGGTTCAAATAAAAATTGTGTAATATTCTACTTCTTTTTGAATACAATGACATTTATTCTATCTTATTTTATTTATTTATTATTATTATTATTATTATTATTATGCGGCTCAACTATTTTGGATATTAGCCAGGGTAATAGGTGTTCCATCACAAACAACGATTTGGTGCCAGCCCTGTCCGGGAATCGAACCTGGAACCTTTGGGTCAGAGTCTAGTACTCTTAACCACTGAGCTACAGAGGCGATATGTCCAAAAATTCCTGATAGGCCTTCAAATAATCTACCACTTACTGTTAATGAATTGTTCCCAAAATCTAATCAATTCATAACATAAACATAATACCTCTCTTACATATATGTATGTGCGGGAGGTAAAAATTATAGAATTTAAGGTATAAATATGATGAAATTATAAATTTTCCTTTGTATAATTTTAACTGGGCCAAACGATATGATTCTGGGCTTAACTTAACATCTTTGATGACAGTGACGAGATCTGCGAAAGCAAAGTGCCGCGCTAAAATGGATAAATGGCGATAAGCTTTAAATAGATGAAATGTAAAACTAAGTAATAAGTTGATTGATAAACCAGTGACAAATTACATATTGAATTTAGAACAATACTCGTACTTTACTGTATACAGTAAAATGTGTTTTGTGTTTAATAAATAATACGAATATTATAAAGACATTATTAAATTATATTTTATGTGAAATAAGAAAACATAACGATTACCACACAAACGAACGTAAGAAAAGTCAATGGCATTATAATGTCAGCATGGTATTTTCGGCTCTAACTCTCCGACGAAAAGAAACGTAATGTAAAGCTAAATGTATTGGTTAAGAACTTAAATATCACATTAGAATGGTGGTATAAATACCGGAAACTGTATTACAAAATAAGACTCAAATAAAAACTAACGTTAGATTTAACATTAATTTTTTCCGATCTCACAGAACCTAATGATCTTTCTTCTCATGTTTTACTTACGAGGAATGAATGAAAAAAGCCAATGTGATATACTCACTTTCAAACAACTAATATACATTTGGGAATGTTAAATTAATTATATCATTATTTGGTATTAGTAAGCAGGAAATTTTACGGGAAAATATATTGAAATATACAGTTTTTATTGAAAGTAAAAAATGGATGTATGTAATTGTTTTATAATAAGATTATTTTTTAGACCATTCCGCGGTATATCAAAGATAATTGACTCACTGCGTGCAATGCGAGTCTCAAGAAAAAAGAATTGAAAATAAAAACCAAATAATTTGATCTAATCAGATTTTCTAGATCATAATTTGTACCTCGTTTCAGTTATAAATAATTATCTCGTACTTCATTAGTAACACGTTAAATTTGTAATTATAGTATATTTTTTATATTTTATGGAACTAATTGAATTTTAATACCATGCTCAACCAGAGAGACGATTTTTCTTCACCTGATTAAAATTGTTGAACAGTACGCTAGAAACAATTAACAGATTAAAGAAACGTATTTGCTATACATAAAAAAAGTTAATTTATTTATGTGAATGGTTTCATTATAAATTTTCATGCTCCTTTATTATTTAAATCATCAAATCATTTACACATGTCTGGTGTGACACTCGGTGGTCAAGTAAAAATGGCAACTGTCGGTTATGGGATTCGAACTGAGGATCTCATGATCTTTATTACCACTGAGCTAATGAATCCATGTCAAAATAATTAAAGAAAACGATATTTTAAGCACATAAGTTATAAATGATCACATCAAAGGATTTTACCAATAATAATTGATGCAATTATTATTGATAAACCAATATTAATTATCTTCCAAGTTACATTCAGTTGCAATTCAGGGACCATCAGTTAGCGTCCAGTGACGTTTATCGGAATAATAACAGAGAGCGAAATGAACAAACCTAATATTTGAGTAATTACCATTTTATCATTATGAATAATGACAATTAGGCAGTGTGACCCGATACACGCTACCATAACATATTCAAACATGCATTGTTGCCGTAGCTACAAAAGACAACTTACCGGAACATTCATTTAACTATTAATGAATACACGTATTCATAATGGACTGTTCGTTGTTCGGATCGGATCGGTGATGTACCTTCCTAACATGAGCTCTTTATAATTGCTGCTCAGGTAGAACAAAAGAATTTTAACCCACAGAAACCACGGCTACCATTAGGCTCTCATTTGTTTGCTGTTTAATAACCATATTCATTCGCGATCAATTTTTCGTAAATCTAAAACAATAACAAGTAGCATCATGCTACACTTTTATTATAATTGTAATATTTAAATCAAATATAATTATTTATGATAAATGTTGAAACATAATTTATACGAAATTTATAATTTGGTATTTAAATTCGTAAATAGTTGGTATTACTGGGCGTGTCTGAGCATTGTAAGCGTAAACGTCAAACAGCTTGAAACGCCATTTTATCTATAATTGGTTGGTAATTTTCAATAGTGTTTAGTGCTGTGATGATATAATTAAATTGTGTTAATTATTATAGTGTTAATAGCTTCATTATATTGCGTAAAAAATATCACTTATGTTTGTTTAACACAACGCAATTTATTATTCTATAAATTGGCCAAATTTTCTTATTAATTTATTGTTGTGTGTAATATGATACTGTGTAATTTTTTTGACCAATAAATTATACAATTTATTGAGGCATTATATGTTCTATTTTTCGAAAATTTTTAGGGAATTCTGGAGCATTCTATTTATTACCAATCAGTCAAATTTTTTATGCTTAGGTCATTTTTTTTCTGTGTAGTGACCAAAAATATTAGTAGTTGTTCCTTAATTAGTAGCATAGGTGACAGCAGATATCATGTTGGTATTACTGAAATTGTCACAATAAATTGAGGGAAAACTTGACGCTTATAAAACAAATTAAATATTTTTGTTTTTTCCAGTTTATTGGAAGAAACTTAGTCACTTTATTGACCAATAAATTGCGTCGTATAAAACAGGCATATTGTGTCAAGAAAAAAATTGACGCAAAGAGGCGTACTACAAACAACTATAAATTGACAAGAAAACTTGGCCAATTTATTGACCAATAAATTGCATCGTGTATAACAAGCATAGATTATACAAATGATGCTAGATAATTAATATTTTTGTTGAAATACAATTAAAATTTGGTATTGAAATGCATAAACAGTTGGTATTACTGGACGCCTCTGCGCAGTGCTAGTGTAAACGTCAAACAGCTTGATACGCCATTTCAAGGTCTCGAAGTGTAATTTTAAATAGTATTTAGTGCTGTGAGTTGATATAAATAAAGTGTGTTCATATCAAATATGTTCACAAAAGGAATTAACGCTAACTCCATTTTTATTATTACTCGTATCTTCATTTTCCATTCTCAGAACATAATTATTTTTAGTGAGGTTATGTGCAAGATTGGTTAGTGTAAAGTTTTACACATTTTGTTAATATAATTTATTTAGAAACGAAGTTACAGAAGACAAAAAATGGAATTAGCGTTAATTCCTCTTTTTAATCCATCTACATGCATAGTGCCATGGCAACGCGCAAAAAATCACTTATAAAGATTTGTGAAAATAGTGTGCCATAGCCACAATAGGTAATTGTTAATATGCATAATTCTGGTGTAAATGAAATAAAAATGCTTCACCTGATGTTAACCATTTTAGAACTCGACATCATCATCTATGGCTACTGGAAAAGATGCCACCATAATATATCAATTATCCTACTAATTACAGAATGAACTAATGTATTTATTTGTATTTAATTGGACAGTCCGATATTTGGGTTAAAAGTGAACAAAAAATTATTTAAATTTTTTGCCCAACATACAAATTTAATACGAACCAGAAGAGTGATTAATTCTTGCTGAAGTTTCCGTACGTGCAAAATATGTTTTTATTACCACATAACAAATGATATCATCGGACACATAAGATGAAATATGATAGATTTGGAGCATGACGAAAATATGAAGCAGAAATTAGTGAAGGGTCGTGATAAAATATGACACCAGAGCTTTAAATATGAATTTTAACATTTTCGATAAATTTCCAAGGGACTCAGCGTGGGAAGTCAAGGTCTGTCAAGCAGAAAGGAATAAATTTTCTAAACATTTTTTGCTGTCAATTTCGAATCTGATAAGTTGTAGCGTACCCCGACTCCGTCATAAAGACATTAAAAGGCCGACAAAGCCCCCCGCGAGCTGCCGTCTTGTCAGGGCCATAGGGCTTTCGTTATGGTTCGTTTCGGGGTACTATCAACTTTAATAGGATTTACGAATTTATGCCTCAAATTGGATCTGTTTCGAGCCGCCATTACACGTTGGATAACAAAAATATTAATTAATTTTACACTCACAAATATTGAATTTATTTGATAAACAATTTATGGAATTATTTCGCATTAGCGGAATTATAAGTATTGCATTGGCTTCAAAAACAATTTTACAATTTGAAGTCCAACGAATTAACAACAGCTTTAACCTGCATTTACAACACGAAATTAGTAGTTACTGATTAACTTAAAACCCAAAAAAATATCATGAACAACGCAAAAATATTTATGTCCATAGTCCATTCGAAAATGAGCTGAACTAATAAATCAATCAGTCAAAAATATTGCAGTGGCTCGAAAAGATTGAATTCCACAGAGATCGACCGTTGGATATCCTTCTGAAAACTGCGTCTATGTTACCCTCTAGAAAGTATTATCTTTTTTTTAACCCTACTTATCATTATAATTTTACATTTTTACCTCTCGCCTACCCCCAGGTAAGACAGGTATTGTTTTTGGTCAAAAAATTGGGTAGTGAGTTTCAATGAGTAAGCACGTTTTAGTGTTCCTACAATACGATTTTACTATTTTCGCGGCGGTGCCTGTATGTATGTATGTGTGTATTTTTGCTTCTTTTTTGTATATTTTTGCTTCTTATATTTATATGAAGAGCTGATTAGATTTTGGATAAAGTTGGTCAACCTAAAGTAGCAGTTCACTAGATGCCCTTAACAGTTTTCCGTGAAAACACAAGGTTAAATTTTTTTTCAACAATTTATGTTATTTTAAAAATTGTAGAATATTAAATTTTACATCTGTTTTGATTACCCTAATTTTATTAATTTTCACTAGTTTTGGAGATATAAATTTTTTTTATAAATCTTGCATTCCATGTACACCATTAAAACATTTAAAAATTTTCAATTTTTTACGAAATGTGTCACATATCATTGGGATTGAGAAGCTGTTTTCTTTATGAAATATATATATAAAAAAATTAAATTTCTCAAATATAAGTATAAAATAAACAAATAATAGGTTTGTTCCAATTGGCCATATATGACAAGTTTGTGACATGTTTGTGACAATTTCAGTGCGCCTTCGAAAAATGTAAACATGTTAAGTTTGAAACATAGACTGGAACGGCGAATGGAATGAAGCGCATGTGCATACTCATTTTTTGTTTAGACGGCTAACCTTAAATATAAATATAAATAAAGAAATTCATATATTTTTCGACACAAAAAAATAAATGAAACTTATGTTTTAAAGTGAACTTGTTTACATTTTTCGCAGGCGCACTGAAATTGTCACAAACATGTCAGAAATGACCACTTGGAACAAACCTAATAACGTATGTTTCTGTATCATAAAATACTATTTTGTACCGTTTAAGAGTTGTATTGGGCGGGAGGTCATGTGCTGGGCACATCAGATTTTTTAGAATTAACTAATATACTAGCAAGATCGTAGATAAAATTTTGAGTGATATACATGTTAAAAGTGCTTTATTTCGTTCGTGGGGTTGTTTCACTCACTTTTAACACTTATATCATAATATCCTATAGCTATTTATGATACAAGTGTTAAAAGTGACATTTTATGAGTAATTAGGGAAGTATGCGGATACAAATCGTTAGCAACATGTGAAAAGTAACAATAAAATCACTTTTAACACGGTGCTATGTTTGCCATCCAACCGTTAAAAGTGCCACCTTCAACATAAAAAAAAAGTTTTTCTATTTCCACAGTCTAAACTGTTGAATTTTTAAATGAGGCATACTATAGCATCCTCCTTGACAAAATAGTAGCAACAGTAACACAGAAATGAACAGGGATGAAACAGAGCGCCTCCCCATCGAAGGGGCCTCCGATGCAGTTTGGGCTTCGGTATCGGTGTGAGATTATCCGAAGCGAAGCCTTCCACGACGAGCAAAAAGCAACGAAACTTGTTTTTATAGTAAAACCTAATATGCACCCGAGCTGTTTTATGGTTTCCTGCTGGGGTGCAGTTAATGATATCGAACCTAATGTAAAATATACATAGAGACTTTTTTACAATGCTGTTTGTGCTCTACTGTTTAGTTAGGTACAGTTACACTAATACGTAGCAACTCTATCTGGATACAATATTATCAAGTGGTATTATCGGGGTCGTTATCTCACTCTATTATAAGTTGCTTGTTTATTTTCTCTATTAATGTTGCAGTGTAATTGGTACTTGGTTAGTTTTTGTTGTTTGTATGCGAAATTAAATTAGAGTATAATTACTCTGCGCGAGCATTTATAATATGTATTTAATCCACACTGAGAACGGTAACTGCTAATGGAAATAAACAACCTATATAGTTTATCACTTCTATGACTGCTCCTTTTTCCACTTGCAAAAGTTTGCAATTATACTACGAATGTGATATATAATATTCCGAGATCTGTTTCTAAGCGGAGCGCCTCACTCAGACTTGGGTAATTGAGAATATACAGAGTGTAACATAAGTAGGTAAATTAAATTTAACCAGTGATAGAACTCGCCGAGAACTACAATTTTTCTTATTAACTTTTTTTTTCTAAATCCCATTTTTAAAGCATTTTACCACCCTATAAATTGACGAGTCCAATAGCAGTATCCTTGGCAATAGTAATGAAAATATTGTTCTTGATAAATGTCACTTGTCAACTCTTTCAATTAAATTTTAACAATATCAAATAAATCAACTAATAAATGTTCCAATGACTGACTCGTAAGAGAAGCTTGAGAAATATATAACAAAACAATACTGTAAACCAAAATGAAGGCTACGAGTTAAACAAGACTGTTTTATAAATCTTAATTTGTATTTATAGTTTACTGTTACTATTTACTTGTTTGTGGTATTCATCTGTTTATCTATAGTAGAATTACGTTAAGTAATTCGAAACGTTGTATTTCAATAAAATTTTCTACAGAGCTTACACCAATAGTTATTTATGATATACCTATAAAAGTAATAATATGTAAAAGTGCCTGATTTTTCGAACAGCCAGTTCACAAACATTCTATTGGAGTTCTAGGTAACGCTGCTCCATCCTGTCAAATTGATTTGGGGCGTTTTCCAAATCATCTATTTACGAATGTTCGCACTGTTACGCATGTTGTTTAGCTTATTCCAGATTTTTTAACGTTTAACGTTTTAATATTTTTACACTTACGTTTACGTGACATATTCTAAGGAATAAATTAAATTTATTTACACTATTAGCTCATGAAGGAGGCAAATGTGTTAGATTATTTTCTCTAACATCTATCCAGTCAGGAATTTTCAAATTCATCTTCAAATTATAATGACACGTTCATGCTATCCATAGTAATACTTTAATGACAGAAAAGTAATTATTAAAGAATCCAATATGAGAAAGATTTGTGGTGATCACACAGGATATATTGAATTTGTGCGATATAATTAAATCTACATTAATTGATATTGTCTTGTAACGAGCTGGTTATGTGTGTTTGAGGATCTTTAATTTAATGGGAGTAGTCGGTTTGTAAAGAGGTAAAAAAGTCGTGCTACAAGATGAATGATATGTTAAATATCCGAAATGAACGGCCGAAGAGGAGGAAAAAGAGAAATAAAGCAGTGTCATGAGCAGAATGCAATAAGAGAAATACCAATTTGATTAGAAAGGGCGTCGGTTGCAACACATCAATACATCATTCGTAACATTTTAATATCCTGAATAAAATTTCATCATGTGGATGTGCGACAATACGGTTTGGTACACAGGAAAACGTAAAAAAGCTGATGGCCGTCTTTCTGAAAAACGACGGCCCGAATCATGAGAATATGAACACATGCGTGCAGAGAAATGCAGCACATGGAAGCGAGTTTCGATACGAAGCAGGCGGCTGGAAAGCAGCAGCATTTGTTTCCACAGTGCGTACAGTCAACTCGGTAGTTTTTTTGCGCCATTAGCAAGCCTTTCTTTAGAGTCCCGACATTCCTTGTTAAATATAGGCCGTTGGGATTGTCGCTCTGTTGTACCGTTTATAGACTCTGTGGAACAATAATTGGGGAGGGGCTCGCGCACTAATGTCGCCGTCGACGTCGGATTTTTGGGGGAGCGCGTCGCGAGTTCTGCAAGCGTCACGAAAACGCGTCTTATCACACAGCTGGGACATTTCTACGTCCGTCGCGTCGTTCCGCCTTCCGTGCTCAACCGTTATACCGATGTAAAAAATTCTGCACCGACGTTACCAACATCTGAACGTTGCGGTAAATTAAGTTTCTTCTTTCCTAACTTGCTCTTACTCTTATGCCAATAGGATAAATGTATTATTTCATTTTGTTTTACCCAAAACTTTCTTCTTCTTCGCCAGATACTTCCACTCTGATTAACAAGCTATTCAATTCCCGCCAAATTACAAGTATTGTTTTTCGGCGACAAATAACTTTATAGAAATATAACATTTCAATTTTTTTTTCAACGTCCGGGCTATTCAAAATGTTTTATCAGATAGTACGTTATAGGTTTACGAATCAGCAATCAGTTTAGTGTGGGTTACAACAACGATCAAAACATACTTTATAAAGGACAATCCTACTTCTTTTTTATTACTGATTAATGTTATGAACCAAAACATTAAAAATATGTAGCACGGTAAATCAGGGTGGCGAATCGAAGGACCTACCATTGCGTTAACAATGTTATTTTTGAAATGTTCAATTATTGGCTTCCTCAATTACTTTACATCAAAAATGTTAAAGAGATTTTACTCTACCTAGAACCAAAAAAATGACGAGAATATTTATTGGTAATTTTCTTTAAATCATCAATGCCATGGAAATACCGAAATAAATGTACCTAAATGTTCCAATTGAAAGTTATTGGTTTTATCTGTCATCAGTGTTTGGTATCAGTGATCTTGATTAAAAATGTATAATTTGGAAGATAAATTAGATATAGTGAAATGGTTTTATGGTCAAAATAGTGCTCGACAAAAATGTATTAAATGAAATAAACTATCAACTAATATCATTTATTTTGTTTTTATTTCAAATCACTTGATTTAAAAAAAATTACCAATAAACATTTTCGTTAGTTTTCCATTTCCAGGTAGGTACAGTAAAATTATAAATGCAGAAAATTTTCCTCTTTAATAAACTATTTAACTTTCTTTAGTTAGGACAGTCAATAATTCAAGATTTTTAAAATAGCATTGAAAACACTAAGGTGCAACATTTGATTCATCACCGTAAGTCCGGTAAATTAGTTTTTACGGAACGAATAAGATGTTTCCGAACGAGGCAACGAAAGTTTCGATTTAGGAATTTCAAAATGAGCAGGTCCCATGAAAATCGTTAGCGAACGTTTGACATATAACCGTATGTTTCATACCTGTATCACATTTTAGCCGAAAATTTTCTTTCTTGCTTTCCTTCTTTCCTAAACCCAATCAGGTTGCCTAATTCTTAATAATAATAATAAATAAAAAATATTATAACAACCAATTTAGTTTTGTTGGTATTTTTCAAAAGTTCGAAAAACAAAATGGTGGATCAACTGCTATCCAGTATAGTAAAAAATAACAATATTGTAAAATTCCATTTATCGGACTGAAATCAGTTCTGTAAATATATAAATGTGACACAGTATGAAATAAAATAATTTTAAAATCTTTGTATGCCGTGCTATAATAGTAATAAGCATTACCCTATCGACTAAGGATAAGTTGACAGATCTAGATAAATAACTATGCACTTTTAGTTAAAAGTTATGTATAAGGGTTTAAGAGTTCGGTGTTAGTGACAATATGTTACTCTTAAACTGGTAAAAATGAAAACTTAAAACTTACAGGTATGATTCAGTTAGACTCCTCAATGAAGGTACGATGACATGATGATCTAAAACAGAGAAAAAGCAATATTAAAACCAATTGGAAAAAAATGAGCGATTGGAAATGGATTAACAAAACAATGGCGCTGTTTAAAAAACAGGGAATATTTATATAACACAATTAGTAATTTACAAAATTGCAAATGTGTAGTGCATGTTTTGTATTTCAATGACTCGTGCGGTTGATTGTTAAAAATAGACCCGACGTCAAGTATTTTACATTTCAATTTGAATTTAAACAATTTTCATTTTCATTGAGTTATGTTCCACGCTAGAATCACAATACGCTGTAAATAACATTTTCGAACAAAGAGAGGCGGCTTTTTTTCTAAAAGGAATTTATATGGATGGCGTGGTAGTTCTACATAAAATTTAAACGTGAATACGCCAGCAGCCATTCGAATGAATAGTACAATTGTTTTTACAAATTACAAATGAACGAATATGAAGATGTTGGAGCTAGTGATGTACTAATTAAATACAAACCCGGAGCTAGATAATAAAAAATAATATCACATTTTTAAACCTTAATGTGGTCATGTACGATACGCTGACCGCGCCGGGAAACATTAACACGTACAAAACAAAGAACGAAACTACAAATAGAATATTTTTTATAGTTTTGCCTGGAGTCGTGTCCGGTGAAGATTTTTCAAAACTACAAGGATGTAATGAAATTGTTAGTTTCTCCCACGCGTCACCTACTTTTTTGCTAATAATAATTATTTCAAACCACTGAAATTTAAACAACATTTATTTTAATCAAATTTGCCCTGAATACTTCCTTTCAAAAAGCGTTTTGCTCACTGATATACATTTCGGGGTTTCAATACTTTTACTTTTATAAAGCTTTTTGGGTTTATAACAATATTATAAAACTAAACTGTTTAATAATTCGTACAGCTACGAATTGAAAAATATAATGTTGCAGAAATTAAATAGAGATTGCAGTTCGCAGCATTGCCGTGAGGAATACAAAGTTATTGTTAGCTACTTCTATAATACATTTGAAATAGATTACTTCCTCTATGATACCAGGAAACTAAAGGAAATAAGAGGAATGAAAACATAAAGAAAATAACATTCTGACGAGATATCGTAAAATAATACGGGTATATGAGTAGGTATCACTACCGAAATTTTATTACTATATTATGCGATTTTATGAAAATATAAGAATAGGAATGATGTAAAATTCAAAGTGTGTCCATAAAATTTTTAGTTGTGATATGAATTCTCTTGCGAAATAATATAATTTAAAACTGCGCTGTGAAATGCATAGTTATTGATTAAATTACAATAGAGCTTTGTGATGGGAAAGAATTTTTATTTTTAGTACAAATAGTTTAATTAAAAATACATTAATCGATAAATATTTTTGATAATATTATACATAAATATTCAAAATATTTAATAAACGTTAATTTTGCAAAATATTTGTATATAACAACAAATATTTTCACAATAAATATTAATTGGTACACATGTTGAACTGTAAATAAATAAACCAAATCATGGAATTTAATATAATTCAAAAATTAATAATTTTATTAGATTGAAAGCGTTATATCCATTCGTGATTCAGCAACAAAATTTGTCAACATCACATGTAACACTATTGGTATTACATATGAAAATTTCAGAAAATGCGTTTTATATAGTTCGGTAAATTTTATTTCGTGTACATGTCTCAGGCTCGTTTTTCGTTTGCACAAAAGCCTCTAAATTAACGTTCCAGTATTTCATATATTTCAGTGGATTTAAGGGAAGGATAAACTTTAGTAATTTAATATAATGCGAGATACAAAATTATATAAAAGTACAGAAAACAGAGATCAATCAATTAACTGTTAGCTAGAACTTTAATACTGTCGCGAGAATTTTAAATTCACTTATCTCTCTTAGTTCGATGATGAATGAAGACGTTGGGATATGCCACATTGGTCTTCAAAGTCAAAGTCAAGGGAACGAAAAAACTGAAATATGAAACTGGGGTGTACAGCGACAAAAAACACTGCAGTAAAAACCCAAGATAAAAATATCTGTGGATCATTCCAGACGGTCTAGTTCGGCTGGCGAGTGGTGAGCAGCGGGTGAATGACTCGCTGCACCACTGCACACAACATGACACGACGGCACGGCTCGGAGACACGGACACACGACACAGTAGACGTAACCCGAGAACGTGTCGATGAAAAATGACGACGAGACAGGAAGACACTTTCCTTTCTGGACTATAAATGTATCGGGTAATTATGAGTTATTAATAAGAGACGGGGAAGACAAATCGCAAGGTTTAGCGGAATGTGGCTAATGGCCCGTGAACAGTATTTTGTTCACGAGTTTTGTATTGCTAACGGAAGTTGTTCAAATTATAAAAATTTGCTTTACATGATGCTGATGTATCTGGACAACATTGAAAATTATATAGTTATGGTGTTCGAAGTCAATATACTAGGGTGCGAAACAGTGGATTTTCAATACAGATGTATACTATCCAAAATATTATATATAACCCCCAAGTCTTATGCTCGCTATTATAAACGCTGGTTAAATAGCCTGTTAGCTAATATGCTACTAAATTTAATATGCTACTTAATATTTATGTGGGCATTATAAACCAAAATATTATTTGATTGCCTACTTATTAGTTAATTGAATCTCCCTAGAAAAGTTACCAAATCATATTAAATTTGTTTGATAAGTTAGAATCTGTATCAGAAGTACATATAATTTCCGTGTAGTTCCTATTATTTAGTAATTAACCCTCTATTGCATACTGTTCCCGATCGGGAACATAAAATTTAAAATTTTTCTTTTCTTTTCTTATACAGTTTACATTCATGGCAATCATGTTGTAACATTTGGGAACATTACATACACTTTGTCAATTGCCAATTAGGTACTTACTCCCAATTTGACCAACATAAAAAAAAATTGAACTGGAAAAAGGATAATTACTGAAACTGAGATATAAAATGTAAAATTTGAAGGAAACAGCTTATTACCTAGTGATATATTACAGCTAAGTACACCTTTACAAAATTTCCAAATTTTTTTTTTTATCTGATGTTTTCCTAGAAGAGGTTGTTTATCAAACAATTTTGCATAGTACGCAAAGACGACCCTATAGACAAAAGTTCTATTGTATGTTGAATTTGTTCATAATGTTCCCAATAGTGAACAAACTTAAAAATTATTATTTTAAATATATGAATATTTCTTTAGTAAAAATTAATGTTTTTGAGCCCTTATTTAAAAAACAAATAATTCATGCAATACAGGGTTAAAACTTAAATAAAATATGATGAAAGCAAATAAATGAAAACACTTTGAAATAAAATAATACAAATATTTATAAAACCCATTGCATTATTGAAGGCTCAATGAGTACATAACTACATGAAATATGAAATCAGGTATTACTGGTACCAGAATTATAATTATAAAAAATATACATTTTAATTATTAGAATACCTTTTGTAAATGTCAGTATAAAAATGCGAATATAATTTATGTAATTAAATGAGAAATATTATTAATTAAGTATTTTTATATTAATGATTTACCGTCTGCTTTAATAAATTGTTTTTTTTTCTTTCTGTATAGGTATTATTATATTTAAAATATCAAACTATCAAATGGTTGATGCAGTCATATTTTACAGTTAAAATATATCTTCTTTAGAAAGTACAATAGCATAGAATAGCAAGCTTAATGATGGTCTCGCAGTAATTGTTCTTTTAAAGCGTTTAATTATAAAATGAAGAAGACAATGAAATTGTGCAGATATATCACTTTCATATACGAAGATAAAATAAATATTCAACGGCAATGAATATTCACTGAGGGATTTTACAGTGCTATTCGAAGATAAGACCAAAGTCGTAACTTCGTTCACTCTGTTGTTTTTTCCTGCTGAATGTGTACCGTGAAAAGTCGGGTTTTGCATGGGTGGCCAGGACGACCGCCTGCTGAGAACACAGTTTTATTCTTTTCAGTGAAATGTAATAACCCTAGCAGCAGGACACTTTCTCCTTGCAGGGAAGTACTGAAGTGCAATCAAAAGCCCACTTGCCAACCTGAATTTACTTATCACCGCGTATTTCCTCGATTTTCCTATCTGTTCCGCGTTGTTAATATAAAAACTTTTTATGAAGATAAATAAGATTTACGCTTTTTTGTATGAACCGTTGGACAATGCAGAGAAGGTAGCAGTTAATTTGCTCTTTTATATTAACTGATAAAATGGAGAGGTCGATAAGGAAAATTAGAAATTATTACTTTCAAAAATTTTCTGAATATTTTGAATTAAGATTGTTTGATTAAGACCTTTTAATATTCGATTTAAAAGGGCTTCAGAGTTCAGAAATATGTTCTTTTGTTATCAAGTGCTCGTACTAATTTAAGCATGATTAAATGAATCGACAGAATTTAATAGCATTTTTCTTGCTCGAGAAATTAAGAGGCCATGAATTTTTATTTCTATTATTCCGGAGTTTTGTACAATAGAATTAAATTTAATATGATGAAATGGACCAAACACAATATTCTGCGAAAATTACCCATATTTACGGATTGTAAAGTACACAGCACAATATGCTTTTTCTTGGTCAACTCGAGAATTATAAACATGGAAAAATCTACTTAAAAAAAAATATATTGCATCGACTTGAAATTGATCAAAATTTCAACAGTCTCCTAGCAGGTATAAATCAATTTATTTTGAATCGGCTGCGAAAAAATTACAATCACAATAAATACTAATTAACTAATTAATTTAATTCTTATTAAAATATTGTCTAGGGATGGACGTATTGACCGGGAGATTGAAAGGCGGGTGCCTGCAGGGTACAAGGTATTGGGTGCTCTAGTTACATTTGCTCGAAACGTGAATGTATCTAAAGATGCTCGATTGCGTGTTTATAATAGTGTGTTAGTGTCTACATTAATGTATTGTTCTGTATGTTGGGTGTGGATGATGAAGTATGAACGACGTATAACTACTGTAAAAATGAGATATTTGAAATTGAAAGGAGAGTTTGGGTATCCGAGAAGTGATCGTGTCCAGAATACATTGGTGTATCGTAACTTTGAGACTAAGAAGAATGTTAAGAAAGTGGATATCATGAGCAAATGTCGAATGAAAGGTTGGTATACTAATTTATGCAGGTGAGATTGAAGGTGAACGATTGCGTGGGTTTGCGAGGAATAAGTGGTTGGATGGTTTATTGCGTGAACGAATGATTCCAAGTGAGAAGAATAGATGAGCATGTATGAATTGCACTATGAATGTGGATGAGGCGAAAGTGATGTGTCAGGTTTGGAATGTTTGGAGGAGATTGATTGTTGCTTGACTATGTTTCTGGGATAGTACTACCTTACTACATAATGTCACTAGCTTTATCCCACAAGCATGGTCGTTAGTGTTAATAAAATTCACAATCATTCACTCATGTAGCAGAATATAACCTAGAAGGTTAGCTCGCTTCCCACCTTCGTATAAAAAAAATAATCCTTAATAATCATAGTAGCTCTGACTACAAATAAATGACGAAGTATCTGTATCAAACATGTGATAAGTGTAACTATTAAACAATCAACCGTAGATTGGTAAATATAAGAAAGTATAACATCATTTGTTTATATTATATTAAATAGTTCAGTGGGAATATATTGGACAAAGATAAAAAAAAAGATGCCGAGAGTTTCCATTTTAACTTTATCCTTTATCCACTAAAATGTTTCGGATCTGCAAATGGGGAGTGCCACGGCCAACTGGGTAAATGGCGTGAAGTATTTTGTTGGAATGCATCCATTTTGAGGACAATTTGTTTTGATTCCGTAATCTAATAACAAAACTCATTTTCTTTCGGAATGAAATAAAATTCCCTATTATACTGGTATCAAAAAAGAATCCACCCTAAACAAATATGAAGAAATATTGCTTGAACAAATTCGTTTACGATCCCTATGTGATGACTAGGCTATGGAATGTACGGAAGGCGAAAGCTTTTATTTACGTCACAATGCGTCATCGCTAATAAATTCTGCGGTGCTGATTGCTGCATGCTGGGCCCGCTCCCTCTTCGTTGGGGTGAGTTTTAAATAAAACCCCGCAGTTGAGTGCGTCGCGTACCGTCGACCCGCTGAAGAGACTAGAAAGGAAGATTACACTTAACTCCCTTCAACTTTCTCCCCATTTGCACACATGTCGCTCTAGATATTGATAAATCCCGTTCTGATGTTATTATCCGCCTTCATTTACTATCTTAAGATTGTCAGAAATTTTGTAGTTCGAGCAACGAAGATTGACGTTTTGTCAGCGTCTGTGAACGATAAGGTTTACAGTGTATTTTAGCTAGTTTAATTACACAAACTAAATTTAAACCATGTGGTCTAATTATATTAGGGTTGGCAGATGCTACTGTGTATTGTAATTACGTTTGTCTGGCAACCAAAATACTGGTAACTCTTCATTTTTGCCTCACAGATGACACATTAAATAGAGCACAAAATTATTTAGATGTCCAAATTCCGAAATATTATCTAAAATACGTGGATACATTACATTACAGATTTCATCCGGATAATCTCAACTTTGTCCATTAATGGTTGAATTATGATCAATATTACATATTAATTTGTTAATTAAATTTATGAGCGGGTTCTCTAGGAGGTTAAATAAAATAATACTTGCTTTTAAAAATTGTTTTTGCAATACTGGTACTGTAAGTTACCCATTAATAACAAAATTGAAACACAGTAAGTGGAACTTTTATTGCACATTTGGTTTTCATTGTTACATCATTTACTTACCGTCCACGGTGGTGAAACTTACCGTTCATGGTGCATGGTAAAAAAAATATATATCATTCAAATTTTATTTTTAACCTCAATCTGACAGCCGTTAATTTTGCTACCTATTTTTCCTTTTCTTATATTTACGCAGGTATTGCAAAAAATAGCTTACTAACCTGGAACTGTAAGTGATTTTTTAGGTCTCGAATGTTTACTAAATCTCGACCCTACGGGTCTCGACATCCCAAACTACATTCTCGACCTAAAAACTATCACTTACAGTTCACGGTATGTAATATACTATTAGAGGGGAAATTATTTGATTGACAACAAAATTTTTCCATGATTTGTTCAAATGAAAGTAGAAGGTCTTGACCACAAAAAGTATGAATATAGTTGTCCATCCATGCCTATTAAAAATGTATTTCTCAATCTGTCGTAATGATAATTTAACTTGTAAATATTTTAACCAGCATACGTTCAACACTTTTTGTGTTTAATAAACTCTTTTGTCTGTCATTAAATGTCAGCTAGAGTCTTTAATTTCCATATAAAATATAATAATTAATAGTTATAGCATGAAATAGTTGACGAAAGTAAAAAAAACTTGAACATAATATAATTACATAAAGCCCTGAGCATATTTTTTAATTCCCATGCGTCTCTCATTACGCCAGTAGTATTGACAAATTACTGTTTACGAGTCTGTGATCACGTTATTATCCAGATGCACATTCTACGATTTACCCTAAAGCTTGCATTAACTAATCGAGCAAAAACAATTCTTATTTTCTAAAGAAGCACTCTGAACTTTATATGTTACCACAGTGGAGTACGATTACCACAAATAATATATCAACAAAAGTGCATCTTAAAAACGTTCGGAATAGTCTTTATTCGGAACGTCTCCTTACAATTCTCCCGCCACATGACGGAAGGAGCAGTGGATGCTATATGGATGTTGCTGAGATCTGGATGCTGCACTTAGTGACAAGCGCAAGAAAACAAAACGACAGGAGACTTCCGCGTTGTAAAGCAGTGAACACAGCGCAGCAAAACAAGCAGCACTCCACCAGAGAACATCCTCGCCCGCTAAACCTTCAATAACTGATGTTCCATTTATACTCCACTGCCATTGCCGCCATGTACACCATTGAATACCAGCGCCTCTTCTTTTGAAGAATCCAACGAACAGGTGCGAAGATACCAAATAAGTCAGTGCTAGCCTTGAGCAGTGACTTTTTTGCTACACAGATGTCATCGGGAAAATAGTAAAATCGTAAAACGTGCTTATCTGTTGAAAACTCACTATCCTTTATACCTCCCTCATTGCGTAATTTTTAATAAAAAATTACTTATTATACATAGTTAATCCTGGACAGTTTCACAGTTACACAAACATCACACTAGGGTTTGCAAAATCCCAAGAAAAGAAAAACTACTTTCTCGTAATAGGATGTTATTTTCCTAGAGATTTTATTTATGGAATATTTGTTTAGGTTTATAGAAAGATATTAAACCTTTCTGAACCATATCTTTTATTCAAAACTAGTGCTGTCAATTATCCGAGTATCCGGATATCCGGATCTCAGATCCGTACATTTGGGTATCCGGATAATTTTAAAATCCGGGTCTCAATTTTTAAATATTTTTAAAGGGTAAGATTTTCGAAAACTATTTTCATACAAATAATAATATTCTTTTGAATGTTATTTTATTAGTGTACATACATATTTATATTCAAAATTAATTTACTGTATTGAAGTAAATGTAATTAATAACAAAATGAATAAGAAAACAAAATTACATTTTTGATATGTATAACATAATACTTATAATTCTATTTAGTCAATTAATTGACGTTTTTGGTACAAGAATATTAATAAAATTCGAATTTGGATCCGGATCATCGGATATCTGAATACCAGTTTTGAGAACCGTAGAGATTCGGATATCCGTAATTCGGGTATCCGGATACATATCAAATCCGGATCCAATTGGCATCCCTATTTAAAACACAGCATTTTGCCAGAACGTAACATTTTTATTTTGGACTATTAGGGGAAACAAGTTATATTTCATTAAATTTAGGATAACAGAAACTGAATTAACAACGAGGTAGTATCGAAGTTATGCAAATGGTGCGCATGAGAAAAATTAGATGAGAATCCTGGGGTTTCTTATTCAGTGTAGCATTTCAGAGTTAAATTTAGAAAGTAACGTAGAGCCCAAATTTAACAGAAACATCTAATCCATGTGTCTAATATGTTTAAACATTCAAATAAAAATTTATATATCTAAGAAATTCTAATGGTGCCCATACCAGATTACTCTTCTTTTCCTAAAAATTTAATTTCGTCTTCTTCTTCAGATTACTGAAATCTATTAATGTATTGAAAATATTTGCTAATAGTTTGCTTTGGTCATGCTATATCAACTCAAGACGACGACGTGATTAATTGAATTATAACATTTATACTTTACACAATGGTTAAAAATCTATAATATTTCGTAAAGGAATAAATATATTCTCGCCGCCACTGTCTAGGTGAGCAAGCGACTTCTTCCCTGGAGCAATTTGAAGACATTTAAATATCCCCCTTTGAAGCTTCGGTTATTACTCGTACTCTCCAGGTTTACCAACCGATAGCAGGCGGAACAGTCAAAATATGCGAAGATGCTAAGAATTGACGATTCTCGCGATATCACAGATTACACAAATAATCGCCTGTAATGCTGCTATTGTGTATTAACTGTTTTGAACATTAAGCAATTTATTTAGCTTAATATTAAATATGCTCAAAGTTACAGTGTTAAAATTGATGTATGTATAGATAGGAACATAATGACAATTTCTTGAAATTTATTTTGAAAAACAAGTAAAAACATCACTGAGCTCTATGAACAAAAGTGTAACAGTCCGGAGACAATTTTCCTTTTGATTGTGTTTACAATTCAATAATACACGGTCGCTATAGTAACGTCGAAACAAAAATAAAATTATTCCTTTGAAGCTGTTTGCAACGCTGGCGTCAAGGCCTATCTAGATAACGATGTTATTACACGCGCTCGTGCGCGCGTGCGTGTGCGTCTGTGAGCATGAGCGTGAGCGTGAGCTTGAGCGTGAGCATGAGCTGAGCATTGAGCACCCTCAGCGCCTCTCAGCCAACGCCGCTAAAATGGTGTGGATTTCACATGTTTTGCATATTTCCATTTAAGTTTACATGATAGCAACGAATTTTTGTTTAATTTAAATGCCATATCTTTCTGGGTTAACTTATGGTTATGCGCTTGTTTTGTGTACATTTTTAAAGCACATTTCAAAACAATTGCATTCTATATGGTTGAAAATATAAAGTGCAATGAAAGAAATAATAAAACGTGTCTGACTGTGCTAAGCTCACCAGAGACTTCATTATTAAATATTTAATTATTGTATGCGGGAATACAAGTTGTACACTTAGATACATTTATACCAATGTGTGATAAATGAAATCCTTTCAGTTTTAATATTTAACTGCCTCATTAAATGCACACATTTCTAATCCAATACTGCCAGGATGGATTTAACTGTTAGTACTAGTATTAAGTCAACATGACATCAGGAAATATAAAAACATTTTCGTCTTGAATTATTGAAGTACATTATAATTATTTTTTCTACAATCGTTGCACAATATCGACATTGTTATTCCATTTTTGGTTAGGAAATGTTCAAAATTGTCGCTCTAGGGCGACAAAGTGACATATTGTCGCACTAGCGCGACAAACAAAACAAAAATAAATTATGTAAAAGAAGTAAATGATGCATTGGATTTTTCTGGTAATAACCTTGCTATTACAAATACAGTTGGCATATACGTACATACACTTCAACTTAATCACCATAAACGTAATCACTCTGTAGACTTTATGTCAAATGTACTCCATATGTCAAAAGTACTCCATGTGTCAAATTATGATTTCTTTGAAAACTTTTATTTTGTTCATAAACGTTGTCATGATTACGGTGACATGGGTAACTACAATTTTACTGAATTGTTATAGGCGTGACCAAAGATAATTTAGAAAATTAATTTTTTTCTACAGCTTGACATTGTTCATCGATTGTAGAAAAAATATTGTGTGTATCTCGTCGGATAGAGCTTGTTCGGTGCACTTGTCGAGTTGTTGATCTCGGCTTTGCCTCGATCAACAATTTCTCGCTGCGTGCAACAAACAATGCTCTATCCGCACTTGATACACAAATAACTATTGTTTAATTTTCCAAGGCTTTGTTACAATTATTCTAATATTTAAGTAACTAAATGAATCATAATGAATGCATTATTAAATTCTGCACAAGAGTGGTATTTTCAGTTTTGCTGTAAAGTAAATAGGTAAAAATTTACAATATAAAAAAAATAGCATTGAAATCCCTACTCGGCATATTTCAATTCCACAACCTGTATAATATGTAATATTCTAAAAATAGATCTTTTATAACGATGTACATTTACAACGTATATAAAAAGGTTTTTCATTATAGGAACAATTGCGTGTGATAATAATATGAGTTTAAGCTAATTACGGTACATATTCTCCCAGTGTACACCTGATTTTCATGTTTTTTACAGGTATCATGTTATCAAGGAACATTAATTTTAATGAAGCGAGTGTGATGTACAAAAAATTAAAACAATAAACTGTCTAATATATTAACAGTAAAAAACCGATCCCTTTATATTATTTTACTGTTTTTTGTTCAACCATATCCAGGCGTATCAAATGAAACCAACAGATTTAATTACGATATCCTAAAGGGGTAAATAATTAAAAATTTACATTCCCGCTTAGATACGCGCTACAATCAATTTACGTAGAAGCGCTGATTATAAAGAGCTGCCTAGTCTCGCTTATAAAAAGGACAAGCAAGACGAATGCTGCCGGTACTTTGTAAATGCCATCACGGTATGACAATTATAAAGATATTAAAATTTCAACTCCGACCAAAAAACCTAAAAACAAAAACCGACCCTGGACCTGCGACTTTGTTTATAGCATAGTTGAAAAATTATATGCTACTGCTTTGTGCTACTTGGAGATTATTTTAATAATTCACTTATGGCGGAGATTATTGCATTCTCACATTTTGCTGATGATCTACAGAGATTGTTACTGTGGCAGAGGATGCTTGTTGAGGAAATTGCATCATAAGCTGGTATTTCGAAATAGATAAAAAGAGCACATCAAGACAAATGGTACGGTATTTATTTAAAAACACTCAACAGATTACTTTGTTTTATTTTGAAAGCATAATTAATAAACTACTACAGCTATTACTGCTATAGATATTGTTAATGGTTCAAACTTTGCTTAATTCTTCTAATAACCCAACATATACGGGGGTCGTCCAGATTTATTAAAGTAAAGAAAGATTTGACATAACTAAATAAAAACGAAACTTCATTTTTTCAGTCCTGCTATTGAAACTTGTTGTTATTGGATACAGAGCTTGAACCTTCTGTTTTGTCAACTCAACTCTTTCCTATGGCAACGGGATGGGTAATGACAAGTGAGTGGGCGAAAGTTCTTTCGCTCACTACTTTCACCCACTCTCCTGTCATTACCAAATTGACTGATTCGTAACATTGAGTACGTGGACCACAAGGATGGGTGCGTGTACTTACAATAGCAGGATTGAACAACACTCGTGCAGTAACGAATTCGCTCACTTATGTGTCTGCTAAAGTCTCGTGTTCAAAATTAACACATGCGTGAGCCAAATTCTTAATTTCTTCACTCGTATTATACTATTACAAATATACATTACTCTATTTTTCAATGTAATCGACATTGCTGTCAAAGTATTTATTGTAACGTGGTTCCAGTGTTTCAATGACGATGTTATACTCTACTCCCTACTTCTTTGAGGTCTTCATCGTTTGTGAACTGTTTTTCACCCAAAAATTCCTTTAGTTTTGGAAACAAGTTTTAATTGAGAAATTTTTGGACACCCTCCTTATAGCCCTGACCTGACACCAAGCGATTTTCATTTATTAGGAATCTTTAGGTGGACAACAGTTCGCTTACGATGAAGATCTCAAAGAAACTATGACATCCTGGCTCAGATATTTGGCGGTAGAAGAAGTGGTGCCACGTAATCTTAACAGCTATGGCGATTACATAGAAAAATAGAGTAATGTACTATTATTTTGTAAATACTGTTTTGTGTTAATATCTTTCGTTTTTATTTACATACTTTCAGGACGACCCTCGTATATACAATTAAAATTCCCATCACATTTTTTTTCCTATAACCGAGTTTGTAATCGATTTGCTAATATCTTCAGGTTGGTCTTTGGCCGTCATTGCCAATGTATGATTCTAAATGTTGGGTGTGGTTGAAAAAGTATGAACGACGTATAACTGCAGTGGAAATGAGATATTTGAGAGGAATACGAGAAGTACGTTGGTGTACGAAGAGTGTGAGATTGAGAGGAATATTGATAGGATTAATTTAGTTGAGGTGGATGTCGAGTGTAAGGTTGGTAATTTAATATATGCGGGTGAGATTGAAGGTGAAATATTTCGTGGGTGTCTGAGGAATACATGGTTAGGTATGTTTCATGGTTTGTTGCGTGAATGAATGATTCCCAGTGTAAAGAATAGACGAGCCCGTAGGAATCACATTATTAAAGTGGTAATATTTGAAGGAAATTTATTGTGTATAACTGTTACCCTATTGTAAGGAATACTCGTACTTGTATAGCGTAGTCCTTACTGGACTACATTTACTCAAGACTACAACATCCAAACGGAATAAGTTTTGAGGAAATCATTAAATGTGTAACAACTCTATTAATATACCTATTTATATAAACTAGTGAGATGACATATCACATATGCAAGACATATCCACGTCCGGGTTTTTTAAGCTTGCATTTTATCATCTCAACTAAAAATAATTGTAGGAGTAATTAAATAAAAATGAGGAGAACGGAAATTAAAGTAACGTGAACTTAATTAGATGATATAAACTTGTATTACAACATTAGAGCCAGAGCAGATAATTTGGTGCAAGTTCATAAAAATGGATAATTGATTATATGACATAAGGCAACTGGTGTCTAATTGTAGACAGCGGAAATAATTCTTGATTTTTTAGAAATACGAAATACATACATACCATTATGTTGTAGCAATTAATTTGCACTCGGAATCATTCATTCACGCAATCATACCTGTCCTAATGGAGGTTTTTTTTAGAGGTTTGTTTTTGGAATTGGCAACACTTTTCATAGCGACAGTCAATATAACAGTTGACATCTGTTTTGTGTTCAATTTTGTTTGTCATTTTACAATAAATAAACTTAACACATTCGATGAGTACATAATATCGCGCAGTGAACCTGAGGATTGGCCTTCAAGATCTTGTGATTTAACACCTTTGGGTCATTTTCTGCTGAGGTATTTGAAGTCGCTAGTCTGTGTCGATAAACCAGAGACAATAAACGACATGAAATCCAACATTCGCTTTCTTATTGTGCTTTATTCGAACCTAGGCTATTCATCTTCCCAAAATCATATACAAACACTAAAAGTATCTTTCCAGAAACGCCTATACCATTGCCATTACCACGAATTTTTGTGTGTTATTTCAGTTCTATACCTCTAAAATAACACTCGTTAGATCCTTCGGAAAGTAACTCTGGAAATGTAGCAGTATAAATTTAAAAAATGAGGTGAAAACATTTGGGTGACAAGGAAATATAGCCAGCAATGTAATCAGTCCGATAAAAATATACAAAGCGAAGAATGATGTGTCGCTATATTTTACAGCCGAATTAAAGAGTTGATTAGAAAAGAATGAAATATTCTCACAAGATTCAAAGCACGTCTACACCGAACACGAATTAGCCAAGCGTTGTAGCACCCGAAGTTAAACGCTAACAACACGGGACGGCTGTCGCGTATCTGGCATGTTGATTTTACACTGTGTTTTCTTTTTTGTGTTTCTAAATGAAGCCATATCTATAACGCGCTATACTTTTTTCACGGATACGCAACCTGTGTTGACTTACGCGTGGAATTCGATCGCTGGACACTCGCACTGCCGGTTGTTGCGCATGTGCAGCAGAACTGCGGTTAACAAACTGGTTAATATGATCCAGCAACTGACATAACCTGATCTCGATTATTTTTAACCGGACTCGGCTGATGCACGCTGGCTTCGCGCGCTGTAAGCTTTGCAATTTTGCCGCACATACGACATTATTATTATTATTATTGGCTATTTAAAATTGCTTATACGAGCCCGGAATCATATCATTTGACCAAATAAGACTTTTAGAAAAACAAATTTGTTCCGATCTTACAAAGAAAAAATTAATGTACTTAATTTATTTGTAGCTTAAATTCTGTTAGTTTTATAAATATTCTAAGTAAAAGCATAACAACTTAAATAATAATAAATTAACATAAATCACTAACAAAGATTTCAAGGTATTGGCTGGTACTACAAACAATGTTTTTGAATCAGATAACAACAAAATATAACAAAATTAGATAGTATATTTTATATTTTTTATTCCACTAAAATTTACTATATCTCATTTATTTACTAAGACAAGCCCAACTCTGACAGGCCTTCAAATAATCTACCACAAATAATTGCGCATCCGAAAAAAAAATTCATCAAAAATCATTCAAAATTTGATTTTCTGTTTATTGCATTTCTATATAACATAAATCAATAGAAACTCATTGCCACAAACCGCATCCTCATATCTCTAATATTTTTCGAGATATGCCGATTTTTCATATTTTTCGAAGTGCAACTTTGATCGATGGTAACTCAAAAACTATGCAAGATATCAAAATATCCTCTCAGTTTTATATGTTTTGTACATTTTTCAACAAATTAGCAAATTTTGAAAATTTTGAAAATTTTTGAAATTTTTTGGAAAATTTCATTTTGCGATAACTCAACAAATCTAAAAAATATGGACTTACGGTGTTCACCAATCGATTTAGCTCGTCAAAATACATAAGTATGCAAAGTTTCATAAAATTTGGTCAACGCGTTAATTCAATAGAGCAAAAAGTCTAAAAATGACCCAAAATCGTCAAAATCTTAAGGCTATACCCTTGAGATTTTTGGGATTTTAAGCCATTTTAAGACTTTTTGTTCTAAAATTTAAATTTGTTGTTCAAATATTTTGAAATTTTGCATACTTATGTATTTTTGCGAGCTGAATCCAACGGTGTATGTTTCAATTTCGAAACTTTAATATTTTTCGAGATATCGCTAACCAAAATTTTGAAAAAAAAATTCAAAAAATTTCAAATTTTTCAAAATTTGTTAATTTATAATATAATGCATGGAAAAGACAAAACTGAAGAGAATTTTTCAATATCTTGAAGAATTTTTGACTTGCAGCACCTAAATCTTTCATTTTGAAAAAAATAAAAAATCGTCATTTCTCTAAAAATATAAGAGATATGATGATGCGCTCTACAGCAATGAATTTCTTTAGGCATAAATTATATAGAAACGTAATAAAATAAATTCCATTTTTTTCAAGTTTTTCACCCATATTGTCCGTAATCGTACCATGATCCAATCTCATTTTCAAGTAGGTATTTTCCTGGTATATATTATTATTTCAATAATGCAACATTAATTGCTGTAGACATAATAGAAAACGCCCCGTTTCTATGGAAGAACATGTGAAAAAAATTCGGTATTCAAGAGATTATTTAATAATATTGTATCTCGATCAACCAGAACATAGAATAATATTAAATAATTTAATAGGATATTAATTTATATGAGTTCCTCGCGTGACGAATGCTTCACACAAATCAAATGGAAAACGATAAAAAAGTCGACTGGATTGTATTAAGGAAATTAATTTACAAAGAGGGGAAAGTTTTAATTAGTCTTGATTGAAGTTGATATTTATTGGGCTTAATTAGTATTAAATCGCTGCATGTACCTGCGTCAAATAAAAGGGAACCTATAACTTTATGATTCATTGACATTTTCATTGACCGTAACATGTATATGAGCAATTAAAACTGAAATATTATGATATAAATATGTATGGCTGTGGATATAGTCAGTCATTTTTAACAGCTATCTTATATTGATTCGCATGTTGAAGAAATACTTCCAAATTTTACGACTGTTCGATATTACCTTTGCATATATTATAATTATAAGTAGGTTATACATGTTTATTTTCTTATAAATAGTTGGGTTTATATACGTAAATATAACTTGAATCAAGTTTCTAAAACATTAGTCGCACACCTGTCTGTAGTACCTAATAGAATATTAAACAACTTGTTTATTGCTAAATAAAATTTTACTATCTTACTCAAATGTTAATACATAGTAAAATATATAAAAGCTATATAGATATTGCACAAGATTTTCTAATAAGTATTAAAATATAAATATTATTTCATGACTGTAATATCGTTCAACTATTTTAATTCATGATGATATCAAATTACTGCGTCTGTCCTGGATTCAAACACTTTCTTTCTGTTCAGCAAAGTATAAAATATATAGTGTGTAAGAGAAATAAGTGCATTTAATCACTGATACAACTAGCCTAGAACCACAACATTTATTATTATTTTTCTCTAGATCAATTTTTTTTAGCAATTTAGTCGCTTAGGTAATTTTATACATAATCTATTAAATTCTAATTTGATTTCTGGAAATTTGCCGCCTGGAGTTTTTTAGCGATGAAAATGTCCACGAATGTTGATATTCAAGTAGCAATAACAACGAAATATTCCAGAAAGTAAATTTCCACAGGAAATCAAATCTAGAACGAAACACTCGTAGGTTCATCTAGAAAATCATATTTTATGTTTTAACTGACAGGCCTATTTTTAAAAATCAAATTTATTTAGTTGTAACTGTGGCAACAAAATACCTAAATATATCATCACGCCCTTTACTCATTATGGGTGTGTCACTCTGCTTACGCAGATCTCGGTAGATGATATATTTTTTCTTATGAAAAGCTGTTACCAGTCGTCAAATCATAGCCTCCAAAGATGTTAGTGGAGGGAGAACCACAGGGGTAAATTTAAATTAGTAACTGTCGGCAGTGGGATTCGCACTGAGGATCTCCCGAACCACAGTCCGACGGGTTACCACGAAACTATTTACCCCATCTGAAAAGGTTGTACATTTGTGTCAACAAATAATATTAACTCTCATTTTTTTGCAAAGTCCGTTTAAGAACTCGACCAAGTACTTGAAGGTACTACTCCTCAAAATACTCGAAAGCGTATGTGTGGAAACAATTCCTTGAATTTCAGATTGTAATTCTATAACAATCTGTCACCAAATATTAGCAGAGTTGTCATCTTGTGCTGGAGATATCAGAATTATGTATTTAATTGTTAATCCATTAATAATTAAATTTCTGGACAGTATTATTACCCATTACATCTAGTCAAAGTGATTTCCAAAAATGATGCTCGGCGTTTTTTAACCACCGAGGTTGCATAGAAGTTACACGAATGCTGCGCAAGTGGAAATTTACGATTTCTTGGTCCCCAGTATTAACTTTATTTCCCGGTTGTTTTCGCAACAAAAACAGTTGGGAAACACGTAACAATACCATGCCAGTTGTTGATGTTCCCCAAACAATATCTAATCGCCCAAAACGGAAAATATTAATAGATATCCAACAGCAGACTCGGAAACATCATTGGAACATTCAACAATAATGTTCACAAAACATTAGATTAGAAATAACACCGCTTGTGTGGTTACTGACATCGATCCTGCACCGAGACTCCACCATAAATATTCAATGAAGTTATTGTAGTGTTGTCCACTACACGCCACCTAGATCAGCGCTCGGATATTTGATACGTTTCAACAATAGTTGATGAAACTAACGATCGCTTAGTGAAGATCCCGTTGGCACTTCTTACTGAGAGTTATTGATCCTCCATCGAAATTAATTAAGAGTTTTTAAATATTTATTGGGTACATTTTGTTTTACGAGACAATAAAGTCGTTTGTTTGTTTTGTATCGCGATGGAAATTTGATACATGTTTATTTTAGATTGATTTCTTTAGAAAGAATACTGTTAAGATAAATTGAAAATAACTGATTTTTAATTGAAACATATTAGCTGTTGTTTTTTGAAACTTAATACACTCGAAAATAATTCCAGAACTCGTATTTGTCAAATAATAGAAGACGTTTGGATTATAGGTATTTTAAATTGAAATCGGCACTAAAGTGCTTCAAAATTGTCATTAATAGATCCGAAATCGTCACTTAAGTAACCCATTATACGACGTTTCGAGCAACGCAGTGTTGGCAACCGTTGAATAATTATTGTAAAAGTAAAATAATTTTGACAAATATATGACGTATTGTAGTAAATTTATATGTAAAATGAAACAATATGTGCAAGAAGAATAATAATTAATAATAATAATAATTTTGAGTGTTATTTACTATAACTTCAATGTTCAAGGTTGGTAGCACTGAGTGTCAGTTTCAATTGACAACTGACAATTGTATAAATTTAACCTATATAATTATTTTTTATAGATTTTTTCTAATTTTTTATTTCAAATAAAATTTAATTTGTACCTCGGCACTGAAGTTCCTTTTTATCACTCACATGGTTTATTTTCCTCGGCCCTACGGGCCTTGGTAAATAAATTCCATATTCGTAATAAAAAGTAAAACTATTGAGTACAAAATATAGGGTTTTATGGACTAGCCAAGCGAGGCACATAGAATGGCGATTTAACAAAACCCTACAATTATTATGTTTAATATTTTTCTTTTTTTAGATTAAATCACAATTTGACAGCTTTAATTTAGATTTATGATTGGTTATTGGTAACACTATTACACCATTTTGCGTCTGATAACCTAACTTTTGATATGTTAAAGTCTATTTAACGTTCGAATAAATCGTTTTGAGATACATGCTATGAAAAATTTTTTTGTTCCTATAACTATGGTCTATAACTTCTATTTGAAGTATTAAAAATAAAATTTAGAACATCGCACAGCGTTAAAGCAGAGGATAATACACTTCTTTTGAAATACCCAAAAACAGAGCTCGTGGTACCAACTGTTGTATTTTAATAAATATATTTACAGAACTATAATCCAAAAGCTTTTTATAATTTTAATAAACCACTCTAATTTATAAGAGCCTTCTGAAGAAATGTAACAAAAAATGGAAATTAAAATGTTAACAGATGACAAGTATAGGTAAATACGTTAATATTCGGATGATATTGTGTGATTTAAGTATTTATTTACTGCGTAACTAATGTTTTAAAGTGGTTTTTTCACAAAATCATCTCGTTATTTAAAACATGGGGAATTTGTTACAGTTCAATGATGTCACATCATCCACAACATTTGTTTGAGTTTTGTTGACGGCTGCCTTTATACTAAATCCTACGATTAAATGAACATATTTTCTAATGACGTTCTTAGTGAAATATTCATATTGTGTATTTAAAGAATATTTATAATATAATTGAGATGTGAGGATTCATCGTGAGAACTTAGTAGTTCCGTTTGCTTTTATAAAGAATTCATTGTGTCTTCATTATTTTTCCATTAGTTAAAAATTAAAAGTCTTTGTAGGTATTTTTACATTTATTATTATTATCTTTTAAAATAAAAAATGAAATGGTGGTTATTCAGTTCGTAATTTCAAAATGTGATTTTGCAATATACTATTAATTATAAAATAAATATAACAGTAGTTTTTTATACAATTTTTTCTGAATAAGCTATAATGAAATATGTTCGAATTAATTTGACATTAGATGAAAAATGTATCGTGAGAAAAATGACATATGGCTTTGTATCGCTCTTGTAGCATTTGTATTGTAAATAAATCATTTACTATAAATGCATATAACTCATTAATATATCACGGTACTCATTTAAAATATAGGATCAGTTAGTGTGGCCTGCAGCAAAAAATATAAAAAGCCGGTTTGTACTGTATAGTAATCCGTATGTAAATGTTCCATCTTTAATCAGATTTCACACACTTGATGAAAAGGTTTTTTGCGAGCGGCTTAAACTAATAGACAAAAATTCGCCACGGATATCGCATCGGCGGTCGCGTGCAGCGAGATGTGACCCGGCGGAGCCTCAGAGGGCCGTTTGCCGCTTCAGAGATCCACAGCATTACAGGGCCGGTCGAGGGCAGTTCCATCCAGAAAGAAACCCCATTTTGTTTTCTATCTATATGTCCATGGAATCTTGATTTTGTTTATACTAAAATGGCGCTCGGGCACTGAAATACCGGGTGGCCTAAGGGCTGTAATTTTTTATGCGATTATTTTAAATATTTTCGATTTTTTATCAAACAAAATTTTCAACTTTATATTTTTAACTGGAACAGCCTACATATTTTTCAGACTTCAGTGACCCCTTGGTTCTCTTTTCTTATTGAATAATTGTTTAAATATCCAAATTTTTATATCAACAATCGATTGCCTAGGTCCTAGAATATAGTCCAGAGATTTTATCAGCTATAATATCCCTAGAGCATTGATTACGAATTAATTTTATCACAGTTACCGAAAGAACGTTGCTTGGCAATCACTCGATGCCGTAGGTGGAGTGCTGTTATCTTCGAGCAACGTTTTTGTGGTAGTTGTGATAAAATTATGAGTATTTATCAATGGTTGAGGAATATTCGGCTAGAAATTTTTTTGCGATAATTATTACTATTCACATACTGGGGAAATAACATTTTGAAATTAACAAATCAAATATTGAATTAACTGTCAAACGATTATCAACAACTGTTACTAAGCAGCACGTAATAATTTCCGGGGAAATTATCAGTAATAATATAACAAGAGGGTGAGAATAAATTGAAAATAATTTGACAGATCTTTCAAAAACTTGTTGCCAGGCAATAGCCACGAAAGCCCGTAGGGCTTGAATGGCTATTGCCAAATGGCGACAAGTTTGAGAAAGATACTGGAGAATTATTTTCTAATTTATCGAACTCTCGAGTCATATTTTTTTAGATTATTTTTTGATTTCATCATCAGGCACGTCACTAAATCTATCTTCTTTGCTCATTTTTACTTGTGTTGATGATAACTATCTGACATCTGACATCTGTCAACAAAAACAAAAAAGCTACAGAGAATATTGCCGGGAATAATCACAAGAGCATTATTCTCAGTATAATAATGACAGGATTGGTTAAAACGCAGACACGTGACATACAATAAAGCATTTCATTGGTTTAGAGAAACGTCAAAAAATAATCAGTGTAACTGTGACCTGATTGGTTACTTTTGTACACGTGATCAGAAATACAGGGATTTAACTGGATATTTTTTTGCTGCAAATGATTCTGATGAGCTTATAATGAAATGACGGAAATTATCTAGTAAAAATAATATCGTATTAAAATAAAATAGAAACATGATAATTTTTGCAGGTCTACAACAATTTATATTTTGATAAAATGATTCCAGGTAGTCTGCTGCGTTAAATAATATATTAAAAGTACATAAACATTTGATGTAGGTCTTCGGAGGCATTGGTTGCGGTCTCGGGGGGCCTTGACGTAAATACTGCCCTGTTTAGTGCAAAACATCGCGGCCCCCGGCAGAACTGGTCTACTTTAATGTAACGAGTATTCCATTCCGATAAAAATATCGCGCCGCACATGAGAGCAGCGTGGCCGCGGCTGCGAGAACCACTTAAATAATGCAAGTGTATAATTGACATTATGACAATCATCCGCATAGAAATACTGTTCTGCTGGGCTCGACAACGCACTAATTGCTTTCATCGTGCATTCCGCCGTGTTTTGTTTTGGTGCCGGGATTGCTGCGACCGTTATGTGCTTAATGGGCGCTGAGGAAAACTGCAGGTTTTTATTGAAGACTGCCTCGGGATATTGGGTACTGGCGAATCAAACTTTTATTCAATTAGTTTTTTATTTTATTAAACGGATATAAAAGTCATCGAAGATCATGTGAAACAATGGCTGGTTTCAACGCTGCAGGCGGTAGCTGAATGTGACATCAAATAACTAGTTGTATCTATGTGCATTTACAATGACATTTCAAAAGATGTCTGCGTTTCCAGCTTGCAAAAATAAAGAAGTTATGAAATATAGCAATGAGCTAAATCATATTCAAGCCTGTATTTCCTACTTTGACTGTGCAGTAAATGTAAATGACATTCCGCGTTTTAATTATAGCGACAGAGCGCTCAAAAGCGCAGTATAATTCAAAGAACACTACTGCTCATCATTAGCAACATAATTTTTCCGTGTATTTTAACATTTAATACAAAAACATATTAACTATCAAGATCTGCAAAAGAAGACAAACACAAAATGAGTTAATGGCCTGATGATATATCCATTATGCTTTAATTATTAATTATTATTTCCTAAGGAACAAAATTAAAAAAGCTACCTTTAATTTTCCTAACTGAAAGACCACATTATGATACAGTTTTAAACAAGGCCGGTTCTAGAGCACTCTCCATCCATTGTCTTACAACTACCTCAACCGTCACGTGACTTGGTTTAAGGTTGCTCACGGCACCGCTATCCACCTCGAACCCAGGTCAAGATCAGATATCTTAGATAGAAAATGGTAGCTCGTTGCAGTGATAACAACTTAAAACCTATCCCTTATACCCTTGTTTTTTATTTGATTGTCCGATTACTTTGTATTTGATTGTTCCTTTACTTTGCATTCAATTGTTCCTTTACTTTCCATTTGATTTTCCCTTTCCTTTGCATTGTTTGTACCCTTTACTTTGCTTTACATTTTTCCATTTACTTTGCATTGCTTATTTCCCTCACCTTGCACTTGATTATTCCTTTACTTTAAAATTTGTTATTCCTTTATTTTGCATTTGATTGTTTCTTTACTTTGTATTTGTTTTCCCTTTCATTTGCATCACTTGTTTCCTTTACTGTGCATTGCTTGTTTTCATTACTTTGTTTTCCCTTTTCTTTGCATTGTTTGTACCCTTTACTTTGCATTACTTTTTTCCATTTACTTTGTATTCCTTATTTCCCTCACCTTGCTCTTGCTTATTCCTTTACTTTAAAATTTTTTATTCCTTTATTTTGCATTTGATTGTTCTTTTATTTTGTGTTTGTTTTCCCTTTCCTTTGCATTACTTGTTTCCTTTACTGTACATTGCTTGTTTTCATTACTTTGCAGTTGATTGATCCTTTGCTTTACTGTGCATTGTTTGATTCCTTTACTTTGAATTGTTTGTTTCCTTTACTTTGCATTTGATTATTACATTTTCATTACTTTTGATGTGGTCGAAGTGAAAGTGTTGTGTCAGGATAGGAATTTTTGGAGGAGATTGATTGTTTGTTGACTGGGTTACAGGTTTTGTGCTACCCTACTGTGTGGGGAGTATAGCGTGTTGTTATGTATGAATGTATGTATTTTGCTTTGAAAAACAAAGAATGAATTTTATTGTCCTCTTACTTTGTATTTCATTGTTAATTTACCTTTCATTTCTTGTTTTCTTTACTTTACACTTAATTGTTTCTTTACTTTGTATTTGATTGCTCCGTAACTTTGCATTTGATTGTTCCTTTACTTTTCATATGATTTTACCTTCTCTTAGCATTGCTTGTTCCCTTTATTTTGCATTGCTTGTTTCTTTTACTTTACGTACAGGATAGGAATCATTGGAGGAGATTGATTGTTGGTACAGATTTTGTGCTATTGTACTAGGTGGGATACAGTGTGATATTATATATGAATGTATGTATTTTGCTTTGTCAAATAAAGAAATCTGTCTCGTGTGTATTGGTCATTACAAATATTAGGTACCATTGTTTTGTTTAAGTGTTTATAAATTTGATTTAAAATGATTTGAAATAGATATAAATTTCTGTTGTTAAAATGCAGTATTACGAGTATTACAGGTTATTTGAAAACTTTTAAAAGCTAAAATTGTAAATTAATATGCCAGCACTAAGAAGATTACAATTCGTATTGAGAACAGACTTCTTTCATTGGAACAAATTTTATATATTCAATACTCGTAGTTGCGGGATTTAATTCAAGACGTCTTATTGGAGGAAAAAGTATAATAATGTAATTGTTGCGCGAATTTCAGTACAGTTTCAATCACTCTAAAATTGATAAAATTATATAATTTGCTGTAAATATTTTGCTCCTATTGAAGCAATTATGTAATTTGTGAAAACGGCAGTGGATAATTCTTCTTTTAACGAAGAGAAAAACGAAGGCGCTTTGTGTAATTCAATTATATTCCTGCGTCTATTTAAAAAAGCATTACTGTGAGTGGTTGAACTAAACAAGTTTCCCGAGCGCGGTCTCGACCTATCGAATCGATTTCAGATTTTCAAACAGAAACGCAAACGTCTTTGGCCATTGTGTGATCTATTTCACAAAGTTGCGGAAAGAAGTTAGCGAAAGTTAGTTTTCAAACTTACAGAATTTGCAACTTTTCAACATTCAGTTATGTGAATTTTTCATAATTCGAATTTTCCTATTTTTCCTGATTTTTGAACAGCTGCCCGGATTAGTTTAATGTAACTTTTTCATTTTATTTCCCTCTGGAAAAATAATTCTGATTAATTAACTCTAAATACTATTTGTATTCGTTTTAATTATTTGCTTTTCCGTTTTTGTTTCCACAAACATTAACTGGAGTTTATTTGATTTACATAATATTTGTTGAGCTGTTGACAAAACTTTTTTTTTTTAATAGATCAAGCAAGCAATAATTTATAATGTTATATAAATGAAATGTACAATGCAATGTGTTACAAAGTGTAATTTTTGGTAAAGTGCAAAAACCAATCAAGTAAAGTAAGTTAGAAACTAAAGAAGAATGTCTTTATTCAACGGTGAGATGTTAGCTCACGCCTGGAGATAATACCTAAGTAAAATTACGTTCCATTACAATTCTCATTCATTCTGCGCGTCGGCAATTTTCAAGTTGCCTATAATCATAATTGCTTTTACTTAAGACTAGCGCGATGCTTTCATTATAATGTTTCATTGTTGTCGCACTTTGTCCAAATGAATAGGGTGAAAAAGCAAAAACCAAAATTAAGGTTTTACTTACGACAATCCTCAAAAGTGTAATTTGGAATATTTGTTTCAATAATTCCTTTTGCGATTAGGAACAAACCACTATTTAACCCAAAATTTAGTTGTAGTTTCATGTACCTATATATTTAGTACCTAGTAATGAGGTATTTGAGAGGAGCGTGAATGGGGTCTTTCACCATTTTTTTTTTATTTTTTTTTATGAAACTTTATCTATATTGAAGATTATCTATACTTTTAAAAAGTCTTAATTGTTATTCATTAAGCCACAATGATTTTTTTTAAATGTTGTGACGTCATAGTAGAGGTGTTACTGGATCTAAAACAGTACCGATTGTAAATAATTGTCATATATTTTTTACTTATTTTATTATTATTATTACAATATGTAACAAAAATTATTTAAATCTCTACTGTTTTAGATCCAGCAATACCTCTACTATGACGTCACAACATTTTTTTAAAAATCATTGTGGCTTAATGAATAACAATTAAGACTTTTTAAAAGTGTAGATAGTCTTCAATATAGATAAAGTTTCATAACAAGAAAATAAAAAAAATGGTGAAAGACCCCATTGGAATGTTAAATTTATTGCTATTATAATTATTTTCATATGTATACAATAAGTATCTTAAAGAAAATAGAAGGAAAGATCATCATGGATCATGTAATAGAAGAAGGGCAATTGATATGCTGGGGATATATCAGTAGAAGACAGTTCAACAAAGAAAAATGTTTGAAGCACGGACAACGAAGAAGCAGACCCAGAAAAACTTGAATAGAAGAAGGAAAAAGGAAGAGAAAAATGAAGGAATATATGAAATAATAAAGTATAATAATCAAGTAATACAACTCCCAGTATTACACTCGTATAGGTAGCAAGTCGTAAGTATTATGTATTTAAGTAATAAATAAAATATGTATCAAGATATATAACGAGGTATTTTAAATCTTAAATAGAATTAAAGCTACTAAGTATCTTTCTATTTATTATGATCATGAATCAGGTGTAGTTCGCCGATTTATTATTGAAGTAAATTAAGTAAAAACTGGTTTCGTGGAAAGTGGAAGTTCTTAGCGCTAGAAGAATATGAGTATAATTAGAATAAAGTATGAAGCATAATGGACCATTTGATAAAAATGTCCATCTTCCCTTGCAAGATTGATGTGCGTCTCTGATTATTAAACGTTCAAATACAGCGATTATAACGACTATAATTATTTAAATACAGGTGTTTGTTTTGGAATGTTTTTCCTCTACTGAACAGTGAACACCGGCTAAAAGTTGTTCGCGAACAAAATTACCCGAGCAGGAATTACGACCAACAACCGGTAATTCTAGAAATAATTACAGCGAAGACTTGTGATCATTTAACTTAAAAATCTCTCCGTAATTGTTATAAATTAGACATCATCCTTTTCACTTTTATCGTACGCAATTTCAGGATAGGTTTTACGTTAATATGAAAACTAATTGGTGCTGAAGGTTGCTATTTAATCTAATTCTGTCAGTCAATGTTGCGGCAATTTTACGCCTTTCCATAGCTAAACTAGTTTTTACATATGTAAAAAGAAAACAAGGAAACTAAAATAAATTTTGGCATTTGAAAAAAATAGTATATAAAAAACATAGATTTCCTGTTACAGATTTCGCTAAGTGATATATTTTACGCATGAAGTGCAGTTACCAGCCGTCATTAGACTACTCTTAAATGGAAAACCACTTTGATAAAGTTAAAATTGGCGATACACTATCTAGTAGGTATACTGGTGATTGAATTGAAATACGCAACATTAGGAATTTTTATAATTAGACCAAAAGTGTAAATACAAAAATGTTTAGAATTAAATACTGCATGCCACAAGTATCTATTTGTTGTTGAGAGTTATGTACCTTTCTTAGAAAATATTTCCATTATTAAAAGACTTGACAACAATTAATCTATTAACCAAAGCTATATTTCAGTAACTTTGTATTATAAATATAAATTTAGGTATCAAAGTTTTCAGTTTAGTAGTTTTTGAAAATCCGTAACTCTAGAGATGCACATAGATCGAAATACAGACAGACACAACGTGGAAAAGAATACAAAACGATGATGTACCCAAATACAAAACAAACAAACAGAATAATATATAATAAAATTTAATTAAATAAAATATAAACGATATGGGATATGGAATAATGGGAAAATATTTATTTTTAAAATCATAGTCATAGATTAAATTTTTAATATTTTAATCATAAATGCTGAATGCAAAAATTTATTATCAAGGTACCAAGATTTCTTTTTTGACAAGATGACTTGATTTCAAGAAAAGATCAAGACAAGACCAAGAGTAACTGATAAAAATGTTTTCTTGGAACAAATAGATTCCTCTTAAATGAAGAGAAAAATAGATTTGAATAGTGCCAATCCGATTTAGTTTTCATTGAAAAATTTTGTAGGTTTAATAAATATTCTTGTATGAAAATTAATTTAGTTTCGAAGAGACAAATCAAAGTATTCAGTTTTAATTTAAAATGATATCGTTTTAAATAATAACGTTTTGTTTAAGCTTAAAATGACTTCTTTTTCATTATTTTTAAAAACAACATTTACATATATTTATTTTCTTTCAAAGCAGAAAAAAGAAGATAAATAAAATTTATATTCAAAATTAATATATATATTTTTTAAATTGCACCTAATCATTTTTGGAGAAATAAAATTTTCTTCAACCAATGCATACAATAAAAAACTAAAAATTTTCTTGAAACAAGAAGTTTTTTTTGAGTGAATATCTTGATTCTTGTGAAAACTAAATGGATGAAAGACGTGATTATACGTATATTTAATTAATTCATTTGGCACGAGTGTAAATAGCACGAATTACCAGACCTCACACTCTTCCAAATAAATAAATACGCATTAGAACATAAAGCATTAATTGTAATACAACAATTACAGTGAAATGAATTCTCCATTGCGTATATAAATAACAGTATCTCATGATCTTAACGATGGCACAGCAGCTTCATAATTGTCTCGTTTACAGATCTCGCCGTAAGTCAAGTCCCGCAGCAAAGATGCAGGCAGGCAGAGAGATCCCGTTCATTGACATTTGGCTTCCCAGTAAATAATGCGCGATTACCCACATGCTTTAGTGAATGTTATTGAATCGACTGGCTGCTCACGCGGAAACAACTGCCACTAAATAGATTAAATGGACGTGCGTATGTGACTATTGTTTCGGAAAAAATGAAAATTGCAGTTGCTGATCGCCAGGTCATGCCTGGGGCTGGCGTCGTCAACAGATGACAATCACGCTGGTGATTGGAATGGAAAATGTTGCTTCGAACAGTTCCGCCTCATTATTGTTCTATATAGACGCTTGATGTTTAGGAATTTTTGAAATTGAACGGTGTGTACGAATGAATATTGTTTTAGGTTTGGTTCAGCTTCATGTTCGAAAAATTATAGTTTGTATATCACAATTATAAGCATAGCAATGGAATATGAAATTGTATATATAAGTAGACCAAAGCTGTATTTTTATCTCCCACATATTTATTGCGGCAGATCAAAATTTTTGGGGTTTCAATACTTCCAAGATGTTTATGTTACGAGCTGATTAGATTTTAGGCGCAAATCATCATTAAATTAAATTAAAAATTAAAAAAAATTATTTTGTTTTACTCAAAAACAATATTAACCAGAATTTGTATTTGGTATTTATTTATATTTTGTATTTTGGTCAGTTGCACCAAGGAAACTTAAATTATAAACTTGGTTTAAATAAATAAAAGCACATCGATGTTACATGTCATATGGAATAATTATCATTGCTGTAAAACATTCGATTTGCTTTTGTCCAATTAATCTAAGTTTAAAATTTAAGTGTGATTGGTGCAACTGGCCTTTAGAACTTTAAATTTTCAGGAAGTTGTGTGTTGCCCACGTCAGATTCTAGTGGCAATTTGTGTTCAAATTACGAACTGTATAGATTTTGGTAGCCATCCAACAACCAGAAGTGGTAGCATATTTGAAGGCCTATAAGATATTTTGAACATAGCTCAGTAAATAAGTGAGTTATAGTATTTGGTTATTTCTATTATTTTTCTATTTTATACCGTTTAAAATTTGTTCCAGCGATTTACAAATGAGTAACAAGTAAAATGTTGTACAATACACGCAAGGTAAGTAAGGTAACTGTTTTTACTGTATCAAGGAGATGACAGCCCGCCGGTTATTTTCTCAGCATCAAAAACTGTTTTACCTTGCTAGTAATGTAAAATACTATTAAAAGAAATAAAATAAATTTAGAATATTGCTACCTTCTATCCTTTCCAGTCTCAGAGTTGCTCCTGCATTCACTCACTGTATTCTCCATAATCAACAATTATTGAAAGAAAAGTATATGTTTCTGTAACACCTTAACTCACTAATAAACTAAACACTGCACTAGTTTCACTGCACTAACACTGCAATAATATTAAAAATGAACACAACAAAAATCAAACGTCCTTATAGTTCAAACGTTAAAACTATAGTGAAGCTATTGTCTTACAAAGACTGAGCACTGTACTCAACAACTTGAGTTGAAACAAGTTTACTAAGTTTCTACGTGTAAAAAATATAAAAATATATTTACGTATTGTATTTATTTTGAAGTGTACCATTGACCTATATTATTTATTGTGCATGCAGAAAAATTACATGTACTTTTAATAGTATATTATACGTGATTTTTTCCAGAGTAAACTAAAGCACGAGCCTTAGACGATATTTAATTGTTAGCATACATAATTGAATACCGTGAGGAAAAGTGATCAAATAAAGTGAAAAATGAACAAAATAATCAAATCAAAGGTAACTATCATAAATTTTATTACAATTCTAATCATTTTGAAATACATAATACTACATAGATATTAGGGTTTTGAAAAAATATTATGTACACTGCAGGAGAGAAGTGTATTTTTTCCCTTATTGGGTACTATTTACGTATCGTGCTTCAATTTATTCCACGGCAAAAAATCATTCACTTCTCTCCCTTAACATATAATATACTAAATAATATAAATACAAGATGAGATATGCAAGAGAATGAACATCGTATAAAACTTCCTTCTTTCTTGAACTAATGTAAAACTATCTACCAACTTAATAATTTTGTAATATAGCGATATAAACAATAATAATTGTTTGCTGCATAGAACTTGTTGTTTAGAGTAAAATTTATTCCAATTTATGAAGTTTAAAGAGTTCATGACTTTATAAAATTTTTAATAAATTCTGTTTTAGTTTGTTGCACCTCCTGTTAGTACCTTTAATTGAGTTGCTACGCATATTTATTTTCAAGGAGCAAAAACAATAAGTGCAAAAAAGTGCAGACATGAGCATATCATGCTGGTATCACTTTCTTCATCCAGATTCCTCTACAGTTGCAGCAGCATCATTTTGGCTAATCCAGCCTTGAAAAATGAGAAAAGCTAATCCTTTAAATATATTATTTAAGTAAACCAAGTTGTTTTTATTAACAGCAAATCCTTTTAGCATAAATTGAATTGTAAAAGTACATAACGCATTAACTAATTGCTAAAACAAAACTCAAACTACGTTTGTGCGCTTCTAGGATTAAAACTCTTTTAGTCAGTGCTTTACGTTGTGTTAACAAAAAATCCATATGCAATTTATCTCGGAGGTAATACATTGCTCGCGTAAAAAAGCAGACTGGAGCAGATTTTCTTTTTAATTCATATGTAGTAAGAGATTCGTATTTATTTTTACAGAAATTCATTTATATCTGCGCTGCTTATATCAGCTGTTATAATAAATTTGCATACAGACTGAATTTCATTTTTATTTTTTGGTAAGGGATTTTTATCTGCATACAGTGCTTTGTAAATATTAAAGCTGAATACGATAAAAAAGCATATTGCACAAAGAAAATTCAATTAATTTATTTAATATGTGGACGCTCCAGACTAGAAAAAATTAAATATCTTATTTTATAATACTATGAAAGCAGATTATTTGCAGTGAATCTTTTTATATTTTGTGATTTTAAGCAAGGCTGCGGGCTTTCGTGGTTATTGCCTGGCAACAAGTTTTCGAAAGATCTGTCACATTATTTTTACTCTCTTGTTATAATATTATTGAGTATATTTCAAAATGATCTTGTTATTAAATTTTGAGTTAGTCATCGTGAAAATTGTAAAATCGTATTGTAGGAACCCAAAGCGTGTCCTACATATACCGTGTGTCCCACGTAAATGTTGGCATAGGCAATTAACATGTAAAATCAGTTTTTTTTGTAAATAAAAAGTATCCGGCAAAAAATTATGCATCCAAATTTTATATGACAATACATCCAATATTCCTACATCTTATTTAATACAGATTACTTTATTTTGATACCGCAATTTAATGTAATTAATAATAATAATTCCTAATTTCCGCCTACTCTTTTCATTGCTACTGACGTATAGTGCCTGCAATTTGTTTTTAATATTTTAATCTGTCACTGTCATCAAGAATACATTAAATATCGAGAACCATCTAAATATTATTAGAATGTATTATGGGGGCGCAGTGCAAGACAAATATATGAATATTTCACAGGAATGAACGCTGAATGGTTTCCATCGCCAGAAATTGACAGTGACAGATTAAAATATTTAAAACAAATTGCAAGCACTATACGTCAGTAGCAATGAAAAGAGTAGGCGGAAAATTAGGAATTATTATTATTAATTTCATGAAATTGCGGTATCAAAATAAAGTAATCTGCATTAAATAAGATGTAGGGATATTGGCAGTATTGTGATATAAAATTTGGATGCATAATTTTTTGCCGGACACTTTTTATTTACAAAAACTGATTTTACATATTAACTGCCTATGCCAACATTTACGTGGGATACACGGTATAAGCGAGAAGTAATAGAAAAAGTACCAGTGGCATTAGCTTTATGGAGTAGCATGCAAAAACCCTTCGTCATCATTGATTTCATTTGGGCAAAAAATTCCACGCTGATATAAATATATAAGTGCTATAACCCAGTCCAGATAAATATGTTTTCTATTAGAATAATGTGTAAATATTAGAAATATATAGAAGCGACGAATTTCATAATTCGTCCGAAACCGAAAACGTTTGAGCTCTGAAATTGTGTCCTGTTTATCTGGCAACTTTGGATCTTGATTCGCGCCTGCAAACGCCAATAGTGGCAGTCGGCAGCGTGTGTAAGTACGCAAGGTATATACATTTATTTAAATCACGGCAGCGTTCCTCCTTGCGCCGCTGTGTTATTTACTAAACTTTGAATGGAGCTGGGACGTTAGAGTTGTCTCGCGCCGCATCAAGACGCAGTGTTATCGCGTTCCCCGCGGGAACCAACTTCTTGATATGTAAATGCGCACCTCCGCGCCACCGAGCCAAGGTTTGCTCATAAAATAACATGATTTTGAATAACTTATTTACCGGAGAGCGCGAGATCCGGCAAACGTGTCAGCTGTTTGTTTAATTCATTATTAATTTATACTTCGAATCGCATTAAATACAATACGTTCCCGGCCATATCATTAACGACGTTTCCCCTTTCTGTCAATACTCAACAGTAATTTGATATACGGTTTCACCAGATAGACATGGAAATTGATTAATGTGGATAATTCGCATTAGATCATTATACCGTCACTGCTCTGGATTCTGATTTAATAGACACCAAAAATTATGTCGCCATCATTCCACACTAACTAAAATTCAAGCTAATATCTTTAGTAAAGCTGGTAGTCCTGAGCTGGCAAAGGAAGCAGAAAAACAATTCGATGTAATGGATTGGCACATATTTTAAACGAGCCAAAAGTTACACTAGTGTTTGCGAGTTTGGGATATGCCATTCCGTCACATGTTGTAGACAATACTTTCTAAAACAAGATTTTGGAAATTATACAAAGAATACAAAACTGTTGATAACGTCAAACTCAATAAATAAAGTATTGCGTTTATATCTTCCGTTTTTCCCTATTTCATATCATTAGAAATAGGTAAAAGTTATGCATTAAAACAATGGATTGTTAGGGCATATCTCAGTTAATATTTGATTTAGAATAAATTTAAGCTGCAATGTTTAATTGATACCTTTATATTTTGTGTCATTAAAAAGGTGGAGGTTATGTGTTAATGTTCCAAGGGGCGCAAAAGTGAACATCTGAAGATGCACTCAATTTGTGAAATCTATAAATTCAAAACAAACGTAGACGAACCACACATCGTTATACTTGCGACAATGTTTTTGACAAATAATAATTGAAACATTTTTTGTTTGAATAATTTTTCTTTTTTTTTGTACCGTTTAAAATTTCATTAATGAATAAATTAATTGTTAAAATTACATTATTTAAATATGCCAAAGCAGAGTACCACATTAATTGTGATTTTTTTTTATATTAAAAAAAAAGTTTTATCAAAATAGTATGGAGGCAGTGTCCTGTCCATAGGTGTGTTCATTTTCGTGTCCGCCCCTCTTAAAACATCTGCTTTATAATATTTAGAAGATGGAACTTTATGTGAAAAAATGTTTATTTGGAGTAGAAACATTAACCTTAGTTACGCAGTTGGGTTGTTTGCGTTACATGCTTTTGAGTGCGCGTTCTCATGTGCAATTACGTTTTGGACAACAAAATAAATATAGATAATTAAAATGTCCGTGTAATGGTCAGTAAAGTTAGCGAAGTACATATTTATTTTAATTCCTCTTTCACGAGGAACATTAAATATTATATATGTCCACATAATCGTTTTATATCCTTTGGAAATGAAATTTGCTTTATTCACCAGAAAGCGAACTCCGAAAACTTATTTCAGTTGTCAGTTTGATTGCGGAAAGGTATTCTGTAATATTAAACCGCAGGGATCGAATGATTACAATCTAAAGGACAGAGGACTATAGATGTAGAGCCAACACCTTGAAAACTGAGTACTAAGTATATTCCATTAATTGTTAATCTTCACAGGAAACATTCTTGTAGTGTGTATGAGGAACTTGTAGCACGTTATGCAAATAGTTCGAGAGCCACTGATTCCAAGTGGTATTGAAGTGTGATGTGTCATGGAATTATTCCGCGTACCGCACTTTGCCTGCCTACTCACTGCGGTTTCATATAATTATACGCCACTTTGATATTCATAGCGATATGCATTATAGATCTAATTGATTTTCTTAGGCATCTGAAATTAAGATACGAGCTGAAATAAGATTACAGTATTAAATTTACAATATATTAATTAATAGAATCTAATAGCATCAAAGCTAAATTACCATACAGATTTTTAAGGCCAGCTTCTTCCATAATCTTAACACGTACTCATACAATATACATTAACGTTGCTTATAACATATTCTCAAGAGATTAATTTTTCGCACGTTTCTTACACAATATATTATTTTTTCTACTCGTATATAAATATATACATATCATTTTACAATTGGCAATTGTATTTCTTAAAAAAAATATTGTAAACTTAGTTTGTGGAATATTGAATGTACAGGAACAGAGAGTTGAAAAAGTTATGATGAACTTTTTTTATCACAAACCATTACAATCGGTAATTATTTTGTAGAAATTACTAGAAACCTAACTTATGGGGTATTAAATAAATTATTTTAGGGTAAAAAGTTGAGAGACTAACATAAAAATGGAGGATCTCAGTGACGAATTGTCCTCGCTGATATAGTAGCTTGAAAGAGAGAAAAGTAATGATGACCTTTCTTCGCCAATGTATATGTACTGACATGGAAGCGAGGAACGAAGAGACGAGCTTTCTTCGATAATTGTTTGGTATCAAATACAAGATATTTAAGAAAACTCAATTTATTTTTCTATAATTTTAGTTGAAATCTTCTTCAGTATCGCGGAGCCTAGGGGTCAGACCTGCGAAGCAGGTCGAACGTCTTGTAATACTATACAATTTTACCTTCCGCTTACCTCTGAGTAAGGGAGGTATTGTTTTTGGTCAAAAAATTATGTAGGGAGATTTCAAGGAATAAGCACGTTTTAGGGTCCCTACAATACGATTTTAATATTTTCGCCATGATGTCTGTATGTATAAGGGAAAATGTTGTACTCAATTTATTTGTATCTTATTGTGTTATTTTATACAATATTTTAAGAAAAAATAACAATTGAAATGACAACAAAATCACAAAAATCACCAACATAAAGTTTTCATTTAAGCCAAAGGTATTGGTTGGTATTGTTTTTGAATCTGATTTTAACAAAATTAAAAAAAAAAAATGTTTGAAATAAAGAATGTAAATAATATTGTTCTAAATCTTTTTGATTCGAATGAAATTTACTCTATCACATTTATTTATTAAGATGTCCAAAAACCCTGATGGCCAGGCCTTCAAATAATCTAACATTTACTGTTAATGAATTGTTCCCAAAATCTAATCTATTCATAACATTAACAAAATACTTCCCTTACATATGTATGTGCGGGAGGTAAAGACGATAGAATTTAAGATATAAATATTTCGAATTAAACAATTTTCCTTTGTATGATTTTAAGTAGGCCAAATGATAAGATTCAAGGCTCGTATGTTGCAGAATATCATATACTCGTAAATATTTACTAAAATTATGCACAATACAAAACAAAAATATATTTCTCATAATTTTATATTTTCTATATGTAGGCTTACAAACAAGAATCCAGGTAGTAATTTTACATAAGCATATCCTGCAGGCGTAGGTATATTAAATTATACCGTAACTATAACAATAGAAAAAGTAATATAATATAAAAAGTCAATTAAAGCGAAGCTGTATAAGCGCCTGTTAAGCTTTTCATAATAGGAGAGTATACGTTAGTAATAATAATAATTAGTTGTACGCGAGTGTTAGATTTATCCGAAGTGAATCAGATGGTATCTCCTCAAGATCAGCTGATAAAAGGAACGATATTATTAGCAGGAGCCAGAGAGTAGGAGGAAACCGTTCGAAATCATCCAGCAATCTCTGATAATTACGCTTCCATTTATGGCCGTATCATACGCAGTAAACATGCAACAACTAATTGGCACTTGCCACTGATCAAATTCATTTCAGCCTATCGAAAATTATTATAGAAATCATAAATTATTCGTTGCGCAGCCGTTCTAACATTGCCAGCAATCAATCTTCATGTGTCAAATGGTTTCACGAGAATTATTCATAAAATTCCATGCTAAATTCGAGCAACGTGCATATCATACCGTTGACCGAACAATATGCATTGATTCGTAGATTAAAATAATAACAAACAGAAATAGAAATACCAGTGCCTTATTTTATAATACGCAAAAGTAAAGAATTCCTTTTCAAAAATATTTTTCATTTAAAATCGAGATTACAAAATAATTCCTGCAATACTTTCAGGTAAGAGTTTTAAATTGAATAAATATTTATTTCAAAAAAGGATATAAATATAGATTGTGATATGGTAATTAAGCCTCGACCCCGTTTTGATTATAATTCAGGATAAAATTTTTCATTTCATAAAAATCACCCCAATGGTTTAACCCCCCAATAATATCTATAGCCGATGATATTATTTCACGGCTTAAAATTGCACATTGCAGTAAAAATGTTCAAACGCAATTTAGTAACAACCATAATTTTATATTTTTACTCTCAGGGTAATTTGCGATATTTCGTAAATTTTCGATACATGAAACCACCCTTGTAGTGTCTCCTCCATCAACATCTTATAGGGTTGTTATTTTATGATACTGCTCGCAAAATATATCGTACACCGAGATCTACTCTATTCTCTAAATGCTTAGAGTGAAGAAAAGAAAATATTAACCCTAGAAATACGAGTACAGTTAGTATTAATTGAATAATATTTCCATTCCTTTTGCATGCAATAAGGACCATTTGGTTACCTAAATATTAGTATTTCACGATATTTCAGACAAAATAATATCAATATTTATCAGGAAAATTGTAAGACGGCCATGAAAAATTAAACTAAAACCAAAAATATTTGACATTTCTAAAAACAGATTTAGAATTGTTTATTACAGTGTTGTATTATTTTCAGTAATAATATATGAAGAGATTGACAATAAATTGAAGATAATTTGACAGGTCTTTCGAAAACTTGTGACCAGGCAATAAGTTTGCGAAATATACTGGAGAATTATTTTCTAATTTATCGAACTCTGGAGTTATATTTAGCTAGATCATTTATTTTATTTAATCATCAGACTAAATCTATCTTTTCTGCTCATTTTTACTTGTGTTGATGATAACTATCTGACATCTGTCAACAAAAACAAAAAAGCTACAGAGAATATTGCCGGGAATAATCACAAGAGCATTATTCTTAGTATATTAATGACAGGATTGGTTAAAACGCAGACACGTGACATACAACGAAGTATTTGATTGGTGTTAAGAAACGTCAAAAAATAATCTGTAAAAATTTTATAGAAGATTGTAATTATATAAAGAGTTCATATTTTCCCTTGACCGAATTACAATTTTCCTAATAAATATTGATTTTCATTTGATTGTTATATCGTGAAATAAGTAAATAGGTAAAAATGTATAGCAATATAAAAAATAGCATTAAAATCCTTATATTTCACATTTCTACATCCGGTACAATTTTCAACGGAATATATATTTTTCTACGTATGCTAACAATTAATTAAATAAAATGTACTACTTTTTTCTCTCGTAATACATTTTAGGAACTATTGAAAGAAATTCAAATTAATGATTGTCCGGGAGAACATTTCCATTCGTCATTCGTTTAATATGCTTAATGTATTTCAGCAGATTCGCTTTTTAAAATATTTTGCTATGTCATGGACCAATTGCATGTATCATAAATTTCAGTTTAACTTACATTAAATATTTGTTTTTATGTTTCGTTACTCGAGTAGAACTGAAATATTTATGCTGCTATTTCGATTTTTACGTGAACGAGAGGTTCTTGAAATTCTTCAAATAAGTGAAATTATTATACAAATTCATCGACTCATTGAACTATGATGGATAACAAAATGAAATGTTTGCTGAAATATAATGCATTCCTTTGTGTACTACTTTTCCTAAACGTACCTTGCATTTTGTTATTCTTTATAAACGTTTGATATGAAAAATTTTCGATAGCTATTTATAAGATTTACAGTCTTAATGGGATTACAATACTTTTTAATAAATCCCATTAAGACAGTAAATCTCTATTGAAAAGTATAGTTTATGTAAGAGTACTGTGCAATACATAGATGACGTAATAATTTATAGTTGCATAGCTGCAATAAAAACGTGAAAAATAAAATAATTATAGGTATTTGATTATAGCATTTTTTGGTGGGGTTGAGCTGGTAAAGTAATTGAGACATAAAATTGTATTAATAATTGTATTGGTTCGAACAATAAAAACAGTGTGTTAAAATCACAATAAAAAGTTTTAAATCAGCAAGAAGCAGATGAAATGTAAATACGCTCCATTGTTACCAAAATTGGGACAAAAAGTGTCGGGTACTTTAGGAAATACTTTAATTTACGTAAAATAAATCGATTCGAAACACGATCGCATAAAAAACTAATTTAATGTTTCGGTTTTGTTTCACATGATTGTTCATGTGGCGTGCTTTGAAATCGCATTGTTTCACTAGCTTTCATTTAATTTCAACGTTGATAATAAAACGGAATGAGCCACAAGCTCTGTCGCGGAAAAAAGCCAGTAACACAAAACCTCCATAATGTGTTAATCGAAATTGAAAAATAAAAAAATGTTGTTATTGGTATCATTTGAAAAGATAGCATGGCTCTGCGTGGGTTAATTGAATTCAGCTTCATATTTGTTGGAAACATTAAAACGTAATTAATACTTGCTAGCATTATTCCGACCAATAGTAAATGGTGGAGATGAATTAGAAACCACAGAAAAGAGATTTTTTTTCAAGTATGGGTTTTTCACTTTGTGAATTTTAAAATAAAAGCAATATAATATTTTCCTGTTAAATAATTGAAGATCCTGACGGTCGATTTTCAATTACTATTATATCTATTTTCATGCCGATCATCGTTTAACCCTAATTCATTTTCATATAAATATTTTGCCTTGATTCAAAGTAATTACTTATAAATGAATATTGAAAAATTACTGTTTTACTAGCATTATCAATAAAAAAAAAACTAGGTAATGACGAATCGAATTTGTTAATTTCATTTACTAAAATTTACATTACATTTACAAATTTTAATATGATATGTAATATATAAAAATATTATATAGGTGATTCAGAACATTAAAAATTAAAAATCCTGATTGTCTGAAGAAATATATAGAAATGTTTTCCTCTTGTTGAGAGAATCAACAAAATAACCAAACATTACTTTGTAAACACAGTGTAGCATATCAGCTACAACATAACTATCTCTCGTGTCATGAAACCTCTCCACACATTCTAAATATCTCTGACCTATGAGACACTGCAACTCCGGGACAGTTATAAGTTATAACAAAACCACTGCTTGTTGTTTGGCCACAGCGAGGCTCCGAGATTCCCAGGATCCCAGGACGGGTCACTACATCTTACATTCATCCAGTCAGCGTCAGCGACCCTAACCGACAACCCCGGAACTTACAGTACGTGTACTACCCGCATCTTAACACAACACACACGCACGCCTTGTATAGGAGTTCGTACGTGATGTACTCGCTTCTTACGTGCTCATACTTCAATTAAACATAAGATGAATATGTTTATTTACACTAGAGCAAAACACGAAATAGTAATTTTGACTTAACAATCTAGGGTTATTATAATTAGATATTTAAAAAAAAAACTTTATCTACGACCGTTATTAAAAGTGGCTCTTTCAACGGTTTCTTAGCAAGATAAATAAGTCACTTTCTGACACAAGTGTTAAAAGTAACATATCATCGTATTAAAATAGTATATTGTACAACGAGCATGGAATGGTACTCATTTCCTACGAGTATGAGAGTTTGTAGCATGAGCCGAGTATGAAAGATTATGAAAATCATACGAGTATGAAATGGACATTCCATGCGAGTTGTACACTATACTTTTTCTACGACCACGATATTATTTCCAAATTAATTTAATTTTAATAATACATTTGTCCCGATTTCACCATTCCAATATTTGACAATTCTAAATAAGTATCCTAACAATGGCACCTATACTTAAATGAACTAATCTGTATTGAAATACTCACAAAACAAATTCATTTCGCACGATGCTTGCAATGTACCTCATATCCCTAGCAACAACTAACATATAATGAGCAGATTTCTCAGTGGTCGTAGAAAAAGATTTTTTTGTTACATTCAATACGTTATTAACGATTTGTATCAATAAACCAACAAATAAAACCCTACCTTTTAAAATATCATTATATATTTTTTAGTATTTACTAATCCACTTGTAAGATCGGTCATAAAATGTTGTATAATTTATAAAAAAAAAAAATTAAACCGCCGAAAAAAGAAACTGAAAAGTGAAAAATATAATAAACCCATTTGGTCTTAATAACTAAACTCCTAAACTAATGTAAGTATCTAATTTTGAGTCGGCGACTCATACATCTTAGCTGAAACTGTTGACCACACCAAACTTTTATAGTATATTGTATAACTAGTGCTGAAAGTTGAATATTTCACACGAGTGTAAAGTTTGAGCCACGAGCTGTGGTGTGAAATATTTTATTTACATAAAAATGTTAAAAATGTTAACGTCATTGCTATCAGAATTCACCAACCTTCTTAATCCGTGGAAATTCAGTAACTTATCTGTCAACCTGTCAAACAATTTCTAAAATAAATTTTTTAGGTTAGTTCACTCAGTTATGGCAGCATGTGATCACACAAAATTACTAGTGATATACAATGACCAACTTTTAGTAATAGTTTTGTAGTTGTCGTCGGAAAATATTATTTTCATAATTTCGTTAAGTGGTTATTCTCAAATAAAATTCTAGTTTTTCAAATATTAAAAAATTGCTGGAATTGTTGTCAGTGACAATTTAATATTGAAGAGTTCATAGAATCTGCATACTTCATAAAATTCCATAAAATTGGAAAATTATTGGTACAATATAATGAAAAGCAAACTACGTTTTACAACGTTTTTTGAATGCGTAAACTAATAATAAAATAATTGATATTGCAAACAGCTGTACATATAAATATTAATATACAATTCATATTCAAATACCATATATTCAAAAATTCAAATAAGAATTTAATAACCAGGTTTTCAATTCATTAAATATTATTGACAATAATACCTACAAAACCTTTGTTGAGGCTGCAACTCTGACATATAACCTCCAAAATATAATAAATAAATCAAAACAACTAATAGATATCAAGATTAAAAATGAGTCAGTGATTTATAATATGCTTTAATATTTTATAATAAATCTAAAGCTATTGCATAGAATAAAATAAGAAACATTTTTAAGAAGGGCTATCCCTATAAATTCAAATTACAGTACAACTGTATAAACTACCATTTTGTAAGTATAGTTCCTGGAACAGATTGTGCAAGTAAGAAATATAGTAGTGGAATACACGTCGTAATAAAATTTATGACAGCAAACCAAGAATATTAATTTCTCAAGGGTGGTACATTAGTAATTAACTGTAACACTAATTGCTTTAAACAAGACAGATTTAGAAAGTTAATTACAGCGGATTGTCTACGAATACGAACATACTCCATTGTGTGATTCTGGATTTCAAGTAAACGTATTTTCATAAAATTTAGATACTTTTAACTCTACAATAGATACTTCGAGGGATTCTTTGGTTGGTACCACGAGCTCCGTGTTTGGGTGTTTTTAGAGCAGTGTTTTCACTTTGGTTTTAGCGCTGTACAATATTCTAAAATTATTTCTTGGCACAGCTCTAACTGAGACTAAAACACTTCTCTTAAAACACCCAAGAACAGAGACTGTGGTATCGCCCATTGCCTCTAAGATATTTAATATGTTTGAATACATTTATATATTTTATCCAACACCTCTCAATAAATGCTCTAAAACTATGGCGATTTTAAACAAGCAAAGTAACAGATTATCCACTAGTGGGTATAATTTTGAGAAAATCCACTAGTGAGTATTTTTTTATTTATAACAATAATAATAACACACAACACCTTGGTGATCACTTCGATTGACAGTTTAATTTAAAAATTTAAAGCATGTCACTGTCAAATAATATTTCTTTTATAAATTTTACATTTATTACGAGGTGTTGGATAAAACGTTATACTTCACACGTGGGCAAAGTGGAATTACCCACTCGATAAAATTATCAAACTCAGCCTTTGGCTTCGTGTGCTAAAATTTCTCTCGTGAGTAATTCCTTACTTTGCCCACTTGTAAAGTAAATAACTATTACCTTATTTTGGCTACAGATTTCTGTAAAATATTTTTTTACATGATATTCTATATTTTTTAATAATCAATTATTAACCTGATGAAGACTGCAGTCGAAACGTTGGTGTTTCATAGGATTTTATGACTGCTTCTTCAAAAATTGAGTTTTAAAATTCAGTTGAGAAACCACTCTTCTATTGGAATTAATGAAGAGTAACTTTTTAAAGAAAAGCAGTGAAGTGAACTTTTAGAAGGACCCGTTAGCGTCAGGGTCAAGCCCTCTTAGTTCTATTTAAATTTTGGGCATTATTTATTAATACAATTAAATTATTCATTTAAATAATAAATTGATATTGCAAAATATATAAATATCTAAATTTCGGATTATTGTATTATTTGTATCTTTTGTCTTAAAATATAATTTAAATCCTCAAAATGATTCATGTTGAACACAATACAATATATTTTTAGATTATTTTATACGTAGGAACATAGCAAGCGCAAACTAGAAATTAATTGAACTTGTTTCAACCGAATACTGCATTGTGTTCGTTCGCTGTGATAGACAAACGTATGATTTAGTACATTTTGACGTTTAAGTGTAATGGAAGCTTGATTTCTGTGCTGTTATATTTTATTAATATAGGTGATAGTGAAGTGCAATGCAGTGATACAAATGCAGAAATTTGTGCATTAGTGAGTTAGGTGTTACATAAACATTCGTGTATGTGTGTATTAGACTTTCATGGCAATGAGAGTGACCTGACAGGAACCAAGAACTACCGTGGATGTAAGGTAGGAATACAAATATTATATCTGTTTTATCTCGTAATACATATGAGCTAGGTATTGTAATGGATACAAATAAAGTATATTTGCCTGTAGTGTATATTTGGGCAAAACTCATTAGTGCATATGGTGTCAATTACCAAAGCTAAGTTTAGATAATTAGGTAAAACACTTATAAGAGAATAATTATGAATATCTGCAGAGCTCAAATATATAAAATGATCAGAAAGAATTCAAGAAGTATTAACAACAGACCAAAACTGAATAATATTTTATTGTATTTTCGAATAGCTTAATAAATTTATTTTATCTAACACCTCTCAATAAATGCTCTATAACTATGGCGATTTTAAACAAGTAAAGTAACAGATTACCCACTAGTGGGTATAATTTAGAGAAAATCCACTAGTGAGTATTTGTTTTTGTTTATAACAATAATAATAACACACAACACCTTGGTAACTACCTCGATTGACATTTCAATTCTAAAATTTAAAATATTTGTCACTGTCCAATTATATTTCTTTAATAAATTTTTCAATTATTAAGAGGTGTTGGATAAAACGTTATGCTTCACACGTAGGCAAAGTCAAATTACCTACTCGATAAAATTATCTCACTCAGCCTTCGGTTTCGTGAGCTAAACTTTCTCTCGTGGGTAATTCCTTACTTTGCCCACTTGTAAAGTAAATAACTATTATCCAACACCTCTCAATAAATGCTTTATAACTATAGCGATTTTAAACAAGTAAAGTAACAGATTATCCACTAGTGGGTATAATTTAGAGAAAATCCACTAGTGAGTATTTTTTTTGTTTATAACAATAATAATAACACACAACACTTTGGTAACCACTTCGATTGACATTTTAATTTCAAAAATTTAAAGCATATGTCACTGTCAAATAATATTTCTTTAATAAATTTTGCATTTTTTAAGAGTTGTTGGATAAAACGTTATACTTCACACGTGGGCAACGTGGAATTACCCTCTCGATAAAATTATCACACTTGTAAAGTCAATAACTATTGTTTATTTTAATGCTAAAATAATCAAAGAGCCACTAAAGTGTTTTATTGTGAAATTAATACTTTATTTTTTATACAAATTTAAACTACAATGTGTTGCTATTCAAATGTTGATATGCAGTAGCGTAGATACGGGTGGAGGGGTTACGGGTCCATACCCCTTCGTTTTTAAAACTGGTTGGGATATTAAACATTAAAAAAAAAGTTCAAACAATATAATAAATATGGCTGTCTTCAGCGAGTTAACTACGTATAATTCATTTAAATGAAACTTCTGTATTTCTAAAGAATATTTTTTATACTTTTTTTATTTACAAGCTATGTTGATGCATAATTAATATTCTGAACAATGTATAGAAATATTAAGAAGCAAAACAGCCAAAGAAAAATTACAGCAAATTATAACCATAAGATTGAGCCATTCGTTATTAAGAAGGTTAAAAATAACAAATATATTAAACATCAGCCAAGAATTTCAGTTCAAAATGCGAGCTACCATAGTAAATTTTAATTAATAGAATACACAGAACAAGGAAGTTCTATTAACAAATCAATGTCGGAGTAACAACTTGGTTTGCTGCTTACACTAAGACCATAAAATGAATATAAAAAATCAAACGAGATGTAACTATTCGATTACAAAGAGCGCCGATACAAAGCTGATAAGTCGTCTGCGGCGGCCATATCACCGACAAGATGGAAGAGATAAGTAAATAAAAAAATCAGGTGTTACTCGGTCGTTACCAGACACAGACCCGGCGTTAGAAGTTCAGTTTCTCAATTTGTAATTAGAGAGCCGCTGACTTGGATTAATTACAAGAAATCAGACGAAAGCAGAAATCACGGACCTTCGTTATTAATTAATGTTCAAATCTAAGATGAAAAAGTCGGAGAAGTGATTTGAAGCGTGTGCCAGATGATCAAAATTTTATCTCGATGACATGGTCAAAATGTGATTTTTTAGATGGGTTCTTTTTTCTTCGTGTCGAGTGCTCACTTTCAATAAATGTTTAAGTAGACCGAACTAAGAACTTAATTACATAAATATAGCTTTAGTTGCACTGATTAATGCATTATTAACATAATATATGGATTAACCGGATACCAAATGTTGAAATAAGATATTCTATAGGCAGATTTTTTAATGAGATGTAGTAAATTCGTTCAGATGTTTATAGCCAATCAATGAAGACAAATTTGATACGCCAAAATCTTTGAAATTTTTTCTTAATAACTGTACGCTTTTCTCGTTATATTTGTCTATGATAAAGCTTCATATTAGTATGAAAGATGGTGTTTAATTTATATTCTGGTTGTGGTTTCTTTTCGTGCGAAATCTACAGAGGTTTCTTCTTTTTGCGACGACCACTACTGAAAATTATATTTTCTCCATACTAAATAAAGCTTGAAAATTGTATAGTTCGCACAGTCATGTGGAATATCAGGGATAATTATTTCACACGTCAGTGTTACCAACTTACTAATAATATGATACTGTATAATATTAATATGTCAAGTATAATTATATTTTGATATCATGAAACAATTAATAATTATTTCAAAGTTTATATAAATCTTCGTTTTCAATATTGAAATTACAAAGAAACTACAATATCAATTTTTTAAAATAAAATGTGTCAAAATTTAAATTGTTAAAATCTAAGGCTAAGAATAATATAAAAAACTTAAATTTATCCCCTAAGCCTTATAATTTAAGGCTTAGTGGATAAATTTAAGTTTTTGATAAAATGTGTCATTTTTGTTTTTATATTACAACATATAGATTAATAGTTGGTAACACTGCGTACATTTGCGCTTGCGCCGTGCTTTATGCTTGTAATCATAAACGTCAAAGAGTTTGAGACGCCATTTTTTGTTTCTGAATAGTAAGAATTATTATTAATTAAATCTCGACGAAAGTGTAAACGTAGAAAAAGTATAGTGCGCAACTCGTGAAAAATTACCTATTACACGCTTATTTGATTCTCACAACTCGCGTGAAATAGATAACTTTCAGCACTTGTAGAACAATATGATATTATGAGTGCCATAAAATTTTAATAAAACGGTTGATGATTGTTTATATTAATTTTAAAGACAATACAATAAAAGGTAAATATCAAGGAACCGTAACATTTTAATTAATAAACACAAACAACGCTATAAATTAATAAAATAAATACAAAATATTCGTAAAACTTGTGATAAGATTCAGGTAGAACGATTATTTGATTAATTCTGAATCGACAATACTAATGCAAAAAATTGTACGCCATCAAAGTAAAATATAAAATGTTGAATATGAATATTTTATATCATTTAATGAATTATTTTTGAACTGTGTCAAATAACCACGAGGCAGGTAAAAGTATTACTAATTTATAGATCGTAAAATTTTTGCGGTTAAATTTTGCCAGTTATGTGGAATTAATTTTGCAGAACTGCAAATAAAATACAAGCAGAAGAAGAAATATGAGTATAATTTACAATTTCACTTGAAAACAACGCATTCCATATTCAGAATCTGCCACAAAACCAGCCAGAGATTTAAGAGGCTACATCTGTGAAGAAATTCCTCTCATTTAATATGTACAGCGCTCTGAAACACACGCTCACTTTTTATTAAAACCTGCAACTTTTACATTTTACGACCGGCGAGCACCATATGAAATTTTCAAATCTCCCCGATGCAAAAAGTGTAAGTGTCCTTTACGAATGTAAATTCACATTTGTCATGTGCAAACATGAAGAGCCGTGGTCGCCGTGCTTACTCACTAACACATTCGAGGATTTTATGGCGGGTTCAATATTTGCTGCTGGTTGGCGATCTTTTTTCTAACCTCAAATGCTCAAATCCGGTTTGAAGTTTTGATATGAGCACCATACTACTTTCTTATACAAATAAATTGTTTATTAGAAAATAAATTAAATACTCCTCCAAACTTAACTTGAAATTTATTACTTTTCTATAATTTAAACATGAATAAACTCATTGCTGTAGTACGCATCGTAATATGTCTTATATTTATCGAAATATGGCGATTTGTAATATTTTTCAAAATACGGAAATTTCCCCAAATATGACTTAAAATTGTATTTTTTTTTTTTATTACATTTCTTTATAATATTCGCGCCAGGAACCCCATTGCAGTAGAGCGCATCGTCATATCTATAATATTTTTCGAGATATGACGTTTTTTTATATTTTCTGAAGAGCAACTTTGAGGGGCTGTAACTCGAAAACTATACAAGATATCGAAAAATATCTCCAGTTTTGTGTGTTTCGTGCCATTTATAATAAATTAGGAAATTTTGAAAATTTTGAAATTTTTTTGAATTTTCTTTCAAAATTTCGATTGGAGATATCTCGACAAATATGAAAGATACAGAGTTGCAGTGTTCACCAATCGATTCAGCTCGTCTAAATACATAAGTATGCAAAGTTTCATAAAAATCGCTTGACGGGATGGAAAGTTAGAGCAAAAAGCCTGAAAATAGCGTTTTTTGTCCTGAAAGTCAAGGGGTACCCCTTGACGTCTGGCTTGAATTTGGCTATTTTAAGACTTTTTGCTCTAACATTTCAACCGGTTGTCCGAATTTTCTGAAATTTTCAGGGTTTATGTACTTCGTCGAGCTGAATCGATTTGTGAACACTGCAAGCCAGTATCTTTCATATTTGTCAAGATATCTTCAATCGAAATTTTGATAAAAAATTCAAAAAAATTTCAAAATTTTCCAAATTTACTAATTTATTATAAATAACACGAAACACACAAAACTGGAGATATTTTTCGATATCTTGTATAGTTTTCGAATTACAGCCTCTCAAAGTTGCTCTTCGGAAAATATAAAATCTCGAAAAATATTGGAGATATGACGATGCGCTCTGCTGCAATGGGTTTTCTGGCGCGGATATTATAAAGAAATGTAATAAAAATATTTTACAATTTTAAGCCATATTTGGGGAAATTCCGTATTTTGAAAAATATAAAAAATCGCCATATTTCGATAAATATAAGACATATTACGATGCGTACTACAGCAATGAGTTTATTCATGTTTAAATTATACATAAGTAATAAATTTCAAGTTAAGTTTGGAGGAGTATTTAATTTATTTTCTTGTAAACAATTTATTTGTATAAGAAAGTAGTGTGGTGCCTACACCAGATTTTTTTTGTAATGTCTTTACATTTATTAAATTGCTTTTTTTCTGGCGCGCCTATCGTTTTTAGAACTTATCCCTTATCAAAAATAAATTCTAATTTACTTCAACTCGCTCAGTTAAATCGTTCATACTATACAATAGTTGGAGCAGGTATTTCTGTTTATTGTCCTGACTTTATTTGAAACCTTTGAGAAGCGAATTTTTCGCACAAAAATATATGACGTACCGAAATTTGCGAAAGTAAAGTATAACACCCAAAATTTATAAACGGCGTGATGATATATTTATTTATTATTTTTATGTATTTGACGTCATCGCGAGCATTTCAGCTTGACTTTAAATTACTTTTGCATTTGACAGGTTTCACGTTTAATGATAAACTTTGATAATATCGATCAAGGGGGATGAAAACACTGAAGTGTCTAAGTTTTGAGCTTTTAAAGATACTGAACAACAAAGTTTTCTAGTTAAAAGCTCTATGGTACAATACTGACGTTCCAGACGTTAATTGATATAGTACCTATCTTGTTGGAATACCTTCTTTCACTATAAATATATGAAACTTGGAAAATTAGAAAATTAAATAGGAAATTGTTGTAAACACAGGTTATATTATTTTTTTATTTCTAACTGCTGTATAAATATAGTAATTATGTTTCATGTAGTTCTTTGCTTTTATTGTAATGCTAATGCATCTGGGTAATTTTCCATGACGTGTCTACATTAAGTAGACAATAAGGGAATGTCAAATGGTTGAGTTAGGGTAATGACATTTTCTGATATTTCAGATCGATATTACGGCATACAGTAGATACATACAAAGATTTGTACATTGTTATAGGCTTTCTTTGTACAAATACATTATTGAATTCGATAAAGTATTTGAAAATATTTAACTTCACTCTACATTTTATGTCCGTTATAATATTGTATCCAACACCTCTCAATAAATGCTCTATAACTAAAGTTATTTTAAACAAGAAAAGTAACAGATTACTCACTAGTGGGAATAATTTTCAGAAAATCCACTAGTGAGTATTATTTATTTATAACAATAGTAATAACATACAACACCTTGGTAACTACTTTGATTGACATTTTAATTTGAAAATTTAAAGCATATGTCACTGTCAAATAATATTTCTTTAAAAAATTTTTCATTTATTAAGAGGTGTTCGATAAAACGTTATACTTCACTCGTGGGCAAAATGGAATTTTACCCACTCGATAGAATTAGCACATTCAGCCTTCGGCTTCGTGTGCTAAAATTTCTCTCGTGGGTAATTCCTTACTTTGCCCACTTGTAAAGTAAATAACTATTACTTCATTTAATTTAGAAGTTATTAATGGTAACCTAAGAAATGTGTACTATATATGAATGTGGATGAGACGAAAGTAGTTGGGTGACACATGTCAACAAATGTTTTCTAGCGTTGTTTTGTTGTTTCAAAATGCATAAGTTAGTAGATTTAAACGAAAATATCAACATATAATTTTTCTTTCAAGTGTTGTAATTCGTAAACGTGACAGTGAGAAAAAATTATTTCAAACAACAATTGTAGATAATAATATTTGAAATATTACTCTAGTAAGAAAAATTGTCAGTAATCCATAATATACTGAGATATTTCAAAATAACTTGATAGGACTTCAAGTAAACTACCACTTCCGGTTATTGGATTATCACCAAAAACTAATCAGCTCTTCCAAAGGGGATACAATCGATATATACAAAATATCAAAATTATTGAGAAACCGTAATTCCAGAGATCAACACAGACTTACAGATTGACAGATAGACGAACAAACAGACAGACACACACATACATCATCGCGAAACTATTCAAATCGTATTCTAGGGACCCTAAAACGTGCTTATCCACTGAAAACTCACTACCGAATTTTTAACATGATTCCTATCCTAAAAAGTGCTAATTCAATGGAGGGTTATGATTTTGACGTCACAGGCACAAAACAGAAAGATGAGGTAAAAGTTGAGATGGAAGATCATAATACAAACATCCATGTTTTGACGTTTAAGATGATGTTTTAACAAGGTTATGTTTTTATTTTCCAAGCTTGTGATTTAGAAATCTTAATAAATTTAACATTTCTCATATATTCTTTATAGTAATGATAAGAGTCACTATTGCACAAACCATACACACACTTAATTTTTCATATTTAGCATCATTTTAAGAACTGTCATCTTGGCAGCTCACGTGGCTACTTTTTATTTGTATTTCGCCAATTGACATCCACTTGAATTTCATCGTAGTTCAAAGATGACATCAATAGATGGCAGCACAAAAATTTGCTTCTGTATAACCCTCCATTATTTCAAAATCAAATGTTTTAATAAATAGAAAGTCATTATAAATATAAAATTGGTATTGAAGTTTCACCACCTCTTGGCTTCTAGCGTGATCTACACGTCGTATACCATTTCACTCTTATCCTTTGATGAAGTATATCTTAATCAAGTATTACAATTTAAAAGTGAATACGAATTAATTTACGCCGAATACAAGTTTATATTTTGTTTTTGTTTACTGAATTAGGAATATATTAAATTTTTAGGTACTTAAATAGCGGATGTATATTTCTTACTAACAAGGATTAAGCCAATATTTATTAATTTCTCAACGTAAATTTAGAAAGTTGTCTCTAACCAAAATCCGTTAAAAACCACAACCTGTCAGTTTCCCAGGTCTGGATCGCCGTTGCGACGTACTTATGCAAATGAATCAACAATTAACACCAATAATAATCTCGATGGTCGCTAATCGCTTACTTCTTATTTTAATGGCCAAGTCGTGTGTCGTGTGTCCCTTGCACACGAAATCTTGCAAGCGATTTCTTACGATCTTAAACCTTATGCACGCTTTTCGTTCAACCGCAGTAGCTTTGTTGCATTTATGCTTAGTAGGATTTTGCATGCTACTTCATATAAAATTAGCAGGTTCAACGATCTGAGGATTAAAACAAAAATGCTTAAACGGCTGTGCATAATTTTCACGTTAAATTGAATATCGTATCGCCCATTAAAATGTAAACAGGATTTGAAATATATACACTTAATACACGAGTATTTATAAAATAGTGGATGAAAAATTAAATATAAATAAAGTATAAATTTATCTATTTTTGAGGTATAAAATATTGTGTAAATATTTTATGTGCATTTGTAAAATATTTACAAATTCGAATAATGAAAATATTGAATCAAACAAATTATTCACACATGCTTTAAAAACAGTTAAATTTTAAATATTGGCAACTGTTTTTCACCAATAATTTATTCTTAACACAACGCATCATAGATTAACTCATTAATTAATAACTGAGCTAATAATCCACAGCCAATATTTTATATACATACAGGGAGTATCCCATTCGTTTCTAAACATTTTTTGTGATTAGAGATAAAACTAGAACAATAAATGTTAATTAATAAGTGTTTTTAATTATTTTAATATGTTTTTATTATTGCCAAATTTAATTTTTAATGTTTGACTTTCGCGTAAGTATAGTTATATTTTAAAATTAGCATTTTATTTTCTGTTGTTTTGTAATTAATTTGAAAAAACTGTTTGTAGTTCCTGATGTGGGGCAGAAACCGGTAGAGGTTGAAATAAAATTTTATAATTGTGACTGAAATTCAGAAATTGTTTTTATTTTAATACACATTCCAGTCAAGATATCTACATAATATGTCATTTTAAACATTTATATCATAAATAATTATTAACAAACAATTAAACCGACGAAAAAAGAAACTGAAAAGCGAAAAATTAAATAAACCTTTGTAGTTTTAATAACTAAGCTCCTAAACTAATTTAAGTAATTAATTTTGAGTCGACGCCAAACAATCAACTAACACCTACAAAAATTAGCTACATTAGTTTATTTTGTTTTTCGCTTTTCAGTTCGTTTTCTCGTCGGTTAAATTTTATAGGGATATTATTTCAAACAGTAATTTATGTGGAGCAGTTGGCAGTACTGCATGCGTCTGCGCAGAGTTGTCCTAAACTTGAGACGCCATTTTTCGCTGATGACAAGTAATCAGAGTGTTTAGTGTTGTGTGTTGAAATTAAATTGTGCGTGTCAAGTAATAATAAATGCGATATAGAAAGACATCACCAAAATGGCAACCTATGAACAAAAAGTGTGGTTATAGAATAGCATGTTTGAAAAATTCACTGCAACTTGAGAAACAGTTTTACTTTTCTTTTAGAGGTATATCGCTGGCACGGTGCTATATTCTCCCGAAAGAAGCAACTAGTCTTCTGTAAAAGAACATATCGTCACAATTTGTCTGGTAAATCATTGGTCACAGCTTTCAGTAGCGTTAACAGGCTACAGAATCCCACAACAGGTATGCCGAGAAGCGAAGTCAAGCTGTGAAGCAAGCACGAGCACCATCCATTATGTGACCGGCTTCCGAAGTGCCTCTACCCGAATCCTCAGTGCTTATTCGCCCGAGTGTATGTGTATGACTGATGTACATCGTCTAGTAATTTACGCTAATTAAATCATAACGAGTTCGCCGCTAAAAGCAAGCCTCTCTTGAAGTACCCGCGAAATCGCTGAATAGATGATGGAACACTAAAATATTCAGGCGGAATCAGCGAAGGAAACTGGTGTGTCTCTACCACTGAAGTAGAATCACATATTGATTATTTCATTATTAGCTTAATGATACGATTGATGTCGATATATTGATTCGCAGCCATTGCTATTATCTTAGAACGGTCACACTGGATTACATATTGCACCATTGAACACAATACCTTAAATTTGAAAGCTTTGAAATAAGCGCGATATATACAGAATTCACGAAACTGAAATGGACCCGTATCCATCTGGTGGTGAAAATATAAACTGCTATGTGGAGTAATGGTGTGTATGACGCGTTTGACGCAATGTTAATAAAAGTGATCTTTGTGTAGTTGTTTAGTGTAATATTATTCCATTTAATATATTTACTCATTTATTTGTCTTCACCTATCGTATTAAATTTAATTCGTTTTATAATTCCACAATCAAGAAAAAATCACAACAAAAACTGCTGTGTACATGTCTGCCATTTTCGTACTAGCAAAAACATGTGATTTATTTTCCATTTATTTCCAAGAAAGGGTGCAAGTAAAGTGTAAATATTAATCAAATATGGAGAACTTGAATTGACCGAATATATGAAAATTATATATTACTAGGTTTTTTATAATAGCTTGTGCGATACCTAACCTAACCTTTCGTCACCAATTTTCAGTGAGGATAAGTTTTTGGAATAAGTTATTTAAGCAGTGAAATTGAATATTTTTAATACAAAAATGTATTTTTTAATGTATTGTTCTAGTTCTATCAATAAAAACCATTATCGAAACGATTATTTATATGTTTATTTTTTTTGACTCACACCCGTATCTAAAGGATAAAGTAAGAAATAAAGCATTTTAATAATAAAGTGACTCGTTTGAAGGTAATTATTAATATACTACACAATATATACAAACATTTTATATAAAAAAAATTTCCAAAAGTGATGAACGAGTCCCCACCGCTAGTCTTGTCAATACTTAAAAATAAAAACGAAAAGGGTGGTATAACTGTACTCGGCGCAATAGAATATGCAACAATACTCCCCTATACAGAATATTAGCCGTCAAAACTCCGTCTATTCAAAATTAATTTAATTTTTTGATTCACTTTCCTATGTTGCACATGTTATCTACAACTCCGATTACTCCATTTAGTAGCCATTTTATAGGTACAGCGCTGCCGCCATGGGCGATTTCAGTTGCGAATAATAACATGCTGAAGAATTTTCAAGGATTTCTATATAACATTTCAAGTCATGGCTCCCAAATATATTAATATTATTTATCACTTTTGAACAAGACTGTGCTACTGCTCAACAAACGCAAAACAACCACTCTAAAAACAAGTGTTAGACAAAGAAGGGTAGCCCACGATATCTGTCTGTCTCAGGCTAGTTTTTCACTTTCATAAAAGCCTACAAGTGTGCGTTCCAGTATTAACTTTTCCCTTTGGTGTTTCCATTTTGCTATTTTCCATAGCTTCATTTGAAATGAGCTTTTCGATTTGTGACGCATTTGCTTTGATATCAACAGTCTGCAAACGAGGTCCTTTCAGCACTGATTTTAATTTTGGAAATAATAAAAAATCGCAAGGAGACAGGTCTGGCAAGTAAAGAGGCTGATAGAGGTCAATAATTTGATTTTTGACACAAAACTGACCAATTGACGAAGCTGAGTGTGCGGATGCAAGAATCATGAGTTGTCTCGTCAGAACTCTGGTCTCTTTTTGCGTTTCTGTCAAATTTTCTCCAGTTCCATGCGAAATTTTATGTTGCATCGTTGCTCCAGGAAATCGCACATTTCAAAAATTGCTACCAAAACACTTTAAACACGTTGAACTCATAGAACAATATCACTAAAAACGATATTTTAACTATCCAAGAACATGTGGTTACAGAGGAGTTCATGCGCAATACAGTGTTGCCAACCGCAAAACACTAATTCAAGAACTCCTGATATTTTTGGACTTGCACTGTTGGGGCATCATGTATACTGTTCATGAATTTCCAAACAGCAGATTTTACAATGTGTTGGTGGTCTGTTTAACACCGAACGGTAACTTCTACAAGAAGTTAGAAAATAGTGAAAGAAACTTAAAATCAATGATCATTACTTTTTTACTGCGTTTGTGTAATTTGGTGGTTTCTCACGAACGAAAATTCCGTGGTTCGGTGATTCTGGTGATCAGGAAGATGCTCACCATATTTGTCTTTCGGATTCCAATTAGTTTCTCTGCTGACCGATTTATTTTTTATTTCGCCTCTAAACAGCCATTGCACTACTGGTTGTGCGGCAGGCCTAGTTCATTTAACGGCCTCACGATTAATTAAAGAAATATAAACCGAATATAATTAGACACGGTTCTAGATCAACGCTCGGTATAAATGTTCACAATACTGATTGGAACTTTAATGTTTATTTGTACAGGAATTACTAGATAATTACAGTATTGGTATTAGGAAAATGCCTCTGATTTATGTTATTAAATACGGACAATTTTTTATTTTATGTTTTTTATTGGGTCTATAAATATGTGCTTATAATTCCTTGCCAGCCTTTTTAGATACGTTAACTAGAAGTAAATAAAACTTATTATAAATACTCTAATGTGCCCAACACATGACCTGCTCAAATCATTTTACTAATACTATACTAACACTCACAAATAAATTTATTTTTTATGTAAATTCGATACTCAACCGATCATGGACTATAAGATTTCAGTTACATAAATTATAGCTCTTGAAATGGTGCCAGATATGGAAAAATGTGTTAAAAATCGTTTATAGATAATCTCAATTTCTTTCGTTTATACATATTATATTAACAAAAATTGTCAGAAATATTTGGTTTATCGATATACAGGATATTCGTAAAAGTACTGATAAAGTTCTGCTAGAACGTTCCATAATAATTTTGTTCAGATCTTAGAAAAAACACACGAGCTATTTAAAATTAATGTTAATTTGGCTATTGCCAAACAATTCTTATAGGAATTATCAGGTAACTAGACAAATAATTTTTCATTTATTTTTCAAACAGAAACTTTTTAGCCGAAATAGTAGCTAAAGTTAAACTTTCCAGACTTAAATTACAAACATAAAATAACAAACAAATTATTCTATAATACTATTGCTGATTTTATATATTATTTACCTTTGACAATAATTTATTGGATTTAATGCAGATCATATGCAGACTACGTCTAATAACATATTAAAAAATCTGATGTGGCCAGCACATAACCTCCCGCCCAATACTACTCTTAAACGGTACAAAATAGTATTTGATGATACAGAAACATACCTTCTTATTTGTTTATTTTCTATTTATATTTGAGAATTTTAATTTTTCTTTCGTATATTTATTTAATTTTTTGACATATATTTCACTAAGAAAACAGCTTCACAATCACAATGACATGTGTCACATTTCGTAAAAAATTGAAAATTTTCCATGGTGTACTAGGAATGCAAGATTTGTGAAATCTAATTTCTTTATATTTTATTATCTCTAAATCTAATGAAAATTATTAAAATTAGTGTAATCAAAACAAATGTAGAATTAAATATTCTTCAACTTTCAAAATAACATAAATTGTTGAAAAAGGAAATTTAACCGTGTTTTTCACGAAAAACTGCTAAGGGCTTCAAGTAAACTGCTACTTCCGGTCGACCAATTTTATCCAAAATCTAATCAGCTCTTCATTTAAATATAAGAAGCAATAATTCAAAAAATTGTATTTTTTGGTATTATAGTATTTGAGTTATGCGAGACGAAAAAATTGCCACAGACTACACACACACACACATACATACATACATACATACATACATACATACATACATACATACATACATACATACATACATACATACATACATACAGACATCATCGCGAAAATAGTAAAATCGTATTGTAGGGACCCTAAAACGTGCTTATTCATTGAAAACTCACTACCCAATTTTCTGACCAAAAACAATACCTCCCTTACCTAGAGGTAGGCGGGAGGTAAAAATAATGAAAATTATAACAAAATTTGACACTTTGACAGTACTTTTGTTATCACAGTCATTCTCAACAGCTATCTGACGTTTTACAAATACATAATGGTATTTATTTATATTTTTAATTAATAATTTAACGATTTCAAAAAAATATAATGTTAATTTCGGCACTAAAGTATTTTTTATTACGAATATGGAATTTATTCTCCGAGGCGACAGACGAGGAAAATAAACCATATGAGTAATAAAAAAATATTCTTTAATGCCTTGATATACAAATACCTATTTTCTGAAAGGTTTCCATATGTAATCACATTTTTAAACATACGTCTGAAGAGGAGTTGAAAACTTAAAGTATGGATATTAAACGATTAGTTACATTTTACCCAATCCTTCTTGAAAGTAAAGTGCAACGCTATTTCATAAAAAAATTCAAAAAATTCGTTTAATTCTAATCGCACATTTATAAGTTCGATGGCTTCGTGTGCTTTTACAAAGGTCGTACAATTTTTTTACATTTGGATTGTCGAATCAGAATTAATTTTAGAATCGTTCTCCTTGAAGCTTATCACTACTTTTCCGAATTACCTGTATTTCAGGAAAACCTTATCATTCTTTAAGTATCACTTAAAATTTTCACCAAAATCATCTATACTCTTCCTTAGGGTGTATAAATATAAAATAGTAGTACTTGAGAAAATGCGTCTGAACCAAATTCTGCAGATACATCCATCCATCCACCATCGTTAAATTGGTAAAATATGTTTAAAGGGTACTAAAACATGCTTATTAACTAAAATCTTGACACTGAATTTTTTCACGATCCATATACCTCCTTGTTAACGGATTGTAAAAACACAATTGATCTTGACACTGTACTGTATTTAGATTCTGGGTTCCAATCCCAGTTAAAGTTTCTAAATATCTGTACCAATTTCTCAGACAAAATATCAGCAGTTTTTAGAAATTAGTTATTAAAAACTTACCTCAATACAACTCAAGATAATTAAATCACAGGCAATTTATTTTGAATTATGTTCCAGATCTCCGTAATCACCAATACTAAAATAGTTAAATTCCAAATAAGAAAGTGAGAACAGGTATTTCATCATATCTATATTGTGTGTTTATAGTTATTGGTGCCATATACTTGAGTAAAGTCAATTTTTCATTCTGAGAATACACCATACCAACTAGAGTTCTCGCTTCTTTGTTCACAGTTTTATGATCTATAATGGAACTAAGATCGTATTAGAAATATCTCGAACGCAATTAACATCATTTGATGGTAGGGTACAAGTTTTTAATGTTCCTTCATAAACATTTTAGTGCCGTTAAGATTTTAGAGATAAGTATACCTAAATAACTAAATAAGACATCATTTATTTTGGTAAACGGTATTGTCACTTCATGGCGGAGTAAGATTTGATATGTTGAATATTCATGTCATGCAAGATTGCGGCCTGATTGTGTTTTCTGTTCCAAGTACAGGACGCGTATCATGCATAATGAAGTACGTGTATATAAAACACTTTACTGCTTAATCGTTCGAGGAAGAATAATAATAGAAAATAAAATGAGGAAGAGGTAGATTTTAATAATACGGTTTGAGAGTCCGTAAACCTAATCGGTTATGTGAGCAAAAACAATGAGTTTAAACAAACATTTATTAGTTATTTACAATAAGTAATTCATACAATTATACTGTGTAATTTTTTTTTAAGCTTCTTTGGTACCTCGTTTTTGATGGTACGCAGTGTGCGCTGGTATGGGTTTTCGCAAAGCGGTCACCCATACAACTACGAACCGCGAGCAGTGGTGCTTAATTTGCGTTATCGAGTGAATCGACTTTATCGCTACCTGCATGTGAAAAATTAAACCAAATTTCACTTGAATTTTGATATTTCCTTTTCTGCTTATTAATATAAATAGAACTCTAAGAAATTTATTGCCTTAGAGTGCCTCGCCATCTCCAATATTTTTTTCTACTCCTGTTTTGAAAAACAATTTTCTGGTTTGTTTTTCATGCTGAAAGTGACTCCTTGAGGCATGAAGTGCTGCAAAACTTTGCAGCACGCTTCGGTATCCTAGCAACTAATTTTACTTATAATAGTATATTACGTACCGTGAATTGTAAGTGCTAGTTTTTAGGTCGAGAGTGTAGTTTGGGATGTCGAGACCCGTAGGGTCGAGATTTCCTAAACATTCGAGACCTAGTAAATCACTTACAGTTCGAGGTTAGTAAGATATTTTTTGCAATACCTGCGTAAATATAAGAAAAGGAAAAATAGGTATCAAAATTAACAGCTGTCAGATTGAGGTTAAAAATGAAATTTGAATGATATATATTTACTTACCATCCACCATGAACGTTCAGTTTCACTTACCATCCACCGTGGACGGTAAGTAAATGATGTAACCAATTGTGCAATAAAAGTTTCACTTACTGTGTTTAAATTTTGTTATTAATGGGTAACTTAAAGTACAGGTATTGCAAAAAGGTTATTTACTGTTTAGTGTCTTAACCTAGAAAATTATTCTACAGGTAAAATCCCTAGAACAATTACATGCGGTTATGGGTTTGGTTAAGTTTTATTTTGTTACTAGAAACGAAAACGACTTATAGTTATGTATATAGACAGCATTGAAGTGACAAAGTAGAAGTCAAAGTGGATATGATGTATTAATAAAGTGTACAGATGGACGTTTATGTTTTTTGTTGTGCTAGTTACAAAGCAACGTGAAATATTTTCGGAGCACAAACATTAAGAATCTAATCATATATCAGATCAACAGTTATAATTAATACATCATCTGAATGTAGCTGCTACCATTTATATTATTTATACCGTGCATGAAGAATCAAACAATCAACAAGGAGAGCCGAAACAGAAGCAGCGGAGTCGTGCAAGTCCAAATTAAAACTAATAACTACCGAAGTCGAAATCCGCCTTCGGCGAGCGCTGCGAAGATAGCAGCCCCGTGATAGCGAGTGCGTTGAAAAATATTTCCGATTGATTAATAGATCATAATTGTTATATAATCCCAATCGACGGTAGATTATCCGCGACAGATAACGAGCATATATGCACGGCTTGACAACCGTCGTCCTCATGAGAAAATATTTCCGGGCGCGGGTCTGCCACGCCCGCTTTGTTCCCGGATTACTGGGACGGCTTACGCGGGCTTATGTGCGACGCACATAACAAAAATTAAAATAAAAGTCCCTGTCGTCGTTGCGCTGATGCCCAGATGCTTGATTGCGAACCCTGCTTTACCCTGGATCAGCCACTACGTGATTTGCATAACAAATTGATTATTTTGTACACTTTTTTCCATAAAAATAACACTGAGTTTATTGTGATTGGGAAAATTGCTATATACCTACGTCGTTAGACCTTGTGTGCGATGTTTTCCTTCCATTTCTCAGCATGTTGCACAATAATAATATATAGATACATTTCGTATTATTGCTATATATTATCAACATTTCTGTGTTGTCCTTTTAACATGCTATTACATTTCAAGCCGAAAATTTAAATATTTACTGGCATTGGAAATGGAAAAAGGTTAAACAAAGACTTTAATAAATATTCAGGCACAGGGTGAGTTTTTTTGAAGCAACAAAACAATTTTGCTACCTAATTACTTTAAAGAAAAAAATAAATTGACAGGCTTACACAGCAAGGAGGAAAACAATTGTATGAATAGCAAAAACAAATAGATAGCCAAAATATATCCTTTTCAACAATGCTACATGTTTCTATACCTACAATAAAAATTAAGCTCACAATATTTCAAAAAAAATCTTTATTAATATGGAATAGTATATTCTACAACAAGTAATGGAATGGCACATATTCCACTCGGCAAAAAGTTTGTAGCCCAAGCCGAAGGCTAGGGCTACGGTTTGCGAGTGTGGGATATGCTATTCCATTACATGTTGTAGACTATACTTTCTATAACAAGATTTTGGAAATTATACATAAAATACAATTATAAAACTGTTGAAAACGTCAAACTCAAATAAATCAAATTAAAACAAATAGACGTAACCATAGTAACTGAATCAAGATACTTCATATATCGCGGCTCTGATTCGTCGAAAATATTCCATACGCGGCGTATGAAATGTTAGTGATTCCATAACAATTTTTAGTTGTAGAATGCGTAGTTTCCAAAACAGTGTTATAGAAAATTAAATTTTAGGTGCCGATCTCGGTGGTTATGTTATGTCACTAGCTTAGCACGCCAAAAATCGTGGGTTCGAATGCCACTGCAGAGCATGGTAGATAATGTTTCACACAAATTTATAATCATCCACTCATGAGGCGGAAAATGAAAATAGTTTGCTTCTCATCTTCGTAAAAACAATCCTTTAGATAGGTTGTTGAACAAAACAAGTTATTGTTTTTTTATTGATACTCCAATCAACAAGGGCTTTGCATCGACAAAAATTGTTAAACAATTGATGACAGAGGTATCAATAAGCAAAGAACAATATCTTGTTCTGTTGAACAGCTTATCTGAAGTTTTATTTTCCATACTAAAGGTATTAATTTTCTTTTAACTTTGTGATCTTAATTTTAGGTATAGGAACATATTATTATAGCGTTGAAAAGGGAATTCTTCAGGATATCCATTCCAATAAATAAATTCCCCCTTTCCATTTAAGAAACTGTAACTTTGATTCACCCACCACATCCCTCTAACAATTTTATTTTACCCACCACACAATTATGTCCCCGTCCTTGCTGTATAAGTCTGTGTATTTATTTTTTCTTTAAATTTACTAATTAGTTATCAAAACTGACTGTTTGTTTTAAAAAAACTCACCCACAGATGAGATGAGATTCTTGTGTATCTGTTCGCCGTCCAGGATATAAATGATTACTTCTAGTAGTAGTCAATACCGCTTATTCGAAAAATACATATTCCGACGTTTCTTCAGAGTCTAGTGAGGAAGTGCCCTATAAGAAATCGCAAAATTATTCCAAATTTTCATCAAATGAGTTAAAAGTAATCCTAAGCCTTTCTTGGAGTATGTCCAGTAGACCAGTTAGGAAGAGCTATGATGAATAGAAGATGCCAAATCGCACATCAAAATATGTTAGTACTAAGTATAATATATAAGTAGCAAACCTATAATAAGTGGTGAATTGTGTGATGATATATTTATTTGTTCACCACTTCAAAAGCAGTATAACGTTGATTTATTTATTAACAAAGTACGACACACTTCTATGCTTTTGCTTGGATACTTTCACGTTACAAAGATACATTCAAAATGTGACGAAATCGGCTTTAAATTTCTTTGATCCTGCAAAGGTAGATTTGTTATTCGGAACAAAATCACATGCTGTTTACACAACATGTTTTTGTATGGAATAAGATTTTGCTTTCAATACCTATTATGTCAATCACTTTGAATTTCCCTTTCGTTCACTCACAACACTTACAGAGAGTAAACAGGTGTTGTTAAAGTGAAATTATTTCACATACACACAACAGGTGCGATCTTTAAAATATCAGAACCTGTTTGATTGCTTCATTGCCAATTTTGATTAATATTCTTAGAGGTAGGTTGCTGCGTATAAAGCACTAGTTATTTTTCAACTTGGTTCTGCAATTTGAGATTCGCAAAATGTAAGAATTATTAAATCTTACCTGAATGTTATTTTTGACGAATTCAAATAACAGATACTAATTGTTTTAAAATTAATTAATTTGAATTCAGAATTCAGTGATGTTTTCATTATATTAATAAAGGGGATTAATTTTTTGCGATCCTGTTTATAATTCCTTAATTAATACATGTGTAGGATTTTAATTTTAACACTTACCTAGGTATTAATTTCTTATACTAATTTCATTGTTGTTTTACAAGATAAATGTAATAACTCGGTTTTTACTTTTGACATTTCAGCGCATACGCCATCTTTTCTTCTTCTTCTTCCCTATATAGATGTAGTTCTTTCTGGTGCCGTTCGCGGTAGTTTTGAATTCAAACCTAACAATTTAATAGTTTCTTTAATGTGAAATAAATTACAATAATAATATCATTTACTACTTTTATATTTCTTTTTCATAAGGTATTTTAATAATTCATATGAGAGTTGGTAAAAAAACAGTTAACTTTAATTCTCGACTTCGGGTCATAGATATCTTAATTGTTATTGATTGATTTATAATAGTATCTAATGCTATTTTAAAATTTCATACTTAGTTTGTACGTCAGTCGAATCTTCTCTTGATTCATTTGAAGGTATAGTTTAACTGGAGTATAATTGTTGATGTTTAAATTACCTTATGGTTGTGGTTTCTTTTCATAGGAACTAAGAGTTTGTATACAGATACCCATTCTAGAAATACGTTAGTATATGTCTGATTTAAAATAAATGGATCACTGGGGTATATACCGTGTGTCCCACGTAAATGTTGGCATAGGCAGATAACATGCAAAATCAGTTTTTTTGTAAATAAAAAGTGTCCGGCAAAAAATTATGCATCCAAATTTCGTATCACAATACCGCAATTTAATGAAATTAATAATAATAATTCCGAATTTTCCGCCTACTCTTTTTATTGCTACTGACGTATAGTGCTTGCAATTTGTTTTAAATATTCTAATCTTCAATGCTAAACTTGCTTCTCGTGCCAGAGCCTTCTAGAAACCCAAGTGATTTAAAGCGAATAGTCTGGTGTTATTAATAACCTCCCCCTTTGAAAATTTCCATCGTGTGTGTCTTTTGAAGAAACGTGTATTTTGTTTTGACGCAGTCCGGCCTGCACTCACCGCAGCGGTGTGTAAAGCATTTGCAAAATGAAAACAAAACACGGGCCTTGTCGTACGTAGCTCTCGGGCGGGTTGGGGGCGTCTGCGGGGTTGGGGCGGGGGCCGCGGCGCGGTTTAATGGCAAAGATGAAATTTTGATATAATGCCAGGGGTTAGGCGATGAGTAAAACGCCGTGTAACTTGGCTGTGTTTTAACGCAAAAGTTTCGTATTGCACCGTCAAAGAAACGGGAATTAGTGTTAATTCCGGTGAGTTTTGAAATTTCTATCGTCCGTTTGATGTGAGAGAACATAAATTCACTGAAAATGTAAAAACGGTGATAATTTAATGTTACTTCAAGCAGAAAAAGTTGTATGTGTGTATAAAATTAATATGCTTTCACGGTATTTTTTGAGATTAAATTTTACGATTTACTCGGAGTACTATATTTCCCTACTTCTACCTGTGCCCTTATTCATGCCATATTTCAACAAATGTATCATTGAGATAAATGTAATGAATACATAAACACAGATTACTCCAAAAGTAAAAATATGTGAGACTTTAGGTTACCTATATTAAATATAAACCACAAATTTATAATAGGATAAATAAGACTGCACTAAGGTAACCAGCCCAGCACGCCAGAAGAAGATGTCGTTAATAGTTAGTCCAATTACCATCTTCATAAAAATTACTAGTAATGGACTATGAATTTGAAAGTAGCATTTCTGTTTTTCTTTATCAAAGATACGAAATAAAGTCTGCCGACGTCTTTACTTGAACCCAGGGCTTTCAGGATATATACTTAATGCTTTCTTCTCGTGTTAGACACAACATTTTTTTCACGACATGTTTCTAAAAACGATTTGCTCGGACCTAAAATACACTTTGAGAACACAACTGACAGACTGACACATTAAAAGTTAGGTTATCAGACACAAGGCGGTGTAGCAGTGTTGCCTATGGACCAATCGTAAATATCTTTAATAGGTTGTCAAATTGTGATTTAATAAGAAAATGAAAAATATAAGGCATAATTGTAAGATAATTTAAAGTATGTATATCACTAAAATAAGGGTTTTCAATAAAATTAGGAATTTATTTTTAATTTTTACAATATATTTTTTGTAAATAACATTCATATTGGTAACACTTCTATATTTTCCTCTCTAGAGAGGAACAACACATTTTCCTCACTATTTCTGGAGAAGAACGATGGGGTTACTTACCATGTCGTAAAAAAAAAATCTTTTCATTCGTTTCTCAGTCAGAGATATATTTTAAATAATGGCAAGTTTTTTTGAAGGAGTGCAGTTAAAGTGAACAGTGGTACAATGTTGCAGATAAAATTTAACGAACGATATAATTTTATGAAGTCAGTCAGCACAAAGTTCCTTATAAGTCGTACCATTCCGCAAACAAAAAGCGTTTCCGTGAGCAGAAGATGTTTAATGTAGCTGTTATTTCTGAAATATATAGGTAGGTATACATTATGTTGTTACAAATGTACTAAGTTGTACTATACATAATATGCGCATGATTTAAACTCCACGTTTCATGTGGAACTTCATATCATATTGTACATATTCTGTCACATGCAAACTATGACCATAAAATTTCATAGCCAGGAATTACATATAATTTCTACCCGCTCTAAACTTAATACTGTATTTAATGAATCTCCAAAACTATAGTTATAAACTGTGAAAGTTTAAGTCTGCCAACATCCCGAGAAACTAAACCGTAAAGTTAATATTCTAAATGATGTTTTTTACTGTTTGCTAAATGCCTATTTAAAGCTTGCTGCTACATTATGCAAAGCACCGAATTTATTATGAGGAATGACTAGTAATGCAAGGTTTTCTTTTACGTTCCAAACACATATAAGGAGGGTATTTCATATTCAGAATTTGTATCGCTCCCTTTACCAAAAGTGGCAGTATATTTGAAAGCCCATCAGTTGACTTTTAATTTGGAATGTTTTTTTAAATTTCACATTTGCTTATCTACGAGCTCTTTACTCAATAGCACGTCTTATATGTTTTTACTTTTTTCCACATTGCACAGAAAATTACAAGTTGGTTAAGAGATCAACATATTCTTCTCATGGATTGGCCATCCAACATACCCGATTCATCACCAATAGAAAATTTCAAGAGGAGAATAAAGCGACAATTGTAGAACCTTTCGATAAGAATAAAAGAAATGCGTGAAAAATTATCGAAAAACGAAATAGATGGAAAGATATAGGACTAATTAATATGATGGAAATTAAGAATTAATTTTGTTACAATGTAGATTTCTCATAAAAAGTAATCACTTTCAAACGAAAAGTCTGTTTAATTTATTATGAATTCTGAACGTTTTCTATATTCAATATAGGATTATTTGTATTTTTATTTTTATTCTAAATTTTGTACTGTTCTATAATTTAAATTTGAGTCAAATTATGCGCTGGCCATTATCAAATTCTTTTAATTATGGGTATTAACAACTGAGTAGTTTCCGGTGTGCAGCATTTGAATAACTAAATTCCGTATAAAATTCAATCCAATCCGGTTTTTATCTACATAGTATAGTAAGCACACACAATGTTTTATGTGCAATAAACTTACATTGTATAGTTTTAAATCGGATAAGGCCGCTGGTCCTAACTGAGGCAGGTTTAGTTCTCACCCATCTTATCCACTGCCCAGAGAATAAGTATCAAATTTCTACTATGCGTTTACCTTTGCAGTAAAAAATACAACTACTGGGATAAGAGTTTGATCATGAATCTAGTACAGTAGCATTATACGAGTATCACAGAATATTAGATAAAGTGGGAAGATGTAGATTATAGCTTAGAATGGGTACACCATAAGTGAGTACTTAAAAATGTTAAATAATAAAACTTGCAGTAAAGATTGGATTGTGGATACAGTTGAAGGAAATGAAAAAAAAATCTGAAATCTTCCTGTAGGGACAATCGAAAAAATGTGACACAGTTTGCCAGAAATTTGGGATTCTTTCTTCTGAGAAGACTGTTAAAGCCTTATGGATACTTAAGCAGTTACAAAAAGTAAAGCTAGACTTACATAGTAGTAATTGTATATTATTATATGAAGGATTGTGATAGGCATTATTCAGATGATTTGACGGCTGGTAACCGCACTTCATACGCAAAAATATATCACTTACCGAGATCTGCGTAAGAAGAGTGCCACACCCATAATGGGTAAAAGGCGTGATGATATATTTATTTTTTATTTAATTCATCAAAATATATTTAATAATAGGAATATATTTATACAGGAGTAGAAAAAATAGATTATATTAGGTAGAGCAAACTTACGTTGTATAACAAAATAAAAATTTCCAGCTCTACTGTTTATCTATTTCAGATTTTTTTTTTAATGATACAGCTTCAACTGCTTTTGTTATACTCAGCAGCAGAAACTGTTTGGTTTCAGTCCAGTTCGGGAATCGAACCCGGAACCTCTGGGTCCGTAGATAGTAGTCTAGACCACTGAGCCACAGAGGCGGGCAATTTCAGTTTTATTTAATGTTAGATGTATGCAAAATATTAGATAAGATAATTTGAATTATACTTGTCTTTCGACACATGTGAAATATTAAAACGAAAAATTTAAATTAACGGAACTTATGTTATTTTGGGCTAATATAAATGAGAAATAGGAAAAAACTTAAATTTGTTACTAAGCAATTAATATTTATTATTATGTTTAGATTAGATATTAATAATAAATTAATACCTTAGAAATACTAACAAGCATTCTCGTTGTAGTATAATAAATGCACATATAATTGATTGAGCTGTTAATGTAATAATTTTTACGCAGGTATCATTAAAATGCCCAACCCAGAGAATTAGCATAATTTCTACAAAGATTTACATAGCATCATTGCAACAATACAAAAACAATCCAAGGCACCCATTAATTGTTGGCAATATTAATGGTTGCAAAGGATACAGGATAGCTAATGAAAGCCATTTTATCTATGGCCTATTAGAAACACAAGAAACTAATTATTCAGTAGTCATTTGTTATTCATAGATGCCGTCATGGGATATCAATTATTAATACATTAATTCCATTAAAAAGTTTTTCACATTAATTCCCGTTTTATTTTATTGCTCAACTAAGAGATAGTATTTCGCTGCTAATTCTTTCAGCGTGAATCAGAAACGAATAAATCAGTTAACGAAAAGCTGATAAGTAATGGAGGAACGGTAAATTACACCTCATATTGAATTCTCGTGTCCAGCTTATTATATTGGGACACACAAATTCCATTTAGTTTAACCTGCATAAATAAAATGATAGTTGACGAGAATATCTTGCCTTCTAACAAACGCTACGGAAACATACTAAATTGCTGCATAAGTTTATCGCGTGTCGAAGGCCCATTACAAAAATATAGATTTGGAGGAATTGTGCTTTGTCTCTCTAACTGTTTGCTGCTGCAATTTTAATTAATTATTTTTCGACATTATACTTCCAATTGTAATAAAAGTTTGTATATATGCACAATAATATTATACATTACAATTATTCCTCTTAATTGTTTAATTCTTTTTCTGTTAACGTTCCCACATTACGAACAAATAATTATTAATATTTTATATTATTTAGAATTCTAGTTTGTAGACATATAACAGATTCTTTCTTTAAATATTGAGGTCCAGTTCTCTTTCAGTCTTGTTGTTAGCATTTCTATTCCTCTTTTGCCTTGATATGGTTTGTCTTCTTTTGCTATTTATATTTAGAAATCTGATTTCATTCTACCTATATGTTGGTAGCAAAAGGTAGATTCATACCCTTTATAAATAAATTGTAGAAGTCCTAGTACCAAAGTTAATACTTTGGATAATTGAATAACTACAAAGGAAAGATATTCACAGGCAGCGTGGCCGAGTGGTCTAAGGCGCTGGTTTTAGGCACCAGTCCGAAAGGGCGTGGGTTCGAATCCCACCGCTGTCAGCATATTTTAAAATGTTAAACAGACTAAAAACCTAAGGGTTGATTATTAATAAAAAAATCTTGAGAGACCCATTAACAATAGGGTAATTTTCTCCATTTCCAATTCTGATACATATCTCATTTGCTTATGTCTTTCGATTTAGTAATTTTTTTGTCTCTGTTCAACTTCCTAAAATTATTTTAGTTCCAAATGCTTTAAATAAATAATGCAGAGAAATATTATTTAAAACAATTGTTTATAAACTATTATAGAAGGTATATAGGTAGTGCTAAATTTAATATCAAATTCATCTGTTTTTATACTTACTGTACAATGATCTAAAATTATTTTATAATAAAATCAAACACACAGCTTGTGGTACCAACATTATTGTTAAAGATTTTCATTTGTACAAAATTTATAAAATGATATTTATTAATTGAAATGTTTAAAAGTATTAGCTAGTATTATGAGATATTATGAACCAAGAGGTTAACTAAGATATTTGTTATTTTATCCAACACCTCTCAATAAATGCTCTATAACTATGGCGATTTTAAACAAGCAAAGTAACAGATTACCCACTAGTAGGTATAATTTTGAGAAAAGCCACTAGTGGGTATTTTTTTATTTATAACAATAAAAATAACACACAACACCTTGGTAACTACTTTGATTGACATTTTAATTTAAAAATTTAAAGCATATGTCACTGTCAAATAATATTTCTTTAATAATTTTTTTATTTATTAAGAGGTGTTGGATAAAACGTTATACTTCACACGTGGGCAAAGTGGAATTACCCACTTGTAAAGTAAATAACTATTGTTCATAGTTCGTAATATCTATTTTTATTTGAAACACATACAATTGACTAAATAATTTTTGTAATATTGGATAAATACTGAAAAATTAAACACTAAATTAAAAATAAAACAAGTAATAAAGTTTTCATTGGTTATTAAAAACAAAATTAGCCGTACAATCCATTGTAACTGCATCAAACACACTCGTATATAGCATTGTTGGAAAGTTTATTGCATCAAACAAATTTATGAACGTTAACTTTGGTTCTATTAATGAAGTTGTACACGTGAAAACAACCCGTTAACATAATTTAAAGCAGCGGAGCCTATTTCGTTGCTCGAGAGAGGAATGAATCGAGCAGTGAACTCGGTGCTCGACGTGTATGTTCCATTGCGGCCGAGCATAAGTTATGGGGCTGTTCTACTCTTGAAGAGGTGAGAACACTCTGTTATTGGTCTTGCATGTTTGTCCCGAGAGTTTGCAGCGTGAACTTGGTATTGGTTGTCCTGGTGAATTCGCCTTTCTAGGACTATTGGCAGGTTATTGTACTAAAGTTTATCTGGCATAAAATGCTTCTAAAGAATGGAGACAATATAACTATTAGGAATTATGTTGAAGTTCAAGGTAACGCTGCTCCATCCTGTCAAATTTATTTGGGCGTTTTCCAAATCATCATCTTACGAATGTTCGCACTGTTATACATGTTGTTTAGCGTATTCGAGATCATGAATCTTTTAAGTCAGTTCAAGATTGGAGTAAAATACGATCTGATCACAGCAAATATTGGACAAAATGATTTGGACTGTGTCGAGGTTTAGCCAGAGTCTAATAAGTACTCGAAGAATAACACTACAACACACATATGAAAATTACACATTAATTTATAGTAAATTAAAAGAGCAAAAATCACGTTGTTACCTCATACAAAAAGTCCAGTGTTTGATACCTGAAGATTTAACTTGCACAGACGCCAATTTTTGCTATTGGATACTGACGTCTTTCTTTAGTTGGTAATAAATTAACAGTAATTAATGTTGCTACTTGCGTAATTTCGAGTGGTATTCTCATTAGCTCTTTTGTATATTTGATTGATTATTATGATTAGTTAAACATTTTTTTGTTAATTTGTTTTAATAAAATAAATAATATCTTGTTTACATTATGTGTAATGTTATAAATTTATAGGTGTTTGTAATTATTTGTTTCATATGCAGATATTAATTTACAATCATAGATAATGTCGGTATGTAAAATGCGAATATAAAAATAATAAAATAAATGGTTAATTACAAAACACACTCATAATGAAATTGATTTGTCAGCACTTTATTAGCTGCTAGAAAATAAATATTGCCAACAGCGTTTTTATGTGCATTTAAAATAGTTTCTGTTTTGTTTTTATGCAAATAAATTTAATTAATTTCAAATAAGTGGACAAGTAATTTTTAATTAAATTTACTCCAGTTGTAAAAAAACCAGTTGTTTCTACAGCGAACATAAAAAGGTTGCATTAGATCCCAGGCTTACATGAGATTTAAAAAGTAAATTTATGAATTTTTTTAGCATTTTTATTGAATAAACACATGTAGAAATTAATTTAAATGAAACAATAGCGTTTTTTAATGTTTACTATAAAATACGCATACAACTTGTAGTTGTATACAAATTCAGGAAACATTTCATTTTAAAAATAAATATGTACTGTATAACAAGAATTAAAATGTGAAAATAATAAATTACACACAGGAAATTAAATTTCTGTAGTTCACTAAAAAGAAAAACTTGTATTTGTAGTACTGTACAGAAAACATATACTAAAAATATATATCATTATGCTATTCATTTTGGGTGTGGAAATAATGTCGCAGATCTCGGTAAGGAATTATTTTTTAAATTTGCAGTCAAATAATGCCCACACAAAAGTTAGAAGCACGGTAACAACAAGGGTAAAGTTAAACTGACAACTGTCGCTTTATCTCATAACAGATTTGCATTTTTTTCACTTATTCTGTTATATTATAAAAACTTTTTAACAATAAATTAAACCGAAGAAAAATGAAACTAAAAAACGAAAAATAAAATTAGTTACACTCCTTCTTTCCGTCGGTTAAAAATAATTGTTATAATCTATCTCATAAATATAAAACCCGTATACTGAAAGGTAAAAGAAAAACAGTTTAACTATAATATACAATTTATAATAATGTTAATAAAATTTCAGAAATAATTTATTCCTTCCCCACTATTCACGATTGAAATTTCTCTCGTCGTCTAAGTATTTATAAATATTTTTTCTACGTCTGTACTTATTGTTCTAATTCTAATGGAACACCCAAGAGCCTTTTAGATGTTATTTGAATTGCAAAAACAATAAATAGCAATTGTTAATTTTAGAGCAAATACCTACGTAATAATAATGTAAAATTCTTTTAATGAAATTTAGCGAGAAAGCTTTTGTGAATCTTGTACATACAACGCTATTCATTGTTCGGCCAAAGATAAACATTATTACTCATTTCACATCACGAACTAATTGGAATTAGTAGGGTTGTTACCCGAAGGCCCTGAGGAATCATGTATGTATCTAACTACACGGGTTTAATTAAAATGGAAGTTTTTGTGTGCAATTTAACAAATATAAATGAACAACGGTACAAGTTGGAAGATATTACCTGGAGTGTTATTCCAGGTAATTAAATTAGTTGAGATATCACGCATAAGATATAATTTACAGAATTTTAGTCGGCAAAAACTTGTTTGAAAATTAGAAGATATACTAATTGTGTCTAAATGTTCCATCTGCAATTTATTGATGATTAAGCAGATCGATTTTTTATCAGTTTCAAATTAGGATAGATTCAAATAATCAAACTAAAAGTATTTGTCCTTCCTTATCGATTTGTAGCATTTTCTTCAAATTAAAATCTAAAAATATCGGCTTATCTTATCGGGTTTCTAGTTTTATCTACAAATTTTAAGACTAATTGAGATTTAGTAGTACAACCACTATCTATCGGTCTTAAAAAAGCTTCCACTAAATTGAAATGGCCCGGTTTTTTCAATATTTTTTACTATACTTCATGGAATATTGGGACTAATTCTTTTTAACTGTATCTTTTTTCTATACAGGATTATTCAATTAAAATAGGACATTTATTGTAACTTTATAATATTTTATGACTGCACAAAGGTATTTCGGTAAACGCAAATGTCCTGAGTTCGAACTCAAATTTCAATTTCACGTATGATCATTTATTTAAAATTAGCATTATCTCTGTTGTTTTCAATTAGCTGTATTTACTTAGGACAATAGCTATAATTTCAAATAAGTTATTAATATTATAATTATTTATAATTAATTTCCCACTAGTTTGAAAAAGTTTACTTGCCACATAAAACAATAAATTCAATTTATTTCGCATATCGCATAATAAATTAGCTGCCAAGGAAGTTTAAAAGACAAGATGTTATTAAGTAATATTATTTGCAATAAGAAATGTTATTTCTAAAACTAAAATATAAAATTGAATTTGGTACCATATTCAAGGTTTTAGGGAGAAGATTTTGCTTCAAATATCAAAAATTAATTTTGGACGATCGTCAAATTTTTTTTATAAGATTTTTTTATCCAAACAAATTTCTTGTCAAATTAAAAGTCCCAAGAAAGTGAGTTAAATAAAAATGTCAAAAATAAATTTTGAACGTTCGTTGATAATTGACTTTATAGTATTTATTTATTAGAATTTCTTTCGTGTTTAGTAGGTATCTAATTGAAGCTTTTCGTAGAAGAATTTATAGGTATTATCAAGTGATTTACCCATTTTAGACATCACAAAGTATAATATATAGTGATATTCACCTAAGAATGGCATTCTTCGAATTCCATTCTGATGACGTCACAGAAGGGTATGAATTAAGTGATCCACATGCGTTATTAGCAATGCTTTTGTCTGATGTGTTGCTAATGTCACGAAGCGTGTGTTGACGTACGTCGCTACTTACACCGTATAGGTGACAGTTCAATATTTACTGTGTTTATATTCGCATTCAGTGATTGAGTTAAATTTAACGAATAAATATGAGTGGTAAAACATTATCTAAACGTTGCAAAGAAATTATTTTGAATGCTTGCGCATTTTTTCATGAAGAAAAACGTATAGATGGTCCACTAATTCCATTTTTTCTGCAGAAGATGTAAGTTTTATATTGTGAGGTTATGTTATCAATTTAACGTAAATGTTATTATTATCTATTTTCTTATACATTCTTCGTTATAATTATTATTATTATTGTCTTAGGGGATTTGTGCAATGTAGAAATTTGAACGACGCTAGGAAATAAATTTGTAAATACTTATTTCTACTACATTGCCAACAGATGTCAGTACGGTCAATCGAAATTTCAATTTTTATTAGTACATCATATAAATGAAGTGTGTGACGTCATCACATTGGAATGCCATTCTTAGGTGAATATCACTATATTTTTTAAGATATGTATGTAAATTTTTCGAGGTTATAATATTTATATGTATAAGAAAGTGGTGTGGTATCCATACCAAATTTTTATACGATTGTTTGTAGTTGTATTCATTACAGTAATGATGTTTTCTTTCTAATAATTTTTTTCTAATAATTTAGTGAACTAGAAATATTGGTTAAAAGAGTTGATAAAGATGCTGTGTATTCTGCAGCAAGTTAATAAAATAAAAAGTAGTGGTGTTATGTTAGGAGGAGTATGCGATGGCATATTAGTGCTTGATGTGATTTAGTGTGCGCTATCTGTGTTCTGCAGTCAAACTTAAACTCCATTTGGCAAATCCGTCTGATAACACATCTTCAGTCAAGTCCCTCCGGTACGCGAATGTTATTCCGATTCATGTCATTGAATTCGAAATCTGCGAAATAGCTTTCATAGAATTTTATTGTCAAAAAGGAAAGAAATAACAAGATTTTGACAGAAACAAAAGACAAAAAGGCGTCCACGCAACAAACGAACGTCGTAAACGATTCGCCAGGATGGCGGAAATTTGCGAAGGCATGTGTAATATACAACGCACGTCTGTTACAGATAATTCGGGGACTGACAGGTGCAGAAAGGATGTAAAGTTTTCTAAATTTGATTTATGTAACATATGTGGGCTGCGTCGCCCGGAAAATTGTTTCTGACGATTTCCGGCGATTGTCTTTGCGACGACAGTAAATGTTACTTCAATAGTTTCTTATTCCGGCCACTGGCGCGGGACTTTTACTTCAAGGAATTGAAAAATACATTTCTGCTCTGAAATGCGCGTTCGACACATAACGATCAGACCTCGTTTGCGTAGGAATGCCAATCGCAAAGGAATTTCTACTTCGAATCGTAAATTCAAAATATGACACTTTTATGCTACTCATAAACACACCAGCATTACAAATACTAATATTTTATTAATTTTATAGATGCATACCTCGTTACCTATTTACTTGTATGCTCATATAATAGTAATAATAATAATTCGTTTACAATAGGTGCTGAATTATTTCAAAACTTATAGAAGTTCTTAATAATACCATGACGCCATTTACACATTCCTAGCTATTGGGCATCCAAAATTAAAATACGCTAACTAGTGGTAGAAAGCTGAACTAGCCATAAGGTACATAAATTTCATTGTATTTTTTCTACTCCTGTATAAATATATCCCCATTATTTTAATTTTTTTCGATGAATTATAGTTCCCATAATTTACCACAGTGAATTATGATTCATAATTCACTCGTCTCGACCAATCACAAAGCCAGCAATCCATAATTCACGGTTAGTTAAAACATGTGATGTGGATCACCAAGTAACGACCGTTTGATATTTGAGATGTAGTCAGGTGTAAATACAAAAAAATCATTGAACCTTTTTTGCCACATTTCATTTCTACAACAGGTATATACGATAATCAATGGTACATTTATGTGATCTATCCAATGGTGGTTCAGGGATGAACGTTGCGGAAGAGAAGTTTTGTGGAATACTATTCTTGGCAACAATAAACAGGCGCAGCTTAAGAAAAATACTTATATATCTGTGGTAATATATCAAAACTGCCAGCAGCATTTGAAACGTGGATATATCGGTGCGAAAATGAAACAAAAACATAAATCACATGAGGGGTTTCTCTCAATTTGCATAGAGATATTTCGAGGTTCCCGGACGTATTTTACGAAACAATCACAGAGTTCACGAAACGTTTCCATCAGCCAGGAACTCGACCGTGTCGGTGGACGCCGACGCCGTCGACGCTCTTCGCACTTTCTTTCTCCGCTTCCTTTCCCTTTCAAACCCTCACACTGTATTTCACTAACCATCCGAAAAATACGCAATTACTTTCGTTATTTACACTTTCAAGATTTTTAAACCAATATTTGCCTCTTTGCTAATTTTGGAATCTCTGAAAAGGGAGTAATCGCCGATGACATTGTAAATTTAAATTCTTCATTTGGTTGCTTTTGCAAATGAAATAACTTACAAGTTAATTGAATTTTATTTTATTTTAAAATATATCCAGGTAATGAGTTTGTAATTAAGCAACTAAATACCGTACGATAATTAATCTAGAATGTAACAAAATTAATAAAATTACACATCTGCTAGTCGACAACAAAAACTAGAATGAAGAAGGAAAAGCAAAGCTATCAAACGTGTTCATTTATATATCTTGTAGATTTTCTTTTTACTATTTAAATGAAGCTGTTACTGATGAAATATTTAAACCATTCAAAAAACTAGCATATTTCACAAATATATTTTTGTTGGTAAGTGGTTAAACGAGACGAGTTTGTGTCCGTATTACGTTTATTTTATACATGTTAAAAGAGTAGTTGAGATTTCTAATGGATGTCGAATGAAATCTTGACGAAACAAATATATAAAAACGAGATTGACACTGAGTGATAGCATGAGGATTCGCGGAATAATTAGATAAACGTAATTAATGGTTTGTTGTTGAATAGATAGAAAGAGTCATGTCCCATAGTTCGACGAAGCTTGTCGTCCCTATAGATAATTACGAGGAACGAGGGTCGATCAGAAAGTGAACAACGATTTGGCATAATTATATAAAATTGGGAAGATAACAACACAAAACTTTATTTACAAAGTTACAGTACATTAGTTTATTTTCCAATTTAATCGCCTTAGCTGTCAAGGCATTTATTGTAACGTGTACCAGTTTTTCAATGCCGATGTTATACTCTTCTATCACCGAAAATCTAAGCCAGGATGTCACTAATTTTTTGGGATGGTCTTCACCGTTTGCCAACTGTTTTGGTGCCAGGTCAGAGTTATAAGAAGGGTGAAATTTCCCAATGACCTGGCACCAAGCGATTTTCATTTGTTTTCAAAACTAAGAAATTTTTAGGTGGAAAACAATTTGTAAACGATGAAGACCTCAAAGAAGCAATCATAGAATTATGTCCTTTTGAAAAATCTTCTGTATTTATTTTTCTCTAAAGTTATTAATAACACTAAAATTTAAATTCCCCCTAAATAAATAGGTGACATCATAACACAGTTGGGTCTAGTGGCTGGTAAATCAGAGATAAATGAATTTCTAGTATGAGTAAAGAGTACATGAAAATTAAGCTAGAAAATAGAAAGAGGGATCATCAATACAATTTAAGACAGTCAGTGAGGAATTAATGCACTTGTGAAGAGGAAAGTGGGAGTGAGTCAGTTGAGGTGGTTTAGACATGTTGAGCGAATGTCGAATGAAAGGTTGGTGAAACTAATATATGTGGGTGAGATTGAAGGTAAACGATTGCGTGGGCGTCCGAGGAATAACTGGTTGGGTATGATTGATGGTTTGTTGCGTGAACGAATGATTCCGATTGTGAAGAATAAACGAGCATGTATGAATCGCACTATGAATGTGGACGAGGCGAAAGTGGTGGAAAGTTTGGAGGAGATTGATTGTTGGTTGACTGTGTTTCTGGGTTCGTGCTACCCCACTAAGTGGGACATGGCGTGACGTTATGTATGTATGTATGTGATGATTGGAGAGTTTTCAATGGCGAATTGAGTTAATTTATTATTTGCAGGGCCTTTTTTTTCTTTGGGCGTATGGGTAAGAGTTTGTAAGTAGCTGTCGCATTAAAATGTATGAGCAATGAATAATTTAGAGGTAAAGAAAGTGAAACCAAACTTTTAGGAACATTAAACAAAATTAAGAAAGCCCGGAAATGTCAACCGCAAGAAAATTACCGTTAACTTTTATTAATTAATAATTAAATGCTATTATTTAGAATACAATTGGACGTAATTAAAATTTCGTGGATTGTTTCCGTTGTATCTGACCTTGTTCCTGCGCAGTGTTTTGTCAAACTGCTACCTGTAATGTAGAGTTGAAACTCTGGAATTTATAATTTGGTTAGTGCGACCCCGGTTCATTTCGGGCTGGTGATTGCATTAGAAAACAAACGGTCTTTTACGTATTTAAATCAATCACTTCGCGGAGTAATCCAGTTCCCCTGGTTATGCTACCTGAACGGGGTCAAAAGTCAACCGCAATTGGTCGCATTTTGTTTACCCCTCGATATAGCCATGTTTATTTTATAGCTGAATTAATTAAAAGCGACAGGGCCGCAAAACGTTAAATACTCGTTTTAAATACATTGATTTTTAGTTTTCATTTTTGCAAACCGAAACGTGAATTATATGATTGAAATATGCGAACTGCACTGTGTTGCGGTTTTCATTCTGGTGTAATCAAATTGCTACCCATTAATCAATAATTAAATAAAAATTGCGATTGCTGCTACATTATTTATTGAAATTTACATTTAATAAATACACATTGCTTTTTTACTCGGGATTACGCCCTTCAGTAATTGGAAAGTCTTTTGTAGTATTTGTTCTTAGATTTCCATTTAAATTAATATTAGATTTATTGCTAGATAAGGTGTTGACTCTTAAGTAGACATAAATTGATCTAAAACTTTAATCACATGTTAAGATTTTTATGCAAATTTAATTGCAGCAGATAATTGCATGCAAATTATTTACAAAACAATAATGGATTAATATCCATTACAATGAAACTTATTATAATTTCAGAGGCCGTATAACAAGTGAAATGATTATCATCAATAATATTTTCAAGTAGAACGCTACAAATTTCACGAGCAATATTTTCATTTACTAATCATATTACATCATATTTAATAAATGAGAAGGCACCCTAAATTTATTGAACGCAACACATTAGATATAGATACTAACTAACTTAAGTTTTGGTGTACTAGAATGGACATTTGTAACTACAGATACGATACTTCAAATTAGAAAATTACGAATAGCTGTAAATTAAGAAAAAATATCCTTAGCAACGAACCAAAAGAAGGTGTTAATTTCATTTATTTTTTATCATCGCTTTGATAGACATATAACTAAAGATATTCTCAATGGTGATTGGCGGAAAATTCGTCACATGACATATGAATTATCTTCTCAGTAGTAATATAACAAAAAAGTGAGAATAAATTGAAAATAATTTGACAGATCTACAGAAAACTTGTTGCGTTCTTAAACGAGAAAAGAATAGTATATTCTACAAGTAATGGAATGGCACATATTCCACGCGAGCAAAAAGTTTGTAGCCCGAGCCAAAGGCGAGGGGTACGGTTTGCGAGCGTGGGATAGGCCATTCCGTTACATGTTGTAGACTATACTTTCTATAAAAAGGTTTTGGAAATTATACAAAAATACAAATATAAAACTGTTGAAAACGTTAAACTCAAATAATTCAAATTAAAACAAACAGACGTAACCATAGTAACTGAATCAAGATACTTCATATGTCGCGCTAATAAGCGGTTCTGATTCGTCGAAAATATTCCATACACCGCGTATGGAATGTTAGTGATTCCATAACAATTTTTAGTAGTGGAATGCCCAGTTTCCAAAACAGTGTTATAGAAAGATTTTTCAAAGGTGATTTTAAACAAGGAAAGTAACAGATTACCCACTAATGGGTATATGTTTTAGAAAAATCACTAGTGAGTAATTTTCTATTTATCACAATAATAATAACACACAACACCTTGGTAACTACTTCGATTGACAATTTAATTTAGAAAATTTAAAGAATTTGTCATTGTCAAATAATATTCCTTTAATAATTTGGATTTATTAAGATATGTTGGATTACCTAATCGATAAAATTATCACACTCGTGTGCTAAAATTTTTCTCTTGGGTAATTCCTTACATTGCACATTTGTAGAGTAAATAACTATTATAAGACTATTTTCCAAATAAGCTTACACAAATATAATAATAATTTTTGACAAATTGTAAACAAAAATACAATAAGGAATTAATATTTTATTACACATGGTAGTCATGGATATGTAACGGGCTTTTATAATATGTAAAAGAATGGTTAGAATACTTAAAAGTGACGAAATTGAACTAAATGATTGGTTTATTTTATGTGTGGGAAACAGTGAATGAAATATATTATTGTTTCTTAGGTGCTTTCAAATTACAAGAACACAGTTTCAATAATAACTTTGCAATGTCCTCAGGCTGGCTATTAACGAAAATAAAAATAAATATAACGTCTAAAATTTATTACATAAGCAAGCAAAGCTGTAAAAATAAATATAAATTATTATCTATATCGACTTTATTTCATAAATTTGTGCCGAAGAACAAATTTAATCCTTGTAATCACCATTATAAGCTACCTACGTGTTTGCCAAGTAATTTAAGTAAATATATGTCGAGCGGAATAAATGAATATTTTAACATGAGCAATACACAATATTTTTCCAATACCACACAAGTATAGAACGAAGAAGAAGAAAACAAATTCTCAGTTAAGGTGAACGACGCCAGCGGTCAGGTAAATAACAAGTGACCGGAGAAAAGAAAACTGCGACGTTCTTGTTCGTGCCCGGACTATTCATTCCGGTGCTTCTACAATTTCTTGGCAAAACATTTTTCTCATCAAATGTTTGTTACAAATTAATTGTTAACAACAACTAACAAAGGAATGATTTTTCCCTTCAATTTGGTAAAATATTTGAGTACAGAAATTGATAAGGAATCGCCTCTTGAGATCGAACTGTGGATTTTATGATTCACTGAGCTATTTCTATCTATATAAACCAAAAGTTGCCTGTAGTTGATAAGCACTATATTATAATTGGGAAAATCTATTTTCTTGTATCTATTTTGTTGTATAAAGTAAAGGGTAGTATAGGATAATTAAAAACTAAAAACAATGACGCGATTTTGAAGTTCTCTGAATCCGTTTTGACTGTTTTCAATGTTCATTTGACTGTGTATGCAATAATATATAAAATAAAATATTGGGCCAGGATGCAACAGTATGTTACATACCGAGGTGGAAAGTGTTCCATTATAGTCTAAGGTTAGCTACCTCGACTATAAAGATACTTTTCACCGAAGTTTGTTTGCTATTATATTAACAATCAAAATGAATAAATAAAACATACTTTTTCGGGTGAAAGAATTTTGTTCAGTAGGTCAATTTTATTCTTGTTTTCTAAACAATATTGGAGTGATATTTATACTTGTCAATAAATTTTGTCCTTTTGAATATTTAAAAGTCAAAGTTAGGAAATTTCGGAAGCCAGGATATAACAGTATGTTACATACCGAAGTGGAAAGTGTTCCATTATAGCCTAAGGTTAGCTACCTCGACTATAAAGAAACTTTTCACCGAAGTTTGTTTGCTACTATATAAACAATCAAAATGAATAAGTAAAGCATACTTTTTCGGGTGAAAGAATTTTGTTTAGTAGGTCAATTTTATATTTGTTTTCTAAACTATTTTGGAGTGACATTTATACTTGTCAATAAATTTGATCTTTTGATTATTTAAAAGTCAAAGTTAGGGAATTCCGGAATGACTGACTTCAAAAGTGAAATCATGGATTGTACTTCACTTGAAATGGCTCAAGAAAATTTGCTTCTACAGTAAAAACTATTATTTTTCACAATCAGTAATTAAATATGTACTAATTTCGCAGAATTGAAAGAGACAACTTTTCGACCGGATGGAAATTTAAATGTAGGAGTAATTGATTTTCCAACTTTGTTAAGTGTGAAATTGGCTACTACTAACCAATTGTGAATAAAATTAAATACCTATTTAATTTATGAAATCAAATTCAAATGATGAATATTTGAAACAAATAATTATTTGCCATTCATTATACCTACTTATAGTTTCAGAACAAATATATAAACAAATCTGCGCTCTAAACATGTGTCATTTTTTTTGTTCATGTCCACCTGATTTTTTTTTTGTCTTGCATAGACTATATTCAAACATAACATAAAGTGGAATAGTCCATTCAACCAGCAATCAATCTCCTCCAAACTTTCCTCGTCCACATTCATACAAGCACGTCTATTCTGCTCACCCTTTATTCCTCGAACGTCCAGAGAATCGCTCACCCTCTACCTCGCTCGCAAATATTAGTATTATCAACATTACATACTACAAAATAAATATATAAATAAAAGGTTGAGTTGAGATACAACCAACAATTTATCATAAAAAATAGTACGTCGAATCGCGCGGAGTAGAATTGCCAGGACACGTCTCGGTTTCAAGCAACGTACGGTGTTTGGTTGCCTGGGCCTCAGCCGAGGAATTACGAATCAGTTGGCGGCTGAAGTGGCGGAATGACCTGGAAAGTGGCGTCGAGACGGACCAGGCGACACATCGGGAATAACAAACGACGTTCACTCGCCATTCCCGTCGTCGCGACGACCACTGGACGCCGGCCGGTCACGTTGTGCACTGTTCAACCTACAGCCGCCATATTTGTTCACGTAAATAGCTTGTACAAAGATTGACCTCATCAAAAATATTTGGATTGTGGATGTGGACAGAAACAACATTAGATTATTCATGTTGCTATTTTCAGGTTCAAATAAATAATTTTCTACTAATATTTGCTTTCGGCAGACAGAGCATTTATTTTTTATGCTGTTTCGTATTGTTTACTCGAAATGTATTGATTTTTATATTTACGAAAATATTTTTATAGTTAAACTGTAGAGCTTGAGTACATCTTTATTGTTTTCAGACAAAACAGAATTCAATTATTGTCAATTATAGGTTTCAATTTCGGTATTTATTGACAATATAATAACAGATTTACCCAAAACCAACATACGGTGTAATTTTCTGTTTTTAAATTGTTGGTTGTACATTTCATATAAATATTTTCCGAAGTGATTTATGCTTTTAGATCCATCTTTATGAAGTCCGCAATTATAGTTAATATGTCAGATTTCATTTCTCGAACGAATTTTATAAATAATTATTTTATTACTTTCTCATAAACCTTTTTTTTTTAATTAGCAACTTCTGATATACTCTTGTGACGTCACTTCTTTTGCTTGCATGGAAGCAAAAATGAACCCCAGTCTTTTTCAATAAACAGCATAAATAGAAGAACACACCAAAGGATTTTTAAGGCTATTTTTAAAATTATTATTTATTAGCTCCATCAACTATTTTACATAAAAACAGTTAAATAGTTTATTGTAGAAGAAACATTTCTGCTGTTTTGGATAATAATATTCATAATTTTATTATATCTGGAATCGGAAAAAATGACGGAAATATTCATTGGTAATTTTTTTATTAAATCATCAATGTCATGAAATTACAAAACAAATGTACAAATTGAAAGTTTTGGTTTTATTGGTGTTTGATTTGAAGTGTCTTTATTAAAAATGTATAATTTGGAAGAAAAATAAGATATTGTGAAATGGTTTTATGATCAAAATAGTGCTCGACAAATATGTATTAAATAAAATCAACTCTTAATTAATATCACATTTATTTTGTTGTTTCATGACACTGATGATTTAAAGAAAATTACCAAAAAATATTTCCGTAATTTTTTCTGGTTCCAGGTAGAGTAAAATTATGAATATTAGTGTCAAATTATATTTACTTGTTTATATTGTTTAATTACTTTTCCTGACAACATTTTATACAACTTAAATAAAAATAGTATAGTATACAACGAGCACGGAATGGTACTCATTTCCTACGCGTATGACAGTTTGCAAATCATACGAGTATGAAATGGACATTCCATGCGAGTTGTACACTATACGAGTACTCTTTCTACGAACACGCTATTAAATCCAAATAAATTTTATTTTAATAATATATCAGTCCCCCAATATTTGACATTTCTAAAGAAGTATCCTAGCAATGGCACCTGTACTGAAATGATATGACCTGTACTGAAATATTCAGAAAATAAATTAATTTCGTACGATGCTTGCAATGTACCTCATATCCCAAGCAACAACAAACATACAATGAGCAGATTTCTAAGTGGTTGTAGAAAAAAATAATGTTTTTCGTTTAATATAATATTTATTAGTTTTGATGAAAATCAAGGTGTGAATTTATCGGCAAACATGAAAGAAATCTAAATTCGTAGTATAATTATGGATATTAACTAGTAATCAATTGTATTCCAGGACATAAATTTGCCTTTTTATATCTCGATGCTTTTAGAATCGTTTGCATAAATTAGTTTTAAATTTTCATAAGAATTTGGATTTAATGTTATTAAAATGGTTAAATTAAATTAATTCTAAAAACAATATTTAAATCTGATTGCTAATTATACTGTAAACAATCTCCAACATTAATTTACCGCTATATAAATTACCTAAATAAGTATGTTGGATATAATAAATTTCCTGGATATTTTAAAAAGTGTAAGTCATTTGACTTTTAAATCTGGGACCATTCTACTTATTTACTTATTATCTCCAATTGGGTCCACGAGCAATTACAGTAGTAGAGGTCTTGTACGCAATAATAAGCATAATTTTTTGTATTTAAATTCATGCTTATTATCACACCTGTAGTTAGGATTCAATTTAAGAGATCGAAGGTAACTACCAATAATTGAACAACAGTATAAATTAAATGGAATTCTTTTTCACAGCCCAGGTAAATTGCAATCTTGACGAGGCCGGAGCTGGTGTTTTGCATATAGTTAACCGGAGCAGTTAAACAGGGCCGGATTTAACATAAATCGGTTGAACTGCCGCAGTGGGGTCTTTCACCATTTTTTAAAATTTTTTTTTTTATGAAACTTTATCTATATTGAAGACTATCTACACTTTTAAAAAGTCTTAATTGTTATTCATTAAGCCACAATGATTTTTTTAAAAATGTTGTGACGTCATACTAGAGGTCTTGCTGGATCTAAAACAGTACAGATTGTAAATAATTGTAGTCATATATTTTTTTACTTATTTTATTATTATTATTACAATAAAATAGAACATTTATGTAACAAAAATTATTTAAATCTCTACTGTTTTCGATCCAGCAACACCTCTACTATGACCCCACAACATTTTTTAAAAAATCATTGTGGCTTAATGAATAACAATTAAGACTTTTTAAAAGTGTAGATAGTCTTCAATATAGATAAAGTTACATTAAAAAAAATTTGTAAAAGAATGGTGAAAGACCCCATTGCGTAACACATACAAATTTATTGAAATAATATATTGTGCACGTGATACATATTTCATGTTAGAAGAATCTACATAATATTTTCTCTACTCCTGTGTAGATATATCCCAGATATTTCCATTTTTCGATTAATTATAGTAATAATTCGCGACAGTGAATTATGGATTCATAATTCACTCTTCACGACGAATCACAGAACCAGAAATAAATTATTCGTGTTTATTTTAAAGCCGTGATGTGCATCACCAAGCTACGGCCCTCTCTAACAGTTGACAGTATAGTCAGTTGTTATTGTGTATTTTGATGTTGTTTTTCAACGTTTTTCAACCGATTTCGATCATTTTAAAAAGTACTAAACATTATTTCCGAATTTACAGGTCTAGATAAAGTACAGTATTATATTCGGGATTATGGTCATTATTCACTCATTTTGCGGTTCGTGGCGCAAACTTTATCTTCGCGAATAGTGACTATCATAATTCCTCATATTATAATATAATATTGTACGACCGGATATTTTGTCCAATTTTATAGTTAACATTTTTACTTTTTAATTTAATTTTACTCTCTTGAAAATTGTGCAAAAAACCTTGCCACTTTTATTTCCATTATTGTTATAGCTGAAAGTTAATTACCCTCTAGTTAGTAGCACTTTGTACACAGAGTGTTTCCTGTTGAACGCTACTAGTAGAATCTCAAAGGATATTAAAGCTACATCTTTGATTAAATTATACAGAATTTTCCACAGTAGTTGTCTATAATCAGTATTGATGCCTGTTTTTCCAAAATAATGTACAGGTTACTAGATAAATACAAGTTATGTTATAAATTTGAAATAGAAGCAAGTAGAGAAAATAGCAGAAATATGAAATTTTGCTGGGTAACTGATAATTGTAGGGAAAAAATAAATATGCAGGTTTATACAGTAAATAAAATGAATTTATTAGGGGGATGAAAGTAATATTTTCTTATTCCCTTTCAAGCTCACATATTTCAAAGATACATTAATATTTTTAATATGGAAAATAAAACTTTAGGTATGCCTTTGAACGAAACAAGTTATTGGTACGTAAATATAGGAAAAATAATAAACATTATAATTCCCATCAATTTATTGAAATTTATTATGCTATTAACTACAGTTCGTAATGTTTGTTTCAATATAATTAACTGTTATTAATAATCCATGTAAATTTTCCCTGTTTACTTAAACAAACAAACTTTTTAATACATTGCTCTCAATCACTTTAACTGCTGTAATATTAGTAACGATTCATACCCTATGTATAATGTTTAAAGATTCTCGGTAGGTTTTTATAGAAAACTTTACAGAGCATCGAAAATTAGTATCCCTTGATGTTGTCATTTCTCAAAATATAACTGCAATTGTACCAAGTAACCATTCGAATGATTTCTTCATTAGTAATAGAAGCTAAATATTTTAAAAATACGTTTACAAGTTCAACATTGACTACCTATATTGGATTTTACCCGAAAAATAGTAAGGTGATAATTATATGAATTAGGATGCATAATAATACTTTAATATCAAAAAGTAAATGTTGTATCTAGGCTGGAACTCAAGACACATCATGGTATTATTAATATAATTCTAACTACATTAGAGCTGCACTTTTTGATCTAGAAAAGTGATGTTGACAACCATGTCCTCATAGACCAAAAAAATTTATAAGATATTTCTGAGGTGTTAAACTTATACATATATCGTATCATATTAAGAATGCTTCTATGATATAATTATAATGGGGTAGATTTCTTAAGTCAATTAAATTTCCTATAACAGATGTAGGCCGGTCCTGAGATCAGCGCTTATATTAAATCAAGAAACCGCAGTCCGAAGCACTGCAGATATAGGAATGTCGCTCTTCTATCACTCCGGAGACAAACAACCGTTATAACAGGACGCCGTTGATTATAACCTAAGCTGAAGCTGGCATACTTCTAAAGTCTAAACCGAGGCCGGGAACTATAGTTTGCATATTTGAATTAAAATGTTCACTAACGGTTAGTTCTCAGTAATTTATCACAAGATTTATTGGATTCATTAATAAGTGTGGTCACTGAGTCGAAGCGCTGTGAGACAATTAATTAATAAGTTGAAAAGGTCCGCGATACTATTATATTTATTCATATAGTTACACGGATATGTTTCCAGCGAAATTAATTTAACGTCAATAACGCTATTTGTGGGGACAGTACTTCTGATTTATTGTGAGATTTTATTTATAAGGTGAATGTTTACTGCAGGTATATATTTCAGAGAAAAACTATATATGGAAATATAATTTATAGGTAGTTAGTATCGATAACCAAGGCGCACTTATTGGTATTTCGATTAATTTGAAAAATATATAAATTATTCAGAACATGAAACATAATTTTATTGTCAGGATTAATGTTTCTGGTCTAAATAAGGCAACCTAGAACTTTATATGACTAGCAGTAAAATTATAAATATAATTTAATCTGTGAACAAATTATAAATATTGCGGGACACAATTATTGCACCATTTCGAATTAGGCCATATTAGAGTAAGTTTTTTTAAAGCAACCAACCAGTTTTGCTAAAAAAAAAAAAATAAATACATAGGCTTATATAGCAAAGAAAGACACATATTTAAAGTTGGTAAAATAAATTTGTTAGGGGTTTTGGCGAAGGCGAATGAAAGTTATATTTTATCTTAAAAGGAAACGGGTACTTTTTTATTGAAATGGATAGATCAAAATATTCCTTTTTGAACGATGTAACATGTTCCTCTACCTACCCAAAATTAAAATGAAAGTCACAATGTTCAAAGAGACATTAACATTTTTAATATGGAAAACATAATTTCAGGTAGGCCGTTGAACAAAACAATTTATTGTTTTTATTATTGATACTCCTCCAGCACCATGCTGTGTAATCGCGATTAAATTGAAGCTCGCTTATATATGCAAATTTTGAACTTTTGCAGGCATATTTAGCCGGATAATTATTTGCAGAAACAAGATACTTATAAGGTTTTTACCTATACTAGTATTCTATATCTTCAAACATGCTGAATTATTCAATTCAACCTATTTTTATTTAAAACAATTTAACACTTATTTGACAAGTAAAAAGAAACACAAACAATTTGCTATAGTTACAATATAACAACAAATTTTTATGGTGCTTTTGTTTATGTGTATACCGATTTATTTATGTGCGAATGTGTCAAAATCAACGTTTTAGTACAATTTCTTCGGCAATTATTAAAGTTTGTGCTATGAATTCATGAAATAATCTTGGCATATATCCCTCGTGCTAAAGAATTGAATCGATTATATTTGATGTCTAGCTTATTTACAAAATTTTGCTTTTAAAAAAGTGTTATCGTATATAATAATTTAAGATAAAATTCCTCGACCTGTGGTTTCGGGATTTTTTTCAAATTATTATGTACTCAAACACTTTTTAAGCAAATTTTTTTCCATAAGCTAGACATGTCAAATTTAACCGATTAAATTCTTAGTACTCGTGATATAACTATTGAATATCTTATAAAAATAATTAATTATCACCCTTATTAATTTTAATATATTGACTGCATCTACAAGTAAATGTTTTATTTATTATATTACTATTGTAACATACATTTCCTTAATAAATTATTAGAATAAAATATTTCATTCAGCTATGTACAATAATTTGTTTTTTAAGCATTCAATTTCAATGAAATGTAATGAAATGAAAAGTTTTTATATCGCCAGTGAACAAATTCATTAAATGTGGTAAATAGCTCCGTGGTAACGCATCGAACTGTGTACCATGAGATATGCAGTTCATTTCCTACAGACGACACATTTTTCCACAAAAAAATACCCCACTCTCCTCTAACAACATCTTTGGGGTTTTTCGACGACTGGTATCCGAACCACATGTGCACAAATAAACCACATACTTAGATGTGTTCTAAGGAGAGTGTAATACCCAGAGGTGGGTATTTTAAATATTGTGAAGCACACCCAGGTTGGAAGCCAGCGCGTGTCATAGAATATAATTGAGCGCAAGCATACAAATCATTCGTGGTATGTCCACCTACATTGACAAATGTGTTTGACATTTGATGAATGATACCTGTAATTTAGGGTGAAAATATAATGAATATGAGAGAGAAAAGCAAGCTGAGGTAAACCTCCCATAACTAGAAAAAATGGTGTAATTATTTATTTATATTTTATTAACAATAACTACTTATAACTACGCATATTTATCATTCATATAATCGTAATACTTTCTATAGAATAATAAACGATAAATAGAGTTTTTTTCCTAAATATCTTGGATTTCAATCTCTTTAGGTATGAATTATAACATGAATATTTATCAAATAGACACAAGTGGTAATAACTGTAAGTATAATCGTTTTAAAATTGCCTATACGTCGAAAGTAATTTTCATATAAAATATATCACGTGAGCATGGAAACGAGTAATGAAATATAGCCCTTAACGTGCTAGATAATATGTACTTATGAGGTATAAATATGTAATAAGTTTCGACATTGACATTTCTGCTTTTATACGAGGTACATAAATTGTTGGTAGCTATGAACTTTTGTTAGGAATTATTCTAAAAATAAAACGATAGATATTTCCTTTGTTTGCATAGACCGGTCCACTATTTACATAAATATTTGTTACATTTTGAATATGTTTGATCATATTTTGATTTAACAGGGTACCTATGTAGATATCAAACAAAACAAAATAAAAAATCATATTCCAGTTTTACACAGTAAAAAATTGATTTGCAATTTGTAAAATTAATATTATTGTTTTTATTTATTTGCTACATTTATACAATTTATCAAATAGACTCGTCAATAATAACAAGTAAATTTAGCTAACTTATCAATTTGAAATTGTTAAAGAAAGTTTGTATCCTTGTACCTTCATTTATTATAAAAACTATGATGTATTGTTTTGCTTCAATATAATTATTAAAATATTTAGTCGCAAGAACATAGAAATAATAATAATATTTACTATATTCACAAATATATTTAGTTACGAAATACACAAAAATAATTTGTTACTTGCTAACTAATTTGAAATTTGTTAAATTAACAAAAATTAACGGTGGATCGTCTGAGACTAAAACTTTGTTAAAATTTTCTCAATATTGACTATAAAATTTTTACTGTGTAGCATATTACAATACCAAAATATCTAAAAGGGTAGTTGCTTTATAAATATCATTTTAATGGTTGCAATGAAGATGCTGAGAAAGCTATTATTGATGTGCTTACCTTATCTCACACGTAGTTCTGCAGATCCTCAAATCCTGAAACAAAAATAATTCATTAAAATATTGAAGTAATATAATAGATAATGTAAGACAATACTTTGTTTTGGATTGTAACTTTTAAAGGAAATTAACATTTCAGTATTCTGTAACCATTATATTGTTTACTGCCATTTACTTCTGTTGAAGTCAAAGTCCGGTAGATGGCTATGAATGTATTCAGTTACTTTTCAGTTCCATTTACCGCCCTGTTTTGAGATCTTAGATCTCGCCGGTCCAGTCAGTCAGTGCCACTGCCTCTAAAGCAGTTAGTGGGTTACAGTTACGCTGACGAGTTGCAATAAGAACGAAATGCGTCCGTAAATAACATAGTTATTAATCAGAGACTGACTTTTATGAAACATTGACAATATATTGTCTTTATGTTTATAATATCTTACATTATATTTGGGTATATAACTGGTAAAATTTTTTGTAAAATACCTGAAAATAAGTATTTTTTGAACAACTTAAAATGTTCTCTAGGCAAGAAATTCAATAAATTATAATCTTTTCTGCGTAAAATAATTCTTAATTTAATTATTGTACCAATTTATAGTTCAATAGTTGCACTAATAAATAAAATATTGAAAAAAATCTGAAACATAGTAGGAAATACATGAAAATTTAATAAATCTGAAGTTTCCAAGGCCATAACTAAAAAACTAAACAAGATATCGAAAAATAGACATCAGATTTGAAAACTACATGCTTTACTTAATATATAAATAAATTTTCAGCGAATTTTATTTTTTTGAAATTTTCTCCAAAACCGCATCCACCAAAAATTTTCCAGATCGATATCTCAAAAACGAAAAAAGATACGGACCCGGCAACTACACCATTCGATTCAGCTCGTCGAAATACATAAGTGTGGAAAGTTTCACTAAAATCTGAATGCAGAAAGAAAAGTTAGAGCAAAAAGTTTAAAATGGCCTAAAATCCCTAAAACCTCAAGGGGTATGTATTGAAATTTTGCCAGAAATTTTCATCTCTTAGAATTTTACTTTATATACCCTGTCCACTTATTATGGACCTGAAACTTGTGAAAAATTTAGTTTTAGCTATATCTGGGCATTAGTTTTTGAAATTTTGGCGATTTTATGCAGCAGAGAATTGAGAAAAAAATCCGGAAAAATGTTTGAGTGCCTATATATTCAAAACGAAATACGATAATTGAAATTGATTAAAATTAGCTTGTAGAGCATACTTTAATTGTCTTACATATAAATTTTTAGATGAATATCTTGTGAAATACAAAATTTATAATCAAATGAATATAAAATAAAAAATATGGAAAAATTAAAAAATTATCCAACTTTAAGAAGCTGTATTTTATAAACCAATAACGATAATTTAGATCGGATTAAAAGCATAAATTCTTCAAAATTTATTTTAATACGGCTTTAAGTTTTATTTTATTATTTTTAAAAATTACTACATTTTGAAGCATTTGTCAATATGCTATTTTGGTCTCAACTGCCGAGGTTATATCCCGACTCGGTACCTTGTTTTCTGTGGTGTGACAACGCTGTGTTCAGTGGTATGGGTTTTGGCAAAATGGTTACCTATCCACCTACTAACCGCGGGCAGTATATTAACTTGCGTTATGGCCTTTGTCAGTTACAAATAAATATTATAAGGGGCCTATTATGTAACTTACTTGATAGTTTTTAACAGCCTGTTACAAATTTTAACCAATGATAATAGATGGCACAGATATATTTGTATTGGCTAAAATTTTTATCAGACCGTTAAAAATTAACAGATAAGTTACAGAATAGGCCCCTAAATGTTCCAATGAAACATAGAATATTTTAAAGGTATCATGGTACGGAAATGCCTTCTGTGTATGAAAAAAATTCGTCCACCTGTGTTGGGCGTATCAGCATACTTTCGTATGGAATTGAATTAGTTATTAGAGTTTGGTGAAAGGTGAAACGTTGTCACATCCGCACTCGTCACCTCTGTCAGTCTGATTCCACGTCAGCTCGTGCTCGTCGCGTGGCGCGGAAACAGATTCAGTAATGCATGCGAATTAGATGCCTGTGCTGCCGCTGTGCTGCTGCGTAGTCATTTTGTGTGAATGTGTCCCGCTCTCGCTGATGTCTTCTTGGCAGCCGAGCCCTCGCGCCGTGCTCTAGAGCTCGCGCGTGTGAAGAGGCGGAAAGGATCTGCCCTTGATGGGATTTTGAAATGCTTATCGGTCGCGCACACCATTCACACTCAATTTGCTAGCTTTGTTTAAGAATTTTTTGAATATGTCTGCTTTGTTAGAACTACCCTATTACAATAACTTGTTCATTTCTACTCGCTTCATTATTCAACCGCTCAATATTATCACAAATTTTGATGTTTTATGAATACTTTTAGGATTTTTAAACCGAATTATCTCTTTACTCAGCCTGTACCTACCAAATTGATTGGGTCATTATTCGGACCTCGAATAGGTGTTCATTTAGATTCTGTCAAGAAATATTTAAAATTTCGAACAGATTGAAAGCTCTTAATAGTATATTACGTACCGTGAACTGTAAGTGATAGTTTTTAGGTCGAGAATGTAGTTTGGGATGTCTAGATTTCCTAAACATTCGAGACCTAAAAAATCACTTACAGTTCGAGGTTAGTAAGTTATTTTTTGCAATACCTGCGTAAATATAAGGAAAGGAAAAATAGGTATCAAAATTAACAGCTGTCAGATTGAGGTTAAAAATAAAATTTGAATGATATATATTTACTTACCATCCACCATGAACGGTAAGTTTCACTTACCATCCACCGTGGACGGTAAGTAAATGATGTAACCATGAAAACCAATTGTGCAATAAAAGTTCCACTTACTGTGTTTAAATTTTGTTATTAATGGGTAACTTACAGTACAGGTATTGTAAAAAAAAGTTAAATTACTCCGTTATTAAAAAAGATATAAAGTAGTACATTTTATGAATAGGGAGAGAAATGTACGATTTTTTCCTTGAGGAGTAAAATTGAAGGACGAACCGTAGGCTAGGACTGCAATACGACGAGGAAAATATACATTTTCTCAAGCGGTGTATATGTTACATTGAAAGACCGAAATCTGGTGAATGTCGAGATACACTGGTAAATGTCAACATTCTCGAAGTTGCTTGGCGTGTGTCCGAAATATTGGTCATCATTATTTCTAACTTAAATTACCATTTACTACTTTCAGACTCTCACAGTAACATTCATACTATTTTTTCTACTCCTGTATAAATATTACCCTATTATTTAATTTTTTTTGATGAATTATAGTACCCATAACTCATGACGGTGAATTAGGTTTCATAGTAACGGCCGTCTAACAGTTAACATGTAGTCAGTTGTCATTGTATATTTTTCTTTTGACGTTTTTCAACGTTTATTTTCAACGAATTTCGATCATTTTCAATAGGGATTTCCGAATTTACAAGAGTAGAAAAAGTATAGTATTGTATTCGGGATTATGGTCATTATTCACTCGAATTATTTGCATCGTAGGCTTCGTAAATAAAGACTTGTATAATCTCTCATATAATAATATAATAATAATAATATTTATAACAGTTATATACTGTGTATTTAAAAATTATTAGAATTGTAATATAATTTATGGTTAGTTACTTTTATTTTGATTTATTTTGTTCACATTACATTCGTTGAGGGAAACTTAAAAAAGATATCAGAATCAAATTCGAGATGGCGTTTTTCAAGGTGTTAAGAGTAACTTCATCATTCCAAATGGGCGCCATATTGAATTTTTACTTTTCAACGTTGTATTGCAACGTATGTTTGAATTAAAATTTATTAAATATTTTAATTTTAAATCAAAACATAAAGGCTCAAACACCCAATTGTAACAAGAAAATGAATCTTTTCACCCAAGAAAACACCCAATTTAAAATGGGAAAGTTACTATTAATATCTTGGAAATTCTGACATCTTTTTATGTTACCCTCTTCGAACCATATAAGCACTTAAAATCGCACAACATTGCCCATTTACCCGACCGTTTTGCTTCTATATTTTCTGAGATCTCAATGTTGAATTTTTGACCCCTGCATTTCTGACATTTTGTGTTCCATTTGTAAAATGTGTTTCAGCTAAGATGCAATGAATTGTCTTATACGACTACAAAACATTTTAATTTAATAAGCATTAAAAGTATGAACAAAACATTTGTGTTTCCTCTGTTCTGCAACCATTATTTATCATGTAACAAAAGCAACAACTCCTGCATGTGCATAATGTTTAAACCTATTAGCTGCCATCGATTAGCCTTGAGAAAATCACACAACCTGTTTGTAAATATAAAATTGTTCTTATCACAAGCGATGGATCGCGAATGATCGACAGCAATCGAAGTGATTTGTTTACATTAGTTTGATGCAAACTAGCGATAGTTCGATGCCATAGTTTGTGCAGTGTGACCGAGGCCTAATTAACATAACGCCGGTTACACACCGCGTAAAATAACAACGCAACGTTGTATAGTTAGATGTTAATGAGCTTTTTAAAACTGTGAAGAAATCGAGGAAATGGTCAACGGACATGATGCTGGCTGATGATACTGTGCCATTATTGTGAGCAGTGTTTATGCGCAGCGTCATATTTTGTATGATCGTTTATATGTTTATGCTGTAAACAGCGTTAGCTTGTAGTATGCAAACAGATTGTAATTTGAATTTTAGATATTTTGCGATATTGTTAGGTAATTTTGTACGCGATAATCATTATGGCGGGATATTTACGTAACTTTAGAGGTTTAAAGTCTATTATTTTGTTAAGCTACTTTATTACAATAATATCCTCTTATATAAATATTTGCGTGATACTTGTTTAGCAACAAGATTTTGTAATCAAAATTATCAAACCATTTAGGTACAGATAACCTATTTCCGACAATAAAATAGTTTAAATACCTACTAAACGCTATCAAAAAAGGGTTAAACGAGTACTTCTGCTTACGCTTAAGTACATTAGACCATGTATATGCCTACTGCACGTGAAATGAATCCGCCATTTAAAATTTCACAATTTCACAAAAAATTATACAGTTTATCTGCTTTGACGGATATCTAATAACTTTAACAAAAAAAAAAATAATAATAAATACACAGGCTTACACAGAAAGAAGAGGTACATAATTGTAAGATTGGTAAAATAAATTTATTAGGAGGAAATGGCGGGGGAAGAATAAAAGTTATAAAGTTAAATTTTCATATTGGAATGGATAGTCCGAAATATTACCTTTTCAGCGAAGTAGCATATTCCTATATCTAAAATTAAAATTCGAGGAAAGTAACCAAACATGGAATAGGATCTTAATATGGAATATCGCCATTTAACATTGCACAAATTAAAAACGTTTATTAGCAATCATAATCAGTTATATATTTTCGCTTAACTTAACAGTCTTTTGTTTTAAAAATTAATTAACAGTTTAATAATTGTATAAAAGTTTAAATAACAATAACAGAAAGGGCGGTATTCCATATTAGGGTCCTGTTCCATATATAGTTATTTTCTTCTAAGGTCACAAAGTTATAAAAATATTAACATATATAAGATGGAAAATAGAACTTCAGGTAGGCTGTTAAACAAAATCAGTCATTGTTTTGTTTTTATTGATACTCCTGTCAACAATAGCTTTGCGTCCACAACTGTTGACAAATTTACTGCACTTTCTTTTTTTGTAATATATTAATAAGTCGACGTAAATCTGAAACCAAAACAGTTTACATATGTTTTGCTTTACGTTTAATTCTTAATATTATTGTAAAACGTATATAATAAATGTATCTTATTTATGGGAACCCATAAAGTCATAGAGTAGGGAACTACATATATGAAAAACTTAATGTTCCCGTTATGTCTGATAGAAATATTACGCTTACAATACTATAACTGAACAACACGGTTATAATTTATCCGGTTCATATTATATTGGTTCATAAAAATAATAAAATATTAGAAACAATCAAAATAAATAAACGTATACCATACAGGATATCAAACAAATCAATAAGGATTTCACTTACATGGAAAATAATATTTTGCTTGTTCCATATTAACGACAACGGCGAAAAGTTGATGTTTGCTGATAGCGGAGATAATATTAATGATTCTAATGACAACGATGATTTTTTAAATTAATGTTTCGGTTCCCTAAAGAGAGGAACGCGCAGGGCTGGATTCATACATATTTCACAAGAAAATTTTAGAAAATGATGTATCTACCTTAGGGTAGAAGGGAATCTAAAATATATGTGTACCGAATAATATTTTTTTCTACGACCACTTAGAAATCTGCTCATAGTATGTTTGTAGTTGCTAGGGATATGAGGTACATTGCAAGCATCGTGCGAAATGAATTTGTTTTGTAAGTATTTCAATACAGCTCATTTCATTTAAGTACAGGTACCATTGCTAAGATACATATTTTGAATTGTCAAATATTGGAATGGTGGAAGCGGGACAAATTTATTATTAAAATTAAATTGATTAGGAAATAATATCGTGGTCATAGAAAAAGTATAGTGTACAACTCGCATGGAATGTCCATTTCATACTCGTAGGAAATGAGTACCATTCCATGCTCGTTGTACAATATACTATAAATCTACAGAGTATTTTTCAAAATTACTCAATCTAATATCAGGAATCCCACAATTTAGATATACAATTACGGATTTACTATATCTAAGAGCGATTAATTTCTACATTGTATCTGTACCTATTGTAGATCACCAGAATTTTTAACTGCAGTATAAGAATTAATACAGTAGCGACCCTTCAAAAATTTCATGATCCCAATATTCAGTGAGCTTGTCCTATTAGTTTCCCTCCCGTTAACCTTAAATCATCTTTATCTTTTTTTTGGGCATTTCTATTAAAACACCTTAGAAGCTTTCAGTTGTTTATCCAGAATACTAGATATTTCAAAGTAATAAAAAAATAGGTATCAACACAAAACATTTACGTTGTTTATGATCTGCAAATTTTGGGCTCCGACCGTGCAGAACATCCTCATGGTAGGTCCGGCCCTGGGTGGGTGTCGCAGGTCCCACGGTGCCCACAGGGAGGACGAGCAACAGCCGAGTAAAGCATTAGCAAATGGCTGCGTATAATTATCCTTTCGGCCTGGGCTTGGACGATGGATGAGTGTCGTTATTCCGCTGAGGAATTTTTAACACTCTGTGACGTATTGGTTGTTGTTACATACACATAAATATCTCTGCATAAAATATATAATACAATTTTCAGTGATAAATTGTGGAAGTAACTTTTATTTTTAATTTTAACGGTAATATACAAATTTCGTGATAAATTTTGAGGCAGATTTATTCTTTCAGCTCTAATTGATCACTGTCTAATTATTTTTGTTGCCTTGGGATATTTATTTTATTATTTCTTATTTTATAGACTGGTAAGTGCAAAATGCTGAAACTAGAAACTGAAACAGTTGGTTAACTGGTACATTAATCATTTCAAAATTGCTTTAAAAATATGAAAAATTAATTATTTGCAATCGGGTAGTCTTTGTATGAACAAAACATAAACGATTTTCCATGATATCACTCAGTGATTAATCCCCTTTTTCATTTGTTTATTATTATCTTCTGTCATTAATACTTCAGTCAAATTTTCAATAGGGAATTTTTTTACTATACGCATATTTTAGGATTCCTAGAATACGAAGGTATTAGTTTTATAATGATGCCTATATATAATGTGTTGGATATACCACAATTTAAAATGATAGTTTTTGGGCCCTGGAAAGAACTGATTAGTTTGTGGTGATAATCAAATAATAATTATTAAATAATTTTGATTATAATTATAGTTTTCAGGGTTGAAAACAATTTATGTATCTTTAATGGGGTAAATAGCTCAGTGGCAACGTATCGGACTGTGGATCGCGAAATCCTCAGTTCGAATCCCACTTCCGACAGTTGCCAATTTAAATTTACCCCTGTGGTTCCCCCTCCACTAACAACTTTGGGGGCTATGACTTGACGGCTGGTAACCGCATTTCATACGACAAAATATATCACTTACCGAGATCTGCGTAAGCAGAGTGCCACACCCGCAATGGGTAAAAGGCGTGATGATATATTTTTTTATTTAAATGTACAATATTTAATATTAAAGTAGATGGTATGTGTTTGTTTCTCTTCAAATAGGTTCATCTTTCTTCTACCAAATCTACGTCACGTATCCTTTCTCCTAATATTTTATAATTCATTTCTCGTAAACTATAAATACTTAATTAATTTAATAAATACTGACATGTTACATCCTTATTTAGAATCATATTTTGAAAAATCCAAATTTAAACTCGGACCCCATTTTTTCTAAGTTTAATGTTTGTTGAGTAGTTGAACAGAAGGTGATATTGAAAGTATCTCTTGAGTTGTATTATCGGAATGGTTGAAATGTAGATTAATATTGCGGTATTATTCATTAGTAAAGCATGAATGCAGGTTGAAAATGACGCATAATGCAAAGAGCAAGGTGGAAATAAAATGTTGATGTCAATACAATGCACAATTTGCCACAAAGTTTCGCAAGAAATTTTACTGAATGCTTAACTGAAAACAGCCACAACGCTAAATTCACCGTATTGTACTGCGTCATTTTGTATCGCAGAGTGTATTAGACACAAGCATAGAAGTAAATATTAAGACTTTGACTAGTACATGCGCAAATTCTCGTGTGCAAGAGTGTTCACTATTGTGCATTTGACAACTATTGTTCCTGCACAATGGAACCATACGAGTTGTTTTCTTCTTAACATGTAAACGCAAACCTTTAAGCTCGGCAGTCAGCCTCGCCGCGTTTTTCACTTGTTTCTTCCACTTGCGTGATCCAGATCTTGTATATAAATTTATTATTTGGTAATTATTCCGAAAACAATACATCTATTCATACATACACACAAATTAGACCAGAACGAATCATTGTCCAAATACATGTTAGCACCTACGTTCGAAATTGATTTATATAAAAGTGTTTACTCTCCCACCAAACCCACGCAATGTTTAAAAACGTAAGTGTGAACAAATACAGCTAAAACCCTTCAATGGAACTCAATTTGAACAATCGTATTGTACAACGGTTTTAAGACTGAAATGTGTTCTCATAGAAAATCAGGACATTTACTTGAAAAATTATTTAAAATATGAGTTAGATTAATAGATTAATGAAGAAGATTTACATAATTTGTAAATTATTTGTAAATATTTGCTAATATTACCTGTATGTTCAGTAAGAAAAGACACATTGAAGAAATGCATGTTTATTGAAATGGTTGATTCCATATTAATCTATGTTCTTTCACCATTCGTTTATCAAGAAATTTTAATAAATTTTTGCAAAAGTCTTGGGGTTTGATTGGTGAACAATGGATATGTGCTTCAGCATATGATATAGATTAGATTTATTGTTTTATGTTCCTTATAAATGAATTATTAACAAATTTTTATTCTTATAATAAATAATGAAGAAATTGTTTGCTTAATTACTTAATTATGAATAACGTTAGATATTTGGTCGAATGTAATCCCATGTCCATAGTTACTAAAACTTAATTACTGATATTTTTTATCGTATTTTTAGCCTTTATTAACAAAGGAGGAGGTTCTAAAGTCCAATAATCATATTTACTCGTTGGGAAGTGTTTTCTAAATATATTTATTAAGTTACCGGTTTCGACCACTTGGTGGTCATCATTGATGATTTAGAAAACTGTGTGATAAAACTTGAAGTTCTTTTACTCCATTTTCCATCAATCCAGAAAGCTACACTTGCGTTTCCTATCCATTCAAATTATTTTGGTTCCCATGGAAATTAAAAAGATTTTGGTTACCACGGAAATAAAAAGATACAAAGTTTATCAATATGAATACAATAATGCGAGACGAGGAGCGCAGCCACGAGCCTCGTATTTAATTTATATGTTCGTAATACAAGAAAATTTTTCTGTTTTAATTAGTCTTTCATACAGGTTTCAGTTTTTCCATAGAAATAAAGTCATACCTATTACATTATCATAGAAGCATATGTAATTACAATAATTAAAAGAAAATACGTATATGTTATTCGAATACATGTGGGAAACAAAGAAGACAATGAATTCTGCAAATACCTACACAGTAAATTAATATATAGATTTTTTTACCTAATATTATTTGGTGTGATGAATTCGTGCTAAATAGAAGTATATTTTTTATAGATAATTAATATCAATTCAAGGCATTGAAAGATTTCTTTTCATGCAGGTCCTAATGAAACATTTGTGCTAACATTGTACTTAGATAATAACCCAAACATTCCATTATACACTTTTACAAATCCCAAACAAGCTAAGCACAAATACTTTGAAACGCTAACAAATTTACGAGGAAAAATAAAACCATAAATCATAATTACAAAATGCGAGATCCGGCGAGGCATAAGAAATTCATATAAATATCTTATCAATACGAGTATCTCATATTCCATCAGAAGTCATTAATTATATAGTAGCAGGTATATCACGACAGCGAGGCAGGGAACCTGCGCATTACTGCGCTGTAATATCAGCTACCGAACACATTACTTACAATTAAGCCATTCACGAGAAACGATGCACTTACAACTCATATATTTCTTATTATCCGCGGGGGTCGGGGGCACCTCGGACGGCGGGAGATTTTTACAATAGGGGTATAATACGAACCCTGACATCACATTTCTAAGCAAGAACGTTTAATTGGAGCCATGTCGGTATGTAAACATTTATCTCAATTTGAACGTTTAATAATTATTTTGTAAAAATTAAATAACAATATTTGTTCACGTCCAGGAGAAAAACTCGGTTGCATGATATTAAAATCATGACAAATATAGTCAATTTCAAGTCAACGGAAGATGTGTGCACTTTCTCTCCCGCCGAGAGGGAAATTGACTCATGCTTCATATTTACTCCGCGGGAAAAAATCATTCCCTTTTCTCCCTTTACATATAATATACCTACTATTTCGAAACTGAAGTCAAAATTTATTAATATTCTAAAAGTTGTTCTTTTGTTTTGTTGCAATAAAAATCTTATCTCATACTGTATCAAATTTGCATGTTTACCGGACTGATTTTTGTTCGGTATATGAGACTAAAAAATATTGTTATTTAGTTATTGGAGAGCAATATTTTAGTACGATTTAATCCACAATATCGCGTATTAAAAATGAAAAATTTCAAAACAAAATTGGTTACTATCCTTACTACTACTCCTACTACTACTACCACTACTACTAAGATGACGCTATTGTTTTTAAGAAAGAAAGAAAGCAAGCTTTCGTCCAAAAATGCGACACATATATCCTTTAATAATTTCTAAGGTACTCATTTCAAAATTCCTGATTTAACTCTTTCGTCGCCTCAACCGGTAACATCTTATTTACCGGACTTATAAGATAAACAACATAAATATTTAATGGTGATTTAACACCCCTTTTGGAGTTGAATAGCTTTTTTGAAACTTTTAATGTTTATTAGTTTATTATCTAAATTTTTTATTTATTTCTAATGTATGTTGCATTTTCTTTACAATCTTTAATTACTGCTGTTTGTAAGTCATTTTTCTACATCTTTTTCTCATGTTGATTTTGGGTTTCCTCTTCGTTTTCTTCCTCCTTGATTCAATTCCCAAATAATTCTATATTCGTGACCCAAACTTTATTGTATCATATTATTTTTTATAATATATATTCAAAAGACAGTATACAAAATTACTTATAAAACATTTATCATTTTTAGCATTTCATGTTTAATTTGACTGCATTCTTCCAAGTTAACTAGCGTAACGAGCCCATCAATAAATGAGTGCACAATTTGAACATAAAATCAAACTCATAAACTTACAATTTTAAGACTTACTACTTTGATTTTATTTTATTAAACAAGTTTTGCTAGTTTAAAATGTCTCCTCGACCGGCATCAAACGAATAGTTTCCCTATAAATCTTAATAAGTAAACGGGGTACAACCCCGCTTAAAAATCCTAGCGACGCCCATGCCTGTAACGCGTAACCGCTAGGAAACCACTAACCGGCAACCATAACCGATCCCTGCTGGGTTATAACTTGGTGACTTTTATATTTTAGACACATGTGCTGAAATATGCTAGTGGGAAAAGTTTGTTCAAATTTATGTTAGACCTGACAATATATCGGTGTGGTGTGTTTGTGTTTGCTACTAAATATTTTGAATACCTTGTTTGGGGTTTCGACGTATATTTAAAATATTTGAATCTCAGTATTGGATTATTTGGTAGACCATATGGAAATTTAATCTAGCTTTAGTTGATTATTATTTATGGCAGTTTAGAATTAATTATAATTTTATTCTTGGATTAGGCCCAACATATTTATTTAATAAAAATATTCTCTGATTTGTACTACACGTAATGGGGTTCTTCACTAGTCACAAAATGGCAAAAAGGTCATTTATATTATAACTAGACCCAAAAAAATCGTACTAGTAAGAATAGAAATTTAATAGTTATTTATGATATAAGTGTTAAAAGTGACATTTTATGTGTCAGTGGGAAGTTTGTGAAACAAGGCGAAGCTGAGTGAAACATCCCCACGAACAAAATAAATCACTTTTAACACGTACCTATATCATACAAAATTTTATCTACGATTTTCCTAGTGTATTAGTAAATACTAAGAAATACAATATGCAATTTAGATAAAGTTTATATAAAATAAAAGAATAATTGGTGAAGGTTCTCATTAGCTTTGTAACTTATTTCTTTCAAGCGAATATGATAATAACTCTAACCTGGAATTAAGTGCAAAGTTCGATTTATGCTCGAATTCTAGAATAGATTGCAACATTATACTTTATTGGAATTTTATACAGAGTTTAAATTCCAAGCATGCAGACGATTTAAATTTTGTATTATTTGCTTTTGATAGGTAAATCATTTATATTCTACTATAGACTAGCTAGAGACTAGACGTTATATATTTTATTTAATTCTTTTGCCATCGTATAAATTACTCGCTAATGTCACTGTTTTTCATTGACCGGTTATTTAGTACATAAATTGTAATCTTGCAAATTGAAAACAAGTTTTACAATAAAAATATGCATTGCTTGTGTATGTAGGCTCTAATAGTCGAGTGTAACGATTCACCTTTTATTTACGAGAGAAGTTAGGTATATTAAAAGCAACTAAAATATAAAACTTAATTACTACGGGTATATCCAATTTCAGATAACACAAATATTCAAGATTGTTGCTTTTAGGTAAAATTCCTGGACAAATTGAATGATAGAATACACGTATCCGATTCGTGATTTTAATCATATCATTTACCTCGAAATCTTACTAAACAAAAATGTTATTATTTTACTTTCTTATACGTAATCATAAAAACATCCATGTAAGATATTGGGTGCTCTGGGTACATTTGCTCGAAATGTGAATGTATCTAGGGATACTCGATTGAGTATTCATAATGGTGTGCTAGTCCCTATATTAAGGTATACTTTTGAATGTTGAGTGTGCAAGAAGAAGCTTGAACGACGTATAACTGCTGTAGAAATTTGATATTTGAGAGGAGTGTGTGGTTGTAGTGTCCGGAATACATTGGTGTAGGATTAACGCGAGATTTAGAAGAATGTTGTCAAGGAAATGGGAGTGAGTCAATTGAGATGGTTTGGACATCTTGAACGAATGTCGAATGACAGGTTGGTGAAACTAATATATGCGGGTGAGATTGAATTTGAATGATTGTATGGGCAGAATAATAAGTGGTTGGTATGATTGATGGTTTGTTGCGTGAACGAATGATTCCTAGTTTGAAGAATAGACGAGCATGTATGAAAGTAAGATACTGGGTGCTATGGGTACATTTGCTCGAAACGTGAATGTATCTAGAGATGCTCGATTGAGTGTTTATTATAATGTTTGTTAGTGCCTACATTGATGTATGGTTTTGAATGCTGGGTGTGGAAGAAGAAGCATGAACGACGTGTAACTGCTGTAGAAATGAGATATTTGAAAGGAGTGAGTGGGTATATAAAACGTGATCATGTCCGGAATATATTGGTGTATGGTGAGTGTGAGATTGAGAAGAATGTTGTTAAGGAAGTGAGAGTGAGTCGGTTAAGGTGGTTTGGACATCTTGAGCGAATGTCGAATGAAAGGTTGGGGGTGAACGATTGCGTGGACATCCGAGGAATAAGTGGTTAGGTATGATTGATGGTTTGTTGGGTGAATGAATGATTCCGAGTTTGACGAATGGACGAGCATATATGAATGTGGACAAAGCGAAAGTGGTGGAATATTTGGAGGAGATTGATAGTTGGTTGACTGTGTTTCTGGGTTAGTGCTACGCTACTGACTGGAATATAGCGTGATGTTATGTATGTATAAAGAGTGCCACATTAAAAAATAGGTACATTACAAAATTTCGTTCAAAGATATATGTCCGCTATTCCAGGAAAATCTTTACCTAAAAATTAGCAAAATCAATGTAAGACGTAAGTTAAAAATGGAGCAAAAAATGTCAGTAAAATATCGTATAATCGCCAGCGTGATATTTATTTCTGTGACACTTCGACCCTGGAGTGCTCCGCTGATACCGATCAGAGCTTTGACCCGCCGGGGCCGCTGCAGTGACAGGTCACGATAAAACTTTAAAATCAGGTTTATGCAAATAAACCAGAGTTGCACAGCAGCAACAGGAGCTGGGCATCGCGACCGGATGCACCCAGGTACAAGCCAATTGAATTACACCTATCAACTGCATCAGTAGGTTTTCATGTATTTTTATTAGGATTCCGGTTAAATATTCCATAGCTCGTTCACTATTATCTGTGAATCTACATTTTATCTTTGAGCGTGTAGTAAAAATTTTATTGTTGCATTTTGAACAGACCATGAAAACTAAATTTAATGCCGCGACCCAGCAATGATTATTGTAATTTTATAGTTTCATTTTAGATAGCTGATTTTGCAGCGATTTGCATATTGATTAAGAAGATTATTTAACGTTTTTATATGAACCAAATAATAATTTGTAGTACTAACTTACGCGTTTTTCCCATTTGTTAATTTAATTTAGCAAAAGGAAAATTCAGGAGGAAAAGTAACCCTCTCATGATCAGAATAGCAAAAGGGGTTATAACAATAAATTTTGATTATCATCTACAACGGTAGAAAATTCAATAAAAACTGAGCGTCTCTGCTCATAAAACGGAAATGTTGGGAGGTATTTGAGCTGGGAATCTATAAAATCTCAAACGTAATCTCCAGTTTATGCAGTATTTGACTTTAAATTTATTCTATTTTACATTTTTAGAAATACATGAAACGAAGCACATTACTTGCGAGCACTTTGTTAACTGTTATTGTTAATTGAATGAAGAGTATATATACTCCTTTAAGTGAAGATCTATAGATCCTTTAGATGGAGTGGATCAGTCTTCATTTCTTTAATTTATATTTTCTGAAGTATGTCGTTTCATTTCTTTTTGTCCATGTTTTTTTCTTGAAAGTTGTATATCCCAGACAATAGGTGCCGCTGCTTCTAAAGCAGTTGGTAGGTTACACTACGCTGATGAGTTCCAATAAAAACGAAACGCAACCGTAGTTACCGATTGATTGGATTGGCTGATCTCTGTGACTTAATAACTTAGTTATTATTCAGAGACTGAATTTTCTAATCATTGACAATTTACTGTCCTCATATTTTACTTGTTTCACAGACAATTTTTTTAAATATTTACTTCTGTTGAAGTCAAAGTCCGATTGATGGCTCTGGATGTATTCAGTTACTTCTCAGTTCCATTCACCATCCTGTTGTATATCCCTTTTGATCTTATGTCATCTTCTACTTCTTTACTCCATTTTGATCACGGTCAGTTTTCCCTCTTCCCTCTAGTTTCTATTCTATCAAGTTTTTTTTTCTTTACATCTACTATATTTTGCTCACTATGTCATCATCCTCTTCAATTCTTATTCCATTTTATGGTTTCGAGTGAGCAGTGCTGAATCCAAAATAGGAGGCCTTATCCTTTTATATAATATATTAGAGATGGATCGATCCTTAATTATCCAAAAGGAAAAACGAATGATCAAATTGTAGAGGATGCTAGTATCGCCTATAGGTCTATACATTCTAGGTTCAAAATATTCTTCAACAACTTTATTTCTAAAATAAATAAACAAATATATCATCAGGCCTTTTACTCATTTTGGATGTAACATTCAGCTTTCGTAGATTTCGATGAGTGGTATATATTTTTGCGTCACTAGAACCTAAATGTTGTGGAAGAGAAACTACGGTAGTAAAGTTAATATGGTAACAGTCACAAGATTCATAATTACCATGCTATCCCATTTCTATTTCAAAAACCGTTTTTCCGACGAATGCTATAAAAAGTTGACTTTAGCGCTTGCATCTTCGTCCATAGGAAAAAACGGTAAATATTTTATAATAATTTTTTTTTTAATAAAATAAAATTTGAACATTATACAATGCTAAAACCGAGGCTAGAACACTTCTCTTAAATGGTGACTACCTAGAAAATTTAGCTCATGGTACAAACTAATGTGTATAATTCGAGCGCAAAGTATTTATGTATTTATATTTCACATGAGGTCTGCGGTTCAATTCCTACAGCTGGCAAATTTAAACATGACAATATCCTTACAACTTCTCCATTAACATTCTTTGGGGATTTCATTTTACTACTATGCAGACGTTCAAAAATATATCATATTTATTTATTCCAAATAAAAATATAATTGTAAAATATGTACAAGGTACCACATATTCATTTATTTTAATAAAAAATTCCATCTTCCAATCAAAAATCATTCCATTATTCCTAGCATCGAGGTGGGAATAATTTTGTGTAAAATGTTGTGAGCGCAAAGAATGAAGAAGTAAAATTCCAAATTGAAACAAACGGTAACTGCATTCTTTTTTGACACGAAGTGTACATAAAAGCGGAACGTTACATTAATCGCAAACACTCCCCCTATCTCTACGGCGAGATCTTCGGATCGAACCCTTGTTAATGAGTGCTTAAGACGAAAGATATGTCGAATTAAGGAATCGCCCGCTTTATTTTATCCGCTAATTTCCAAAACGAGGTCGAGGAACCAGCCTAATTGGCTACATGCAGATAAGAACGATGAGCAAAAAATTCAATAGCGAGATAAAATAAGCAATTTTCGAGCAAGCTTTGTATCTGCTCATTTATTCTTATTATAATAATGCACACCTCTCCACAAATGGAAGGCAGCAAGCTCTATTTTTTGTTCAAGGAAATCAACTAATATTTTTTACTGTTTTATATTAATTAATTTCTTTATAAACGTATAAATTAACACGATTTGTTATTTTTAATTTTTATTATAAATTGATTGAATTATTTGCAGTAAAGCTTGTTATCATTTAATTAATTATTTATGGATTGTTTTTTTTTACTTTCTTATACGCAATCATAAAAACATCCATGCAAGGTATTAGATACTGTATGTACATTTGCTCGAAACGTGAATGTATCTAGAGATGCTTGATTTATTGTTTCTAATGGTGTGTTAGTGCCTACATTGGGTGTGGATGAAGAAAATTGAGTGATGTAACTGCTGTGGAAATGAGATATTTAAGAGCTATGGATATAGGTTACGGAATAAATTGGTGTACGGTGATTTTGAGATTGAGAAGAAGGTTGTTTACTAAATGGAAGTGAGCGGATGTCGTATGAAATGTTGGTGACAATTCAACTCATATGTCATCTGTCAAAATTGGTCCAACAGATTTAGAGAATTTAAAGTTTTCTGCCAATTGAAAAGAATTATATTGACATTTTTCGCTAGTGATTTCACCGACATTTTTTAACAATTTTCACTAGCTATCTAATCGACAATTTTAAACAATTGAATTGTTACACTGTTGTTGTGGAAATGTATATATTTGCAACTCTTTAAAGAAAGAATACATTTTGACTCCTTGAATTTTCGGGGCTACGTCACTCATGGTTTTGATATTAATTGTCATTTTTTTAAATTAACAACAATAGTAGTTATTTTAAGAATATTCCAATGTATGTAATACATTTGTTTAAGCTGTATTATTTATATAAGGTGAAAAATTGAAAGATACATTGTATTTGTAGAATATAGTTTAAGATTGAATTTTCTCCAAAATAAAAACTATGGAAACAGGAAAATTTGCAGTGTGTATGGCAACAGTTCTGCTGCAAAATGAATTTGACGTGTACCATTTGCAATGGATCAATGCTACCATGTGTTCTTTATGCCATTGATATGCAGGTGATTTTGATAAAATATATGTAGCAAAAAGTGTAATTTTGCTAACATGTTTCGCTTGTGATGTGAGAAAACACTTTGTAACATTGTTCTGTGTGAAGTTGGTATCGTACTCAGTGTTTACTTTCGTTCATGGTGCGATGTACGAACAAGACAAGCAGCTCTAGTAGATCTAAAGCACTCTTCTTTGTGTAAACGAGCGCCGTTGCAGCAACTTACAAAATGACGTCAGATTTCAACTGTGAGTGTTCGAGTACCACCGGCACAAAAAACTGGAGCTGAAAGCAAAACTGAAAGATGACTTGTAAAAACATAACCTGAAATCAAGAACGGCAAATGTTTGCATTGCGACTAATATATTAAGATGACTCATAGGAAATGCACCTGGGCATGCGAGAGACGTTGATATACGAGGGCATATCATGTCATTGAATTGGATTCGATTTTCTCTTGGAACGGGCTAATGAAGATTTATACGGTTGGTGTGTTGTATATTTAGTGAGATGTTACTGCGCCAAAAAAGCAATACACTTCACTATCGTGTAGGAAATTTTGGAAGAACGTGATTATTATTTGTAGTAAATATTTATTTGTTAGAACATTATCGTGTGGTAATATCATTAATTTAAATCCTATAAAAATTAAATTAGAAAGTTAAATAACACCCGACACAAAAAAAAAACTCTAAAAAGAAAAAATAATAGTTATTTACTTTACAATGGGCAAAGTAAGGAATTATCCACGAGAGAAATTTTAGCACACGAAGCCGAAGAAATAATATTTGCAAACTACCCCTTTCTGCACAACACAAAAGCAATTTAATACCCAAATATTATTTACCGACTCACAACACTAGTGATATACAAGACTTTATCTACGGCATACATTCTTATTTCATTCTTTGCTACTTATTTTTTTAAGAAAAATTAGTTTAAACTATTTATATAGGTATTTATTTTTATTGTTTCTAATTTTCTTTTGTATATTTACAGATACAGTTGCAGCAGCGATGAAGCCGCAACCCTACTTGAGGTTTTGCTGAGCGTTTTGCTGGAGGCCTAAAGGAGGAATTTCCGGGGGTGAGATCAGCCTTCTCTCCCTAGTCAATGCAGGAGACTGATCCAGGCTTTACAATTTAAATAGAAATGTTGTATATACGAATAACTAAATTGTATATACTTAAAATACAAACATCGTCAACACAAGAACACAAACTACCAACAAATAAACATGCACCCATCGTCAACAAAATACAAATTACCAACCTGCAAGTAAGTATTTATCGTCAACAAAATAAAACAAACTACCAACCAATAAATATAAATTTTAAATTATAATAATCCCTTTTTACCTAGAAACATATTATTTAAATTGCAAAATATAGAAATAAAATTTTAATAATCATTTGTTATAAAAATAGGTAAATTATATTTTATTTTGTTTTAAAAAATTTCTCAGGTTAACAAATTTATCATTTATAATCTCTATATTTATTATATTTTATTGAACCAGTGCTACCCTTGCCCTCAAAGAGATTTATTCGTACTGATATATTTTAAGTAAATCCTTAACTATATGTGAGTAGAAATATTTGAAATATCCATAGTATCTTGAGTGCGCACATCCCGACTGCTAAATGTCAGGGACCTGCGCGCTGACTCTCTGGTATTGCTAGCTAAATTTTTGCGGTGAAATTTTTTCTTCCTGAAATCGTAAAATGGTTCAAGTAAAAGTTATTGAAAACTAAATATTGTACAATTAATTTCAATACATTTTTATTGTAAACTTATTAGTATTGCAATATTTTTCATTTATAAAATATTTTTTATCTTATCTAAAATACTTTCCCAAATTCAAATTTGTAGAAAACACTTCGCTAACTACGCAAGATTTTATATTACAGATATGTTTCTAGAGCTCATTTAAAATAATTTTATAATTTTAAAACAATGCCTCAAATAAAACCGATATAGAAAAAATTAACGAACATTTTCTTTTATTACGACTTTTCTGTGAAATTAACCGTTTGTCTAAAAATCGCCATAAATAATTTATCATACTTTGGGACGAGATTCCTTCTGCCATCTCCTGTCAAATTTTTAAACTATAATTTTGCTCTACTTCCACATATTTCAAATTCCAAAGCAGTTTCGTAGCGCATGCGCATTGACAATCAATCGATCAAAAAATCAATATTTTCGATTCGGCGCACTTGATTCTTAATTTGAAATTTGAATCGAAATTATTTCAAATCATGTATTTCACGTGAAACTGAGGTAAACATATTTTTGAGACTTGTTTAAAACAGCACGAGGCTGCCAAAACGTTGTATTTAATTTAATTTAAATAAATATATTCAAATACTTCTTTCAATTTTGTATTATAAAAGTTTTTATGTTTGTGGTCTACCTTTTAAATATATTACAAACATACAATGAACAAAATAGGATTCGTAAAGCTTTATTTATTTATTAAATTATGTTTAATTTATTCCAAAGGCCTCAATATTTATTTTTCAATATAATTAATGAATTTAATACAGTTTTAAACACAGCCTATGGTAAATGTACAGCTGAAGATCTCTAAAGATGCTGAAATATATCGTTTCGTGGTCTGACAAGGCGTTGAAATTTCCGGAAAGTAGAGCAGAGAGTTATTCAGGGTGAATTCATTTGTAAAATTATGTTTTTGTTGATTTTATTTTACAAATTATTCTGAAATAAATTAATTGTCATGTTGTTTTAAATACCCTAGCGTCATCTGTTGAATTGTTAATTAACTATTAACAGTAATTACAAATGACATTCATTGTAAAATGGCTGTATTTGTTTATTAATTTCCTTACAGTTTGATGATATTTTAAGTGATTTAATTGTATTTCTCTATGTTTCGCATTGAAAATGTGCTTCATTATTGTACAGAAATCTTCAGCAGATATTATAATATTTCCACCATATACATTGGTTATAATTGATACCGTTTTGTAATTTTGTTTTTCTACGACTACTTGGAAATCTGTTCATTGTATGTTTGTTGTTGTTAGGGAAATGAGGTACATTGCAACCATCGTGCGAAATGAATTTGTTTTATGAGTATTTAAATACAAGCCAGTTCATTTCAGTACAGGTGTCATTGCTAGAACACTTATTTATAATTGTCAAATATTGGAATGGTGAAATCGGGACAAATTTATTATTAAAATATAAATTAATTAAGAAATAATTTCGCGATCGTATGGTACAGTGTACAACCCGCATGAATTGCCCATTTCATACTCGTATGATATGCAGCATGCTACAAACTTTCATACTTGTAGGAAATAAGTACTATTCCATGCTTGTTGTACAATATTCTATTCTAGTTTACTTTACACACAGCTGATGTATCAACAATTCTGTAACAAGATGACTTTCATCGGTTACGCTCTGAGCTATCGCTATCTGGAGCTATTTTTAGAAACGATAGTTCAGATTCGAAGACACCCCCTGGCATCCCTTAGCAGACGACCCCCTGGAATCTCGGGCGTCTGAAATTCAGTGACGCGTTGATCGTGAACAGATGCAGTTCAAAATGTAGTCGCGCTCCGAAAAATATGTATTTTTTCGTAGATTTAAGTTATTTAAGTATTTTCATTTATTAGATAAGTTAGTGCAACGTTTAAGTTAGTTATAAGAAGTTCTACATTTTAATAAAGTACAATTTTACAAGTTTACATTATATTTCAAGTGTTCGAGTGTCATGATTTCTCCGCTCCCAATTCAACCGCTCCCAATTTAACCATGACTGGTTTGTCCCCTTCCCTCCAATAAAGTTTCCTTCCTTTTTATTATCCCCATCCTATACCAAACACCCCCATTTGCTACAATTCTTTTGTCTTTAGGCCTATCTTAGCACAGTATTTAAGCTGTGTTTATGCGATGGGGCGAACGTCGACCAGCCACTAAGATGTCCCTAAGTAACTTCGGTCACTCAAAGCCTTCCAAAGAAGATTTCTGCATAACTGGCCAACTTGTTATCAACATTTTGCCGAGAGTTAAACCCGGACCAACGTAGTACAGCATCAAATAGACACTGGTGATGCACTACCACTCCGTCAATCTCCAAGAAAACTACCCTTGACCAAGCAAGAAGAGGCGGACAAAATAATTCGAAGCATGGAAGAAGAGGGAGTCATCAAACACTCCAGTAGTCCGTGGGCTTCACTAGTGGTACTAGTAAAAAAGAAGGATGGATCTACACGGTTTGCGTGGATTATCATCAACTTAACAAGTTCAAGTCATTCACTCAAATGTTGATGTTGCAAATATGGACGGACGTAGGCAAATAAACAAAATTAACATTTAACATATTTATTTATTAATATAACAAACTAATTTTCTGTTTTATGTGGTAGATTACAATTACAATTACTGCTAATAAATGGAACCATCTGGTACATCATTTATGACAGTATAGAGTAGTCTGGAATGGTCTGTGAATGAAGAAAGTTCTAAAGCTTTTTCGTACTTCAAAATGTAATTTAAATATTGTTTTATATATTTATAAACAAAGTTGTTTATTTACATTTGATTTATACTTTTCAGTGTGGAAAGAAGATAACATTGCACGCCGGGTTCCTTGAAATTCTGCTGAGTTCTGGAGATACAACGGACCATCTGGTCAACTTATAGAACTTATTGGCTTCTGATTTCACTTGCTACATATTGAAGACATCTGCGAGTCAGAGATAATCACCTACAGCATCTTTGTCACGGATCATCGTCTGCACATCTGGAAGAATGTCTTCAACTGTTACTGTTACCATTTCAATCATAATAATATTGGATTCCTTGATAAAGTAGCATTAAGAATTAATAGATTTATTAATATTTTGTAATAAATACTTGAAATATTAACGAAATACAATTGTACGATTTGACGTCATACTATTATTTTGTTAATATCTCAATAAGTATGTTGCTATGATATCAGTTTTAACATATATGGATGGAATACAATATATAGTATTCAAAATTATTAGATTTGTTAAAATTTTGCAAGGCATTATTGACTTATAGGTGAAATAATATTTTTTGGTATGACGCCATTTTAAAATTTTTGTTTCGTTAATTACTAGAAAACTATTAGAGTTAAAATATCGTAGTCAAAAGTCCGCAACTCTAGATTAATTAGAGAGTTAGGAAATATCATATTTATTAAATTATTATTGTTAATTAAGAAGATACAAGCGATATAAAAATGTGCATCGATCTGTCATGGCCGACATTTTTCTCTTGTTGTTTATTCTTAAAATATCTGAGCGAAAATTTTGTAGTCTCATATATTCGTCTCTAATTTAATTGTAGTGTTAGCAAATATCACATTTTTAAATTAATTATTGTTAATTATAAAAATATAGGCCATATAAAAATATCCATGTAGGCATCATGGCGGGCATTTTTCCCGTGTTGTTTATTCTTAAACTATTTGAGTTAGACTACTCTACTCTGAAAATATTAACTCTAGAGAGATTGTAGTATTAGCAAATATCACAATTGCTAATTAATTATTGTAAATTATAAAAATATAGGCCATATAAAAATATCCATGTAGCCATCATGGCGGGCATTTTTCCCGTGTTGTTTATTCTTAAACTATTAGAGTTGGACAACTCTACTCTGAAAATATTAACTCTAGATAGATTGTAGTATTAGCAAATATTACATTTGCTAATTAATTATTGTAAATTATAAAAATATACTCCATATAAAAATATCCATGTAGTCATCATGGCGGGCATTTTTCCCGTGTTGTTTATTCTTAAACTATTAGAGTTGGACAACTCTACTCTGAAAATATTAACTCTAGATAGATTGTAGTATTAGCAAATATCACATTTGCTAATTAATTATTGTTAATTAGAAAAATATAGGCCATATAAAAATATCCATGTAGCCATCATGGTGGGCATTTTTCCATTGTTGTTTATTCTTAAACTATTTGAGTTAGACTACTCTACTCTGAAAATATTAACTCTAGAGAGATTGTAGTATTAGCAAATATCACATTTGCTAATTAATTATTGTTAATTAGAAAAATATAGGCCATATAAAAATATCCATGTAGGCATCATGGCGGGCATTTTTCCCGTGTTGTTTATTCTTAAACTATTAGAGTTGGTCAACTCTACTCTGAAAATATTAACTCTAGATAGATTGTAGTATTAGCAAATATCACATTTGCTAATTAATTATTGTTAATTAGAAAAATATAGGCCATATAAAAATATCCATGTAGCCATCATGGCGGGCATTTTTCCATTGTTGTTTATTCTTAAACTATTTGAGTTAGACTACTCTGCTCTGAAAATATTAACTCTAGATAGATTGTAGTATTAGCAAATATCACATTTGTTAATTAATTATTGTTAATTATAAAAATATAGGCCATATAAAAATATCCATGTAGCCATCATGGCGGGCATTTTTCCATTGATGTTTATTATTAAACTATTTGAGTTAGACTACTCTGCTCTGAAAATATTAACTCTAGATAGATTGTAGTGTTAGCAAATATCACATTTGTTAATTAATTATTGTTAATTAGAAAAATATAGGCCATATAAAAATGGTCATGTAGCCATCATGGCGGGCACTTTTCCATTGTCGTTTATTCTCAAACTATTTGAGTTAAAATAATTAAGTACCAAATTCTCAACAATATATTAGTTGTAATATATTATTATTAATTATTAAGAAATTGGCAAATTAAAAATGTTCATGTTGTATTGTTTGTAATATTTATTGTTTATTTGTATAATTTTGTTGTAATGCTTTATTTATTGAAATAAATAATTAAAATTATGCTTGTGTTTCATATATTTATCTTTCCCTAATCTTATTTTATTAAATTAAACCCTTTAATTAAGGGATGATATCTTCTCATCACGAGAATTTGCCAGAGACCGCTTGGCTTGTTGGCTGAAAACTCAAATTTTTAACTTTATATCCGGGCAGCAGAGACTGGCAGAGCCCTCAGATAAAAAAAGAACTTGTTAATTTTTGCTATCGTTGGCAACATTGATTTTTATAGTGTTGCCAACTATAGCAAAAATGGATAAGTTCTTCTTCTTATCCAAAATAGTGCTCTTCCAATCCTTGCTGCCCTGGTACGAAATCCGATTTTCGCTTGAATCTTCGCCAGTCAGTCGGTGTCGAAAATTACGAAATTAATTGAAGGGATGGAAATGTTGCTCTAATTATTTAAATATGAATGCTATCGAAAAATAGTTTGTGAAATCGTATTCATCACACTCGAATTAGGAATATACAGCCTCTAAAGTTAATATTAAGGGTGATTTTTAAGGGAAACAATTTGAAAAACTAAGAGATATAGCAAAAATAACGAAATTTCGCCGTCCCCTGTGATTTGACCCCTGAAAAACCGCTATTTTTCTACAACATATGTGAGTATGAAGGGCGTAGGGCCAAGGGTTCCCGAAATCGCTAATTTGACGTCTCTGTTAACAAAATATCAGCATTTTTTACTTCACTGATTTCTTCAGATTTCAAATGCGAGTTACGCAAGAAATACTAACCCTAGGCTATTTTGAATCACAGATTCGGAATCTACGGGCCCTAATGAAGGGTGTAGCACCCTTATCTCAATTTTTTCACCCCCAAAATTAAATAGTAAAAACACCAAGACTATAGTCCAACTTTTTTTTGGCAAAACCCCAAAAAAATCGAGTTAAGGGTGAATTCCTATAGATTCAGCCCTAAAAACTCCAATGGCGGTCTCGAAAATTGGCGCTCACCCTTAAATTTGGGGTAATTCATATCTAATTTTATGTGCTTTATGTAGCATGTATATAAGGATCATTATTGCATGTCACATTTCCTCAGCGCACCAGTTAAGTTAAATGCGAATTACGCAAGAAATACTAACCCTAGGCTATTTTAAATCACAGATTCGGAATCTACAGATCCTAATGAAGGGTGTAGCGCCCTTATCTCAATTTTTTTACCCCTAAATTTAATCGTAAAAATACCAAGACTATAGTCCAACTTTTTTTTGGCAAACCCCCAAAAAAATCGAGTTAAGGGTGGATTCCTATAGATTCAGCCCTAAAAACTCCAATGACGGTCTTGAAAATTGGCGCTCACCCTTAAATTTGGAGTAATTAATATCTAATTTTATGTGCTTTATGTAGCATGTATATAAGGATCATTATTGCATGTCACATTTCCTCAGCGCACCAGTTAAGTTAAATGCGAATTACGCAAGAAATACTAACCCTAGGCTATTTTAAATCACAGATTCGGAATCTACAGATCCTAATGAAGGGTGTAGCGCCCTTAACTCAATTTTTTTACCCCTAAATTTAATCGTAAAAATACCAAGACTATAGTCCAACTTTTTTTTGGCAAAACCCCAAAAAAATCGAGTTAAGGGTGGGTTCCTATAGATTCAGCCCTAAAAACTCCCGTGGCGGTCTCGAAAATTGGCGCTCACCCCTAAATCTTATGTAATTAAATAAAGCAAAGTTTATACTGCTCTAATTATGAAACTACACATCCTATCGTAAAGTGGTTTGTGAAATCGTGTTCAGCACACTCAAATAAGGGATATACAGTCACTTCAGGCCCTTTAAAGTTAATATTAAGGGTGATTTTTAAGGGAAACTATTCTGAAACTTCAAAGCGTCATATCTCGGAAACGGTAAGAGATATCGCAAAAATAACGAAAAACCGCGGTCCCTCTATTAGTACCCTATAGAATCGACCCTTCTCTACAACATATGTGAGTATGAAGGGCGTAGGGCCAAGGGTTAAAAAACCGCTAATTAATCAAGGTCACAATTTCAAAAAACGAGCATCTTCAATTAGTAAATCGAAAAGATGTGGGTGCCAAGTTGCCGCACCGAGTAGTGCTGCCATCTCTTACAAAATTTGTGAACTATTGTTTTGAGTAGAGGGCAACAATATTTTCAAATTGCGATGATTTTTTTGGAGTTTAGGAACCTGCACTTCTAAAATTAAATAATAGATGGCGGTACTAAGATTAAAATTGAAAAGAATAAATTAAAATTATGAATTTCGTGGAGTTTAATAATATATAATTGGTAGCTAGTCACGAAATAGAAAATATTTGTTTAAAAAGAAATAAAACATCAATAAATCATATCATAAATATATCCATTTATTATTTTTTCAAATATTATACATAAATTAAAACAAATATGTTCCTTAACCTATATATTGTTTCAATAACTTATTAATATTTCAATAGTATCCTAAATTTTAAATACATTAGTACTTATTTGTTGCTATATAATAGTAAAAGTAATTGTTATACATACAATTTAATATTCTTAACAACATATTCATTATTCTTACTGTGTAGATTTTCTATTCCTTAACGCTATAAATTAAATGTAATTCATACGGAAAATTATAAAACAATAATATATTTTTGAAATAATAATAAAATTAATCATGACAATATATCCTAACATACATTAAGATTTCGCAAACAAATTATTTAATATTTAAAAGATACCAAAACGTGAATATTTATCAATAACTACAACAATGTTTTACACCTATTTGAAATAATAAATGTAATTACATTTAATTCTTTCGATATTTGTAGAAACAAAAAGTATCTTGTTATACTATTTAATAATAAAAAGAATATTTTAATAAATCTAACAATTATTAATAGTACATATCCTTTTTATAATATATAATAAAAAAGATTAATATTAAGACAATTAAAGATGTTAACAAAATAAAATATAGAACACATCGTGCTACCTATCTTATTTTCTATAAAATAATATTATAAATAATAAATCCCAAATACAATGTTGTATTAATAATTCATAATTGAACAAGAATATAAATAATTTTTAAATTATAACAAAAAATATATAATTTACAAACGGCGAATAATTAATTTTTGCCAATAAAGCTATCAAAATTAACAAAAAACTATCTCAATCTCACCCGCATATATTAATATCACCAACCTTTCATTCGACATTCACTCAAGATGTCCACACTACCTCAACTGACTCACTCCCACTTCCTTAACTACATTCTTCTCAATCTCTCACTCACCATACACCAATGTATTCCGGACACGATCACTCTCCTCTCAAATACCTCATTTCCACAGCTGTTATACGTCGTTCATGCTTTTTCAACCACACCTAACATTCAGAACCATACATCAATGTATGCGTTAACACACCATTATAAACATTCAATCGAGCATCTCTAGATACATTCACGTTTCGAGCAAATGTACCCAGAGCACCCAATATCTTTCATCCTGCAGACACCCGCCTTTCAATTTAGTGGTCAATGCGTTGATCCCTCCAAAACATACTATCCAAATATACAAATTCATTCGCTTGTTCCAGTCTCACACCATTCACTGATACATTACAATTAGTCACCAAATCATTTTTCTCAAACGCCAATATTTTACATTTATCGACATTCAATAACAGATTTAAACCTTTCCCTACTTCATTTATGCTCACAATCAGTCTTCTCAAATGCTCTTCAGTTTCACCCAACATATCATCTGCATGAGCTAAAACAGGCACTATACGTCCACCAATATGTACAATATTGATAATATAATTAAATAAAATTAAAGCACATTTTCGATATTAATACTGTTTCATAAATTGCAACATTATCTTAGATATTTTTGAAATAATTATTAGAATATTTTACAATTTGTTTAACAAATAAGAATTAAATTATTTTTAAAACAATTTGAGGTATATTTATAAATTTGAAATGATTCCGTTACGTATTGACTGTAGCAATAAATGAAATCATTCTTCTAAGTGCGAAGAAGTTGAGGAAATGTAGACTGAGGTTAAGAAGCTTCTGTAGTCACTTTGGGCGAGTTGGAGATGATAGTGATGGCCTATAATAGTGACAGCAGGAGCAGATGTTGTGGACGTTGTCCTGGAAAACACTGAAGGACTCATACATTGTCCTGATGAGAACAGTGTAAAACGCAATCAGCATTACGATCTGCAAAATAGAAATAAAATTTTACAAAATAATTCAAACAATACCTATATAATAAAAAAAAACAACTTGTTTGAAATAATTCTTAAAAATAAAAAAACGTAAAATAAAATTCAATAAAAAAAAATTAATTGAAATACAATGTTAAAATGATAATGCACCTCAGAAATAATATTTAATTGGTCGTAAAAAAATATTGAAATAAATATTAATAAATTACAATATATTTAAGTACGAAGTAGACTACTGTTTTATTATATGAGGGATTATGATAATCATTATTCACGAAGATGAAGTTTGAGTCACGAACCGTAGACGAATAATATTTTACGTTGAGGGTTGCTGCTGGTGAAAATTCCACATGTTGTTGTGAAGATCATCAGTAGGCCAAGGAAGATCTATCAGATGACAGTGTTTCAGTAGCTGTGAAGACGATACCTAAAGTCCTAGTGGATGAGGCAGCGTACGAAATAATCGGCCATGTAATCTGTAAAATACAACAAAATAATTAGTTTGTATTTATTCAATAAATAATCACATAAAATGCTCATTTTAATATGTATTTACCCAAGTCTATACGATGTAGGAATGAACCGTCAATGTGTGAAAGCAACAGTATTACAGCTTGGATTTTTTTGATTTAATAGAAGACCAGATGATTAAGTCATTCTAAAAGTGTACTAGATATATCCAAGTGTCGAAATTCAAACGAATGAGACAAAACTCAAAATTGATGTCTTCGTAATCTACAAAATAAAAATATATTATTAAATTGTGTAATAAAAAATAATAAAATAAAATAATTATTACATCATACTTCTGTCTGAAAGACAGTGAAGTCTCTTCAGATGCTCCGGATTTAATTACAGTTGTAAGATCATCTATGGTTTACATTCTGGAAGCATAATTTGACGACTGATTCCTGCAGCATATTGAATATTGATATCTGTGATTGCAACACTACAACATAAATGTTTGATTAAACTCAAAGATGATATGTAGTAGTCATTCTAATTTCAATCTTAAAATAACCTACAAACTAAAAATTTATTTTTAGTAGTCAATTTTCTTACCAAAGTTCCGAATGACTTTGCACAAATATATTTGAATTACTAATGACAAAACATTGTTTTGTATGTGTATATACAATAAATATTTATTGCATAATGTTATATTGTAAAGAAAACGAAACAACATTTATAAATAATACTCACAGTATATGGCAAAACTAAACGCATATTGAACGTCTGCTTTCTTTTTCCAATATTCCTGATGATTCTCGAACAATAATGTGGATCGATTTCAATCCTAAACATATGGAATCACCTCACAAATTTTGAAAATGTCTGTAACAAAGTAATAAATTAAACAGTCAAAATGGATCAAACGTCAGTGCTAATTAATTCATAATAGTTGATGTTTATGGCAGATGTCGCTAGCGTGTTGAGTACTGTATAAAAATTTATTTATTTAATTATTTATTTTAAAATATATTCCATACAATAATATTTAGTCATCTAAATTTCGTTACAAATATGACACCACAATAATGCTTTAAAAAAGTTTTAAACATAATAAGTTAAAATATAATAAATTATTTCAAGTAATAAATCATTTGCGCAAGATCGAAATTATTGATTTTTTGAAGAACGATGGTCGTCAATACGCATGCTCCAAATATCGAATATCTGACTGCTGGATCATGCCTTACCTGTAGGAATATTCTGCGCTATTTCTTTATAAGAAATATATTATTTATTTAATTTTATGTTTTTGAAATTGTACGAGTAGTTTGTTATTCTATTGAAAGATGAAATTAAAATATTTGTTCTGTGGATAGATATTGTAACATTTCGTTTCCTCCTCTACAATTTGTTTTAATTATATTTCGTGTGCTGAGCAATTATTAACGAATGCAAAGTGAAAATTTGCTCAGAAAATACGCACTTTTTCTCACAAAGCACAGCTGCGATACAATGATGTATTTTCCAAGTGCATAATCTGCGAAATTGGCTGGGTACAGGAATTTCAATTTGCATTATTTTTCCACTATTGTTCTCGATGTAAACAAATGGAATTATGTTTACCAATTCATGAATTCTCTCGAATAACAGCAATGCACATGTGATGCAGGTAGGAATGTATGTATATTTATTTAAAATTCGCGGTGTCAGATTTGCTAGCATTATAATGTTGCTCCAAGCTAACAATGACATTAGATGAAATTAATTAATTCCATAAGATTGAATTCAATCTATTGTGTTGTTGACAGTACAAAATGGGTGCTATTCACCACACCTCTATACTAAGGGCTACTAATTAGGGCATTTTAAGATTTAACACTGTTGCTATGAAAAAATTGTTGATCTCCAAGGTGATCCACAACTTTTGCAAAGTAACAGTGCAAAATTTTAAAATGCCCTAGTTAGTAGCCCTTAGTATAGATCTGTGAATAGCACCCAATTTGTTAAAATATTTTTTACAGATACGTGTTACCAAAACATATTATATGCACGTACTTAGTAGTAGACTAGTTTCTAAATAATCGAAGACGTTGATCAAGTAGATTTTCTGCTTTTTATTCGGGGTTTATCATACAACTAACAACATAACTTCACGAAAATTTTAATTTATAAACGATACAAAATATCATATATCATCGCGCCTTTTACCCATTATGGGTGTGGCACTCTGCTTACGCAGATTTCGGTAATTGATATATTTTACGTATGAAGTGCAGTTACCAGCCGTCAAATCATAGCTTCCCCCTCAAAGATGTTATAGAGGGGGAACCACAGGGGTAAATTTAAATTGAGAACTGTCAGCTGTGGGTTTCGAACTGTGGATCTCACAATCCACAGTCCGATGCGTTACCACGGAGTTATTTACCCCATATAAAAATATAAAAAAAATATTCTACATCTTTTTAAATACAATTAAATTTACCCTAAATCATTTAATATTGAAATAAGCTCAAAAACCAGATAGACTTCTAAATAAATTACCACTTCCGGTACATTGAATGATTTCAAAATTTAATCTGCTCGTAAGATAAATATCTAAAATCTAAATTTGAAATAAAACTGATAGCTTTATTAAATTTTGAAATCGTATTCTAGGGACCACAAAACCCAATACCGAAAAGTTTGGGCAATCGCAATACCCCCCCCCCCCTCCACTCCCCTTATATCCCCTATATGGGCGGGAGGTAAAAAATTCAAAAAACAATTTAATTTATTTATGCTGGGGAATAATGATTTTGTCACATCACACCCGATTTGATTTCGTGTATGAAAACACTACGTCCGTATACAGAAACATTAAACAAATGATCATATCATAATAATACATGGCATTCGCAGCATTTTTTGCGTTTAAATACAGTCATTCCATTCTGTTGATGAGGCGGTGATGAAACAGGCGACTCTTGTCACTGGCGGTGGCATTCGCACACACCCAGGGTTGTGACATGGAGTCCCACAAATGTTGGCATACCAACGACCACCGACCAGCGACCAGCGACAGCGTACATTTTCTTTGCAACGTCGTAATTTTTTATAATGGCCGGTTTGACACGCGAACTGGCTTTTTAGAGGCAGAAACAAGTTATCATATATTTTTATTCGTGTTCTTTTGTTTCAGTTTGTAAAGAGACGGCAGTGGTCGCGGTTGCCGTGACGGCCACGAAAAACTAGCGTAAAAAATTTCCTCACAGTTGGGTATTGTACAAGTCGGTGTCAACGATAGCACGACTGGTTATTTCTAAATATGGCCGGTCGTCGTTACATTAAGTAATAAGAATTTAATGTAGGCGGTTTTTGATTTATGGATCAGGAACAAAACAACAACATCGTGCCTGACACAAAACCCCTTTTGACTAATTGTTTTCACCGAAACGTTATTTTGCAAATGCCCCGTACATGGACAGAAATGAATCGACCGATTAGATTATAACCGTTCTGATGGAATATATTATATTTGACTACGTTTACATGTACAGCAAACTACTTCTCATCCTAAAGTAAACTGTAAAATAAATCAGACTTGACTCAGATAAGTGAATTCGAAAGATTTGTGTAAATGCACATCGACTTTAATTTGTCATCAGTGACATTAAATTCCCTTGTAATTTGAAATATGGCAACCGTTGTTTCCTACATCGATGTATGGTTCTGAATATTGGATGTGGATGAAGAAGCATGAACGATGTATAATTGCTGTACACGGAATGGATTGCTAATATATAGTACAGTATAGTGACAACAAGTTAGATATTTACAATAACAATGGGTGCTATTCACAGGTCTATACTAAGGACTACTAACTAGGGTATTTTAAAATTTGGCACTGTTCCTTGTCAAAAGATGTTGATTACCTTGGAGATCAACAATTTTTTCACAGCAACAGTGTTAAATCTTAAAATGCCCTTAGTACACAGGTGTGAATAGCACCCAATATTTTTATTTATATTAGTAATATATTATTTACGAATGTTGCTTCAACAATCTAAGTATTTATGTTTTTCTAATAATCTAATATTGTTGCAGTATGTATCTAGATTATGTTGTCTTAAATATGCTATATTATTAAGAATATAATATATATCAAATCAACAACTAATATTGATATTTTAAGCACGATATTTAATTGTGATAAATACATATTATTGTAGAGATATAAATATAAACGTATTGTTACAGTAAGAATATATAAAATGCTGTCACTATACCTAAGATAAATATTGTTATTGAAGCAATCCATTTTTTCCGTGTAGAAATGAGATGTTTGAGAGGAGTGTGTGGGTATATGAGACGTGATCGTATACGGAATACATTGGTTGTATGATGAGTGTAAGACTTAATGTTGTTAATAAAGCGGGAGTGAGTCAATTGGGGTGCTTTGGAAATCTTGAGCGAATGTCGAATGAAAGGTTGTTGAAACTAATATACATATGCGGTTAAGATTGAGGGTGAATGATTGCGTGGGCGTCCGAGGAATAAGTGGTTAGGTATGATTGATGGTTTGCTGTGTGAAGGAATGATTCCGAGTATGAAGAATATACGAGCATGTATGAAACGTACTATGAATGTAGACAATGCGAAAGTGGTGTGTCAGGATAGGAATGTTTGGAGGAGATTGATTGTGTTCCTGGGTTCGTGCTCAATTTATATTGCACCAAAACTTTGATTACATTTGTATTGTCATCATATTAAAAAAATCACGTTAGTATTTAATAAGTTTAATTTCACATTACTGTCCATGGTTTTTCTATAAATAATATAAATTCTAGGAATTGTATTTTTTTATAAAGTTAAATAAATTATTTACCTAATAACTTGTCTACAAATTTTAAAATAACCATACAAATTACTGGCTGTCAACAAACCGATAAGGAGAGGACAAGTCAATAATCAAAAGTAATAAGTAAAGTAGATTTGTATAAACGTACTAGTAATTTTACTTTTCAAAAGTATTTTAAGTAAATTTTTGCCGTACGTGTAAACGTAGTCATTGTTAAATACTTATTACTTTCAGAATAATTTATTGTTAATAGCATTTTTATTCATTGTAATGTTGCATTATCTCCATGTTTTGTATTATACTTACACTATAATTTGAATTTTAAATTAATTTGTACTGACGTATTGTTGCTATATTTGACAATCTAAATTAATGAGTTCTGATATTAAATATTCATATAACATCTGTGAACTCTTTTCATATGTTAAACTAACAGATTTGACGACGGAATGCAGTCATTAGTCACGTATTATTATAAACTCTAAATGAACTATAATTCCAATATAATTGCAGAATCTTTTGCTGACTAAGGAAATAAAAAATATATTCACCAATAGTTAAATTCAAGAACTTTATAGGTAAGCACCTAAGAAGTAATGAGAAACATGCAAATATAGAGATAATTAAATAAGTTTAATGTAGAAAGGAAAAAAGAACATACAGTGAAAAGCATTTGATACAACAGAAAAACCTTTTCAAAACAGAGTATGGAAAATATCTTTCATGGCGAATTTAATGATTTGAATTCAAATAAAGCAATTAAATAAGATTTATCTAACAACTGGAATAAATAATTGATGATATTAATTCCGTTGAGCGAATTCTTGCAATTTACCATGGTAACCAATCAGAATGGCAAAAACTGAGTATAATAAAATACAGCAATTACCATAAATATTTTGAAAATTCAAAGTTTTTGTTTAAGTTTATCTGTTAAAGAAATCTACAAAAATTTATTAGACAAATTGTAAATAAATTAATCTAGAATTTCTTTAAACAAACCTGTAATGATAATGATCTGACTGTAATTTACTGTTTTACTAATTATTTACATATTTGTGGACGTGCAAAATATAAACATTTGCAAAACGTAATAGAGGTATCCCAAACAATACTATGATGTTTGAAATATTTATTATGTTTATGTTACGAATTGATTAAATTTTGGAACAATTCACCAACAATATGGGGTAGATCATTTGAGGGCCAATCAGGGTTTTTGGACATATCTTAGTAAATAAATAATATTACCTACAATCTTGTCGACAGATTCAAAAACAGTGTTCGTGGTACCAGACCCTTTGGGCCAAATGAAATCTGTATGTTAGTAATTCTGGTTAATTTGTTATTATTTCAGTTGAAATTTTGCCTTAAATTATTCTTCAAAATAACAGGATTTAAGATATAAATAAATTGAGCAGGTACAACAATTTTCCCTTTGTAAGATCAGAACAATTTTTTTTAAAGTTATTCCAGATGTCTTAATTGGTCCAAATGATATGATAACCAAATATGTTTCAAGAACCTATTCGAAATCATTCTTCGTTTTTAAAGTGAGATCAAACTCGCTGTATATATTGCATTATGGACTTCTAAATATTGGTTTAATTGTATTTCGCCTGCAGGTCAGAAACTCCAATACAATAAAAGTTCAGTGTTCACCAAAGTTCCACATTAATAAAACTTTACAACAGCATTTTCATACAAAACATGTCCATTAAAACGTCCGCAGTCCGCAGTTGCCAGAAGTAAACTTTGCGTTGTGTGCAGATAATCGGAGAAAATTCATCTAAATACAGTGGATGGAAAATAATAACAGCGAGATGTCAGTGTGAAGTAAAACGTGTGAACCAGCGTTATTTGCCTGTTGCGAGCTCCGAGCTGCGACCAAGGTGACATCGAAACCATGACCGGTGGAACAGCAACAGCAGCCGTTGCTGATGCCGAGATTCCAGGGACGTACCCACTGAGAATTCTACACATTTAGCACCGTATATTTGGATATTTATAGTTAACAATACAACAAATGTACTCAGTTAGTTTTGATCTATAATTCTAAATAGATAAAGAATGATAAAGGTGTGAAAACTCCTTATAAAGGCAAGATATAATTGATGGTTTGTTGCATAAACGAATGATTCCGAGGGTGAAGAATACACGTGGATGTACGAGTCCCAAATTGTTGTACTCAATTTATTTATATCTTAAATGTAAATAATGTGAAAAGTATATCTATATTTTATGAATGTATTGTAAATTTCAATAGCTCGGATGTTAAGAATAGTTCAAACTTAAAAGTGTTCAAAACTAAATTGAAAATATCTCTGTTAAGTAACCTATAGTTTGTTGCAGCTTGTAATATAACTACTATTGTTTTTGGATTTAATATTTATATTTTATTATCTTTTTACTTTTTCTTATATATTTCTTTTAAATTTTAGTGAAGTTACTCTCTTAAATGTCATTGTAAATAAAAATATTACATATTGTTATATTGATTTAACTAACATGAAGCTAAATAAATAAATATATTATTATTATTATTAAATTCTGATATTTTAAAGAATATTTGAAGGTATATTTGTAGCACGACCTAGATTGCCAGCGAGGGTTTCGCATGCCGGAATGCATGGATGACGTCTTCTCGCAAAAGATTTGCAATTAAAATTTAAACAAAATATTCGTAAATTTACAAATTATATAGCTACAAAATCATAACAATTACCGGTTGTTAAGAAATTTGATGATATGATAGTTGAAAAAACAAGTTATTTACAATTATCGATAGTTTTTTTTTTTTTTGGGTTTTCGAAAATCGTTGGGAGATATATTTTATGAACTAAATATTATTATTTTTGAAAGGATTGTTGTAAAATACCCGGGGAAAAACCAGTGTTTTTTTTGTTTATTTGAATCTGAGGAATCTTTGCTGTGTTGCACTTTAGCAGATCTCGATAAGTGATAGATAGCATGAATTGTGACTATTGTTAAATAACAAAGCGGAAAATCTAAAGTAGTCATATACATAGTTCCAAAAATGTGTCTACTGTGGGATCTCGTGATGTGTTCAAATGTGAAATATTATCGTTAATAAATTTACAAGCTCTGTTTTATGATGGAACGACTACTGTTAAAAGTGTTAATTGTAAGAGGAATGCTACTGCCTATATCTACTTTATTCTGAAGATGAAAGGTTTTCTCGGCATGATGCTAATGAAAATTTACATTAGAAGTATTCAAAACAACTAAGTTTTAACAACAGTTCGTTTATCCATGCGGCATCTCTTCTATTTGATATAAACACTTAGAAGAACAGTAAGAATTTTATAATAAATAAATTATCATCATAATGCCTTTTACCCGTTTTGGGTGTGCAATCTTCTTTTGCAGATCTCGGTAAGTGATTAATTGGCCTGGAATGATACAATGGGGACTAAGAAACACCACGATTCTAATATTTCACTTGCGTAGCATTCGTTGTAAATTCAATTTGTATATAAACAAATATTCAATGTAAAATCCCTATGTGTTTGTTCTCAATAGTCCAAAATAAAGAATATTAATTTTGGCAAAATATATGTTTCAGAAAAATTATTAACTGTTTAATGTTCTTTATAAATCTATTCAATAGGTAAAATCCCTAGAAAAATTGCATCCATTTATGGGGAAGTAAATTTCTTTTCTTGGGGTTTTCTAACGTTTGTGTAACTCTAAAAGTAGGATGATGTCCAGGGTTAAAAATAATTTGATGGATTCCAAGTGTATATAATCCAAAATATTTTCTTTAATTTCCACTTAGTTCAGCAATGTTTTTTCATAAACAATTTGCACGAAACAAGCTAGTTTCAACTTCTAGTATGTAATGTAATAAAGTAAAAACCCAAGTGCGGAAATTGAAGTATCATTAGTATCAATATCTATCGGAAACGATAGAATCTCCACAGCTATTACATGAGCTATTGGCACATTACAAGTGCAGGAGTAAAAACCCTAGCCGTATTTCATTTCAAACATTTACACCACTAATTTTTTCTCACAATAATGAAAGCCACATTAGTTTCATATAACAGTGCAGAACTTCCTCATTGTATACAATGTCAAGTCCGGTTCTGCATCGTTCTCGCAACTCTGCTCTGAGAGACCGTCGAACCGAAGAGGCAGAATGTTGCGACTGTTGATAAAAACATGTCCCCGGATGTGGCTGCGCCGCGGGCGAGAGTTTGTTAACTTCCAACAGCACGGCGCGGCGCTCGCTGCAGAGACACAGGTTGCCCAGTACCTTGCCCACTGTCCAAGTGCCTTCATACTTCGGCCGGTCCCACTTCGGACTCCTTGCTGATGATGACGATCCATCCTTTTTCGAAGTACAAGTTGACACAACATTATCCACAAAAGCTTCCGATATGACATAAGATGTGTTTTAAACTTTATTATTAATTTTTCAGGTTATTGGTCCTTGTTTCAAAGTACTCCCATCCCATATTTCCACACATTTCCATTTCGCGAAGTGGTCCTGGATAGCTTCATTTGAAATGGGCACATATTGGCTTTGATGTCATCAAACGTGTCGGACTGTGGACCGTGAGATCCTCAGTTCAAATCCCACAGCTGACAGTTGCCAATTTAAATTTACCCCTGTGGTTCCTCCTCCACTAACATCTTTTGGGGCTATGGCTTGACGGCTGGTAACCGCATTTCATACGGAAAAATATATCATTTACCGAGATCTGCGTAAGCAGAGTGCCACACCCATAGTGGGTAAAAGGCGTGATGATATATTTATTTATTTATTTTATTTTTGTCATCAATAGTTTGATAACGGTGTCCTTTGAGCATTGATTTTAATTCCGAAAAAGGATAGGGTGCCCATCTGTGCAGTTTCTATTTTCCTCACAAAATGTGCTGCGTTCCGATCGGGACAGTATTTATCCCGATTTCTGAAATTTTACTTGAAAACTCAATAGTTTATAATTTGTAAGACCGACGTTACAATCCGCACGACAAATACCTACTCATCGAAAGCCAAAAGTTCAAGAAAATGGCACATGTCAAAAATCGTTACTAACACTAAAATACGTTGCACTCAAACAACAATAACACAAAAACTACACGAGATATCAACAATCCAAGAACATGTGGTTACAGAGGTTATACGCAACGCAATGCTGCCAACCGTGTATCACTAAATATCTCTGTTAGAGCGTAATTCAAAACATCTGGTCATTTTCTGAAAAGATCTGTCATCAAGCTTAAAGAACGACACATTCAAAAACTTAATTTTACATTTAGTGGATCAATGTTATTAGACTTAGATGTATAAAAAATAACAGTACTGTAAAGTTCCACATACCGGACTGAAATCTGTGCAATAAACATATGCAAATAATATAAGTATGAAATAAATAAATTTATGTGGATCAATTCTATGTTCATTTACATATGTTCATCGTTGGTACTAAGTGGTGTCTCTGTTAACAAATTATTGGTCGTCGAAATAGGACTGGCCCCAATGTGAACTCGCCGTTGTCCAATTCAGGTTCTCTTTTCTCGACTGTATGCGGGTACAGCCACTTGGCAAAGTTTCTCCAATTTTTGTTTTGTTTTGGTAAATTTTCGTAAACGGGACTTAACCGAAAATTGGCTGGCTTGTGGATTGTTGTGTGTTAAATGCCCAATCTTATTCTGCAATACGTGAAGTGACCACGCAGAATGGTTTTTACAAGACAAGATTACCAAAAGGTATGGAGCATGCCCATAGTAAATATCACAACATTTATTTTTATGTCGTCAAATAATGTCATCGTTTAATTTAATTGCCAATGAATAAATATATTTCAAAATATTTATTTAAAATTATTCATACATTATTACTGATATAGCATGTAGATAAAAAGTGCGCGACTAATTACTGAATGATAAAATCATACTTGTTTAAATATACCTGGTTCGTTTTTCACTTAACCAGTTTTTATTATAGTATTATAAAAAATGTAAATAAGACAATATCTTTCATCTTGTTAAATAATTACTATATTTAAAAATTTAATTTGTATGTATGTTCCATCTGTATCATCAAAATGGATACTTTTCGAAAGTTCTTGACAAGTGCAAGTGCAATAAAATATGTAATAAAAAAGTAATTAGCACTCAGCAGGGACATTCACACATGTTCATATTTTATTGCAGTATATTTTGAATTGCAGCGGATACATTTAGACGGATATAAGGACCTATACAGAGGATAGGACCAGGTGAAGTGTTATATGCTAAATACTAAAAGACCAGGAATCTTAATGCCATCAACCTCGACACCAAAAGGTAAAAGAGAACCAATTATACATGTTATGAATGTATATTTTGAATTTCAAATTGCAAGATGCAAGGTTTTAAATTATTGTCAACTCAACTAAAATAAACCTTTTTAGTTTTAATAACTGAGCTCCTAAACTAATATAAGTAACTAATTTTGAGTCTGCGCAAAACATTTATATAACTGAACTATAATCACAAATATACCAAGTAACCTTTCGAATTATTTCTTCATTAGTAAACGTCTCTTAATTATGATTACAAATTCGTTTTTCACTAACAATCTATTTTGCATTTTATCAGGAACAGTATGGTGATATATAACCTAGTACCCATAATATATTAATGACAGAAATGTAAATATTGCATCAACTAATACCCATGGTATTAATAAATAAATAAAATATTTACTGCTGTTTCATTTCATTGCAATTTTTACTAAGAACCATCATAACACTGTTAGAATTGATAACCCTACAGAATGGTGGATTTCTAAAAATCTGTTATAAATTCATACTATTTTGAACATAGATTAACATAATATTTATGAAGCTATTATTGTATAATAACTGTAAATAGTTCAAAGTAAAATCCAGTGTGATTGATTAGCCCAATAGACTTGGAAAACTTTTGTATTATTTATTAGTTATCAAAGAATATATTGCTCCCTTTCATTTTTAACATCGACCCGCTAAACTACCTAGAAATTATTTGCTTATCATTATCACAAATGACATTACAGCTCTAGGAGTACTAGGTCCTCAAGTACCGTGGTATTAAATTCGAGAGCAATTCATCCTGGTTCAGTCCGAATCTCAATCCATGTGATGGACTTTGGTTACTAGTGTAACTAAAGCGTCATGTAGAGAACTACATTTTAAGGTGGGCAAATAGTCAGCATGTAGCATTAATAATTTGACTATTACATAAATGAAATCTGAACGTTCATCTCATTTCGAGTAACTTGTAATGTACTATCTAGAATATGTTGTAGTAGAAAGGCTGTTAAGAAACTAAACGTACTACAAGTAAATATACGTCCAATTATAATTTTGCAAATTCGTACAACATCCACAAGTAGAATAGCATAATGGCAAAATACATATTCATAGTGAGTCCACATTATGGAATATCTCCGATCATGTTTCGAAATTATTATGAAAAGATGTAGTATAACTACACAACGTGTTTGAAGGCAAGCATAATAGAAAATAGCACAACAAAAGTTAGAAGTTACCTGAAACTATTCGTTGTAATTTAACTATACGTATTAGGATTAAATGCAAGAGCTCATGTATACTAATCGAATCGATATTTAGATTCAGCGCTGAACGTCGGTTGTATCGACTTTATAAACAGGAAATTCAGTACGTTACACTCTGGTGAATAGTGGCAACAGCAGCGGCTGCGACGCAGGGAATGAACTGGTTCTGGTCAGAGAGGAAGACTTCGTTTACTGGAATTCCACCATGAGGTAGGTAGGTACAGTTTTCAAGCAATTCATTAAATTTAGAAAGATACCCATACGTTCACTGGTGATTTCGTTTTAATTATGTTGCTTTGGTCTTTAATGTCTATTTATAGAAACTAGTTCCAAATCAAAGCCTGAGCAATTATCATTTTATTTTTGTTATTTATTCTTCAAAATGTACATAATTAATTTAAATTCTTCATTTGGCACTACGAACTACAAGAGCATTGTGGGACACTCACCTATATTTGGGAGGCAATACTTGAAACCTGGTAACGTCATTTATAGCGCAAAAATATGTTACTAACCAATACATGCGAAAGCAAAATGCCACATTTAAAAATAATATAAATAATAATAATAATATCGCCGATCTCGGTGGTGAAGTGGCTATGTCGCTAGCCTAGCACGCCAGAGGTCGTGGGTTCGAATCCCACTGAAGAGCATGGTCGTTTGTGTTGTTCATAAAAATTCATATTCATCTACTCATGAGGCGGCATATGACCATAGTAGTTAGTCCGCCTCTCATCTTCATAAAAAAAAAATAATAATAATAATATGGGGTAAATAGCTACGTGGTAACGCGTCGAACTGTAAATCGTGAGATCTTCAGTTCGAATGCCACAGTTGTCAATTTAAATTTACCCCCATGGTCCCTCCTCCACTAATATCTTTAATGGCTATGACTTGACGGCTGGTAACGGCACTTCATACGCAAAAATATATCACTTACCGAGATCTGCGTAAGCAGAGTACCACACCCTTAATGGGTAAAGCACGTGATTTATTTATTTTTATTTATTTAATAATAACAAATTCCTTTTATCAATAGCTCAAAGTAGACAACCATAGATTCTAGGTTTGTATTTAAATAATCTCTGTACTGAAAAAGGGATTTTAGGATGGATAAAGATTCTTGAATAAGGGAGGTGGTGTTTTCAGAAAAACGTAAATTGTCATCTACACGTAGTTGAATCATTAACTTGAACTTTTATATTTTTCTACTGTAAGCCGTACCTTTTTTTTAGAACCAAACAACGTAACAGATGACTTAAAAGCATTAATTCGGAAAGAATATCGGTGTGATAGTTCAATTAAATCGTTTAAATCTTAAATCTACATTAATTTAGTTTACAGTTTGAACTGTAGCACCAGGTGGGCAAGAAATGTACAGTTAAGTGTCGTCTGCATAAAAATGAAAGGAACAATAATTTAACAGGTTATGCAGTCATGGAGGTTAGTGGTATACAAGGAGTAGAAGCAGAAGGTCAAGGATAGATCCTTGGGGAACACCCAATGTGATGAAAAGTAAAGAGGAAGGTGATGAAAATATCACCTTTGAGGTATGTGAAAGCAGAGTATCACATATAAAATAGGTAAGGATTGTGATATATACATTTTTTAAAATTTGAACGGCTCAAATACTGAGGTTATATGCCGCCGCGGTACCTCGTGTAACAACAACATGCAGTATTCTTTGGTATGGGTTTCCACAAAGCGATCACCAGCTTTAACGTTACCAGCCAGTCCGTTGCCTTAAATGGGTATGTATTTATTTATTTAAATCAATTTCAAAATTAAAATGTATGACCTCAAAATTGTTTCAGCACTGACCACCATGTTATAGGGGCTCACGGCTAATAAAACTTCACAAATATAAAGTTTAATCAACACTGACACAACATTGATTGCGAAAGTGCTAGTTCCAAATAATCCATATGAGATATCATCAAAAATTAATAGGATTTCTTCACATCAAGTGTCGGGAACCGAGTACGTTGGCAAACTCTTTGGATGAATAGTTTAGCAGCAAATTGAGCACGTCCGTATCCGCGGGCCAGACACATGTACATACGGACGTATGTAAATTCGTACGTGTGTCCGTAGTTCGTACTCCGTACTCGTAGTTGTACTCGTAGTCGTACTTGGCTAGTATCGATCGCTGCCCGCATGCGATTAATATTCATGCACGTTAAAATGTTTTCTTACACTGGTTAATTGTTTGCCTAGATTTTAACAGTAAGTTAGTCGCTAAGAAGCTAAGATAGCACCACAATAACCTTCATGCCATCAAGGATGGGGTCAAGGGGAATGGTCAGTAGATGCAACATAACATTTATTTATTTGATAATAAACAGAAAGTAATTTATACTTGCAGTTCACCCCTATTCTATAACATGCAGTTTTAAATAAAATTTGACAGAAAACATGAAAAATATGACAATATACTATTTTGAAATCATAACAAGTGAAATTCAACAAATCAGAATACTTTACGTTGGACGAACCGAGCTCTCGAGCATGTTACTGATTTGACATACCAAAACTATCACCGGTTACATATGACATTATATAAGTGCCAGCCGAAATCAATTGGTTACTCTATTTACTAACCATTCCTGTGACCAAGTACTAACCGGTACCAGTCGAAATCGCCTTTATATAGGTGACATCGGGTGCAACGGGCTGACCACTTGTTCATCTTAAATGTTGTATTGGTCGCACAACAACCTCCCTGAGGGATACCGCTTTGGTTACATTAGCAACCAAAGGCCGTCAAACATATTGAGATTTTGACTGCACCAAGACGAACTCTTCGCCAATCAAGTTCTCCTAGAATTGTCGTGACATTGATAATGATGAAAGTGGATATAACTGAGCTTTTAAGAATGAATTAATTGTTGTGTAAACCTATGCAGTTTTTGGGTGTTTTTAGAGCAGTGTTTTAGCTTGGGTTTTAATGTTGTTAAATGTTTTAAAATTGTTTTATAAAAAATGCTTCGAATAGAAGTTACTGGGAATAATACTATCTACTACTTTTATTTGTAGTATTTTTTCATAAAATAATTTTAGAACATTGTACAGCGTTAAAACCGAGGCTAAAACACTGCTCTTGGAACACCCAAAAACAGAGTTCGTAGTACCAGCCAAAGAGATTATACCTGAAAGCTATAGATTGTCCTTTTGATTGTGGCATCTTTTACTTCTAGTCATATCCTCTATTTTTTTTTTGTCCAGCCTATACTCTCAACGAAGTACTATTATTCGTTTTTAATAATTAGAGCTTATCGTAGGATTTAAGGAACCTGTCAATGTACAGCTTTATACAAGAGCAATGCTATAATTCATTTTACTATTATTATTACTCCTTTCGCTCCTTTGGAGCATAGAATATCCTACGGTGTTCCAAGGTATTAATTTATATAAGATTGCCAGCCTTATTTGGTTAATGTACTATATTTTCTACTAGTTCCTTCCATTTAAATGTATCTTTAGCTTCCATTATTAGATGGTGCCATGTTTTGTTTATGTTTCCATTATCCTTGTGTATTTACTTTTGTCATGTATTTGGAAGTGTTCGTCCTAATTCTAATCTATTTTATATAATATTCTAGTGCTTCTTTGGTAATGTCGATGATTCATTTCCTGTACCTATATTCTATCTAGTCCCACTTTCTTCTTTTTTCAACGGTAATGTAAAAAGCAAAAAACTATTGTATGCCTAAAGCGACTACTAATAATCTATGACCCAGAAATTATCTCAAACGAAGAATTCTGGAAAATAGACAACGTAGAACCAGTAGAAAAATAATTCATTTAATATTAATTTATTTAATAAATTAGTTTGGTCCTTGATTCAGAGACAGGATGATAATTTGCCCCCAGAACATGGAAAGGTTATCCATGCCATTTGGCAATTAAATAACTTAACCATCTTTTATTGGCAATCAAATAATGAAATAACAATAATATAGTTTTTTGAACAGTTTATTGTTTTATTTGTTGTTTTAAGATTTATCGCCTATGGCAATATTTTTTGTCTGTAATATAAAAACAATTTTCTAGATGTTTTTAAAAGATTAAATAAAAAAATTCATCCACCGGGATACAATTAAAATACAAAATAAATCTATATTGAAACAGCTTAACAAAACATTATTAAAAACATGTTTGTTTATTCAACAACAAGCGATTTAAATTCAAACATTTTTTCTGTCATCTAAATTTTTCAGGTTACGCATATTTGCCATCTCATATGAGCTCAACGCTTCGAAAAATCTCTTAAAATTAAAAGATTTGGAGCATACCTGCTACGGGTATAATTATATTTTCAATGGAAACAATTTTGACCATAGTTTACAATCGATGTTGAACACATTATAAACTATAAGTTTGCATATAATATTATACGTTTAAAAATGAGAATTCCAATATATCCAGTGTGTAGGTGGTACTTAATGGTCATCATGCAAAAAGACGGGTATTTGTGAATAATTTAAAACTAACGTAAATTTTCTGTGCAATGTATTCCAGCAGAAAAAGAAAAAAACATTTACAAATCCCGTTATATCGTATTTCACAAAGAATACAAAACATCGGCAACGCAAATGCAAAAATATTACCTTGTTCCGTCTCTGGCTGATTGTCATCCCGCATGAATAAAACAAGATTTTAATGTGGAAGTGTGGAATGCACTTGTGATGTGCCATGTGGGAGGTAAAAATTTACTATCCATAAAATAAGCCGAGAAAGCCTATCTGCTAGTAATAGCAATTAAAATTTTCAAGTCAGGTTTGCAAAATGATTCGAGTATTTTTGTGTTTCTTGCGTTCTCGTGATGTCAGAACCGTTATGGCAGTTAAACAGATACCATGTAGGTGTGGTTTCGATGATGTCATTTCGTCTGAAGTCGATGTGAAAATGTAATTATTCTTCGACATGCACTGCCTATATTCCTTTTTACGTTCAACCTACTTTTACTTAATGTTTCTACAATATATAAAACAACATTAACATTTAATTTTCCAGCATGAAAAGGGGATAAAAATCTACGATATACCTGGATTTTAAATCATTTCATTTTATTTCAATCACATGTACTAAATTATTTCATGTACTGATATTATATAAATTTAATTTTTAAGATCTTATTCGTATTTATATTTATTCGCATAAATTTTAGACATTTCAAAATGTTTTCGTTTATATGGAACAATTGCATTATAGATTTGGAGTCAATAAAACTTAATTAATTTTATAGTTTTGGTGTTGCAAACAAACCTTTTGAAAACATTTTCTTAAATTGTCATCTATGAACATGAAGAAAACCCAAACACTGTTTGGAGGAAGAGAGTTTACCGAAACAGACCAAATATTTGTAGATTGCATTAGTTTTTAATATAAATAAAACACCACAATCAAAATATAAATACAGGAATTTGAATACAAATAATATTTACCAATTCTTTGCCATGAAAACAAATGAATAGCGTTAATTCTGATTCACTTTACTCTTTGGCTTATAGATTTCTATAGCTTCTCTTATGTTTCTGTCATTGGCACATTTCAATCTACAATTTTTGTTTCTTCAAAATTTATTTCGTACAAAAATTTTGTAGAATGGCTATCCAAAGCAGATTTCTTTGGTTGCTTAAGACGAATGGCCTGTTTGTGTTCTGTAATTCTTGTTGTTATCGTACTGCAAGTTTATCTAATGTAGCATTTTCCACATTCAAATGGTATTTTGTAATTTGAATTTTAATTAAAAAAATTACAGAACTAAAACAAAAATCTTGATTTTATTTACCTCATAATTCTTATCACCAAAGAAACGTTAGAATATAATATAAAAGGGAAGAGAAAAAGGGGAAGACCTACAAATATATTGCAAAAGCAAATACACAGTAAACATGGAAACATAAACAAAACATGGCACGACCTAAATACGCAAGCTAAAGATAAATCTAAATGGAGAAAACTAGTAGAAGATTAGTACATTAAACAAATAGGGCTGACAACTTTAGAAAAATAAATGCCTTGAAACACCCTAGAGTGTCCTACACTTCAAGTGAGCAAACGAAATAATTAACTAAAAATTGTTGAAACTGTTATGTTTCCCAGGCATTAATGAAATCTAAAGTGGAATGACATATAACATTAGTTTTAAAGTTTTTAAAACAGCCGCGATCGTGGGATGTACATTAAAAAAGGAAATTGCAATCGTCACTCAATACTTGCTGAAATATTTCTCACGATACTGTCAATCTACTACTCGTATAATCCTTATCAAATAATAGGAATAATAAATTCAAGCAAAGATTTTAAACAAAGAACAGCATTAGGAAACTTTATTATTACACCACAAGAACAAGTTTGAATCTTGAGTATCCAACTGCTATCTACAAAATTCATTATCACTTCCTGACTTCTTTAATTTATTACCTAGGTTTGGAGATAAATACACCAACCGAAGAGGTGCGTACACAAGACAAGCTTATCAAATAAGAGATCATCTATCTGTTATAATTGTCAAGTAGAGGACACCGTATTCAAATATGCTGCTTCTACAGCTATTATCTGGTTTCATTTGTTCTTATGATTTATGTTTTCATCAGTTGTGTCATGTGATGCAATTCATTTACGGATAGCTTTGTCTAATTAGTTGTTATATATGCTACACTATTAATGAATTCGTTGGAAATGATATAATAATGATAAAATATGTATATTATTGCATTATTCCCATAATATTGATAAATGAGATAGACGGACCTAATCTGAAATAATTATTTAATGTAAATATTACAGTATGCACAATAATAATTTGTGCTCTAAATAGGTAATATGTTATTAAGTAAGCTCGATCGCTTAATTTGAATTATACATAGTATCATCACTGAAATGTAATAATACTGGAACGCGCACTCCCTTTATGGAAAAAGCGAGCAGACAGAAATAGTTTACAACGGGTATCTCCATAATTTTTTTACACTTTTGCGCTTGAGTAACTATAGTTACGTTACGCACAGAGTGATTCAAAAGTTAATTGTTGTTTATTTTCCAAGAAACTGTGCTATTGACACTTCTTATAAATGGTAAAATACAAATAAGGGTTTTAATAATAATAATAAAAAGTACCCCTTTAACATTTAATAAGATATATCTTTAAATTCCTTTTGAATTTCAGTTTTCCTATAAAAATTTCCTTCAGTGTTCAAGAAATATGTTTTGTTTGAAAGAAAAGAAAATAAGAGAAATGATGTAAGACCAAAAATTTGATTAAGAAGATAGATAAATAATGAATATAAATATTATTTATCCCTAATTCTATTATATACGAAAACGTTTTATAATATTTAAATCTTCAAAACGCTCCTATTGTTATAATGCTTTTGAAAGTACTGCTCGAGAAGGATAGAAATACCCGTTGGTGTTACTACATTTCAGTGAGTATCATTTAAAAATTTAGTTACACATTGTTACATTTTATATTATACTGAAACAGTAGCGCAATGACTATTGTAAATTCTCAATAACTAGTTGGAAAGGTTACACCGAAAGTTTTTATTTTACTTCCATGAAACAAAGTTTGGCGAAAGTACATCTCGATGAGTTTTATTAACACTTTGTCTTTTTGTTATAAAATAAATGCTATGATGCAGAAAACTTAAGAACAAAGAATATTTCTGTTCTGATTCGACCTAGTTTTGTAAAGTGTTATATATTGTGAAACTTTAGTAACTTACATAATTTAATATTACTCCATATTATTTTGTTCCAAATGAGATGTATATTCGAGCAGTAGCACCGTCGCAAAGTTCTTACAAATATTTAGAAAGTTACATCCTGAACTCTTCAGGTGGAATTAATACATGTTATATATTATAGACATAGAGAAATCTCTACAATGAAATTAATTTATAGATTGTTTAATTTATAACTGATGAAAATAGCATAATGGCATCACATTTTCCCGGAACCAGTAAATCATGAGTCATAACAATTTCGGCAGAATTCGTTCTCCACCTTGAATACTAAAAAGCTGTAAAGAAAAACTGTTTAATAAGCAATCTGTACCATAAACACTGGCTATGAATTAATCAGTCCTCTTAGTTTGATTAATGAAACAGGACTTGGCTATTATCTAGAAAAATTAGTGGACCTAAGGCAGAAACAAAAAAGTTGTACATTGAATTTAAATACCACTTAATAACGTAAGTATATGTGTTTCGTGACATGCTTGAAGGAAGAAATGATTTATTATTTGCTACGAAAAATCTACACAATATTCAGTTGGCTGAATTAATTTAAACGAATTCGGCAATTATTAAAATACTATACCCTTCCCACTTTGGGATCCTTTCAATACTATTCTTTAGATAGTTGCAATTTTTTACTTATTCATTTTACAGGAAAAGAGTAAATACAAAAGTTGTTCAAAATTTAAAAATGCCTGCAGTAGGACCCATTTGGTTACGTTAGAGTTTGACAATACTATGAATACGTTTACACATACGGCCAAAATTTAGTTTGACTTGACTGAAAAGGCATTTTGAAAAGTAATATTACTAGTATATTTATACATTAAGAACAAATCTACTGTACTTAAGGTTATTGACTTGTACTTCACTTATCCGTTTGCTGACAACCAGTAATTTGTGTAGTTATGTCAAAATTTGTAGCCAAGTTATCAGGCAAATAATTTATTTAACTGCGTAAAAAAATACAATGGGGTCTTTCACCATTTTTTTTTATGAAAGTTTATCTATAATGAAGACTATCTACACTTTTAAAAAGTCTTAATTGTTATTCATTGAGCCACAATGATTTTTTTAAAAATGTTGTGACGTCATACTAGAGGTGTTGCTGGATCTAAAACAGTACAGATTGTAAGTAATTGTAGTCATATATTTTTTTACTTATTTTATTATTATTATTACATTAAAATAGAACATTTATGTAACAAAAATTATTCAAATATCTACTGTTTTAGATCTCTACTATGACGTCACAACATTTTTAAAAAATCATTGTGGCTTAATGAATAACAATTAAGACTTTTTAAAAGCGTAGATAGTCTTCAATATAGATAAAGTTTCATAAAAAAATATAAAAAAAAATGGTGAAAGACCCCATTCATAGAATTTATATTATTTATTGGGCTTCCAAATTATCAAGAGATGGCGTTGATCACAATTCAAAAAGGTACATGTTAATTTTATTTTCTATTATATCTTATGATGGCGAATGCGTGCTTTAATATTGGTTTGTTTTTATTGGCAGCAGAACTGTTGCCATACACACTGCAAATTTTCCTGTTTTTAAATGTTCTTTTGGAGAAAACTCAATTTTAACCTATAATCTACAAATACAATGTATCTTTCATTTTTACATCTTATTTAAATAATACGGCATAAACAAATATAATACTTACATTATAATAGTCTTAAAATAACTACTATTGTTATAAATTATTAAAAATTACAATTAATTTCAAAATACAATGAAATGTATGTACCTTATGGTTAGTTCAGCTTTCTACCACTAGCTAGCGTATTTTAATTTTGGATGCCCAATGAAAAAACCTTGGAGGGTAATATGAAATTAAATATATTAAATAATAGCGTGATTTAAAAAAAAAATAAGGTGACTGTGACATATATAAAATTACGAGGGATTCTAATTTCACTGATCACAAAGTATATGAGTTAAATCTAATTTATTTTATACCTGACTTTAGGAAGAAAATTAGTTAACTGATAGTGTTTACGCAGTGGCAAAAGTCGCCTTTTCAAAGTCAAAGTACATTCTTGCCATACGTGTAAACGTACTCTATATTTAGAGAAGTTCAGAAGGATCAAAAGTATCGGCTTTCAAAGAAGTTAAGTAATTTTTATGTGGTGTATATTTCTGTGAAATCTAAGTACACCAAAAAAAATGCTAAGGAATGTAAGTTAATGGGCAATGAGATGGTGCACGTGCAGCTCGACCTATGCACTTGAAAGTAGTTAATTACCATAAGAATGACAAAATGAAAAAGTAACAGCATCAATACTTTCGCTCCGGTTGTACCCAAACAGGAAACAAATAAACAAGAAATAAATGAAATCAGCAACAGCGACATTCCTCCCGAATTCTTTTCCACTCACTTCCCCTAGCCGGGAGCGAGGTTCGGCCTGATCCCGTTTCTATATCTGAACAAGAGATTTACAGCGCGTGATTATATGAACTAATTGGAGGATATTGTAGGTGGGTCCGACGCCGCCGCCCCCGCCCCTGTCCGAATGGCTGAGCCAGAACACACAACGCCAATTATTCGATCTGGGCCATCGCCGTGGCTTCGTGTTCGCGGGGAGTTTCGCTGCTGCGGACGCGAGGCAGAGCGGACTGATTGGAACACATAATTGAAACATTTTTTATTAGTGTCCTTCATTTCTGGATGAGAGGTAGGAATGTGGGCGTAACATCGCTGCAGCCGTGTTTTGCTGCGAAACAAAGCAATTAAAATTTTATTCATTTGCTTCTTCATCAGTTGCTTTGGACAAGTGTTCTGTTAATACTCCTGTCTTTGTTTTAGTAATTAATTAATTATACTTATATTTTACATCTTTATCATCAAAGTAGGTCTATTATATATATATTTTTTTCATTCCTCATATTATTTTTGCAATAGCAGTACTGTAAGTTACCCATTAATAACAAAATTTAAACACAGTAAGTGGAACTTTTATTGCCCAATTGGTTTTCATGGTTACATCATTTACTTACCGTCCACGGTGGATGGTAAGTGAAACTTACCGTTCATGGTGGATGGTAAGTAAATATATATCATTCAAATTTTATTTTTAACCTCTAACTGACAGCTGTTAATTTTGATACCTAATTTTCCTTTTCTTATATTTAAACAGGTATCGCAAAAAATATCTTAATAACCTCGAACTGTAAGTGATTTTTAAGGTCTCGAATGTTTAGGAAATCTCGACCCTACGGGTCTCGACATCCCAAACTACATTCTCGACCTAAAAACTATCACTTCACGATACGTAATATTCAGTTCACGATACGTAATATACTATTACGCAATTATTGGGATACAGACAAGATTATCGCACGCATTTGAAAGTTGTACAACTGGACTATAGGTCGAGTTTGTGTATAACATAAGTGTGATAATCTTATAGTACAAAGTTTTAACTAATATCATTCGGAATTTTGTACGATAAACAAAGTGATAAATAATAAAAAGCGCGGTAATATAAAAAATGTACTAGTGCGATAATGTAAGTCATTATCTCTCTGAAATGAAGATACAGCCAACAAAAGGTTCTCGAGTTCATTGGAACGATTTTCAGTTTAATTTTTTTTGTCTATACATGAACCTTGATAGCATATCTCCGCTCTGTATTGCATTATTAAAATAGCTTTATTTGTTGTGTTACTTTGTCGAGTTCAACATAAATAAATATTTTATTAAAATATTCCATTTCCATTATCCTCGTGTACGTCAGTCCGAAATATACGATTTAGTATCACGAAATAACTACAAAGCAATAAATTTGATTAATAGTTTCAAGAGTACACGAAATATTGCATCGAGTTCAACAAACATAAATTACATCGTCGAGCAACCGAAGAAAATCCTCAAAAACTTGACGTAATTTACACTTTAACGTGGACTGACAACCAAATAATAGAGCCATTCAAATGCAGAAGAACTAACAGTCGCCTTGATGGCGAAATAATTATGCAATTACACATTCGATACTGTTGCAAGCGAAATTGAAGTTTTTCAGACACTGATCGCTGACGGCCGAGGAAAATGTATGCAGAATAAATAATTACGGTTCAATTAAGTACAGGCCCGTCGTATCAAGGGGTGACAGATAACGTCAACGACAAGCCGTATAATTTATCGGAACGCTACGTAATTATTGTTCGATAACATATTAAAAGACTTTGGCAAATGAGTAATTATAATTGTGCTAATAGTTACCTATATATGGAACGCACTAGTGCAAATGTTAATGCTGTATGGGAAAGCTTATAAGCTGCTAATAACTTTAATTTAGTCATGTCAACTGTGGTAATGTATTCAGTACGAAAAATAGTGCATTTATTCTAACGCATGCACGCTACAATTACAAAATCAACGTAACTGTGGGAATATTGGCAACTATAAACCATTTTTACCTACGATCGTTGATAAAAGTTGCCCTTTTAATAGATGCTTAGCAAGTTTAAAGTGCCACTTTCTGACAGTAGTGCTAAAAGTAAAAATAGCAAGGTGTTAAAATGATTTTATGGTTACTTTTAACACATTACTAACAATTCGTATCAATAAATAAACAAATATAACCCTACCTGTGAAAATATCATTCTACTTTTTTTAGTATTTACTTATACACTAGGAAAATCCTGGATAAAATTTTGTATGATGTACGTGTTAAAAGTGATTTATTTCGTTCGTGGGGTTGTTTCACTCGGCTTCATCTCGATTCACAATCTTCCCTATTTACTCATAAAATGTTACTTTTAACATTAATATCATAAATAACTATTATCCAACACCTCTCAATAAATGCTCTATAACTATGGTGATTTTAAACAAGGAAAGTAACAGATTACGCACTAGTGGGTGTAATTTTGAGAAAAGCCACTAGTGAGTATTTTTTATTTATAACAATAATAATAACACACAACACCTTAATAACTACTTCGATTGACATTTTAATTTAAAAATTTGAAGCATATGTCCCTGTAAAGTAATATTTCTTTAATAAATTTTGAATTTATTAAGAGATGTTGGATAAAACGTTATATTTCACACGTGGGCAAAGTGGATTTACCCAATCGATGGAATTATCACACTCAACCTTCGGTTTCGTGTTCTAAAGTTTCTCTCGTGGGTAATTCCTTACTTTGTCCACTTGTAAAGTAAATAACTATTATCTATACCGTTGTTAAAAGTGGCTCTTTTAAGGGTTGCTTAGCAAGTTAAAAGTATCACTTTATGGCAGTAGTGCTAAAAGTGATTTATTTCGTGGGGTTGCTTCACTGGGCTTAGCCTCGTTTAGCAAACTTCTCCATTTACTCATAAAATGTCACTTTTAACACTTATATCATAAATAACTATTACATATGTTGCAAATAAACTTACTGTTGACCGGTAATATTTTTAGTTGATTAGCATAATTACCGAGTGATTAATTTGATGTTGACAATTTGTCAAGTATCCAATATTTTTAAATTATTTTTGTACCCGTACTCTTTACCATAGTATTTAATAATAGCTATCTACAAAATGATTACAATACTTTTTTCTCGTATGTTCGAAAAGAAGATTTAATGGTGATGACCTTTTATTCCATGGTTCAAAATACATATTTTTAAAGGTAAAATAATATACAGTGGTGTATGAATCATATATTGTTGAATGCACATATTTTCGTAACAACTTTCTAGGAAACACTGATGTATGTTACATTTTCCCACAAGAATTCAACTATGTTAAATGAAACGCTTTACATCTACACATAATTCCTCATTGTATTTTCGCAATTTCAAGTGCGAAATATCCACTTTCGGAACTTTCTCGAAATGAGTAAGTACAAGCGTGAAAAATTACTGGGATCGAACATCTCTTCGTGTTATGGTAATTTCTCTCCAAAACCAGAAATTTTAACCATAAAATAACAGAGTCTTTTGCCGCGGATATTCGGTTATTCCAATTATACAAATTAACATTAAAATTATTTACATATTCAATAGGTCTGCTGGATTTTGAACCACAGTCCAACTGCTTTCACAATAAATCAGACAACTTGTTTCGCGGAATTCAAAGTAGCAGAATATAAAAAAGCAACATTAACTTCTAGAATAGCTTCTTCGAACGCACTCGGATAAAATTTATTGTTATTATTTCGTTCATCTTATAAATAAAGACATAAATATTATTACAGAAGTTTTCTCGTTTTAATACAATTTATTTTTTTTATACAAACTTGTAACTGTACCAAAAATTCTTTATAGCCTTAATGGCAGTCAATCATCTTTGCAAATGCTGTGAAGTTGTAAACTGTCAATGCAAATTTAACTAAAATCACCAAAGCAAATACAAACACCCACGGCACATTTGTTTAGTTTGAAGTTAGCTATAGTTACTCAAGTTTAGAGAACCAAGTCAATTGCTTGTCGTCCATATGTTGGACCATTGCCTCGGATTATTGGGAAAAGTTCGGATGGTCCTACAAAGTATACTCTCTGCTTGTACATATCTAGGTGTTAAGATTTTCTGACTGGATACAATACAAGGTAATTGTATTTAAACGATTTTATTTGATAGCAAATGCATCTGTCAAACTAGTTCATTTCGTAAACTCAATTGGATGTATACGTTCAATCGGATGCAACTTACGAAACGTGACTTCTACAGTACAATAATTGAAACACAAGGTAACTGTATCATTTGATGACAAATACCTCAATAAAATTAGTTTAAACCGTAAACTCAAATAGATGATGAAGATCGCACGGACGTTCAGCTGAGTTAAAACACATCACTGATTTGACATATTTTAGTGTTTACAGTTTCTAATTGCATGCACACAGTAAATTCAATGTCATACCTGGTAAGTTTATTAAGTCGAGTAGGTATAATAATAATATTATTAACACCAGATTAGAATAATTACTTGTATTTATATGAAATACACGACGTACCAAACATGTTGATCAGCCACCATTAACAACAAACTTCAGACTAAAAGTTGTAGTGGCATCTGTCGGTACATATGATAAATAACTAATGCGCGGATTATTTTAAATTACATATTTCGTATCGTAAGTTTCGGTTAAGATACATATTTATTTTTTGCACAATTGGTCTCTTTTCATCAACTTACCATGCCTGTTTCCAATGCGGATGTTGTTTTTACCAGTTACTAGTGGTTACTAGGTTAAACAGAAACAGCGAACGGTAAGTACATTAGTATTTTTATACCGAAATTTAAATTTTTCGGGTATTATTGTTAAACATCCAAACTCTAAGTTTCTTCTTTGTCTAATATTTCATTATTGGAATCGATCATGACAATTATTTTTCTTAATTATTTATTATTATCATTTAAATCCATAATCGAATCTATCAAACAATAGCAACTAGAGAAAAGACACCTAATACATTTGAGTTCAACATTACTAATAATAATATTTATTTACTTTACAAGTGGGCAAAGTAAGGAATTACCCACGAGAGAAATTTTAGCTCACGAAGCCGAAGGCTGAGTGAGATAATTTTATCGAGTGGGAAATTCCACTTTGTCCACGTGTGAAGTATAACGTTTTATCCAACACTTCTTAATAAATGAAAAATTTATTAAAGAAATATTATTTGACAGTGACATGCTCTAAATTTTTAAATTAAAATGTCAAACGAAGTAGTTACCAAGGTGTTGTGTGTTATTATTATTGTTATAAATAAAAAAATACTCACTAGTGGCTTTCCTCAAAATTATATCCACTAGTGGATAATCTGTTACTTTGCTTGTTTAAAATCGCCATAGTTATAGAGCATTTATTGAGAGGTGTTGGATAATAGTTATTTACTTTACAAGTGGGCAAAGTAAGGAATTACCCACGAGAGAAATCTTAGTTCACGAAGCCGAAGGCTGAGTGAGATAATTTTATCGAGTGGGTAAATCCACTTTGCCCACGTGTGAAGTATAACCTTTTATCCAACACTTCTTAATAAATGAAAAATTTATTAAAGAAATATTATTTGACAGTGACATATGCTTTAAATTTTTAAATTAAAATGTCAATCGAAGTAGTCACCACGGTGATGTGTGTTATTATTATTGTTATAAATAAAAAAATACTCACTAGTGGCTTTGCTCAAAATTATACTCACTAGTGGATAATCTGTTACTTTGCTTGTTTAAAATCGCCATAGTTTTAGAGCATTTATTGAGAGGTGTTGGATAAAAATAATTATATCTTCGTATTTTCAAATAAATGTTCCAATCGTGCAAAAAATTATATAAGCATTTTTTAATTTTCAGGATAAACTAACAACAACATTTGTATCCATCAGAGAAAACTTTGATAACTAGAAGAAGTTCGAAGGTAATAGATACAAATTCATCCAAAGGCATGCATCTAATTTATATCAGTTCTTTGAAAGTTTGTTTGTCGTATTGTTTATTCTATAACCAATTAGCCGTAACGGCATCAAACATATTTCAAACATGGAGGGGCCGGAACAGAAACAGAACAACAACACTGCTTGTGCTTCTGCCGCCAGTGCTTGTCAGGTCCTTTGCAGAGCTCACGGCGTATTGATTGAACCGTGCCCAATTAAATTATAACAAACATTAAAGGAAACTCGGCTCCGTAGCAAAGTTTACCGTGAGGAATTTTAATAAGGGCAGCGCTGGGACGGAGGTGTCGAAATAGAAAAGATCATTAACGATATAATTACGTGCGAAGAATCTACATGCAGTCGTGCTAATAACTAAATCGCTTTCTGATGTTAATTTCAAAACAATTAGGGGCCTAATTTAATAACTTTCAAACATAAATGAAGCGGCTAAATTATGGAGTGCCCTTCTTGCCTTTCAATTTGCTTCGGGAAGTTTTACATGCCTACAGTCTTATGTCTTATACTGGTAGTTTCCATATTTAATAATACGATCCCAGAATCATGTCATTTGGCCCAGTTAAAATCATACAAAGGGGGTATTATGCTTATGTTACGAATTGATTTGATTTTGAGAACAATTCATCAACAGTAAGTGGTACATTTTTTGAAGGCCTATCAGGGTTTCTGGACATACTTAGTAAATTTCATTAGAATCAAATTGATGTAGAATTTATCAGAAATCTTTTCCTTTATTTTGTTGTCATCAGATTCAAAAGCAGTGTTCTTGGTTACCAGTCAATATCTTTAGGCAAAATGAAATCTTTGTCAGTTATTTTTGTTAATTTACTATTATTTGTTATTGTTAATATATTCTTTATAATAACAGAATATAAGATACATTGAGTACAATTTACAAGATCAGAACAATTTTTGAAAAAGTTATTCTAAAAGTCTTAATTGGGCCTAATGATATGATTCTGGGCTCGTACTAGCAGAAAAAAAATATTTTCAGTAATAATATAACAAGAGAGTGAGAATAAATTGAAAATAATTTGACAGATCTTTCGAAAACTTGTTGCCCTACGGGCTTTCGTGGCTATTGCCAAATAGCGACAAATTTGAGAAAGATACTGGAGAATTATTTTCTAATTTATCGAACTCTCGAGTTATATTTAATTAGATTATTTTTTTATTTCATCATCAGGCACGTCACTAAATCTATCTTTTTTGCTCATTTTTACTTGTGTTGATGATAAATATCTGATATCTGTCAACAAAAACAAAAAAGCTACAGAGAATATTGCCGGGAATAATCACAAGAGCATTATTCTCAGTATAATAATGACAGGATTGGTTAAAACCCAGACACGTGATATACAATAAAGCATTTCATTGGTTTAAAGAAACGTCAAAAAATAATCAGCAAAAATTAATCATATTCATACACTAATGAAGGCTGTAATTGAAGACAAGGAAAAATTACTTCATCAATAATACGTCCACATTAAGTAGGTGTACCCTGTATTTCTTTTTGTAATAACTCAATCGTTGGAATACAAAATCAAAACATGATACATTGTCAATTTTACAATCCCGTCAAGACATGCCCCCCTAGGTAAGTTAGGCGAGAGCTATTGGATTCGAACTAAGGATCTAATGACAATTGAAACATTATGCTGTTTTTCTTATGTCACGAATATATAATTTAAAAAAAATCAATGTGTTGTTAAATTGAAATGGGTTAGTGATTGCGATGATCAAAAAGCTGAAATTATTGACGTGTTCAGAAGAGTGTCTGCTACTATTTCATTGTTATCAAAAATACATAACATAATACGCGAACGCCCCTTCGTGAGTGCAATCAGCCTGGGTTATATGCATCATTTATTAAAATCGTTGGAACTGACGTATATGCAGAGCACCGTGACTCGGCAGAAACGAGTTACATGAGCCAGACGTAAAAATACGAAATGGAAAAGATGAAATGAAAGTTAATGATACATAAAGAATGCAAAAAATTTAAATATAAATACGAAAGGAAAATTGCGAATAATAAGAAAAGGAAAACAATTTCAAAGGCATAAAACGTTTTAAGAAGAAAATATTTAGAACATTGTTTTGGAATTCGACAAAGCGAACACAGCATTCGTATCAAAAAAGTATTTGTTTTAATAGAGGACCAGTATATTTTCCGTCTTAAAGATGTAATGCACAGGCCCGTGGAATTCACAAAGCAAATCATATTACTTCCTTTATCTTACCTAATACAATGATTTTACAGCCAAAATATAATGCTGTACTTATGACTTAATTTTAAAAAGCGAGCTATTATTACTGGGAATAATCATTAAAGCTTTTTTGTTTTTGTTGACAAATGTCAGACGACAGAGAGTTATCAACAACTCAAGGAAAAATGTGCAAAAAAAGATAGATATAGTGGCGTGTCTGATGATTAAATGAAAAATTAACTCGAGAGTTCGATAAATTAGAAAATAATTTTTTCTACGACCACTTAGAAATCTGCTCATTGTATGTTTGTTGTTGCTAGGGATATGAGGTACATTGCAAGCATTGTGCGAAATGAATTTGTTTTGTGAGTATTTCAATACCGATCAGCTCATTTAAGTACTAGGATACTTATTTAGAATTGTCAAATATTGGAATGGTGAAAGCGGGACAAATTTATTATTAAAATTAAATTAATTTGGAAATAACATCGTGGTCGTAGAAAAAGTATAGTGTACAATTCGCATGAAATGTCCATTTCGTACTCGTATGATTTGCAGCATTCGCCTTCGTCTCATGCTACAAACTTTCACACTCGTAGGAAATGGGTACCATTCCATGCTCGTTATACAATATACTATTCCAGTCTCTTTCTCCAACTTGTTGCCATTTGGCAATAGCGACTCAAGCCCTACGGGCTTTCCTGGCAACAATTTTTCGAAAGATCTGTCAAATTATTTTCAATTACTCTTACTCCCTTGTTATATTATTACTGAAAATAATTTTGTTCGTTACAAAAAACATTGAACAAACCTCTGGCGGAAAGAATGTCACATATTCCGGGGAAATGTGAAGAGAAATTTTGCATGTTCTATCGTTCGTCTATAAAATTGCAAACTAAAAATATTCTCCATGTACTTGCTTAATTAATAACTCACTCCTATAAAGTATAAGCGGTTTTAAGAATTTTATAACATCATAAAACCAGTCCTTAAGAAAATATCCTTGGTTTCAAGTCACTGACTTCTGAAGCTTACTAAAATTAGAAATTAACTTGTGCAATTACAATAACAGTGCTTGTAGTTATACACACAAGTGAAATGGGTAATATTCCACTTCAGTTGCTTTGTAAGTGCATTTGCGACACCAGCAGTAAAAAGCTCATACGCGAACAGCATTGTTAGAGTTAACAACCCATACTCGATGGATAAATTGCCACGTGGCACCGCAACATACAGTAAAATCTTTACTCGTCATCTCTGAAGATTGTTATTACAATGCGAGGTCTGAAAATAACTGAATATTTTGAATTGAAATATTTAGTGACCACATGTTCTTGGATTGTCGATTTGCGATTTTTTGGAGCAACGATACAACTAGTATATTCTATAACAAGTAATGGAATGGCACATATTCCACACGAGCAAAAAATTTGTAGTCCTAGCGAAGGCAAGGGATACGGTTTGCGAGTGTGGGATATGCCATTGCGTTACATGTTGCAGACTATACTTTCAATAACTAGAATTTGGAAATTATACAAAAAATATAAATACATAACTGTTGAAAACGTCAAACTCAAATAAACTGAATCAAGATACTTCACATATCACGCTAATATGCGGTTCTGATTCGTCGAATTTATTCCATACGCGGCGTTTGGAATGATAGTTATTCCAATACAATTTTTGATGTTCAATGCGTAGTTTCCAAAACAGTGTTATAGAAATATATTTTCGGTCTTAAAAGTAGAGGAAAAGAAACTAAATGAAGAACCTATAATAGAAACATTGAAAAAAATACAGAGACATACGAAAACAAGAACATAGATACAGAATGTTTAGAAAAGTACTGATAAGCTACAGGTAGAACGATTCTTTGGATAATTCTGAGTGGATAATCCTAATGAAAAAAAAAAAAATAATAATTGTATGACTCTTCGTAAAGCCCCAAAAACTATATACACGACAATGGTCAAAATTTGACAAATTATTTTTCATTTATTTAACAAACAAAAAACTATTTTGTGAAATATTGCCATGTGTAATGAAATTTAAAAAAATATGTGTAAAGGGGAATTACAGATTCATAAAGGGATTAGTGTTTACTTTATTTATTTCATCATCTGTCACTTTGTTGCTAAATTAATTATATTATCAAAATGTGTAAAATTTTATGGTAACCAATCGTGATTACAACCTTAGGTACAATAATTATGTTCTGAGAATGGAAAAAGAAGTTACGAGTAATAATAAAAATGGAGTTAGCGCTAATCCCTTTTGTGAATAAGCCTGTTAAACTTTTTATATTAAACGTTTAGACACATCAACGTAATTTTACACAATTCATCATAAATGTAAACAGAAATGATATTCCATAAAAAAAAGCTTAATGGCTTCGTATGGCTTAAGGAATGGCCGTAAAAATTTTTTGGATTATGATTATGGACTCAGAATAAGCAAAGAATCGTTCTATCTGAAGCTTATCCAGACTTTTGCGAACATCCTATATGCAGACACTACATATACCAAGATATTTATTAAAAGCAATAAATGTGACCACAATAACACCATTTCGATGTGGTGACGAGAAAAAAACATGTACTGGTTGTCAGCAGAAGAAAAACGGTGTAGATTATGTGGTAGAGAATAGGAATCTCTAGAACTAAATAACCAAGAATCAGGAAAAGACTATGGGAAAAAATTTAGAGAAATGAAAACGGATGACATTTTTGTTTTGTTTAGAGTACCTTATAATAATGTAAATACCAAAGAAGTAATATGCAAAATTTTTGTATATTTTAGGTCGAAAGGCATGAATAAATAAATTAACTAACTTAAAAAAAAATTAAGTCCGTAAGTCCTCGTACTTTTCGAAAAGGGAAAATGGTGTGATGATAGTATATTTATTTACTATTAACTTGTGACGGTAATTGCAACGCGCAACAATCGTATTTATTTGTTTGCTAAATGCGCGGGCCGGGAAAGAACCCATTTCCTTACTTTATCAATTATTCCTTTTCCTGGGAAATTACTCGGGTTATCTCTTCGCTTTTCTTGTTTATCTATTCCCACTGTATTTATCTTCGCAGTCTTGAGTGCGGCGCAGCCCGGTGTGTATCTTCTTCCCGCCGTCGTCCCCCGGCCGCGTCGAAGCTTTTGTTGCGTTTCTCGGTGCGCGGGAGGAAATTGCCGCCGTTGCCGCCGTTCTGTCGGCGTGTCCGCGGACAAAAGCCCAGGCGACGGTAATGAGAAAGCGCCGTATTGTGCTGTGCAAATACTTTTAAAATCAAGCGTACGGCCCCCATAATTAATGCGGTCACGTACGGGAAAAAGTCGACGAGCGTAACTTCATCTACCAGTTGCTGGAGGAAGAGGATTCGCTCTGTCTACTTGCTTGACGTGTTATAAATAAGTGTGCATTATTCACGACTTGCGCTGCCTTTCATGTCATTTTGCTCTTTAAAATATGTAAGTTACAACGACAATAGTCTTCATAAAAAATATTTAACTGTCCATCAAATATAAAATACTACTGTTGTCCCTTAAGGGTCAATATTAGGTCCGTTTCCCTTTTTGGTGCACTTCAATGATCTGCCACAGAATGCCTAGTTTATGTCATCAAATGTTAATGTTAATAGTTTTTTAACTGTTTTAGACTTTCTTTGTCCCTCAAGGATCAATTTTAGGTACCTTTCTCTTGATAATATATCTACCTATATCAATTTACAAATCAATAAAATTTCGAGCACTCGAAAAACAGTTTCTGGGCGTGTGATAAACACTATTTTTCGTGTCGATATGTCTTTAATATATTTTTTTTACAATGAATACTTAGACAGAAAAATACAGTAATGTGTACTGTAAAATCGTTCTTTACTTTCTGGACGACTCTCGTAATATTTCCACTATTTTTTCCAAGACTTGTATTCATGTTTTCTTTTAGAAATAAGTTATATTATATAAGTAGTGTATTCCATGTTGTGGATTCATCTCTCTATATTTAATATTAATTAAAGGGAGATGTCGCTAATATCGCTTATACCATCCGGGATAATTTTGTTTTTTTTTTTCATTTATATTATTTAGACTATTGAGAAAGCATAATCGGAAATGGCAAATAGGAATGACTTCCATTAATGAACTTTAATATGATTAAGTATTATCTTGATAGAACCGATATTCGCAGCATTATAATGTTCCCGATTACAAGTATTTCATTCAATGTAAAAACAGAACGAAGGAACAATGCTGTTTGTATTGTACATTATTGCATGCGATGTTCGTATTCCCAGGTTGACGTTTTGAGAGTTATCCCGAGTTCTGTTTATTTCCCGCTATGTGAAAAGTAAAGAAAAGTAACACCGAAACGAATTATTAACTTTCTCTATAACCGTTTACACAAATGTGATAACATCTACCACAATTGTTTTCGCGTCTGCAAAATGAAAGACAAATTGTATGTCATTTAAATTTTCCTGAATAGAATTAATAATTAAAGCTTTGAAAAGAAACCGTACAGTTTCACTATGACATACTTTTTAATAATTTAATGTTTAAATTTATAATAATGCAAATATATATTTTGTATTCACTTGAAAATGTGAAACGAATAAAATGTTGCCTTAAAAAAATATGTCATATTTTTGACAGAAAATAATATGTAATAACGTGGAGGATGACAAATAGGCAACATATTTCAATTTAATTTTAAAATTGTCATAAATGTAATTATTAATTAATTTTTTTAATTGGACGGTCATTGACCGGTCACTCACTGAAAAATGATGTTTAACATCAGATATTTTTAATATCAATATTATTTATTCGCATCAGCATAAAATATATAACAAAAAATATTTGTATTTTATATATTATTGGAATAATTATTAAACCATATAGAATGCTTTTTTATTATCATAGTATATTATTATCATAGTTCTGCTCGAACAAGAAGTAGTAACCAAAAGCTGTCGAACAAATTAAGATTCTAACTGTACTAGGTCGAATTGATCGCAATCAAGTACCAAAGTACTTGAAGCTATGGTCTTTCTAGGACTGTCGTACTTGATGATGATGATAATGGACATATTTCCTAAGATTTTGCCATATTTATGATTGTTTACGTAGGTTGCTCTTAACAAAGAATTGTTGTATAAAGTATACAGTCGTAACAATAAGATTATACCTGAAAGTTATAGATTGTCTTATTTTACGGGATATTATCTAGTTCTAGTCATACTCTTCACTTACGAAACCTGTCAACGTATACTTTATACAAGAGCATAGTTAATAGTTATTTGTAGCGCTAGGCCAGCAACTGCACCTTTATGAACAGTTTCTATGGACATGTGATACACATTATTTTTCGTTACGATTTATTAAATGAAATTACTGATTTATATGTCCTGAAATACTAGGTAATTCAGATCATTCGTAAACAAGGATATATATATACATACATATAAACAATTCATTTGTTTTCTTCGATAAATTCTATGACATCTATTTAGTTGATATTTATTTATTGGTTGTTCAGTGCAACTAAAAATTTAATTATAATTTCTTAAATTTGAGCTTACAATTAACTATTTAGCACTAAAATTGATGAAAATCTCTACTCTCCAAGCACTCAAACACAAAAAAAAACCAACGCACAATATTGACAGCCAGTTGATTCAACTTTAATTTTACAAAAATATCTAGTTTTCGCCCAAGTGGAGCATAGGGCACCCGAGTATGTCTTAAGGAATTTATTTTTCTATGGTTTCCAGCCTTATTTGTTTACTGTATTATATCTTCTGTATTAGTTCTTTCCATTTCAATATATCCTAAGCTTCTGTTTTTAGGATGTAGTATCATTATTTGTTTATGCTTCCATGTTCTTTCTTCTTTCTCTTCATGAAGCCATGGTTCGTTTAGGACTGTCGTGTCTTAGATGACGATGATGATATTGTTATAATAATATAAGAATATTTGATATATGTAAAATTTATTATCGTTTATCTATCACAGTGCTACAGTAATTAAAGTAAATAATCGCTTCTTTCTAGCGTTCAATTTATATAAGAACAGCAATATTTCAAAAAGTGAGCACCTGGACTAGAGGCTACAAATAATCCAAGTTTGTCATATGAAATAAAACATCATTAGCATGCGATAATAACGCAGCGGTGTTCAATTAAAATAGCGTAATATCAGAGAGGAATGAGACAGATCTGTAAAACGTACTCACGTGTTATATCGCTTCATTAGCCGCTTCCTCGGACATGAGCCAGGCAGCGTAGCCGCCGCGATCAATCTGAAAAACAAAACAAATAATTAGCTCCATTTTCCATTTTACTGAAGCATGCAGAGTGGTAGCCGGATTTTTGGAATATTTCAGAAGACTTAGTCAAGTTGAATTAAGATCAATTATAATTAGATTTCACCGCTGGCTACAGAAAAAAAGCTTGTTAAATCCATTTAAACGAAAAGCGATAAAAAGAATTTATTTTACAGCGTTCTTCCTGATTATCGGCTGCTTTCCGAATGTTTGATACAAAGGGGAATTATTTTCGGCGCTCTTTAGTGATATCTTTAATTTTGTAAATGGATTCGAAACGCATTAATTTGTATTCCTAGATAAACGCGTCGCTATAAACTACTAAGCTATAATCATATCTAGAATAAATGGGAATGGAGCGAGCTCTAGAGTTATTTATTTTCAGGTAAATGCTACTTGCGAGAAGATATAATGGAATTTTGATTGATTAAATGTAATCGTACAACGGAATACAACATTAAAAATAAAAGAATTTATTGTGGATTGATTCATTTGTAACTAGTAGAAATCAAACTAATTTAAATTAAACTAAAGATACATAGTAAACAAGTATATATCTTTGTTAATTAACATTGAAATCTAAGTATCTTTCAAGAAATATAACTTAATTAATTTAAAGATTTTCGAATTAATGTACGCCATCCTCCGTCAGAAAAACAAGTGAACAACGTAAACAATTAAATTATTTGAGTTAATACAGGTAAGTATATACATACATCGATACATAACATCACGCTTAATCCCACTCAGAGGGGTAGCACGAACCCAGAAACACAATCAATCTCCTCCAAACATTCCACCACTTTCGCCTCGTTCACATTCATAGTGCATCTCATACATGCTCATCTATTCTTCATACTGGGAATCATTCGTCCACGCAACAAACTATCAATCATACCCAACCACTTATTCCTCGGATGTTCACACAATCGTTCACCTTCAATCTCACCCACATATATTAGTTTAACCAACCTTTCATTCGACATTCACTCAAGATGTCCAAACCACCTCAACTGACTCACTCCCACTTTATTAACAACATTATTCTGAATCTAACATACACCATACACCAATGTATTCCGGATACGATCACGTCTCGTATACCCACTAAATTGGCGAAAAAGCTCGTCACATCGTTCCTCGCATTCATGTCACTAAATTGACGAAGATCGTCATTTTGTTCGTCATTTCCATGTCACAACGGAAAGTAGTGTTTCCCATTGATAGTTGTGTATCTTGCACTGAAAGATAGTTCTCTGTTCGTCATTACGAAAATTTCCGTATTTACCATTAAAGGAAAGTTGTATGTTTTCCATTGCGGGAAGTTGTGTGTTTGGATACCGAGAAAAGTTGTGTTTATCACTGAGGAAATTTGTGTGTTTGACATTGAATTGTACTGATATGAACTATTTCGAAAAATAGATTTAATAAATTGTTGGAACGGGCCGTGAATTTAACTTTTTGATAGCTTGAAATTTTCACGCACATAATGAGTAAGAAAAATGAGAATTTATAAACAGGACCTAGCCCTAATGAAATTCTAAATATTTATGAAGGTTTGACTTAAATATGTTACTCCGTCTAGGCTCTATAAATTGACAAAGTTGTGTCATGCGACAGATTCATCACACCGAATTAAGTCTCACAGTATTTAAGCCTCACAGTATTTGGGTAAAGCTGAAAGAAAATTTCCAGACATAATTTTATAATGATAGCCTAACATAAGATCCTCAGTTCGATTCTGACAGCCAGCAACAAATATCACAACAAAATACTTCATATCGAGATCCGCTCTATTGGGAGAATGAATTGATGTTATGTTTATTTAAATGTTGTATGAAATGATTTTGCGAAATGGTTGAAGAGACAAGAAAATTAAATTTCCTCATAAGAACGTAGTTAGTAAAACAAACAAAGTTATATTTATTGGTATACTTGAATTATTTTTAATGGCACAAGTTGCTTGGAGCGTACAACTTAGTGCAAAACAGCGAGACACATGGGAACTCCTGTCTGCTGCTATCAGCTTCGTTGAAACTTTTAACAACTATGCTTCGTATAAATTTTCATTCCCATAAATAATTTCTGTTAAAAACTATGACAGTCCACCGAGTTCCCAAAAGTACTTACCCTGTACACACTTTTTGTGCGACACCATAAGCAGTAAATCATGAAAATTACATCTCTCAATTAAAACTTTAGTGGCCTGCAAAAACAGAACAAACAGAAAATAGGTTTCTAACCCAGAACGCGGGCATAAGTTTTAGTTAGCACTGAGTTGGGAATTCGGTTATAATACGCCGCTTCGTAAAATAGCCCAGATCTAGTTTTTGTCGATTCGTTCAAGACAGCTACGAACCGACATTTGTTAATTATATTCATTCAAATAATAAATAACTAAATATATCATCATACCATTCACCGACTTCACAGATCTCGGCAATATACATTTTTACGCGTAAAATTCGATCACTAACACATAAGTAGAGGTGTACCACAGGGGCAAAGGTAAGGTCACCAGTGGGATTTAAGGATCTCATTTTAAATGGTACTATTTTCTGATTACCTCAACATGGGTATCAATACAGAATAATAATTAACTGTCTTATTATTGTGTAAACAAGAAAGATGTGAAGTGTCGTATTCACCGTAATCGCAGGTTCCGTTATATTACAATAAAAACATGAAAGTTGTTGGCAGCCATGCGTTACTTGTTTTCAAGTTCGCTGTTTTGTTTACTGTAGGAAATTGATTTATAATCGGGATACGGCTTAGATGGAGACGTTATTCGTCATATTTTCTTATACAGAATCTTATTTAGATAAGACATATTGTAATAAGCAGACTCGACTTGAAATTTACGACGGTGAGACAGTAAAATGTTATTTCGTGAATAATTTAATGTTTTGGACATTATCACAAAGTACAACTCTAACATTGCCAACATTGCTGTGATCTGAGTTTCCACCAAACATATATTATTTGTTCCCACAACTAAAATTAACGTAAGAGTTATAGTTCTAACTGTAAAGAAATTAAAATTGTATTGGACAGACCATGTCCGCAAGATTAGAAGACAGAAGGTGGACAAAAACATCAACTGTATGCTCGCCATTGCACCTTGCGATGTTAAAGAGGTTAAAGAGGACAAAGAGCAAAGTGAACGAAAATGGTGCACCAGGATACAAATGTTTAGAAGATTTATTGATGGTTGAGGGTGTTAGCCCACTTGAGGGATATGGCGATATTTACAAGGTGATCAGAACAAAGTGATCCAGTTGGGAATAAAAAAAATTATATAGAAATTGGTAAGACTGATACACAAATTCATTTCCGGTTGTTGTCTTATCCACCTCTCCTAATTTTTAACATTACCTACAGAGTAATAAGCTAAAGTATTTGTAATTCTCAATCTCCTATTATTTCCTATTTATTTTAATTGTAAAATAATACTTCCGCCTTGGAATAAATGATCCTTAGAATTATACAGTCAACTAAATCACTTTGTTATGATCATTCTGTATATGTATCACTAGAGATATTAGTAAATTAACAAAAATGTTTCCTTGTTTTACAGGTCAATATATTTATGCCAGTGAACAAGGAATAATCAATTTGCACCTTAACAAAGAGATGCAGCCTTTTGAATTGAAGTATGAAGCAGCTTCCTGAAAGAGCTAACCGCCTGGCATCATACGTATTATTTACTTTAAAAGGAAACATTAACAAAAGAAATTATATGAGAGAGATTTTGATGAATGAATTTTATTCGAGGCTCGGCGAAGTATTATCCGCCTGTCCGTGACAGGATCAGGGTTCAGGGCTAAGCAGAATCCTGCAGCAGCTCCGGTATCGCGCGGATAAATCATTTATTTATAGTTGCGAAAGTGGAAATTAAACGCTACAAAGGGTAATTACCAGAATACAACAAAACAATGTCGTCCACAAGATAAATCCGCTGAATTAGTTTGCGCGAGAACGAACACTAGCTCAAACACAATTACTAAACCAAAGTATTTAATGTAAACCTCTATTAATTATTTACAAAGAATTTTGTAATTTTCTCTCCGCAAAATTAATAATTATGGTACAGCCAGTTAAAAGCTGAACTATCATTACTATGACCTTGAGGGGTTTTAAAATAGTGCACCAGAAAAAGAAGAGCGCAATAATGAACAATATAATGTTGCTTGACAGCCGGTCATTAGCTCGTTCAGGATGCGGTAGGAAATTATAAATATCAGAAACGTGTCTGACCAAAAACGGTATGGCCGAACCACTCAAGCGATTATCATAATTTCGGTAGTGTTATAGTTTAGTAGCACTTGGATTTCAATTTTGTAAAAAATGTTACGGTGAATGCCTAGCCGTGCTATTAGAGAACGTAATTATCTTATTGAAAAGTTATTTGCATTTTCAAAGCTTACAATTAGGCAATTACAACCTAATCAGTTCTGCTACAATTTTTACAGCCATGTCCACTTTTTTACCTGACAATGCTTTCCTATGATGAAAAACGTAAATAAAAATTGGACATTATTAAAGAAATAAAGCGTTACGAAATTTTTGCTATTAATCTACATAATTACTTGAAACTATTCATATGTTTTCCAGAAATTTTTTTTATGAAATAGTAAAGCGAATTTACTAAAAGCAAAAACGGAATAATACAGAAAACATGTAGATCAACATTACTATAGGATATTTGATGATCGTAGAAAACATTGTGTAAGTGTAAGTGGTAATGATAATAATATTAATATGGAGAAAGACATCAACACTTGAAGGATGATTAATGAAGATAAACAAACTTGGAATCATTCGTTCATGCTGAAAACATTATTAAAGAAATAAAGCGTTACGAAATTTTTGCTATTAATCTACATAATTACTTGAACCTATTCATATGTTTTCCAGAAATTTTTTTTATGAAATAGTAAAGCGAATTTACTAAAAGCAAACACGGAATAATACACAAAACATGTAGATCAACATTACTATAGGATATCTGATGATCGTAGAAAACATTGTGTAAGTGTAAGTGGTAATGATAATAATATTAATATGGAGAAAGACATCAACACTTGAAGGGTGGTTAATGAAGATAAACAAACTTGGAATCATTCGTTTATGCTGGAAAACATTATTAAAGAAATAAAGCGTTACGAAATTTTTGCTATTAATCTACATAATTACTTGAACCTATTCATATGTTTTCCAGAAATTTTTTTTATGAAATAGTAAAGCGAATTTACTAAAAGCAAACACGGAATAATACACAAAACATGTAGATCAACATTACTATAGGATATCTGATGATCGTAGAAAACATTGTGTAAGTGTAAGTGGTAATGATAATAATATTAATATGGAGAAAGACATCAACACTTGAAGGGTGGTTAATGAAGATAAACAAACTTGGAATCATTCGTTCATGCTGGAAAACTCTGTGAATAATTTTGAATATATTCTAAAATATTATAATAATTATATTAGCGTGAAAGTACTAATAAGTGGGGAATTAATGAACGCTGAAGCAAACTCCTAGTATTATGTAAATTTCCAGTAGTAAATGTTGAATTTCTGTTAAAAACCGGTAGAAGAACAGCAATTAATAACGCCGAGTTGCATATACCGTGATTATACATAATCTCTGTTGAAACAGTTTAACACAATTCGAATGTACAAGGATTACTTTTACTGTCCACTTTCAAAGGATTTCAGTGAATAATTGGCGGTTCTCATCTAATGCAAAATTTGATAGTGAATATTTGTTGCTGTAATCCCAAAATAATTAGTCCTTTAATTGTTAATATATTGTATAACAACAATTTGAAGTAAATAGAGTTATAGCAAACTTATACATAAATATGAATGCATGTAGTAATCTGAAATATGATAATAATTTTACGGATTTAATGCAGATCACATGCAGACTACGTCTAAGAACATATAAAAAATAATGAAAATTATAACTAAATATGACACTTTGATAGTAATTTTGTTATTACAGCCATCTCCGTCACAACAGCTAGCTGACGTTTTTCAAATACATAATGCTTTTTATTTATGTTTTCAATTAATAAATTAACAATTTCGAAAAAAATATATAATGTAAACTTCGGTACTAAAGTAATTTTTTATTACTCGCCTTGATATACAAATAACTATTTGACATTTTTGTTTAAATCTGTCAACCTCTGTTTTTGATAGGGGCGGGTCGTGTTTCTGCATTGTTTGATAATAAATCTATGGCGGGGATATTGTGGTGCCCACAACAGTTTATTAAATATTGTAATTGTAATAATATTGTGAAGAGTTCGCAAATCATTAAAATACAAAATAGGAGTACGAGCGTATTGTGCATTTGAAAATGTTATGAATCTCATTAAAGTGAATTACCTACACAGCCCTATTATCGTACAATACGTCCTCAGCTATACAAACAAACAAATAAGTAGACTATTTACGCAGCTCCTTCATTTATATTCAAATGATATTTGAACCTTTGTGTTTGATGCAAGGGTTAAGTATTATATTCAGTTTTCGTAATGAAATGGTATATATCACTTAAGAGGCAGGGCTGTGCGGCTTTAATTGCTTAGATAGGGGAACTGATAATTTGCTTGCTTAAGCAAAGGGCGTAAAGCAACAAAGTTTACGCACTACTAGCCTGCGTCATTAACGCGAAAGTAAATAAAGTTTAATGAAACTTTAATTACATTACATTTTCGTACGTATTTGCATAATAAAAAATTATTACCATTTCATTTATTTACAATGTTGTATTTCCTTTTTGGGAGAGATAGGAAAAGAGTTACAAAGTGTGAAGCAATCACTTGTAGTGGGTGTAAAATAGCGTTGCAAATAATACCTACACGTTAGGCCGGAATATCGCACAAGATTGGATTGCGGGTCTCGGGTCAGGTCAGCGACTTATTTGGCTTTCGTGGGCTGGATGCGGGTATACGGGTATACATAAAAAACGCGTTTTTGTTGTATAAAGGCTTCTTATCAACACTTCTTTCCTTTTGGTCGTTTCCAACAACTTTAAAATATCTACAAAGACCTTACAAGATACTTATTTTAATGTCCTACGTTACTTGCATCCAATGAATACCCCATGTGTTATTTATTTTACTTTATTACATTATGATTAATACGAGTACGTATTGATAAAAAGTTGGCCTAAACTGTCTTCAATTAACAAATACAAAGACGGTTACTATGGATCACAAATTTCGTTCAAATGAAGAGGTGTATTGTTCAATACAATAGGGTTTAGAGTTACTTTATATTCGTTTGACTAAATATATAAAGTATCTCAGCAAGTGAGCATTCTTACAATAATGCCGAAACTTCAAAAATCTGTTAGTTTTCGCCATTTTCAGTGAGTTACAACTGAGCAAAATGAAACAGATAATACATAACAATCCCATAAACTAAAGACTCTCCAGTCTTCACAATTAACCCTGAGCTTCATAAAGCATTTCCATCTCTAATCCAGGAAACTAGGACCTCTAACAAAGCTTTCAACTAAACGTATTAACACTAGGGTTTGATGCCGTCCGAGGTGTAATAAACAGTCGATATGAGTCCGTCATATTACGTCACGTGCTCCGTGTTTCATCGCCACCCCCACAGTCGTTCAACAAACGAGGGTGCGGGTGTCGGGCGCACTGATCACCTTGGTAGCAATAATCACATAACGCTGGAATCTGGGGCCCTGCTCATGATAGCAGGACCGCCTTCGGTAGGATTTGAAATTCTAGCTAACGGAAAGGGAAATGTTAAGAACTATTTAGGAATTATATTATTTGATATGTAGTCAATTATTTATTGGTGTTTGCAAAACACCTTGATCAGGGAAAAGTAAAGTTATGAGGAGTATTGCTTGACCGTTTTTGATGAATTTTTTTAATATACTTATGGGTTCACCTGGATGGTTCTTAGCTACAGTTGGACACGGTAGGTGGCGCTGTTGTCGAGATATAGAGTTCTTTAATTTTTCTGACTCATGCATTCAATCATCTAGTACAGCAAGTACAAAAAAAATTCATCCAAATCGGTTAAGCCGTTTAGGAATAGAAGAATTACTAACACCGAAATTTTACAGTCCGGAGAAATATATTTTGCTAGCGAGGTCCGTAGCAGGACAACGTCTACCTATCGGGTCCATTAATATTTTTATAAATTTCAATTTAAAAATCCATCGAATACACAAGTACATAAAATACATAAGAAAAGAGCAAGAGCCGAAATGTTGGTTTTGTAAACACCAATAAATAATTGACTAAATATATTAAGAACAATATTAGGACCAGTTTCAGACATAGGAATGAAATGAAGTAAGAATTATAAATAGAAGCAACAACAGGAAACACAACACATATGGATAGCAGACGAAGGGCATCCAATTAAGTCAATACTACAGTGGCAAACTAAGGTCGAAATGGCTGAATGAAATAGAAGATCTAAGAGGAGACATTTTCATTGTCCGGAAGAGGAGAAATTGTTTAAACTTATTATTAAAATCGTTGTTGTACTCAATACAAGAAAAAGTAGAATAGTTTTATGCCGAAAACTAAAACAAATCAATAGCTGATTACAACAATGCAAATGGGGTAATAGGACAAATGTTATGGTCCTTGTTTTTTATTTATTGTTTTAATTGTTCCGTGGCATCATTGATTTTTGTACAAATGTTCAATTTAATTTCTTCGATTTCTCCTTTTCCGGACAATGGAAATATATGAACAATAAGATGCAGAATTTTTTCGCTAGATAAAATGTAAATAAACGTTTACTTTAAAATAATAATTATCCTTGAAATTTCTATGCTGCGTCGTTCGAGACTCCACCCTGTTAATCGCACACAAGTTTCATTAAATATTGCAGAAATCATACACCTAAACATCAGCTGTAAACAACACTATTCGTAGTGTACATCCTCGTGAATGTCGAATCACACTAAACCCAGTAGTATCTACTTATCTAGTCATATTTTAAGATAGACCATCATGAAGATGATGTATCTTCATGGATTTAAGTGTATTTCTCAAGGATTCTTACAGCCTGTTTAAAACTATTCAAGTATATTTGCAAACAAAGCTTTGCAAACATGTATTTTTAGTTTCCTCGTCAGACGGCCCTGCAGAGAATCATCAGGCGCCAGTCCTGTCAATAACGAACCACACGGCATGGCGTGGTAATCATTCGGTGTCTAATTACCACCATGGTGTTTTGCCCTGACACCAGCTCCGCTCCGCCGCTCAGCGTCGATTACGACTTCATTCGCACTCAGGCTAACGTTGCTCCGCTGTTGCGAGTGCGAATCCCACCAGCCTCGCAACAGAGAAAGAACGGATAATTAACCAGACGCCAGACACTGATTCCACATTCGATGTAAAGATGTGGAAACGATCCTGTTACATGCATCGCTGTGGATATTATCTGTCATTATTACTGTTCATTTTTGTCCCGTAAAACTTTATGAGGAGCGAAATGACGCTGTTAATTTATCAGTTTATGCATATGTGAATTCTTTTATGTGCAAACGCAAAACACCGGATGGAATTATGTGATACTTGGGAAACTGTATTGGTGACTGTAACTTTTTACATTTAGCAACACACTCGTAAGATTATTATTGCTTCATGCCTCATAAACGTCTGACTTTTTTCAATATTTTCCAGTTATTGGTAACAGCGCCACTTGAAGTTACAAATTAAATTATAAAGGAATAACTTTATTAGGTACGGCTTTTAAGATATATTGTATGCAATGTTACTACTGGAAAAAAATCTGTTGTGGGCACCACAATACCTCCCGCTATATATTTCCTATCAAATAATCCAAAAACACAGACCACCAATATCAAGAAACGCTCATCCCTTCAAAAAATTATGACACATATCAAAAATAGTATATTACGTACCGTGAACTGTAAGTGATAATTTTTAGGTCGAGAATGTAGTTTGGGATGTCGAGACCCGTAGGGTCGAGATTTCCTAAACATTCGAGGCCTAAAAAATCACTTACAGTTCGAGGTTAGTAAGTAATTTTTTGCAATACCTGCGTAAATATAAGAAAAGGAAAAATAGGTATCAAAATTAACAGCTGTCAGATTGAGGTTAAAATAAAATTTGAATGATATGTATTTACTTACCGTCCACCATGAACGGTAAGTTTCACTTACCATCCACTGTGGACGGTAAGTAAATGATTTAACCATGAAAACCAATTGTGCAATAAAAGTTCAACTTACTGTGTTTAAATTTTGTTATTAATGGGTAACTTACAGAACAGGTATTGTAAAAATGAAATTTTTCAACCGTTGTTTTGTTTTTTCAAAAAGCTGAGGCTTATCAGTACTTTTCTGAACATCTTCCTATTTAAGAATGGGAAAGATGTCGAACTGTTGTAGAATGAAATGTGAATAGGACCAAACACGATGATTTCACACGAGTCGGAAAATATCTTGGGTCTTTGATGCACACGATAACTTTTGCAATTGACGATTTGTCTAAGGGCGAGAAATACATGTGCCGGTATGAATGTCAGTGATAGAATTGAAAATTTCACGTCACTAAATGACAGTGCGGTGAATAAATTGCTGGGAAAAGAATGATATGAATATTGTGGCGGTAGATGTTCCTGGTTTGTGGCGTAATAAAAATTTATGGCCCCAGTAATTTTCCAAAAGTAAATCAAGTAGATTATATGTACAAAATTGTAAGTTATTTGTCCCAGCAAAATAAAATTATGAGATACGATTCCCGCAAGGTTCATAGATTATTCAAAAACAAACATCTACTTCGCATCCGTGCTTTTCGGAACATAAATCATGACATAAGTGATAAATTATAACTGTATGAAAATAGGTGTTTCTGGGAAATCACCAGAAGAAAGTGCCGATAATGTACGGCTCGGAATTTATGTAATAGCTTCAGCGAGAAATTTTATATGTTTACCATCACGTTACCCACCCTCGCGTTACCGCTTAGCGGTTACCGGTTACCTGGTAGCCGAATACGAAAACAGCGTGTACTACATAAGTATTACGTGGCCACGCACGACATCCCGCTTCGAATGGACGAAGGGCAGGCCTATGTCCGCTCCTTAACTGCCATCGACACGTGACATGTGCAGCAAATAATACATTACTTGCCTACCCGGCCGATGTCTTCATTTTTCATTATTCAGTAAGCGGATTGTACTAGTTTTACACACCGCTTAAATATTTATTACTAATTTCCTGGTGTTATGAAATATTCAAACGTTGTTACACTAAATTTAACGGAAAATACCTGCAGGTATAGGTTTACCTTTCGTTGTTAGTTTATTAAATAGTTTTCTCTTCAATAATAAAACCCTCCTATACGCCAAAGTCTGAAAGAAGATTACATTATCCCTAAGAAATAAAAGAGTTTAACTCCGCATATATGCTGCAATAAATTATATATTAACAACCTTTTAACCTGTCTGATGTTTCATAAACAGCAGATTTAATACTTTGTGCCATTAGAATATGGTACGACCTGAGTAATTCAATAGTAATTAACAATATATATTTGCAAATACAACAGATCACAAAGGTAAAGCAAACTAGCGTTATTCCATCCAGATAATCTTCCAGCAACAACACTAGTTCATTTAATTAAACCTGTTGTAATTATGATGCTGCTCATGTTTGGCAGTTGTAGTAGCGATGACAGAGCCGCGAGCGCAGCCGATGCTTGTTTCCTAACAGGCCGCGATGTAATTTAAGAGTTTTAATTGCTCGTGTGAACATTATCTTGAAACAATAAAACACTACGATTTAGGCACTAATTCATTACCCAAGTCGGATGTAATAAAAATTTAACGCCTGTACGAAAAGCGCCTGCGTCAGATAACGTTTGAGTCGCGCCATAGATTACTGATTGCTTTTCAGTTTCTTTTCTGGAAAGATTTACTAGTAAATGTAGTTGTCTTTTTGTGAAGAAGAAATTTGATACAAACAAATAATTATGGGAAAAGTTATCAGATTTGACTTGCAATAGATGTATCTTTAAGACTGTATGTATTACAGTGTGGGGTAATTTGAACTATTGGAATTTTCAATAAAATTAAATGTTTTATCGCCTTACAAATTTAGTATAGCGGGAGAAAAATAAATAAATTAATAGATCATACCTGTTTCCAATGCGGTATGTTGTTTTTACCGGTTACTAGGTTAAACAGAACTGTAAATAATACTTACCGTTCAGCGAAAGTATTGTTTACAGTTCGCTGAATGGTAAGTATTATTTACCATTCTGTTTAACCTAGTAACCGGTAAAAAACAACATACCGCCTTGGAAACAAGCATGGTAAGTTGATAAAAAGTCCAATCGTGCAAAACCGATATTGTGGATCAAATTCTATTAAAATAATGCTTAAAGTACCGTAATAAATAACAATTCGGTTAAGTCCTATTCACCGGACAGAAATCATATCAAAATATATCACTTTCCGATATCAGTGAAATTAGACTGGTACGCTGAACATGAGTTAATTATGTGATGATATATTTACTTAATATTTTACAAATTATTTTGGTTTTATTTTCTGGATACAGATAAAACCACCAATCAGCAGAGTGTTAAACAAAAAGTACATATTTCAGAACAAATGTGTTATCTAAAAAGAAAAAAAATCTGATGTGGTATCACTAACCTCTCGCCTAAATAACTTTCAAAGCGTACAAAACAGAGAAAAACATAATTAAATAAAGATGGTAGTCAATTGCATTTCCTTGACATATGCCTCCAAAACCTAATAGGCCTTCAAGTACCTAAACTACCACTTCCCATTGTTAGATTTCCCTATAACTTGAATATCCAAATTCTAAATATACAATTCTGTTATTCAAGTAACAAAATGTCTAACTGCCATTTTTGCTTTACCCCTGAGGTACTCTCTCCTGTATCACCTTTGGGTGGTAACAGCACTTCACACATAGCGTGCTGATATATTTATGTAGTGATCATCACATCATGCGCTAAACGTAAGAATTGACCCAATAAAACAAAATACAGTTATCGACAAACACACACCGTCGCCAGGCTAGTATCACTTGAATCATTTCCACCTGTCCGCCCACCATCAGCACATCGCGAAGTGTTCGAGCTCCGTGCCCGATGCTCGAGCTTGACTCGACCCACGGCCCACCGCTTAAAACTTGGCTTTTCGCTTGTTTCGCTTCGGCTGCGCATCAATCACATTCGTAAGAACCGAGAGCTGCGCCGTGAGCAAGGAATGCGGAAGGTTTGCCAGAAAGAACGTTCTGCTTTTATGGATATAAAAACGTTGCTGTGTTGATGTTATTTTGTGTATTTCCAGGGTATATTTTATTCACGTGTGCGACTATAAATGTATTTTATGGATTTTTTCCCAGATTTTTTTGTCAATGTGTCAATAATTTTTCGGTAATAAAAGCGAGGATTTCTGACAAGATATTCGAGAAATTCGCCACATTACGACTGCACTGTAATTTACATTAAATGTTCTTAGTTAATTTAGCAATAAGTGGTTAGGTATAATTGATGGTTATTTGCATGAGCGAATGATTCCGAGTGTGAAGAATGTGGAGAAGACGAAAGTAGTAGTAGTAGTAGAATAGGAATGATGAGATTGATTGTGCTATCCCATAACGTGATGCTATGTATGTATTTAGGAAAATGTTGGGAAGAACATGAACAGAAGGGAGTGAAACAGTTAGACAGTTTAGGTTTTGAAGACATACTATATAAAAGTTGATGTAGTTCAACTAGAGAATGAAAGTTGAAGTTTTAATTATATTATGCTCTGTGGTTACTTTTCATTGGGTTAAGCTATGATGTGCAAAGCTTGAAAGTAATAGTACCTTTATGTATTTTGCTATGAAGATGAAGAAGTACAGTTGTAAGAAACTTTAGCGTTGCTGTCTTAATATTTCTGTTCTTAATATCTGTTTTTTCCTAGGTATACCAAACTTACCCAGGCAAGAATTGGAATTGAAAATTCCACAAACACATTAGCATGTTTGGCTTAAAATATATGGATCATTGTAGTGCCTGTATACATCCCTGTAACGTTATTTTGACTTTAGTGCAATGATGCTTTTATTTTAAGCTAGACATGCTAATGCTTTTCTGGAATTTTTAAATGCAACACTTAACTGGATATATGGAAACAGACCCTTAGTTCTTATGAACAGAAATCACGATTGTAAAGTAAATTAAACGGCAACTTTTATTGTCTAATTAAACTCTAATATGAGGGAGAGAAGTGAGAATGAGGATGAGAGATTGCGTGAACGTCCGAGGAATAAAAGAATATGCACGATAGATCCTTAAGATCAGTTCATGGTAGCAGGTATGGAGATAGAATCTGCAACTAAGCTATAAGGAATAAATCAAACGTAGGTATATAACATCGTAAACAAGATAGATGAAATCAAAGGAAAATTCAAAACCCACATAGAGATTTTAAATGCACACATATTTTCTTAGTTTGTTATGTAAGTAAATATTGTAATACATATAAGCCCCACTTGCACTTCTGCGCCCCAGAATCCCTGTTATTCAAACTACTTTGTATAATAGAACTTTCAATAAAACCTTTCTATAATTCCACTAGTTTCTGTGATTCTTTTTGAAATACCAAGCACCACCACCAACATTAACCGTTCAGGTTTATGACTCCATTTTTCACCCTTCATTCAAAAAAAAAAAAAAAAAAAACGAAGATCCTTAACATTTACAAAAACATCAGGGTATATTTTCAATCTTCGTGTTGTAATAATACATAAAAGATGTAAGGTGTAAGTACAATCATCCTTATTGTTTCATTCGTAACGAAGAGTACAGAAGCAAGTATGTATACCTTACTAGAAGAGCATGGAAGAAGTTCTACAGTATATTCCGAAAGCATAGATATGTGAAAAAACCCAGAAAAGGATGGGAAAGCTATTTAATCGGAAGTAGAAGCATAATACATGATTTGTTGTGTGATAGTAATAGATGTGCCTGTATGAATGTGGATGAGGCGAAAGTACTGAAATGTTTGAAGAAGATTGGTTGGTGGTTGAATATGTTATATCACTAGAGGGATATTACGTGATGTATATAATTTGTAGACGTAACTGCGTTCTTTGTTCCTGCATATTTTACAAATATGGTTTTAATTAAAACTAATAAAACCAATTACATATTTAATTTAATAAATACAGTAATTATTGCGCATAATGAAAGTAATAATTTTGAAATGAATTTCGGTAGCAATATTTAATTATAATATTGGTTTCGATAATGCTAGGAAAAGTGTACAGCATATATCAATTAAAATGCTTTGGAATTTCATTATAACAGTCAGACAGACGAGCCGTTTAAAAATTATGGGTCAGGAATTCAAATTCCAGGATATACACATATATTTGCCAGCGAACAGAACAACGGTATAGGTAAATGGAAACTCCATTGTTCAAATAATTACACAGCAAAAATTAATTAAAAAAACTAAACAACAAATTGATTTGTTGTTTGTTGCTCCTGATGCGTAATTAATCTAGAATATATTATGGCAGAAAATATTAGAGAAATTATTCAGCACATTAAAATGCTGATTCATATTTTATCTTCCGTGGAAGTGTAAAAAATGGTGCAGATGTATTTTCTGACATTTGATATTATTACCAGACTACTGCCATTCGTAAAATGAGCCTAGATTTTAACATCAAATATTCCATTTGGGAATGGGACAATAATAATAATAAATTAGTCTGTCATAGACATTCCAGTGGCGCTCAAAAATTATTTAACCTGGTACAGTGGAGTATTTGAAAACCCCAGTGTTTTTAAATCTAATTGTTTAGTATTAAAAGTTTTAATTAAATGTTTCAGTTTTTCTTTTTCTTTGAGTCTTATTTTTCTAGTGGATTTATTTTCCGCATAATTGATAAAACTCTACTACTACCTACTATTGCAAAATTTGATTTATTGGTCTTTCGCATTTTCAAATGGAATATTGCAAAGCTTGCGATGGACTAAACAAATAAAATAAATAAATTAACATACAATTTGGTTTCTCCTGCATAAACAATTAAAACAACTGCTCCATATTAAACTAAAAACCCTAGCGTCTGATAGGTTCATTTCTCATATTCATTTGTTGTTTTGTTCCAGCCAGGGTGAAAAGTTTCCGTCGCGTCAGATGCGTTAATTTTTCAGTTGGTAAATCAAAGCAAATTTCTCGAGAGTTCCGGACATAATGAAAGACCGCAACAAAAGAGGACGTGACGTCACAGCTGCTAACCAGTGAACCCTCGCGTACGCCTTCCGCAAAACCGTAAGCGATGTAATCTCCAGCAAGGAGTAGTCTTTCATACTGACACAATTATGTTAATCAGTCAGTTGTTTATGCTGCGATAATTATGTGGTAACCTTGAGATGATTTCCAGCTACAATGTGAAAATTTCACACGGTCTAAATTCCGCGGATTTTGTTCACAAGACCCAACGGTATTCTGATGCACTCCTATTTTGTAGCAAAACAAAGGCTAAGGTCTTTTACTTATAGAAATATAATTGCATTTTAAAATACTTCCTCTTAATTTTAGTGTCATTATGGTAAGTGCTGTAGAAGTGGAACGTACAACTTAACAAGACGAACAATAATAATTTACAAAATTAAATATGATGGATAAAGAAGTCATTTTTTTCTCTGCATTTAATTTCACTTCTATTGTGTGGCATTTAAATTAGAATACATAACTTTTAGAAAAACTATCAACCGTTGTCTTATCTAAAAAAATTGGCATGTCCACTACGCGACTTTCTTAAACATAGGTATAAATATAATAAATATAGAATTGGTGTTTTAGTTATATGTTTTTAAGACAATTTGGGGTGTCTCAAAAACTTTATATACATGTCTAGAAAAATAAGCTGATAATATAAATTCCCCATTAGAAAAGCTTGAATTTGATACCAAACACGAAAGAATTCTAATAACTATTTTAAAAACAACTGACAATCGCTCAAGAGTAATTTTTGATATTTTAGTGCAACTCGCCTCTGGGAGATATCAACAACATTCAATAAACTATTATAAAAAACAATTGACGATCGTTCAAAATTAACTTTGGGATTTTTTTAAATAATAACTGTCTTCTGTGAGACTTTTAATTTGATACCAAACTCGGTAAGATTCAAATAATTTGTATAAAAAATAATTAACGATTGCTAAAAATAATTTTTCATATTAGTGGTTAAATTTTCTCCCTGAGGCTTTTCATTTGATACTAAATTCGATGGAGTTTAATTCATATTTATTATATTGCAAATAATATTTTGTTTTCCAAATAATATTAATACCATCTTTAATATTTCATAATATAAAACCAGTGTCATTTTAATGAAAGTCCAGATGTATGACAATAATGCAAAGTTAATACAAAACACTTACTTCAAGATAATATCAAAACATCTAAAGATCCTGGATAAAATATCTACTTCAAGAAAATATAAAAAAAAAACAGAGATAATATTGTCTTCCTTGATTCATAATTGTTTGATTTAAAAAATAATCAGTTGCTACTCATCGGCTCCATATAATTTAACAGTAACATAAATCCTTGTTGGAAATACGAAAGTATCATCAGTTTTCAGCATATTTAGTACTTTCGTACGTAGTTCCGCTGTAGTAAATGAGACATGTCATTAAACGGCAACAAAAATAAGTAAAGAATAAAATTTTAGCTTAACTATAATGAGAAATTTATGCGAACATTAACCAAATGCCTTATTTTATGGTAAACTTAATGTTGTAGAAACCTGCCTAGTTGTTTGCTAAAATATATTTTGATATTAGTTTAAATGTAATATGTGGGTAAACCAACATATTTTATTTTCCTTTCAGCATCTTCCAAACATTAAAATTTAATATGTTGAAAGATCTACAAAAAATATCATAAATTTTAATAACTCTCGTATATGTTTTTCATTTAATATTTTCATTTATTTCAGCTAACATTACAAAGATAAACATTTCAACATTAACATCCATTTCCAGAATAAACGTTCAACAAAATTAACTCTAACATAAAAATTCCTCTCGCGCACTAGAAATACCAAGTAGAATGCAATATCATATAAAAGAGACCATAACAATTTTTCTGCTAATTAAAAAGCTACAAAATACCAGCACAGTGTAGTGAAACGCAATGAAAAATAATTACGAGGAACATAGTCGCTGATGCGGGCGCTAATGGGTTATTCAAAACACAGCGAAGAACAATTCTATAACCAAATATTGCCCGAAGAAACACTTCGTAGGGGCGAAATGCTACATTGGTTACCAGGAAAAGTGCCTTGAAACAGAGGCGTGGCTACATGATCACACCCTGAAGTAAAACGTGCGAATGCATCGCACAAATGCATTTCTTGAATAAGAAAACATTCATAAAATTATTTCGAATTTAGAAAGATTTTATAAAAATTTGATATGGTCACCATACGATTTTCTTTTATTGCAACTATACTTCCATTTCTGAAATTTTGGTACTCGTTTGTCCATCCTAGGATCGCGAGATCCTCAGTTCGAATCCCACTGCCGACAGTTACAAATTTAAATTTACCCCTGTGGTTCCTCCTCCACTAACATCCTTCGGGCTATGGTTTGACGGCTGGTAACCGTACTTCACCCGTAATGGGTAAAAGGCGTGATGATATATTTATTTATTTTATCCAACACCTCTCAATAAATGCTGTATAACTATGGCGATTTTAAACAAGCAAAGTAACAGATTATCCACTAGTGGGTATAATTTTGAGGACAGCCACTAGTGAGTATTTTTTTATTTATAACAATAATAATAACACACAACACCTTGCTAACTACTTCGAATGACATTTTAATTTAAAAATTTAAAGCATATGTCACTGTCAAATAATATTTCTTTAATAAATTTTTCATTTATTAAGAAGTGTTGGATAAAATGTTATACTTCACACGTGGGCAAAGTGGAATTACCCACTCGATAAAATTATCTCACTCAGCCTTCGGCTTCGTGAGCTAAAATTTCTCTCGTGGGTAATTCCTTACTTTGCCCACTTGTAAAGTAAATAACTATTATTATTGTTTGTCCATCCATTCATACACACAGATATCAATGAGAAAATAGTAGTAGTAATATTTTATAACATTGTAGAAAATTAGTGTGGCGCCCTTCTCTTTGCTCTAGTGTTGTGGGAGTTCATTACCATGACAAACAATGAGTCGAAATATGATTGCAACTTTTTCAAAGTTCTTTTTGTTTAAAGCCAAACGTACCAATAAGTTTCGAGAAATTGTACAAGACCTGTGCACCGCAGTGTATTTTTCTATTTGCTTCTTGATTCTGTTTGTAATCTGTGGCCCTGTGCAACCTCCTGCAAGTGCTCCCAGTGCTCCGGCACTGGGCACGAGAGCAGAGCCGCGAATGGGCAACGAAATGAGCGAAAGCTGCAAATAGCTGTTCGTGCGCCGAGATGCAGAGTCTTCGCATGTTTAAGTATGTAACACAGTATATCTGGGTGTTTGCACGTAAGCGACGCTCATGTGGTCCTCGGATGGTTATTCTTGTAGCTGTATTCGCAGACGGTAATGGTCTTTCTGTGTGAATACATAATTTTATAGAGAATAATATTGCAAAGTTGCGACTGTGCCATTTTCTTTTATATTTGTTGAGCGGCGCTACATTGAATATGGACGGAATGTGCTGACTTTGTAACTGTAATGTTACCAAGCACACATGCTCCTCTTATTTTATGCAAACTATTAATTACAAAACATACGGATATTGTGCTTTATACACACGTAAAAATTTTAAATTAACTACAAATTGGAAAGTATTCAGTTACATATCGCTCTACTTGGTAGGTATTATAAAATTAAAATGAATTTCAAAAGAAAACCAGTATTATGCAGTTACTTGTTAATAATATGTAACCAAATCAATGGTAAAGATTGTATTCCTGGATATAGATATCGACATAATTATTTAGATATTTTCTTATTACTTTAAGGCTGAGAGATCAGAATTATTTTTTTTTAAGATTTGATCTTATTCTTAGAATATTACAATAATTTATGTTATGTATGTGTTAAAAATTGAATCCTTCCAAGTTTTGTGTCAGAGAGAAATTTTATTTTGAATAACCGTTAACTATTTTTACAATGGTTAATTGCATCATGCCGTATTTTATTTTAAATTACAGGACTCAAGGAAGAGAATAAAATTAAATTGAGTGATCATAATTCTATTTTACATTAGTTTATTGATTCCTACTCAGTTTGGTATCTAATTGTCTAAAGGAGGAGAGAAAATCAAAATTAATTAATTTTTTACAACAGTTCTATTGAGATTGGTATCAAATTATAAGTCTTAAGAAGGAGAGTTAAATAAAATATCAAAAAATACTTTTAGCGGTCGTCGATTGTTTTTAATATTTTCATCAGTTTTCCCAATAAAGAATTATGCAGGATAATTCGAAATGTATTTAAATGAAATATATTTGCGGAACTTAATCCATGAGTCTTTATTAATTTAATTAGAATATTAGCTCATTTCGTTGTTTTAAATTGCACGATATATGATATATTTTTTGAGATATCGTATAATTTAATAAGTATACGAAAGTTGTGTAATGAAATGAAATTCGCAACATTAATTGAGTTTCGCTTAAGGTGTAAATTTTAAATACCAATATCCTCACAAATTTCTCTAATAGCAACATAATTAGCAAAATAATAAATGTCAATCTAATTCGCCCCAAATGTGCTAGTAAAATATTGAAAACGCGGGGGCGTCAAACAAGTGAAGTGGAAAATAATAATCTACCTACGTACTAATTTCAGTATTGAAATAGTTATTTTCCTACAACTGTCAAAAAAACTTGACATTTTTTCATTGTTTTCAATACGCAAAATATGCTATTTCTTGGTTATATATAAACAACACTTGTGTTTCCCAGGCAACGTGAAAAAAAGTATTTTGCGCACATGGGCTACAAACTCTTTTCCGCATTGTAAGAAGATTGAATAAAAATACGTATATTTGAAATGTATCCAATAATTTTGTTGTAAATTAAACATGCGCAAACGCACAGCTCTTGCATCTTTGCAACTGACTGAACGCGCACTACGTGCTAAATGAATCCAGTTACTTGTAAATTTTAGAATTTTTTTTAATTTATTGAACACAAACTTGCAACTAATTAAGAACAGAAACGACATAATAGAATTTAAAGGATGATTGACAAATTCGATAAATAAAAGATTGAATTAAATTAATAATTTATGACATTAACCTGCTAACCTAAGAAAAATTATACAATTGGTAATAAAAAAACTTATTTAAGGTAACGTTAAGTATAATTATTTATTAATATTTAAGGTAATGCTGCAGTTTTTACACGAGTAATGGTTAATATTTATTAATGCCCGATAATTTATTGGCTGAAGCCCAGAATTTGGTTTTCTATGTTGATGTTGACAGGTACGTGTTGAGTGTTTTTGTTGCTTAGTAACATCAAAATGTATCAATAAATTAGTATGAAAAATATAATAATTTTACGTATTTATTTAATTCATTACTTTTATTTGAATATTAAGAAAGTTGTAGGAAAAATATTGTGTGTATTACGGGTGCAAAATGGCATTGCTGCTCTCGCATAATTGAAGCTCTCAGCTGCGCTTCGAGCTTCAAACTTTATGCTCGTGCTACAATGCAGCATTTTGCACCCTTAATACACAAATAACTATTGTGTATTAAGGGTGCAAAATGTTGCATTGTAGCACGAGCATAAAGCTTGAAGCTCGAAGCGCAGCTGAGAGCTTCAATTATGCGAGAGCAGCAATGCCATTTTGCACCCGTAATACACACAATATTTTTCCTACAACTTTCTTAATATTCAAATAAAAGTAATGAATTAAATAAATACGTAAAATTATTATATTTTTCATACTAATTTATTGATACATTTTGATGTTACTAAGCAACAAAAACACTCAACACGTACCTGTCAACATCAACATAGAAAACCAAATTCTGGGCTTCAACCAATAACTTATCGGGCATTAATAAATATTAGCCATTACTCGTATAAAAACTGCAACATTACCTTAAATATTAATAAATAATTATACTTAACGTTACCTTACCTTACCAATTGTATAATTTTTCTTAGGTTAGATTAGGATAGGTTAGGTTAATGTCATAAATTATTAATTTAATTCAATCTTTTATTTATCGAATTTGTCAATCATCCTTTAAATTCTATTATGTCGTTTCTGTTCTTAATTAGTTGCAAGTTTGTGTTCAATAAATAAAAAAAAATTCAAAAATTTACAAGTAACTGATTCATTTAGCACGTAGGGCGCGTTCAGTCAGTTGCAAAGATGCAAGAGCTGTGCGTTTGCGCATGTTTAATTTACAAACAAATTATTGGATACATTTCAAATATACGTATTTTTATTCAATCTTCTTACAATGCGGAAAAGAGTTTGTAGCCCATGTGCGCAAAATACTTTTTTTCACGTTGCCTGGGAAACACAAGTGTTGTTTATATATAACCAAGAAATAGCATATTTTGCGTATTGAAAACAATGAAAAAATCTCAAGTTTTTTTGACAGTTGTAGGAAAAATATTTTTTTTAGTTAACAAAGTGGAAATAATGAATATTGACATTAATAACAGACCAAGAGGAACAATTATTAATTAGCGGAACGTTTCCCTTGTCTTCAGGTAAGATAACCTGTCATGAACATGGTTTCTACAATTATAAACTTTTTAATACGAAATCTTTCTTCGTAACAGAAAAATGTCAAGTAGAAAGATACCACTGACAGATCTAATTTCCTTTAAAAGGTTGAGAAATTTTTAAAACACTGCAGAAAAACAGTCATGAAATAGCTAGACAATCTAGTACATTTATTGTTCCAGGAATATGAACGCAAAATAATATTAAATGATAAATTATTTCCAAATGAAAAACATGTTTTAATATTTTAATTCCAAATGAAATTGTCTTTGTATATTTTAATTTATTTATATATTGTTTGTGATTTATGAATCATAATAACAAATGATCCACCGATAAAATAAATACAATAACATGCATTTGAAATGTAAATGCGCCAAAGCGTGAATTAAGTACAATTATTAAATTTCAACTGAAACAATTCATTCAATTACATTCATACAAAATTCGTCAACTGTCATCAACATGTAATAAATATTTTGTCTTTTCCATACGGCGATGAGCGGATACATTCACAATAAAGTTTAATTATTTACAATTTATTTTAGCATTTTTACCTTTCGTACATACATAAGGCATGTCATGGGGCAAAATTTTCAATAAATAAAGCATATTTTTGGGCCCTTAGTTAACTTAAAAGTTAATGAAACTTTCAATGTAAAATTTAAAATTAGAAATTCAGATATTAATATTACGAACTGATTAGAATTTTGAAGCAAGCCATTAACCGAAAGTGGTAGTTTTTTCAGCATGTTTCAATAAATAATCTGAAAAGTTCATGAAAAACAAATTAGAATTATTTACATTGATAAAACAGCTATTATATTCCAGTTTGCTAGGGACATTTTTCATTATTGTAATCAGTGTATTATTGTAATAAATATATTGTCATCAATTAAAATAATGTATTGATTACAACAATGCACTAGTTACAATTTTTCATTATTGTAACCAGTGCATTATAACAATACCTTGTTGTCATCTAATTTTTGTTGTAATTTATACATTGAACTGATGACCACAATATTTAATTATAATAATGAATTGATTACAACAATGCACTACATACAATTTTTCATGATTGTAATCAGTGCATTATTGGAATCTATATATTGTTGTAATCAACACATTTTTGTAATTTGTATATTATTGTAATCAGTTATTATTCTTAGAATTATTGTAATGAATGTAAAAATAGTTTTAAAAATTAATGATTTTGTGGAACATCAGATTTTTAAAATTTTGATTCAGGAAGTAATTTGTGTGGAGTGGTGGGTAGAAAATTAAAAATGGCTTAAAGGCAAAATCGCGAATCAGCAAATTTTCATTTCTCATTCTTAGCAGCAGCGGGTGAAACGGAAAGCGTAGCGACGGTAATGAAATTGTACATAATTCATAATGAGTGCAGACAGGCCCAGGTACAAACAGAAACCCAGATGTATATTTCAGTGTCAGGCAGAAATGTAGTACGCAGACACTTTGATATTAATATGAATAGCTCCTACCTATGCGATGTTGGATGCTGGATGCTGCCATCCAAGGAAAGGTATACGTGCCCGTGTGTCACATACCCGGGCGTGCCCTCATCGTGCGCTCTGACAAACTTACACCAACTTTACTTCTTTGACGTTCCTACTACTGTTAGTTAAGACGTAAGTTTGCTAATTACTTCTTGCAAAAATTTACTTGCCAAAGAAGAATTACTACTTTAAACTTGGGTTTGTCAAATTTTTTTAAAGCACAGTAACAGAAAAGGAAATAATAACAATAGTTTTCATTTTGATCAAGGTTTGCATCATCACAAAAATAGTGGCGACAGACACACACAGACATCATCACGAAATTATTAAAATAGTATTCTAGGGACCCTAAAACGAGCTCATCCACTGAAAATGCACTGTCGAATTTTTAGCATGATTCCTATAATATAAGGCGGAGGTAAAAATTACTACTGAATAAAATTTAACGATATTCACGATATTCCACTAAAACATTAAGCTTTTAATTATGTATTCGAAACTGTCAACAAAATTAAAATATTTGGTATAGATTTGGAGATATGGATAATCAAATATTTTCAGCAGGATGTTTTTCTAATATTTTTCAGCGCTGCACCCAAAACCATTTTAAACTCTTATATTCTGAAAGTTACTCTAAATCAAAGCGCGTATAACACTGTTTGCGAAATTTAAATACCTTTTATTGTTTTGGAGATATGGCTCAACAAAGATTTCAGCAGGAATGAAACAATTTAAGTTGTTCAAACCAAAACTATCGTTTTTACATATGTAATTTGTACTACATTAGACAAATTGTAATATATTTATAAATTTATAAATTATCCATTTCAAAAACATTACATTGTATTAACTTATAGAAATAAACTGTTTTGGGCACCAAAATAGCTTGCGCCATAGATTTCTTGTCAAACAATACACGAATACGGACAACTACTATCAAGAAATGTTCATCCCTCCAAATCAATTATGTCACATGTCAAAATTTACATTTTTCATGCGTTGATTTATTTGTATCAATATGCATAGGTTAGCAGATTTAATCGAAAATGTCAAAATATAATTTTTCTTTAACATGCTGTAATTCGTAAATGGTGACAGTAATCGCAAAATGTTTCAAAGAATTGTATATAATAGTATTTTAAACATAATTCTGAAACAAAAATGATTATTAAACCATAATTTATTGAGATATTTTAAAATAATTTGATAAGGCTTCAAGTAAACTACCACTTCCGGTTATTATATATACAAATTATAAAAATTTTCAGTTTTTGGTAGTTTATAAGAAATCGCAACTGTGAGGTAAAGAATCATTACAACACATAGAAATTAATTTGCTAATAGATGAATAATATGCGAATAAATGAATGCTAAATTAATGATGTTTAAAGCCAGAAAAATCCTTAGTCACGTATCTCATAAGCGAAATAAATTATTGCGATACGTAATTAACAAAACCTGTGTTGGTACGTTTAGGCAAAATGTGGCATATAACATGAAAATAAATGACAGGGGTAGTAAGTATATGTTTACAATGTTGAATAAACACTATGAAGCGTACGTAATTGCAACTCTTTTAATTGTTTGGCGCTGGTAATTAAATAAAACATTAAAAGCACGCACCTGCGGTATTTGCCACAAATTATATTTAACACTGAGCTATATCCTTTGTTATTCATCTTCGCAGGAAAAAATTCATTTTACTTTTTGTTTTGTTCAAAAAACACACAAACAATAAAGGCATTCTCAATATTGACCAAGTAATGTCCACACAAAAAATAGTACCGTAGAATTTACCGAACTATTAGGTAAGCTGAGGATATAAGATACATAACAATTAAAAAAATAAACACAATTATTTACTAAGCAATTAGGAGTATGTATTTACAAAAAAGATTACTGAATGAATTATAAAATTAAATTATGTATAGTGTCATTCTTTATGAACGTAAATTAATTGAAAATAATATCATTAATAAATCTGACTCAGAACAAAAATATAATGGAATTGAATGTATAATTATATTTCCTATTTTAATAGTAATTTAAAATACCGCGGTATCATAACAAACCACATATTAAAATGATGTTTTTGTAACAGAAATACAATTAATTTTTGTTTTGTTTTACACAGGACACCTCGATAAATTTTCATTTCAAATAAAAACAAAATATAAATTGAAAAAAATTTCACGCAAATTTCATTTTAAAAATATTACTGAGTTAAATGTCAAACAGAAAAAATTCGTTAAAACCCAAGTTGACGCGAAATATTGTGTCAGATTCTTCCATGATAATCTGACAGCAGCACGACAAGAATAATCCAATTTGCATAAAGATATCGGAAGATAAGAACAAGACTGTGAACTTTGCGATCAATAGCAATAATAATTAGAAGTGAGACAGCAATGGGAAAAGACACCGTGGGATAGTAGCCACTGGGGTACTATATGCGCGTACTATCCGTGTGCATTCTGCTAACTTATTGATTATAGTGCTCCTTCTTGACTTCTATGCTTGTACATGCATTTCTGGTTTGCAATGCTTTTGCTCAGTTCATAGCTCTTATTTGTAACTAGCATTAATACAAGATTTGTTGTTGTTCTTTATTAAATTTATCTATATTTTAAATACTGTTATTTGTAGTTACACACTTAGTATAGAACTTCGAACAATTGTTAATGTTTTGGAGACAGTATATGTAGAAAATAGAGCAGTAGTAACGCATGGACTATGATCTTTTGATTTTCAGTTCCAATTTTAGCTTTACATCTGTGGTTCCTCCATGAAACATCTATAAAAGGTACTCACCGAGACCTGCGAAAGCAAAGTGCCATACGTAAAATAGGTAAATAGGGGCCCAAAATAATGTCTTTTCTCTGTTGTTTGCTCCTTTTCATTATGTCTTTTTTCAACTCTTGTTCGTTGTTCTATTTCACAGAGTTGAACAGTAATGCTGACTAATTTTACTTACACTATGAAGTAATCTTATTATTTTAAAACTTCAATAATGTGTTCAATGAAATATTGGTTAAAGAAATATATGTGATAGAGATTGAGGGTGATTAGATTAGATATTCAAGTTGCAAAATTATTGATGTCTAAGTATGATTCCATTATAATGAATTATCAATTGGGACAATGCATAAGTGAAATCTAGGTTATAAATGTTTGTAGAAGATTGATTGTTGGATGAATTTGTTTATACAAAATATATTAATTCGTATTTGGAACAACAGTAATGAAGGTTTAATTCAATAGCTGTGCAGTTAATTTACATATTCAATAATTTACGGGTGACACGCTAGACTGGCCTAAGTGATAACCACCAGCCACGTGCTGCAGGTTATCAATGAAACATAAGACCTTGATATCCCTGGAAATATACGTGTATGAATAATATAAAACTAAAATCGAACTTTGCTAACTTTTACCTTGATACTTCGACTGCTGCCCAAGACGGTTCAGTGTCAATGCTAAATCAATATTAATGAGAAAAAATCGATGGAAGCGGAAATGTTAATATTAAACTAAATGCTCTACTAAACCGAAATAATTAATTATTTAACATGTCTAGTCACCTTTTTACTCTTTGTTTAATGTTCTGGCATTGCTGATTTTAATAAATAATATATTTTACGAATTTAGGGGTTGTTGCAAAATGTTGAAAAGTATTTAATCATTTGTTAAACCTAGATCATTAATTATACCTATTTAAAATGAAATTAAAAATCTGGTGTTAAATACTCCTCCAAACTTAACTTGAAATTGATTACTTATGTATAATTTAAACATGAATAAGCTCATTGCTGTAGAACGCACCGTAATATGTCTTACATTTATCGAAATATAGCGATTTGTAATATTTTTCAAAATACGGAAATTTCCCCAAATATGACTTAAAATTTTTGTAATTTTTTTTTATTACATTTCTTTATAATATTCGCGCCAGGAAATCCATTGCAGCAGAGCGCATCGTCATATCTCTAATATTTTTCGAGATATGACGATTTTTTACATTTTCCGAAGAGCAACTTTGAGGGGCTGTAACTCAAAAACTATACAAGATATCGAAAAATATCTACAGTTTAGTGTTTTTCGTGCCATTTACAATAAATTAGTAAATTTTGAAATTTTTTTGGATTTTCATTCAAAATTTCGATTGGAGATATCTCGACAAATATGAAAGATACAGACTTGCAGTGTTCACCATTCGATTCAGCTCGACGAAATACATAAACCCTAAAAATTTCAGAAAATTCGGACAACCGGTTGAAATTTTAGAGCAAAAACTTTGAAAATGGCAAAATTCAAGCCAACCGTCAAGGGGTACCTATTGACGTTTTGGACGAAAAACGCCATTTTCAGGTTTTTTGCTCTAACTTTCCATCACGTAAAGCGATTTTTATGAAACTTTGCATACTTATGTATTTCGACGAGCTGAATCGATTGGTGAACACTGCAAATCTGTATCTTTAATATTTGTCGAGTTATCGCCGATCGAAATTTTGAACCAAAATACAAAAAAATTTCAAATTTTTAAAAATTTGCTAATTTGTTATATAAGGCACCAGAAACGCTAAACTGAAGAGAATTTTTAGATATCTCGCGTAGTTTTTGAATTACAGGCCCTTAAAATTGCACTTCGAAAAATACCAAAAATTGCCGTATCTCGAAAAATATTAGAGATCTGACGATGCGCTCTGCTGCAATGGGTTTCTTAGCGCTTATATTATAAAGAAATGTAATAAAAAAAATTTACAATTTTAAGTGAGAATATTCCGTAAGTTTTTCTATCGGTATGTGAATCTGTATTGAATGATTAATAATTACAGTTTTTGTTATTTGTTTGTTCCCATAACGTCTAAAATTAGTTTATTAAACATATAATTTAGTTTTGTCAAAAGATATAACATTTTATATTCTTTTATTTGAAACTTTTTCTGTAAGCTTATTCTATTTATAAAAAAAAAATTTCGAACATCCTGAATCGTGGAACGCTTATGTGAAACACCTATTTCCGTTTTCTTTATTTATAGCTGAAAGTACCTTGTTAAGATCTTACATACATTAATATTTTCCGTATACAATTCAATAAATATTCTTTCCTTTGAAGTATTATTGAAATATCTAAAGTTGGTATCAAAATACTTGAGTAGTCTAAGTACTGCTATACTTATTTGTATTCAAATCAAGTGTTTGACGTTTAGTAATTTGAAAAACCCTAAGTGTAGCTATTAGCGACAATTAATCAAAATTCAATATAGGGAAGAGGCGATAATTCAACATTATTGAAACCTTTATGTCCGTGATAATTTATAGGCAATAATACACGAGTAAGAAATCTAGAATGAATTGTCGGCACACACGATGTACGACAGCCTCTTGTAATATCAGAACAACCAACAGGTACGCTTGGCAACTGCACGAATAAAAAATTATGAAAAATATGCGGCAACGTCCTGTGTACGACTGGGGCCGGATACAGTACGGTTCGTGTATTTATATCGTTCATCTTGCTGGCTTCGTTCTTGTACACCACAGGCTACGATACGTTAACGTTACGTGTTGTTACGTGTGTACCGTTTATGTGCAGTCTGCAAGCCAGGGCAATATCGTTGTGCTATGTACACACGTATGTACTTTATGTATTTCTTGAATGTTTCATGACCGCCTCAATTGATCTCTATTTGTTGGAATTAAATGTTGTTGCTCCCTTATTTTATATTGGTAGTAAACCTTATTGCAGACGTTGAAATACTATGAATTAATAACTTGTATGTCGCATGTTACATATACATAAATAGGTTTCCAAAAATAAACAAAATACTTATTTTATGAGGGTGTGGATGAGGAAGCATGGACGACATATAACTACAATGGAAATAAGGTATTTGAAAGGAGTGTGTGCTATATGATGAGTGTGAGATTGAGAAGAATGCTGATGGTGAAACTAATATATGCGGGCAAGATTAAGGGGCAATATTAAGGGTTAAGGTAACAATTGCGTTGATGTCCAATGAATAATTGGTGAAGAACTGGTTCAGGTATGAATCGAATTATGGATATGGGTGAAGCGAAAAGTGATGTCAGGATAGGGATGTTTGGAGGAGATTGATTGTTAGTTGTCTAAATATAACATGATGTTATTTATGTATGTATGTAATGTATACAGAATGTAGAATTGAAATGTGGTATATAGGGATTTTAATGTTATTATGTTCTACGAAATTTCTACAGAAAATAATACATCACTGTAATGAATAAAACTAAATCTGTTTTCAAAAATGTCAAATATTTCTCGTTATTGTTTAATTTTCCATGAGAGTATTATAATTTTTCTAATAAATATTAATTTTAATTTGATTAATATATCTAACAAAATAATCCTTATCACAAGCATTTTAAAATTCTGAATAGCTTTTTTATTTACACTTTTGCTGTAAAGTGAATAGGTAAAAATTTACTGCAATACAATAGTTATTTACTTTACAAGTGGGCAAAATAAGGAATTACTCACGAGAGAAATTTTAGCACACGAGAGAAATTTTAGCACACGAAACCGAAGGCTGAGTGTGATAATTTTATCGAGTGGGTAATTCCACTTTGCCCACGTGTGAAGTATAACGATTTATTCAACAACTCTTAATAAATGCAAAATTTATTAAAGAAATATTATTTGACAGTGACATATGCTTTAAATTTTTGAAATTAAAATGTCAATCGAAGTGGTTCTAAGGTGTTGTATGTTATTATTATTGTTATAAATAAAAAAATACTCACTAGTGGATTTTCTCAAAATTATACCCACTAGTGGGTAATCTATTACTTTCCTTGTTTAAAATCGCCATAGTTATAGAGCATTTATTGAGAGGTGTTGGATAAAAAAATAGTATACTATTATATGAACGATTACGATAGTCATTATTCTCGAAGATCCTAGTAAATAATCCGGAATATGAAACTGTACTTTTTCTACTCCTGTAAATTCAGAAATAGCATTTAGCAAATGATTGAAATCGGTTTAAAACACACGTTGAAAAACGACATCAAAATATACAATGACAACTGACTACATGTCAACTGTTAGACGGCCGTTGCTTGGTGATCCACATCACGTCTTTAAAATGAACGTGAAAATGGATTTCTGTGATTGATCGAGAAGACTCAATTATGGGTACTATAATTCATCGAAAATATTGAAATAATGGGGATATTTTTATACAGGAGTAGAAAAAATAGTTTTGAAATCCCTATAATCACATTTCAATTCTATACTCAGTATGTAGATATTTTCATTGTTTTCCTCGTTATTTTTGGAAAAGTGCTAGTAAATAAGCCCAATAGTATAGAATTTTGGGGTAGTATGTCGAGTTTTATGAATCTGAAAGAAAGATAATTATTTTTAGAAACACCCGTGTAGTCGTTACAAAAAGCAGAGAATGTAAAGCTTAACGATTTCGGTACCGACGCTGAAAATTCTAGTAAAATGTATTAATCTCCTTTCTGCACGTTGTTAAGGGTGAGATTAAGTCTGTTAAAATGGCCGGGTATGTAGAACAGATGTAGGTTTAGAAAGTTAGTAGGGAAGGTTTATATGGGTGAGATTGCGGATGGGAGATTAGGGCGACATCCGAGGAGTAAATGAATTGATATGACTGCGGGTTTGTTGAAAGAATTAGAGAATCCCGGATCTCTCGCTGAGTTACTCCGAAAAGATGATGCATGAAAAGGGTTGCGAGTTGCGAAATGGATTCAATAGTAGCTAAATCACGTTTAAAAGCATAATTACTCTGCCAGCATTTACGATTAAAATTTTGTTGAAATAATGGTAGAAAGCTTTTAACTCATTATTATTCAAATTAATTCAAACTAATCATTATTTCAGTAAAAAGCTAATACGCAATTAAGATGAAAGACCTATGCCCGGAATATCTAAATATCTCATTATGTTAAGACCGTTTGACACATTTCATATTTTTTGTAGAAAATTATATTCAAAATTTTTTACCTGTGTGCTACTACTTCAGAATTTTATTCATTATTCTACGAATACACATACATATATACTACTTCTAATTTGAAATTGTTATTACTGTTAACTTTAGTTCTAGATGTCGAAAAAAAAAATAATTACGGCAAAGGAATAAGTGATCCAGAAATTGGCTAAAACGACGCGACAAAGGTTTTTTTTTTATTTTATAAAAGGATTTCAAATACATAAACAAACAAGTACTGAATATCAATAGTACCTTGTACAACAAGCATGGAATGGTACTCATTTCCTACGAGTATGAAATGGACATTCCATGCGTGTGTACAACACACGCATGGAATGCGACGACTACTTTATCATTTCCTAATTAACTTATATTTTAATAATAAATTTGTCCCGCTTTCACCATTCTAATATTTGACAATTCTAAATAAGTTAGCTAGCAATGGTAATTATACTGAAATGAAATTACCTGAATTCAATGACAAAACAAATTCATTTCGCACGATGCTTACAATGTACCACATTTCCTAAGCAACAACACACATACAATGAGCAGATTTTAAAGAGGTCGTTTCTATATTGTATAACTAATGCCGAAAGTTGGATATTTCACACTAGTGTGAAATACCCTTTCACGATACTTTTCCGACAACCACAATTAAGTAAAAATATATATATATATATATATATATATATATATATATATATATATATATATATATATATATATATATATATATAAAAATATTAAAATAGATTATCTTTACATCCTTTATTATCAGAATTCATCAAAAATTGCGTTAAAATCTGATAAATCAAGGTCCAACCATCTTAATACGTGTAAATTCAGCACGTTATCTACAACTGAAAAACTTTAAAAAATAAATTTTTAGGTTAGTTCGCTCAGTTATCGAAAGCGTGTGCTAAAATCATATCACACAGTTAAGGATGCATCTGATTGGCTAACGAGCTTTCATATCATACAGCATTGTTAATGATATGCAATGACCAACTTTCAGTAATATTTTAGCGTGTGAATTTATATACTTTTCGTAGTGGTCGTCGGAAAAATAATTTTTTGTAATCTGTAGTTTGTAATACATAGCTCAAACGTAAATGAAAACAAGTAATATAGAATTTTTTATTACAATAATATGTGTAATTAATGTGTACGAAAGTACGAAAATAATAGAACGTGTTGTACATTTTTTAAAGGTTAATTTACCGTATGCCATGATAGATTTTTATTTTGTTCATAACATTCTGTAACAAAAAATTGAGCGTAACTGTAATCAAAATAATACAATGTCTCAAAAGGTATTTAAGAAGTAAAACAAAATGGTATTTTTAAATAGTTCTAAATGCTTTACATTTATAGTTTTTCCGTTTGCAGATTAGTATCAGCAACAAATAATTATCTGGTTTAATAAATAGCATTCAACTTGCATGCAGCAAGAAACTGTTTTATTATGTATGCGAAAAGTGTGCAATACTTTAATAATAAAAATTTCATTGAACTTGCAACGTAATGTATAATGCAAACGGTAGTACAACGTCAACCTTAATGTCTAACATATACCACTCACAATGCATGACACTGCCGACATCTTAACTGGTACAATTTGCAATGTGAATTGCAGTAATGGCATTTGTGGACTACATATTGCCGGCCATGCTGTTTTGTGCGTTCATGTTATATAAACATATGTATGTATGTTTCCGTAAGAAAAATGGTATTGCAAGCGAATGAAAACGCTTCGTCATGTTCTAAACCTTTTATATGGCTGGATTGCACTGCTCAAACGCACAGATTAAAGTTGAGGATATTATTCAGCTGGTTCGTATTGTAACATTTAAATTGGGTTACATTATTATTTATGTAAATGACAGGTGACAATTTATTGCTATATAGGTTGATGGCACATACCTATTTCAATTATAAATAATTAACAATAACAAATAAGTTAGTTAAAACAAATATCATTCATTGTCTTGCTAACACTCGACACATAGTCCAAATCATTCTGTTCAATATTTGCTGTGACTGACTTAAAAGATTCATGATCTCGAATAAGCCAAACAACATGTGTAACAGTGCGAACATTCGTAAGATGATGATTTGGAAAACGCCCCAAATAAATTTGACAGGATGTTTGTGGACTGGCTGTTCGGAAAATCAGGCACTTTTACATATTATTACTTTTATAATAATAATTTATTAGTTTACTTATTTGATATTATTAAAATTTATTTGAAAAAGTTGACAAGTGACATTTGTCAAGATCAATAATTTCATTACTATTGCCGTGGATACTGCTATTGGAACAAATTATTAATATATCTGATGATCTGATGTTATAGGAACTTTCATTGGTACATTGTCGCTAAAATTAAACTGCTTTCTTTGTAGAAATGAAAACGCAAGAAGCAAAACAAATCGTATATATTTACATGTAGCTTCCACAACCTTTTCTTTATTGAAAGATAATTAACTACACAATGCCTTCCAGCAAAAATCAAGGCAGGATGCCTTGAGGAATCATTATTCGCAGAGTTTCCCGTGCGATGCACAAAGTCGGTGAAAGCGCATGTCCGTATGCATCGTTCACCGGAAACCGCAAAACCGAGCCCAGGATATGCACGGGGTGAAATTTAATACAATAAAATATCCGCAACTTCCAGTGCTAAGCCCGCACCTGATACAGGTAGGTATACACTCGAGCCGGCGCTTCCATTACTGGTAGCCACGCTAAAAGATAATTAAGATAGTATACGTGGCTGCAGAGTGTGTGTGTTGTGTTCAAATCCTGTTACGTGAGAGATATACACTGCACTAGAATGCATTAGTGCGCGTAGATTATACACAGGCGACTTTGTCTGATTTATTTAGAACCAAACTTTAAAACAGCGAATGTTCTCAGGGAGGAGAGAAAAAATGAGCGCTATTAAGTGTGTTACTTGTCAGGTTATGAAAATATATGATTGTGTTGTGAGGCAACGAAAGATGTTATGCGGGTATGAAGATGACTGGAATTCTGAGGGGAAATTCTACGCGAATGTGAATCTGTAATAAATTTATTATTCGAAATATTAATGAAATATTCACGGGTATTACCACTAGAGGTGAATATTTTTTGTGTTTTTGCGAATTATTACGTCTTAATTTTTGATGAGCAAAATTTGTAATAATTCCAAGTTAGCACAAAAATTTTCCAAAAAAAAATTAAAACTATTTTCATTAATTTTATTAATGAAACCACTTCCTGAACGTAAATTATCACACATTTTTTTTTAAATGACAGAAGTTTAAGTGAAAATCATTATTTATTTAAAAATTGTCATGGTAACGGGATATACTGCTGGGACTCGTATATTCGCTGATATACTGATTTGATTGATCAAAATAGATGACGTGTACGCCTCTTATTGGGTTATTTACTATAGCGTTGAATAATCGCAGGTAATATAACAAGTGATGTGATTATTTTCGATGATATTTTCGAGTGGAATCGCAGCTGCAGATCTCACGAATCTGTAGGACGAGTGAAATGTGCAGCTTCGGTTTCACGAGCAATATCATGGATTATTAATCACGAGCTTATATTTAATCAGAGATTATAAATATAAGTACTAAATATACTGAATGCAACACATCGGGTGAACTAACCCTAGTTTTGTTGTAATAAAATTGACAGTTATAACTACAGACACAATTTGAAGCACAATTTTATTTAAAAAAAAAGTTTATTGTGTCCTGTGTACGATTATAATATATTTTTGTACTTTAAACTACAAAATTACTTGTAGCTTTCCAAATTTTTTCTTAACAACGGACCAAAACAAGGGGATAATTTATCGTTGTGATACGCATGTAACTAAGGAGATTATCAATGTTGATTGGCTGAAAATAAGTCACGTGATATATGAATTGTATTCTCGCATTAATATAAGAATAGGAGTTATTAAATATTCTACCTTTAATGGGAGCTGAGATTAACAAAGCAAACCAGGGTACAAAACATGATATATTTTATTTGGGTTGTAACCTAGATGAAATAATAACAAATTCAGTGTACCAGTGTATAAAAATTAAGTACAATTTTAAATTTCACAAATTAATCCCTCAGTGCATAAGGGATTTACCGCATAAATGAAATAGGTAGCAATAACAATACAACAACAAATATTGTTAAAACAAAACTATTTTTCTGTGTGCAACATACACGGCATTGAAATTAATCCCAAACGTTGGTTTCCCTGCATGAAAAATAAATAATGCAACGTTCAGTTACCACACCAAGCAGAATTACAAAATACAACAAATGATAATAAAACCAAAACAAACTTCATTCTGTTTATATCACGTATCACATTACCGTTTCAGATTAATAACAATAGGGTTTATTGGTCCACTCTTTCGTGTTTCTTCTTCCACTGACAAAGAAAAAGCGACGAGAAGACCGATACATATCTGATGAGCAACAGAGAAGAGCAGCTGGTCCTGGTCAACCAACCTAACCAGTTCGCTGGAAAGAGTTGCCGGACTTGTATTCAAATTGGTTTAAATCCCCGGTCAAATAAATATCGGATTTATCAGGCCACCTCGCGACCCGAATAAATTCAGCGACTGATTAGTGTTATATATCACACCGATTTAAATAATTGCCAGAATGGAATGAGCAGAACAGGTAATCCGATCAACGATCAGAAGCACCCGAAACATGTACTTGTTGTCGTATCGGGTTCTTCTTGTGTTATATGATACATGCGATCATTCGCGCGTGAGGACAACATTCGGCAACACCAAAACATTCCGCTGCAGAAATTGGACACTGCTTAAAACAAAAACTTGTTTCTCTACTCCTGTGTAAATATATCCCCATTATTTCAGTTTTTTCTATTAATTATATTTTTCTACTCCTGTTTAAATATATCCCCTTTATTTAAATTTTTTCGATACATTATAGTACCCATAATTCACTCTTCTCAACTAATCACAGAACCAGAAATCAATAAGTAACGATTATTTTAAAGACGTTATGTGGATCACCATGCAAAGGCTGCCTGACAGTTGACATGTAGTCAGTTGTCATTGTGCATTTTTATGTTGGCGTTCTTCAACGTTTGTTTTCAATGAATTTCGATCATTTTTAAAAGAGATTTCTGAATTTACAGTATTTACGGATGATTACATCACTCATCTACGGCTCGTGACGCAAACTTCATCTTCGTAAATAAATCACGACAAGTGAATTATGATTCCTAATTCACTCTTCTCGGCCAATCACAGAATCAGAAATCAATTATTTCTGTTTATTTGAAAGCCCTGTATTATAGATATTGTTAAAATGAACATCAGAAGATCTTCAAATCTTTTCTTCCAAATAGAATAAAGAACAACTTTGAATCAGAATACAATAATGGACGTTTGTTTGCTTCTTTACACTACGTCCAAAATGATACATTCTAAATTGATAGAATACTGTCAAATAATAATAATAATAATATCTTTTGCTCCACACCTCAAATTACAACGTATGTTGAAGAGTGCGATGACCGGCCCATTTCTCTAACGAAATTTTTACGTAAAAACTTCATTTTTAATGGGAAATATTTCATTAACAATCAAAAACGATTAATTTTTGTCACAAGCAAGTTATTACTGTAGCATTTTTAAAAATAATAGACCCAGTTATCCTGTTTCTGTTACAAGTGGAAGTGAGTCAATAGGGTGAATTGACCATCTTGAGTGAATATCGAATGAAAGGTTGGTGAAAATTATACATTCGGGTGAGACTAAAGATGAAAGATTGCGTTAGTGTCCGAGGAGTAAGTGGTTAGGTATGATTGATAGTTTGTAGCGTGAACGAATGATTCCGAGTGTGAAAAATTGCACTATCAATGTAGACGAGGCGAAAGTAGTGTGCCATGATAAGAATGTTTGAAGGAGATGTATGTATTTCAGCAATACATTTTAAAGAAACAATAATTATAGAAAGATCGATTCATAAGAGGAGTTACAATAATCTACCAGTAGTATAATGAAGGCTACGAGTTGAACAAGATATGGCTTCCTCTGTTTTATAACTTATAACTTAGTTACTGTTTCAATTTACTTGCTTTTGTCGTTTACTTGTTTTTCTGACGAAGAATTATGTTTAGTAATTGGAAACCAAAAATCTTTTAATTTGAAATATTACTATTAATGACACAATTTTTTCTAGCCACTCTAGTAAATTTGTATCTTTGAAAGCTCCTAACGGAAATCAATGTTGTGAAAGTGAGTTTTTTAGATTTGTTTTGATAAACAGCTCGATAAGAGACAAGTTTATTAATATTCGTAGTATTTTTGTCAAGTCATGTTTACAGCTCTTAATGTTTTTATAAACATTTATACAATTACATGCATCAATAATTACATGTTATTATCTTGATAGAAGTAGATAAAATCTGAATATATCTATGTTATACATTCCTGTCAGTACATAAATTAATAAAATCTTAAAAGTTACTAGTCACATACCAATAAGCTTTAATCATAATCTATTTTGATTTAATTAATAAATTTAAAAATATTCCTTTGACTGTTGGAAGAAATAGGTTATAAAAAAGGTATGACGGAACTTTTTATATATTTTCTATTCATTGTCAATTCTTCTGCAACTAATAAAAGAATTTCCTTGAAGTCTCTACACAGGATATTAATAAATTCGTTACGGATGAGAGATCAGAAATCAAATATTTGAATCTTTTCTTTCCTTGAAAGTAATTTTATATAAAATATCATTATGTTAACAGCTATTGTACAAAATAATAAATTGACATGCATAAAAAAAAATAAAGTGGCTAACACCTTACGATAGCAGTGTGCTAAAATTTCTCTCGAGTGTAATTCCTTACTTTGCCCACTTGTAAAGTAAATAACTATTTCCTTATACCTCCGTCATTTTGCTAGTATATACATACATAATTACCCTTTAGTTCAACAAAAATAGACTCTTAACATTTTTGGCGTGTTCGTGGTAATCTGGCGGTGTAGAAGAAGTGCAGCGTATAAAATACTGTAACGAACGCGGCAGCGACAAGTTGAAGCTTGCCGGCCTACGCCGCCACGCCGCGCTGCCGAGCGAATGACGCAACGCTTGCGGGTTCGGATAAGTCGTTTGCTCCACAATAGGGAATATTCCCGAAGCTTCCAGAAACAAGGAACGTGGTATATAAAAGGAATCGCCGGCAGCCGTCAGTCAGTCTTTTAGAGGACTCGGGCTCAGTTAGTCGAGTTGAGTCGGCCAGTCAGTTAGTTAACTCAGACTCAGTAAGTCAGATGACTGTCGACTCCGAAGCTACTATGAAGAGCTTGTGAACATAAATATTTTGCGCGGTCTGAATATAAATATATCGTCTTAAATAAATATCGCTCGGCTAGTTAATATAAATAATAGTGTTTATTTATAGTAGTGATAAGTGTTAGTGTATAAGTTTTTGTATTCGTTATTTTAGTGTTAATTAACTATTTACTCTTTATTATAATTATTTGTTATTAATAATAGTTTTATTATTTAAATAAAAACGTTTTAAAACCCTATAACGTTACAATACCATTGAAATACGAGTATGTAAGATTGAAATAATTACTCCAAACTTAAGACAAATGGTAGTTCATGTAAAGTTGGCCACAAAATAAAAACGAACAGTAGCAGACGCAACTAAAGTAATTAACTTTGTTCCTTCTCAGTTTCCGCACTTAATTACGATGAATTATCCGAATTAACCCATTCAAGCCCGCAAATTATTAATTCTTAAATTAATTGCAGGTAGCACGTTTCAGTGAAATAAAAACGAGCTATGTCGGAATAAGGAAACTTTGCCATTTGCCACGTCAGCCAACTTGTCCCATCTTAAGTACTTTATCAGTCCCCGGATAATATCGCACGAGGAACAAATGGAACGCCCGGAACAGCCCGCTCTTTGTCTCGTTCGCTCCCACTAAGCCAGACAGAGATGACGTGCTAGCGTCACGTGTGTGAAATGTAAATAATAATTTTATTTAATTATGTAAACTTTCATACAGCGTCACATGCCGGAGAAAGTATTAAATGGATGTTCAAACAACGGATGTGGATGTGTTAGGCGAGGAATGGCAGAGAGCCCGAGCCAAATGATGTACGCAGGAACTTCGTACATTAGTTATGAAGTGCCGTCTTAATAAACGTAAACGATGCTAGCGAAATTACCTTTCAACTTTCTCGCACACTGTATCTTCAACTTCTTTAGAATGTTGCTAACAATAACGTGTATATTATATTGGTATTACTTGATGATGGTAGCAGGGCCGATAGTAACCATTAAACCACTTTTGTTCTCAAATAAAAATGCCGTCCCTATTTTATTAGTAGTAAATATTTTATTTGTTACCTTCCCTTATTTGAATGTTCTACATTATCTATATATACAACAAAGATGGTGTAATACAAGTTGTAGTTGACATTTATTGTCATTAGATTGTCTTAGTTCTATAGTAGCTATTTCCATTAAAAATTGAAAGAAATATTAATGCAAATATTGAATACTATATCTTGTTCTCTGGGAAGAAGAATATGTATCACAATTAGAAGAACAAAATGTAACTCACTTACTAAACTAATAATGAAAATTAAAAATTATTATTGAATTTTATATTAAATTAAGAAAACATCACCACGAAGGTAAAATTCTGTCAATAAATAATGGATTATTAGGAATCAATATAATAATAGTTATTTACTTTACAAATTCACAATGTAAGGAATTACCCACGAGAGAAATTTTAGTACACGAAGCCGAAGGCTGAGTGTGATAATTTTATCCAGTGGGTAATTTCACTTTTCCCACGTGTGAAGTATATTGTTTTATCCAACATCTCTTAATAAATGTAAAATTTATTAAAGAAATATTATTTGACAGTGACATATGCTTTAAATTGTCTAAATTAGAATGTCAATCGAAATGGTTACCAAGGTGTTGTGTGTTATTATTATTGTTATAAATAAAAAAAATACTCACCAGTGGCTTTTCTCGAAATTATACCTACTAGTGGGTAATCTGTTACTTTCCTTGTTTAAAATCGCCATAGTTATGGAGCATTTATTGAGAGGTGTTGGATAAAATAATATTATTTGAAACCCTGTAAAAATATTTTTCAAACAATTTGTTTTTTTCTCTGTATCTTATTTTTCTATAAGTTAACCATGAAGGAATTTACTTTCATATTTAAATATATTGTATTTGACAAATTAAAAATATAATAGTTCAATAACCAATTTATGTCAGTCGATAATTGTCAATTTAAGTTTACTCCTGTTGTTTCCTCCTCGACTAACATCTGTGGAGGCTATGACTTGACAGCTGGTCACCGCATTTCATACGCAAAAATATATCACTTACTGAGATCTGCGTAAGCAGAATGCCACACCCATTTTGGGTAAAAGGCGTGATGATATATTTTTTATTATTTTGCAAAAAATAATATAAAATCCTAAAAATAATTTATTTATACTTTACTTCATGTTGTTCATTATTATTTATATATATATATATATATATATATATATATATATATATATATATATATATATATATATATATTAAAAGGCAAAGATAAGGCATGCGCTCACATTTTTACTTCCTTAATGTTATTACACATTTTCGGCACTCAGGTTACAAAACAAACTGTATAAATTTATGTCATTCTTTTATTTTTAAGCAAGATGGAAATGTTTGTAATGTAAAAGTATTTTTATTATCCAACATGCCAAAAGTATTTTAACAGCCTCATTATTCTGATTCCAAAACAATTTCCGATTTCAACATATCAACAGCAATAAAGCTGCTAACAGTTACCTTTATTTTATTATAATGCGCAACAATTTTAATTTGGAATTTTTAAATAAGAAACTAAATTAAGAGCGAAGTATAATTTCACTAAATATATATGTTCCGCATTCGCGGGTTATTAAGCCATTAAAATTAATTTTTTTCGCCCGCAAAAAAGCGCGAATCGTGCACGAAGCTGTGGAAGGAAGATATTGGATCATTTACAACTGCTTATACGTGCATTCATAGCGGTTTGTAGCGTCGCGCAAATTCAGTTAATTGCATTGAGGTCATTTACTGAGAGATCAACTATGTTACACATCTGAAATATGTAACGTAAGGATTTTGCTTCCAGCGCCATCATAGTAATTGAAATTCTATTGTGCAAATAAACAGGTATTTCATTTGATTTCGTTTGTCAATTTACTGCTGGTTCTATCAAAGCCACATTGCTTTCAATACACAAATATTCAAATATATTAATATAACTAATTATTATTATAGAGAGAATGCTCATCTAGTTCAACAACAATTTGTTGCGCATAATTACGGTTTTAACGAAATAAAATAAATATATCATTACTCTTCGAAATCTCGGTAGATGATCATCAAGTCAAGTACTAAAGAGGATAGTAAAAAGGGATATAGCTAAAAGTGGAGACTGTCAGCTGTGGGATTCGAACTAAGAGTCTTATGATCCAAAGTTACCACTGAGCTTTTTACCCATAGCGAATGGCATAATTTGGTGAAACTAAGATATGCGGGCAAGATTTAGGGGGAACGATTGCGTGGGCGTCCAAAAAATATGGTATTAAAAGCAGTTATTTAACACTCCTTAAAAACTACTTGACGAATAGAAAACAATGTGTACGATATGTAAATATTAGTTTGGCGCAAGTAAATATGGAATACCTCAAGGATTTATTCTTGGTCCTTTTTAATTTATTATTTATATAAATGATTTCTCATATTCTGCAACATCTCTGTCTCGTATACTTTATGCAGACGATATAACTAAAGTAGAATCTTACAATTATGTATTCGAATTGATATCGCAATTCGACAATAAAGATAAAAACTAAAAAAAAATTAAAGTTGATACTAAAATAATACTTATTAACTTTACAATTGGACAAATTAAGGAATTACCCACGAGAGAAATTTTAGCCGAAAGCTGAGTGTGATAATTTTATCGAGTGGGTAATTCCACTTTGCCCACGTGTGAAAACGTTTTATCCAACATCTCTTAATAAATGCAAAATTTATTAAAGAAATATTATTTGACAATGACATATGCTTTAAATTTTCTAAATTTGAATGTAAATCGAAGTAGTTACCAAGGTGTTGTGTGTTATTATTATTGTTATAAATAGAAAATTACTCAATAGTGACTTTTTTAAAAATTATTCCCACTAGTGAGTAATCTCTTACTTTCCTTGTTTAAAATCGCCGTAGTTATAGAGCATTTATTAAGAGGTGTTGGATAAAATTATAAGTCTATATTTGAATTCTACCATATTTTTGGGCATATAGACCCATTTAGAATTGAGGACCAAATAGACAATATATGAAAAAGAATATTTAAAATTTTATATTTGTTAACAAGATTACCAAACATGTTGGAATAAATAATATTTGAGTAGTATATACTAACTGGTAAGCACTTTTTAGATTTTGTTCCGTTTCATAATTTTTTTACAATTTGTAATAACAGTTTTGATAGATAAATAAAATAAATATATAATCACGCGTTTAACCAATTATGGGCGTGGCACCATGCTTGCGCAGATCTCGGTAAATGATACATTAGTATTTATTTTTGTTGTTGCTTATCAACTTTAAAGCACGGAGTATTTTAATATTGCGTTTTCACACGCTTTTAAGTTTGTTGAACAGGGATTATGATGCAGGTATAAAAAAATAAATAAATAGACATGCATTATCATCAATAATAGTATTTTGATATTATTTATTTAACAATGATTTTAGCGACAATTAAATATGTATCTGTTCCATAGCATGAGGCAGTAGGTATATTTAGAAACTCATGACTTAGTAATGAAATTGTAATACCAGACATTAAGAACATCGTAATTATTTATAATTGGTAATAAAAGCAGAAATGAGTATGAATTCGAACGAGAAATTTCAAATATTGAAGTGAATCCGGTACGGAGCCTAATAATTTATTGATATATACTCAACGTGGAGCTCTTTATGAACCCTTAAAGTGAAGGTATATAAGGGCCCAACACAATAATAAAACAAAAGCCATCTTTCCGTTGTTCGGACTTTGATTTACTGTTTAACTTTGTACTAAGTTCGTTGAGTTATTCCGGATCGGAACTACATCTTAAATTGTAATTACTTTCTGAATATTTACTGCCTCATGTCTGACTCCGTCCGCTGGGAAATATACCCGAGGGCTGCCAACTTTGTCTTTTAAAAGCATTAAACCATTTTAATGCTTCCGGACTGCTGTAAATAACCAATAAAGGCGTTATTAAAAAGAACGACTTTAATTCGAAAAGTTTTGTTACTAATAAGACTCAAATCAGTTGCTCATCAGCTTTTATCCCAAAAGATTCTTCATTAAGTGCTATAAAAATACCATCTTATACTTGACTGAAAAGAACGGGCTCACGATATTAACACGCATATTTTTAAGTTTAGTTTCATCAATAATTTATTTCATTTGGGGTCGGTATTTCCAACTTTAGATAAACTAGAGAATGAATTTATCAGTTGAATAAACAAAAAATGTCGCATCCAATAATAAAAGCTTGAATAATGATCATTTAATTTAAGACTTTGTTGCGATATTTTTTTGTTTATTTTCTAGTTTATCTAAGGTTGGAAATAGCGGTCCTTAAACAAATAAAAAATAAAATTGTACTAGCATTAAAATAACTTATGGATTTGTCACATTTTGGAACTTATTTTTTCCGAGGAAACAGGAGGATCGAAAAATGAACTCAGTGGTGGAATATATAACATAATGATCCAAGAATATTTGGGAAAAATTAGAAGTCCTAATCATTATTCTTAAGATATTTTGACATAACATTTTGGTGTTTTGAGCGATCTCAAAATATCTTAAGAATAATAATTGGGACTTCTCCAATATTCTTAGATCATTATGTTATATATTCCACCATTGATTGGATTCGTGTTATCTCTCAAAAAATGAAGTTTCAAAATGTTTAAAATCTCACTGTTATTTAAAGGAAAGAAATCAATTGCATTTAGGCACGGTCCAGAATTGTTTTTTTTTTACCATTTTAGGGAGCATCCTTTTAAAGTGACGATGAATTTTTGTAATTCGAAATCGTTTGTACAAAGTACTTCATAAAAATAGATTATTAAAATTTGTCTTCACTGATTTGAAATAATTAGTTTTCAGTAATATTTTATTAATACATTTTAATTATAGTATTTAAGTTAATGTAAGTAAAGTACAGCATATGGAGAGTTACGTTCTCAAGTCATGTTATCTTGTGGGATAAATAGCTCCGTGGTAACGCATCGGAGTGTAGCTCTTAAGATTCTCGGTTCGAGCCACACAGTCGACAAATTTTAGAAATTAAATTTCGAAATTTTCACCACAAGAAATTACCCCTGTGGCTACTCCACTACTATCATTCTTGGTGGCTATGATTTGACGGTTGGTAACCGCACTTCACGCGCAAAAATATATCATAATACCGCGATCTGCTTTGAGCAGAGTGCCACTACCAGAAATGAGTAAAAGGCGAGATGATAATCTGATATTACTAAAATTTACTGAATACTGTAAATAAGAATGGAATCACAAACAAAAAGAATAGGAAACGTTCATTCTGAAGTATTTAAGTACTCAATCTCCCAATGAAAGATTCCAACATATCAATATGAATAAGAATAAAGGCATAAACGAAGTCGAATTTCATCTTTATTGATTCCCTTTCCCGTCATTCGCCGCATATAAACCGGAAGAAAAAATATTTGTAAAATACATTTGGCATAAAAGCCGCAATTACGATTCCAGCGGCTTTAGCGTAAATCCATGGTTGTCAAGGTTCCGACTGCAGTCCCAGGCCCGTAACGTTGCCGCGCCGTGCGTTACGTTGACGTTATGAGGCGATCACGGAATGGCAGAGGATAGCTCAAATGTTTCCCACATGAGAACTTCCTTGGTAATGGAACTAAATGCATATCTTAATGGTCTTAGTTGGGCTTAGTTCAGTCGCGTCCTAAATATAGACAGAGTGCGATTCCCAAATGACACTTTAAAACTTTGCGACGCTGTCTGGCGGTCATTTTAAGAACCTGTGGGACGCGCTCGTGCTTTATGGTAGCCTTCAGGGCCTGTGCTGGGTGACACGCACCTACCATATTACCCAAATATAGGCACGGCTAATGAATTACTTAGTGCCATATTTCAGACGACGCGCGCCTTCTACACTCCTGCTGCATGACGAGAGAAATTCCAAGAACTCTACAAGAATTAAAAGCATCTTTCTTAAATTTGACAAAGAAACTTTTAATCAATTTGAATGAATCGTCTAAGGTTTCCATTTGATAATCATATACCGAAATTTTCTGGGGCACATTTTTAGGTCATAAACATAGTCCGTAGGTAATGAATGATTTTTGACTATGAAATGTTGTTATAAACAGTGAGAAGTTTGTAAGAAATTCAAGAGAACTATTATAATAATACAGCTAACACTACCCTTTTCCTTGCCTCCTGTCTTGGATTGTCCCCATCTTGGTATATTTCTTTTCGCATCGCTTTCTTTTACCATGAGGATATCAATGGTCAATTCGTTTTAGCCATTAATTTTTTGGCATTCTCATAACATGTCAAACCATTTTAAGGTTTGCAGTTCAGTTCTATTTATTACAAGTTCACTAGATAAAATAAATAAAATAAATAAATAAATATATCATCACGCCTTTTACCCATTATGGGTGTGGCACTCTGCTTACGCAGATCTCGGTAAGTGATATATTTTTACGTATGAAATGCGGTTACCAGCCGTCAAGTCATAGCCCCCAAAGTTGTTAGTGGAGGGGGAACCACAGGGGTAAATTTAAATTGGAAACTGTCGGCAGTGGGATTCGAACTGAGGATCTCGCGATCCACAGTCCGACGCGTTACCACGGAGCTATTTATTTCTTTGAGGCTTCAACTTAAGTAGTCTATCTTTACTGCTTGTATTCGCAGTTTTACTTCCCTGAGATAAATAAGAAAACTATCATAATAATACAGCTAACACTACCTTCTTCATGCCTCCTTGTTTGGACTGTCTCATCTTGGTATATTTCTTTTCGCATCGCTTTCTTTTACCATGAGGATTATCAATGGTCAATTCGTTTTAGCCATTAATTATCTGGTATTCTCATAACATATCAAACCATTTTAAGGTTTGCAGTTCGATTCTATTTATTACAGTTTCACTGGATTCCATTTGATATTTAATATCTCTATTACGTATTTCTCTGAGGCTTCAACTTAAGTAGTCTATCTTCACTGCTTGTATTCTTAGTTTTATTTCCCTGCGATAACCCACACTTCACTCAAATAACAAACAACAAATTCTACAAGTATTTGCCGTAACCGATACTTGTTACTTTTTGAGGCAATCGATACTTGTTACCTGTCTTCAAATTTCGACACCTAGAGGCATTAGAGAAACTGCGGGTTCCTAGCAAGTATTTGTTTATGAAATAGATTAGAGCGATTGCGTGACCCTGTATTATTAAAAAATAAATAAATAAACGAATAAATAAAAGTCGAGGTAAAGTGTGTAAATTATAAATTCCAATGAGGCGGAATAATGTGATAAAAGATTGTAATGACGGCATAATCACTGATATTGTCATCGTTTTGCAGTGATTATAGGTATCGGTTTCCCCTTAAGGAAAACGCAAGGTTCAATGATGATATTTAAAGTAAATATTTTATCATAATATAAGCAAAGTAGTAGGTCTCTTAATAGTACATGAATTTCATAAGTGCAGCCGGGCACCGCACACCGGTAGCTTTCATAATAGGTCTTATGGCTCGTATCAAAATGTTAGTGAGGCTGGTTGGGTTAGATAGTTAATCGGCTTTCATGAAACCTAGCCTCAACCATATAAATTAGCCATATCAATTATTTACTTACATCTAGTTCTAGGCTCCCAGCATCTATCTATTATTAATATATTCTCTTCGCAAACTACTAGTTAGTTGGCATCCGGTATGCACTAGTTTCTAACCTCAAATTTACAAATACAATATGTACCGGTTACCGGTTATAATAACCGCGTTTATATCAGTAATCGTAATTCTAATAGGCTGGCGGATAGTTCCGTGGTTAACGCATCGGACTGTGGATCATGAGATCCTCGTTCGAAACTCACAGTCGATAGTTGACATTTTAACTTTACCCTTGTCATTCTACTCAGTTATCAATTCTTGCGCTCTGAAAAAATTTAACTACAGCATGCGTCCATATCTACTATATTAGTACTGATTGAGAAGTTTGCAAACTCCAAACTTTTCACTTATTACAAGTGGGATAGAGATATATTTTCTCTCTTCCCTTCTCTTATCAAACGTCAAACAGAGTAGAACCTAACCGTACATTTATCGAAATAATGTAATGAAGCTCTTAACTCACGCAAAACGAGTAGGATAAGTAACATTTAACTCACAGGCATAAATAAAATACATTACAGTACTGTTCCACATAAAATGCAACAGTCTGTCAATGGTTAAATGAACTTGTCAGCATACTTCACTGAATTATAAACATATTATAAATATTTTTCAAATTATAACAACAACTGCACCAAGTAACAATTCAAGTTATTTCTTCATTAGTAAATATCTCTAAATTATGATAAGAAGTTCATTTACCAATGACGACCTATGTTTCATTTTATCTGGAACAGTACGATGATATATAAATTGGTATTCATAATAACACATTATTAACAAAAAAGTTAATATTGCATTTTAGCTATAGTCTCACGATATGTAATTGTACAACAAATATTCTTTATTTATCACTGTATAATTAAATCACTGAAATTGGTTCTGGTTTCTGCAAAAATATTTTAATAGAGATCACGTCCACTAAGTGGTAATTTTAAGTATAATTCATATTTAAATCGACAAATTGAAAACACTTCAACCGATTATTAATTTACTAGGTCTATAAAAACGAAGCGTCACAGCAAAATTGAAGAATATTGGATACACTAAACCTGCTGCAGATAATATGAATAATTTTACGGCAATGCAAATCTATATCATTATACAAACAGTAAATGGCCGGTGAAAGTATACACCATTTGAAATTCTCATATAGCCGTGTAGCACGTGAAAGAAAATCCCATGTTTTCATATTTTCCTTGATATCCTAAAGAAAACGCCATAAATCTAGGTTCACACAAAGGTTTAGTATTACAGTATCTTCTGTTATCAATATTATTTTATGAGAGTTTCCGAGAGTGGCGGCGCGGCCGTGTAGCGAGTATTGATAGATCAAGCAAGCTGTTGTGGCATCCGGTGTAATGTCAGCCTTTGATGGCTTATTCCCGCCGCGAGGGGATTCCCCACGATCAGCCATTATTTAGTTTCCGAATTGTCGGAGAAACAGAAAAATAACAAGGCTGCTAGCATGAAAATTTCAACGTTAAATCATCGATTTTTATACGTTTTAATTTTATATCAGCAGCACGTAAATAAGCTGCGTTTATTGACAGTAATTATGTTTATTATTATTGCTTTTTAATTATGCAGTTTTTAAGTATTAGTATTGGCAGGCTTGTTTAGATTGGTCACACATGATTATGGGCACCGATAGTAATTATACAGACAATTAAAATATATAATTGGAATATAATAATATAAACATAATTAGTTTGCTTTGAGGTATTTATCGACATATATTTTTTGTAGAATAGCAAGTCTACGATCTATTTACTCAATGTGCTTTTGCGAAACATTCTTCTTTTTCAAAGATTTTTTAAACCTTGCATGATTTGGTTTTTGCAATACTATATATTCAACAAATAATACAGATTAAATAGTATATTTCATAAAACATTATTTAATTTCATAAATATAGAATATTCAAGTGCTAAAATATATCACTTATCGAGATGTGATGTATAAATTTTATATTCATTTGTATTTGTAATGCCATTTCTTCGAGTAAAGATTAAAAAATCCTGTAGTTTACAATTAATTTTAAGAAAGATATTTAGAAAAGTGATTGTAATATAAATACAGTAGGAAAGGTTTAAATCTTTTATTGAATGTCGATAAATGTAAAGTACTGGTGTCTGAGAAGATTGATTTGATGACTGATTGTAATGTATCCATGAATGAATTGGAACAAATTAATAATTTTGTATGTTTGGGTAATATGATTTTGAGGGATGGAAGTATTGACCGGAAGATTTAAAGGCGGGTGTCTGCAGGGTGCAAGGTATTGGATGCTCTGGGAACATTTGCTCTAAACGTGAATATATCTACGAGACTTTAAATAATTCTTGCTAATTATGCATGTATTAAAACAATTGAAAAAATTAATGTGAGCATAAATGAAGTAGATAAAAGTTTGAATTTATTATTGAATGTTGATAAATTTAAAGAGTTGGTGTTTGAGAAGAATGATTTGGTGACTGATTGTATTGTGAGATTCTAACAAGTGAATGAATTTGTATATTTGGGTAGTATGTTTTCGAGGGATGGACGTATTGACCGGGAGATTGAAAGGCGGTTGTCTGTAGGATGCAAGGTATTGGATGCTTTGGGTATATTTGCTCGAAACTTGAATGAATTTAGAGTTGCTCGATTGAGTGTTTATAATAGTGTTTTAGTGCCTACATTGATGTATGGTTCCGAATATTGGATGTGGATGAAGAAGCATGAACGACGTATAATTGCTCTGGAAATGAGGTATTTGGTAGGAGTTATAGGGTACGGAATACGTTGGTGTACGGTAAGTGTAAGATCGAGAAGAATGTTCTTAAAGTGGAAGTGCGTCAGTTGAGGTAGTTTAGTCATATTGAAGGGTTGGTGAAATTAATATTGCGCGCAAGATTGCTGGTGAACAATTATGTAGGTATCTGAGGAATAAGTGGTTAGGTATGATTGATAGCTTGTTACATGAATGAATGATTCCGAGTGTGACGAATAGACCAACATATATGGATCGCACTATAAATGTAGTGGTAATGTTTGGATGAGATTGATTGTTGGTTTATTGTGTTTTCCACTTTGTGGAATATAGCATAATGCTATGTATATATAAAACAATATCTGTCGAAACCTCGTTTTTTTAAAAAATCTTCTACAGAACAATACCCAGATATTGTTTTATTTGAATAGATCAATTAATAACTTCTAAGAAATACGTTAAGTGACGAATGACCTCCATTATAATGGTATTTATTTAGCCAAGATATTCAGGTCAAAAAAGATAATTTCAAAAGGTAGTGAGATCTGGTAAACCTTATGTGCACCAGCGTTCACTATTACTTTATTTGCACAATATTCAAAGTTGAAAACAGCCAGACGGAATATATTTAAGCATTCCCGTGCAGGAGAAGTAATTTCGCACAAGATGAAATTTTCTCTAGACACTAATGCTTAACCGCGCCGTGCTTCTAGACATGTGCATTTACATACCGAGAAAGCACAGCAGCAGCACGTGTACGGGAATGGAGCCTGCACCCCGGCAGGGGGACACTTCCCCCGGCCTTATCTGTGCTACCGGTGCAACGCTTCGGCTGTAGCTCAGGTCTGACCCGGGTGTTCATTCGGATAAATTATGCTTAGATGAATACGCAGATAGCTAATAAAGGTTGTTCCGGAGCACTGCTTCGGGTTTCGTTTACAGATTCATTCATTTCTCATAAACTTTCTTATGTGATTATTTATGAGAAATATATACTGAAACATTTGTTATTATAAATTCATATTTAGGTGTTATTCTAACTGCTGGTAAAATATATATTTATCGGGATCTGCGAAAGCCAAGTGCCACACCCACAATGGACGTGAAGGTTTATGTATTTAGTTTCTTATTTAATTAGGGACTTTCCGATTGTATTGCCTGTGAATTTACAAATGAATAGCTATATTTATTGCAGTATTTATCGTTCGGAACATATTTATTTTTAAAATTTATATACTCGTAATAAATAGCTGCTAAAACACCGGATTAGGTATAATTAAGCTTGTAGTTAACTCTTATATTTATAAACATTACATAAATGAAAGATTTTTGAATACTGAAACAATATTTGGGTATAGTTAAAGAAGCTATTGATTTCAAGGAATCTTTCAATTAATCTTAATTTCTATATAGGTTCTTATATTAATTTGTATAACCATTGACTTATGTTACCCTACCCTCATTTTGAAAACGAATAATCTTGAGTACATATTTATTTATTGTTTTGTATTTTACCGGATGAAAGCAGATCTTTTTTATCGAAATATTATTTAATTAAAAAAAATTACAGAATTCTTACCAAATACTGTTTTATATAAGAAATAATGTATAGTATTTATAAAAATACAACGTTTCGAATTACTGTACGTAATTCTTCTCCATGAAAACAAGTGAATAACATAAATTAAATAACAACAAATTCAGACTTAATAAACAGAAATAGAGCAAATAATTTGTTTTCTTGAAGAAGAATTATTTACGGTAATACTGAAAATTGTATTTTAATATAAATATGTATGTGTATAGAGAACTTGAAACAATAATCATTTATTTATTTTCTATGAGTTCCGGAAACATTACCATATGAATGTGTACGAGGCAAAAGTGGTCTGTCAAAAGCAAAAGGTTTGTTCGTTGAATGTTATTTATTTGATCCATTTATTTTTTAAATTTTCAAGTTGTAAAACGTTTGACTATTGTCTATCCTTCGTACTGGTCGATCTAAACAACAATGTGAATTTTGTGCTACCATATAATCAAGTACAACTAATTTAATCACTGTTCATATGCTAATTTAATTTGATTGTAATTAAATACACCTACAGCTGGATTCATGAAATAGGTTAGCCGTTAATTATTACCGAATATCTGCCATTTTAGTAAACAACTTGTTTTTTAATACATTAACATATCTGCTTTTATATTTCAAACGGTTTAAAAAACTATTAACCATTCATGCCAAGAACTACTTTTCTTTAAAAATTGATTTCTTTTGTTGGAAACTTGTATGTATAATTACGTATAAAATATTTTACATTTTAATTTACAGAACAATATTAAATGAATAACCCGGAATAGTTTATCCTATTTGAAAGGCAATATGCAAAACATATCTGAAATTCAGACATCTTCCACGTATGATTGAAATCTATTAAGCCTTGTTGTGCCTAGTAAAAATATCAATAGTACAGAATAAAAGTTAGTTTTACTTAATGAATCTCCCTATTAAAAGTATCAGCATATCCAGCTGTCAACATTAATTATTAAAACATACAAATTCTAGGTAAGTGATTATTATATTAAGGTCATAATTGCATAAAAATACTAATTATTGATGACGCTGTCATCATTTTCCAATAATTTCTCTGTGTCATTACGGCTGACCTATCACAAATCAATAATTACAAAAGGTCACATTAATACATTGACCTTCTGAAGTGAAATATAATTATACCTCTGAAACGAATTCTAATTACTTTTGCATTTTAGCATACATTAAGGATTAATTAAGTTATTTATAAGCCATATTCTGCTTTTGTGTTAATCATGAAATTTGAGTAATTACTTTGTAGTAGTTAAAAAGAATTACTTACTTACCGACAGATGAAACAGGCAATGGTTAAGGTGGAAGTCTGAAATAAACATAATTATTAATATATTGCCTACTAGATCTCTAAATGTTTCTAAACAACAACAAACCGTTTCTTTGGTAGTGAAACTTTCCGTAAATATAATTAATACATCAACATAGTTACGTTAATTACACCAAAGCTCTAGTGAGCAGAACATATTATATAACAAAGATATTAATTCAACAAATGAGGTATATACCTGGTCCGTTGTTTTATGTGTTAATTCAAGCAAAATTATACACATTATAATATAGAGCACCGCCATGAAACATTTTGCCTAATATGACATACTGATGATGATTGAAAATTAGTTAATAGGTGTATTATATCGAGATGGTATTGATCGCGAGCGGAAAGGGGCAGCTGACCCTTTTCCCCGCCCTGCAACCCCCGCCCCTTTGTTCAACTTCCACGCTAATAATAGAATATTCATAATGATATCGTGTTCTCCAATGTCTCTTTCATGAAACTTTTACACTTTTAATACCGATGCAATCTCTAGCCCGAGCTGACAACGTCTGACATTCAATGGGAATAATTGAACACTTGTCCGTCAAATTCTTCTTATTAAATTTACCATTTAGTAGTTACTGGTTTTATTCGCGAGATAAGAGCGAAAGACTATGCAAAATAAGGTTGATAGTTGATATGCAAAATAAGAAACTTTTTACTTTTCATAAGTAAAAGCATCTATGAATTCAAGACAGTTACTTCATTACACTTTATTCAAATTATAACATTTACCACAAATAATAAATAAACTTTCAATACATGTTTTGTTCATATAGTTTCAGATGCAATTTCGTAACAGAAAGATATAAAACACAAGTGGACTAAAATAACGTTCAAATAAATTTTGTAACTAAAATTATTTGACATCTTTTTTACTAAAACAATAAAATATTGTGTATCAAGTAGGAAAAGTAATATATTCCCGGACGATGGAGGAAATTGCAGGACGAGCTGTGCGTATTCGTTGAAAAATCCCTACCGAAAATTTTGGCCCGTCACATTACCTGCCTATTGATATCGGTACAGGTTTCCCAATCCATTTTTCATAATCTAATTTTTTTTTTCCCAAAACAAAGAACAAAATATTTTTGCAGCCGGTTAGGTACAATATTAAATTTTTAACTGTATTAATTAATAAATTTGGGAATTCATTTCTTCGGGCAAAAGTTATTTGGAAAAGTAGGTATTATTGGTGGGAAAAATAATCTGCGAAAAATATTTTTTGGGAAAGAATGAGGAAAATGGTACATTACTGTTGCGGAGCCTTATTGAAATAGGAAGTACCTTGTGCCTAGTATTACACGGCTCCAAGTCAAGTACATCAATTTTACTTAAGAGTTATGTATTAAATTTATTCTGAAACCATTGATAACAATAAATATTAATTTTAAATTTAAAAATTAAATCTAATTTTTCTCTTTCTTAATCTTAAATCCTAAATCTTAAATCTTTATTCATTTCCTTTGACACTAGTACATTGCGAATGGTCATAAATTAAACATGTAAAATTACAATTTTATAAATTTAAAAATTCAGATATGTTATAAAAATTATTTTGTAAAAGGAACAATTTCATATTCATTTTAAAAACGTTAATATTTTCAGCTGATTTGATAGGCAAAGGAAGCTTGTTATATAAATCAGGACCAAATTTTTCAGGTGAATATTTAACAATATTTAATTTAGAATTTGAAATATAAAACTCATGTTTATGTCTTGTGATATGATCATGTTTATCCATAACTAAGGGAAAGTAAGTTTTGTTTTTATATATGAACATTCAAGTTCTAAGGGAACAGTATGTTTAAACGTTTTCGTGACAACGTTTCTAAGGTAACAGATCGTTTAAAGCTTTTTCCTGACTAGTCTAGGAAATACTATTTTCGTTCCGATTTCAGAAAAAATATTTTTGGGGAAAAATGATTTGAGAAAAGTGGGTCCCTACCCTCCCTTACATCTGCAGGAGGTAAAAATATAACGGACGAGGACATATTAACCAATATTTGGAAGACCCCCATGAGATGGACACAAAGCTAGTACTCCTTGTCCATAGAACTATGAATGTAAGCAGGGACCATTCCTATTAGAAAGCAGAAGAACAAGAAAATGTAGTAAATATGCAGTAAGTACTGTTAAATTACTTCTGTAGCAGTGACAATGTTAGGCGCTGACAATCTACAAAGGAAACATTTTTGCCTAACATTTCCCTACATTCAATTTACAGTTGAAGCAGGCAAATGCTCTTAGACCTCTCAAGTGAGATTTGACGTGAGTGAAGATATTTCGGGATCTGAGTTGTGGTTATTTATTGTAAGGAACGTGAATCAATAGCAATTTGTGCGATAATGATGTGTGCCTACGCAATTAAATGGATTCGGAGATAGATAGAAGTGACGTCATTGTCAGGAAACTGCTTTCATCATTGAACCATGCCAAGCTCAAAGGAGATTAAATTAAATATAAAGCAGGGTAATAATACAATTTCAGTCTATTTTTGTAAACATAATACAATACAATGTACGTTGTGGAACAACTTCAAGGATTTAATTTAATTCCCAGATTCCGGTAATTACGTTAGCTATATAAGTCCACAGAAATTAAAGAGGAGGCATAACATATACTTGAAAGTATTATCGCCTTGCTCTCGCATAGAAACAATAATTTAGTTTATTCAAAATTGAAATCATGCAATAAAACCGCAAATATAATTTTAAATCTACACTTGAAATTAATCGCAGCTGATTCCATATTAAAAATAAATTAAATTAATGTTTTAAATTATAATTTTGATACCTTTTCTTGCACGGAATAATATACATCCATCAACACAGACATAATGAAGGCGGATTCAAGTGTACATCATAACATAAAAATAAAATAAATATACTCATTTTGTTGGTGACGCTTTGCTTTCTTACATTCGTATAAGAAAATATAAATAAATCAATCATATTCATTTCAGTAAATTTACAAGTTTAGTATATCAATTTTCTATTATTGGGTGATATAATTTATAATTGATTAAGGATAATTCTGTCCTTAACAGAATGTATGAAAACTGTTTAATAAAGCAAGACCTAAAAATCTGGTGTGGGCATCATACTACTTTCTTATACAAATAAATTGTTTACTAGAAATAAATTAAATACTCATTCAAACTTAACTTGAAATGTATTATTTATGTATAATTTAAACATGAATAAGCTCATTGCTGTAGAACGCAACGTAATATGTCTTATATTTATCGAAATATGGCGATTTGTAATATTTTTCAAAATACGGAAATTTCCCCAAATATGACTTAAAATTGTAAATTTTTTTTATTACATTTCTTTATAATATTCGCGCCAGGAAAGCCATTACAGCAGAGCGCATCGTCATATCTCTAATATTTTTCGAGATATGACGATTTTTTATATTTTCTGAAGAGCAACTTTGAGGGGCTGTAACTCGAAAACTAATCTAGATATCGAAAAATATCTCCAGTTTTGTGTTTTTTATGCCATTTATAATAAATTAGTAAATTTTGAAATTTTTTGGAATTTTTTTTCAAAATTTCGATTGGAGATATCTCGACAAATATGAAAGATACAGACTTGCAGTGTTCACCAATCGATTCAGCTCGACAAAATACCTAAACCATGAAAATTTCAGAAAATTCGGACAACCGGTTGAAATTTTAGAGCAAAAACTTTGAAAATGGCAAAATTCAAGCCAAACGTCAAGGGGTACCTATTGACGTTTTCGACGAAAAACGCCATTTTCAGGTTTTTTGCTCTAACTTTCCATCCCGTAAAGCGATTTTTATGAAACTTTGCATACTTATGTATTTTGACGAGCTGAATCGATTGGTGAACACTGCAAATCTGTATCTTTATTATTTGTCGAGTTATCGCCGATCGAAATTTTGAACAAAAATACAAAAAAATTTCAAAATTTTAAAAATTTGCTAATTTGTTATATAAGGCACCAGAACCGCTAAACTGAAGAGAATTTTTAGATATCTCGTGTAGTTTTTGAATTACAGGCCCTTAAAGTTGCACTTCGAAAAATACCAAAAATCGACGTATCTCGAAAAATATTAGAGATCTGACGATGCGCTCTGCTGCAATGGGTTTCTTAGCGCTTATATTATAAAGAAATGTAATAAAAAAATATTGCAATTTTAAGTGAGGGTATTCCGTGAGTCAAATTTTTCTATCGGTATGTGAATCTGTATTGAATGATTAACAATTAGTATAGTGTACTTGTTAACAGAATGGATAGTGAAGCAAGTTTATGAAATAAGACTATACCAGAAGGGAAAAGAGAAAAGGCAATGAAGAAACTGAGAGCGAGATGAAGAATGTGGCAGAAATAAGAGGACGAAATGGAATGGAGCTAAGAAGTATATGTATGTTAGAGTATTAGTAATATACAGAAGGAAGAACGTCACAGAAACCTCGAAAGGTAGAAAGGATTAGGAAACAGTAAGTCAGAAAGACTAAAAGTGACCCTAATTTTGTTTATGGACTAACTGCTGTAGTCATATGTCGCCTCATGAATGGATGATTATGAAATTATGTAAACAACACAAACGACCATTGTTTTCAGTGGAATTCGAACCCACGACTCCTGGCGTGCTAGGCTAGTGACTGCCAATACGCCACCGAGATCTTCCCTAATTTTTTTTTTAAATTAAGTTCTTGCTCTGCATCTTAAATCGCACCAAATTTCTTTAAAATAATTAAGGATTGTTTGCTAGCAGTTAAATACTTAGTCAATCACTAGTCATCCCTAGACAATTGTACACACTAACAAACATTTGATTAATGATTTAAAAACATGTATTCAGAAGTTTCTAAAATTGGAGTTCAGTATATTTAAATTTACTCCGAATTATGAGGTGTTCCACGGTGGTGGAGTACACGCGAAAGTGTGAAGTATTGAGCGAGCGAACCGCGCGAACATCGAGGCTTTTAATGGTTATCAGTCGCGCCATACGAGGGTTTGACAGCAGCCAGCTTATACACGAGGACGCTGTCATATTACCTATCTTGACATTTAAACCTTTTGGTTTTACCTGCCAAAATTGTAGCGTCAGCAGATAAGCACATTTACTGTTAAAAATGTGCAGCACCAGATACTGCTTACTCGGAAACCACTGTCATTTAAATATATTGATAACGTGTCAAAGTTAATAGGAGACATGACACTCCACGATGCTCAAATATTTGGTGGACTCAATATTTTTGTCATACGTACATCGTTTTCGGAATATATATCATCACGTTGTATACTCATTTTAAGTTTATATTTTCAACTATAAACAAATTATATACCAACAAAATCAGATAGTATTACAGGATAATGTTGAATAATTAATTGATAAATTAAAATTATTACAAATTATCATTCATAAATTATGAGTTGAATTTCATTCAACATCTCAACATTTTACAGTTTATAAATTATGTTAAATAATAACTTTTCTGGTCTGCTGAACATTTCAATTGCTTTTAAACAATCTTAAATAAATAAGTAATTGAATCCCTGTTAAAACTAAGTAGCTTTAGTACGTTTTATTTTAAATTTAAGAGGTAAATTGTTTCGTTGCTGTAAATCTTAATATCTTCAGAATAGATCATTTTAGATTTCTAGTAGCCTATATGGAAAAGGTACTAGTACCAATGGGACATTTCGTCGTAACGCATTGGATAGTGAATTACGAGATTTCCTTTGCTATCTCAGTTAATTGTGAATTTTTTTAAAGAATACTGTATAACAAGATTTTCCGTTTTGTAGTTGCTATAAAATAACTCAAAGATATATTTTCTTTCCTTAACAGAGCCCCGTTTAGTATAGGTAGATACTTTTGTTTATAAGTTATTTAAATATTAATTTATGTATGTAGGTACAAAGCTCGAGCGTCAAGTCTAATGCCATATCCAAGCCTCGCCGTTTTTAAAATGCGGCAAAATAACCAAAGAAACACGTTTTCTTATTGCATTCTTTTAACACAGATCCATAGCGTATTCCTTGATATCTTATTTAGCTGTAGAGATATTTAAAAATTAATGTTTCTACGACCACTTAGAAATCTGCTCATTGTATATTTGTTGTTGCTAAAGATATGAGCTACATTGCAAGCATCGTGCGAAATGAATTTGTTTTGTGAGTATTTCAGTACAGGTCAGTTCATTTAAGTGCAGGTGCCATTGCTAGGAAATATTGGAATGGTGAAATTTAATATTAAAATTTAATTAATTTTGAAATAATATTGTGGTCGTAGAAAAAGTATAGTGCACAACTCGCATGGAATGTCCATTTCATACTCGTAGGAAATGAGTACCATTCCATGCTCGTTGTAAAATGTACTATTATATAAGTGAATTTATAGCTTCGGGGTTTCCTCTAGTCATATATCCAAGTCTTGCTGCAAAACAACTGAAAGATACAGTTTCTTATGACAATTTATTTCCTTAATACATTCTCGGTTGGAAATACCTTTACCAAAATTTACCACAGCAAAATAGGTAAATGACATGATGTTAAAATATTAAATTTGTTTTTATAAAACATTAACTTGTTCATAAATATTTTAATCACATTTAAGTCAAGTGACCAGCAAGAGAAGCAAGTGTATGAAATAAATCTGAGGAGACAAATAAAATGGCGAAATGAATTTGATTACATTTCGCGCTTGGTGTTATCAGTCCAGGCACGGTCCAGCGCATTCTGCAGCAACAAGGTTACACGGAACAAGTGCAACACGCATAAATACGAGAAGTCGAGTAATAGATTTACTGCTCCCTGGCTTCTCTTGCGCTGCATGGCTGTCGCTTAACGCCTGGGAGTGCAACTAAACTCCAGAACTTGTGCTGCAACTACCGTCATTTTTCACATGTTTTATTAAATAGGAATTGCTCGAGTTAAGGCTGTGATATTCTGCTTGAGTTTTACAGTGAATAATAAGCATAAAATTGTATTTAGGACCTTGAAACTTGTTGAAATTGTATCGACATTGGGAAGTTTTCTTTTTCGAGAGTTAAATTGAAATAAACATAAATACATGAAATGTTAAATTAATATAGCTATGCGGAAATGTTGGAATTAAATGAAATATAAAAAATTTACTCGTATATTCAATTTTTATATGAAAATATTTTATTTCTATAAAAAGATACAATTTAAAATTTAATATCACGCAATTGTACAGTTAGATTAAAGGACCATCAAAAACAAATTCAAAGGATAATTAAATAATTTTGAAAACACACATTTCGCTACTAAATGACACCATAATTATTTATTAAAACAAATAAATATATCATCACTCCTTTTACCTAGTATGGGTGTAGCATTCTGCTTACGCAGATCTCGGTAAGTGATATATTGTTGCGCATAAAATACTGTTACCAGTCGCCAAGTCATGCCCGCAAAGGTGTTAATGCAAGAGGAAATACAGGATAAATTTTAAACCGTACATATCTGTTATGGGATTCGAACTGAGAATCTCACGATCCATAGTCTGACACGTTACCAAAAGAAACTATTTACCCCATTATTATTATATAATGTACAAACCTATGTCGGGAAAACAAATGAAATGTGGCGCATAGGGATTTCAATGCTATCTTTACCTATTCATTTTAAATAAATCTAAACTGAAATAGAATAATACTGGAACGCGCACTTGTAGGCTTTTATGTAAGCGAAAAACGAGCCTGAGACAGATATATGTCGTGGGCTACCCTTCTTTCTCTATAAATTTATAATTATAAATTAAGCAGTAAAATATGTATACAAAGACATTTTAAATTTTAAAATTGAATCAAAAATATAAATGAATTATATGTAAAATTGTTAAAGGTTTTGCAAAGTTGTCTTCTGGGTGATCTTAGTTAATAATTGGTTTTCGCAATCTTACAATTAAAAACTCGCTTGTTTCTGGAAAATGTGCGTAGTATATCTCCAAGATTGAAAATGTTAATAAAGTTAGTAAAATACTAACATTTAGATAACCAAATGGGTCTTCATATCAATTGTGGCATGCATTTTTAAATTCTGGACACTTAGTCTGTAAAATAAATAAGTAAAAAAAAATCAGCAATATAAAAAATAGCATTGAAATTCCTATACGCCAGAATTGAGTTCTACATCCGCCATATGTACAATATTTTTAATTAATATACCCTATTTTATAAACGATTTAAATTTTAAAAGAGGAATATTAACCTGTGGTTTTCTTTCTATTTACATTATCAGAGGAAACGATATGACCACTGGTAATCACAATTCAAACGCAAAAGTATATCATGTACCGAGATCTATTCTACGCAGTCTGGGTTGTAGGTCCAATTGTCATTGTTGCACAAAAAAGTAATTCCGTTTATCGGAAATAAGTACAAAACAGTGCTCGTCGATAGGCGTTCAAATATCAGGTCGAATTAGTAAACCCATTTATCCGATGTTCGCATTTAGCCAAATGAAAGGAAACACTCCGAGGAATGATTCAGTGCGTAAAATTGAAACGCATCGTTCGCACATAAAATTCTTATCAACGTACTCTTCATTTGTGACGCTCGATTCGATTTCGTATACGATCAGTCGTGTGTGTGGACGGCCCAGCCTCCCATTGGTGGAGAACGGCGAGTCGATTCAGATGAGGGGTGGAGAGAGGGTGTTGATGGCGCAGGGTAGCTGGCTTGAATACAGACTACCTTCAGTAATGGCCAGTCTTAAGATATCTGATTTTATTTCATTATTATTTGGAGGAGAGATATGAATATAACGACTCCAGCAGAAACTTCAACGACCTGATGCTGAAGAATCGTTATTTCGATTGCTAAATTGTTCATAGTTATCCAACTTTCTTATAGACCGGAAAATTTAATATCAGGACGAATCAGCAAACTTTATTCAAGAGTTTTATTCAACTTGCTGGGAAATTAATGCTATCCACATAAAAAATACTCATGAGAAAAGATGTATCTACAATTAAATTTCAATCAACGAAACCTAAATGCCTCAATCAAGAACAATGTACGTGCTAGAACAAATTAAGTTGATTTTCCGTACTTTTATAAAAAAATAATTTAAGATTGTCTTATGAGGTAGATACATAAAAAAATATTTTTTTTACGGGTAACTTAATACTTACAGTTTTTGAAAAATAAAATTAACCTATCTATCTGAGTAAATATGTTACCATTAAGTCAAATTAACTAGGTAATTAAAGAATAATGCCTTATTAAATTGTAAAAATTTTGAATATTCTTAACTTAATTATCTGTTACCTGGGTCGGCCTGCTTCGGTAAATGGTTCGGCATAGCGTCAAATCAAGTGTCTATATAATATAACAATAATTTAAAACTACATGTTTCAATAATAATATATATTTGTACAAAACCGTACGTAAAGGTAGGAAAGGAGCATACTCAAGTAATGTGTAATTGTATTTTTGTGTTATGTAGTCGAAGGGTATGAAGATAAGGAAGATAGTCTCTTCCAAATAACACCGTCGGTACAAGTTGAGTCCACGTGATCCACAACGTTCAGACAGCGTTTGTAAAACGACCTAGATTACATCTTAATGCCAACTAAGATTTTATCTTAATGTAAGCCAGCGGACCATTTCATTTGATTAGTTCGGCAAATTGTGAAGAGAATTCGTTTCCCTGCAATTGATTTCCTTCGATTTTCCGCGAAAGGAAAATAATGCACGGAAAGAATTGTAGCCTGGCCCTTGAATCTGATGAAAATAATTGGGTTTGTTCAAAGGAAAGTGGGGCGAAACAATAGACGACATCCACGAAGTATAAATGCTATACCAATAGAATATAAAGAAACATAAAATCTCGGGAAATTTGTATTGAAGAGAACAATAAAATTTATTACACTTTTTCAATAATGTATCACTAATATTACAGATGGAAGTACTATGCGCTGACATTATTTCATTAAAAAGTTCTGGTTATTTCCATACAAGAACGACCGTTGAAATTGAAAATCTATTTAGAGTAACAATTTGCAGATAACTGAATTTAAATTGATTACTCTCGTGATGATTAAAGGCCGAGACTTGAAATTTCTATGCAAATGGTGCTCTGGCTGGTCATCAACAATGGATTTGTTCAGCAGCGTCAGCATCGATAAAATATGCATCCTAAATCACTACTTTCATCTGCAGAAAACGGAGAAATAAATCATTCTGCATTCTAGATTCGTATTCGTATGTTAAACAAAACATGCGACGACTACGTAACTCACCCTTCTTCGTTTTCTCTGTACTGATATTTATTTTCTGATGGGTGCAAAACATATCTCCTACCAAGTTGTTCAGATCATATTTATCTGCTCTATTTGACATTTTGTCTTATTACTTACACTCAAATTGACTCAAAAGAATAGTAATTAAATATGAAGAAATTAAATGTATCAAATCAATATAATTAAACAATTACTAATATCTATGAAATCGTAATAGACTTTTGGATTAAGTTTCGTAAATATATTTTATATAAATACAACGTTTAGAAGAAAATTATAAGGTAAGTAGAACTTGTGTTTCAGTCAAATACAAAAAATGTTTGCTTATTGACATAGGCAAAAGTAGGAATTGTGATTTGACATTTAGCAGAAAATCTTAAAGCCAGTTATTCAGCTACAGTTTAAGCTTAAAAAGAAAATAAATGTATGAAAAATGAGATAACAAGTGTCTTTGGTTTTTTTATGTGGAAAAAATTACTTAAAAGTCATTTTCATTTTACTTACTTGGCAGGTAACGTTTGAATTTGACATAACGAATGAATAATATTATATTCGCCGAACTGTCAATATTATTTCATTAGCAATAGGAACAAAGGTCATTACTTGGTAAAAAAAAGTTTTAATTGTAGGTATATTACTTGATAGTTGTGGATAAAATAAAATAAAATATTTTTACAGAATTTGATCAAAAAGTCTTCAAAAATTTTACTATGAGTGCTGAAAGTTTTTCAACATAGTTATGAAGTTCTTTGAAGATAAATTTACAGTCTGCAAGTATTTTCCGCATATAAATATTTACAAGTCTTGAAATTGTAATTAAATTACTACGAAAATATGTTACAACATATGCAGTTATACCATAGAAATTTTATAGTGCGTGTCACTATAAACTAATGCTAGAATATATTAGAACCATTGCTACTTCTTGGGTGGGCTTACTTAACTTATTTCAATAATGAATTTAAATTGTTTTATCAGCTATTAAAATAATGAGATATTAAATTTCTGTAATGATCCTAACATTGTTTTATGTACATTAGATTATGTGAAACAGTAAAAGCAAACAATTTTATTAATAATGATAAAAGTTTTATTCAATAAAGCATAATCACAAACGTTCGTTTCACAGTAAAATAATTTAATTTTTCATTGCATGCTCTGCTATTAGCAACACAGTTGCAGATGCGATTGCAAGCGAACATACGACTAAGCGCTAATATCACTGAAACATTATGTGTGTCATTATAACTAGATAACGTATATATAATGATAACGTCTACTCTACAAATCATTACTTCTTATACAGTGAATGGTTCTAAAGTGAATTTTGATGACAAAGAATATCTGCAACGTTCGATTCCATGTGTGGGATTGTTTTCACGATTTATGAAGGCTACACTATTTAAAATTACTTTTTATATTACCTATATTTATAAAATGGCAACATATATGACAGGTTTAAATGAGGTACATTAAAAAAAACTACATGTACATCTAAACATACAAAATATATCAGAAACTAATAAATTTCATTTTTCAAAAAGTATTTTTGTGTTTGTTAAACACTTTAAATTTTGGTAACTAAATGGGCGCATTTTTAATACTGAGAAACCTTTGGTTTCACATTTTTCTTGTAAAGTGAATAGGAAATAAAAACTTCTAACAATAATTTAAGAGTAAGATATTAATTTAAAAAGCATATTTCTTTATAGTTTTATCAAATGAAAACATGCATTTCGGACATATCTGTTAAAGACAGTTAAACATTACCCCACAAAATGGAGTAGCACGAACCCAAAAACACAGTCAACCAATAATCAATCTCCTCCAAACATACTTATTCTACCCCACCACTTTCGTCTCGTCCCCATTCATACATGCACACGGCACATCTATTCTTCACGATACTAATTCTTAATATTGTTTGCACCTCTAAGGGCCGGTTTATCAATCAACTGTTATGTTATTGTTATGGTAAACCTCCTGTTAAATGTAGAGAAATATGTATTATTTATGTTGCTGTTAGTTAACATTTGATTAACAGTCAATTGATAAACCGGCCCTTAGATATTAGATACATGAATGTATGTATACATTGGGTATTTCAAAGAAAATCCAATGTGAAACTATTCTACTTACAGTTATGTACCTAAAGTTTGGCCTAGTGAACTTATAGTAAGTATATAATGCCCAAGTTCGTTTAACAGATCCAGTCGAAATCGTCTAGTGTTCTCCCATGAATACGTAACACAGTCAGGGTTATGAACAATCAAATAGGATTAAATTTAGTTGGGGTTAACTCTGTCTTGATTATGCTAATAATTACAATAGCCCCAAGATGTATATTACAGTCACGAAGGTAATATTTATCTCTTTTTGCTACATGAAAATATATGTGAAATACGTAGTGGCTTAAACATCCTTGGAAGGGCCACGTTGCTTCTTTGGGGATCAGTCTTAATTATTTTGCAAATATCTCTTTCCATTTTTTACATACATGTATACATAACTTCACGCTATGTCCCACTCAGTGGGGAAGTACGAACCCAGAAACACAATCAACCAATAATCAATCTCCTCCAAACATTTTTATTCTGACACACCACTTTCGTCTCATCCACATTTATAGTGCGATTCCTAGGTAATCGTCAATTCTTAATGGAATCATTCGTTCACGCAACAAACCATCAATTATACCCAACCACTTGTAATATGGACACCCACGCAACCGTTCACCTTCAATCTCATCCGTAGTTTCACCAACCATTCATTTGACATTCTCTTAATATGCCAAACCACCTCAACTTTTTTAAAACCTATTTTCTTAGGTTAATCTTTTGCTCCTGATTCACATTGTAACATATCTTCTACTGTAGTATTGTGTTTCCTTTTTCTCCTTATATTTCTCAACCATTTTGTTGCTTTGTTTTTCTTACTATGTCTTCTCCTTCCTAATCCTTCTCTATTTCATAATTCATACTTAATCGGTATTCATTTTCTGTTACTTGGTCCTTCGATCCTTTTATTCATTTTCGTTGCTGTTATTTATAATTTGTAAGAGTAGTATTGGATTCTTGTCACCTATGTGATAAATAAATCCAGCAGAAAAATAAGGAATAACTTCACTAGGATGCTTATAGAATACTTAGAACCTACATTCCGAAAACCTCTTTTGTATTGTAATGTAAAGAGTTGATGCTTAATTTGTTTATTGGAAGAGTTTTTCTAAGAACTGCATTTCTCGTAAAATTGTCATGGACAAAATAAAGTCGAGTAAAAAGTGTGCGTCAGAAAGAGCAATAAATTCGTGAAAACATCAATAGCACTAGCACAGCGCAGTTCTGTTCACGGTAGTGTATTTCTAAATGTAATTATTCACAGGACCTGAAGGTGAATTGCATAGCGATAAACAACTCACATTTAAAGAGTCTGCGCGAGCCGAGAGAAAAGTTGGCTCATTGCGTTGTCAGTACGCGTGACGTTGGACCCGTCGGAGCGAATGCTAGAATGCTACTGACAGTAAAGGAAATAATTGAATCACACCCGGGCAGTAAAGCGAATGCAGTTTTAATTTGTAGTTAAAAACAGTAATGTTTGCTTTATGCGCGATTTTATTACACAAAGTACGTGTCGCCCGTGGTTTTATGGAACAAAGCGGGCGCGGACATTTTATTCTTTAATTTGTTAAATCTACTGGAATTTTATTTAAACGATAATTTCAATAAGTGCTCGATAAAATCAGCCTTTTATGGGCATCTTTCTACGAGCGTAGCGGACACACTGCATGGAACATGCAAATTTTAGGTTTATGGCCTCGTAACTATGTTTTCAATAAGATACTGAATGTATGAAATAGTTTTATGATTTTTGTTATAAGTTCCTTTGTACATAAATAACATAATTGCCCATTTTTGATGGAGTGCTCTACTTTCGAAGATCTCAGTAAGAAGGAAAGATCTTTGTCAGGGGTAATCAAAAATGTAAAATGGGAAAATCTCAAGGTCCAAAGTCCAATGTATTACCTCGGAGCTATTTACCCCATTAAATATATATGATGCACATAATATCAAATATAATAATATGAATTACAAATTCTTATGGATGCCGTGTCAGTTTTCCAAATATTTATTGTATTTTTAAATATCTTCTCTCATAATAATTATGGACTCAATTCCTGTGTATTTCTTATAACATTATTATTTATTTATCCTCTCTCTTTTCCTTACTAATCTATCCTTTAAAAAACCAGAAATCAATAATATTTAAGAAAACATCGAAAGTAAATCTAAAGAAAAATATATTAAGCAATGCCTGAATTAAATACATATTATATTCAACAAATTCTAGTCTATGCCAGTAGGATATTCCAGGATATTACATGTGATTTCAAAAGAAAAAAAGAAGGTTCAGGTATACTATGAAAGAAATGGTCTCTCAGTATTAAAAGTTTCTGGCACAACCAAATATCAAATCAACAGTTGTGGTCCGCTACAAAGCAAGAACTGATGGGTGAAACAATTAGGAAAAAAAAGTGGAAGTGGATTGGACACATTCTGAGAAAAAATGAAAACATTGTTATAAAACAAGTGCTAGTTTACCGACCACCTGGAAAAAGGGAGCATGGGAGGTCCAGCAACACATGGAAGAGAAGTCTTGAAAAAGAACTGGAAAATGTCGGTAAAACATGGGCTGAGGTAAAACCAATAGTAAAAGACCGGAAAAAATGCAGGCAACTAGTTGACACTAGGAGCAAAGAGAAGTAAGTATTAAAAGTTGGAAGGAAAAGACAAATGAAGATGAAGAATCAGTGACAGAAGTAGTGAAAAACAGGGATTCAGTTATCCAAAAACAAGATACAATGACATAATATTGTATATGCCAAGGTACATATTTTGATCTAAAAATGAATAAAGAAGTAACATGGACTAGTTATCAGCAGAAGAATGAAGTTGTATTTTTTGTTCCAGAAAAGAGGAAACATTGGAAAATCTAATACTATATTGCAGAGAGACAGAAAGAAAAATAAGATAAATGGAATTATTGTATAATCAAATGTATTATCGCAAACCTAATAATATTTGCTTTCGTACGTTTTTCTCATGTAGATTCTAAGCCGAAAGACAAGAATAAATATTTATTTATAATAAACCATGCAAAGAAAGATATTTCAGGATTTTTTAGTTAATTTAAAAAATTAAATAAATAAAGGAACTAAGATTAGAATAAGTTTCTCGCGGGAAGTGTGGTTCATCTTGATCCATAAATTTCAATTGCATATGCATCACATGCATACAATTTTATTGTGTAACTTACAAACACATTCACTTTATAATGTGACTGAATACCGGTTTGATAAATTCTAGTACAAAACAAAATAATGAAAAAAGCGGAAGCGAAAGATTACCGGAAGCGAACCGTGAACAGAGCCATTATTTCTACCTCAGCGGAATCACCAAGCCCACACATACAATCTACACAAAAATCAAGCATTAAGACGGCGTGCAGCAGCAGCAACCTCGGCGTAGTGGCTCGATCTCGAGGAGGTTGATGTCGATTCCCACCGCGAAGTACGAATACGATCGCGACCCCCACATTGTAAAAACAATTCGCGTCAGGTTTCCTCTGATACAGACATTCTGAGCAGGTCTTTCAATTTCAATACGTATTTTTATTATTCCTTTCAAATGATATTATTTCAAACGAAATATATTTTTACATTTACGATACGCATTACAGCATATTAATGCCTTTGAAATTTGTAAACTGCACGAGTTCTAAATCACAGATTACTTTTCATAAAAATAATGCAGGTTTATATGCTGTTCTTATTATTTCTTTCCTGAAACATTCAATTTGTTAAGAGTGGGTTTTTTTGTCAGATATAAGGTGTGTTTAATATCATAGTTATAGTTACAGTTACAGACTTCTTCAAAGTTCTTTTTAAAAGTACATATGGTATAATATACAAGGATTATTAATAATAGTCATTTATATTAACACAAACATTCAAAGTTTACACAAATTAAAACTATTTATTAAAGAATTATATATTTATTATAAAAAAGTATAGGGTCTTCAACGTCCTTTTTACATAATATTAATAAAGGAAAATGGTGGAAAACTAATGCATTTGTTTCATAATGTCACAATGCCTAGGGTTGTTATAACAATGTGGATAAGAAATTAAAAATGTATATTAAATTAAAACATACAGTAAATTTGGCTAGATATAACTAAAAAATAATTATTTTTTAAAACATTGTATCAATTATTTAATTTGAAAATTAGAAATAGCAATTCCTGGATCAACTTTGTTTCTTTGTAAGAACTGTGTTAACTATAAATCTTACAATCTTAGTACCCACCAAAAATATTGTACAAATCTTTTGCTTGAATTTAGTTCCCTCTATATAAATAATTATTAATTTTCGTCTAATAATTTTGTATCTAGAAAATGTCGACAATTTTCGAAACCAACAGCTTAACCAAATGAATGTAAATATTTGTAATTTAAATATTGATAAGACGTCTAAAATAAGAATATAAATAATGTATATAAGGAGTGCCTAATTTTATATAAGCTGAGAAAAAAATTAGTCAATGTCTCGATTAGATTTGGATGATTTACGCTCTGCACAGTAGTGGGTGTCACTGATGGCAGTTCATTAATTTATAGTGGGTGGCGACACAAGTGATTTGTGGGAAAAACGCCCACTTGCCTGGGTGTAACTCTGTAACGTAATCCTTGTTCAAATCGAAAGCTAAAATATTTATATTACTGCACATCATAATTGGTCAAGATGTGTTTTATTTCATTTTAAAGTTCTATACCTCTAGAAAATTCCCGTTATATTTTTTCTATCTTTGTTTAACTTATAATGTGATTAATTAAGTTTGTTGAATTTAACTTTCGCACTGCAGAACTATTCTATTATAATACGATTATATACCGAGTGTCCCACGTAAATGTTGGCATAGGCAGTTAACATGTAAAATCAGTTTTTTGTAAATAAAAAGTGTCCGGCACAAAATTATGCATCTAAATTTTATATCACAATACTGCCAATATCCCAAAATCTTATTTAATACAGATTACTTTATTTTGATACTGCAATTTAATGAAATTAATAATAATAATTCCTAATTTTCCGCCTACTCTTTTTATTGCTACTGGCGTATAGTGCCTTCAATTTGTTTTAAATATTTTAATATGTCAGTGTCAATTTCTGGCGATAGAAACCAGAAACCATTCAGCGTTCATTCCTGTGATGTATTCAGATGTTTGTCTTGCACTGCGCCCCCATAATACATTATAATAATATTTAGACGGTTCTCGACATTTAATATATTCATGATGACAGTGACAGATTAAAATATTTTAAACAAATTGCAGGCACTGTACGTCAGTAGCAATAAAAAGAGTAGGCGGAAAATTAGGAATTATTATTATTAATTTTATTAAATTGCGGTATCAAAATAAAGTAATCTGTATTGAATAAGATGTAGGGATATTTGCAGTATTGTATTTGCCGCACACTTTTTATTTACAAAAAAACTTATTTTACATGTCAATTGCCTATGCCAACATTTACGTGACACACACGGTATACGAGTATATATAATCAAGGACCTTTCTACAATAAGACGTAAGATGAACACAAATTTCACTGATTGTTTCTTATTCATTGCTATCCTTCATACATCCTGTAGTGTAAAGTTCCTCTTTTCCAATATTGTTATATTATGAATAATAAATAATTATAAAATATGATATAAATTTATTATAGGAATAGGGTGTAAGTAGGAAATCCTTTTCATTTTATATTCGTAACTATTAAAATTACCATTTTCGATATTGGTATTATAGGTACTTCAAAAATTTATTTCATATTCAATCCTGTCGTTAAATACTTTATCGTTTATTTATATAAAAGTAATTATTTGCAAACAGTAAATTAAATATTCTAATTTCCTTATATTTATAGAAGTACTTGCAAATAGTAGTAAATCCATATTTTCTTTATTGCTTTAAAGTTCGTTAATAGCTTGTAACTTCTCGATTGAAAACTTCATTACTTATTCATTGTATTCGTACATTCCATAGATATTATTTATGTAAATGCACTATATAAATAATTCATAATAAATTTGTTCAATTCTCTCACCATTTTGAATTATTGAAATGGCCATCAAGCGCAATAAAATTATAAAACTAGGTGAAATATATAAAGGAATATTACACGTCCTCGTCATCCTTTCCCATCCTATATTATCTAGAATAAATTTGCTGCATATAAATTCTGAAATTTCAGAAAGTACCCACTGGTTAACCCAAGTTCACTTTCAATTTTCTCAAATAGGAGGGAACATAAAACCCAAACACATATATCAGAACCATTGTCGATACTTCTTCGCGAAAGGAAGTGGAAGTGAGCCCTGGCGGAAATGCAGCATCAGGGTAAAAGAGGTCGCAGAGCGAGATTCGTCCCTGTGTTAACTACTTTAGATGCATAACGCAAGCTGCAGGTGGTGGGAGCGACAGAGACCGAGGTACATCTCAGGACGAACGGAATTTTGACAAACTGATGCGTGACTGATTTTTCTTATTAGGTTTACTGTATCGGCTCCGAACAAATGTTTATCGTTTTGTAACGGAGTTAGGTAATAATGGATGGAGAGTATAAAGTCGTGTAAAGGTAAAATGGTTCTTCAGGAGCCCTTAAAACAGAGCGTTTTTGACAAATGGAAGCGGGCTGAGATTTTACTCCCAATTCTTTCAAGAGTGTTTTCGCAGATTCATTTAATATTGAACGACTTTTATACGTTTCACTCTTCAAAATCTACGAAGTATAAAGCACTGAAATGTGGTAAAACTGGAACGTGCACTAGACGAGAGAGAAAACAATCAACGGGTATCTCTATCCTATCCATGTACGTTCGAAAAGTTTGTATAGTATTGTAACTAGTGATATTTACCCGAAAAAATTAACGGAATTTCCTTCATCTACTATCCGCGGATAAAAATTTTGTTAAATTTTGTTGCGGATTTTTTTTGGATAATTCCCGGGTATTTGCCGGGAAATTCAAAAAGATATTTGACCATGATGCCTGCTCGTATCACAAGTTATGATTAAACAGATATCTCCAGTGGTTTAGTGCGTTTTGGATCATTAATTAGAGATTATTATAAAAACAATGTTAACAATAAAATAAAAGAAAAAGAATTTAATTTTAATTCATCTTTGAAATTCCTTGGGAAATTCCCCAGGAAATTGTACAAAATGGAATTTTCCCGTATCTTAAAATTTCGGGAATTGACCCATCTCTCATTGTATCCCCATAGAAATGGTATGAGCCTTTAAATGTGAAACGTTTTCTAATATAAAAATCTATCAGGGATAAATAATATTTATGTTCTAAATTAAACTCATCTAGTTTGCTACATTGCATTGGTATAAAGTAGAAGAAATCTAGCGAAACCAACGTGCTGAGGAATAAATTCTAATGTCTTTGTATAAAATCTAACAATCAGATCGATGTTGAATGCAGGAGAAGGTAAGTGAAATAAATTTCCGTGATCCCAATACAGCTCAGCTGCGTAGATTAGATACGGAACCCTATTTGGACGGGTGCCTAGACACAACTGCTTTATCAACAGATTACCATTTAAATTCACAGCGGCTGCACGAAAATCAATTTTACCCATTTGCACTCCCTTTCTTTACACGCCATGGACACTTAACATTTGCATTATACTCAGAAAATAATGTTTGTCAATGTGACAGATACGTTTATATTTATCTGTTTGTTCTACAAATATTACATATTTAATATACTTTACAAAAAAATGTATTGATCTATCCATAAACGACGTCGCATTATTACACCATAAAGTAAATATAATTTAAACAACATGAAGCTACAGAAATACTCACAGTGTCAGTTTTTTTTTAAATCAAAAGAAACGTTTTACAACAAAAGACACAGCACAACAATATATTAAATATCGGCGTTATTGTCATAATTGCTTAATTAAATATACCATTCTTTGACTTTTATCATCGTGAGTTCTTTCTAAACTAGAACCGAATAAAGCTACTAAGTATAAAAGTATTGTTTTAAATTAGAGTGGACCCGTATAATAGATTAAGCTGGGTTCACAGCTTTCCAATTATTAATTGCGATTAACAATTACAATTAAAATTGTATTTTGACTTATGGGAACCAATGCTTAGTGCTCATATCAACACAATTAAGATGTTAATTTATAGGTACAGATTGAGAAACTTGTAAACTCCAAACTTTCCAGTTACAGTAAGTGGGATAGGGATATCATGCTCTTTGTTTCTGTCAGAAATGTAAAAAAGTATTACCTAACCTTATCAGATTTCCACATAAATTATACTAAATACTTAACTTATCACTATACAATTAAATTATTGTACTAATTTCTCATTTCTTCATTATTATTACAAATTTGTTTTCCTAATGAAAAGTAATCTTCAATAATTTGAAACGTTGTATTTAAATAAAATACTTATACAGAACTTAGTCCGAAAGTCTTTCATAATAAAATAGATTTAATAAGTTGAAAATCAAAGAAACAAATGAAAAGATTGTTGCTGAAATATTATAAAAATTCCACATTTCAAAATACAACAGATGCATAAAAATCTTCTTCAAGAAACACAAGTAAATAACATAGAAACAGTAACTAAATAATAAAAATCTTTTGATTTAAAATAGTTTTAGAATGTATCAATTTTATTAGTACATCCAAAAGGAGAGAGTTTAAGAATTTAGTTAATATGGTGTAGCTATTTGAGCGTTTGATTATTTTGTTACAGCATTGCATTGTAATTACGTAAAATAAATTAAATAATAATAAATATTCGTACACACCTATTTATAGGTAATGAAATATTATAATAATCATAAAACATAATTTAAAATAATATAAATACCATATCAATATTAACCTTTTCTCAGTAGTGATAATTTATGTATTACTATTAATCCAATAATAAAATTGCAAACCAAATGTCATATTTAATCATGAGAACAAGAACACATATCTTATTAATAAATAGCGTACTTATTAATCCAATCAAAACTGTAAGAACTATTACACATTTCACATCCAACATGCAATTAGTTGAAAACGATAATTTTCCATTGAATAAACACTGAAATTATCAAGCATACAAGCATCAATGACAATCGTAACACAAACACGAACAGTAGTTAAGCAGATATATCCGAGAACCTTGAAAGTGAGAGCCGTAGAAACAAGAGAAGCATAGACGGTGATGACGCTCTGAAAAGTCTCTCAGAATCGCTTCAAATTTTATCATTGTTATTTATTATTATTATTTGTTACAATGTCCTACAAGGTGTACGCCCACTTACAGGATAACGAGAAAAATACAATAAAAATATTAAGGAGAAATATGTCGATAACATTATTGTTAAAAACATTTATATACTTTGATTTATAAGAAAGTATAATATATAAAATTAAATTAACAAATAATTTTTTTTTTTACACTGAAACTAAAAGTATTGTCTTTGACCCGCGGCCAGAAAAGTTTTCCGATGCCTGAACTAGAATTACTTTTTTGTTTTTTTATGAGAAATTGAATGAAAGTGAATGTTTAGATAAAAGTTCATACCGTACTAAATATGAATTAGAATTCCTGGCTTTGATTCAGATTGAATTAAAGTTGCAGCACCAACAACTCAATGTCGAGTTAGCTTAATGTTCCTAATGAAATTAAGTTCACTCGAACTAAATAAGTAAAGTGCGCTGGTGTACAAAAACAAGAAAACAAAACAAAAAAGTAGAGCAGCTACGTCTAGTACACCCCTGGCTACCGTAGATTCCGTATTGATCAGTTGGCCCCTGTTTATCTCGCACTTAGATCTAAACTCGCAGCTTACTGCCAACGAAATGGATTTACAGCAAGCCCCCAGATACGCGCGTGAGCCTAGGGGCCCTGGATTGCGCCCGCCGGGCCCCACTTACTTCAAACTCACTTGCTGGATGTGACGATCACTAGCTTCCGCGACTGTCGTGCAGTCATTGCTCGGTGTACACACACAGAACTTCGCGGAACATTTATTTTACATTTTGAATGCTCAAAAACTCGATAAACAAATAATATCAAATTTAGAAAAGCTTTTGGTTTAACGTCTGTAGAAAATTTATTATAATACAACATAAACCAAAAGTCAAAACTTGTTTCAATGTAAGAATTAACCAATGCAAGTGGGTGGGATTTAAGATATCTATGGAGTCCCTCACTGAAACCAATTTAATGTACTCAGTCAATATAAGAGGCTACATGGACTTTTGACAAGACTGACCATCAATTTTTAATACGCAAATTCGAATTCTTTGGTTTATCTAAGTTGGTTCACCGACTATTGGTTCACCGGTTAATCAGTTACTCATTGATACCCTCAAAAATTGATCCCCCGGACAATATCAAAAAGAATTTATATTCATAATTACATACATCGTGAAGATGATAAATAAATTATATATTAATCAGGTGGGTAGTATGTATTCGAAAAAGTTCCATTAAAAATGAGTACTGTGATTTAAGTTCATTGTGCGTAAGTCATAGGTTACCAACGCCTAGTCCAACAAAATGAAGTAAATATTGTTATTTAAAATCGGTTAGTAATATTTCAGTTTTGGACTTTTAAAAGTTAAAAGGTCCTATCGTTCACTTTTCAACTGGTCGAAAAGTTGCCACTTTATAATTTGGAAGATCAATGCACATTTGATTATTAACTGATTGTGAGCAATAAAGGCTTTTTTGTACAAGCACCAAAAATTCTGTTGATTCTTCTGTCACTTGCCCTAGTTCTTGTGGAATAGAATTCTTTAATTCATTTTCAGAGTCAGTCATTTAGGTATTCAATAATTATGACAAAAGTATAAAAAATACTCTAAATCTCAGTATTTATTCTTCTTACATAAGCAACTTTTCGTCTCATACTTAAACCTTCTTCAGGGTTAGTAAGATCTTACTATAAGTGAAGTTCATTCTTAATTATGACTAAATATATATATATATTTAACAGATTGAAAATTTTATGACAATCTGGCGGACCCGGTAGGCAGTCGTTCTGTCACAGACTTCGTTATGTATAAAATTCTGGTGTTCTCCTAAACGGCTTGATAGATTTTGATGGGATTACCTGGATGGTCAAATACATAAGTCCTGGATATAAGTAAGAAAAATAAAAAAAAATTGGATCTCGACAAAGGCGCTACCTACCCCACAAATATAAAAAAAATGTCATCAAGATCGGTCTTGCCCTTCAGGAGGAGAAGAATTACAAACACACGCACACCGTAATTTTATATATAAAGATATATAAATGTCATACCAAAATTGTTTATTAAACAAAAATATTTCACTTCAAAAAGCAAACGTTAAAAGCTTATGCAATGAAACACTTTCCATCCCAGTATCAAAGTGTAACTCAATTTTTATATCCGTTTCTTAGAATGATGTATGTAATTAACATGGAACTGATTTGTTTGGTACATATTTTTATTTAAATAAAAATAAACAATTTAATTCTCCCGAAGTATGAAATTAAAACATACCTAGCATAAACATATCACTTAGATAAATCATACTTATAATAATAATCTGCGTAGCCGAACTGTATTATAAACAAAATTTAAAATTTTCAAGAAATACTTCATTCTTAATTTTCAAGTGTTTGCGATTCCCAATTTCTGTTCGATGTGGAGCAAGCAACATTATTTTTGTAGGTGTAAAAGTTTGCGATCGAAATGGTCCTTAGTGAAGTAGCAAAAAGATTTAATATAATTTGGTGTGAAGTAAGCAAGTTTAGAGTGTAACAAAACGTTAGTAAACACAATATTGCAACACAACACAAGAGAGGAAGGAAAAGACAACGTAAGTATCTTTAGGAATCCCTTGTCCCTGCGCGGCCCCAAGGCTTCACTTCATCCGGACCCTTGGCTGCGTCCTCGTCCCAAGGCCTTCGCCCCTTCTCCGTGTGTTACTTTGTGAAGCTACGCGGAACTTTGCTCATTGGATCTACAGAAGAGCAGACTCTTGTTAATGTTTGACTCGAAAACAATACTTCTGGGCATTTGGGTATGTAACGCACTGCCTACTATGTTGCTGCTAAAAGCCCCCGGATAGATTTCAGAAGAGAGGATCTGTTTGTTTAGCGCATTGTTTGGAGGACCTTTATTTATTGTGAAATGTTGTTTGTATATTGTTCCCTTAATATACACAAATAGCTTGCTGAATTAAATGTTTTCATTTCGAGATAATTAATCACAATAGACCGAAATACTACATGTAATCTATACTATCATAGCCTTCGTTCGACTTTGCCATTATAAAACAATAGCGAATATGCCCTATATGTCAATTTGTAACTTTATTTTAATTAAGCACATAAAGCTTTTTCGTATATACCTGATTAAAATATAACAAACTATATTTGTTGCTGTATCAAAATAATCCATACACATTTTAAAATTATTATTTCCAGATTCTGTGTACTCTAATTTTAAATACTATCCATTGTAATATACAAGTTGTTTGAAAAAGCAGTGATAAGCTTCTGGTAGAACAATTTTTTTATAATTCTGATTCGACAATCCTAATGCAAAGAATTTGTACGGTCCTTCGTAAAGCCACACGAAGCCAGCAAACTTTTAAATGTGCGATTAGAATTAAATGATTTTTTAAAATTTTTATTATGAAAAATCATTGCTGTTTACTTTCAAGAAGGATTGTGTAAAATTGCATATAACTAATTGTTTAATATTAATAAATTAAGTTTTTAACTTCACTTCATACGTATTTTTCACATTTGGTTACACAACAAATTAATTCTTTGAAAAGTAAATAATAGATTATTATTATATGAGGGATTACGATAGTCATTATTCACGAAGATGAAGTTTGCGTCGTAGGCGAGTGCTGCAAATCATCCGAGTGAATAATGGCCTTAATCCCGAATATAATGCTGTACTTTTTCCACTTCTGTAAATTTTGAAATCACTTTTGAAGATGATCTAAATTCGTTGAAAACATACGTTGAAATACGTCAACATAAAAATACACAATGACAATTGACAACATATCAACTGTCAGACGGCCGTTGCTAGGTGATCTACATCACGTCTTTAAATTAACAGTGAAATATGGTTTTCTGGCCTGTGTAATTTCGCTTTTATATTTAATGAAAATCTACAAAATTATTTTAGAATTTATTGGCGAAATGCGTAATTGCAAAGCAATGAAAATATAATTGAATTCACTTATGAATATTTAAAAAATTTAATAACCAATAAATCTTCGTTAATTGCAGCATCCAATAAAGATAATTTATTATGGTCACTTTTAATGTTTATTTTAAAATGTTATTGTAGCCATCATAAAAAAGCTATGTGAGTTTACAAAAACTTTATGAGTACTCAACCCATTTTAATTATTAACGAACTGTTCGAAAAGTTGTTTTATTAGCACCTAAAATTGAAAACACCTCTCAACTGAAGCAACTACTCTTGCTTTACTTTATTCTAAAGTGCATGTTGCACGGAATAAAACAAGAGCACTATTTGCAATGATTCCTGTCATGTTTATAGGTTGGTAACGTAACTGTACAAGTGTGAAATGCTTGTTAATGTACGGATATTTGAAGTAACGGTAAAGAATTTAACGGTACGTAATGAAATATCTGATGATAATGCAAATAAATAACACGTTTACATTAGCAGTTCATAAGTCTAATTGATTTACTTTAATTACTTGGCACGTATTTAGTAGCTGCCCTGGCTGCAGTGCTTTTAATTAATACACGTGTAGTGTTTATTTATTTCTTTTGCACAGTTAAAGGCTGTGAAGTTTGAAACCGCAAGAATGCCCGATATTAAAACTGTTTTCATTACCTAATTACACCATGTATATAATATAATAAATTACTACTAGTACACAATGTGTAATTGACAATGTACAGGATGAGTTTTTTATAGCAACCAATCAGTTTTGCTGGCTAACTAATAACTTTAGATAAAAATAAATACACAAACTTATACTGCAAGAAGGGGGATATAATTGTAATTGATAAACTAAAATTATTAGGGGGATATGACGGGAGGAATAAAAGTTGTACTTTTATTAGAATGGATAACCCGAAGTATTACAGAAGGTCACAATGTTCAAAGAAACATTAACATTAATAATATAAAAATTAAAATTTTAGATAGGTCGATGGACAAAAGAAGTTTTGTTTTTTTTATTGTTACTGCTGTTAACAAAGGCTTTATATTGACAAACATTATCGACAAATTGATGACATGAGTATCAATACTAAAAACAATAACTTATTTTGTTCAACGGCTACCTAAAGTTTTATTTTCCATATTAAAAATGTGGATGTTTCTCTAAACTTTGTGATCTTAATTTTAATTTTAGGTTTAGGAACACGTTATATCGTTGAAAAGGGAATACTTCGGGCTATTTATTGTAATGAAAGAAGTACCCCTTTCCATTTAAGGAAATATAACTTTCCCTCCGCCACTTCTCCCCAATTTATTTATTTTTGTCTAAAGTTATTAGTTACTCAGAAAAACTGTTGGTTGCTTTAAAAAACTCGCCCGGTATAGGAGCGTTTAACAGTTCATCACCATTTTATTTTATTACTCTAATTCGTCTCTAATACAATAAGAACTATCTAACATTCGGGTAAAACTGTCAATTGTAGTTTTTATGTCAAAATAACTGAAAAAATAAGTGAAATAGTAGTAATTTGGCATCAAATGGATGGGAATACCCACAAGTGCGCTTTGAACCTAAAAAGAATTACATTAAAAATATTTTCTTAAAAAAATTTTCATAAAATTTTGAAGAGCATCATAGGAGGTTTGATATACATGCGTATTTACTTGACATTTTGAATCACATTTGGAGTAAATAATTATTTGACATCATTTTGATGCACGTATAAAAATGTGTTTGAGTTATTCACTGACAATCTTCATTTATGTTTAAAAATAGTTGAATATATTGATGATGCCGCAGTTTTTTTTTATGATAGTGACTTCACAAATCCTGCTTTAGATTTATAAATAATTATTGATATCAAATTTAGTCACAGCCAAGCGTATTTACAACAATATAACTATTTTACACGAATGCATATTATAAAACATACGTTTCATTGTTTAATTACGTTTCATAGTACCTGCGCCCCCACTGAGTAAGATATAGAAAAATATACTAATAGAAAGGAAGTAGAACCTGATTCTACTGAGCGCAGATTATAAAAATAATGCTTCCAAGCTATTGAAGTATTAAAGCAGGTTTGAATTTACTCATTGCGATTTTGCTACAAATGACTATATGTACGTGTTCAAACGAATTATAGTCATTAAACCAAATGCATTTTCAATAGTATTCATCCCAGCATGCAGATATTTATCAACAGAAGTAAAAATTTATAGCGATCATAAACATCAAATGGGTGGGATTCAAGCAGCAAAATATTTCGCTGTAAATACCTTCAGTTACTGTTTTAATTATTAGTATGTTTGTTAAATTCCATTTAGATTGTAGTAGCAAAGTATTCTTAATTTAATGTTATTGTTTAAAGTGGTGTTCTGTGTGCTGCGGTGTAAAATCATGAAAATTATTTTTTCTTGTTTGTGGATCACTTCAATCACAAAGATACACAAATTTATTACCGCTGTAAATTCTTTATTGCTCACTGCAACTTTGTTATAATATATAGTAGAAAATTTATACCAGCTTGAATCTTGACTACGAGCAACTTTGCACACTTAATTCGCACACTTTTTCTTATACCGATACGTCCTTCTTCAAATAAGAGAAAACTTAATGAAACTCATTTCTTTTAACATTGGTATTTAATACATTTATATTGAATCATTTCCAAGAAAACGTGGAACATTTACATGGGAATGTAAAGACTTTACACATTAGTATGGAAATTCCTTTTTTCCACATCCTCTTTAACATAGATGCATTTTCAATATAGTTGCAGAATAATAAATGTACTCATTTTAGAATATATAGCTTGAACCAAAAAGGCCAGTATTATAGGTCGCGGCTCATATCACGTTGGTACTACTGAAATTGTCAAATTTGAAGTGTGTAAAAAAAAAGAAAATAATCTATACATGTTTTCGATGTGATTTTTGTGATTTTAAATTAACTATTTAGTAAATAATTAGGTATGCGTGGGACACATTACGTGAGTTCGCCCATACCCAATTTTACATTTACAAAAATTTAAACAAAAGTCAAAATATGGGTAGAATGCAATATGTCATATATTTTGAAAACTGCACCGAAATGAACTGAATGAAAAAAATACAAAATCGACTGCACGAAATTTGGGATTCTTTCTCCAATGACGGTTGTCAAAGGCTTATGGATACTATGTCACAACAAAATGAAACAATTTTAAAAAATAAACGGGGAGTTAGATATTGGAAAATATTTTTGTTTATTGACAAGAAAACAGGCATAATAAATAATTTATAAACAATTTTCAGTTTAATAAGAATCACTAGGAATAAAACATACTAGTATGGAAAATACTTCAGTTAGATATACTTCTTTAGTTATTCTTTTGTTTGACAGCGAGTAAAAGCAGAAGTTAAGTGGTGATTAACTCATACAAACTTTAAATAACTCAATTTGCATTTCTTGAATGCAGTTTTACAAAAATAACTCCATTAGTTTGTTGATGTTCAAGATACATATAATTGAATGAAAATGTTTCCGCTAAACAGAAAACAATAAGAGCACGTCAATTTATGTGCACATTTTGATTTTAAATTTTAATATGACTAAATTAAATTTTCCGCGCCAGTCCGGAACCAATGATATTCTCAAGCACCTGCTCTCAAAATTAATATTTTCCCAGTTCGCAAATAAGGTTTAAAAAAGGTCGCACGATGGTAAATTCTCTCCAGCAACAGTCGTCAGGGCAACAATGACTAACCCGCTAAAGTGAAAATGTGCAAAAACAAAGAGACTTGCTCGGTAAAGGGGAGGGAAGATCAGAACAGGTAAGACTGTCAAAAAAGAAAATTGGATACGTATATACGTCACAAAGTTTAAGGTTTTATCTCGCAAAACACTCAGAACGCAAAAAGAGACGTAACAACCGGCTCTAAAAACAGCTAGGAACAAAATAGGCCAGTGTAGCAGACACTGAACGCATTTAGGCGAGATTTTTTGAGTAAAACGAAAACGAAATTGGGTTACACGTTGTCTGATCTACGACACATCTTTTACACAACACACAAACTAATTCATAGTGTAAATATACGCATTTAATTACAAAAATTAACGTTGACTGCAATCGAAAAAACAGCTAAATATAACAAATTGGACATTATTATTTACATTTGACATATTAATTTGGTAAATGATAACGAAATTAAATTTGTTTAGCAATTTTCATTCTCATTGTGGGAATAATTTCAAAATAATTATGTATTATTAAAATGTTTAACGACGGGTGTAATATAATTATAACAGTAATTAATATATACATATTTATTAATATTGCAATTTAATAAAAACAGATTTAATTTTAGCACAAAGGTATAAAAATATTAAATAACTATTAAAAAGCCGCATTGTTGTTTGTTATATACACATATTATTTAATTATATTTTGTAAAACATTTATGATGAAAATGTGCACCTACATGTGCTGCCATCTCGTCGCACTACAAAAAAATCGTTTGACAACTCTCAATAGATTTTCATAGTTTTTAATTTTATTCAATTTACATTCGTTCAAAACATGATATTGTAATTATAATATATTGATTTTATTACAATATTTTAGTATGATTTCAATATCGAAGATTTGTTTCAATGTTTGTGTGGTGGCAATATATTTTGACTTAACCTCACTTTATTGCAGTTTTAGTTTTGAAGCGCAAATTACTTAAAAAGTTATAAATGTGAGAAAAAGTGGTAAATTAGTGTTTAAAGTGATATCATACTACAGTTTAAGACGCTCATATACTTTGCAATGCAATTGAATTTCTAAATTTTATTTCACGTTTAGTCAAAGTCAAATTACTTTCATGCTGAATTTATATCCAAGTTATCTAAATGACTATCAAGTCATAAAATAATTTGTATTGATGTGAAGTTATTAAAAACAAATAAATTTATTTCCAAAATAAATTTAAATAACTGTAAAATTCCTATAATATAAGTTTATTGTTGCTTTAAATTTAATTATTATTATTGGTATTTTTATATTTTAATTTAATTTCAATATTAAAGATTATTTTTACCGTCTCTGTGGTGGTAATAATTTTGGGATTAACCTCACTTTCAAGGAGCCTCACTTTATTGGTGTTTATCTAGCAATGCGGGTACTGTGTAAGAAAAAGTGGTTTATTAATGCTGTTAAAGAGTGTAATTACAACTACAAACTAAAGAAGCTCAAACATTTTGCAGTGCAATTGAATTCCACTACTCTAAGTTTAGTAATTAGTGAGTAATATACGTTTGGATGTTACTTGTGAAAGTACACCCATAATTATCAGTTCTCAGTTCCATATATTGCTGTTTAAATATATATCAATATATCAAATAATATCACTGCACATGACATGTTGAACGAAGTTGAATGAAACCTGTAAACAGCTCCGTACGAAAACGGTATATTTGCTTTGAAAGTACAACGCAATTATTGTGATAATATAATTCAGATTGAAATAAAGTTTCAATAGCAACAAACAACCGTTACTCGGCGCGAACCTGCTGCAATATAAAATTCTGAAATTGTTAGCGATCGGAAGAGAGGAAATAAGCAAAGAGTAGACAAAATCAACCCGTATCGACATCAGCAGCGCCGGCGAAGCGGAGTTGGTTCAGTGTGTTCAGTGCTTGCAGACCGGGAAGTCAGTATTCGGGCAATACCATCAGGTTTATTGGGCCATTGTGTTTATCTCAATGTTGATTATTTATTGCTACATCGTGAGGCCGTATCAATGGGGGATCTTTTTACGGGCGGCGCGCGGATCTGCTCTTGACTCCTGGATACATTCTCGGAATTAACTTCCACGTCCCGTGATAAATAAACGGGAGACGGTTAATAGAGCATTATACGCTGATATTAGCAATGAATGTAATATCATGCGCAGTACCTTAGTGCCTCGTAAATCACTCGCCAACGAGACGCTCTACCGTCACTCTGCTACAATTTAAGCGCGTGTCACTCATGTGCAACCAACAGGTTACTTATTAAACTCAGTTCTGAACTACGCAAACCAAGGCTTTTGCCTTGAAAACATAAAATGTTCCGTTATTATTTTCATAGGTACCGTGTGTTGGCATAGGCAGTTAACATACAAAATCAGTTTTTTGTAAATAAGTGTCCGGCAAAAAATTATGCATCCAAATTTTATGTCACAATACTGCCAATATCCCTACATCTTATTTAATACAGATTAAGTTATTTTGATACCGCAATTAAATGAAATTAATAATAATAATTCCTAATTTTCGCCTACTCTTTTTATAGTTACTGACGTATAGTGCCTGCAATTTGTTTTAAATATTTTAATCTGTCACTGTCAATTTCTGGCGATGGAAACCATTCGGCGTTCATTCCTGTGAAGTATTCAGATATTTGTCTTGTGTTGCGCCCCCATAATACATTCTAATAGTACTTACACGGTTGTCGACATTCAATGTATTCTTGATGACAGTGACAGATTAAAATATTTAAAACAAAATGCAGGCACTATACGTCAGTAGCAATAAAAAAAGTAGGCGAAAAATTAGGAATTATTATTATTAATTTCATTGAATTGCGGTATCAAAATAAAGTAATTTATCTTAAATAAGATGTAGGGATATTGGCGGTATTGTAATATAAAATTTGGATGTATCATTTTTTGCCGGACACTTTTTATTTACAAAAAACTGATTTTACATGTTAACTGCCTATGCCAACATTTACGTGGGACACACGGTATATTTAGTGTAAGGAAGCATATGAACCATGAAAAAAATTGATGGCGAGATAGCCAAGTTGGCTAAAATAAAAAAGAAGAAATGGAAAAGGAAAAATAATGCAAGTAAACAGGGACCATCCCTAATCCAAAGTAGAAGGAAGTATAATAACATGGTCTGTTTTGATCATTTTCTCAATGGCGTCTGTAAACAGAGAGATGGAGTAACGAAACTTCACAATTAAAAGTCTTATGGTAATGTGAATAACTGAATTGATTTTTTAAATTATAAAATTGAAAGTTTAAGTTTGAGGTCCACTGAACTCGATGTAACCATTATCTCAATGAACGTCTGTGTGGATTGATGGATAGAGTAATGAAACTTGACAATTAAAAGTCTTATCCTCCATGGCTCAGTGGTTTAGAGTACTAGGCTCTGACCCAGAGGTCCCGGGTTCGATTCCCGGACAGGGCTGGCATTATATCGATCTTTGTGATTGACTACAACGCAGACACCTCCATACTTATCACCAAATCGGTGTCCGTGATTGACTACAACGCAGACACCTCCATACTTATCACCAAATCGGTGTCCGTGATTGACTACAACGCAGACACCTCCATCTTCATCATCAATCGGTGTCTGTGATTGACTACAACGCAGACACCTCCATCTTCGTTACCAAATCGGGGTCTGTGATTGACTACAACGCAGACACCTCCATCTTCATCACCAAAATCGATGTCTGTGATTGACTACAACGCAGACATCTCCATCCTCATATCGCTTATCACCACGGCTAATAACCAAAGTAGTTGAAGCCGCATCATAATTAAAAAAAAAAAAGTCTTATGGTAATATGAATAAATGAATTGATTTTTTAAACTACAAAATTGGAAGTGGAAATTTGAGGTCCATCGAATCCGTTGTAACTATTTTCTTAATGAACGTCTGTGTATGGATGGAGTAATGACTTGAAAATTACAAGTGTTATGGTTATTGAAAAGTTGGGTTGATTTTGGTCATAATGGCAAAACCGAAAGTGGAAGTTTATTCAGTACACAAAAACATTGAATTGAATTTATTTCAAATATGGGGACATCGGACTGTGGATTATAAGATCCTCGGTTCGATCCCTACAGCAGCAGACAAATTTTCGAAAATAAATTCCGTAAATAAAACGTAAAATTACTCCTGAGGCTCTTCCATCACTGATATTGTTAAATGTCGTATTGTAACGGTTGGTAACCAAACTTCACGCGTAAAAATATATGATAATACAGAAATCTACTAGTAACTGAGTGTCACACCTAGAAATGGGTAAATGCTGTGATGATATATTTATTTATTTTTATGTATCAAATTTGAAATCAATTCTGAAAAAAATTTCAAATGAACGAGGTTACGAAAATTATTTGTTTAATATGTTAATATGTTTCAATGCCTATTTCGATGGTGTAGTGGCTGTCACTAGCCTAGCACACCAGAGGTCGTGGGTTCTCATCCTACTGAAGATCATTGTCATGAGGAGGCATATTACCTATATATTTAGTCCGTTACCCGTCTTCGTATACTCGTAAAAAAATTGATTCAAAATCATAGTTATGAGAAGAAACAAATAACTGACACACAACACACCAGTTCAGATTTATATGTAAGAGAGTTTTGTGTTGTCCACATCAGATCTATTTATGGGGTAAATATCTCCGTAGTAGTGCATCAGATTGTATATCTTGAAATTCTTGATGACTGGATGGTCTTAATTCACGCATTTAATATATCACTTATTGAGATCTGCGAAAAAAACTGGCACACCCCAAGTGGGTATAAAGCGTGATGATATATTATTTAATTTTATTGGTACGCATGAACCTAACTATTGAAGTTTTAATTACTGTTCTGTAAATGTAAAAATTATAAATGTAAAAATGTTGTATGCAATTTGCATTATAAAACAATAGGTAATAATGAAGAATGTACAAAAATGCATATTAATATTTAATTTAGCATGTAACTGTCATTGCATTGTTTGAGGAATATAATTATAGTGCAGTTTGTATGGTATGCGCATAGAATTAATCTACGGCCAATGCGCATATCGGCTAAAACGAATTTGCAACATACGTATATGCAGTGTAAATGCATGGGAACAAAGAGTGCCGTTATTTACAAACTATGTCATGTTTTCAATTATTGTTTATCATATGACATATAACTACACAATGACATTACAAAGCGTTTCCGCAAATAAAATTATTAATTGCGCGAACATGGACTGCATGTTATTACACAACACGAACAATAGTGGCCGCGGCCGCTGTTCTTTGTTTTCCATGATGTATTTACGCCAACACCTTTGTGCGCGACGCCCGAAGAATAGATTGCACCGCGGCCGATCTATTCACATCAGCCGATCCTTAAGAACCGCATTCAGCAGCGTTTCTCTTTACTGTTTGTCTTACTGCCACTGGTAATAAGATACATAAACAAAATACTACCGCGGCATTACTATCGAAGTTGCGCTGGGTGGTGGCAGCAGCTTCCGACATGCACTCCAGACAAATGTGCTTCCTGTCGTTCCGAGAGGAATTTCTAATGTGACCTTTGTTCGTCGACGACGTCAACTGTCTGTTTTCCTCTAGCTCAAGCTCAGCTGGTCGTTACTGTCGAATTTATGATGTATTATTAAAACGCTATAAACTCCGCGCTAATTCCTGCGCGGTATTAAACAAATGATTAAGGATGCTCGTCTGGTAACTTTAACTTTCAATTACGCGCACACTACATGAATACGTTATTAAACTTTATTTTATTTTGCCACATACCTTAATGAGTGCTGAATTTTTCATTGTGCTGAACACTAAAATCTTAAAGTGCTACATTAAAAAGGAACGGCACATAATATTTCCTTTCAATAATAAATATATTGAAGAGAAACTTTCATATTATCATGTCTAATATTAACATGATTTAAAACCCTTCTCAAGCTATCTTGTCCATAAAGCCTAACAGTAAAGATATCGTCCATATAACTATATGAAATATTTTGTAGAAAAAGCTCTGGATTATTCTCCAATGAAACCATTTCTCTAACTACGTTATGAGGGTTATATCTTTACCGTTTGGCCTTACGAACAAAATAGCTTAAAACATTTTTGAAGAAATGCATCCGAATAAGTAACTTATTGTTTTTTTACATTATTATCCAAGAGAAACTTTATCATAGCCTATTCAACTGGATAAGAATAGTTGTAGGTTACAGTTTGTCTTAGGTTGTCTTGAAGATATTTAATTGTATAACTTTGCTTTGTTTGAGGAATTTATTTGATCGACAATGGCTAAAACATATCGATAGTTTCTAAAAAATTATGGTGCAATTCTGATCTCGATATTCAAACAATTTTCAAACTTGTTTTGTGTACCAGATAAGCAGTGTATCCACAAGTTAATAAGAATACATTTAAAATTTATTTTCCTCGTAAAATATTTCCATAATCACAACGAATAAAACTAGAACGAAGAGTAATAACAAACGACACAATATAAAGTGCATATGAAGTGACATGTGCAACAGCGCGAAATTAAGTGGAATGCTAGGGATAACTGTGGTAGACTAAGGCTTGGCTTGGTGCTAAAGCACTACAGGTAGCACGCGGTGAGTTACGCGAATGAAGTTTAGTCGCCTGCTGCTTCCTACAAGAGTTCACACTCGCAGGGCTGGATTTCACTGGGATATGCTCATTTTAAAACTGCCGCGAACTCAAGAGGCCAACAGCGCTCAGTTTTACAGTCTGTAACCTGACGACCAGGGTTCTCGTCCCGCATAATACACCTCGAATTATAAAAATAATTATATTTCGTAGCTCTGACTAATGCCCACAGATGGGTCAGAGTGATTCGGAGTTTCAGTTGTGCCCTATACTCCACGAATAGAAGTAACAAGAATATTTAATCTGGACCATTAATAGTATTACAATGTAATATATACGCTTACACTTTCACCTGGTCTGGATTTTAGTGTAGGAACCCAACTCCTTCGAAAACTGATATTAATATTAATAAAAATGCCTAGTAGCCAGTACGGCAGAGTACTAACTTGACAATGTTATAATTGGAGAAATGAAGTCCGCTTTACAGAAGTAGCAAAATGGGTGACCATGAGATAATATACCACACTGTGCTAAAAGAGTGATTATGATTGCGACAAATGGTTACGGAATTAAATCAAATCTACATCACATCCCAAACTGGAATCCATAACTAAAGGTGAATAAAGACGGTCCAAAGGTGAAGATGTTAAGTTTGTAGGTAAATACGGCACTGGGAACGGCTCTCGGTTAGGCTAGCGCCGCATGAGCTAAACTCTGCTCTGTGCTATTACATCGAAGACATAGTCAACGCGTAGTAATTACTTGTGAATTTATTACAACCATAAAAAGCCAGTACAGTCACGGCCCAGTAATATTGCATCCCAGAAGGCTGTGAACAGTGCGAACCACTCCACTTTGTGCTAAATCCTGGACCGTTGCAAACTTCTGCTCACCACTCATGCAGTTCGAATCACAGTCATTTAGTTTTTCATTTATTTATTTGGAAATTTATTTGTCTGCTCTATTTAATTCGTTCTGTTTAAATTTTAATGCAATTTAAAGCAGTGATAATGGATGCTTTTGAAGTATTTATGGATTTTTTAATTTAGTTTTAAATACATTTTAGCTTTTCATTGATTTGTAATATACCTACACTGAACAGGCAAATCTGGCAGCCGTCAAGTCGCGGGCTCCCAAGACATTGATTATGGAGGGAATGCCACAGGGCAACACGTTAGCACCGAGTTATGTTTTCAATTGTCAAATTATGTAGGTCCCAAATTTAAAGAATTTACTTGTTACTCAATAGTGAACACCATTTACCCAAGCCCTCTATTGCCTTTGAAAATGAACCTTTCCAAGATTGACTGCTGCATTGTAATAGTTATTTAGATTAGAAGCAAGGTAAAACAGTTTTTACTGCTGAATGGAGGAAATGACCGGCGAGCCTGTCATCTCGTTGAAGCTTTAAAAACAGTTACCTTGGGTACATTGTAAAACATTTTACTTCTTACTCATTTGTAAATCAAATTAAAATTATAACCAAGTTTTGTCAGTTACACACAAATGTCCTGTCAAAAATTATTTTGAAAGATTTCGCATAAGCCTTGTAAGCATTATTGTAGCAATGTGCATTGTTTACCTTGTTTTCTAATTTGTAAATTTGGAAATTAGTAACTTGTGAAGATTCATTTTCAAAGGCAATAGATAACTTGGGTAAATGGCGTTTACAAGTGACTAACAAGTAAAATTTTTTACAAGTTAGTAAAGCGTATGAGAAATCATTTGAAACAATTTTGGTTATAATTTTAATTTTGATTTACAAATGAGTAACAAGTAAAATGTTCACTTGATCGGCTCGCTGGTAATTCCTACATTTAGCAGTAAAAACTGTTTTACCTTGCTAGTAATGTAAAATACTATAAACGAGACAAAATAGTGGAGTTGTAAATGAATTATAAAACGCGAGTGTTTCGCAATAAGTTAAAACACACACAGAAGAAGAGGAACATTTTGTAGCGGAGCGCAACTAAATGCGTTAGCCACAGTTACACAGACACGGCAACGAAGGCGACGTGAATTATTATCGTGCAGTTGTATTTACAAGCGTGTGCCTTAATTTCGGTCAATTCAACGAGGCTAAAAACGGCTAAAACAAGCACTTAACCCCGCACTTCGGACAGGTTGCGCTGCTGCGCTAATCCTGCGGCGGGGGAACCAGCAGACCGTGTATATCTCGCTTTGCACAAACGTAATTTTAGAATCCGTGCCCGAGTCAAAACAATGTAATTGACTTTGGAAATTTATCTTCGCACTGATATAAAAGTTTCTCCAGGGCCGTGAAGTTCTGCGGTGGAGTTGGGAGACACAAAATCTATCACTTTTTCTCCTCTTTTCAAAATAAAATTCGTTACTTTAGATTAGTTTGCAGAGCGGGCTCGTTCGCCCGTTTCACCCAACTTGCAAAGCGCTAGCCAATCCGTTTTGACGCATGCATTATATTGTACAACTTAGCCGCCAATACCGCCCAAACAAACACAAACTTTTCACAAGATTTTCTTATACGACGAGTGATTGATGCAGCTTTCTTTCAGTGCAAGCACAATTACCAATAAATAAAATTTAATACCGTCCGTCGTGTAGTGCAAAAAACAATATAACAAAATACAAATTATAGTGTGCAAGTTTAAGGTTAACTTCCTAGAAGAAGTTAGCACAACGCACCCTAAACAAACTAAAGCTCTGTACTCGCTTTTAGTGGAATGTATTTTTAGCTTAGATCACTTTGTTTCCCCTTAACAAAAGAAACCGTAAGTCTACAAAAAAACAAACTCAATTCGAATTTTAACGATTATTTGGAAGAGTTGAATTCGTGTCAGTTTTTTAAAATTTATTATTAAGATGGATACCCGACTAACTATTTTAGGTCATGCTGCCTCATAAGTGGATGATTGTGAATTTATGTGAACCATACAAACTGCCATGCCCTTCAGTGGGATTCGTACCCACTACCTCTGGTAAGCTAAGCTAGTGATATAGCCACTACGTTAGCGAGATTGGCTATAGACAAATTATTTGACAAATTCATATTATACTTTATTTATCACCCCAATACATTTTTCAGTTTGCTTGTAGGATGTCTTACTGACTTTTCCCTGTAAGATGGCCCCTCAACTTGTAAGATAGTCATTAAGCCAAGCAAAAGCAAGCTTTTCGTACTTATATGGTAAATGGCTATTATATCTGGATTCAAAGGAAATTAATAGAAATCAACAGTTGAACACATTTCTAGATTTATTTAGATTACTAAAAGTGCTGCTAATTTTGGCAAAATAACAATGTTAAATGTACTTGTCTTCATGTGTTTATAGGTGTTTCATATTATTCATGGGCAATTACAAATTCAATAATTCTACAATTCTACTGCATTAGGTGCATGGGATTGCATACGTGTTTAATGCACCAAGTTACAGTACAGATTATTAAAAATTTACTGAGATCTATTAACTGGATTATCCTTCGAAATGATTATTGCTAATAATAAGTTATAGCACATTAATTTAATATGTCTATACGAAAAAAGTATGCTGCATGAATGAACACATATTTCTATATATCTATATTAAAATGTATTTGATGCTGGTATTTCTGAAATGTGTTAAATTTTATTTCATTCGTTTAAAGGCAAATATTGGCCATTAGTTAAGTCAACAACATATTAATCAGTGCAGTGTAAAAGCAGTGCCTGCCGTGGATGTTTGTTTTGTCTAATTATACCTTTTAAAACTTAAATTCTCTCATACATTTACTGCTGGCTAATAGCCAAATTAGCTAAAACGTAATGTGTGTTTAAGTAAAATGAAACATTTTTTGTCAAATCGTCATATATTCGAAACTGTATGTAAACAGCTAATGAAAAATACTGTTTTATTAGCGTTCACTAGTAGATTTATACATTATACATTTTTAACATATTATATTTCATAGATAATGAGTTTTGCAAACATGACTTTCATTATTGTTAAATATCTGTTATGAATAAACTATATCCGGTAATGTTAATGCTCTTTAAAATTATTTAACTTTTAGGGATATATGATATATGCTCAATCTATATATAACGTAAGTACATACAGAAAATAATGAAACGTTTATGCTAAGCCTGTCTATATTACCCAACACTTATATACCTATACCTAGAACGGAAACTAAAAGAAATATCGCAAAATGGACTCCAGTTCTGAAATCCTCATCTGTTAATTACCCCATAGCCAAAAACTGGACTAGGTATGGACTTGCGGACTTCACCGTTGGATTCAGCAGGGACTTCTCCATAAGCTTGTGTAATTTTATCGACTTTAGTTGGCTGTAAAAATAATTAGAGCTAAAGATACGACAGTAGAGCTAAAGATATGACAGTAGGTCAAAATAGAAAACTAAACGAGATATCTCAAAACGGCCGCCAGTTCTGAAATCTCCATGCCTCAATTAACCAACAACCATAGAAATAAATAGCATTATCGCTTAGTGGAGTAGCACGAACCCAGAAACAAAGTCAACCAACAATCAATCTCCTCCAAACATTTCTATCATATCACACTTTCGTCTCATCCACGTTCATAGTGCGATTCATATATGCTCGTCAATTCTTCGCATTCGGAATCATTCGTTCACAAACCATCAATCATACCAAACCACGCACTCCTTAGATGCCCACGAAATCGTTCACCTTCAATGTCACATGCATATATTAGTTTCACCAACCTTTCATTCGATATTTGATGTCCAAACCACCTCAACTGACTCACTCCCACTTTCATAAAAACATTTTTCTCAATCGCGCAATCACCCTACACCAATATATTCCGGATACGATCCCGTTTCGTATACCCACACACTCCTCTCAAATATCTCATTTCTACAGAGTTATATGTCGTTCATGTTTCTTCATAAACTATTATTATTTGTGTACTCGTATGAATTTGTTATACTGATATGGTCCATTATTAATATAAGCAATTATTGTGTTATTACTAAATATTCGTAACTCATTATAATTTTGGTTAAAACATCTATTTAAGAAGAATTCAGTTATACTAATTATACGGTATTCATCCAATGGTTCTACTATATTATTTTACTTATTACCGTATGCGAAAACCAATATCGATAACTTTAAAACTACCTGGTTAATTGCCCAGTAGAACTTCAATTTTCTTTAGATGGTTCCAGAATAACCTACACTATATAATTTACCGACATTTCGTCGAGCATTTTACAAATATAACAAGTAAAGGGATATTAAAAATTACATACATCTTCTTCGGAAAATTATTTTAAATTCATGCGAAAATGTGAACATTACTACTTTCTTATTCGATGTGGTTCACAATTAGCCTTTATGTTAACTCACATAGAACACGGTATGAGTCTTTTATTTGCTCGTAATGGCCAATACGTCGATTCATCTGCATAATAATTTTAGCAGCAAACTGCATCCACTTTACTTGCATTAACGTTTAACTAAATTATAATTATGTACCATTTCATGTGCTGTTCCATTTGTACCCCATTACACGTGTGAAACATTTAATATTTAATTAAATTTGAATACAAGTAAAATATTAATGTGTTTATCACACAATACTTGAAACCAATTGAATTCGGAAAATAAATACTTAAAATAATGCAATCTGAATAGGTTTCTGTGCTCTTTATGTCCACCGAAAGTAACTAAATGGACCCTTGCGTGGTTTAATGCGCATTTTTTATTCGTCACGTTATTTTTTATAATCTCACGAAACTAGGGGAAGGTCAGCTTGGCTCGTTGCACAGCAGCGGGCGACACGCAAGAAGGCTATGGAAACGGACCACTAGATATTTCAACAGTTATCTGAAAGTGATAGTGCAGTCAGCTAATAAACTACTTGATATTGTGTGTCCATTGTTCTTATTTTTTGCTACATACTTGATTTTGTTATTAATGAATGACCGAATAGAGGACATGCCTAGTCACATGAGTAGTATAGAGTATAGTAAAAAGTTGACGGTTAAATTACTGGTTGCAGTTTCTTTTTATTGGAACTAAGGGTACGTTTCCAGATACCCAGTCAACTGTTTGAGTTGAGAATTCCAGAAAAAACATTAGCATGTCTGGTTTAAAAATAGATGGATCACTGCAGTAAAGTTATTATCTCCAAATAACAATACAGGGATGTATACTCGTACAGGTGGTACAAGGACCCATCTTTTTTGGGCCAAACATACTTATGTATTTGAGGAAGGAACTTTATTTATAGCACAATATTATGAAAAAAAAAAAAACTAACACAAAGTATAAAATAATTAAATGAGAACTATAATTCTCTTGTTGAACTATGTGTAAGGAAGGATTTGGAAAGAAATATATCGCTATTTTATTGCCTATACAATATGGTTTCAAATAGGACCTCTACATATAATTGAAGTTTTCGAAGAAAGTGGTTTGATTTTGTATTATACAATTAATACAACTTCTCAATTATATGTAATTAATTATTTTGGGAAATTGAATCAGTCTGTCTCAAATAAATGAAGTATTTATTTATAATTGAATAATGAGTAAAACAATGTAAAACAAATTCGATTGGCTAAAAAAACTAAATTTGGACGTATCACTATATACCTAACGAATATTCCTCTGTTTAATTAATTGTTATTAATGTTTGTTTTAATTAAAAATTCAATTAAGTTAGGCAAATATTTATAGCAAGAATATAAATATAATATAAACTACACCCACCCGCGAAACCTAATAGATAATATTGGTATTACGTGAATTTTAAGTAAGATGTAATATCAACTTTTCTGTAAGAACTTTTCATCCTAATTTAAAGATGTTTACTAATGAAGAAATCATTTGGATGATTATTTGTACAACTGGTTATAGTTTAAAAAATGTTTATAATGGCTGGAACCACGACCTCTGTTTTTGGGTGTTTCTAAGACTAGTGTTTTGGGCCGGGTTTTAGCGTCGAACAATGTTATAAAATTATTTTATAAATAAAATTATTGAAACAGAGTGATAGATTATATATTTTTCTGTAACTTTTATTCAAAGAAATTTTTGTAAAATAATTTTAGAGCGTTGTACAGGGCCAAAACCGGGACTAAAACACTTCTCTTAAAACACCCAAAAACAGAGCTCGTATTACCAGAGCTTATTATATCTAAAATTCAGTAAATTAAGACATTCATGACAGAAAAGTAAATGTCATTAGTATTTCGAAAAAGCACCTCTTTAAAAATCCAAGGGTAGTGGCTAAAATATCAAGGTTAAAGAGTTCGTTGTAATCTCCAACTGTCCAAGATTTTCAATTATACATGACAAATAATTTTGGAAAAATTGGCAATTTTAGGATCAATGTGATAATGCCCCACGAAGCAAAAATATAAATTGCTCCCAAATGAATTCCCGTTTAAAATGGGCATTATTTCACACCCGTGCGTAACCGCGTGCTGCGCTCTTGCCTTTTAAATCGTTTTTTGCGGTTTGACGAAAGAACTTATTTCATTATTTTGCCCTGATAACGAGTTTAGTGGCGGACTGATATTTTATCGCTTTGTTTATTGGTTTTAATTTGTCGACCGATAATCTGCATACATATTTCATATTGAGTTAACATTGAAATTTAAAATAATTCTAGTTGCATGTATTAAATTTTAATATGCTTTGAATTTTATTTGCTTTGATAAACGATTTATGGAAATGGCATGAAGTTAAATTAGTTTTTATTTGCAAATTTAATTTTATGCTCATACTGAAATAGTTTATGGGCTATACTTTTACGCGTATTGTATTCATCAGAATAAATGCTCATTTAATATCTATCTCGTTTTGAAATTTTGCTAGTTTTGTCTATATAGGCATGACGTATGCTCATTTATAACTAATAATCTTACAATTAATTTCAAAAAGAATAACCAATGGGTCGTATTTGGAGTGAAATATATCATTTGACATTAAACTTTGCTCATTTCCTTTATAGTTCAAAGCTATGTTCATTTTTTGGAAAATTGAGATTCAGGCAAATACACTGTATCTTCCTGAATCTCAATTTTTTTACAGCCACCTTCAGATTTGGCCATAACTTCAAGTTTAATCGAAAATCATCCAATATAAAATAAATTCTGAAGTTTTTAATAAGTTTTTAATTATATTGTGAAGTTGGCATTACGGCAGTGTGGTCAACTTGACAGCTACGCAGTCAAGTACACGTCACTGTAAGTTGCATGATTGACCGCGAAAGAAGTAAGTAAATATACCATAATGTTCGGTACACCAAAAGGTAAAAAGGGTAATAAATTAGGATTACCAAGTATTATGAAGAAATCAATTTAATATAGTGCCTATATATAATTATTCACAATTTTCCCCTTTTGTGTGGGTAATATATTTAGTATAAATAAATGTGTGTCTTGAGTTATACCTTAATATTGTAGTCCCCGTTTCAGACAAGCCATTGTAACACAAAGTGAAATAAATAGCATTTAAATTAAATTTTATTTCCATTTTCAAAGGTACAATTTGTAGACAGTCATAAATAAAAATGTAAAAATACAAATGACATATTCATTTTGCTGCGACAATGTCAGCGGACAATCTAAAGCTCTAAAATCCAAAACATGTTTCATCCAAGAGTTATCCGGGACGCAAGCCACGCGTCCGCTCTATGGATTTGTCTTCATTTAGACTGTCAAACAACTGCAAGCGCGGATGAAAGTTTGACATTGCGGAGTACACAGCCTGGTGCCTGGCTGTGTATGTGTCATAAAGTCTTCACACCCACAGCGCTGTTTTTACTCACTTGATGACTTTAATTGACGGTCGAAACACGGAAACTTCTTGATGATTTTGAAAATAAATTAAACGTATTAAGAAAGTAAACGACAGTAAGAGTTTTCATTCTCCTATTTTTAGTTTTTTAACATTATTACAGTGTGTAATAAGAGCTACTTTACGGGTGCAAGTTAGGGACATTAAGTAAAAGTGCTGAAAAATTATTAGCAGTATGGGACAGAAAAATACTAAGGACAATAATTTTTGGTGAACAAGATGTAATAATACAAACATCAAATAGTGAATTGATGAATTTGTATGGAGATCACGGCATAATCGGTGTAATAAGATCACAGGAAACTAAGAGAGTTAGGATGGTAGTCACTTTCTTCATGCTATTTCCCACTCCATTTTTTCCAATATTTTTTCCATAAATTAGGTGGTACAATGCAGTGCTAAGATTTGCAAACTAACAATAAAGAGTTATAGAAAGATATTTGCAATAAAGCTATGAGCCTACAAAGCCTGTTGAATTGTTATTATTATTTACTACGATGATAATTCGTTTGTACATTATGTTGGAATCGAATTATATTTACAATGGCCAATGGGAATAGAAAAATAAATATCCTGACAAATCTGTTGTAATTCTCTGGATTGTACAAATGACTGAAATTGCATAGAATTTAAAGGATTATAATTCCAGTAATTATTCTGCAATCAGCATATTACAGAGTTGGGTATTTAAAACAATAGAATGATACGTTTATGGAGCGCAGCATTATCAAGATTGAGATATCTCCAGATAAACAGATCTGAATATGAAGTGCTTGTTTATTCAGCAAACTCACAGAATGAAGAAGACGCGTCGGGCGTCGCGGGGTCAATGCGAATGCGGGTACTGCCACCATCGTTGCTGATGCTGTTGCCATTGCCGGTTCCCACTGAAGCTGTTATTTTCTCAAGGAGAAATTTAATTCCCGCAAGACGCCGAGCGCTCGAGTCGAACGCGGCCGCGGATTCGCACGGAAATAAAAAAGGTGGTTGAATTTAAATTAGACCCGAAAACGTGGGTTGCCGTCGCCGCTACCAGCATCGGCAGAGGGCGCATTTAAATCCCGTACAGACTCTTCAGATAAATTTTACTTCAGTGCGACACTTATCGCTATAAGGAACTAACGATTGCAATATAGGTCAACCCTTATACTCGCTATATTTGATATAGTGTTATTGTAGATATAATACGCAGCCACAATTTTAGATTTAGATTAGATTGTAATTCCGTTTTGTTTACACTAATAACCAATGGCCGCTGTACAGTTTGAGATTTTGGCTCTACTAGGACGAATTGGTATCGAATCAAGTACCTATCACGGTATATGAGGCCCTGATCCCTCTAGGATGGCTGTGTTATTGATGATGATCATTTTTTTACGAGAATTCATATGTCACGTGATATATTTCTGCCAATCAACATTGAGAATCTGATTAGTTGTATTTATATCACAGCGATGATAAAAGACAAATGAAATTATTACATTGTTTTGGTCCGTTGCTAGGGATAATTTTTCTTAATTTACAATCATTATTTTGTAATTTAAAGTATTGTTAGAAGAAAAAATCTTTTGGTTCAAGTTCTGTAGAAAATTTTATCGAAATACAACGTTTCGAATTACTCAACACAATTCTGCTTCAGGTAAACAAATGAATAATACAAATAGATGAATAGAAACGGTAATAATGTAAACGTTGTATTGCAATAACTTTTTCTATAGAACTTAAACCAAAAGTCTTTCTTTAATTTACAATGAGTTCTGGAAGAATTTCAACTTATTAAAGTATTCTGTCATACCTATTTTAATACATCTGATTAGTATAGTACACCCGATGTGTTGCGTTCAGTAAATTTAGGGTGTGTTCTCGTTCTCAATCCGCTTTACAACAAACAATAATTCTGTATATTCTCTGATTAAATATAAGCTCGTAATATTATTAATAATCTATGATACTACTCGAACATACTATCAATGATAATCGTGTCACTTGTTATATTACCTCTGAAAATATTTGGTATGTTCTAGTTATAAGGAATAAATTTCTATATAAATACAGTTAAAACTGCAAGCAATGAAACAATTACAATACTATATGTTGTTAGTAAGCTTGTTTAATTTATATCACAAATTCTTATGCGGTATCGCTACCTTATATGTCTAAAACCAAAATGGAATACATGTGATTTACCTTGTATTTTGTGATGGTAATATCAAGAGAAATATAGAATTCCGATTCCGTATTTTGTGATACAGTATACGTAGTGTTGTTTTAGAGTATAGAGATTATAATCTCTTGGAAACTAGCATAACTCGATTACTAGATGTATCTGTGAAGCGAACGAGATAACACGGCATAAAAGCTCAAGCAATCATAAATTCCAATCAAAACCGCACATAAAAACACGAAAATGTTTTCAATTTTAGCTTTTACACATTCCTGCAGGGAATTGAAATTAAACAACATAAAAATTATATTGCCAAACAGCGATAAATTCCAATGACAATTTCAGTGCGGTATTCGCGCAAGTTGTATGCAGATACGGCGCAAGCATTATCTTTTATTTTTGGGTATAAAACAACCGCAGTCATTTGGCTGGAGTCGACGTCGGGCCCGACGCTATGCACGTCACTGGCGCGGGACGTCGTAAAAGACAATAGGTACCGCTGTGCCGCGTTCTTGAGAATATAAACCGTCCGAACGTATTGAATTAAAGACATTTCGCATATCGATGGCACCCGGGTTTTATGCTCCGACAACGCGCGCAAGCGAACGGCTGTGTGGTGGCGCGGACGCTGCGCTCGTGAACGCCTACGGTGACATCGTCGACGCGGCGCTTTTCACATTCCAGCGACCCCGAACATTTGCACAATCTTGTTACCATATGAAAATATTGATAAATAAACTGTTTATAGTAGGGTGTTAAATATTTCTGATCTCATTGCCTGTTACTCATATTGTGGAGTTATCTCACGGTCACCCATCCAATTTGCAAATTTAGTGAAGCGTACTTCACTTCTTCAATTATAACCCTGTTACGATAACCATACTATTGTGCTGCCGGTTATAGCAATTTTATTAATGTTAATATTAGTGTTCTAAGGAGTTAAGTCACTACACTTAAATCCTGACAAGGTGAAAATGTAAGCTCCAACAGCAGGTAGAAGACAATTAAACATCAAACGTATACCTTATATTGTTTTGTGTCCTAGCCTCTTCGGCATACTTTTTTACTAATACTATTAATGGTAGAATTCCTGTTACTCCTTTTGTGGAATATAGTGACGGAATTTGCTGATCAGTCAACACGAAACAGGTAAAGGTAGTGACCTTCGAATCACTCAGACCAATTTGTGGCCATTAGAGCTACAAATTATAATAATTTTTTTTATAATTCGAGAAATATCGAGCAGGGCAAACCCCGACCGTCAGATAATAGATTGTACACCTGGGCGCTCTAGCCTCTCGACCACCAATGGCTGTTGTTTAGGTAGTATGTTTTCGAGGGATATACGAATTGAACGGGAGATTGAAAGGAGAGTGTCTTGGGTGATGCTCGATTGAGTATGTATAATTGTGTATGGTTCTGAATGTTGGGCGTGGATGAAGAAGCATGAAGGACGTGTAACTGTTGAGGAACTAAGGGAGGAGTGTATGTTAAGGTTTGAAATACGTTGGTGTAGGGTGAGTGTGACATTGAAAAGAAAGTTGTTAAAAAAAAAAGTGAATCAGTTGAGATGGTTTGGCCAACTCTAAAAGTTGGTGAAACTAATATATGCGGGTGGACGTTCAAAGCATAGGTGATTCCGATTATGAAGAATAGACGAGCATGTATAAATCGCACTATGAATGTGGACGAACCGAAGGTGATGTGCCAGGATAGAAATTTTTGGAAGAGATTGATTGTTAGTTGATTGTGTTTTGGGATTCGTACTACCGTACCATGTGGGATATAGCGTGATTTAATAAAACTTACAAATTGATGGGGTTCTTAGTTTGGGTGCCACAGTCGACAATGTCGCTGCATTTAATTTGATCCCACATGCTCTTCATTCATTAACAACTCTGAGCTTTAACTTGGCTAGCACACGAATTTCAATCGTAATAATGTACACTATTTTAGGGGCACGAAATTGTAAAACGTAGTGATGAACCATTTCGATCGGCAATTTTTTTGTAGAGATTACTAGATCTTCGGGTCTCGGATCCTGTGGCACTCCTTTTTACAATTCTTTTCATATTGTGTGGTGTTTAGTAGCAATATATACTAAAATCTATTAAAACAGAGTGACGCATCAAATCTGTGGTATATATTAAGAAGTCTCTTAATTAATAACTCTTATGAAAGGATGCGATGATCGACTGATGCGGCAAAATTAATACAACGGACTAGCAGTGAATTATTTATTTAAAAAAACTATGCCGACGTATCGACAGCAATAAATAATTGACTGCTAGTACATTGTTTTAATTTTTCCAATAACTCTTATAATTAAATTGACACTTCAGAGTCAATTTAAAAGTAATAATTGCAGTTAATGAATGTTTTCGCTTTTCGCAGTAACAAAAATAGATAAGTGCCTGTGTCGAGATTAATATAGAAATTAATTGATCACAAGTCTTTATATCAAAAAACAAATTATGAAACTTAGAAAGTCTGGGGCAACTATAAGACTTTAATCCAACAAGTTTCCGTAAAGAAAATAAAAGAAAAACAAGGGTACACATCGCTTTCTTATATCCATTATGCTGTATTAACGTGTGCCGAGAAGAAGACATGTGGAGCGGTTTTCAATCAGCTTCAGTTAGCTCAGTTCACTCGCTGCGAGCGCATCTCGTATGCATGACTTTGAAACTTAAACAGAAATTGTTTTTGAATTTTAATACGGCGCCGTGGAGATCCTGAATGAATTAAATTAAACAAAGCGATGGCGAGATAGGGTTGTCGGTTGCAAATCAAGCGATTTGCAATAAACAAAGGAGTAAAATGAATCTTTCATGATCGGGAAATAACAATCTTTTCGTATGAGCTCCTGGCCGTCTTTCTAAAACACTTTTGACACAATTGAACCTGCTTTCGTATTCCGTTCCGCCACGACTACAATTTGGACTGTATTTATTCTGACTGCTTACGCGAATATATGCGCATGTGTTAGATTTTGCTTACCTAAATGTTGGGTCCTCTCAAAAATAACTTTCTTTGAACCTCAACATTTGGAAACTACATTTACAGCTTCTTTCAGTGAACAGAGGTGCGTATTGATTATAAAAACATTACATCTTGTCTTCGTATTCGCACCATTTGTTAAGTTCTAAGAAAGCAGAGAACCCCATCGAAAATGATGATATATTTTTATTTATTAAATTAAAACGTTCTTTTAGGATTTATAGCACCAAGAAAGACTATACAATTTTTATAAATCTATGCGAAACCATATATTTATTATTTAGGATGCACTTGTATATATATAACTTAAAATAAACACAACCCGTGCTCGGGAACGTCGCTCGAATACTCATATAATACGACAAAGATTTATTAGTGTAATTATCGATAAAGTTCAAGTTATCCATCATTTTATGAATGATGTATGTAAAGAGATTATGTGGAATATAATTTTCATATGTACAGAAACCTTTAATGATATTATTTCACATTGCCATTAATGATATAGTTTAATACATAGTAGTAAATGTTTATTTGTTACCTTTCGTACATTATCCATATGTACATTATCGTGTAGTAATTTCATTTATTTATAATACTATAAAACTATTGCTACGTCCACATATTTATTCTGTTTCTATGCACCCATTGTGTAGGTTTTTGTCACGCAGTATCTGTTACATAGATTTGTCATTTGTTACATTTTCTGTACAGTCTCTTACGTGATTTATTGTCTCATAGCCTCTTCCACATATTCTGCATTTTCTGTCATCGTGTCTTACCCAGAAATTATTTATTTTTTCTTCGTTGCCTTTTCTAAATTTTTCAATTATTTTTAGATTTTTCATTTTGTCATATGTAGTGGCATGATTTTTATACCCTGAGTTTTTTTATATACACTTTGACAAAGGTTTCTCCAAATTTCTACATCTGTGTCATAAAAATTTGCCCTTTTTACTTCTCATTGTTTCGTACATAATGGAACTTTATAGACTCGCCTTATTTATTAGCCTCGCTCACTGCGCTCGCTTTGCCATAAAATTTGGTTCGTCCAATAGAGACCTAAATTATGTACTTGTTACATAAACTACTATTATTATATTAATTAATGCGTCCGAAAAACATTCTTACTCATTTAAACACAGTTCATATGTTGTACTTCAATTTCACGAAATATCAATAAAAATTGGTATATACTTTTATTGTATTTCTATATAATATAAACCCTAAAAAACTCACTGGTGCAGAGCGCATCATCATATCTCTTAAATTTTCCGAGATATGGCGATTTTTGATGTTTTTCGAAGTGCAACTTTGAGGAACTACAACTCAAAAATTACGCAAGATATCGAAAAATACTCTTCAGTTTTGTGTTTTTCGTGCATATTTAGCAAAATAGCAAATTTTTTAAAAATTGAAAATTTTTGATTTTTTTTTTCAAAATTTCGATCAGCAATATCTCAAATAATAAACGAGATACGAACTTGCAGATTAAACCATTGGATTCAGCTCAGCGAAATACATAAACCCTAAAAATTTCAGATTATTCGGATAACGGGTTGAAACTTTAGAGCAAAAACTATGAAAATGGCTTTTTACAGGCCAAACGTCAAGGGGTACCCCTTGACGTTTTGGGCGTGAAATGCGATTTTCAGACTTTTTGCTCTAACTTTTCAACCCGTTGTTCAATTTATCTGAAATTTTACATACTTATGTATTTTAACGAGCTGAATCGAATGGTCCAGTCTGCGAGTCTGTATCTTTTATATTTTTCGAGTTATCGCCTATCGAAATTTGAGGGGAAAAATCGAAAAATTTCAAAATTTGCCAATTTGTAATAAAATGTATGAAACGCACAGAACTGAGTCTAGTTTTCAATATCTTTAATAGATTTTGAGTTGTAGCCACTCAAATTAGCATTTCGAAAAACATCGAAAATTGCCATATCTCTAAAAATTTAAGAGATATGACGATGCGCTCTACAGCATTGAGTTTCTTACGGTTTATATTATATAGAAATACAATAAAAGTATATGCCAATTTTTAGTGATATTTCGTGAAATCTGAAATTTTGCAGAACTTTCTTAACATGTATTTGTTGTCAATGGTTAATGAACTTGTATTATTTGTACAGATATTATAAACATTTTTCAAATTATCACCACAATCCTCGTTTATATAATTGGGCCATATTGTGTAGTTCCAGATAATGTAACAATTTACTGATCTACAGGTATGTTATCCTCAGGAGTGAAGCATCAATATAAAATACAAAGTAATCTTTAAAATGTTATTAGTTGTCAATATATATTTAAGAATTTCTATAATCTTAGTTACAATAGGAAGAAAAACTAAAACATATTTAATATCTGTAATATGTCAAGATGTGTCAAACGTGTCAAATAATTATGAAGTGTCAAAAATATGTGTCGTGTGAAATATTTTAAAAGTAATATTTGTATTATTAGTTAAAGAGTTTTGAAGACTAAATATTAATTAATTTCTATTTTAAAATAAATTCATAGTTACAATGAGAACAAAAATTACATACGTGTTCAGTTGGTTTTATTTGTATAAGAAAGTAGATACTATTAAATGCAATTACATATTTAAAAGTCAATATATTTCTTCAAATTTCATATTCATTTCATTCGTTAGATATATCAAATACGAATTCTTTTAATACCCATTAAAGTTTCTCATCTCCTACATTCACACATATCTCAATGCAACAAAAACAAAGAGTGTGAAATCGCTTTCAAGTCGGTAAGTGTTTCTTCCAACAGTCGCCGAAACCAAGGCTAGAACATTGAACTGTCATAGACAGCAAAAACAGTGCGGTGATAGTTACATCGGTCGCTCGTCAACCGTTGAGCAATGTAAGACTGTAGCTCTACCTCTAAGAAACAGCAAATGTTCAGTCTGATTAATTTTACTTAAAAACATTCGCGCAAAAGTAATTTAGTTAGAGACATAAACACAGTATCTCCTAACCTAGGTTTGTTTGACAAACCTGAAAATTTTTAACACAGAGGTATATCAAGGAAACTAATATAATAATGTAAGGCACCAAAAAATTAATTTGTTTTCTGGGTTATTGAATGACTACAAGCAATGTTCGTAAGTTGCACGTTTCAGGGATGATGTGGTATTATATCAGGTCTACGAAGGTAAATAAGACAGCTCAGGGGAGAGAACCCCTACACACTAAACGTGTTACGGAACACAGGGCAGCGATCGACGCCGAATTATAAAGTATGAATAACCTGTAAATATTCTCGGACATAGCGTGGGTTCACCTACCCGCCATATGTTATCCGTCGCCTTATGCCTTAGACCTCTGGACCCGGAGCGCTTACCTCGACTTTAGATTACCGTCTGAAATTTAGGACCGAAAATATTTATGTGCATAATTTTATAGGTTAGCGGAGAATTGGCCACGAAATTAATCCCCAAACAACGACCTACTTATTTGTAAAATAAAAGTATATTACGTACCGTGAACTGTAAGTGATAGTTTTGAGGTCGAGAATGTAGTTTGGGATGTCGAGACCCGTAGGGTCGAGATTTCTTAAACATTCGAGGCCTAAAAGATCACTTACAGTACGAGGTTAGTAAGTTATTTTTTGCAATACCTGCGTAAATATAAGAAAAGGAAAAATAGGTATCAAAATTAACAGCTGACAGATTGAGGTTAAAAATAAAATTTGAATGATATATATTTACTTACCGTCCACCATGAACGGTAAGTTTCACTTACCATCCACCGTGGACGGTAAGTAAATGATGTAACCATGAAAACCAATTGTGCAATAAAAGTTCCACTTACTGTGTTTAAATTTTGTTATTAATGGGTAACTTACAGAACAGGTATTGCAAAAAATATATTGGGTGCTAACGCATCGGACTGTGGAGCATAAGATCCTCAACTCGAATCCTATAGTCTGTTATATTAATGACAAATTAGATAAAGACTGGTATTTATGTTCCTCTTCTTTTACTACGTATGACGTTCTGTATTCTGTGAAATTTATAAATCCTCCAAACGAAGTTTCGTGTTTTTCTATGTTATATTATATTTATGCAAACTATAAATCCATATTAACCGATATTTGTACAGGCAGAATGTCACACAAAAAATTGGTAAATGGTGTGGTAATATATTTATTTATTGTTTCTACTTCTAAGAAACCTATTTGCCCATGTATTATTATTATTTGACGAAGCAGTACTATTTGAAATTTCGCTCAAGTACTGAAGATAATTTTTTTCAATTTAGAAACATTCCTTTTCCTTTCTGTGAGTCCCTACTAACATTAGTGTAACCTTTAAAGAGTGGCCACGTAGGACAGAAGGAATACTAAAGAGAAATGAACGTAAGTAATTCAGGAAGCAGTATAAAGTAAACGGGAACATTGGGATATATATTGGATGGTGTGTCGTGTACAGGGACGTTCCCGGCCGTGTACCGAAACGCGTGGTTTTTTTATAGGCCGGGTGTTCTATACAACGCGTGCTGCGGCGAGCGGTTCCACCAAACAACACTAGGCCGACCCCTCTCTCGAATGTTCGATGTTTGCCTCGAATAAATTCTATACTTGGAAAAAAGAGCCGAAAAACTAGGAACAACGAGAACATACTTTAAATAACAGAGCAGAGTGTTTCGCCATTATTTACGTTTACTCGATTTAAATTTACGTCCCCGGGCACACTGGTTAATTCGATGGCTGTAGATTCAGTTTGTTAAATAACTTGAATTCATTTGTCGCCGAATCAAATATTTAAAACCCGGCCATTTCAAATACGCTGAAATTTACCATTAAAACTAAAATATTGTGTATGCATTTTAAATTGGGTATTTAATAATAAATTACGCGCGTATAATAAATATGACATTTTACCGCGCAATTTAACCCTAAAATCCGTAAAAAATATTGTCAATATTTGATGAGTTTGTTATATATTTGTTTAGTATCTGTTCAAACATTTTCTCGAATGGTAGCACGCGGTCCAAAATTAATAGCCTCTAGTCATATATTGTTAAGTGTCTTAAGCAGAATCTGTTGTTAGTGGACACTGAAATATAGTGATTTTGGAACACCCACTAAAGTTGAAAATGCGAGCCGAGAGAGACAGATAATATGTGGGTAATCTATCTTTGTTGTACAGTACAATGGGGTTTTTCTGTAAATTTGAGTAAAGTTATGAATGTAGATACTAATTTTAATATTAAAATGCATGTAGTTATAAAGATATGATTTTTTGAAATGGGCATCTCATTTCAAATTTTTCGCTCGTGACGTCAGCATGTTATACTACTACAAAGCACGCTCTAGCGGAGAAAGAGGAACTACACCTACTGTCAAATTGACTGTTATCAGTCATTGTTATTTACTGAGAGGTTTTTACAAATGTAGTTTATTCACATTACCTGGGCAAATTAATATAATAAATATACTAAACATAAGTTTAATTTGAAAATCGTTGTTTACTGCAACATATGACTTGAGATGACAGATATGATAATGAGACTACCGACATTACCGACAAGCGACAAGATATAATACAACAAAGCATTTTGTTTTAACACGTCCTAAACTCTTTGACTAAAAATGTTATAATTAACGAATATCTAATTTAATTTATCGGAGTATTCATTTTAATAATAATAAGTAATTATTGCAATACTGAAAAGCAAGTTTTTATTTGTTATCAACACCTCTTTCGCCTTGCCATGCTTTACATTCTATTACAGAATGACGTCAGGATTTTGCAACCGCGAAATTTCAGAAAGGAAATTATGAATGAAAAGTTGAAAAATTATAAGAAATATTGAATAATATGTGACTGAAATGATCTAAATTTTTATGATTTGTAAAAAAACACAACTTTTTTTTTAAGTGTATGACCCCATTGAATAATACATTAATACGATACGCAGATATGAGTACAAATAAGTATTATGTATGGGAATTTTAAAGAAGTTTGAAGTTATTGAACAATACACTGTTGAATATTACTTGACAGTTTTGGACAAACCTGTGCAACATTTGTTTTTCTCTTTCATAAAAGCCTACAAGTGCGCGTTCCAGAATTACTATATTTCAATGTTAGTCATTTCTTATTTTAATCATGAATGTTTTTTTTTTTCTCTATTTTCTTTCGAAACCTTATTTCTGTAATATACAATCTTCTACGGGGTATTTTTGTTGTCCATGTTTCTGAGCCGTAGGTCAAAATAGTTAACGACTTAGAAATCCGATCGTAGTCCTTAATGGTTCTCAAGAATATTCAAATTTCTAAATCTTGTTAAAATTATTTTTATTATTAAAAAGTTCGGAAATAACAATGCAAGTTTGGTCATTAGAGTTTTACGTTTCGTCTGTAACATGTCTCAAGTTTGAATTCTAGGGTTAGTATTACATTCGAAGCGTTTTAGAGTTTTAATTAGTAATGTCTACGCATTACGCTAGTTAGCAGGAAGTTAATAATAATAAAAAACCAGTTTTACACATCGAAGAAATGTAGACACTTAGCAGGCTAATCGCTTTTTAAGCACGTCAATAATAAAACGAGAACTAATATCCTAAAACGTAAAACTTTACTTTCAATAATTGTTGTAATATTTTTGTAGGAATTCCAGTACTGTGCTATTATTTCAGCTCGGTGTTGTGCTAGTATTTCGTTACTAGTTCCAGTTTCATCCTAGTTGGATTCTCGGCGGTGTTTGTATTAAATGTAGGGTATCTCTGTTACCTGTTTGGAAAGTTTTCAGACTACTCATAACATTTCTGAACCTACGTTTACTTCTACTCACTCTCCTGACAGTAGAGTTATTTTGCATGATGTAATATTATGTTTGTGTAGGGTTTCTTTGTGAAAATTCACACAACTATGGAGAAGTGGTTAATTGGTTTCCTCATTGGACTTAACAAGCGATTTCCAATAATTGAATCACACTACAACTGATAAGTATTAATTTATATTAACGGTTGTGTTATGTACTTATTGATGTATTTAATTGATTTCTTGCACTTTACATTCTTTACTTTTTTATCACTTTTTTACTTTACTCTCACATGCCACACTACAACATCGCCATCTTACATACCTACGCACACATTTTCTGGCCCTATAATCTCTACATCTAAATTTTCAGCTCTAATACATTTTCATCTAAAATTATATATAATATACTGTAATTAACCGAAAAATTTAAATAATTGGGATATATTTATGCAGGAGTAGAAAAAACTAATTATTTTTTATTATTATTAATTAAATGAAATAAAATAATGTCGACAAGAATATTCGTAAAAATTGTATTGTCTAAGAGAGCACAATAGTGCTTTAATGGGGTTTTTCACCATTTTTTTATTATTTTTTTTTATGAAACTTTATCTATATTGAAGACTATCTACACTTTTAAAAAGTCTTAATTGTTATTCATTAAGCCACAATGATTTTTTTTTAAATCGTCATTGTAGTAGTGTTGCTGGATCTAAAACAGTACAGAATGTAAATAATTGTAATCATATATTTTTTTACTTATTTTATTATTATTATTAGAATAAAATAAAACATTTATGTAACAAAAATTATTTAAATCTCTACTGTTTTAGATCCAGCAACACCTCTACTATGACGTCACAACATTTTTTTTAAAAATCATTGTGGCCTAATGAATAATAATTAAGACTTTTTAAAAGTGTAGTTAGTCTTCAATATAGATAAAGTTTCATTAAAAAAAATTATAAAAAATGGTGAAAGACCCTATTATAATTTATAAAAATATATATTACAAAATTAATATAGAAAAATAGCCTGTATCGATTAGTTGTGTTTTATTTGGACTATATAAAAACAAAGATGGAGTTTATATGTATTTCTACACCCAGTAAACGAATCAACAACCCTGCAATAAAAATTTTCCAAAAAGACGTTTCATTTCGAATATAAATAAATATTATTACGACAGATGATATCCTCGTAAGTGGAGATGGCGACGGCAGCAGCAGCTCGGTACAATTTCTCTCAATCTATGGCTGTGTCCGCATCGCTAGAGCGATCAGCTAGCAAAGCCCCGGGGCTAACGTAAACAAGAGTTTTATGTGGGCGAAACGTCTGTAAAACAGATCAGGCTAGTTGCTAGCTTCGAGGATTTTCCAGCAGGACTACGCCGTACGCGGCACGGCCGAGCGGACATTCGATAAATATAACAGCAACTTTCGAACAATCTTTATCGTAAAGTGCACGTGACACTGTGCGGGGCTGCACACTGAAGGTCGACTCGACACTTATCGCATGCAACAGAAGCAACACGGTTTCTCTACACTAAGACTTACGTCAAGTGTTAATCTTTTTTATTGGTGCAAAGGGCTGTTAGTTTTCATGCTACCGAACAGCTTCCAGTGAATATTTTTTGAAATGTATAAACATACCAATACAACAAACTTATAATACAAAAGAAAAGATTTGATGAAAAATGTGCAATGATCGACTGAGGATGATATTTCAACTACAACTGTCAGTTAAACAGTTTAGCTCCAGAATTGTTTTGGAGTTGATTTTGACATGGAATTTTTTCTAAGTGTTTTATATTTATAGTGCCCACGTATAATATATTTTTTTCAACTATGACTTAACCCTGATGATGTCAGCGATAACTGTTGAAAATTGAATGTCAGTCAGTTTTTTATTCTTCCCGTAAAAGAAAAAAGAAAAAGGGAAAGACAACCAAACATATAAGGAGCGTGGTAGTAGAAACAAAACATGGCACGACCTAAAAAAGGAAGTTAAAGATAAATATAAATGGAAAAAACTAGTAAAATATATGGAACATTAAACAAATAGAAATGGCAACCTTAGAAAAATAAATGCTTTGAAATATCCTAGTGTGCTCTATGGTCCAAGGGAGCGAAAGGAAAATGGAATAATAATAATACTAAACAAAACTAAAACAAAAAGTTATATGCTTCAATTTTTATTGAATACGTATTTCAATAAAAATTAATTTAATATTCGCTGTCTGTAACAAAATACATAATACTTACACATGCATATAGAGCATAAGATGTAAATTTACTTTGGCTGTCTCTATACACCAAAAGCACTAATACGAATTTTAATACTTTACAGTATTATATAAATTGCACTGACCATTCACCATTTTCTTGGTTATAGAAAAAATGTTGATTTTTTTATAGACTAATCACCGTGTTACATTATCAACGGAGTTAACTATCTTTTCTGCAATTGGACCTATTACATATATAAGTCCGCGAGGAACTAATTTAATTAGGGTTATGTTTTTAAAATAGTTGATTTTATTAAGGAAGATTTAGGTGCGTTCAAAATTTGTATTACCTACAAGAATTATTGAGTGTCGATAAATGTGAAGTGTTATGTTTGCGAAGGATATGATATGATTTAGTGACTGACTGTAATGTTTTTGTGAATGGAACAAGTGAACGAATTTGTACATTTAGGTAGTACGTTTGAATGGCGATTGAAAGGCGAGTGCCTGCAATTGGGTGTTCGGGATACATTTGCTCTAAAAGTTGTTGTATCTAAATATGCTCGATTGAGTATAGTAGTATGTTAGTGCCTACATTATTGTATCAAACTGCTTTGGAAGTTAGGTATTTGAAAGGGTGTGTGGTTATAGTGTCCAGAATACATTGGTGTACGGTGATTGTGAGATTGAGAAAAATGTTGTTAAAAAAGTGAGAATAAGTTAATTGAGGTGGTTTTGGCTAATTAGAAAGGGTGTCGACCGAAAGGTTGGTGTTAGGGTAAATGATTGCGTTGGCATTCGAGGAATAATTTTTTATATTCGACCTGGCAAAAACCTTTTAATACGCATTACTTATTTTCAGTATTATTTAGAAGTTTAGGCGAAAATAAATATGTAATATTTACATGTTTTGTAAATGAAAAGATATTAAAAAACTTTTATTGTAGGAGTTTAAATATCAAACTTATTGTTATATTTCAAAAAGAGCGTCCTACACCAAATATTACTGAAATCTTTTACAAAGGAATCCTCTATTATAATAGAACAATATTTATAGAAAATACTTTAGTTTTCATAAGCTATGTATTTACTAACACTTTTAGTTGTCGACTCTAAATATAAATATTATACTTTTGTTTTTGTCTGAACATAGAGTTTATTGTATCCTCTTACGACACCTGCTCCAAATACATCACTCTATTTATAAGTATAAGCACAGTTCGCTGTTGTAATGAATTTCATAATAAAGTTTAATGTAATTGCTGCTATATGTAATGAAATATATTTGAATGCAACCATTTATTTTTACTATGAAATGTTCAGTAATAGATCTAATTTCATTAAGGGAAAAATACAGATTTAGGTTCATTGAGAGAATATCAGATTTCATTTGAAATATTTTGTAATCAAATTGTTTGAAACATGGAATTTTTGACTAATCCCTATAATGGATATTTAGTAAATGGTGCGTAGTTGCCCGTCACCGTTAAGCAATTTGATTGTATTACTGTACATTAATTTCCGTTCATTTACGTATCCGCAGGTGGCCATAATACCAGTATTTCACGCAACAATATTAATATAAATATAAAATTTAATCATACAAAATTAATAAATTATTATACAATGGAATTAGGATTGGAAAATAAACATAATTGCTAGTGATCGATAATGCAATTGTTGGTAAATTCATTAATAGTAAATGTGCATTGTATATTGACATGGGACCAGGAAAGGATTAAAAAACAACGCAATAGTTAAATAAAATCGGTAACGTTTAGGTTTTGTTACAATCTTCAGAAAAATAACTACATTCAAAAATTATACATTACATTATAAGCAGAATAATATTTTTGCAATACCTGTACTGTAAGTTACCCATTAATAACAAAATTTAAACACAGTAAGTGGAACTTTTATTGCACAATTGGTTTCCATGGTTACATCATTTACTTACCGTTCACGGTGGATGGTAAGTGAAACTTACCGTTCAAGGTGGACGGTAAGTAAATATATATCATTCAAATTTTATTTCTAACCTCAATCTGTCAGCTGTTAATTTTGATACCTATTTTTCCTTTTCTTATATTTACGCAGGTATTGCAAAAAATATCTTACTAATCTCGAACTGTAAGTGATTTATTAGGTCTCGAATGTTTAGGAAATCTCGACCCTACGGGTCTCGACATCCCGAACTACATTCTCGACCTAAAAACTATCACTTACAGTTCACGGTACGTAATATACTATTGTTTCTAGTTTGAGTTTGGTTTGGTTTGGTTAATCGACCGTTTAATAAAAAATAAGTAAAGCAACTGTTCCATAAAAGGACGTTAGATTAGTTAGTTATTAATTTGATCTTTGAAGTTGTTTCCCTGGGAAATATGAAAAAAAAAGGTTTTTCCCCTGCGGGGTTCATTTGCTAAATGATATTTGTATCGTTTCAATTTAGAAAAGTTTAAAGTGAGTATATCGCAAATATAGTCTCCGCTCTCCAAACAACCGAAAGCATACAGTGAATAACAAAAGTTTGTGTTCAAAAAACAAAACAGTAAAAGAAAAACTAAACAACAAATTTTGTTTGACGTGAACACACATCCACGGCGTACAAAGGGAGCGAAGTGTAAATTCACACCCGGCATGGTGCCGTTGCTGCCGTGTGCAAAAGCGAGAATCGATCGAAAATAGAGCAGCGGGGCCGAGTGGGAACCGAGAAGAAATGCGGATATTGGCGGAGGCAAAGGCCTGTCAACCGGAAACATCGCTGCCTTCTTCTTATTCATATATACCCGGAGTTTAACCGGATATGATTTTAACACCCGGAAAAATTCCACGGCATCGCGTCACGCGCCGCGTTCAGTTTAACGCTAGATAAATATCACGCGCGGAGGAAATTAACGTCTGGCAAAACAGATTTGAAAATAAATCGGGTGACCGAATAAATAAAATAACGCGGTGAGATGACCGCTGGGGGCGGCCCTTCCGCAGGGACGACCCGTGCCATCCCTCAACTTTACGCAAATATTAAAATTCAATCTCCCGGAAAAATGGCCAAATTAAATTACTAACAAAAAAGTCATATTTAAATTAATGGAGCACTTTCTTATAATTGATTAAATTTTCGATGGAATTTTGTAATATGCGACAGCGCAAAGTTTTCAATGCGGCAGCGAGTTAGCATCCCAGAGGAAGAAAGGAAAGGTAAAAATTAATTTCATTTTTCGTATTTACGCGCAAATGTAAAGGAACTCTGATACGAGATTAATGATCCGAAAATATGATGTATATATACTCTTGGAAATTTGAATCGATTACCGTGAACTTTCTTGACGTTTATGTGACGTGGCATGTTTTAAAGAAAAAATAATACGCAAAAATTGCTTCCGACAACTGCGAAATGTGATATTGCACGAGTGGAACCTTTTTTACTTCTATTATTTCTTCAGACTTTTATATCTGCTACGAATGATAGAGATATATCCGGAGATATCTCAGCGACGAAGAACATTTTAATATATTTCATATGAATCTCACATCCTACATCCTCTGCTTATATCTATTGTTGTATTATCTTTTTATATTCATATTCCATATACAGATATTCTCTATATTGTAATATAAATGTATATCGACAAGAAAAAATGTAAACTTACCTTAGGAATGAAGGTGATTACGATCTCAGCGCACCTGTAACAAAAAATATTTAAAATTAGAAATACAAGCACTCACATTTAATTTTTTTTCATTATTAGCCTAACAATAGTTATTTACTTTACAAGTGGGCAAAATAAGGAATTACCCACGAGAGAAATTTTAGTTCACGAAGCCGAAGGCTGAGTGAGATAATTTTATCGAGTGGGTAATTCCACTTTGCCCACGTGTGAAGTATAACGTTTTATCCAACACTTCTTAATAAATGAAAAATTTATTAAAGAAATATTATTTGACAGTGACATATGCTTTAAATTTTTTAAATAAAATGTCAATCGAAGTAGTTACCAAGGTGTTGTGTATTATTATTGTTATAAATAAAAAAATACTCACTAGTGGCTTTCCTCAAAATTATACCCACTAGTGGATAATCTGTTACTTTGCTTGCTTAAAATCGCCATTGTTATAGAGCAGTTATTGAGAGGTGTTGGATAATAGTATATTCTACAACAAGTAATGGAATGGCACATATTCCACGCGAGCAAAAAGTTTGTAGCCCGAGCCAAAGGCGAGGGCTACGGTTTGCGAGCGTGGGATAGGCCATTCCGTTACATGTTGTAGACTATACTTTCTAAGGTTTTGGAAATTATACAAAAATACAATATAAAACTGTTGAAAACGTCAAACTCCAATAAATCAAATTAAAACAAACAGACGTAACCATAGTAACTGAATCAAGATACTTCATATGTCGCGCTAATAAGCGGTTCTGATTCGTCGAAAATATTCCATACGCCGCGTATGGAATGTTAGTGATTCCATAACAATTTTTAGTAGTGGAATGCCCAGTTTCCAAAACAGTGTTATAGAAAATAGTTTTTCTCTACCGCTTCCTTCCTTACTGAGTCAATTATTGATTAAATTCCTTAGTAACGATCAATAATGATTATTGACCTAGGTTAATCATTAGAACTGTCACGTGTTGGCAATTCAGTATGCTTTACTTTTATATTGTGAAATATATATTCATTCATTTATTTATTGTTAAATTTTAGAAAAAAAAAATTTTTGTTATAAATCAGAAATCAGTTACTCCCGCTTATTTTGAATCCATGATGTGGATCACACTTCCTAAGGACAATTGACAGTTGACAGTGTGGTTAGTTATCATTGTTTTTCAACGAATTTTGATCATTTTCAAAAGTTAATTTCGAATTTAAAGGAGTAGAAAAAGTACAGTATTATGTTCGGAACTTTGGTCATTATTCACTAGTATTGTGTTTTTGTTGTTTTTTTTAGGGTTATAGTATAAAAAAAGACATGAGTAGTATTTTTTTATTTATTTGTAGCAGAAATTGATTGAATTTTATCTAAAATTATTACCTACCAAAATGAAATGTCAAATGAGAACAATCTTAAAAACAAAACAATTTAATTTCTGCCTGTTCAGGTTTGGTAGATATTAACAAGTATTGTTATTATTAATATAAAATTCGATAAAAAGGATTTAAGAGCAATTAGTGAAAAAAAAACAGTATATGATTGAGAATATCATTATTGACTACCCGTCTTGTACAAATCTTGCGTATGGTTAATAATGATCATCTTCTCAACTTTGACTTGTAATAAACTAATTCAAGTTTTAGATATTTGCAGGAGCAAAATAAAAGTAGGTGAATGTAAATCCCCTAATATGTCGTGACCAACGCACATCATTACGGACGCACGTAAGTCAAAGTAAAACAGTAATTATCTAGTTAAATAGCTGATATTTAAATGTATCAGTTTGTTTAATTATGCCAGACAAAATGTATTTTTAACTCAAACCTCTAAAACTTCATTAATAAAAAGCCCTTTACGAAATTGTCGCTTGCAATAACCTACTTTAGCAGTATTGGCAAAGAAGGAAATTACCACAATTAGTAATTAAAGTTTCCATAAAGTCATTAAATTAATTAATGTGTGTAGGCTTGCAATTTGTTTTAATTAATAAATTTGTGTGTAGTTTAGCCACGTGGTATGATTATGATGTAAGAAAATATATGAATATGAGTAATGTGTTTAATTATGATAAATATTTAATTTTCTATACGTATTACGAACTAATTACACCATAAAAAACATACAATAAATTAAGTACAAAGAGTATAAAATATCGATATATTTGCATGTTTAACTAAAACGGGTTCTTAATTATTCAAAATACGAGCATATACAACAGTTTTACATTACCTATCGTATCGTTATTACTTTGTAAGTAATTCATTTTAATTTAAATGTTTTGCCTCTTTTATTCTTTTATTTTATTTTAATTACTATAAAATAGTCTTGCAACACAATATGAAATATGCTCTCAAAAAATTAAGACATTATTAGCAATAATTTCATTATTAAAAGTAAATGTAAAAAAATAGTATATTGTGCTGAAAGTTATATATTTCACGTGAGTTGTGCTTGCTATAAATCTATAGATCGTAATATAAAAACTAAAAATGCATATGTTATTAAAACATTGATATTGAAGTTTCTTCATAATCTCAAGATTGAAAACGAAGATTTATATAAACTCTTAAATAATTATTAATTATTTTATGATATATACATAAATGTAATTATATTTGATATTAATATTATACATTATCACATTATTAGTAAGTTGGTCACATTTACGTGAGGAATAATTGACTACGGTATTTCACAAGACTATGCGAAATATACAACTTTCAAGCTTTATTTAGTGTATAGAAAATGTAATTTTTCAGCAATGGTCGTAGAAAAAATTTTTTGTCTGTGTTCTAAATCACCTAAATGTCCCATTTTGTTGTTTAGAGAATTATCCTATTGATCGGGGTATTGTAAATATCTCAAAACGAACTAAAAAAATATGTACATATGTTTGAAATATTCACAGATTTGTGAATATGCTCTAGCAGTAATATAAATTTGAACTTTATAAAATACGATATGGTCACGGGGCATGTTTCCAACTAAAATCAATTTTAGTTCAGTTTAACGTACAAATTTTCTAACATAATAAAATTGCAATTTTTCTGTGACATCGGGGTGTTAACGGGCGCGCACATCCGGTTGTTTTTATGACTATGGTTACGGGATTCACTTTACTGACCAACAAACTGCATTTAAATTCTAGATTAGCGGTAACGCAGTTCGGTGCACATTGTTGCGCTACATTTGCTTGTTTCAAAACTGCTACCTGCATTGCAACACTTACGCCGGAATCAGAGAAGACTTTTCTATTTGACACGAAAGAAAGTAAACGTGCTGTTTGTAACTTCACAAATTAAAATCCTTATACACTTTTGGTGCAAGGGGATATTTGTACCACTATTTTTACAATCATTTTTTTATTTTTGTTTTTTTTTTTACATCTAAAACTAGATATTGTGGCCAATGACCTTATTTCTGCCATTTGGTCTTCTTCTTTCTGGGTTTTGGATTTGTTTGTAATAAATAATAATATCTATATACTTACGGACAAGGTTATTTTTGGCATGAATAAAAAAATCTATTAATCTTAAAATAATTAGTGATCAGAAATTACTTGTAAAAAAGTTGGGGGGGGGGGGGGGGCAGAATTGATTGTAAAAAATTCTAGTGGTAAAAATAATTGCTAGTAAAGAAAAATGGATGGTAGAAAAGTCTAGGGGAGAAATAAATGGTGGTAAAAAGTATGGTGGTAAAAATGGAATGATAAAAATATCGTGCAATCTTGGTACAATACTGTTTACTCTTTTCGGGGGCAAAAAGTAAGAGAGATGTTCCAAAATAGCAGGGAGAATTACATTGTGTATTTCTTTAATAAAAAATCTGATGTGACCCTGACATAACCACCGCAATTTATAATTCCTAAATAGTACAAAATAGATTTTTATATGCCAAAAAATTTTTATTATTGATACTTCTGTCATCTATTAATCAAGAATTGTTGTCAATGTTTGTTGACAGCAGAATTAATAAAAAAAAAACAATAACTTGTTTTGTCCAACGGCCTACCTAAAGTTTTATTTTTCATTTTCAATATTTTAATGTTTCTTGGACTTTTGTGATCCTAATTATAATTTTAGGTATAAGAACATGTTATATATCGTTAAAAGGAAATACTTCGGGATATCCATTCTAATAAAAAGGTACCCCTTTCCATTTAAGAAAATGTAAGTTCATTCCACCACATCCCCCTAATGATTTTATTTTACCAACTGTACAGTAGGTCCCCTTCTTTGCTGTATAAACACCTGTATATTTATTTTTGCAATACCTGTACTGTAAGTTACCCATTAATAACAAAATTTAAACACAGTAAGTGGAACTTTTATTGCACAATTGGTTTTCATGGTTGCATCATTTACTTACCGTCCACGGTGGATGGAAAGTGAAACTTACCGTTCATGGGGGACGGTAAGTAAATATATATCATTCAAATTTTATTTTTAACCTCAATCTGACAGTTGTTCATTTTGATACCTATTTCTCCTTTTCTTATATTTACGCAGGTATTGCAAAAAATAGCTTACTAACCTCGAACTGTAAGTGATTTTTTAGGTCTTGAATGTTTAGGAAATCTCGACCCTACGGGTCTCGACATCCCAAACTACATTCTCGACCTAAAAACTATCACTTACAGTTCACGGTACGTAATATACTATTTTTCGCTGAAGTTATTAATTTAAAAAACTCACCCTGCATATCGATGTATGATTGTACGTGTCATAGCCTCCCAGTTTATTGCCGGTAAGAACTATTTCATTAACTATATATTTAGCATCTACGATATTGCAGAGAATTAATGTATACGACGCGGGTCTCCTTAAGGATATTTTACGCAGCGCCGGTTTTTTATAGTGTGTAGCAGCTAAGTGAAAGACATGTAGGTGCAAGGTGAGGATGGGGGTGAAACAGTAGTTTTTGCCGGCTGTTCATCGTCGGGACGGCGGCTTGTTGCGCATGCTCTTAGCTCTCGCCGGCGCCTAAGTAATATATATGGGGCGCATTAAGTCAGCTCTGCGCTTCGCAGGGATTCCATCCTCCTTAGTTCGACTCTAAATGTAATTTCCACTTTCTCGAGCTTACAAAAACACATTATCTTGGGCGAAACTTTAAATTCCGGAGCAAAACAGACATGCGAATTGCGTGCCAACGTTCATTCAGAGCACAATACAAATGGGGATATTACAGCGCGGACGGAAAATTAATCATGGAACTTCATTTTATGTATTGACTGTGTATAATTGCTTTTTCAACTTTGTTTCCCTGCAGAGTGGACACACGGTCCGTCACAGAAATACCCACACACCTGTTTTTTTTTTTTATGGTTCTACCTAGGACGATTTTATTTAGTTGCTATCATAGTCATAGTTTTTATCTTAATTATAAACATAGTTATGACAATTAATAAAGAAACACTTTTATAAAAGACTGGATTGTGTCCTGTAAAAATATTTTATTTAAATACAACATTTCAAATTACTAAACTTAATTCTTCATCATGAAAACAAATGTTACAGTTAGTGTTTCTATTTATTTGTTCTTGTTATTCATTTGTTTTCCTGATAAATAATTATGTGGACTATTTCCCTCATAAAATTTAAGCCAATTAGAATTCTGACATTTTGCTTTCTTTTTTATGAGAGAAACAGCGTTTGGCTAAATTTTAATCGGAAAATAGTCTTTCGAATACCCCTCGTGCATGTAATTGTCGATAATTTGACATGCACTTGGGATATTATATATGAATATTTGTTCTGAAAGATTCTTTATATTTTGTAAATTTCATCTAATGATTGTTTTACACAACGCAATACATTGATCAAGTTTTCTTATCAATAAATTGCCAGGAACAAATATTTTGTCATTCGATTCACACAGTAAGTTTTCCGTCAATTTATTTCAACAATTTCAGTAGTACCAACACAATATCAGTTTCTGCCTATGCTGCTTATATTTTTGGTTGAAGCTATGCTATACGTACAAAACGACAAAATAATCTAAACATAAATGGCAATGACTAAAATCTCCTAAATTCCCCGAAAAATTGTCGAAAAAATAGATCATGTTCTAATTAGTTAATAAATTGAATGGTATATTGGCGAAGAAAAAATTGAAGTAGTGTCGTATTACACACAACTATAAATTGAGAAGAAAACTTGATCAATTTATTAACCAATAAATTTCGTCCTATAAAACAAGCATAACATTATACATAGGTACACTTAATTCGACGTACCAAACTGTGTAATAATATGATAAGTATAGGACTATGACAAAAATGTCGAACACACAGTAATGTCTTTATATGTTCAAAACTCATAATTCTTCATCAGGAAAACAAATGAATAACAAATATAGTCTTACAGAATATAGAACTTCATCCAAAAGTCTTCGTAAACTTCGTACTAATTTTCAGGGTACTAATGGGGGAAACAGTTTCAGGAGAACTGATCTATACCATCGACTTTAAAAGCAAAATAATTATTCTATATAACGCACTTAATTGAAATACCGCTGGCACTTGCTCTAACTACAATCCGTCTTTCGTAGAGCAGATATAATTAATATTTAATGAAACGTGACAATGGATTCGTTTCAAGCAATCATTGCATTAATTATTTAAAAATATAACCAGCTCGTGTATCTGCAGAGTAAGTAATAATAAATAAAACAATAGGAATGTCCTGAGCACGGAATAAACTCGAGAGGTATTCGAAATAAATTCAAGAGGACAAAAAGTACATTTTAGTGATTAAAAGTGTGATGCATAGTAGGGCTGGAACTGAATTGAATGGTGCAACATATAGAGAGGCACCGGAGCTGGGGCACTTGAGAAGAAGACGTTGTTAGCAGCGACGCTGGGTGAAGTAGGATCAATGACACGGCACGGACACGTGCGAGCTCAAGAGGAATTGGATGGCTTACAAGGGTGGACTGAATCATATGACGCGGGATGTGTGGGAGTAACGTATTCACCCTACTTTGCACAAGCCGTTTTATACACTCAGCATATGACAATTAAAATTCTGATACAACGTTTATTACAATCGTTCACAGCTTTTCGCGACCATCCTTGGAAGGTTCAGGATTATTCTTCAGCTCATAGAAGTTTGATTGAAAGCTGAAGTTGCGTCATTCTAATATTAACACAGATAAAATTTTAATGATTCACACCATATACGTGTATGATTCTTTTTAATATAGTCCTCTAGTCCTGCTAAGGACACGGCATGGACTAGAGACGTCACCCATTGTACCATTTACCCAACAAGACCCTATTTAATTTACAGAATTTATTCAAATTGTATGGCAATCCATTTCATTTATTTATACCTCCTGCACATATGTAAGAGGGGTATTTTGACGGGTCAATATTTTGGACAGTAATTTATCAACCGATAATTACCTTTTAGGGTCCCTAAAATATGATTTATTGCAAAGTGTAAATAATACTCGAAATCTCAGTCATACAGCATTTATTTTTTTTACCTAACCGACGTTTCAGTTTACACTTAAACCTTCTTCAGGATTAGTAAGTTCTTAAATCAAACTATCATGTAACAAATACATTCGTAAACAATGCTTCAGTTTGTTAAATTGATTGTTTACAAATGTATTTGTTACATGATAGTTTGATTTAAGAACTTACTAATCCTAAAGAAGGTTTAAGTGTAAACCTAAACGTCGGTTAGGTAAATAAAAAATAAATGCTGTATGACTGAGATTTCGAGTATTATTTACACTTTACAATAAATACAGTCAAATAAACTTTCAAGATATATACAAATTTGTTACTGTATTGTCTATGATTGTATTGCTTCGAACGGTGTATAAGTGTAAGCAGGCGCTGGAGTTTCTATTCCTTGTAGCCTGGGTGGCCTACTGACGACGTGAGCGAGTTTTAAGAGAGAAAAAGTAGCAGGTTTGGAAGGCCGATATGCCCAATTTATCTTGAATGAGTTGAGAATTGCGTTCCCATTATCACTTCATTCGCTGAACTTTGCGTGAAAGAATAAAGCCAATATTAGACTGTCATCCGGGCTATGATACAATCTAGAAGAGTTGTTGGCAGTCGTTTCTAAGACAAGGATATGTGAGATTTCTTTGTGCTTCAACTGGAATATATTTCATTTGAAAAATCACGTACTCTCTTTGAGATTCTCTCGTACAAAAGCAACTTTTGAACTTTCAGATATCCATCAAATTTATTTCTATGTATTTTCATAGTTGCACAACTTTACATACTTTATTTGGTTTTTAATACTGTTTTGCAAATGCTCGTTCGGCCTGTCAAAATAGTGCAGTTTCTGTACTAGTGATACCAATAACTATGTACAGTTTGTATAAATAAATATATTAAATTCTGGCTTGCATGTTTGGAGAGATTGAAGGCGGACAAATTACTAAAATTTTCTGCCTCCACTTGAAGTGTGCATGTATTCAAACCCAACCTTGACCTCCCCGACTGCTCAAAATGAATTGCGACGGCGATGTTTAAGGCGTAAGTACGTAGTTCCGTTCCCGCGCGTTGCCGGTTCATATTAAATTGTTTATGCATTGTACGTTCTTGTTAGGGTGCCGCGAGGCTTATTATCCACGCGTTTCGGCCGTTCACGGTAAGCGATATATGGGATACGTTGCATAAACAGGGATAATGGACACATAACGCTGGGCACAATGGAAAGTTGAGCGGTTTTGGTGCCTGACGCGGGGCACCAGGTACCGCACGACGTGCTGTTTATGCGGACAGTGTGGTGCTCACGGGCATCGTGTGAAGATCCAGCAGCAGCAGAACACACTGTGACCAGTTGAATAACATTTTTGTGTCTGTATTCAGATACCTCGGAATCGTCAAGGTATGAATGAAGTAGGTATTCTTTATGGCTACAGGTTGGACCAACAGTTTGTTGTCAATTTATTGCTATGTGAATTAGTAACATTTTTAGGTATTTTGTGGTAAATTGAAGCTGAATGAAAAGAATATAGTCAAAGCTAAAAGCAGGCAAGTAACTATATGTGAACTTAAATTGTGCAACCCATAAGATAATGTATACCGATTTTTTAGGTTATGTCAGCTTATGAATTGTGTCATCGAATTTATAAAGAAAGAAATTAATCTTTTATAAAAAATATTAAAATCTAAAAAAAGGAAACACCAACAGGTATGTAATATTTGAACAAATAAGTCAAATTTATTTTATGAAATAAATAAATATATTATTACGCTATTTACTTTACTACTTTGATGTAGCAGATCTTGGTAATTAACATATATTAATTAGTCCCTGAATAAAAGAATTGTTCTGGTACAAATAATGTGAAAAAGAATTAATGCAGTAGAAAGGATAACTACACTTAGTGGTAAACTTATAGAACTAATATGACGGCAAAAATTAATTTTCTTATGTCCGGATTATAAAGAAATTTAATTGTCACTTAAAGTTACTTTTAAAATAAATTTATTTGTTTTTAGTAGATGTACATCATTCGAATTATTTTATGTCTTTCTTAACATTACTGTCAAAAATTTGATTGTCATTTGGATAACTTGATATAAATTTAGTATGAAAGTAAATTAAAATGGAAATTATATTTCTTTATAAAACCCGACATTATTTAAGTTAATTTATAATAAATTGCTTCAGTGTCGATATATGCAATTAATATTTTATATAATTTTTCTTGTATTTTAGGATGAGTATTTTAGAATTGTATTACTTCAATGCAGATATTACTTACAGGATAGGGTACAATGATGTAAACCAATTCAATAAAAACTATTAATATCTAAAAGTATTCTCGCTAATCCAGCAATGCATCAAGTTCGCTTGCATTCCATATACGAATAACGAGAGCAGGTCGTACATCCGAGCAGCTGAGCGTTCTTTGACTATCTCTGCGCAGCCTTGATTAATTAATGCTAAACCTGTGTTGCTAACACGACGAGGTGCTATTGCACCGCCGTGTTGCTCACTAAACATGTGTAAAGTCAGGCCCAACATTATGCGAGATTGCTCGCTAACTTATCATCCAACAACAAGGTATGTAGTTAGTTACCTATCTGTCTAACTTGAATGATTACTATTAGTGTTACTTGTTTCCACTGAAATTGGAAACGAAATCGATAATGGCCAGTTGCGTCGTTTGACCTTACATAGAAACATTTGAGCTTTAATTCATCTCGAACCGAATGTTTAGCAAGAATACAATGAAATTAATTGAGAAGCTATATAAAGTCGTGTTTTCATAGGGGATTGTACTCATATGGTAAAACTTAATGGCTGGTACCATAAGCTCTGTTTTCAAGTGTTTTAGGAGAAGTTTTTAGCCTTGCTATACGCTATACAAAGTTCTAAAAATATTTTATATAAAAAAAGTTTCTAATAGAAGTTACAGATAAATATATTATTTACTACATTTATTTGAAGTATTTCTTTGTGAAATAATTGTACAGCACTAAAATCGACGCTAAAACACTTCTCTTAAAACACCCAAAAAAAGAGCTCGTGGTACCAGCCAATGTGTAGAAAAACTGGTATTGGAATTCAGTTAATTTTCAACTGTTTATTTTCGCAATATTTGTACAAGGTCTGTTCTGAAAATAACACAACATTTTGAATTACGCGCCAACGGAGATATTTAGTGTTCTGTTGTTGGCAGTACTGCATTGCACGTAACCTCTTTTGTAACCACTGGTTCTAGAATTGTTGATATTTCGTTGGGTTTTTTCGTAATATTGTTGTTTGAGTGCAACGCGTATAAGTGTTAGTAGCGATTTTAGAAATGTGAGATTTTCTGGTGCAACAATACAGCATAAAATTTTGTGTGAAATTGTGGATAGAAATGCAAGAGACCAGAGTTGTGGTTAGACAACTCATGATTCTTGCATTACGATAATGTGCCCGCACATTCAGCCTTGTCAATTCGTCAATTTTTTTTTTTAAAGAAAAATATCAGTGCTGAACGGACGCCGTCACAGAACATTTCAAATGAAGTTATCCAGGACTGAGAAAATGGAAACAATGCTGTGAAATGTGTGTGAATATAGGAGGGGACTACTTTGAAGGGGACAATGATTTATATAAGTAGGTGTGATATAATTCAATGTATTATTTAGTTTGTTTATTTACAAGTTCTTTTTTAATCATCCAGTTTATTGATTCAATAAATAAATCTTTTATTAGCAGTGGCACATCCTCAATCTGTTGGCGAAATCTGGAGCTCTACACGTATCTGCGAAATCCAATGTATATGTCTGAAACCACGCGAATTCCTCGCAGTAGCGTGACGAGGGGGTTGCGGGGGCGTCTGGTTACCGAAGAGAACAGTGACAATCCCCGCTCATACATATATAACCATACACAAGTAAGCTCCCGACGCCAAAGCCGCCATGCACCAGGCTAGATATGAAATCAGTGTGGCCCATTTAGCTCCACCACTGTAAGGGTAATACCACCAGGAACCGTCTTATGCATAAACGAAACATGTCATTGTGCGAGGGATTTCGGTTACATGCTTTCGGTATTATATGCACCGTTATCTCGAATTAATTCACCATTACTAAAACATTGACAGCTATCTCCTGCAAATTAGCTTTCTGTAAATGCACTTGATGTATTTCGTTATTAATGCTTCATTCCGGACATGTTTGCTTTGTCGGGAGAACAAACACTTGCTTGAAAGAGACAGCGAAAATTTTTATTTAACCTAGATATGCTAATATAGGCTACGTATGGTAATTAACACTGCATGTTCTGATATCGTTTCTGAAACACTTGAATTAATTAATATTGTATGTTACAACAACAAACTCGAAATACTAAATTATCTCTATATCATTAAGGATTATTAATGAAATATTAATACTTGCATACCATAAAATAAACAAGTAAAGGATGGGTTAATAAATTTCCATTAGTTTTCAAAATGTTATAGAAATTGTTGTGTTATTATGGACAGAACGAACGTCGTAATATTTTAATTCATATAGCTTTACTACGTACTAAGCTAAACAGTATAGCGATGAGGTTTTTAAGGAAAATATAAGGAAAGAAAAGCATAGATGAAACAAGAAACAGGAACCAGAGAAACACTACAGACAATGTACTAGAAGAATGGCAATGGGGTCAATTAAAAGAAACAAATTATAACATAATTAATTGCCCATTGTGACATCTCATAATAATAACATAAAATACACAGAATTTGATACTTCACGTGACGTAAATTTGGTAGGTAGATAGGAACGCTGAAAAACTAACATATATCAGATGCCAGGTAGTATTACCTACACCAATACACGTGAAGCTGTATCTATTTATTTCTACTCATATATGTCTTTTTTTCACCAAAACTGCGTCACGTATCCCTTGAATTCTTCTTGTTCAAAAAATAAATAATTTATCGATTAAAAAAATACAGGAATTTAATTTTATTGTCTCGTATCACATATATATAAAAAATTGGTCAGAGTCCATTTGAGATGACGGTAACATATCTTAAAAATGGGAGAAGCAAGTACAACAAGGAAAATATATGAAGCACGGATAACGAAGAGGTACACTCAGAAAAACTGGAACAGAAGAAGTGACAAAAGCAGTGAAAAGGAGAGGTGTTAATTAGCAAAAAAAAAAAAAACAGGGATCTAAGGAAAGAGAAAAATGAAGAAGTATGTGGAAAAACAATCCAGTAGAATTAGCAAGTTATGAACGAAGGAATAGAAATAAGTTAGGATGTTTGGATTAAGTAAGTAAATAAGTATATTTACCACACGATACATATTTAGAAAATAAAAACCGTGGAATAATCCTTGAATTTTCTACAAAATAATAATGACACCTCTACTTAAGATTATATATATATTAATTGAAAGACATACACCGAACTCTTTCACAAGCAAAGTGCCCGGATAAATGATGTGATGATATATTTATTTACTGACTTTAAGCACTGGACTTGGATTTTAATCATACATTGTCCTATATAACAACTTACTTAACAAGGAAAAGCTAAATATTTCGGAGGTGTTCTGAAAGCTCCCAGACTATAGCTCATAATGCTGCACATTAACTAATTTTAGATATTAGCGGATAGTCCGCATGCAGAGTTCTTTCTATGTAAAGAATTACAGACGTGCAAGCAATGGCGATTGCTGAGTTTTCCGCGGAGTAAAATCGATGTCCTAGTATCGAGATAACGAACAATCTTAGCATCAAAGGTATAATTAGTAAATCCTACACATGTTGAATTACAAATAATATGAAACATTTTGAGGAAACTCTAAGACTGTATTCTTACACTTCAATTAAATAAATTGCATAGCTCCAGAGTTTACGTTTATACCATTGTGAACAATCCACAGTCATCCATTACTCGGAAATCACTCCATTCAATTGAAAGGAAAGAAAAATCAGAAACAGCCGAAGTCACGCAATAACGTTATTGTGTTGCCGAGGATGTGCGTTAGGCTAGCGTGATGTGTGACAGTATTTTTAGATTTTCCGGATAAAATTTAATATTACATGCAGACGTTTCATTAGACCGCAAAATATGGGAATAGTAATCATACCAGTTATTTCTTTTTCGAAATAAGTTATTATCCATTGTTTGAAATATGATCGCATACATTCTGAACACTGCAATATACCATGCGAGTATTTATGGACCCTGGTATATTCGTATGTTTTATTTAACTGCATATTGTTACTTGATAACATTACAGTAATATAAATTCAAATAAATAAGAGGAACATTTCGTAATGAATGTATTAATACATAAAAGTAAAAATTTTATCAAGTACCTATCACTTAAAATTTGTAATATTTTTTCACAGCGTTTCTAAATAAAATAAATAATAGTAAACTGATTGCCGTAGAGCACATTATCATATTTCTTATATTTTATGAGACATGACGATTTTAATGTGAATATAATTGAACAACATTACTAACTCTACATGAAGCTGAAGCTGTCATTTTTAGACACAAGTAAAGTAATATTTTTAGAACAATCGTGTCTGAATTTTTCTCCTCATATATTTACAGTAATTAGGTACGAAGGAAGATATGTAACCTATTACTAGAAATTGTTTTTCATTAAAGTTAATGTTCCAGCAAACGATCCTACATGTAGTAGTAGCATGAGCTACTAATGACCACACACTTAAGTTGGTATAACAAATACTACAAAAATAACTTACATTTTGGAAATTCAGTACAAGAGTAATTTATCAGATGTATTAAAAACGATTGCGTGTAGCCCCACGGAAACCACGAAAGATATTAATATTCTTTTAACACCAGGCACATTCTCACGATTTGATTGATATATGCTGTAAGTTATTTGTAACACGACTACTGAAATGAATTTAACAATTAGTGCTACTAATTTAGGTGATAACCATATAGCACTTTTGTTTCATCGTTCCTATTAATGGATTTGTATTCCGAAACAAAGAAACGACTACGTGATCGAATCAAGGCGGATATCTCGTAAATGACACATGTCAAAACATTGGCGGTATAGCGGCAAATTCCTTTATCTCTGATGAAATTTTCCAAAGTACGGAATGACATTTATTAGTTCCTTGTCTTCATTTGCTATTAATACCCGCCATCTATAGTAATTGAATTATCTCGACTTAAACGATGGAACAGATAGCGAACGGGAGGAAAAAAACGTGGGAATGACCGGCCGGCGAGCAGTCTAATCTCCTCTTGGCGCTAGGCGTATCCCAGGGCCTGATACTCGCCCGGCCTCGCCGCACTAGCATTTGTTATACACCAGATGGGTGTTCATCATTAGTACGTAATCTGGTAACAATTATTTACGCGTGTCTTACAACAGAGAATCCAAACCCTTCTTAACTGGAAACATTTTTCTCGGAGGAATTTGCACGCAGGGGTATTAATCCTCACATTTTTGTATTGGTATCTAACTAAAATTCCGAGTGCGGTACATATTTAAATCGTTCGGGTAGGCTTTAAGTTTATTACAGTTCAAGTTTTCATGAAATCAGGAGTTTCTTTTGTCCCGTATCTGGGCTTGTCTTGAACTTCCATAATTAAAAGTGTTTTATTAATGGCATAAAATTTGTCTTCCCGCAAAGTTCCAAAGTACGTCTTTAGACGACGGAGAAATCACAACCTATAAATGTCTGCAGCGTATTTTTCTTTTCTCCGTTTTACTCCACGAAAAGAAGACAGATAACACAAATATTTTTTTAGTCTCGTAATTATTATTTATTGTGTATCTTAATTTGATGCACGTTAAATGGATGGTGCTTAACAATTATATGGATATATTTCAATATAATTAACTAATTTTGTGTACTTATTATTACTAAGAGGATATATTAAGGTCCAATATACGTTAGGAAAATCATGCCTAGAAAATTAATATAAGATTTTTCCGACGCGAGTTGATTTTGGCACTTGCATTTGTGAACGCAAAGTTGATAATTTCTAAAGAATTTTATTAAGTGAAATATGGATTAAAGGTTTAAATAGTTTGTTTATTTATGAATTTATTTAATTATTTTTTTAAGCGGTCTTAACTGCTAAGGTTTTATGCCGCTTCCGTTTCTTGTTATCATTGGTATGATAACGGCAGGTAGTGTTCACTGGTATGGGTTTTCGCAAAGCGGTCACCCGTTCAACTACTGATCTCGGACAGAGTTGCTTTACTTGCATTATTGAGTATACCGGCTTCTACGTATTCTGCTATAGCAGTTGCTCTTTCTAAAAGTTACCATGAACTTATTGATGTTACAACATTGTCCAAGTCAAACTGGACACTATTTTCGTTTACATATTTTTAATGTTAAAGCAAGCTGCTGATTGATCTGCGGAAGAATAAATGTGTAAATCAAGTATCAGTTTTCAGAGCAACTGATATATCTACGAATAATTTCCAGTTGACTAACTGTGTAATTAATTTAAAACATCCAAGTGTGTGGTAAGTATTATTTGCATGACAGACGTTCTGATTACACACCCAATAAGAAATATGCAATGGGGCAGTAACGGTGTATGTACATACTATGCACTAGTTTAGCTCAACACTAACTGGACTTGGGAACTAAAACAATTTAAACACGCGCACGCGCAAACTCCGCAGCGAGAGCGACTGCGGCAGCTGCGCAAACGAAGCCCGAACGGATGCGGAACTTGGCCTCAGAGGCGGACGCGTGCTTGCATACCCCAACGACCATGTTGATAGAAACTACGTTGAACGCTTGTACTTGTGCTTTAGACAGTAAATTAATTCCAAAGTCGCTCTAAACTTGATTGATTTACTTGATATCTGACGGGGTCAATGCAAAGTTAACCACCGTTAAACGACATGTTATTAGACTGAACACTTAACCTGTGTTACACTTAATTGTCTATGATCTAAGGATTGGATTAAATATTCTCTTTCGCGAATTTCCTTTTGTATAACTATAACGCGAGCAGGAATTATGCAGTTACACTGCGTAATTTTAGAGCTGATGTAGTTGAACTACTCTGTTACAGAAGCTCCCTCAGCATGTAATTGGATCAACAATACTTTGGTTTTTGTGCACTTGAAAGTATTTTGCTATACAATGTCTTCCTTTTTAGTTTCTTAAAAATATAAACAAAGTATGTATTCGGAAAACGAATGGTTCTGAATGTAACGAATAGACGTGCTTGAATGAATTGAATATTAGTTGTAGGTGTTTCAAGAATTAAATTCTCATCATCAATAAAACTTAATTCTCGAAATATAAATATTTTGTTTATATTTTCAAAGGTTTGGGTTTTTATTTTTATTAAATTAGTTCTTAGGCTTCTATATTTTTTGTTATACTACTAAATTAAATTAATCTACGATATTGAGCAAAGAAAATTTAAAAACAAATTTAATTTAAGAATGCTACTCTTCAATAAACTGATAGCAAGCCGAAATTTGGGATTGGAGAGAACAAGACAAAATAGGAAGAATCCAATTGAAATATATTAGATGGCTACTTGGACTAGATAAACATACACCAGTATTAGAGAAAGAAGCAAAATGGTGCAAAATGAAGATAGGAGTGTAAGAGAGCTACAAAATATGAAGAGAAACTAAAAAGAACCCCATGGAAAAGTCTCACATATGATTGTTGGGTGGAAATATCAATAAATGAATAAAGGAATCAGAAAAAAAACCAATGGGAAGTAAAAAGGACAAAATTTTATGAAAGGAATAGACATTATTCAATCACCGATATAGAAAAACGAAAAATATGCTGGACGAAATTATACGGAGAGATCTAAATATATAAGTTCGATTAATAAGTGAACTTATAATCCAGGATATAAATATCTATTGACTACAAACAAACCACTATATGTGACAAAAGAAAATATAAATCTAAAAATAATTGCAAGATTAAGAATAGGCTATGTAGAAAAAGTATCAGATAAGAGACAATAACAAACAATGCAAAATTATGTGAGTTTGTCCTAAGAAATGACAAATCTACACAAAGATAATACACGACGAAAACCCAGACACTGATTGGATAAAGAGAGTGCATCCAAACAGATGAAATATTTGTACATAGTAATAGATTTCTAGTATAATAAATATATAAAATTACCATACAATATACAAATAAAGATAATATAGAAATTTTAAAACCGAAAGGTAATAAATAAATGAATATTTACTAATAAACAAAATGAAACAAGACTTTGTTTTATATCTGTTGCTTTTAAAAAGATGTATATCGATAACCCTATATGTTTTCCCAGCAGGAATGTACGCCAACTCTATTCACTCAAGTACATAACGAATGGCATTAACAAGTACTTGAACTAGTTTAAATTATACATTCCAGGTCAAAAGCTTATTAAAGCAACTTAAATGAAATAATATTTAAGAGCATTGTAGACATTTTAACCTTCAGTTTGTCCAACTAAACATCGGCAAGTAGTTTTATTGTAGGAATAATTTGTTTAAGGAAGAAATAGAATGAAAAAGAAGGTATTTCTGCGAATATGCTTATCGAATCGTCGATGTTGGATGTATATGAGAAAAGTACGGCTATGAGTGAATAAAGTGGTGAAGAATTTTTCATGAAGTAAGGCTGAGGAGATTTATGTCACAAGCGAACGACTTTGCGTTGTTCGAATACCAACAAATGCCAGGAACGAGCACTACTTGCAGTAATAATTTAGAAAACCGCAAAAAGGCGATTTTCCATTGATTCTATGAACAGGGTAAAAATAGAGCCGTGATAAGGAATGGCCCGCGGCCCTGAGGCTATCGAGGTACTTTGTAAAAACCTTTCCATACAGCGTGTTGGCAGTTCCGGAACTGTACGCTGGCTCGTTTGCGTCGGGTTGACACAGCATGCATGCACACATGATGTTGTTGGCGCGCCTACGATCTACGAGGGCTTTATAACTAGCACGCCATTTTACTTGAGAGAGCGTAAAATTTTCATGACACAAACACTGAGAGTTATAAAAATATTCAAATTTTTAAGCGTCGTCGCTGCAGCTTTCGCTCACCGAAACACTGATACCCCGAGCAACTATGTACATCGCGATGCGGAGTAGTCTTTCCGCCGCGCCGGTATCTCGTTACGCTGTGTAATTTAATTTTCAACAAGGCTTTATGTTTTAATCAATGCGGAATGGGATCCCGACTTTGGAAATGGCTCAAGGTATTCCCAGTTTGGGTAATGACCCCGCGCGCTCCCATCAAAAGAATGCGATGAGTGGCGGAGCATGCGGGCTAGGATAAATTGCAAATTTTAATGGAACTACCTATTCTCCGCTGCTTATATCCACTTGTTTCTCGGCCTCGTGCCCTACCGCACCGTGATATATACACATGCCACAGGTACGGACTCTCTCAAATCTAACACGTAAACAAAAAAAAGTTCCGTAGAAATTACCGAACTACGAGGTTGTATTGATAAATAGTGAGCTTTGGAACTTTCCCATAAACAAAATCAAAAGCGGTTATCATAACAATAAATATGTTCTTTGACAAATAGTTTCTTCAATTTTTAAGATTTTTACAGAGTGGATTTTTAAATATACTATGTTCGATAAAAATTACAATTTTGATAAAAGTGAGTATTGATGGGTAACCAAATACTTGTTTCTAAAAGTATTGTCTGGTAAGGAAATATGCTGGATACATTGCAGGATCATTGCCCTTTATACGCCACCGTAAAAAATGAGTTGCAGAATTTAAGAGAGGAAGAACAGACGTCAAAGATGAACACCGTGTTGGGAGACCCACTTTTGAAAATATTGAATCTGTGTACATAATTTTGAACGATCGACGAATAGGAGCAAAGACTAACTATTTCGTACAAACGTATCTTTTATATCGTACATCATGGATATTAGAAAATTATCTGCCGAATGGATTACCAAATGCTTGAATGTTGATTAAAAACGACTCAAAGTGACAACCTCCTAGTCATTTTGCTGCCTTTTCAAAGAGGATGAAACATGGATCCATCATGTAAAATTGTGCAAAGGTAGTAATGTTTTCTATGTTAGGCTAAGAAATTATCAATACACCTTCGCATTTGGGAAACTGAGGACTAAGTGCATTTGGTCAACCTGTCGATGAACTACTTCTTCATCTTCGAAAAGGATAATTTTTCGTGGCATGTCACATTTTACGTAAAACTAAAGGGAAAAATACTAACAAGGGGTGGTCGATCTCAGATATTCTTGAAAATACAGTCTAATGGGTAACTTTATTCGTTCAATGTGGAACGTGGAAATGAGCTTATGTTCAGATAAGTTCCAATAAAAATGAATACTGTGATTCGAGTTTATCGAGCGTGAGTTGTGTAGGCTTATGGTTTGTTTGTAAAAAGAGCGAGCGAATCGAGCTTATCTACAGATAAATTCCACATAAACATAACTTGTACATCAATGTTTTAGTGTCTCTGAAAAACACATTTACTTAAAATGTGACACAATCCACGATAAATCATCCTTTTCGAAGGTAAAGTTGTACATCGACAGGTTGATCTTAAAGCATCTCATATCCTATAATACCTACAAATATCCTTTGAGTGCATCTGCAGAAATACCCATCCCCAAAAACTTAAATTGCATAATACAATTCATGTGATATAGACAACAATATGTACAGAAATGAGTAAATATTTCCAAAGCGATTTATAAATATTGCTAATTATATTTGTGAGGAATAACAGCAGCTAATACTTTCTGTATAGTAAATATGAATATTTGAAACGCAATGTGAGTCAAAGAGTAAAACAGGCTCTTAGAAAGCAAAACAAAAGCAGAGAGCAACCAATTAGCTTCTCGCTCTTAATCCGCTCCTGCATTAGTTGCCTTCTTCGCGTACGCTATAACGTCGTACGCAATTCGTGAAGAAGTGAGTGCCGGATAATAAGGCTGCGCACTGCGATTATCAGATACGATAAGTCCGTTCCGGGATCCAAGAGCTCCGGCTTCCACTGCTTCCAGCCACCAACAACCGAGCCAGGCTTCAAGGATCTTCCCCGTGTGAGCATAGGCGTCCGTACTTTTTACAGTAGGGGCATAAATGATAAAAAATATCACGCCAAACTATTATAGAATATACTTTTTTATGCGACCAAACTTTTGTGAATTGCATGGTATGTTTTTATATTGTAAATACATTTTCATATATAACGGAAACCATAAACGACGTGGGGTATAAATTCATATCTAACAGTTCTGTCTAAAACAATACCTAATATTGTTTAATACAATTTTCGCCAATGTTACCTCATAATTTGTTGATCGAGACTTCCGGTAATAAATTTATAGACGTTACTTTCGTAGCTTCTATAATATCTGAGGGTATTAAATTAAGAATTTCTTTGTGATTACTTTCCATTTTTATCTAATAAAATCTTGATATTTATGATAAAAAATATTGTTTAATTTTTGTTTTGTAGCTAGTTGCTGGGATCCTAAAGTAGGGAAATAAATTCATCTTTATTATTAAAATATAAATTAAATAAGATATGAGATCGTGGTCGTAGAAAAAGTATAGTGTACAACTCGCATAGAATGTCCATTTCATACTAGTAGGATTTTCAGCATGAGTCTAATTTTCATATTCATATGAAATGAGTACCAATTCATGCTTGTTTTACAATATTCTATTTCGACAGTCATTTATTTCTGGTACCAAGCATTTGTTACAAAATGTACTTTCTATAATCATTTTTGTAAGAATTGAAGGTAATTGCATGGCACTAATGCAGAAAGTGTTTACATTTCATACGCTAATGTTTTAAATTTAACTGAATTTTGTCGTATAAAGAGAACATGATCATAAAAAAAATAGTGTAACAACAAGTTATATAAGACGATAACTACATTGTTAGTTAACAGCTTAAACGTTAACAATAACTAAGATGGTTAACATCACATCTTATTCTTTTCTGTAATTTATAATTCATAGTTTAAAATTATCCATTTTTAGGTAAATAATAATAGGACAATAATGTTTCTAACAACGCTTTATGTAATCTCTAAAATCCGTCTACTCATTCAGTAATATATAATTTTCCGGCCTTGTTATGTAAATATACTATAGTTATTTTTATTCTACAGGTACCCATTGAAATGAATTATATTTGATGCAGTCGTACTAATAAATAGTAACTGACTCATATATGAAAACTTATTTTGTAAACAGTGACAATTTAAGTTTGCTGGATGTGCTATGAATGTTAAAATGAAATAAAAGTTAAGACGAGAACTGATCTAAAATTATATTCTTAATGGACTGTAAGACACTGCGGGGCAAAAGCCCATTTGGCCCGCATTTATGTACGCTCGTGCGCAAAGCAACGAAGATCTCCTGACTGTACGATCACTGCCAATTAACCGGATACAATTACACGTGGATTAACTTCCCGTCTAACTGAATATGCTCTTGGTTTCTATTTCTACGTGCAGGTAATGGCTCCTATATACCTCAGCAGATCGTTTTAGTGGTGCTCTATACAGAAACATCACAAGGGTAAATTAAATCAGATTTCTTTTACAGTTAGATATTAGCTTTGTAAAAAGAAGATTCATTCCATGGCTTTTCATTTAACTTGTAGAGTATTCCGTTTGATGAATAAGTGCCTAATCCGATTAATAATTAGTAACCATCCACACTACAAATAAACTACAAAGTTGATAACTTCATGCATAAGAAAACAGTTGGTATTACTGAGCGCGACTGCGCACTGCTAGCATAAACGTCAAACACCTTGAGACACCAATTTTAGTGATAAAATAAAAGTAGTTTTGTATAGTGAATAGTGTTTAGTGTTGTGTGTTGATATTATTTAAATTATATGTGATACATATGTATAAACAACGAAATAATAGAACTGTTAACCAATACATTTATATAATGCAAATCGAGCAAGTGTATGAAGCTTATCCTAATACAATTTCGATATTACATTAACAAAACACTAAGATCAGTTAACAACAGCATTATTACAACAATGTACTCGAATGCAAACAGGTAACCTTTGAATTCAGTGTCACCTGCATCAAAATACATGCATAGTAATCAAATAAATATTAGTTTGATGCATCCTTCTGTTCTCTCGGTAAACACGTAGCCTCAGCATGGGATATTACGCTATTATTTACACCGACTACGCTCATACTGTTACAGGTAATTGCTACGCGTGTGATATTAACAATATAATTAAAGCATGGAACACCATTATACGACCAGGATAGGATCTGCACGAAAATGAATAGAAGGGCCTCACCAAATGTACTCTACTTATATTGTCTTTTATAATCAAATCAATATTAACAATTAAACAAGATGTAACAATTAGGTCACTAAAACCAAAATCGTTTTAAAGACTGGTATAAGTTATCAACAATTCTTTATGTTGAAGATACCGAAATATTGGATGCTTTACTAACTTCAGAGCATACGGTAACGCAGGTATCAATAGCACCGACAGTACATAGTTATTCTACAGAACAGAAATCCATTCGGGCATACAAATGTCACAGACTATATTCACAAAAGCATCAAAGATATTTTACAGCCCAGTTGCAATTATACAGTTAATAAATAATGGCGTGTGATTGTTTGATTCCGCTCGCGCATTGTGTATGACAAGTTAATGACGCGTAGATCCAATTTGTTCTAGAAAAATTGTAAAAAAGGTACGTTAAAATTTTAAAAATAGTAACCCAATGGATTGATCGGAAATGCAGTTCGCAGGTTGGGAAATTGTAGATAAAATGAGTAACTTTCCGGTTGATTTAGAAGAGAATAGTGACAGTGATTAGTTGTGATGACAGTTCTGCTAAATCATTCAAATATCGATGTGCAATAGCAATCTCCCGTTCATTTCATTTTGTATTATATTTTAATTTAAAATTAATTTCAATTATGTTTGGAACTTGAATTTCAATAATAAACTCCATTCGACTATATCCAACTAATTTTTGATGAAATAACGCAAATCATGTGATTGTATCTGTTATTTGATGAAATTTTGTTTCAGGTATAATCACTCGCTACACAGAAAACTATTATTGAAATAACTAATAATTGTATGTAACAAAGGTTTCAGCAAAATTATAATATCATAATCAATATTTTCATATTATATTATAGTTCCAATTGTAAATCTGGTCGTACATGTACAAAAACCTTTCTGATGTTGGTTTGGTTACTAATGTAATCAAAGTTTGTCATACAGATTGAGATTCTGACTGTACCAGGACGAAAATCAAGTGTCATAGTACTTGAAACCTTAGTCTTCCTAGGACTGTCGTGCTACTGATGATGACAATGAAAAATATGTAATAGTATATTACAATTCGAGTAAAGAAACTAAGAGTTTCACTCATGCATGAATCAGTTTAACACGAGGTGCCAGCCGACTGGGCAAAGAGACATAAGTGAGTGAATGTTTCTTCAGGAGTATTATATAGAATTTTACAATCTTGCTATTGTAAGTACACTTTGTGGTCCACATACTCATTGTTACGAATCAGTTAATTTGGTAATGAGTTGAGTAGACAAAGCAGAAGGTTTTGAGCTCTGTATCCAAGTGAGAAACAACAAGTTCCAATAGCAGAATTGGACAATAGTATATTAAGTATCAAGAACGGTACGGACGGTTTACCGACTGGAGACTGAGCATTTAAACAAGACAAGCTGTAATTTAGTGGTTATTAAATTTATTCTATTGGAAAAACAAGAAAAATAATTGCAATGGTCGATTCGGATAGTGAAAAATTAAACACAGAAGAATCGAGGAGTATTGGTTGAACACACATGGTTGATAAAAAAGACCAATCGTGCAAAAAATAATTTGAGTGTACCGTTTGAAATATGGTGAGATACTTTGGAAGTCTGATACGTAAACTAAAAGTAGGAAGTATTCTCAAGGTAATCTTCCTTAATCATTAAAGTGTATTCACCCTTAAAGTTTTTGCAGGGACTAAATGAAACGCTAATTAAATTTGAAGACGTGGCGGTGTGAAGGATTAGAAGGATGAAGGAATGAAAGAAGATGCGATAAAAATTTCCAGCGTCACCCCGTAGGCTGCTTAATTTGCAGACATGCACATCTCAATTTTGCATATATTTAGGATAATCAAGTGATCCATGGCTGCGCATACAGACTAGACTCAAGCACTATGCCGCAGCCCAGCGCCACCATGAGCGTGCGTGGCGTGCGGAACAAACAATTTAGAGTCTGCAGTCTGTTCTATCGTCGACGCAATTACAGTGAATTCGAACGCAATTAACATAATTATTATAAAGCCGTTCTGCGTTTTACAACGTACCTGGCTATTCAGCATGGCTTCGCCGGGCTCCCCGTTTTATTTTGATAACGGCGCCATAAAACAGTCCCTAGTTAACAGATAATTTAACTGATTTTATGGTTCGTAATAATATAATGAACAAAAATATAATGAACCATTTCATAAATTTTATCGCGCTCTTTTGCTACGCAGTTATTCTCTCGGGAGGTGTACACGAATTTATGTCTTTAATTCTGATACGGATCGTTTGCCATGCCGAGGTCGCGCAATATTAACTCAGCTGCCATAATAACTGCCTATGTATTATTGCTTTCACGACATACAGGTGTTTAAATCACAATTAACATCTAAAGATAATATTCCTCATACGAAAGACAGACATGAAAGATATAGCTATAGTGGGAAAGATGCAGCAACGTAAGCTAGTATCCCTAAGATACTAAGAAATAATGCAACAAGTATATTGTTTGCTTCTGAATTACAAGAATTCATTTAAAAGAGAATTTTGGTGCATATACTATCACAAATCCCCGTATCAATTTTTTTTATTAAAGTTTTCTAAAAGTTTAATTAATTATCGAAAGGGAGAACGCATTGGGTCACATAATTTTTAAAGCAGCATTATAACATAAATAATAATAGTATTCCTTTGCTGGAATAGTCTTCTAGGAGCCCTGATTTATATCCAACGAAAAAAAAAAGCGAAATAATCCAGTAGGGACAATCGAGGAATTGCGACACAGACTGCAGAATATTTGGAATTCTTTCTCCAGAGAAGACTATCAAAGACTTGTGGTCTTTTAGCAGTTTTCAAAAATAATGATGGAAATGCACAGTGGTAAAATAGATATTCGATGGAGAAAACTTAGGTTAAACAACAAAAAAAGTTTCCCAGCTGTATTGTTTATTATTGAGGTTTCATTTAATAATAAATATACATAAAAATATTAGAAATTAAGTTGAGAGTTGATAGAGAATTGCAGAGCCAAATCATATCTTGGAGACAGGTTGAACAATTGTCAAGGGATAGACAAGAATGGAAGAAATTCATTGGAAAAATTGTAAACACTTAAACATATAATCACCAAGCAAGAGGAGATAAACGAGAAGCAACCCAAATGCATAGATAGCTCTAGTAAACCTGCCATTTTATTATCTTATCATATTATCATATTATTATCTATAAGATACGATATCATGTCGCCCTATGCTACAACATGAGCAAGAGGAGGAAGAAGAACTGTACAATTTAGTGAATATGAGATACACTGCATTATTCTGGTCTATCCACTTGAACATTAAAATAAAAAATTGGGGCTCATGCATAGAAATCTGTGAAAGAAGAGTACCACTCACAAAAGGGGTAAATGGCATGATGATACATGTATTTTTATTTCTTCTAATAGTTCCTCAACAATTATGTATTAAAGGTATAATGGATGGCAATACTAACCCCCTGGAATTTTGGGCATCCATTGTAGAAAATTTATTTAGAATGATTTTAAATCTGCGTGGATAACACCACAGGTAGGCGCTTACATTTTCGTCTGCATCATTAATGAAATATTCCTTTCTATAGAACCCAGAAAGAAACGCTTCTCTAAGGAGGGAAATGTGCAAAGAAAATTTGAAAGCAAATAAAAAGTGTGAGTACGTTCGAAAGAAGGAATATTTACAACATTCTGTCACAGTTCGTCTCGTAGCGGCGCAGGGCGTAACGTATCGTATCACCACGAGCGTCTACGCCGGCGTCGGAAACCGCGATATGCTAAGTCACAGCGGCAGCGGTTCAGCGGCTACAGAAAAAAGTGAAGGGATGCAAACATTCTGAAATTTCATCTAATGGAAATTCTTCCAACGTAGGCATACGTAAACAAGGCGTACGCTCGCATAGCCTCCACTGCCCTTATTTCACATACCCTTGTGTCCCCAGCAGCCCTGCGTTTTACCCCCTGCACAGCCTGGCACGGATTCGTGTTAGCATTTCCTACTTCGCCACGGAACTTCGTTTCATTATACTTTATTTATAAATTTCCCAGACAGAAATCTCATATCTGCATCGTTACTAAATTTAACTACTGCCCATTGACAAGCAGGAAATTTGAAGTTATCTAGATGTGGAGTTATATACCTCGACAGTACCTAACGAATGAGAGGATTATGTGATGCTCCTTTTGTGATATGTACAGTTGAGAAAAGAAATATTAGTTTTAGTTTGACAGTACACTATATGTATATTCCTTAGATAATTTTAAATCGTAAAAACCTTATATAATCATAACCGAAATTCAATAAGACATAACAAAATTAATGGACGGTATTAAATTTAATAGAACATGCCATGATTACACTTTTTTTATTTAATTACGTTTAATATAATTTAATTAATTACTAAAGTAATTGTTCAAAACATACTCCCTCAGAGTGAATACAAATTCTAGCCCTTCCTATAATTGAAGAAGTAACTCTTTGAAGTGTATCAGGTTTCTCTGTCATGGATGTAACTGAAGCCAGAATGTTATTAATGAATTAATAAATAAAGGAAATATCGCTGTATTCCTAATTTGAAAATGTGTACATAGCAATTGTCAGTAATACTTATAACAAAAGAGTGAGGATATATTAAAAATAATTTGACAGCTTTTTCGAAAACTTGTTGCCATGCAATAGTCACGAAAGACCGTCTTGAGTGGCTTTTACCAATTGACAACAAATTTAATAAAGAAACTGGAGAATTATTTTCTAATTTATCGAATTCTCGAATTAAATTTAACTAGAATATTATTCACAAATTCTGTCACTGGTTTTTAGAAGTATTAAGAAATTATCGCTAAGATAATATAAATATGAAACGTCTATAAAGAAACAATTGCTACAATTAATCAACAAAAAAGTGTAACCATGTCCTATCATCCATAAGTTCTGTAATATTGAGTTTTGGGCATGAGTGTATAAGATATTTTCGACTTAAAATTACTTAAGGAATAATAAAGCTATGGCCATCGAGCTGTAGGACAACCAGTATATAAGAACATGGTGTCAAATGAAAAATGTAGGTATAGTATTATATCGGAAACAAGTTATACATTTGGAACGTTGGAAGTATGGCAGATGTCTTGATATATTTTTAAAAAATGTCAAGATTGAAAGTACGGCGGGCAATGGCTAACTAATGGCAAAGAATTTCAAACTGAAAATCGCTTTTGTAGAAATTTACTTTACATTTAAAAAAAATTGAAAGCGCAAGGAGAACACATTAGTTAGCAAGATAAGTGACAGTAACACGCATCAGGCTTTTGTCTGGCAGCAGTGACAGCAGAAGAGTGTCATAGCCTGGTTGACTTTGCGAAGTATCTATGTAGATTGCGCTGGCTGGCGTTGCCAATGGCGACCGCACGTTTCAAATGCTCTGCGTGCCCGCCAGCGTCGCTCCGCTGCCTGCGGACTACAGAAAGGATCAGAATAAAGGAGCACGGATTGGAGACAATTTGCAAGTTATATAATGCGTTCGCCAGACAATCACTATAAAGTTATCAGTGCGCAACGATTTGTGATGTATAATGCAAGACGCGTGTTTTTTTTATTTGACGCCTTCAAAGCTATTGCTGCGAAAGCTATACCGTCATTTAGTATTCTTCCATTGCTCCTTGCGTTAAAATCAAATGTCTCTGGAATTTGCAGCATTGAAATGAAGCAACGGAATTCACACCGCACCTAAGCTTCAGAAAGATTCGAATGGCAGCTTTTTGGGACACCGAATAAATTATTTTTCCTACACAATTTCAATGTGTGAAAGTGAAAGTATATTATTAATTCTCCAAATGTAAGCGAGTTTACATTAACTAAACTTTTATATAATTAGACCCCACACCTTTGGGAAATAATTGTTCGATTTCCTTAGATTCCAGAGAAATTAAATGCAGGTGTTCATTTTGTGGTACACTATTGATATTTCGAGAACTATAAGAGCTACGAGGTCGGTTAAATTAGCAAACAATTTCTATATTATAAGACAATTAAAATGAGCGAAATAAGAATTTTTTTAGACCAGTGGTTCTCAAACAGCGGGTTGCACCTTTCTTATTTTAAATGGCAACCTATTTTTTATTTGCTTATTCGATTCAGTATTTTTTTCTGAATTCAATGATATTCACATGTAATGACCAAATAATACAAAATATTTGAGAAAATTTTTTATTTAAATATGCATATACAAAGTTTGCCATGGAAGAAAACAAATGAATCAAATGCAGAAATAATTGAAAAAACTGTAATTATGAGAATAATTATTAATTTTGTTGTTACAATACAGAAATACAGAGGTACACTTCAAAAAACTAATATTAAAAATTGTTTGATTTGTCTTATAATATAGAAATTGTTTGCTAATTTAACCGACCTCGTAGTTCTTATAGTTCTCGAATTAGCAATAGTGTACCACTCAAAAGGAACACCCTGTATATCAATAATTAACACTTTAATTGGACTGTGCATTTGTAGAGCCTTAATTCGATTCAAGATTTCTTGTCTTGACGAAACATTACATTTGCACATGAAATGTGGTTAGCAGCTGTCTAATTACTCCCCCGAAATATGTTTATAAAAGCGGATTACAGAAGTAAAAATATGCCATCTATTTACACAAAAAGTTTAAAAATATACAAGACAATGTTCGTATAGGATATTTTCGTTGCGTTATGCCGAGCTTATGAATTTCAAAGTTAGCACTAATGTGTTATTTTACGAGTAATGTAGATTTAAGATCAGTAGCAGATGCCAAATACACTTCCGTTTCAAATACACCTTCACCCAACACAGTGAATATTACAAAGCTAACACGTACAATAAAACCGAATTAAGTCTAGTCCCGAGTGCACATCCGGCGAGCACACTTCAAAATTTAGCGCGGGCTGTTCCCGGTCCCGTGGGCTCGCGTTTCCTTTCGCCGGGACTTCCCGCGTCCCATCATCTCCACAGCGACCCTCCGCTCGCATGAGGCCCGAGCCCGAGTAAGATCAAACGGGTTATGAAATGCCGGGTAGTAAAAAGTTTACGCCGAGAGTGCGCCAAGACAGGATGTCGGTCGGCGAGAGACGTTTCCTTACTAGGCGCTGCCACTGGGGCAGATCCGCTGATTTCGGAACGGGGAATTTACTTCGGATGGAATGGGATGAGATATATTGGCAGGGAAAGATGCTAGGGTTCCAACATTTTAAATTGTAAATAGTAACCTGTAATAAGGGTATATTGTAATGAGATGTTTTTACTACATCCATTCAGTCGGGGTTCGAATCTACCATTCAAATATGGCAATATCAAATTTTTAATCACACTCGGGTATTACAGGTTGACCACTTGTTTCATTGAGGTTTTGACTGCACCAGGACAAATTGGGTACGAATCAAATGTTAAGTACCACGAAATTTTAATCATAGTAATTTATTATTATTTTAATTTGGATTTCGGGTATTTCTGATGCCTTTCAGGTTTAGAAAATAATAAGAGAACTGTTTTACGAGGCACTAGCCCTGGCTGACTACAATATGTTATCATAAAATATTTAAAAATAATAATAATAATAATAACTGACTTGCCCATTGTGAAAATGGTAGGTGGAAATGTTTTAATGCCATGTACGTTTTAGGTTATTACTAAACTAAACTAAGATTATTATTTCAAATAAAGTTAGCAAAATCTATTTAATTATATCAGTTTGCAACATCTATATCATCACGCCATTTACATATTTCTGGGGGTGCCACTCTGCTCAAAGCAGATCTCGCTATTATTATATATTTTTGCGCGTGAAGTGAGCTTACCAGCCGTATAATCACAGTATCCAAGGATGATAGTATTGGAAGAACCACAGGAGTAATTTGTCGGCTGTGAGGCTCGAACAGAGGATTTTATGATCCACAGTTCGATGTGTTACGGAGCTATTTACCCCATTACATACACCTCATTATATTTCTGTTCGATAAGCGATGAAAATATGAACGCCATTATTTGTATCACACAGTCATATGAAACATCTTTGCTGGTTTCACTACGGTGGTTTTGGAGGTTCATTTTTTATAGATAAATGTAGAGTGTACATATAGTACTTGCATTATTTTACTTATATATTTTATAGTTTTAGGCCAAATTGATCGTTTCTTTTTGTTTCGCTTTTAAAAAATTTTTATGAATTGTAAAATAGACCCTAAAATTACAGCCTCACCCAAACTACTCATATCATTGTATTTAAAAATTAGCAGTCAATAAGGTAGTGACTACAATAGTTCAGACGAAGTAATACGAATGGTGACATTAATGAGTCTAATAAATTAGAAAGCAACAAATTGTTTGATTTGAATAGTACCGTCCGTCTATGAAAGAGTACGAGTATATTTCGGAAGGAAATACGGTGTAAAATAAATATTACAATGTTCCTACCTCTCATCCAATGTAGTTTTGCTTACTGCAGTCAAATGTTAAAAAATGCACGCGAATTCATATAAACTAATTGTTGCTATAACGTCTTAGCCCACTAATAAACAAATAATTGCACTTCATTCACTGCAAAACAATGCACTGTCACCAATTTTTATTAGAAATTATCACCGAAAACACAAGCGTCCATTTCATTTAGACGTCAAATACATACTAGCAATTGTCTATAAGCGGCAAGCTCAGAACATCTGTTGAATCGAAACTAATTAATAAATTTCAGGTTTGCTCTTGCTGTATTCACATATAAAATAATAAAAAGCATTGTATTTATTGCGAATGCTACAAATAATAATAAAATAATGATTCACAATATAAATAGATATAAAAATCTAGCATTTGATGCATACATATAATTTGTTTTTATATAAATATAAAATCTTATCATCCAACAATATGATAGTTTGCATTGAAATATCATATTCCTTTTATTTAATTCCACAAACGCTCTTGTCTCCTTTACCCATGTAGTTTCCCCTTCATTATCTTCCTTGCGAACCCTAACTTGAAAACTGGTAACCATACTTTATGGGCAAAAATATATCATGAGATCTGCGAAGGCAAAGTATTCTAACCAAAATGAATAAACGGCGTGGTTATATTTTATTTAATAATTTTAAGTATGAAATATTTAAGAAAGTATGTTAATTTATTTTAGTGTCTGATATAGTTTTCATTTCTGTGTTCAGTATTGAACATATGACTAGAATTCAAAAGATTTTCGATGATTACACTGCAAGAATTTCTTTGGCGAAACGCCCAATCAATCAAAATCATCGTCTATTTGCCCTTCGTAAGTCTACTGCCGTACCCTTCTCAGCAGTATCTTATTGAATATTCCCTCCCTATGCTCAAATCATCTCTACTGACTCAATCTCACCCTGAAACAACATTCTTTTCAATTTTACAATCATAATACAGCAATGTATTCTAAACACGAAGCCGTCTCGTGTTTCCACATACTCCACGCAAATAACTCATTTTCACTGCAGTGCCGCGACATTTTGTTTCTTTTTCTAAACTCAATATTCACTCTACTCATAAGAGGGACATAAGAGTATTTTTATGGACATGAATGAGTCGTAAAAATCTATATCGTTCATAAAATGATTTGCCTTTTACTGTTTTATCTGCGATATTTACATAGAAAAATATAGAATATATGAAAACTTCTATATCTGTGTTATTTTGCTCACGATATAAAATGAAATATCGAATACCCACATAGATAGTAAGGAATTATCAAAATTTATACAGAAGCCATTGTTATTTTGGAAAAGCCGCATGGAACACAAAATGGTGACGTTAATGTGAACTATACCCTATGAAAAAAAATCTGATGTGTCCAACACATAACCTCCCGCCCAATATAACTCTTATACGGTACAAAATAGTATTTGATGATACAGAAATATACATTTTATTTGTTTATTTTCAATTTATATTTGAGAAATTTAATTTCCTTTCGTATATTTATTTAATTTTTTTGGCGTATATTTCACGAAGAAAACAGCTTCACAATCACAATGCCATGCCATATTTCGTAAAAAATTAATTTTTTTTCAGTCTTTCCATGGTGTACATGGAATGTAAGATTTTGAAATTTAATTTCTTTATATTATATTATCTGCCAAATGAATGAAAATTAATAAAATTAGTGTAATCAAAGCAGATGTAAAATTAAACATTCTATAATTTTCAAAATAACATGAAATGTTGAAAAATTAAATTTAACCGTGTTTTTTCACGGAAATTGGTAAGGGCTTCTAGTGAACTGCTACTTCCTGTTGAACAATTTTATCAAAAATCTAATCAGCTATTCATATAAATATAAGAAGCAAAAATACACAAAATTGTATATTTTAGTATTATAGTATTTGAGTTATGCGAGACGAATGGCACAGACTACATACATACAGACATCATAGCGAAAATAATAAAATCGTAGGATCCCTAAAACGTGTTTATTCATTGAATACTCACTATCCAATTTTTTAACAAAAAACAATACCTCTCTTACTCAGAGGTAGGTGAGAGGTAGAAATTATATTAATTTGTCAATACATTTTTGATCTTTTGAATATTTAAAAGTCAAAATTTTTTCCGACCGGTTGGAAAGTGAAAGGTACGAATATTTATTGATATTCCATCCTTTTAAAATAAATTGACATATTACTAACCGAATGTGAATAAGGAAATTAGAAGCAAAACTGGCTATATATATAATATTCTAAAATATGCATAATACACCTTGTTTTCCTTAATTAATTTGTAAAATATCAATAGAGTTTGTAGGATTAATGTAGTAGATCCATAGTTTGGAATGGACAAACTCGTGCTAAATATAATATGTAGTGTGCATTTGTGTGTTTTGATGGCCACTCTTTAAAAGTCGCCTTTTATAGTAAAGCATAAAATAGAAGATTTGGAAATTAATCGTTACCCGTATAAGTTTATGAAACCTGGCGTAATATGTTCCAGACAATTCAATAGATCTCGTAGTGGAAGATAACATTTTAAGATTGCATTTATCACAAGCCAAACTTGAGTGTAAAATTAAGAAAATTCATGCAAAGATAATGAGCGAAGCAGAAGCGGCAAGGAAGGAACCGACAAGCAGCGGAGGCACCGAAGCAAAGGTGAAGCAGTGACGGCAGCGGTACAGAACGGCGCACGGCCGTGTCTCATGGCACGGTCCATAGCGCCGTGCGACGTCCTGTCGGTGCTAGTTACTCTGCCGGGACGTGGTGCCGGTTCCGATTGGCTGAAGAAGACGGAAGCGTCCCCCGGTTTCCGGTTACAGTTATAACTTGTGACACTGGACTGTTTTAGGCGGTGTACTTTAAGCTCAGACTTTTGTCAGCTCTTCCTTTCGTGTAATTATATTTATGCGTACGAATTTCCTGCAGAGAAGTTGTTCAACTTGTTTAAAAGGATGTTAAAAACTTAAAAAGTATGTCATGGAAGATTATCTAAGCAGATTACCTTGTATTACAAATGGACTTTTAGATAAGGTGATTTTTGCAGGAAATTGTTTTTTCATAAGCTACTTTAAAAACAATTTAATATTGTCTCGGATTTGATGCTTTTCTTTCTGAAATTAATACTTTAATTCTTTCTGCGCAGAAACACTGACAAGCTTTTTGCAGTCATAAAACACGTTATTTAAAACAAATACTAGTACATATCTTCAACATTTGCGAAGTTATGGAAGATATAGAAGTGTGATGATTCACCCTGGATTTTCACTTATTTCTCTTGTCTCTGTTATTTTTTTTTTGCGAACATCACATCTCCTCTTATCAGCTATCCTGGTTCTTAGTTGTTTTTTTTTTAATGTATGCATATTCCATTTGAATCAGCCGCGTACAAAGAGCAATCATACTAGTAAGTTATCTTGCGATATTTTTGACTAGCTTGTGTTTCTCTAGCTGTTGGTGTCCACGGCTAGGGACTTAGAACATCCTTTCTTGGTTTTCTTGTGTTTGTCTTGCTGTTGGTGTTCATGGCTAGGGACTTAGAATATTTTTTCTTGGCTTTCTTGGCTTTGCACTGGCTGTTGAACATCCTTTCTCAGTTTCTTGTGTTTCTCTAGCTGGTGGTGTTCATGGTTAGGGAATATTTGTTTTGGTTTCTCTTGTGTTTTCGCTTTGGCCGTTGGCGGTCCACAGCTGAAGACTTAAGAAGACTTCTTGTGTTTTTCGGGCTGTTGGCGTTCCACGGCTAGAGAACTAAGAATATTCTTCCTTGATACTCTTGTGTTTTCGCTATAGCTGTTGGCGTTCCACAGCTAGGGAACAGAATATTTTCTTGGGTTTTCATGTGCTTGACTTTAATTCATAAACCAGAGTATTGGTCCATGCGTCGGAGTTTTTGTTTCAAAATTATTTGTTAGTGTATGAGTTAATAAATCTTCAATTTTTATTCAAACCCTACCCTCATCTGCTAGAGTTCCCGGCTCCCTCCAAAGTCTAGTTTCAGGGAAACAAGGTAACCTCGCTTTACATAGTATTTAGAGGTTGAAAATACCTATTCAAGTCATCCCTGTGGTTTCTTATTTCTGTCACTGCAAAATATATAGTAGTCTCTATAAGCCCCTCCGCGCAGTGTAAATGAAAATTTGAAATGCCAACTGAATATTTAACGTATCAAAAATGTTCATTAACGAAGCAAAACCTATAACGGGCTCGCTTCGCACAAGCAAATCCCATTATAGTGTATGAAAACGACGTTGAACAAGGCAAGTTTTGTTGAAAAGTTTTCGAAAGTTGGTTCCAATTTCACTTTGCGGTTTATGAAAATTTGCTGCAGACGGTGCGGCGAACTGCAGGCTGCACTACACCGCATATGCATGTAAAACCATAAGTGGTTGTCAGCGAACCGCACGTCTACCCGGCACCTATTAATGCGGTGAAAATTTCGCGGAGCTCCTTCTACGTAATTTCAACTGACAAGAAGCGCTTTCGTCTTAGCACGAGCTACTTGTTCGCTCGGTGTCTCACCAGCCGTTTAGATAGCTCAGAATTTAAATTGGATTTAATTTTTAACTCCTTTGCTTTTAAAACACATTTACAATGGTAACGCGTAATTATCCATTAAAATTTTACGTGTATATTTACATTTATGGCAGGGAATCCTTATAAGTTTCAACAAAAAGTGGGGGTGAGTGAGATGCTTTAGTCGACTCGAGTGGATGTTGAATGAAAGATTGGTGAAATTTCATGCGAGCGAGATTGAGGGTGAACGATTAATGGTTTGATGCGTGAATGAATGTTTCCGAGTGTGAAGAATAGACTAGATTGCATTAATGCGGGCGAGGCGAAAGTGGTAATTTTGGAGGAGATTGATTTTGTTCCAGGGTTCGTGTTACCATTTCAACGGTTTCATTGACCAAATGTTTGACTTGCGCTAGCGAAATTGATGATGATCAGTCAAAAGAAAACTGCATCTTAATTCTAAGTAAAATTCTGTGATGTACTGATGGGAGTTGCAGGTAATGCAATAACCTAGGCCACTGTAATCTGTATTTTCAAGCGAATACTACAATTTAGTTAGCTCGTCCCCTTCAATTCACGTTCCAGTTCCTGCTGTATTATATCTTCACCGAATCAAATCCAAAAGCAACGTGGTAGTTATCAAATCGTGAGGGTAGAGACGATACAGCGATCTTCATGTCGCAACGGCGCCCCGACCAAATGAGGATTAGCGTAGGCTTGGCACGTAGCGTTCCATGTAAATTGATTATAACTAATTGGGTGCAGACGGTCGTGTGTCTGTCATTGTCCTCCCGTGGCGGCATGCGTTGCACTCGCCGGCGCGTGGCGTCAGGGGCGTCGCAGGAGGCGCCGCACCCCTTTACACACACCAGCGGCCCTCAACAAGGCCAAACTTTATAATACCACACAGACAAACTCATATTCACTTCACGAAGTAATTCAAATATGTACTTGAAATAAATTTCTTCAGCATTTTAATTACAGCGAAAATTTCTGTAAATTTCTAGAGTTGTTCTTACGATTGTAACAAGCTTGCAACACGCTTTACAGGATGGTTATATAGTTAAGATAGTCCTTTTAAAAAGTGTGAAATCATCTTGTATGTTTCAGATTCAAAGTCTGACTAGTTATGATGTACGGTGGATGTGTAACTAGGTGCAAGAGAACGGTGATGTGAAGGTAATCGATTGGCATTGTTGGCGCAGTTGGTATAAATTAATGTCTTAGTGATCCAGAACGTTTAATGCTATAATGAATTGCAAGCGAACAGAGATGCAGATGGGAACGTTTGAGAAGCACTGAAGTAGAACGGCTCTCAGAGGATTGCTGTCAATTGACTGACAAAGGCTAACAACCATCGGGCGCCAGTTGCTCGCTCCTTATTGCTTGTTTAACATACGTTCCCGCTTCTCCCCAATAATTGCCCCGCTAGATGTCTTAAGATCTTTCTTTGTTTCTTCACAATGACGTCGCAATTACCAGAAATTTCACTCCGAGGGCGCCGAACATCGCTGTAATCTGACGGTTTTGCATCTAAGATAGCTGGGAAACAATTGCCGAGCGTAATTGCGAGAAATTCCATTTATGTTCGCTTGAGCGAATGCGATTTATGGAAAATTAATAAGAATCTTGCCATTTTTCACACTTAGTATAAGTATCACAGTGTAAGAATTTACACAGTAGCGACACTCGCTGCCGTCACTTTAGTTCTTTACGTCGCTTCGAACGATGACCTTGAACCGATCGGCCATATTGGCAGAAGCATAATACGACAGTAAATTTGAATAGCTCTCAATTGCGAATGAGATAAAACCTAAAAATATGATGTCGCCTGCACTATAAAAGTTCCTACAATTTTTCATGCTACAATAGTATATTGTGCAACAAGTGTAGAAAGTTATCTATTTCACGCGAGTTGTGAGAGTTTTAACACGAGACGAAGTCGAGTAGAGAAATCACACGAGCGTAAAATAGATAATTCTCTTCATAATGCCAAATATCACTTAAAATTTGACAATTTTTTTTATGGTGTTTCTTTATTATGTACGCCGTAAGAAACATTTTGCTGTAGAGCGCATCGCCGTATCTCTAATATTTTGTGAGATATGATGATTTTTTATGTTTTACAAAATGCAAATTGGAGGGGCTGCAACTCAAAAATTGTGCAAGATATCATAAATTCACTCCAGTTTTGTACTGTTTATGTGTTTTATAACAAATTAGGAAATTTTGAAATTTTTGAAAATTTTCGAATTTTTTTTTCAAAATTTCCATCGACGAAAAATCGACAAATATAAAAGATACAAACTTGCGATGTTGACCAATCGATTCAGCTCATCAAAATACATAAGTATGCAAAATTTCAGACAAATTGAACAACGGGTTGAAAAGTTAGAGCAAAAAGCCTGAAAATGGCCAAAATCGGCCCAGACGTCAAGGGGTACCCCTTGAAGTTTTGGGCGTAAAACGAGATTTTCAGACTTTTGCTCTAACTTTTCAACCCGTTGTTCAATTTGTCTGAAATTTTGCATACTTATGTATTTTGATGAGCTGAATCGATTGGTTAACATCGCAAGTTTGTATCTTTTATATTTGTCAAGTTTTCGTCGATTGAAATTTTGAAAAAAAAATTCGAAAATTTTCAAAAATTTCAAAATTTCCTAATTTGTTATAAAACACATAAACAGTACAAAACTGGAGTGAATTTATGATATCTTGCACAATTTTTGAGTTGCAGCCCTTCAAAGTATCACTTTGAAATGTACAAAAAATCGTCATATCTCAACAAATATAAAAGATATTGCGATGCGCTCTACGGCAATGGGTTTCTTAGGGCTTATAATATATAGAAATATAATAATAAATTTTTTCAAATTTTAAGTGAATTTTGGTAAAATTCACGACATCGATATTATGTAGACAACGTACAAGAGAAAAATTATTTAGTATTAAATTAAAGACAGTGCAACCATAAAGAAATACGCAATAACTATTATATAATAGTACATTGTGCAACAAGTGCAGAAAGTTATCTATTTCACGCGAGTTGTGAGAGTTTTAGCGCGACACGAAATCGAGTGCTGAAATCACACGAGCGTGAAAGAGGTAATTCTGCACGAGTTGCATACTACACTTTTTCTACGATCACACTTTTGTTTTGTCAAGATTTAATAATAAAAATTCTTACTCCTCATAAACAAAAAATGACATCTCAAACTCAAACTATTTGACGTTTATGATTACAGCATGAAGGCGGCGCAAGCGTAGATGTGTGCAGTGTTACCAACTATAAATCTTATAGATGTAATAAAAAAACTAGACATATTTGATTAAAAAATTTATATTGTATTTTCTTAGTAAACTCAATATTGAATACGAAGATTTATATAAACTATGAAATAATTATTACAATTATTAATTAATTTATTATATATAAATATAATTTTACTTGTCATATTAGTATCATACAGTATTATATTATTAGTAAGTTGGTCACTGCGAAATATACAATTTTGAAGCTTTCAAGGAGAAAGTTGCTTGATATTTGATAGATATAATTGATACTGACACTGACATAGTATACTCTTTTTTCTAACCTAACGGCCATCTTTTCGGTAGTGTACCACTGAAATATTTGAAGTGTCGTTGTTGTGTGAATTCTTAGCGCATACAATATAATTATTCTAACAGCAGTTTGTTAAAAAGCGCCGGACAGTTTTTCAACATCCTGGAGAAGTCGGTAATTATCTAGTAGGAAAGATCTGCGTGACAGAAGCTACATATTTATTATCGGAACCTATTCTAAACGGCAATTTCTTGTATTAGCACTCGAGTATCGTAATTTACGAGAAAACAAAACGATCCCTAAACGGAGTTCGTCGTAATGTCCCTAATATACTTTAGTCGTACTGCTTGAGAGTGTATTTCTTTTTGCGTAGCGAATGAACGCAGACAAACAGTCGCTTTATTTTGATTTGCTTATCTCTCAACCTTTCACGAGTGAAATCTCTCGTTGATGTTTTGTTTGCAGTTCCTGTAAGAGTCTTAGCCGGAATCGTATTTCCGGTAAATGCGATTTCAAAAGTGCTTCGCTCCATTATTTATGTGGAGGCAAAAAGCACGTAGTGTAGTGTAATTGAGTCACCAGGTTTATCGAATTATTTTAAGTGGATGCGCATCTCTTCGCGTGTGCGTCTGCCGATAAACCGCAAATGTGAGCGGACGCTTACATTCGATCACTCGATCACCTCTTCCGATACAAATTTATTAGACGATTCCGGATCTTCCTCGACTGCGGATACAGTCGTTTTCAATTACATTACCTTCCAAATATATCTCTTCTCAATCCAAATAACAACAAAGTTTCTCTATTTTTTATTTCTTAGTCGCATTATAATGAAAGTTTGTCGAATGTTCTCAATTGCATCGCTTCTTGTAATTTGTAATAATAATACTACATCACCATATTTTCGCAGAGACTTTTTGCTTTTGTGGATCCCTAAGACTCAACTCAAATCATGACCTTGTCTTCAATGATTTTAGTGAAAGTGAATCATAGGGGTAAAGCTAAAATAACTACGGTCGGCAATGGCCTATGGAACTCGACTTGGAGATCTGTAGTACATGTATTAATAGTATATTGTGCAACAAGTGCTGAAAGTTATCTATTTCAGATGAGTCGTGAAAATCACACGAGCGTGAAATAGGTAATTTAGAATGAGATGCACACTGTACTTTTTCTACGATCATACTTTCGTCAAGATTTAATTAATAATAATTCGGTTTTAACATGGACAATAGTTATTACCTACTTACCTATTACAACTAATGATACAAAGATATTATTAATTGTTTATTCGTTGTTAACATCAAAAGTATGGAGTATATAGCAATTAATATGGATTGAATAATGTTGAACTGACTCAAAATTACTCTTCAGAAACAAGAAATGGCGTCTCGAACTATTTGACGTTTATCATTACAAGCATGGCTCAAGCGCTGGTGTGTGCAATGTTACCAACATATTTATCGACTAAACAAAAGCACAATTATTTGTTCAATATTGTTGTTTTTTATTGAATATATAGGCTTAGGTAAGAATTTTTAAACAATAAATTGGATGGTATTATTTATTGTATCTGACGACGTTTCGGCCATTGTTTGTGGCCATTTTCAAGTCTTAGTATCTATTACATGGTGTTTAAATAAAGCAATAAACTACAAAGTCATTGCTTTATTTAAACACCTTGTAATAGTTACTTAGACTTGAAAATGGCTACGAACAATGGCCGAAACATCGTCAGATACAATAAATAATGCTATCCAATTTATTGTTTAAAATTTCTTACCTAAGCCTATATCCAATAAAAAACAACAACAGAAATCAACGGCTTAGTAACAACAATTAATATTATTTTTTTAATAGTACATTGCAATAATCAAAGCTGTTCTTATGCCAAACAAGTTACTGAAATATCTATTCTATATGTCAAGCATGTGTCAATAGTAACTTGTAGGAGAATACAGAATAATTCTATATATTGCGAACCTATTCTCTCATCGACAGTAAACGTGGCAACAATTATGTGTAGATGTATGCAGTAAATTACATATGCGTTTATGTAGAAAACAATAATTACGCAACATTCAGCAATTAACATTGTTTCTCCATTATCAGATCAATGATGATGAATTCTCTTTATACGAGCACTCATATAGAACAACAATTTCATTTGATCGAGTTACAGTCGCACTGAAGCGTTTAAATAGAAATGCAGAATTGAATGAGAACCAAATTTGAAATAAAATCAAACTGAATATAAATAGTTTTTACCGGAATTTATTTATCGCTCGTTCGCATTTTAATGGAAAATTGAAAAATGCAATAAAAACCATAAAATAAATTGTATTTCTTTATTTTCTATGCAGCTTAAATCAAATTTTATCTGTAAAAGCATTGAATACTCATGGCAAACATGTTGTTTTGAACGCGTTTTTATTTTAACGTTTATAAAAATATTTTAAAATCGCCGCTCTTTCATATTCAACTCTATTCAGGAAGGGCCAGCGATAAAAACACAAATACAAAATTCCTTTTATATTACCATTAGTAGTACACGGAACACTATCTGAGTGATATTTTACACTAATTGTATGGTTACCAGTTGTGTAATTATATTTTTCTAATACGTTTTTGGTGGAGGAGCCACCGAAGTTATTACTCCTTTATAAATATCTCCGCATTATTAAATTTTTTTAAATAATGAAACAATTATAAGCCATAATCAACTCAGTACATAATGTAAGCTAGTAAGATAGACCAATGTTTCCGTTTCCAATAAGAGCTATAGATATACGGGGTAGTGTAAGTATTTCTGGCTGTGTTACTTATGTAACCTAGTGGATGTTAGTAACTAATATATTTTGTGTGAGTGTTGGAGTAACGTGGGTAATTTTTTGCGGTGAAATATGTTATCAGCAATGTGAATCGAACTGATGAGCTAATTTTCCACAGGTCGTTGCGTTAGCTCGAAGCTATTTCCTGAAGCAACAACAAGTATACTTCAACAAAGCACCTTAAGTAGAAAAATAAGTTTCTATATGACACAGGAAACATAATCAACTTTCGTCGAAGAATACGCACATGTTTCATAAAATAACAATAAACACCTTCAGCAAATAGAGAAGAAAGGAAAGAAAATCAAAATCAGAGGGCGAAATAAAAATGAAAAAGCGCGAAGAGGGCCGACGTAGAGGGTAGTGGTGGTGCTAGAGTAAGAAAGGCTTTATTCCAGCGGCGTATACACATCAAGAGGATTAAGGGCGCGGGGAAACAGGTCGCAGGGACTTTCATTATTTCCGAAGCCGGCCACTTCAGCGCACGCGCAGTCTCGAGTACGTAATGCTGCCGACGCCACGCCGCATCGGTGGTAATTGGCACAACTACAAGCGGCCTGAATTCAAGATGTCTTTTGATCCGTATTAAGAGTAGCTTTCTCTGGAAAAAATATTAGATGTCTCCAACTTCACCTTTCCTATATAACACCACTTGACCCTGTTAACCCTACACACATTCGTTCTCATTTAATTATAATTCAATAAAAAGCAGTGGCCCAAGTGCACAAAAGGTAACGGGATGGTTATCGAATATAAATTATTAAATGTAGTGTTAATAAATTTATTACTATATTTTGTATTATACCTATACATAAAAAAAAACTTAAATAGTTTATTGTACAAGACAAATTTCTGTATTTTTGACCCTAATATTTATAATTTTACTCTACATGGAACCGATCAAATATCAAAACGCAGTCACTAATCTCCACCCAAAACAATCGGGGGTACCCCAAGGAAGTGTTATTGGACCGATTCTCTATCTTCTGTACACAGCTGATCTTCCTACCCTGGATCAAACAACAATTGCTAAATACGTAGACGACACAGGAATACTGACATCACATTCGGGCCCAAAATTACCTTCGAACTGTTACAAAAGAATGTGGTTCTAATTCAGTGTTGGTTAAAAACTTGACAAATTAGAGTCAACAAATGTAAATCTTCCCATATCACCTTTACCATCAGAAGAGACAAATGCGCCTCAGTATATCTAAACAACCGCCAACTACCCCAAGCTGAGTACGTCAAATATCTAGAAATGCACCTAGACAGATGTCTGACTTGGCGTAAACACATTTGGACCAAACGAAAGCAACTGGGTTGGAAGATAAAATAGCTATACTGGCTTATCGCCCATCGTCTACAAATTGCTGCTATATAAAGTAATCATCAAGTCAATCTGGACCTCAGGCATCGAACTATGGGAGTCAGCAAGTACCTCGAACATTGAAATCATCGAAAGATTTCAATCAAAAATCTTTCGTATGATTATAAATGCTCCATGGTTTGTTCCCAACTGGATAATTGCACAAGATCTGCAAATGCCTTCTGTTAAAGAAGTAATCCCCCAGAGTGAGTGTAAGATACATTTAAAGACTAAAGTGTCACAAATATAAACTAGCCGTGGGTTGATTTACCCTTGGGTAAAATAATTTGACACAATTGTCAACAATTATAATTATACAAACATAAATAAACAAAATAAATACTTGTGAAAAAAAAATTAAATTATATCAAGTTTACAAAAGTTCACTTCAACCAATGAAAAAAAGAATTTGGATCAGAGGATCATTGTCGCCTCTTCTCTTATGCCCTTGGCGGTCGTGACGTGTCGACAGGTCTTATTGTTTGTCCAATTTCAATTTTATTAAAGTTCTTGTACAAAATGAACGGATTTCGATCGCGCAGTTCCCGTTCTCATTCTAGTCCGCGCGTCTGCGGATGGTAGCGACGGGACGTCGCGTCGCGGCGCTGTGGGTCGTGCGAGCACGACGTCGCGGCCTGTGGGCCACCGCACGCCGCACGCATTGTGCCCTCCAAAAATTTAATTAAACTGTCAAATACATTGATAGCTATAGCTTGTGACTTTTCGTTTTTTGAAAATATTTTCAGGTCAGTATTAGATTTGGCTTACATGTAATGAATCTTCCTTTATAATTGGATACGAGTATTATTTTCTGCTGAAATTTAAACTGAAATTTAATTGAAGGATATTTCACGATGCCCGCATTCTCAGCCAGAACCTTTCCGCAGAACTACGTTCTAGAATATTATTTGTTTATCTCGATATTTATACTGATTGATTAAAAAATTGAACTATCAATAGAATGATGGAATGCTACATCAGAAATTATCAGCATTTAGATTGTTTTAGTTTATTACAAATTTATATAACATTTTGTTATTTAATATATTAATATCTACATTAATATTAATTTAATGATTATTTTTAATACGTTTTTAAGGTTATCTCCATCAAATTATGTTGCTATGCCTTTGCTGAATGGTTGCTCTGAAATAATAAGTAATTTTACAGCCTGCATTTGTAAAAAAATTCGCACTTCAATGTCAATCCACGAAATATATTTTTTTTCAGAACAGGGCGAGAATCTCGGTTTCTGTGATATTAAAATTAAGACAGAAACAACCATTTTTATATTTACGGGAGATTTGTGCTCTTTCTCTCCCGTAGTTCGTGAAAGTTCTCAATTAATGTGAAGAATTAACAAAATTAAACAAATCAAAGGTAACTATCATAAATTGTATTACAATTCAAATAATTTTGAAATACATAAAAACCATAATAAATATTGGGGTCGTGAAAAGATTGTATATATATATATATATATATATATATATATATATATATATATATATATATATACAATCTTTTCACGATATATATATATATATATATACCGTATGTCCCCGGATTGAGTTTACAAGAGGAAAAAAATTCTTATTATTGATTTTACGAAAAAATGCAAACAGAAGAAAAATTTTTGGATGTCTTAAAATGCATGTTTCAGTTATTAAAATTTTTAAATAATGCATGGTTCTTTTATTATAACGTTTTTTGTATTTTGTCCTATAATAATACAATTATTACATTCAATCAAACCCTATTTTAGTTGGCTTTGAAACAAATGATTAAATGTCAAAAGTAATTCGTATTATCATAAAGTAAGAAGTTATTGTTTAAAATAGTGAGAGTTTGTCAAAGAAATGTTAACATTAGAACAAAAAATCTTTTTAGTACAATGTTATGGTATGGGGGTAAAAGTTACCGTTACATAATTTTTTTTATCTGTAGTTAGAATTAATAATCATTTGTCAATATTTCAAAGCCAACTAACATAAGGTTTGATTGAATGTAATAACTGTATTATTAGGACAAAATACAAAAAAAAAAAAAATTATAATAAAAGAACCATGCATTATTTTAAAATTTTAATAACAGAAACATGCGTTTTTAGATGTTCAAAAATTTTTCTTCCATTGGCATTTTTTCGTAAAATCAATAATAAGAATTTTTTTCCTCTTGTAAACTCAATCCGGGGACATACGGTATATATATATATATATAAAAGAAAGAAGTGTATATTACCTTGTCGTATTGTATTCAATTACTCCGCGGGAAAAAATCTTACACTATATCCCTTAATGTATAATATAATATTATTACAAATATATTCAAACAGTTTTCAACATCAAATAAGTCAGTATAATTTTTGTGGAAGTTTTTCGCAGAGGCAATATTTTTTGATGAAGACAAAAGTTCGTTTGAAACAGGTGAGAGAAGAGTGGATATACTTTTATGAAAGTTTTGAAACAAATTGAGAGCACATTAGAGCAGTAATTTCTAAATGTGTTGTTTTATTTAGGTGTACAAAGCTGTAACAATTCGTGCGGTATTTGTTGCGCATCGACACAGCGGAAATGAAATTATCGTCGTTCCGAAGTTGACTGCGTTTATTTAATTGTGGACTGAAACAATATCTAACAGAGAAAACTTGTCTCCCTGTCGTATTCACGCGACGAGAATTTCCAACATAAACGGCGAACTTTTTTATCTAGATGAAATCGTCACAATTTTAAGTTAGGTTATAAATCTAGCGAAGGTTTGCCAACTGTGTATCCCTAACATTGTAAAATATCCCTAGAGGGCATGAAGAACGCATTGCTGGCAACTTTGCGGATGCAAATCTGCCGTAAAACCACTAATACCGTCTTTCAGGAGACCGTTTGGGGGATGTGTACAAAGTTGGCTGACAGATTTATGATACGCTTCAATCCGCATGGGTAAAAGACATGTTCACATGGTTGCGACGCCCTCTTGCGCGGCGGATCTCACCCTCCTGCCCGCCCCCAAGAAAAACTTCCTTCGCAAAATCGTTCGCCAGACAAGAAATATTGATTTTACAGTTAAGTTTTTGTTCAATCTGTATCTGGATGTGAACAAAATGTTTCTATTTTCTTTACACTTCTTACAAGACTAATGAACAAAATACGCTGCTAATTATTATTATATTTCTCATTATTGCTAATGATGGCATAAATAGTTTGCTCAAAACGAATTTGCATATTGCAACATTTAAATTATAATTAGTAATACTTAATGTGACAATTTAATTACCTGCATGACCATGTTATATAATTTATAAGCGAAGTAAAAATAAATTGGGTTAAATTATCAATAAGGAAATTATTTCATTAATATTTTCTAGCATTTTACTACCATAATTAGGAAGTTAGAATACCATTTTATATTTACATTAATTAGATAGTAGCATATAATATTATGATGTTTATTCGTAATATGTTAAGCATCCTGTCTTGTTTAATTAAGTAAAAATATTACAAAATGAAGTACAGTCATAACTAAAAAAAATCCATTTTATTTTTATATGCGAGTAGAATGTCGCTTTCGTTAGTCTATGTCAATAAATTATTGCATATACGCACACATTCATCCATCCACACATATACACACACCCGTCATTGAGAAACATATTTTTATAGTGCAGCAATTCTCACGTACAAATATATCATTTAACAAGATTTACGAAAACAGAGTGACACACATAAAATGGGTATATGGCGTGTAAATTTGTTTTATTTACAATCAGTTAAAAATATGTCAATTTTGGCCTTTGCAATGTTGGAAAGTCACTTATTCCTACGTTTCACTTTCCAACTGTGCTTATTTGATTAATATAGCTGATTGTGAATAACACAGGTTTTCCTGTGGAAGCAAATTTAGTAAAACTGTAGTTGACGGACACCTCTGAAATTGGATGTAAAAAAATCTAATTACACATTTACACGTTTTAGGTTAGTTCGGCCAAGATGGGTACTAGCAAACGAGGCCCTTGGCGCTCACCCTTTATTCTAAAAACCTTATCTTTTCGGGTCTCAGTGTCACTGCGCTAACTACGAGGTTTCTCATACATCCAACTTTTCTATACCATATTAAAACAGTATTATTATTACACACCGAATGGTCTAAAACATACAGAAACCATCAAAAATACCACAGTTCCGCAGCCAATTTCATAGGTGTACGTCAATTGCAATTTTGCAGCAAATTTTCTGTTGTATTTTCTATAACTTGGCGTAGTTCGGTTGGACAGCAATTCACTTTCAGAGTCAGTCATTGTGGTCTTTCCAAATTTTATCGATGGGTGATTTCACCCCTACTCTCTAAGCTTGAGCATTTTAAAACTACTTCACAATTGGGTAAAAATATGCTTGAACAAATCTTACTGGTCAAGTGATTCTAGGTTACTTAAGGATGAAAGGGTGCGGTGCTTGCATAAACTTTCAACGGTTTTCTTTACTTCTAAGTATTAGACCCTCGGTAATCTAAGATTTACTGACATTGCTCAAAATCGCCTTCGCTTCCTTTAGCAATAATCATGAACTGAATCTTGAACCCGACTTTACTTGACAACTGTCACATAACCCTAAAGGGCAATTAACTAAAATTATGTAACCTGTAATACAATAGAAAAGCGATTTTTGAAAGCGGTACAAATCTGAAAATATCTTTACATTAGCCGGATGCCGCACAGCATGGCTCCTTCTAGTTTTAGGCACGAAATAATCTTTTAGTTGAACAACAAAAAATGTGTATTACAGTATGTAATAATAATAGTATACGAGTAGTATAAGAAATATAAAGACATATAAATAATTAAAACTATTTGCAAAAGTAATATCATGGTGAAAAGAGTAAACAGATTCGCAAAGCGATTAACGGCAAATTCGTTTCAAATATCACAGGCGTCCGAACCCCGAACGATTCTTTTGAGAGCTTGTTGCCTGTTTAGCAAAACCTTCGAACACAGTGTAATGAATTTCCAGAGCGGATCCTGATAGATAATGAATTCTTTTATGTCCACTTTTGTATCCAGCGTGTTTTACATAATCAATATAAGCTTTTTATTATTCCATTTTTATAGTAAGTAATTTTCCGTGCGTTGCGTGAAATTCAACGAAAGTGTTTCCTAAAATCGATAGAGCTAAATTTAAATATGAATTTTAACATTTTATTTTAAAATGTTTTGAATTTGAAAGCCGCTACTTCTTTGAGTAGAAAAGTAGTAAATGTTTTATCAATTGTAGGTATAAATTTCGAAGCTCTGATTAGCCATCCATGAAATTTGATGCCACGGTATCTACAACGCTCCAACAAATATGGTTTTAATTAAATAACGCAACTTCTAAAATTAAATTCCTTATGAATACACAATTCTTTAATGCTCACTTATTGCGGAAGATGTAAGAAACGTTAAGCAGATAAAATGAAATTACGCGAATGATTTTATAACAAATTTATTTCGAATTCATTACAAGAATTGCGAATTTATTATGGATGATTTAAGGGTCGTTCAGTGCGCATGTCTTGTGGGAGAAATTGTTATTAACATGAACAGGGATTATAAATCTTAAGATGAAAGGTAGCAAGGAAATTTATAGTAAAGTTGGCAACAATGCATCTGTTGTAACACGGTATCAGCTGCTTATGACCGAAATATATTGGTACTTGGTGAACAAACTTAGTTCCAATCTGGTAGGTAACATATTTTGATAACAAAACTAATTACTGGTTTTACTAAATGAGGCAACAATTTCCATAAGAAAATAAATAAAATATCGATGCCTTGTCATAATTTATGTACTAGACTGTAGCATGATTTATGCATTTATAATGAATAGTATAATAAAGAATCACGCAACTGAAAGCTGTAAAATTTATGTTTCGCTCGTGAATTATTTTTCACTGCTATTCATTTTTATACGGAAACTCGTTTATTGCCATTGCAAATGTATTAATAATGAGAAAGTAAATTAATTTATTATACCTTCATACTCAACATCGTTCAAGTATAAAAATAAATTTATGTACAGAACGGAAATAAAATAAAATACAAACATGGCAAAATGAAAAACGTAAGGAAATGTGCAACGAAATAATGAAAATTATTATTCATTTAGAAAATAAATAACTTTCCACATAAACAAGCCGACATAAACATGTAAAATTTCATTTGAGGGTAAGGACAATGTATGTTCTTTGTACATAATGAAACCGGGAGATGAAATATGTGCGTATTTTTCTTTGCAATTCATTTAAATTGCAATTATTCTATTCATTATTTACCTTACTGTGATACATTAACAAAATTAAAAACATATTTTAGTATACCACTTGTTTTCTTTCTTAACGTTACATGGAAAATACCCGAGTAAAAATTGTATTTGATAATAACTATATGCAAATTAATTACATTACAGAAAATATTTAGAGTTAAATATTGCATGTAACCATTCTACATTTATTAATAACAGCATGAATGAAATTCATATTTTAAAGTTATTTACAAGGCTTCATGCTAACTATTTATAAATATTCTTGGAATATAATGTGACAAAAACATCTAAACAATTATAAAATATTATTTCACCAGCACTATAAAAGTTCCTACAATTTTTCATGGTATAAATACTCCACAATACATATATAAATATTTAAATAATTTTAATGTACATTCGATAATTTATTCTTTGCTATTATAAACAAAGTATTTCGTCACCCTCTCAATAAAAGAGGTTTTTGATTATTATATATGTACATATCCTAAATAAACACATCTTTTTTCTTTGAGAGAAGCAATTCATCTAGTCTGACAATGAGTTGAAAATAAAAAAAATTGCCATGTGTCTTATATCTTAAATTGTGCTAAAAGATAAATGTGCCCAAAAAGACAAAATGTGAAAAGTTCCAGAACACTTACTCTAATATGTACGAAGCTACCAATTTCAAATATAAGATACTTAAAAGCCCTAATTATACATTTATATTAATTTTAATTATTAATATGTAAATGTTAAGAGTACCGTTCCATTTTTAAATTACATTTATAAATGTAGCAGACGCTAATTACATTAAAAAGGCCAAAGCTTATTACGAGGAAGAGACGTTAATATTTGAACACGGCGCACATAATAAAGTTTGGCAGACGTCGCACAAAGCCTACGTGGCTCCGACCACCACTACACACTTCGTTCCGCACGTTCTCGCTGCGTTTTCAACTATCCGAGCAAGAGCATTGAGCATTGAGCATTGAGCATTCGGCGCTAGACAAAGACGCAGAAGATTATTAGGTGTGAGATGTGGGTGCATGTGTACTAATGAAGAGAGGAATATTCCCTTTACCCAATAAACTCACTCACTAACTTTACATTTACCGAACCAAACTTTATGTTTGTTTCCTTTACAAGTCGAATGCGATTGATGTATATTATCATGCAATCATGTATTACATGTGCTATTCAATTGGTTTGTAATTGATTAAGTTTCACTCAGTTATTTGGGTGTATCAATTAGTTATTGGCGAAGCACTTTTAACAGGGATACATTTTAATTAGTAAGTATTTAATTAATATATGTACAATGTTATTTTAATACCTAAACAGTTAAATTGGGTACTGCAAACTATTTTATGTAAAACTCACGTACGAGACACTCTAAGCAGAAAAATCAGTGTACGTAGATTTGATCCCCAAGCAATTTCGTCTTCAACAATTACATTTGCAGTCCAGAGTACATCTTATAGAAAAATCCAATCCAATCGCTTGCAATAGAGCAATCGTACCAACCATCACAACTACGGTTTTCTCATTTATTAAACAAGTATGTTCTTACCAACCTTTTAGTTTTTTAATATATTATAAAACTACTAACGAACCCGGTAGGTGGTCGTTGTTCTGCCACAGACCTCGATACCAAAATATATTTCTTTGTATATAAAATTCCGGTGTTCGTAATTCTTCTCCTCCTAAACGGATTAACCGATTTAGATGAAAATTTTGTCTGTCCTTATGGGGTCACCTGGATGGTCAAATGCATAAGTCATTATATGTTATTAAAATATTTAAAAAAAATTCTGGATCTCGACTGCAGCGACATCTACCGGGTCCAACTAAGAACTATTCAGGCGGCCCCATAAGTACAAAAATGTTTCATCAAAATCGGTCAAGCCGTTTAGGAGAAAAGAATTACGAACACACGTACACCCAAATTTAATATATAAAGATAATTATTTCAACAAATTTTGATAGACCATTTGCCACAACTATTTTTATAGATTTCATGATTTGGATTTTAGGGTCTTCTAATACCTATAATAGTTCCCTCTCCACTAACGTCTTAGTATGTAAGTTAGATCTAGTCTATTCCTTGAGACCTTTCATTAAAGGGACATATATAGTTCTGTGATTGGTTAAAAAAATGAAGTGTACCATACATGCACTCGGCGGTATACGCTAAGAATTTTGAACTATTTTATTTGCATAACTCTAATTCCACCACCAGTTCATACACTGTTATAAGGGAAGGAAAGAATAAATTGGTCGGTTGTTTTGGTTTATTGCACATCCTTTTAAAAATTAAAAAAAGTGTTAAGCAAAGAAGGGTGAACATCAACGTCTATCTGCCTAAGACTAGTTTTTTTCTTTCATAAAAGGCTACAAGTTAGTATTCCAGTACTACTATATATCAGTGCTAAAAACACTCTAATGCCTATGGCACACTGGTCGATGAGCGTCGATGAGCATCAATGAGCTCATTGATGAAACACCAGAACGAACCCACCTTTCAAAATTTTTAATGTCTTCAATGACGAATGCAGGGAATTTCTCTGTGACAAAAAATGTTAACATGAAATGAGACACAAAGATACGTCTGAAATGAGACCCGTTTGTTTCCTCAATGCTCATCGATGAAAAATAGAGGAGCCTCTATTTTTCGTCGATGACGGGTTCGTTCTGTTGTTTCATCAATGAGCATCGATGCTCATCGACGCTCATCGACCAGTGTGCCATAGGCATAAAAGTTAGGACGAACTACTAATAACGAACGAATAATATATTAAAATTTCTCAACAATTGGTGTTGATATATTTTCCGTGTTTGATAGAATGATAAGTGATTATAGGTAATTATTATTTTATCCAAATTTATTATTATAACATATTTTAAAACTATAATCCATTATTATTATATTTTAAAAAATACACAAACACCTGGTCCGCAATATCATTTTTAGCTACATCATCAATATCAATTTATCCACGTTTATTCCCAGTATTTTGCACAGTAGAAACATAATATTTAGATATTATTATCTTCCCTTCAAACAACCTTGGAATCTACATCAACCATTACTTACAATTTTTTTGGACAAATCCTACAAGTATTCAGGTTACGAGCACATTGATTTTGTGCCATATTAAATTCCACAGTACGAACATGTCATATACTATAAAACACAATTATTATTATTTTAGCGTGAAGCACGTGTGAAGTGTTGAAGTTAAAATGGTAATTATAATTTTGAATAATCCTCACAGAGTCCAACTGTCTCTCTTAGCTGACACCTCACAGCACCATCTTTAAGACCAAGTCCGAGTCTAGAAACCGAGAGACAGTTGAGTATCTCTTAATCACAACAACAGCACATCTCTTTCCTGTGACAAATCAGCGCTTCCACGGTTCGGAGGTGTCGCTGCGAACACCGCTGCTGGCCACAATACATTCACATGCTGAGAGGGGTTGACACCGGGATATATAATGTGCTCCCTCACCCACACTGTTTGTATCTCTGGGTCTCGAGTATTTCGTGGCGAGAATGTGACTTTAATGTATTAAATATATTAGGTGGTGGATTCTAAAGGAGGTTCAAGATACTACGTCAAATCTTCAACGATTCTTTATAGGAATAAGTGTTGTTAGTAGAATTGGAAGGTTTATTACTGTCTCTATTGAATCGAATCGGAAATGGAGCGAAAATATTGGAAGTATACCAATATTCCTTATTTTAGAATCAAGGAGTGTGTCCAATGCTATTTATATTGCTGAAATGTTTCTGAAAATGACAAAATTTTCATCCGCTTTAAGGATAATTTACGAAAAGCTTTTAATGGACCACTTTGGAATTTAACTTTAGGGCATTTTGGAAACAGAACTCCAGAACGACAAAGGTAAAGATTTGAGGAACAAGAACGGAATATCTATTCATAGAGTTGTTTTGTTCATTGTAATTATTGTTTCATGTAATACAATTTAAATTCAGCTTATTAGTTCAAAGACTGAAATTAGGGAATTAATATTAACAATGCGTTCTCTGGGACTTGATCATAAATATTATAATAAATTAATTATTATGATTTATAGACAATATTCTTGTAGCATACAGTATTTCCAAACTATAGATGGAGTTTTAATTAAGATGACAAATTCAATGAAATATTGGCAACCTATGTTGAATTTAATCTGGAACAGTACGGTGATATATAGACATGGGTGTACCCCATGGCGAAACTATGAATCCAATTCTGGAAACTGAAGAAGTAATAATCTATTTAAGAGTCATTAGTGAACTTTAGCATGATTAGAGACAACAAGCCAAAGAGATAAGACAAATTACTCTCATACAAGAACCTAATAGCACAGTATACCATGCAGATGAAACTGCACTATCATTTATCTCGATATCTACAGCAGTTGCTCAGTAATCGTCTCATTAAATCCTTTAAAGATTAGGTACGATAGTGCAGACGCTGATATATCTATGAATGTCTAGGAAGTGTTTTGAAAGTGAAATATGAGTAAATAACGCAGTGTGTAATGTGTTGGCAGGCAAGATGCGGGTAGCACGAGCGCAAAGTATTCTGGGGTCACTGATGAGTTGCCCTGGGGTTCAACTGACCCAGCACATCTTGGGCTTACCACTGGACTCTGGTTTGGATTGGGTTGAGGGCAACCACAACGGAAATCACTGTACATTCTTGAAGAATATTACTTTAACATCTTCATTTACGAACTGATGCTAACAACACCTCGTATCCCGCCTTTTGTAGACTTCTACTCTTAGTAGGCGCAGTATAATAAAAAATATAATAACGGCTTATATCCCAAATTTATTTCAGTATATTAATTTAATTTGGGCTTTATACAAGATCATATAGGCTCGCAGCAATTTTCTCCTGAATAAAATTCATGCAATATAGGTAAATTAAATTTACAATTTTCTTTATAAGGCAATTTACGTTAAATAATGATTTAATTAAAAGACCTGTGAACGTACCTGACATCCAATTAATAAAATCTAATATAATATCTCATAAATTAAAAAAAATTAAGTTATTAACTGGTATTGCCGGATTTATTTTTGGGTGTTTTTAAAGAAGTATTTATGCCTCAATTTTAGCGCCGTGCAATATTCTATAAATACTTTGAATAGAAGTTAAAAAAATACCACTTATATTTGTACAATTTTTTAATAAAATAATTTTAGAATCTTGTACAGCACTGAAATATTTCTTTTAGAACACCCAAAAATACTGCTGGTGATACCAGCCATTATCTTTACTTTACAATACTGCAAGTTGCACAATAAATGCAATAGATAATATATGAATAAATAAATAAAACATATTATAACACTACCCCTATAAAAATTATTTTCAAGTACGCCCATGACTTGCGCATGCGCCCAGTGTACTAGCGAAATAGTCGTTGAGTTGACAGTTTGAGTTAGATTGTTTTCTTTTGTTTACGTGTAATACTAAGTTTGTGATTGTGATTAATATTTGGTTTGTTAATAAATAATTAAATCTACTAAAAAAATCAGAATCATCATCATTTAAGGTACGACAGGCTTAAGTGAAGCTGGTTACTAGTAACCACAACTGTATCAGAGAGGTTCTTGTGCGACCAGACTATATTTAAGGTGAACAAGGGGGCAATCTATAGCACCCGAGTGTTATCAAAAATGTAATATTACGATTTTTAATGGCACATACACATGCCGACTTTTAGATTCGACTGAACCGGCCACCGACTGAACGGATGTTTTAAAAACATAGTTAAACATTGATCAACTAGCATATTATATATTCTCGGCTTTGCAACTTTCAGAAAAAGCGTTACAAGGATGCAAATGTAAATATAAATCTAAAATTTCATTACATGGTATCTAATTACGAGATGCATATTAAAACGTATGTGTAGATAAAATACTCGTTGACTACAGTTGCTGCTCTTAGTGGATTCAATCTTTGCTTTCTCCAACTTGCAGCTAAAGTTAAGCAGTGTTCTATTATGCTATAATAGCATAAAGTTTCAAACTAATGGATTAAAAATATTTTATATATTTATAAATATCTCATTAGGCAGTGCCTTCCACACATCTTCATATAATTATTATCGGACTAAGTGCCCTTTGGTAAAGTGGCGACAAGAGCATAGAAAGACATGGAACAAGAGCTGTGTATATGTGGTATGTAGGCGACGACGCCGGCGGACGTTGGGCGGACCGACGCGTCGTGTTGACCGAGGGCTCTCTAGGCTCGTATATCGTCCAGTCCAGGGCTCATCACTTCGAGCATTCCCAGCTCGGTATCTAATAAAATTCGTTTCTATTTCAAACACAGCATTACGAAGACATAACATATTTGTTACCTTTCACTTCTACATCATCTATTATCTATCAAAACTATTGGGTGTCATATGGTACCCATATTGTAATAATTATTCTTCGTTTTGTTCACGATATGTACTCTTTCTTTCTTGCCAGTTAATCGAGACCTTTTCGAACGGATATACCGACTACATACATAATTCTAAATTCTGATATAGGTGCATTACAGTGAGTGCAGAGTAATGCAACTGCTGTGTTGCGATTAGATAAAAGTGAAATCAAAGGGTATAAACGGAATAAATGATAAGTCTGTGGAAAAAAATCAGATATGTGGGAGTCTACTGGAATTATAAAATTAGAATATAATACAAAAAGAAAAATCGCTTAACTAGGAAAGAAACCCATTTTAGTATACAGTTATAATGGAATAAACAATCATCAATTCCATTAAATATTATCAGCAATTTCACTCATATACACAATTCATTGCAAGAAAAAATTGATCTATGATAAATATATAATTTTTAATAACACAAAGTATGAAGTGCAGTGATGTGGTGATTGTGTAATAATGTAAAGTGTAACATAGCGTTTCGCTATAGAAGAAACTCAACAAAAATTTGAATCACAAGAAAAGCTAATAGCACAATTAAATTTTAAACAACGGAAGCTGAGTACATAGATTATAGATCAATGATAATATTAGTGGTAATTACCCAACACTGATTCACTAGTAATTTGGGTCCACTGGACGTTAAACAACAAATCAGGACCTTTTCAGTAGCATCTTTAGCTTAAGGAACAACCAGAAATCCCAAGGAAATTTGTGCTTAAGTAAGAAATCCTGAAGATAGGAAGAATGCTACTTGTATGATTTTCATAGATAAAAATTGGTCGGACACTATTTGAACAGGCCTCGCATTGTCCTGTTGGGTAAAGGATTCCATGGAATGAACGACTGGATCAGAGTGTCAAGTCAAAATATGTACACTTCTTTCATTGCAATTATTTAGATTTTGAGCGCTTTTCGATGGATGGCATAATTCATGGGTTTAGGACATCTAGACAAAATGATTTGTGTTAGCTCATTCACTGTCTTTGAAGAGCCCTCAATCCCATTTTCATCCTTTTGAAAATAGACAGGATTCCTACATCCTAAATATTAGTCGCTTATCTTCCCAAACATTTTTCATGATCTATTTACTCCATTATACCTTGTTACCATGTTCTACTTGATTTCCAATTTTAGCCATGTGTAATGTTCTAAAATTATTTTATAAAAAAATGTTTCCAATAAAAGTTATATGATTAACCACTTTTTTTTCTTAACCGGTCTGAACTGCTGAGGTTATATGCCATCTCGTTAGCGGTCTCCCATCCAACTAATAACCGCGGGCAGTAGTGTTTAACTTTCATTATCAAGTGAACCGTCTTCAACACTACCTGCTAAGATCGTTGACATCAACCACTTTTATTTGAAGTAATGTTTCATAAAATAATTTAGAACATTGCAGAGCGCTAAAACACTTCTCTTAGAATACCCAAAAATAGGACTCGTAGTACCAGCCATTGTGTTTAAAAAGTAATTGGGAATGAGCTCGATTTGTGGGCGAGACGAGAAAGGCCGAAGTGAGAGTTGACAGTCCAGTCGTCCAGCAGGCTCGACGCCGGCGCCAAGTGCCACTGATAAACAGTGTTAATTCACATCGGAAACGGCAGTCGGTACGACAGATCCGGCGCGCGTCGCGGTGCTTTATGACGCACGCGGCCCCTGCTCGTGCACGCATTGCTAATGGCTGCCCGACGTATTTATAAGCGCTGTCTTATTAGATAATGTATACAGTGTCCACCGGCCGAATAGGCCAGCAGGAAGCAAATAAATAGGACAATATGTGCTAGTAATTCCAGTAGATGGACACAAACCAGGCGATGACCGATGTTTTGCCTGCAAATACCCTGATCAAACCTTGATTTTGAAGCAACAATGCAGCATATCATTTGCATGTATTGTTCACTATTATTTGCAAGTAGTAATTCAATGTAGCACACTACTAGTTAATTCATTGAGCGTTTACACAGAATACGTTTGATGCGAACTTCAAATGAATATGTAAATTCTGCTTTGTATCAAGTTAAGCAGGTGATCTCCATTGTTTCTAAGAAATGTTTATGACAAATTTGAAAAGGCCTGCCAACTCTCATCTACTATTTAATAATGTATTTGTAATAAAATAAACATTAGCAGTAATGAATTAATGTTTTGTTGAACAGAAACTCTCATGTAATTTTAGGAAATAAAGCGACCGAAATAAGACTGGCCCGGAAATGTTTCCAATTAGATTTGGTTTAAATCGATACTCCTCGAAGCAGTATGAGATGGTTAGGTACCTATACACGAAGAGTCGTTAGGAAACAACCAAATAAAAACAATAAATATCTTTCGCATTTAGGCAACTGGGCTGTGGTAGGGAATTTTGTTTTCTGGATAATGATTAATGGATTTTGCTGAATAATTTAATATTTTCGTGATACAAGAGTCATTGACCAGAAGTATTCGGAGAATGACTAAATATAAAACATGGTTAAGTGGAAAAGATTCAACATTCAATATTTTACTTTGATTATTCAAGTGTATTTAAATTAATTTAAATGTAGAAATACTCGGAGCGCTTTTCTCAAAAACAAACTTAATTGACTATATTTCCTTTTTATCCTTTTCATTTCGTTTCATTCTTATTAGAAGCTTGTTTAATTAGTATTCTCCTTGTATTTTATCGATAGCTGTATGTTTCGACATTCTTCGTTTTATTAAATATAACCTGTGAAATACAATTTAAATATATAACAGTTGTAAAAGTTTTATGTAGCACTCGTACGACCGAATTTATATTCGCTGCGTGAAAGTAGTATACAATTTTTATTTTGAGCTCATCACAAGGATTCTCTCTACTTTATAGATTCCAGTAGAGCTGTCTGTAGAAATAATGCACATGTACAATAAATTTATCATACAGAAATAAATATTTACTAGTCACGTCCGGGGAACGTTGACGACGGACACGGCTCGAATGCACTATAGAGGTCCTGGCTCGAGACGTGCGATCGTCGCGACGGCGACAAACGCCCGCACGCCTCGCCGAGGCCTTGTATAATCCATGAAGCACGGACGAGGCCGCGCTCCAAACTTTAAGATTTCAATTTCAAATTTAAAACTACGTAAATTGAAAAAGTACTTTGGGTGCATACACTCGCTACAAACAAGGCGTTTTGATCTACGCGGAAACCTGCAGCGGCGCCACTGAAACTTGCACATTTCTTGCATTCTTTCCAATAAATGATACACTAAAAGATGTGACAATAAGAATTTCCCAATTATGGTACAGGAGATCCAGTGTTTCTTCAAGACAAGGTTTCTCAATGACCATTTCTTGTCTTGGGCTTGGTTTTCAAGACAAGAAGCTCATTTCTTGGCAACGTATTTCTTGTCTTGTTTCGAGAATTCTTGATATTTTAGAGGAATCCCCTTTTTCTAACGCTTTATCCAATCAGATCGCTCAAGAATAGTGTTGGAATCTGTGTTGTACTTCGGTATTCTATGCTTTTTATTTAAAAAATATTTTGTGTTAAAATAATTATAAATTAGAATTACTCGGATAGTGATGAAACCGATCTAACAGCATCAAACTAAATTTAATTTGATCCACCTTTTTCCACTAGCCGAGAATCAGAATCGATTTTATCTCATAATAATATTTCTCCCTCTCATTCTAATAAAAAAGTAACAGTTTTTTTCCAAAATTACCATTGAAAAAATCTGATGTGTCCAGCACATAACCTCCCGCCCAATACTACTCTTAAACGGTACAAAATAGTATTTGATGATACAGAAACATACCTTGTTATTTGTTTATTTTCTATTTATATTTGAGAATTTTTATTTTCTTTCGTATATTTATTTAATTTTTTGACATATATTTCACTAAGAAAACGGCTTCACAATCACAATGACATGTGTCACATTTCGTAAAAAATTGAAAATTTTCCATGGTGTACTAGGAATGCAAGATTTGTGAAATCTAATTTCTTTATATTTTATTATCTCTAAATCTAATGAAAATTATTAAAATTAGTGTAATCAAAACAAATGTAGAATTAAATATTCTTCAACTTTCAAAATAACATAAATTGTTGAAAAAGGAAATTTAACCGTGTTTTTCATGAAAAATTGTTAAGGGCTTCAAGTAAACTGCTACTTCCGGTCGACCAATTTTATCCAAAATCTAATCAGCTCTTCATTTAAATATAAGAAGCAATAATTCAAAAAATTGTATTTTTTGGTATTATAGTATTTGAGTTATGCGAGACGAAAAAATTGCCACAGACTACACACACACACACATACATACATACATACATACATACATACATACATACATACATACAGACATCATCGCGAAAATAGTAAAATCGTACTGTAGGGACCCTAAAACGTGCTTATTCATTGAAAACTCACTACCCAATTTTCTGACCAAAAACAATACCTCCCTTACCTAGAGGTAGGCGGGAGGTAAAAAATACTAAATGATATACCCAAATGCAAGAACACCAAATAATATATTATAAAATTTAATTGAAAATATTTACAAATTAATGGGAGAAATATATGTTTTAAAAATCATAGTCATAAATTCTATGATATTTTTTATTTTAATCATAAATACGGAATGCAAAAATTTGTTATCAATATATCAAGATTTCTTGTCAAGTAATCTGGATTCTTTATTATTCTTGTTTTGTCTGGGGAAATGAAAAATAATTGGTCTTGTCTAAGACAAAATCAAGAGTATATCTTGATTCTTGTAAAACACTACTATTTACTAGTATGAGAAAATTGTGTGGTTACTATGCTGGTCGAATTTTGAACCCGGAACCCTCAATACACTACCTGACATATAAATATCAATACAAGAAATATTTTTATAACTGTTTCTAATAAATTCAATTCCTTTGCTCAATACGTGTCTGCCACGGAAAAAGCGGAATTAATAATTCAGCTGGTTATATATTGCCATGAGAAAAAAAAAACATTTATTAAATTGTGTTCCCTAAGTCAAATATATTTGCGGAAAGAAAACAAAAACAAAGCTTATTAATCATTTAAAAATAATATGTTATTTATTTGAAGAGAAGCCAGCGAAAATATAATTTGCAGTTTAATAGAAAATATGTAAAGAAACTTAGGAAAATGAATAAAATTAAGAAACTCAAAGCTTCTCTTGTCCCAAGACTGGCAGAGCCGCCGAGGGATTCGCGTCTTCCTGCTGTATATTATAAAGTTTTAAGTCTCATGATCTTATATATAATTTAGAATAATCTCATCGGCTTGTAAATGATTACACTTGAGCAAAGATTGTTTACTTTACACAAGAGTTTTGTTTAGAATTTTAATAAAATTGATCGATTCTATAAACTGAAAACTGAGAGACGGGTGCATTGATTTTCACAGAGAATTAGGTTATAATATTACTTAAAGAATTTTGATCATGAATTATTTATGAGCCTATTCTCCTTTAGTGGATCAAAAAGTAGCTATTTTATAAATGATTTTTGCATATTACCCTACAGGATGTAGGTAATATTTCCTATAAAAAAATGCCTTAAAACGATAATGCATTGCGTTTAAATATTTTTGCATATAATTTTGCTATACAAAACATTAGGACTACCTATTACCCTGGATTTATGCATATAATTTTTTAATATTGAATTCTATTACGCATTGTTTTTTATTTAAACATTCAGGACTGTTCGCATACACGGTACATATACTATTTGCAGAAGTGGGTTTATATTATTTTTATTCAGGCATTATGCTAATCAGCAAAAGAAAAAGAGAAGCAGAAACCAAACAATCAAGAGAAAATAATGGCAACGAATAGGGTACTTCACCCAAACAGAAAGTTACTAAATAAATAAATATCATCACGCCTTTTACCCATTATGGGTGTGGCACTCTGCTTACGCAGATCTCGGTAAGTGATATATTTTTTCGTATGAAGTGCGGTTACCAGCCGTTAAATCATAGCCCCTAAAGATGTTAGTGGAGGAGGAACCACAGGGGTAAATTCAAATTGGTAACTGTCGGCAGTGGGATTCGAACTAAGGATCTCACAATCCACAGTCCGATACGTTACCACGGAGCTATTTACTCCATTAATATTTACCTAATGAAAACAAAACCAATACAATGTACGCTCCTGAGATTTTGGCAATGAAAAATATTTAAGAATAACGGAAGGAAAACTAATAAGATCAATATTAGGACCAATAAAGATATCAGAAAACTAATACAGAATAAGAATGAACTATGAAATAGAGACAGAGAATCAGTTGGCTTGGACATATATGGAGAACAGAAGAAAAAGTTGGATTTAAATCAGTAGTAGAATGGAGACTAGGATGAAGAAGGAGACTGGGCCGTCCCAGATTATCATGGCTAAGGGAAGTAGAAAATTAAAGAATTAAAAACTGATAAAGTAATACAAGATATAGAACATGTGGAGACACCTAACTACAAAGATTGATTTTGGTCAGGTTTGCTAAACCAAAAGAAGTAGGAAGAAGAGGATGAGGCAGATCCAGATCAACATGACTACAGGAAGTAAAAAAAGATTTAAAAGCAGCAGTAATTAAAAACAGGCAAAGTAAAACAAAAGGTAGGAAAATGTAGAGAAACCTAACTGCAAGAATTTAAAGGAAAAGAAAGGGAGATTGATCCATTTATATAAAAAAACTTTAATAAAAGTGTTAGATAATATATTTCTCTGGAATTTTATTCGAAGCTTTTTTTATATATAATTTTAGAACATCGCTAAAACACTTCTTTGAGTATACCCAAAAACAAAGTTTAAGGTACCAGCCATATGTTTCATAACCAAGCTATGGTTCGCATTAAAATGTGTCTGGTTCTCCAGCATTAGATGTGTTTACTGTTCGGGTGTGCGAGTCAACGCATCGTTTATAAAATCATTCCACGGTGCACGTTAGGGATAATTAATTTTTTCTCCGTCAAGGGGTATAATTAACAGCGGTGCCTGGCGCACTATGGAACACCAACTTTTTCGATCTATCATGTCACGATAGCGAGCAACTTCAGAATAAATATTTAAATATTTCCGTGGAGCGGAGCTTGTCGCGCATGTTGGATGCACAATTCAAACGAATGCCACAAAGTCCTCCGTCACGATCCATTAATATGTTAAATACTTCATTTCGCATGACAAAAACCGTCTGCTCTGGAACGGGATAGATTTGCGACGGGCTATTTCAATGCGTTCGCCTTTTCCTTCTGCATCTATTTATGATGCGGGAACTCCACAACTAAGATCAAATGTACAACGGCGTTCGCCTCTACTTTCATCTTGTGATTGATATTTTAATAGAAGCAGTTCTTGATGGATTGGTATATATTAGCTAAGTTTTCTGATAAATGTATCTCTGACTCGGAGGAAGATGTGATAGTTTTTCTACGACCATTAAGATATTCGGTTGTTACGTTTGTTATTGCTACTAATATACAGTACATTGTAAACACATTTTTAATTCTTACGGTAACCATAGGCAACATGGGTTATAAATTAATTTCTAACAGTTCTGTCAAAAACGAATTATTCCAAATTTAAAACTGTCGCGGTCCACTGAAAAAACTGCCGGACTATTTGGTGGAAAGAATATAAAGGAGAGAGTATAAGCTTATATTATATGTTACCTGGTGAGGGCAGACACATGCAAGCCATGGTTCTGATTGCAATGGGGATTTGCTAATGGTTACTATGACAACGCGAGAACAGTGGTTCTAGTTGTAGTGGGGGAAGCGGCTTCACTATCACTTGCTTGCGTTTTCTCCTTTATTTTTTATCCTCTAAGACGGACTATGTTGATAATATTCTAGGGTAATATTATCTACTTAATTCGGCATTCAGCAATTTTCCAGCATAGAAAATAGACTAATGTCAACAAGTAATATTTCAATAATTGCTTGTAAAGTTTATTTTGTTATTTTGTTTTAATTAATATTATTGAATTGCTTATTTATTAATTATTATTAGTAATACAAATATGAAATTTGAAGGTTATAATTTAGTGATTTCAATATTCACACTATTAGTTATTTATTGCGATTATGTATTTAAGGTATTTCTTCATTATCACTGTCCATTTTTATCTCTTAAAAATAATAATATTGTTCAATTTTTGTAAGGATACTTATCGTCATACTGAAGTAGTCTAATGAAGACATCTTTATTAATGAAATACAAATTAATTTGGAAATAATATCGTGATATTTGAAAAAGTATAATGTACAACTCGCATGGAATGTCCATTTCATACTCGTATGAAATGAGTACCATTCCATGCGTGTTGTACAATATACTACTATTGTTCGTTATATCGCGGGTGACCTGGTAATATCTCCTATCTGCTATTTAAGGGAACTAAAAATTAATGGTAAGTATATGACATTTATTTTTAGTTAGGTTACTTTTACATTACATCTTAGAGTTGCAGAATTTAAATCTACTAATAACACACTTTGTTAAAAATGGCAGATGGGAGATATTGCCAAGTCACCCGCGATATTCTGGAGTACTGTGAGCTATTTATACTAATACATATTGAATTATTTTATTTTCTCCAAGCGAAGTAGTCTGCAGTTCTTTTACGAAGCCATATAATTTCACAATTTCATTGAAATGAATTATTAACTAATCACATAAATAATAAAATATAAAATGGAGTTTCTACGCTGCAGTAAAAGAAAATATGAAGTTCTCAATAATTCAAGAAGGATCATGAATCTATATTTATCCGGCTGCATCTGAGGGGCATACACGTAGCGATACTGTACTCTTGTGTGTATAAACACTTGTGAGGATACGTTGAAGAGCCTACTGTGCAGCAAATAAGATCAAAGATCCGGCGATGTCAAAGGCCAACAGTGCGAGCTTGCAGCTGAACGGTTTCCTGCCTAAGGTGCTCCAGGATCTATGTATAAATAGGGATGCAAGAACTTCTTCAAGACGTGATACACTAAAGACTGTATATTTTTAGTTCAACATCTCATAAAAGATCAAGATATATCTCAAAACATCACTCAAAATTTCTAAATTTTTATTACAGTTGTACGTAATTTGTACCATTAGAATTTCTTTGCCGTAGAGCGTATCGTAATGTCTAGTATATTTTTTGAAATTTGACGATTTTTGTTGTTTTGCAAAATGCAATTTTGTGAGGTTGTAACTTAAAAAATATTCGGGATATAAATTTTCTATATCTTGTATAGTTTCAGAGTTGCAGCCCCTCAAATTTGTATTTTGAAAAACTGCATAAATCATCATATCTTATAAAATATAAGCAATATGACAATGCGCTCTATGGCAATACGTTTCTTTAGTATTGTGGTATATAGAAACCAAATTTTGAATTATAAATAATATTTAAGCTGGATGTAACTATGCAGCAGTTAATTTTTTAGATTTGTTATTAAATAATCATTTCGTTTCATATAATTAAAATATACAATGTAGCTGGCGGTTTTGTTTTACCTCCAGTATTTTGTTTTATGTAGGTTAATATTAACCACAAGCAACATGTTTTTGGAATCATAAAATTATTTGGTTATTATCAATGCCCCTTGGGCTGTATTATGTATAACAAAATTTAATAGGAAATTTGTGTTACCTTAGTAGGTACCAAATACTGTTTCACAAATAAAATATATTTTATACATTATGTAGAGTGAATTCTGACTTATTAAATAAGTGGGACATATCAGTGAATGATGCTGAAAACTAATTTGCTTTTATCACAAGCAAGTGTGTTTAGAAAAGATTGCTGTAGAAATTAGTAATTTAAAATAATTTGGCAACATAAAATATTGATTTGTTTAAAAAATTGTATTTTTGGTTTTGTTGATTTTCGTTGCTAATATAAAAAATATATGCATTTTATTTATCAGTTTTACATGTCTTAACTATTCCTCTGAATTTATCTAAACAAATTGCAAAAAAAAACAGTTCACTCACTCTTTGAACATTTGGTCCTTCGAGCCGGATAATTAGAAAAATACACTCATTCTCCCTGAACAAAGTGAAAATGGTTCGATTAGAGAGTACCAACTACTGTTTCCCAAATATAGTACCCTATACATGTAAAGTGAATTCTGAATTGTCAAGTGGGATATGTTGATGAATGATGGAAAACTCGTTTGCTTTCATCACATGCAAGTGAAAATGGTTGGATTAAAGTTGAAGCAGGTGAGCAGCTGGACGTCGCTCACGAGGGACGCGGATATCGATAAGTGCGGGCTCTTGGCGCAGGGAATAAATCAAAGAACCAAGATACGCACCTAGACGGCAGCGGCCCGGGTGGTGGCAGCACTGGGTGCTCTAATTGCTTCAACGTTTTCCCGACTCCAGGGAAACACAGGACATAAAGAAAGGACAAAGTTAAATTTATCTGCAGGCGGTTAAAAGTTACACACCACTAATTGCCTGATAAGAATGCCGGGCTCGTAGTCTAACGGAAACCTCTAATTCGAAAGTCGTAGCCTGCTGCGCTCTGTTGGACGGGCAGGAAACTAATATAGACACCCGCCTTCTCTTAACGTGCCGCCCGCGCTGCACTTATAAATTGGGGGCAATTACACGGCGCAAAACACGAAGCGCTACTTAAATAGGAACAAGCCGCTGAGATTCGCTCGTCGCGCTCTGCCGTGCCGACCTAGCGCCATCGCACCAGCCCCGGCGACGCTCGTCACCGTACTACGCCCTAATTAATGCAGATGTGGATAAGAATTAACGCGTCAACGCCATTAAACGCTTTTTCAAATAAAATAATGAGCCCATCGCTTTACATTTAGATTTTTCCCACCTCTCAGCAGAAAAAAACCAAATCTAATATTTCAACAACTATTCAGACCTGAAGGAAAGTCGATTTTCACCTTTTTCCCTACTTGTGCTTCACTTAAATATATACTATACCTTTAAATCCCTCTAACACGGGCGGTTGCGAGTAAAAGACAGAAAAACATACAGAATTGAGATATAATAATTAGACAAACATTCACACCTCTATACTAAGGGCTACTAACAAAAGTATTTAAGGATTTAACTCTGTTGTTATGAAAAAATTGTTGATCTCCAAGGTAATCAACAACTTTTGCAAAGTAACAATGACAAATTTTAAAATGCCCTAGTTAGTAGCTCTTAGTATAGACCTGTGAATAGCACCCAATATTTTTAATAAAATATGTTTATATTTTTAAACGAGTGCTACAGGATGACTGACAACTTGTTCACCTTAAGCCCTTGTCACATGGTCAATCATTACTTCATTTTTGTTTGTCAAACTATGTATGATGACGTCATATCATTCAGTTTGATGCATGATGAAAAGAAGGTCTGTCAGACGGTCATTCTTTTCACTGGAGTGAAGTTTGTCAAACAGAAACTTATATGCATAGAGGGCATCGCTGTCGGTCATGTGATGACAGAAATGACATTTGTTTGTTGATGAAGTTGATTTTATTTTCATAATACCTAGCGGTGCCAATGAGAACACCAGTATTTGTTTTGTATCCTATAAAATTAATTTATTTTTCATTTCTCATTTCAATAACATTAAATTTTAACATTGCCAACCAGGTTAGATAAAAATATTTTTTGAAACCTATTTATTTAATATATATTCCAATTCAGAATAATTGAAGAATTATTAATATTTGTATAAATAAAGTCTTATTAAAATACTTACTTTATTCATTACTACTATCAAATGTCACTCGATCTGTCAAAACTACAAAAGTCGAATCAAAATGTATGACAGAATAAGAAACGTTTCTATTTAGAGCATTTGACCAAACTGTATGACGTGACGTCACGTTTCTGTGTTTGTCATTCAAAAGTTTTGTCAAACGGTGGAAACACTGACCGTGTGACAAGGGCTTTAGATGTAGTTCTGCTCGCACAAGAACCTATTTGATACCGCTTTGATTACCAAAGAATTTGATGCACTGGTCCTCCTAGGACTGTAGAGCCATTGAATTGATGATAATGAAGAAGATGTGTAATACCTAATATTAGTTTAATATTTAAGTAATTAGATTACAAATTGGTTCCAGTAAAATTGTTGTAAGTTTTTAGGACACACTACATAATACGACACATCTCATTAAGCAAAAATTGTCCCCTAGACTACACGACCGACAGAAGACTTATTTTCAACCTATGGTCCAATTAATAATTTTAAAAAAGAAAGAACTTGACTGTACAAAATGTAGTCATGAGGTCATAGGAACGACCTACGGAATTGGTATAGATAATTTTCCCGGAATATTTCGGTCGCCAGTCTCGTTCGCGAATACGTGGAATACTACGTGTAGGCGATGCTGACATTTGAGTAATAAAACTCCTTATTCCCTAGTGAATTTTGGTTGTGTGGATGAGTGTAAATGAGACGCTGTATAGTATTTTAGTATAAATAAGTATTGCAATTTCGCAATTTGTTATGTCAACCTTTAGTTTAATAAAAATAATACATAAATTGTCAGATGGCATTAGTGTAAGATTCAGTGGTTGAGCGTTGATGTATGTAGACAAAAACTGAAGATATTGTATAAAATATCTTTTCTTCGGAGCATTCTGAAGTTTAAAGCAAAGTGAGTGAAAGAGCTTTAGCGTTCCAGAGTGTCCCGGATTTCTAAACAAATCGCTGGAAGTCAAACAAGGCTTCAGAAGTGTATTTTTAGTAGAGGCATGTTGCAGGGATGACAAATCCCTGCGGACGCGTCTTGCTTTTTGGTCTCGCTGTCCTCTGCCGCCCACGACCCGCGCCACCTAAATCTGTTCCTTGTTGTGCACAGCCAACTACGACTGTCAACCAGCGCTGAAAGCCCGCGGCGCTATCGCGAAACACTTACCAGGACAAAATGCATTCGCACGCATTCAATAGCAACAGGATGCGCAATAGAGATGTTGGGAAAAGGAGGGTTACTTTTCAAGGCTCAACAAACTGCGGTGGTCAGGGACAGTGAAGAACCTAGAGGGATATCCTAATGTGGGTGTAAGGTGCAAATCGCTCTAATAACTCGACCCTGACCAAAACTATATTTTAAGTGAAGAAGTGGCCAGCCTGTAGCACTAGAGAAATTAGCAATATGTACAGGGTGTTTCAGGACTAGTGTAACAAACTTTAAAAGCTTATTCTTGGGGTAATTTTGAGCCAAAAATGTCATATGAATATAGGTCCTATTCTTTCTAGTTACCAAAATACAAGAGGTTGAAGTTCAATAAATAACAGGAAATTTTCTAATTTTTGTAATCAAGGTACATTCGGAAAACAAGAGTTTTATTGAAAAGTCATACCTTATTTGTCTTAATTAAAAATTGTTGTACTTTTAATTGTATTTTTGTTTCATAATGGATAGTTATAGTGCTGCTGAATATGCAGATATGATTTTTATTTATGGATTATGCAATGGTAATACCCGTTACGCGTCTAGAGAATACCAAAACAGATACCCAAACAGACGTCAACCTTCCCATGTTGTTATGTTCTGTGTTTAGAATTTATTTATTTGTCTATTTAATTGTGTCATTGTGTGTTTTGTTCTCTAAATTGTATTCGTTAATATTAATAAATAAAATTAATTACGACAAATAAGGTATGACTTTTCAATAAAACTCTTGTTTTCCGAAAGTACCTGATTACAAGAATTAGAAAATTTCATGTTATTTGTAGAACTTCAACCTCTTGTATTTTGGTAACTAGAAGGAATAGGACATATGTTCATATGACATTTCTGGCTCAAAATGACCTCAGGAATAAGCTGTTAAAGTTTGTTACACTAGTCCTGAAATACCCTGTATATCAATAAAATTAAAAACATAATAATCCAATGTTATTTATATGGGTTAAATACCTAATGCACTTACTATGGATCATGTGACCCTCAGCACATTCGACAGTTACCAATTTAACCATTACTTAATCACCGAGATCTGAAAAAGTAGTATACCATATACAAAATGGATAAATGGCGTGATGAATTATCTTTTTATTTATTTGTAATAAAATAAAAAGGCATGAATCTATATAAGTTATCGTACCAGTTTTGTTTAGACATAAGAAAATTTATAACTACGCAGAGTGCTTAAACTTTTCTTGCTTTATGTTCTTTACCTGCTACTGGAGTCCATAAAGACGATATTTTTAAAATGCAAATTATTTGCTCCCTGCAGATTTTGCTTACGCATACCAAACAAAAAACTTGCATAGCAAACAACTGAGCGTATTAAATTTTGCGATAAATCTCAAGGAAACAATAGAAAAAGTACTACAATATATTTTTATGGCGCGACAAGCATTCATTTTTTGCTTTTTAAATAGCAACGGCATAATGGTAATGTTCAAGAAGGCGTTAAAATTTATGCTCTATTTTGAAGCAAGCGATGATTTAAATATTGCCTCCACGAGGACGCCAGTAAAATATAAAACTTTTTCTCATTAATAGGATTCAATCTTTTGCATTACCTACATTCGTGATACAAAAATAAATATTGTAATTCGAGCCCTATTAAAAATAATTCTCCAGTACGCCTATAACTCGCGCAGTCGCCTAGAAGTGTACTAGATAGTTGACAGTTCTCATTCGGAGAGAAAATGTATTCTTTGTTTATTTGTGTTTGTGTTTTACTAAGTTTAACTATGATTATTTATACGTTACACTATACTAAAGAACAATTACTTTCTAGCTAAGAAACATATAATGTAAAGTTTGTTATTAAAGTGCGAACCCAATGGTACGTATAGAAAAAACGGGTAAAGTCTGATTAACTTTTGCAGATTATACTGCCTTCTGGATTTCGTTTGTACTGAATAAAATATGTAGCTGAACGTTTAATTCCTTGCACGTTCCATTTTAATTTCAAACTAAAATTGTTCAATACGAATTTAGCTTTTTATTTTATCTAAATGTCAAAAGCCAGTTGCCGCAAAAAGTCCAGTCATGTGACATTCTAAAACTAACAATTTCTTCGGAACAATCTATTGGCGATGTGTGTGTAAGCTTGAGCTTAATTGGGCCACTTGCCTCCAGCAGGTCCAATGGCAGAGGAGGCACCATGGTGGAGGTTTGAGACGTCGGGGGAAATGCCAATTAGCAAATGTCTGATTCGGACAACTAACGAGTTGCACTGCAATGCGAGCCAAGCCCCTGGCCAGCAGCCTGCCAGCGGACTCTGCAAATGAGATGCTGCAGCATCAAGCCATATCGGACTAACGGGAATCATGTCCATATGTACGTGTCTGGCCCGTGCATTGTGCGCAGATACGCTCAGCGGAAATGCATGAAGGGGATAAAACTCATTAACCTGGATCAATCGATTTTTTGTTAATTAGCATTTTTCATTCTTTTAAAGCTATGTGATTCCAACATGTTTCAGGATGTGCCTGAAATGCAAATGTTCCCTTTTCGTTGGAGACGGTAACTGATACTCGAAATGGATTAATAATATATACAATATTAGAAGAACGCAAGAGTTCCTAATAGTGACAATAAGGAATGAGAAAAGATTGCATAAGGTGTGACATCTTTAGGTGCATAATGCATTACTATGAAATGGATAAAAGAAAGAGAACTGTGGAAGATTTTTCTGGATCAATCTGCACCAGGTCCAGGATCAGGACCAGGACGAAGAAAAGAGGACGGTTGGATATTAATTATACTAGACAAAAGAATGGGCAAATAATAATCTATAAAGTAATGTATAAATTCAAGTATTTGAAGGAACGAATAAATAAATTAAGATTGTATAAAATCTCCAGCTCGTTCATTATCATCTTTGGGGGATGTGGTTTGACACCTCGCATCGGCAACTCCACGAATAGTAATAGGTGAATGTCGCTAATGAAATTAAAGAAAATAAAATATGGAAAAATAAAAAAGAAAAAGAAAATGCAGAAGGAATGTCAAACATGAGGACATCACATAATGTATCAACGCGCAATGGAATAAAAAAGAGAGAAGTGTGGATGAGATTTTAAACGGATCAGAAAAAGGGAAAGGATGAATGAGAATAATACTATGTAGAGGGAAGGATAAATAATAATGTATAAAATAATGCATAGCATAAATTCAAGGATTGGTAGAAACGAATACATAAATTAAGATTACCCATAAGCTAGCTATGGTTCATTATCAACCTTTTGGGGGGCACGATAGGACAGCTCGAATCATTAGTTTACTATATTATATAACGAGATTTGCTATAAGCAGAGTGCCACGAACAATAAGTAAATGATGCCAATGAAAGAAAGAAAAAAATTTGGAACATAATGTATCAAGGTGAAATGGAAAAAATAAAAGGGAAACGTGGATGAAATTGTCTATGGACCACGAAAAGAGGAAGGATGCCTGAGAGAATATTAAATAGAAGAAAGGGAAAATAATAATCTACAAAGAAATGTATAAATTCAAGGTTTGAAGGAACGAATAAATAAATTAAAATTGCACAACATTTACCCCTGGTTCATTAACACTTTTGGGGGTCGTAGTTTTAAAATATATATTGTGTACCGAGATCTGCCATAATCAGAGTTCCACTAACAATTATAGGTAAATGTCGCCAATGGAAAATGGACAAGAAAATATAGACGACAAAAAAAAAGATGCAAAAGGTGTGACAAACAAGAAGGATATCTGTAGTGTCTGTATCAATGGGAATTGGAATAAAAGTAAAGAGAATTGTGGATGAGGTATTAGATGGAACAAAGGATGGATGCTAGACAAAAGGAAGGAGAAATAATCTATAACGTAATGTGTAAATTCAAGGATTTATGGTAACGAATAAATAAATTAAGATTAAAAAAAAAAAACTATCAGTAGTACACTAACATCTTTAGGGATCTTCATTTGATACCTCGTATCGGTAATTTATAAACAGCGTGCCAGGAACAGAAATTGGTAAATTTCGTCAATGAAACAACGGAAAAGAAAATATGGAAGAAGATATCTCTATAGGCACATAATGTATCAATATGAAATGGAGTAAAAAAAAAGAGAAGTGTAGCTGAGATTTTACATGGACCAGGAAAAGAGCATAGTACCACGAACAATGCTGGGCAAATGCTAAGCATACACATGTAATATTTGATTGAGAATGTGAACGATGCGTTAATGATGCATTTTTCATGAATGTGTTAGCATGTATAAGAACTATATGAGCGTGGACTTCTGCATATTTGGGTATACATACAACGGGGTGTAGGGGACAAAACTCATTAGCTGGTTAAATTCAATGTGAAATCGATATTTTTTGTTAATTAGCATTTTTAATTTCATTAAAGCAGTACACCTGAAATGCCAGTCGATCATGATACATTTAAATGCTAATGTTATAAAATTAATTATGCAATTTCAAATTGAATTGAAATGTTGAACAATGTTAAATTTTCCTGGAAAATATTTTAGAAATATCTGTTGAGTTATTAAACTAAAATAGGAAGTAAACTAATTTAATCGAAATTTGCTACTAGTTTAAAGGCAGTCTAATTTTGAGACTTGAAAACATTCCATTTAAATTAAAATACCAGGCAGACTATTTTAATACTATAGTGGCATAAAAAGTTAATTAGTAATAAAAGTGCACGAGGCAGAAGTCGTATCTTTCAGCTAATGCAATGTAAGATAAAATGCAAAGCAAAAAATTAAGTTAAGTGCGCACTTACTGCTTACACATTTAAAACTTCGCATAATTTAATTTTACTTCGTAAACTGTTCACTGGAATTGGGCTCACTCTCATTCTTGTGAAATATCTGCGATACCGACTAACTTTATACTAGCGCATAAACTAGTTTCATATTAACAATTAAATACTGTTACAGCTTCTTCATTCTCCTGCCACTATAACTCAACAATGATATCATCCATGTAATCATTCTCAAAGCTACGAACTTTATGTTTACATAAATCCGTTTAAATTTCTATGCTTTTAAACACTGCGGATGCAGATTTGGAATGAAATGCACAATTCCCAAATCGGATCAATCTATGGGGACTACGAGATGCATAGGGAAAGCCAAAGAAGAAGTTTATAACTAAATATAATGGAAATAATAGGGAAACAATATTGGTACCCGGTACACAAATAAGAGGGTTACTCCTGTAATAAGATATATTATTATTAGTCGTTCAGAAATAACTTTTGACAATGATCTAAATCAGAATAACAATTGACTACACTGTCAACTGTCAGACGGCCGTAGCTTGATGATCCACATCACAGCTTTAAAATAAACAGAAATAATTGATTTCTGGTCTGTGATTGACCAAGAAAAGTGAATTATGATCCATAATTCACGATCGTGTAATATGACTGCTATAATTAAAAAAAATTGAAATAATGACAATATACAATATACTCAGGAGTAGAAAAAGTAATGAACGATGTTCTGAAAGGATGTCGAAGTGCATTATGGATAAACAGGATAATTCATTAAATCCTGGTTCTCAAATGAATAGATACGCAGATTTGGAGCAGCGATCAAAATATTCTCTAACGTCATGAGTGCTTCTAGCAATGAAACTATAATTCTTATGTCCTGCTGTTGACAAATATTGCAAAACTGGTAAAGTGGTAAAATAAAAAAAAAAAATAAAATAAGTCAGTTTAAAATATAGATAAATAGTACATGTATATGAAAGTGCTCTTTCCGGTAGAGATGTAAATGTAATTCCACATCTATCACGAAACCTATTTGAAAGTTTCGAGTAGCTTGAGTTCATTCCGGACGACCTGGAATGTATTTAAAGCGAACGTCATTTCAGGCCGATAAATAAATTAAAAACTGGAAGTGCCCAGGACAAATGTAAAATTGCATTTCTATCGAGCGAAGCAATTCATCACTCTTCTATTCCGATTGATTCTTAGGAAAGTTTGAATCAGTTATTCGGGTTTTGTTTGAAACCCGGAGGCAAATGAATTACAGGAAAGTTTTCAGAGAAAAACATTTCTTCCAATTTCTTACCCAATTAAAACTTTTGTAATGTGAAATAACCACTCCCTTTTATCTTCAGTCGGGCCGACTGCTGCAGTGCGTACAGCGTTAAATGACCCACCCGTTTACATGTTTTTAAGAGGAATAATTTACCTTAAAAACGCTGCGTTTTAAATGTTTATTGCTAATGGAGACTGAGAACGAACGGGCTGGGAATTGAAATAAAGAATGATGGACGTTAAAATATAATCGTTAAACTTTATTGCTCTCCCGCGATTACCTTCGATAAGTACCGTGTCCGTGGTCATGAATAATACAAAGTAAATATTATCACTGCAAATTACTCAGATTTTCCAGAGTTACGGGGTAATTATCTCAATAGCACGCTTATGACTTGACAAAATGACAAAGTTCTCAGCTGCGGCCTACACCCTTTCGCCTTTCAAATACATAAAATGTTCACTTTTGTACGTTACCGTATTCATGGATTATTGAAATGATTGAGGCATATTTGAACTATGTTAGAATACTATACGACAAAACTGCGATTGAATGTCAACTACGCGAACAAAACTTACTAGGACAACTATCGTTTTAAGAAAGAAATTAAGATCATTGCGGGCCGAAAATTTAATCTATTAAACTATTGCTGATTGATGAGATTGAAAAACATAAAAAAGCAAGGAATGACATTTGATATAAATTAAAATTGCAACAAGATAACAAAATATTTCCCCATTGATACAAACAGTTGTACAAGATGCTCTTTATAAACGCTATACAAGCAAAAATATTTGGATCAGTACTTTGAGTAATTTGATGGGATAATGCATAGCAAATAATTATGAAGCATATTAAAATTTATAGACTCGCCTTATTTATTAGACCTAAATTATGTACTTGTTACATAAACAACTATTATTATATTAATTAATGCGTCCGTAAAACATTCTTACTCTTTTAAACACAGTTCATATATTGTACTTCAATATCACGAAATATCACTAAAAATTGACATATACTTTTATTGTATTTCTATATAATATATACCCTAAAAAACTCACTGGTGTAGAGCGCATCATCATATCTCTTAAATTTTTCGAGATATGGCGATTTTTGATATTTTTCGAAATGCTACTTTGAGTGGCTGCAACTCAAAATCTATTAAAGATATTGAAAAATAGACTCAGTTCTGTGCGTTTCATGCATTTTATTACAAATTAGCAAATTTTGAAAATTTTGAAATTTTTCGATTTTTTCCCCCAAATTTTGATAGGCGATAACTCGATAAATATAACAGATACCGACTCGCAGACTTAACCATTGGATTCAGCTCATCGAAATACATAAACCCTAAAAATTTCAGAACATTCGGATAGCGGGTTGAAAAGTTAGAGCAAAAGTTTGAAAATGCCATTTTTCGGGTCAAACGTCAAGGGGTACCCCTTGAAGTTTTGGGCGTAAAACGCTATTTTCAGAGTTTTTGCTCTAACTTTTCAACCCGTTTTTCAATTTGTCTAAAATTTTACATACTTATGTATTTTGACGAGCTGGATCGAATGGTCCAGTCTACGAGTCTGTATCTATTATATTTTTCGAGTTATCGCCTATCGAAAATTGGGGGGAAAAATCGAAAAATTTCAAAATTATAAAAATTTACTAATTTGTAATAAAATGCATGAAACGCACAGAACTGAGTCTATTTTTCAATATCTTTAATAGATTTTGAATTGCAGCCACTCAAAGTAACATTTCGAAAAACATCGAAAATTGCCATATATTTATAAATTTAAGACATATGACGATGCGCTCTGCAGCATTGAGTTTCTTAGGGTTTATATTATATAGAAATACAATAAAAGTATATGCCAATTTTTAGTGATATTTCGTGAAATCTGAAATTGTGCAGAACTTTCTTAACATGTATTTGTTGAGAAACTTCAACTTAATTTTTGTTCCTATTCCAGCACTAATATATCATCCAGATCTTCAATAATTTACCACATGTGTGTAAATTACAATTATTCCTTATATAAATTCTCTTGATTCATTTGAATGATTTAAAATATGCCTTTCTTTCAATTTATAGATATTTCTAAATGTCTCTTAAGTTTTTATATTTGGTTATTACATTGTCTCTATTGGATTACTGTTTATATATTTGTATGTATACTTGTTTTTTTCAATTATATTATGTTATATTATACCTGTTCTGTAATTAGAATTTTATTCTGTTTATTAGATAATAAATAAATACACGCTTAGAAATAATGCATCTTGGTGCACCAGGCATCTTACCCCGAAAGATAAAAAGAATTAACCAATTACGATATTTAAATAATTATACGCCGAGGTGCGTTCCAACCACAATTTAATGTGTTGAGGTAAATTAGAAATTCGCGAACATATATTCTTGATGGTTCAGGGGAAATTCCCAGAAAAATAATCAAAAATAACAGCATGACACGATTTGCCCGTTAAGCAACCAGATTTATGAATAAACCCACGGATATACGAAAACGAAAGCCACAAAGTTAAAAGAAAAATAATTTCCCGCTAATAGTCCAATGGCACAATTTCTAAAAGAAGTCAGGACGGGCAAAGGAAAGAAAAGAACAATCGGAAAAACATCGGAAACTATAAAGTTTGTAAGCGGGTGGTTGCGGGTTTCAGTTCCGCGCGGTAACATGCAAACTACCCCCTTCACTGCCCCCGCTCTGCCCCCCGTAGCTTCAAGTAGCCCGAGGACGCACGTAACGTGTCAAAGAGCATTGTGGCGGGATCGCCTCGCTGAATGCATAGAATTTCACCAGAAGCAAAAGTAATTGAAAATTGATTCCGTTGTTTGGTCTACGGTAAATTTTATTTATTTTTTGTTGAAAACTCCGATGTGTGAACAGATATTGGATTTTTAATGAAGGAATTGTTTAATTTGTTTGGATCGATAGCAAGTTCTTGGAACGTGGAGAAGTTTGAAGGCCGTCGGAATTAAATGCTATTAGGGGTATGATTGAAGTTAATTATGATTTCTGTAACTACTTAATTTATAAGAAAGTTTTAAATTAGCCATTATGGAAAAGTATAGGGAAAAGTATTTTCCTATAAACGTACTAAATAGAACATTATTTATATATTCCTATTTTTTCTCCACATTGTTTTAAACTAGTCACAGAAATTGAATTAATATGAATAATAAATAATAAAACAAATTATAATTAATTAGACTATATTTACAAGATAAGAATAGCATTCACTCAATAATTCAGTATCCTTCTTGTACTCAAAGAGTCATACATGATCAACTTCTTTCCTTCCTTTTTTTTCAAAAATCATTACGACAGGCAATTGTTTTTGTAGAAATTGCTAAAAACCTAACTTATGGGGTATTAAGTATACTATTTTTGGGGCAGAAAGTTGAGAGGCAACGACATGAAAGGAAGAAACGTAGTGACGATCTTTCTTCGACAATGTACTGACATGAAAGCGAGGAACGAAGAGACGAGCTTTTTCCGACAATTGTTTACTATCAAATGGAAGGTATTTAAGAAAACTGTCAATTTATTTTCTTATACTTTTAGTTGAAATATTCTTGAGTGTCGTGGAGCCTAGGGGTTAGACCTGCGAAGCAGGTCAAACCACTAGTCCTATATGCTATTATTCAATTGCAGAATGAAGAAGAACAAGGATATGTATTTTAATATTAATTTGTATTTATCTCTCTTACCGCTCCTAAATTAAGTATATGGTGTGATGATCTATTTATTTTTTATTTATTTTTACAAACAAATATTTTTGTGGAAATGTGTAAAACAATGAATCTTGCTATTGTAAGTACGAGCCCTCATCCTTGTGGTTTACATACTCAATGTTAGGAATCAGTCAATTTGGTAATGACAGGTGAGTGGGCGAAAATTGTGAGAGAAAGAACTTTCGCCCACTCACCTCTCATTACCCACCCGTTGCCATAGGAATAAGTTGAGTGGACAAAATAGGTTTCGAGCTGTATCCAAGTAAGAAACAACAAGTTTCAATAGAAGAATTGAAGAACTAGTATTACAATTAGGCATTGTAACACGAGTTGTTCATACTACTTTTCCTATGTCACGTTCATAGATTCAATAAAACTAAATAAACTTGTACGGCATGTTTAATATACCACTGGTCACCAAGGAGCTTTGCCCGCGCGGCCTCTTAGGCGCAGGGGCTCCGATTCAATAATTTTACGTGAGCAATGACAGCCCCAAGTTTGACAGACTGTTAATTTTACAAATAATATTTTCCCCAAAAACAGTTGCACAAAATTCAATTTTGTAGCATTGTTTTTGAGAAAAACAGTGTCACAAAATTGATTTTGTGTACGTGAAATAGAAAAATATATTTTTACGTATTACTGGCATCTGTTAATAGCCTGCTGTTATGGAGCATCTAAAGTGAATTCAGTAGAAAAACCAAGGTCTAGTGACTAAGAGATCATGGAGAGCAGGGCAGTAGTTTGCAGGACAGCGTACACCTGCGAAGTGGGAGCAAGTGGCAGGAAGTGCAAGTACAAGGGCAGAGACCGGATGCGGCGGCGGTAGCGAAAAGGGCCCTCGAGGGGGCGACAGCTGACATGTGACGTGGGTCGTAGTGTCGCAGCATCGCGGCGCTCTAACAAGTCCGCCGCCGCGCAAAACACCACCGAGTGGTCGCCAAGCCGTCCTTTGTCGTTTTACTTATTTATCAAGCAGGCCGGGATCTAGGAGCCATGGGGCACACCGTTGCGGCTGCGCAGCCCAGCCGGTGGAGCCATAAACTCGCACGAAACGAACGCGCCAACTTGAGAACTTCGGACGGTTTTATTGGGGCGCTACATACAGACTTAATGAAAAACTGACGTCCCAGACAAACATAATTGCGTCTGCTTCCTATAGGTATGTTACAATAAATACTCTCCTCAAGTATCGCATTCAATCATTAAAACAAAATTAATGAATCAACTGTAACTTAATAATTTTCGAGAACAGTTTCCGAAAGTGTACTATTTATTTGGGGACCTTGATTTGACAGCAATGCACAACCAAAAATATATCATTTCAAGATCTCTAATAAGAAAAATGCTTTTCTCATAATTGGGCAAATCATGAATTGATATACATGACTATATTCACATGAGTTTGTCTGTTTCAAATTCTTTGTTTTAATGTTTTACAAAAGTGTATCTTATATTTACAAAATTGTACAATTAATATTTTAACACTAAATAAAACTTAGATAATAAACTGTACAGCTGGAAAACTTGTTTTGTTGAATAACGTCAAGATTACTTTACCTAATATTATCTACATATCATATAGTGTAAGTCCATTTGTACTTTTTAAAACTGCTTAGTATCCAGAAGTCTTTGAAAATATCTAAAAAAATAATCCCATTTATCCTGCAGTTTGTTCATTGATTGTTTTTGCAGGATGATTTCGCAATTTTTTTTATTCAGTCCTATAAAGTTTAGATTGGGGACAAATCGAGACTTTTAGAAAATCACTCCAACAGGAGAATTTTATTATTATTATAATGCAGCTTTGATTTTTATTTAAATTTCATAAAACCATTAATTTTATATAAGAACTCATGTAAATTTAGGCTCGTATTTGTTTATTTATTTGATTATTTACTAATTATAGATGATAAACTACATAGAAAATGTGAATTCTTCAAAATAATTTGTTGTGCATGTATTTTTATTGTGTTTTTGTATTTTGTTCATCATTAATTCATTATTCGGTTAATTTTCAAGTATTGAATTTCGTTGAACATACAATGATATTTTTTTGTAATATTTGTAAATTCCGTTTGTGTTCATCATAATTATTGTTTTGTTAATAAAAACATTGAATAATTTATACACAGAATTTCACTAAACCATGTTAGAATATTGGAAATAAAAATTTATAGCTACTTTTTAACAATAAAAAATTCTGAATTATAACCTAATTTTGCATGCTATATATGAAATACAAACTAAATTATTCATAATAATAATGATTTTAATGTAAACCAATAATGTAATATTATTTTAGAGCTTTTTTACGATAATATAAAACTGATTTAATTAGCAAGGATAAAAAATTCATTAAATTTGCAAAGTTATTGGAAAATTTTATTACGGAATGCTTAATTAATAGTGCGCTGTCTTTTCTAGTTTCATTATCAACTTTTATAACACTTCTATTATAGGAAAATCAATAAACAATATGAAGCACTTCGACGATCTATAATTATTTCTAGTATAGTATGTCGTAAAATTTTACTGTTTTACTTTTATTTTATATATCTATAAATTTCCAAACAAAAATACGAAACGACATGATTGTTGACAGAACTTGGATTGGTTTCATATATGTCTTTAATACTGTCCATCGCACAAAAAACTTTAATTTATCATTCCAGCATTTTCAGTCCTTACGGCATATATGTACAATGAATTTTAAAATATAGGTATATAGAGCAGTACGTGACATTTTTCTGTGCGCATCAGAGCAACTTGTAGAAAATACATATTTTGATGAAAGTTGAAATCCTGACGCTTCGAGGTTTCCGCAACAGGAGCGCTAGTGTCGCTGTCGTTACCGATGTAAATTGAACAGAATGTAGAGTGAATTTGTACCAGCACAACAGCTCCGCAAACATATTTACAGTGGTAAATTGTGGCTCGGCACATAATTAAAAGTACACTTCATTTTGTATGTATTTCATAAATAATTTAGTGTGTATTCCTTTTATTACTTACATTAGGTTAAATTAACCTCTTTAGAAAAGCTCAAATCATCGTGGAAATAATAATGAATATTGCCTCTGTAAATATTTAATATATGTCAGAGACTGCTCGTCCTGTAGGTGTGATTACAGCAGTCTAGGTCTTATTAAAATTTACCTTTACCTTTATATAAACTTCCCTTTTATATCAAAATACCTTCAACCTTGACTGTATGTATTTAATTTTGTAATGGTCCCAAAAATTGAATCAGATTTTGTATTTACCGACAAACAACTCTGTTTATATATAACAACGTTTATTTATACAGTTCTTTAATGGATTCTGGAGAAATACACGAGATATTATATTGACTAATTTATACAATAGTTGTTATTAGCATTATTTTTAACAAAAACTTTTTATTTAAAAAAAATTAAGGCACCATTAGGCAGACTAGGGAAAGTCGCTTTTTATAATTATAAATTTCTAACAAAATTACGACTTATTTACTAAAAGAAATAATTTTCATTTGATTAATTTCTAAGTGAATTTATGGAACGATAATAAGACCAATAGCAATGTACGTTACTGAGACTATGACAAAAAAATCTGATGTGGCCAGCACATAACCTCCCGCCCAATACTACTCTTAAACGGTACAAAATAGTATTTGATGATACAGAAACATACCTTCTTATTTGTTTATTTTCTATTTATATTTGAGAATTTTAATTTTCTTTCGTATATTTATTTAATTTTTTGACATATATTTCACTAAGAAAACAGCTTCACAATCACAATGACATGTGTCACATTTCGTAAAAAATTGAAAATTTTCCATGGTGTACTAGGAATGCAAGATTTGTGAAATCTAATTTCTTTATATTTTATTATCTCTAAATCTAATGAAAATTATTAAAATTAGTGTAATCAAAATAAATGTAGAATTAAATATTCTTCAACTTTCAAAATAACATAAATTGTTGAAAAAGGAAATTTAACCGTGTTTTTCACGAAAAATTGTTAAGGGCTTCAAGTAAACTGCTACTTCCGGTCGACCAATTTTATCCAAAATCTAATCAGCTCTTCATTTAAATATAAGAAGCAATAATTCAAAAAATTTTATTTTTTGGTATTATAGTATTTGAGTTATGCGAGACGAAAAAATTGCCACAGACTACACACACACATACATACATACATACAGACATCATCGCGAAAATAGTAAAATCGTATTGTAGGGACCCTAAAACGTGCTTATTCATTGAAAACTCACTACACAATTTTCTGACCAAAAACAATACCTCCCTTACCTAGAGGTAGGCGGGAGGTAAAAAAAGATGAAGAATATTTAACAAAAATGTAACGATAAATAATAAGAACAATATTAGGGCCATTAAAGGTATCAGAAAAGGAATACAGAACAAAAGTAAATTATGAAATAGAATAAGAATTGGAAGGAGAAGACAGTGAAAGAGATCAAGCAACAGAAAGTCAGATGGCTTGGACATATATGGAGAACAAAAGAATAAGTTGCAATTAAATTAGGAGGAAGAAAAGGTATGACTAAAAGAGGTAGAAGAAGATTTAAAATCAGGAGGAATTAAAAACTGACAAAGTAAAACAAATGTTTCGTTCCAAATAAAAATTAGATAAGAAGAGGAAAGTATACCGTTAAATACCTACCTACTTGAACCCAAACAATTCATGTATTTAAAATTATGCAACGAATAAAGTTCACCAGTTACTAGATTAATCTTCAACAAAAGCTATTAAAATTTTCTTTGTAATATGAAGTATAGCTATATACATAAACAATGACATTCATATAAAATAGGAGTTTCAATTGAGTACAATAACAATTTTCTTTCAATTTCCTAGGTATATAAAAGTAATGAACAATAAAAAGCAGATTTAAAATTATATTTCATTTCACAGCAGTTTTATTTCTCTTGAGCATGCGATTTATTCCCCTTTTGTGCATTAATATAAAACCGTTTTACATTTCAATTCTATTTTATGTAAATTTTCAACACACAAATATCAAGAATTACCCTCTTGCTAAGAGGTAAACGGTTTCGTCAGTAGGTTAATAAAAGTAAAAATAAATCGCATAATTTACACGTATAAAGTGCAAGCTGGAATTAAACACATAACTGCAAAGTTACCTCGAATATCATAACTGCTTACCCAGAACGGCTATTATATTAAATTATAATATTAATTGTGATATTATCCACGATAAAATTTATTTAACATCCTTAATGAGACTATACGTTCATAGAATTTAAGTTATTAACTGCTACGTGGCACTATAATCTGGTTCTGCAATAGGTTTGTGAATTATTCCAGCTACAACTTTAAAGTGATATAAGTTTACGGTTTCAATTTTATGGATATCGTAAAACATATTTGCGGAATACATTTTATATACGGACCCATACCGTCTTTACATGGCCATATTTCTTAGCAGACCGGAAATTTACAAGTTGCACGTGCACTATTTCTTCTAACCCTTGTAATTGACTCGCGAAATTTAATATTACTCATATTTTTCAGGCCACTAGGATTTCAATCAAATTTAAATTAATATGAAATAAATTGAAAAACTTTCAGACCTCATAGTAAAATCGTAAAAGACTTTTGGATTAAGTTATGTAATAGTTATTTATGATAAAAGTGTTAAAAGTGCCATTTTTTACAAACAACGTTTAACATTTTATTTTAATAAATAATTAAATTACATTTGATAGATCAGCAACAAAATATATATTTATATAAACATTTATTGACATTCGTAATTTATATTATTTGGGTAGAGAAATGGTGATGATAATGTTTCGAAAATATTTATAAATCCATTTATATTCGTGTATTAAAGGCTTAAATGTTACAAAGATAAAAGTAAACTAAATTAAATATATTATTCTTTAACAGTTAGCGATAATTTTCGTTATCGCTTGGCCAACGCTTCACAAAGCTTGTAGCAAAATTAATAAGTTTGTTCAAAGTAAACTTCCTAGTACACAATTAATACACTAAAAGCTCTCCATCTTATTTCCAAGCTTTGATGCATCCTGGCTGAAGTCAGAAACATCTTACAAAAGATTAAACAGACATTTATAGCTACCTCTTTGTGCATTGCATGCAGGTGAGAAAGCTAGCAAAACAAGTAGATGTTTTTAAATTGCTGCACGCAAAATTCTTTACATAAAAATTTGAATAGTCATACAGGTTTATGCTACTCTTTTCTGCAAAAGATATGGCCCGTTTTTGGCATTATGAAAATTTGTTTTGGGGTTAACTATCAGCAAATTAATTAACAGAATATTATTCATAAGTTGCAAAATTATTTATATTTGCAATTTGCGTAATCCGTTGTACATTAAATGAAATGATATTATAGAATTTTGTTCTGCAGAAATAAAGATATAAAAGGAAAAGTTAGATGCATACAAGAGGCAGACACTTCTCGTATAGTACCGTCGAGCTAAACAACTTGCCCCACAATTCAAGAACCACTAACAAACTTTCCGATCCGTAGACGTGTTTTTACGTAGAAAAGTTTCGCGTAATTGAAATTATGAGATTTTTCGAAATTTTCACCCGCAATAACATTTTTATTCAAACTTAATTTGTCCGCATTGAAGACACAACCACCATCCTAATTACCTAACGTAATATTTCAAAAACATTTCGAATAAGAGGAACTAAGCTGTGTTTCTTTCTTCAACAGAGTAGCACATTCATTATATAAACATCGGAAATCTTGTCTTTGATTGCTTTAAGTCAGCAAACACATTCGTGTTTTTCCTTAAAATATTATTTAAAATAACAGATTTTAAGGCACAAATAAATTGAGTATTATTTTTTGCCTTTGTAAGATAAAAACAAATTCTTTTATTAGTTATTCTAAAAGTCTTAATCGGGCCAAATAATATGATTCTGGGCTTGTAGAATAAGTGACAAAGTTGTCAATATTCTATCCATACAAGGCTGTCTATTATCATTATTAATATATGTCACATATCCGTTATTTTATCAGACTACTAGTATATCAAATACGAGATCAAGTCACGTATTTTGACAACCCGTCATTCTCATAATAGTCAATGCCTTTGTGTTCATTTCTATTTCGGTGCTAAAATAAATGACTACCATATATTTTCGAATATCAATATGAATATAATATTTATCATGATTCTACGAATTACAATAAAAAATATATAAATGGATTATCAATATTCATTCAGAAAATATGTCGAATTTTCTAGGTACATTGTGCCAAATAAATGAAGTTTCTCAATAATTTAAAATTGGCGACAAAGTTACATTTTTGAAAAAATTTCGCTGCGCTTCCCAGGGCAGCTACCCGTGGTTCGTATTTCATTATTCACGCTTATTAAACAGAAACTAGTTCCGCGAAGTTTTTCCATTTTCACATTTAGACTATTTTCACTCTTTTTTCCCGGTGCAAACAAGGTAGCCAAGTAACAGCGGCGTCGCGGTCGCCGACGTAGCGCAGCGCAACAATATTGTTTTAGCGTTTTTCATCTCGCGCGCCCGCGAATTGAAACAATAAGAAGAAGAAGCACGAGGCAGGTACGTAGCATGGGAAGGGGGACGTGGTATGAACAGACAACACGTACGAGGTGAACTACGCTATATAAAATATTCCGCTGAGCTTATGTTTTTGTTGAAAAATTGAAATACCCGTTTCACTTGTTTTATATATGGGAGGTACGGATAGTCTCCATGGATGGATGAAGCCCTAGTTGGTACTTTCAAGGGCTCTATATTTTTCATGCCAAATGACGCCAAGTTACAATTTTGACTAGGAAACTAAATATTTATAAACATACTTACATAACATCACGCTATGTACCTCTTAGTGGGGTAACACAGTCAACCAACAATCAATCTCCTCCAAACATTCCTAACCTGACATACCACTTTCACCTCGTCCACTTTCAAAGTGGGATTCATACATGCTCATCTATTCTGCACACTCGGAATCATTCGTTCACGCAACTATCAATCATACCCAACCAGTTATTCAATCTCACCTACATATATCAGTTTCACAAACCTTTCATTCGACATTCGTTCAAGATGTCCAAACCACCTCAACTGAAAATTGATCTCAATCTCACATTTACCATACCCAATGTATTCCAGATACGATAAAAGAATTCCAATAGACGCTTAGTTATTAAGACTGGAAAGTTTATTTTATTTTCCGCTTTTCAGTTTCTTTTTTTTTTTTGTTAAAAATTTTTTGTTAATTTTTTAGTATGTATATTGATAAAAAAAACTCCCTTCCAAAGCGAGTGTCATTAATAATTCGGTTCATAATGATCAAAGTAAAATGGGTAATAAAGTACGTATATTAGTCTTGTAAACTAAAACTTACATGTGTTAGATAGTAGAATGTAATACTAGCAGAGACGAGTAGCTTATATGTACGGCAACTAACTATCAAAGCTTTCGAGAGGAACAAGTAAGGATCAAGAGGGCCGTCGGGCTCAGCGCGGACTACGGAGACGTTGGCAAAGGCTCGTCTGTTCATCTGCTTCCACTCGGCTACTAGCAAAGTCGCTCACTGAGATTAAACAATTCGCCTACAGCTAGACGTTAGTTGGAACAATTTCCTACAAATCTAGCGTGCTTTGATACACATCAAAAGTACTCACACATATAAACTTTTATCTTTGCCCTGCCAATAAATACTTGTTGGCCTTTTTCGTACTTGATATTCTACAAAGTTATTTAAAATCGAAGAGGATGGTAGCCACCATCTTTGCAAATGGAAAGATAACGTTCTTGTTTCCAGTTGCACTGGGCCTGGGTACGAAACCTTTATTATTTCATTACACATAATAGAAAATCAAACCAAATATTTTTAATAGGTAAATGACCTGATCATATAACTTCCCCGTAAAGAGAATTTGATACTAAACTCGGCAGGATTCAATTACCTGTAGTAAAAACCAATTAACCATCGTTTAAAATGAATTTTTATATTATAATTTAACTCTGCTCCCTGAGTCTTTTAAATTGATACCAAACTAAGTAGGATTCAAATAACTTGTATAAAAAAAAACGTCCAAAACTAATTTTTGATATTTGAAATCAAGTCTACTCCCTGAGACCATTAACTTGATACAAAATAAAGTTACAAATAACATTTTATATTGCAAATAATATTAACATCTTTTATGCACAATTACTATAGTAATATGTCAATTCCAAACTTTTTAGAGATTGGCAAATAGGTACGTCATTCCTTACTAATATAACAACCTCTAGGGTGGAAAGTGATATTTCACACGGGTGGACAGTATTTATATAGAATTGCCTACCAACTCAGTCATGAATCTCTGAAAGTAAGTTGAACAGTGCTATCAAACATATTGATAAAACCTTACAATAAAACATCAATAATTACAATATTAATATTGAACAGAAACATTTTTATTATAAAGTATTATACAATTCTAATGCAATGCCGTGTTAGTAGGATCTACATTCAAATTTAATGTCACATTTTAATATCATGAACTGTTGACATATGTCAAATTATTGAAATAAATTTAAACATTTGTTTTCATAGACTACTACCATACATTATCTTTGTTTTTTTGGAAAACGGCGATATGCGAGTTGAATGAGAAGTTATTTTGGATAATTAGGGATGATTGTGAATAAAATAGTGTACATCCATCTATCCATACTGAAGTTATTGCGAAAATGTTGAAAACGGAATGACATGATTCCTGATGCTTCCCTATACAACGAGTACGAGTATACCTAATAATAAATATTTTATTTAAATGCGTTTCGACTTAGTTTATTTTATTGATTCAGGAACCATTACTCCGAAGAGTAAAATATTTTATTATTAAAGAAAAGTGTAAAAAAATGGACGTGTCTAAAGTATAGAGAGGTTAAGATATTCCTTTGAAAATAATAGCGCAACAGCGTGATGTATGCTCGTCCAATATTTTTCTGTATCGCTATAAATATAAACCGAAGTGCGCTGGAACATATTAATATTTCAGAGCGTGAACTGTTAAAAATTTATAGAGTCAACGTGGTCAACTACACTTGAAAATTCATTGCAGAGCGAGGGCGAAATTTAATTTACTCATCCTCTTTTTATTGAAAATATAGAGGAACTATCGACACAGCATACTTTTTTACATTATCCCTACATAAATCAGGTTTGAATAGAAAAAGTGGATTATTTTTCGCGCACACAGGAAGTTCCTGAGATAAATCACAAGTAAACAAACGGCGTCGGCGGAATATTAAAAAGCCATAGAAATTTCGAATTTAATTTCAGCTAGTGTAAATTTTTCTGTAAATAATTCAACAGGCAATATGCAAATTCGTTATAATTGTACGTTTCCTTTTGGGATATTCGCGCCTGCTTCGACCAAGAACTGCCGGCGAGAAAATTAAAACGATTATAATATCCGAGGCGGCGGTGGCAGCACTGCAGTTACTGGTCTTACTTTCTCAGGCCCGGGGTTAATAATAATAACCTTTCCATCTCGGTGCCGTTACACGGGCCGTAAGTCACAAACTTTAGGGAAAATTAAGTTCGACAAAGTTTAAACAATATCACTTAATGCAGTTTAAATTACAAGGTCCAAAAGATTCAGATAGTTTTCGCATAATGTTCACTTTACGACAAGCGAACAGCTGAAGAAAACAAATTGTTTCCGCTATGATATCAAGCAATGCTACCTACTTCTATACCCCGAAGTTCCACCGCACGAAATTGCAGTTATTACACCAGGAAAATTAAATTCAAATAAAATTCCTTACAATACTAAACACATAGCATTACATAAAATATTATCTATTTGCCATATATAATAATCAATCATTATGATCATCATTACACTATAAAAAGTTTAACATTTTTCTTCCTTTTCAACTATTCTACATTCATTTAATTAATAAATGGAATACAATCGAAATCTTTGAAAATAATTTTTGACAGAACAGTTGTATGTAACTGACAGGACTTGGTTATAATTTTAATTTGATTTACAAATGAGTAACAAGTAAAATGTTGTACAATACACTCAAGGTAACTGTTTTACTACTTTAGGGCGGTGACAGGCTCGCCGGTCATTTCCTCCATTCAGCAGTAAAAACTGTTTTACCTTGCTTGTAGCGTAAATAACTATTGATCAAATAACAATGTTTAAAAGGCTATGTCAAAGCATTTGAATCCCGTACAGGAATGTGCGTATTTGATCCTTAGTTCGAACCCCAAAACTGAAGACCAACAACTTAGCGAGATCTGCAGAGTGTCACACACAAAATGTGCAATTGACGTGATATATTTATTTATCTTAGAACTGGTATTTCCACCTCAGATAAACTAATGAATTTTATCAGTGAAATAACAAAAAAATCATAGCTTAAATGATGATTATTATTTTAGCTGTCATCTTTTCATGCGATATTTTTTATTTATTCCACTGATAAATTTATCTGAGATTAAAAATTCCGGTCCTTAAGGTCAAAAAGAAATTCAATATATTAGGGAAAGTAATATGATTTTAGTTGTAGAAATATATTTCATTTTGAAAATATATACGAAAAACATTTTGTACAAAGAGATCAAATATGAGATATTCCTTAATTCGTTTTTTTAAATGTCAACTGTATAAAGGTAAAATTGTATCTATATATATTTGAAACGAAAATTTTAATTAAAAATATATTTTTTGCAAAAACATTAAAACTTTTTTAATATACAATCTACCCAAATACATTTGTAATAATTGTACAAAATAAAGTTCGTTGTGCTAATAATATATTAGGTAGATAATATTATTCGACGAGTTTCCATTTTTGGCAAATAAGTTTTAATTTTACGGGATAAATAAAAAATACATTGGATCGTTCTACAAACTTTGTTTGTGGGTGTTTTAGCCTCGGTTTTAGCACTGTACAATGTTCCAGAACTATTTTATAAAATGGCAGGCAATATATTTCTTTGTAACTTCTATTCGAAGCATTTTTTTTATAAAATAATTTTAGAACATTGTACACTTTTTTGAAACACCCAAAAACTATGGAAGAAATAAATAATTCATCCCACCATTACCCATTTCAAGTGTCAATCTGCATTTTCAAATCTTGGTAATGTATTTGGTGGTGTTAAAATTGAATTATATATCAAATATGTTGTAAATAATTGATTTGGTGTGAGATGTTTGACGACTGTGCGTATGTGTACTTTACTAAAATGTTGTGTGCCTACATGTTGTTTGTAGTTTGGAGTAATCCCAACTTCTAAAATTAATTGTAATCACAATAAAGGAAAATTTACTTCACAGTCTGTTCGTGCTGCTTAAAGTTGTGAAATTGGAAACTTAGTCATTGCAACATGCAGAACAAACAATAACTGAAATTTGCGCCCTGTATGCAATCCTTTTATTCCGCACTTCGCAATCTACTTTGCATCCGGCGAATGTAAAGTTAGCTACAGTGCAGATGCATTTAATATTGCAGGAAGAATACGTGTCAGAGGCTTTCCTCTGCTTTGTGTGCGCGAACGCAGAGGCCAAATGCAAACTACATTATTAACAAACCACCTCTGCAAAATATTCTGACTTGTTTCGATGGAGCAAGTGCTGATTTTCATATGCATGCCTTGGACGTACCAGGATAATATTTATCCACATAAATATACATCTCATTCAAAATGGGTTGAGGGAAAATATAGCACACATCATTTCACTTGGTAATTGTTAATTCTTTGTGCCTTTGGTTCGCGTGGAAATTAACATAACAACGTTTATAATATAGTAAATATTTACAGATTTAACCACACTGCAAAGTGGGCTACTAAATATGTGTACGAGTCCAGATTCATATTATTTAGCCCAATTAAGACTTTATCATAACTAAATTAAATAAAAAATTGTTCTAATCTTACAAAGGGAAAACTTTTGTACCTAATTTATTTGTATCTAAAATTCTATTATTTTTAATAATATTTTAAAGGAAAATAACGACTAAAAGAATTAAGAATTAAGTCTTTTAGAATGACTTTAAAAGAATTGTTCTAATCTTACAAAGGGAAAGCTGCTGTTGTACTGAATTTATTTGTATCTTAAATTCTGTTATTTTTAATAATATTTTAAGGGAAATAACGACTAAAATAACAAACTAACAAAAATCACTAACATAAAGATTTTATTTGGCCAATGGTATTGGCTGGTACCACGAACACTGTTTTTAAATTAGTGGTACCACGATCTGATGACAACAGAATATAGAAAAATGTTTCATTTAAAGATTGTAGATAATATTATTCTACATCTTTTTGATTCCAATAAAATTTACTCTATCTCATTTATTTACTAAGACATCTAATCAATTTGTAATATAAATATAATACATTCCTTACTCTATATGTGGGAGATAAACATAATAGAATTTAAGATATAAATATGAGGAAATAAATAATTTTCCTTTGTATAATTATGAACCAAATTCTGGGCTGGTAGTAGTGTTAGATGCTATGTTGAATTCGTGTAATTTATGTTAACATTTAGCGACAACATCTGTTTTACGCATAAAATCACTATCTATACCTTTATACCTAATCCTTGAAAAATATCTCCCACAAAGTAAATCGCTTCCTTTTTTGACACATATTCGCATGGTTCCTAGAAAAGCATCTCGAAACCGAAAGGCTCTTTGAGATGTCTACGTGAACCATATGCACCCCACTTCCTAACCACTTTCCTAGCCTATATAAGCAAGACGAGTGTCATATATGTTAGTTAGTATTCTGAATTCTAGTAACAGCAGTACTTGCATCCAATTTTTAGCAAATAAACAAAATTGTATTTGTGTTGCTTTATTACCATTTGTTATACAACAGTGGCATTGCATTACTGTGGGTTTATTATAGAAAGAAGGGTTGCTTTCAAAATAATTTATAGGAGTACCCATTCTTGTCAATAGACTACCCATCATCAGACACCAGTTGAGCAGCCTCATCACAAGACGAAATATAAAGTCTAGCTCGATTTAACATTATCTATTATGTTCGCGAATATTGCCCAATCTCACCATGCATTGAAAACCGCTAATTCGATGGGAATATTTGTTTCTGTTTGTGCTCAGCGTAAACTAACTAATACAGATAAAACCACTTAAAAAATTAAAAAGCCCTTTCCCTGAACTAAGGCAAAATAAAAGGTATATAAATATGTGTCGGTTAAGTTATTTGCTGGGCATTCTGTAAGTAGGTAACGGCTGGAAACTCCCATCTCTCGGTGGCCAGTAACCACTTTAGTTCCTCCCGAAACCTTTTACTTTTTATGTGGCGTTAACCGATATACACGGCTGCGCGTGTTCTAACTAGTTCAACTAACTTTTGTTTCAAAGTAGGATAAAAGCACAATGTATGTATCCATGGTGCAGACTGCGCCAGGATTAAATCGCATCTACCTGCAAATTTAGTTTTCATCTAAATATTTTTATTTTTATTGCACAATTTACGCGTTGTTCTATACTACATTAACCACAATGAGTAATTTTTACGGATAATGAAATTACAAATGTAAAAGCTTTTTACACTTAAATGAATACATTTTATTTTTAATATATTTAATATTTGGTTTCGTTTGGTATTCCATACATTATTAATAAAATATTAATTAAATATGATAAAATGAAAACGAATTGAATTTTAATAAATTGCAGTAAATTAAAAAATATTAAATACCAATGCTGTAAGTAATATAAACAATATAAATTAATAATGAAATGTGTATCGATATAAATTGTAAATAACAGTACGCAAAAATGATTGTACATTTAATGTAAACTTAATGGAATAAAAACTTAACAATCAATTAAGTTTTAATATCGTGCTTCCGATTAATTTCCGTTTGTGTCAGCCATTAATCCTCTATTTTAAAGAAAATTATTTCCTTCTTGTTTGGAACTTTTGATTACATTAAATGTGAATCTTTAACAAAGTTTCTGTAAAGTACGTAAGGAGATAGTAAATAATACTAAAAAAGTATTTTGTAACTTCTTAGAACTAATATTTAAGCGACAAGAAAAGTTTTAATTGAATACTGAAAAATTAGATGCTGTAATAACGAGGCGTTTAAATTTACTTTTCTCTTATTTACCTACATATTTAACCGCCATTAATATTTATACTACTCTATATATTTACATATTTCAATCATGGATTACTGATTTTTTTCAGTTTTAGTTGTAATTGTATGAAATGTATAAAAAATCAACCATTTTCTGTCATTATTATCAATTTCCGGTAAGGGCTTTTGGTTATGCAGCTAAAGTAAGATTAAATATTCGAAGAATTGATTTATGATTGAAAGAAAGTTGAGGTCGTAGGTTATTAATTAAGTATAGAACATCAGTGCCATAAAAAATGTGATAAAATGAAGACATTTCGTTAGCGGAATTTTTTCCGCTGAGATAGGCTAGGGAAGTAAGATAATATAAAGATTGCATGTCTGGATGCGTCGAGGCCAGGGGTCGCGCCCCTGCAGTTTCCTCTTAACAAGCTCCGCTCCGTGCAACTCGTGGCGAATGACTCCCCGCCCGTTCTCAATTATTTCAGCCCCTTTGTGTGGTGGCACACACCCACACATACACACAGCCGCCGCGGCAACCGCGAGCGTGAGACACATACTGAACAGCATTCAATTTGAATTCGCCCTTTTTGTTAACGTTGTTATGCTTATGCACGATCTGACGACTGCAGACAGACGCTATGTAATCGGGGATGTATGCTAAGTTTTAACGGTAAATCGATTGCTACTTTGTTTAGTAAATTAGGGGGACGGACCTAGTGTTCACTCCGTGAATAGTTAAATCATGCTGCTTGTTCGGTTGTTTGCATGAATTACCACTGGATTCAACTTGGACACATTACTTTACATAGTCTACTCCAACTGTGTTTACTTGTATACGTATACTTTGTAAATATTTTGATACTGTTAGCCGATTTTTAATTGGGATGACAGTTAGAAATACAATAGTATATTACATACCGATGTAGAAAGGTTTTAATATACCCTAAGGTTAATATTCTTCTATAATATTGAGAGTACCGCAGGGATCTAACCTTGGTCCAATATGTTTTAATATATTTATTTTCCAGTTTTACAAATTTCATTTTATACGCAGTTGATTTAAAAATAAATTAGTATTAGGTTTATTTTTACAACTGATATTTAATCATTATTATGATCATTTGAAATATATACAGGCTGTCATTTTATTTTTGGGCGGTTGGTAAATTAATGTGGCAGTAAAACATGAACAATAATAATAAGAAAATTGATCGGTTATTTCATCTTACCATGTAAGTTCAAAAAATGCTTAAGCAGTGTAATAAATAAAGTCATTAAAAATGATGGAATGGATAATTATGTAAAGAGATCAGCAGTTCAAGAAGAACGGCAAAGCCCGAAGTCACTTTGATTGAAAACAGCGGAAAACTTATATACTGAAATATACAAGGGATACATATTTCTGTCTCATTGTCTTTGGACTGCTTATAATAATATTTCTTACAGACCAATTCCGATTTGTGAAATGCCCACACGTAACTGTCCATTCAGCCATTTCACTGCTCAATTATTTATTTAATTACCCTTTTAAATATTTGTTACAACTCATTTATATTTACTTTACTACTCAGTTTTAATGCCGATCTTGTTAATAAACATGAATAGGAGTGCCGCTTTAAATAGAATTTAAATCCTTTATGTTACTTACGTACGTAAATTAGGAGAATGGAATCTGTGGCTATAATAGAATTTTTAAAAAAATTACTTATTTCTTATAATTTAATGATATTAATATGAGAGTCGCGGCATTGTCGCTATATTAAATTGGAGGAATATAAAATATTTCACAGAAATGTCCAACAATGGTAGGTGTCAGCCACCTTGTGAATTTTCTATGTTAAATATTCTACTAATCGTCCACAGAAAACTGCAGAGTTTTATCATATTTATACATACATGTATTACTTAGTGTTGCGCAAGGCATAATAATAAAACCAACCATATAATTATAATACAAAACTTCGTGTAGGGAAGAATGCTGGAATAACCCTCGTTAGGCATACAAAATATTAAAAGCCCAGAATAATTCAGGTGATAATGCAGGACATTGCGAAGTTGGTTCTAGAAGCGTAATATCACCGACCTTACAGCCAACATATATATGTTCATATTCCTAGCCACCTTTACCATGTACATATACATATCCTAATGGTTTTACTCATATTCCATTTGTTTTACTGTTTTCACATTTTCAAATATGCGAATGTTTTCTGTATCACATCCATTTTGTAAATAAGCAAAGCATAAATATTATCAACGCTCATGAAAGGCTTACCTGTACATATTATCAATATTATCATTTGTGTGGGACTTAAACAGAATATTATTGAAAGGAGAGAAGTGGAAATTATTTGGAGGTATACCGAACGAGATGCTTGTAAAATAAATATGGGTAATACCAAAAATTATAGCAGAGTGGAACTATGGGAGTAATGTTAGAGTGGTGACAGTTTTGGTCTGATTCTAAATAAGTATTCTTATGTTTCACATAGCTATTAAAAATAATGAACACAATGAACATACAATCAATATCCTTCACATTCCACTACATTTACAGTATGACTCATACATACTCATCTATCCTTCACACCCGGAATTATACGTTCACGCAACAAATCATCTCACAGCATTCTCTGAAACATTACAATCAGTCACCAAATCATTCTTTCAAACACTACGACATTCGATAACAGATTTAAACCTTTCTATATTTCATGTATGCTCCCAAATATTCTTCTCAATTGTTCTTCAGTTTCACCCAATAATACATCATCCGCATAAGCTAACACATGCACTGTATGTCCACCAATACGTACACCATCCATTTCATTCAATACCTTTCGTAACAACACATTCATGTACAAATTAAACAACCAAGGAGACATTCCACAACCCTGTGCAACACCAACATCTATACGAGACAAATCATTAAATCTACCATCAAATCTCACCGTAGCCTCACTTCAAAAAAAGTGGTATTTCAATACTCATATAAGATTATCATATAACGTGATTAGGTCATCCAAATCTGGGTACCGAAATTTCGATATCCCGGGATCCCGGAGTTTTTCCCGGTATTTATTATTGTAGCACCGGAATTTTCATGATTGATATTTGTTAATACCAATAGTACCCAACTAGTATGATATCCCTTTTCTTTTACTTATACAGTAAAATGAAGTGCATATACCTTTACGTTTATGTATTTACCTCTTTCTTTGTATTTATATTTATAATAAATTTGGTACAATATTAAGACAGATAAATATATAGAACCGAATAAATCATGTTATTGAGAACCAAAATTCCCGGTGTAAAATATCGGAAATATACTTAAAATATCTGTATGGAATACCGAGATCCCGAAGCGCAATTATATTCGTTATTGGGCGCCCTAAGCATGATGGTATTCTGTGTGTGTATTTTTCTGCAAATGCACGAGGTTCATTAAAAAGTTTGCGAGACGCGAGTATAATTTGAAATGAAATAACGAAATCGCAAAGTGACCAGACGCCAAATTAGTGAGAAAATGTGAGAATACGCGAACGTAGTTAGCAGCCGGCGCTGTCTTCCCTCCGCGAATTAGCATTGCGGTGCGTCCATGTTTAGAGTCTTTATTAAATAATGTATCTGGCTAATTCTTCATTATACATTCCAGGCATTCCATCCTTTGTTAGAGCCCGTCCTAACCAACGCGCCCTTTTAACCCCGGCGAAATCTGTTCGCGGCGGCGCTGCGCGACTCTAAGTCAACAGTTATTACGAATTCAGCGTCCGCGGCGTTCACACAGATGAGTTTACTTGAAAGTAATAAGCGCCTAATTGAAAATGTTCAAAGTGAAATAATTAATTGAGCATCTCCCACGTTTGTTCGTATGTTAATCACAAAGCTCGTGGTTTCCAATACAACCGTTGCTGCTACTGCTACTGGTTGGTGATATATTCCAACGTGTGATAAGGCACTGGAAATTCCGGGACGTTCAGGATAATTTTGTATTTGAAATTTCATAACTTATTCCTACGGAAAGTTACGAATAACATTCAGAGTTCAGCATGCAAAAGTGTGTAAGTTCCTATATTTGATTTCAAAATTTACTTTACGTGAGATATTCGGCGAAAGATATATGTGACGAAAAGTTTATAACTGGATATACTCAGAAATTAAAAATAAATTTATTCATTGGTACCTTCATCAACATTTATTAGTAAATAGGTATGAATTTTGTTTAAGTATTATTATTTTATTTTATTCGATTCGATTTATTTGAATGGAACGGATGGTGTACCTACGAATTGGTGGACATACAAACCCAGATTCAACAAAGAGAAATTGCTGTACTCAATACATTTGTATCTTAAATTCTGATACTTTTAAGAATATTTTAAGGGAAACAACTGATATAATAACAAATTAACAGAAATTTCTAAAATAAAAATTTCATTTGGCTCAAAGGTATTGGCTAGTACCACGAACACTGTTTTCGAATCTGATGACAACAAAATATAGATAAATGTTTCAATTAAAGAATGTAAATAATATTGTTCTACTTTTATTTGATTCCAATGAAATTTACTCTCTCATTTTTTTATGTCCAAAAACCCTGATAGGCTTTCAAATAATCTACCTCTTACTGTTGATGAATTGTTCCCAAAATCTAATCAATTCGTAACATAAACATAATACCTCTCTCATGGAAGATAAAAGTGATAGAATTTAAGATATAAATATGGAGAATTAAACAATTTTCTGTTGTAAGATTATAACTGGGACAAATGATAAGATTCTGTGCTCGTGTAGTGCTTGCGTTAGCTTATGCGGATGATGTGTTGGGTGAAAATTAAGAGTAATTGAGAAGGGTGATTATGAGCATAAATGCAGTAAGAAAAGGTTTAAATCTGTTTTTGAATGTCGTTGAATGGAAGTGTTGGAATTTAAGAAGCATGTTTTGGTAACTGATTACAATGTGAGATTGGAACAAGCAAATAAATTTGTATATTTGGGTCGTAAGTATTCGAGGGATGGGTGTTTTGGGTATATTTGCTCGAAACGTGAATGTATCTAGAGATGCTCGATTGAGGGTTTATGATAGTGCGTTAGTGCCTACATTGATGTATGGTCCTGAATGTTGGGTGTGGGTGAAGAAGCATGAACGATGTATAATTACTGTAGAAATGAGATATTTGAGAGGAGTGATCGTATTCAGAATACTTTGATGTATAGTGTGTGAGATTGAGAAGAATGTTCTTAAGAAAGTGGGAGTGAGTCAGATGAGGTGGGTGACAGGTTGGTGAAACTAATATATGCGGATGAGATAGAAGGTGAACATTTGCGAAAGTGGTGGAATGTTTGGAGAAGATTGATTGTTGGTTGACTATGTTTCTGGGTTCGTGCTACCCCACTGAGCGGGACACAGCCTAACGTTATAAATGCATTTCTCCATCTCGCTCTCATGAATAGGTTTCGTCAACCTTTTCTTCTTCTTTCCACTACTATGCTATACCTTTTTAATCTTATTAAAATTTTAATAGAATAACTAATGAAGTATCTTACTAAAATGACTCGTAAAGTCTCAGGCAGTGCATAAAAGCAAAAATATGAATAAACAATCTTATTTGCAGTAACAATAATCTTCCCTTCTTAGGAGAAAGCTTTTAAAACAATTTACATACTTAGTTAAAAAACAGCCATATTTAAATTTTAATTTGAGTAAACAAAAAGACAACGGTGAAGTTGGCTTAACACGTTTGACGTTATTAAAATTTCGTATGTATGAATGTATAAATTAAAAGGGCAAATAACATCAACAGCTCGTTGCGCGATAAGAAGTTTAACCCAGGAAATTTCACGAGTGTCCATAAATTATAATTTTTATTACGTAGGTCGCATAAATTAGCGGATAAGACCTCATTCAGTCCACCGGCATTATGCCATGCCTGGATCCAGTTCTCGTAAAACACCGCGTGGGAGGGTCGATAAAAATGGAAAGAAAACTTATTCGCGAATCAGTTTGTTTTCGAATTTAATTAATTTTCAACAAAATTCCTCTTGCATTGCCGCCATTTGAAAAATATTAACAACCCTCTGCAAAAATAACTTGGTCACAATATTTTTGAAACAATAATAATTTTTAATATTTGTTAATTTTTATTTCGATAGATTGGATTATTCCGAATGAATCACATGATGGGGACATATCCAAATAATGGAAGAAGACAGAACTGCAAGAAAATATATGAAGCACGTAAAACAAAGTATATTCAAAAAGGTATCGGACATGGTAGGGTGCGTTGATGTCGGTACAGTCGATAATGCAATTTAAGCAACACTGCCAACTGTCAGTAACACCACCCAAAACGAAAAATCGAGGCTGCATATAACCTCAGCAGTTAAGATCGCTTTAATAAATTAAAAATCAAATGGGTAGACCTAAAAACACTTAGACAGGAGAATTGAAGAAAGTAGTAGAAAGAAGAAGTGTCAAGAAAGAAGCAGGAAGACAGTTAACCAAAGAAAGAAAATGGAGAAATATATGGAAAAGTAATCCAAGTAATACAACACCCAGTCTCTCATTTGAAAGGGTTGAAGGGCGCTAGGATTAACTAAGTAGGTATATTGTGAATATTGAAAATGATATCTTACATACTTTGACAAACCCCTCATCATAATATTGCGTTCTATAGCCAAATCATAAACAAATATGTTGATCTCTTAAACAACTTGTAATTATTTTTTGCTCTGTGACAAAAAAGTCAAAGTAAAAAGCCACAGGGTGCACTATTATGGTAAGAGGCTCGTATTTAGTAATGATCGGACTGCGGATTATGAAAAAGTTACTAGTATACAGGAAGAACTTTTTATGGATATAGATTGATATCTTGGGTATCATCCCCGTTTTGTTTGCTTTTGCTGTCAATTTATTGCTTTGAAATTTAGCAAAATTTCGTGCAAACTTTAGAACTAAATGGTTAATTGATACCGAAAGAAATATGTTTAAATAAATGAATTGATGAACAACAAATAGAAAAAGTGCGGTTTTTCATCTGACGATATATATATAGCTGTTTTTTTTTTAAAAGGAAAATAATGGTCTCAATATTTCTAGTTTTGGAAATTGGCTAAATTAGGCTAAACTGTTTAAAAATGTATAAGCATCACCTCGAACTGAAACAAGTGGCAGACGAACTCACATAAAACCAAAAGTAAGAAATAAAATATAAAACAGTTTGGGCTGCTAGCGGTTCCTGAACTTTCTTAATAGAAGTAATCAAATGGTGTTTTGAGAAGACAAGGGTCGTAAACTTTATTCTGGAATTTGGTGTGCGTTACTCATTCTAAACGGATAAATAATCACGCGGGTTTTACTTGAGACCTGGATAACCGAATAAGGCTGGCCGTTGATTTACGAAACGTGCTGGCGGTCGCTAAACGCTTTACGGACACTTCGTCCGGAGGTGGTCGCTGCGGCGGCGAACGCCACGCGACGCCACGTTCGTCTCGGCGCGCCGCTCGCTTCTGCTGATCAGCGCCGTTTCTACAACGTGCCGGATTCACTCTAACCACTTTACACTTTGCTGTATTGAACTCAACTGCTTTCGTCTTCCACTTGCCGCATTTCAAATAACAAAACACATACACGCTTACGTATAAAACAAATTATTTTAAAATTATAGCAAATTATTTGCCACACCTCAACATTCATTCCGAAAATTGACAGGATTCTTATTTAATTTGACATAAAAACGTTATACAAATGAAGTTTAAAATTCCTAATTTTTTTTTTTGGCAATTTTAATAATTTAGTTCCTCTATAATGTTTTGGCAAAAAAGTAGACAATAAATTGAAATCATGGTGGATATATACACAGTGAAATCTACGGATTAGAATAATAATAATTTAAAGAGATTTGAACGAATTTAATTTATATTGGTACAACGAAATTTTGACACTTGCATATTGATTTCACTAAAACCATGATCGTTTAAATAGACCGATAAGATAATAAAGAGACTTTTAAAGTCACATGAAAAGAAAAACTTCATCGTACAATGCACGTTTCAAAATGTTCAGTGGCAGTATGTTAAAGTGTACATTGGCCTAACTAGTAGAAATGTAGCAACATCATTAAAAGAAAACGAACGACATATTAGATTAAACCAACTCGATAAATCTGCAATTGCTGAGCATCTTTCTTAATCTTAATCTACATACAGGCTTTCAGCTTAATAAATCGTGGTTTATAGATATAGTACTAGATTATCACAAGGGTGTTGTACAATATTTTATCTGCGCCCGCCCAAAATAAAAAAATTTAAATATTTAGACTTTTGATAAGTAGAAAATTAATCCTAGTAGTTGCTGCAAAAATGGTTTCAAATCCATAACGACCACGACCACAATTTGACATTAAGCAATTATGTAGTGGTTTTTCATAATTTTTTAAGTATATCGGGAAAGTGAGTGATTTAGAAAGTAATTCGTCAGATATAGCAGAACAAGCTTCAAAAATTATTAATTAATTAAATATTAATTAATTTAAAGAATTAAAAGATTGTATTATCAACATTTATGAAGCTCTTAACTCGCGTAAAATGAGTGGGTTAAGTTATATTTAACTCACGGGCATAGATAAATAAATATAACAATATTTTCGACAAAGGTCTCGGGAATTGTTGAATACCGAAATTTAAAACAATGTTTTTATTTAAATTTATTACAATTTCTCCAATCTCTTTTTAGTTTTTGCATAAAAATTGAGCGTATTTAAATAGTACATAAATGATGCTAGAAGAATTAGTATGGATCCTACCTTAGCTGTTCTGCTTGCTTGGTTTTCTTTTGATTGTAATGTGGAATCCTGAAAAGAAAAAGAACATTAAAATTTGTCCTACATTCTACAATATTTAATAATTACTACGAGCTCTGATTTTGAGTATTCTAATGTACTAAAATTACTTTATAGAATGTTTTGTCAAAACTAATGCAATTCTTATAGAATAACAAACCAAACCAAATCTAGGGCATAGAAGATTCAAGTGTAATTGAAATATCGTAGTAAGGTCAGAGATTAAAACAATATTAAGAGTTTTATGGGCAGAAAAATCGTAAAGACAAAACAAAAGTCGTATAAAAGCCATTAACAAGTGTACCATTTTTATGATAGTTGTCTCATCTCTAATTTAATAACAAAGAGATGAAGATGCATCATGGTAGCAATCGATTTAATGAATTCAGTCAGTTTATAGCGCTGGGGAATCTTATGCTTCCTTGAACTCCAAAACAATTATCATTTTACGAGATCATAAAATGAAAAATAGCTACTGAATTACGAACAGGAAAACTCAATATTATCAAGAACCTGAGCAGCACTTGCTCGCGTGACTATTGTTTTAAATTAAGTGAAATACGACAAAAAAATTACGTAATTTATAGGAAAATACGAAATAAACGATTTTAATTTTCGTTGTGTGCAGATTATAATGCTTGATAGGTTCGGGAAGTTTGAAAAGAAAACATGAACAAATGCAACACAGTGGTTATGTTTTTATGCACGTGATATTTTCCGCGTTGAGTGGCGGTGCAACCTAAAATCAAGTTTGTCAATACTGGAATATTCAAGTGACAACCGCGAATCACATGTCATTGATGCTTGTGATTTATAGATTCGCTGTGTGATGAATAAACAAATTGATTCTTCTCTCTTCAAACATAGTTTCCGGACTGTCACAAATGTATTTATCGCAACCATCATTTGTCCTGGAACACGAGAATGAAATACGAGGTGGCTGTAAAGATGGGGATTTTGTTTTTGTTTCTGCAGATAATATAAGCTAACCCAACAAACTTAAGAGTTTTTTCGAGCGGTCATCATTCCATTTATACTTTTAGGAGGACGTTCCAAATATGTGAATAGAAAAGGAACTTTAGAGATGAAAATAGTTGTGGTAATTTGCATTAACACAAAATTATCTCATTTAACAGTATTATCTTAAGAACAATAATAAAATATTGGAGAAAGAGTTGTGGGATAAGGGTAGTTCTTACTACAATTTTTTTTAAGTATTCCTAAAAATTGAACTGAAGAACTATGAAGAAGATTTAAAGTAATATTTGTATCATTAGTTAGAAAGTTTTGCTGACTAGATATTAATAGATTTCTATTTTAAAATAAAGTCATACGTAAGGAACAAGTCATACGTGTTCAGTTGGTTTTATTTGTATAAGAAAGTAGTGTGGTGCCCACACCAGATTTTGTTTGCTTCTTCTGACAAAACTGAATTATATGTTCAATAAACTAATTTTAGTTGCTATGGGAACAAACAAATAACAGAAACTGTAATTATTAATCATTCAATACAGATTCATGTACCAATAGATAAATTTGAAACCCACGGAATATTCTCACTTAAAATTGTAATATTTTTTTATTACATTTCTTTATAATATAAGCGCTAAGAAACCCATTGCAGCAGAGCGCATCGTCAGATCTCTTATATTTTTCGAGATACGTCGATTTTTGGTATTTCTCGAAGTTCAAATTTAAGGGCCTGTAATTCAAAAACTGCACGAGATATCTAAAGATTATCTTCAGTTTAGCGTTTCTTATGCCTTATATAACAAATTAGCAAATTTTTAAAATTTTGAATTTTTTTTGTTTTTTTGTTTAAAATTTCGATCAACGATAACTCGACAAATATTAAAGATACAGATTTGCAGTGTTCACCAATCGATTCAGCTCGTCGAAATACATAAGTATGCAAAGTTTCATAAAAATCGCTTTACGGGATGGAAAGTTAGAGCAAAAAGCCTGAAAATTGCGTTTTACGCCCAAAAAGTCAATAGGTACCCCTTGACGTTTTGCTTGAATTTGGCCATTTTAAGACTTTTTGCTCTAACATTTCAACCGGTTGTCCGAATTTTATGAAATTTTCAGGGTTTATGTATTTCGTCGAGCTGAATCGATTGGTGAACACTGCAAGTTTGTATCTTTAATATTTTTCGAGATATCCCCAATCGAAATTTTGAAAAAAAAACAAAAAAATTTCAAAATTTACTAATTTATTATAAATGGCACGAAAAACACAAAACTGGAGATATTTTTCGATATCTTGTATAGTTTTCGAGTTACAGCCCCTCAAAATTGCTCTTCGGAAAATATAAAAAATCGTCATATCTCGAAAAATATTAGAGATATGACGATGCGCTCTGCTGCAATGGGTTTCCTGGCGCGAATATTATAAAGAAATGAAATAAAAAAAATTTACAATTTTAAGTCATATTTGGGCAAAATTCCATGTTTTGAAAAATATTACAAATCGCCATATTTCGATAAATATAAGACATTACGATGCGTACTACAGCAATAGAAGTGTTGATAATATCGTGGTTTATTTAAATTTATATGGGGTCATATTTTTGGCCAAACTTTTGTTGGGTTGTTGTAGGTACACCCAAATATCGCTCATTGTGAAAGAGGAGAGATAAATGATTTATCTTACGAACGCCAGCAGTTAATATTATGCCGGTGTAATTATAAGTGACGTGCATTCAAATTCAACAGCTCAAATAATGAATTTGTGACTCAGTTATAGAGCTCTAACCAATAATTCATATTATCTGTTCCAAATATAAACGGATAATTTTACGCCCGGTGTGACACAAGCACCACGGTGCGTTTCTAAACAATCAATAGAAACAAAGCCATTGTTCCATTGTACCTACTTATATTCCCTCGGCATGGTTCTGTTGTTATTTGCTTTTCACTTCTTGTTCGAAAATATCATTTCCCAAAACACTTTGTATTTTCCTTCAGATACCTGCAGTATTGTTATTTTGATTAAAATGTCTTGGAAAATAGAAAAACAACCTTCACTTTAAAAGCAACACCACATTACTTTCTATCAATACTTTCTGCAAATAAATTTTCTTTAATTCACGTGTTTTGTTATGGAAGTATGAGAAAGTTAAAAGATTTAATTCCAAATTTAATGGTAATGGTCAAAATGAACAATCAAGGAGTACAACTCCTATGGAATTCCTGGTGCAAATCTTAGACTAATATCATCACATTATTTAGTGAAGGCTTCTGCTTAGAGCATAGAATAAATGCGGATACCAGTCCTAAGATTTAGCCCTCCAAAGATTTATCGACTGGGAGATCGAAATTTAGATCCATATTCCATATAAGAGTAGTGTTTTTCATTTGAAATTGGGCAAGAGTAGTAAATCAGTGTGTCAAAGACGTTCCAGTAGTGTGCCAATAATTGTTTTCTCAGGGATTGTTGGAAAAACTTAATTAGATAGAGATATACAGCGAAATTACTTAAACATAAATGTGTTCATCATGTTACTAAGGATAAGGCAGCGAAATTTACTGTGAATACGTGTTTGATTCCCGCCTGCGTTCATATTTCCTGCCATTTAATCTGAAGTCTTTTTCTAAATACTCTTCGGAATCGAGTGAAAATATTCCGTGGTGGCCAGCAACTACGCTACCCTTGGTTATTCATTTAATCAAGTAAAACCCTTTCGCATGTCAGTTACCTCTTGGTACCAAGTGCGAGTTACCTGTTACAATGTCGTAAACTATGGGTACTATAATTCATCGATAAAAATTAAATAATGGGGTTATATTTTTATACTGGAGTATAAATATACATAACTAAATTACTCTGAAAAATCCTACCTACGTTTATATTATAATCGAAAAAGGATTATTGGAAAGTTTTTAGCGTTGTTTCTATTGTTCAAAAAGTAAGTTTAGTTCTAGGTATAAAGCGAGCAAAATTCTATGAGCATCCTAGTAAAGCATGTTTCTGTAACCAGAGAGATAGTAATATTTTAGGGCCTAAATGCGGAGTGAAAGTAATATTTCCCTGACTAGTCAACGTTTAAAAATTCTGTTAGCTTAGAAACGTAGCCCTGCTAGCTGGGCATATCAAATAAAGCCCTCGGGTGTTATACATTTGACGTTGTTGCTATTGGGCACAGAATACACAAACTCTGGTTTCTATTGGCAAATAGAAAAATTGTAATAAACAAATCGGTATTGTAAACAAACAAGAATATCGCGTTACCTAGTTATAGAATTACTATATTTCAGTGTGTGAGCCATTTTTGTCTAGCTGAACAATAAGAGTTGTACGACTGCTAAAAGTACAAATGTATAGCAGAGGTGTTTTGGATAAAAAAGGTTGCGTAGAATGCATGAACTTGCAGTGTAAATAAATAAAAACTAATTCCATTTGCAGGTCATAAATTAATATCGACATGGTGAGTTCAGCGCCCCGCAGTGAAAATCCACAGTCCAGTAGAGCTCAATAAAGCGGCGCGACGTAATTTCGCAAACAGATTAATACATCACTGAGTTTTTTACTGTTTGTGTTAATTCTCGACACCCAGTCCAGTTAATTGGGCGAAGCCATCAATTGAATCGCTTATTAAATCCCCACCGATTGTGGCTCGGCGGGCACCAACGAATTAGATGCCGTTTGATTTTGCGTTATCACAAAAACGATTATTGCTTTTAGATGATGCGCCGCGTGCCGCGTTCGGCTAATGCACGGATCGCCAGACAGAGATGAACGCGTGTTTAATGTTGTCGAGCGCTGCCGCCAACTATTCGGTCAAATGCATTTGTGATGTTTTCGCGCAACACTCAAATTATTCCTATTAATTATTCATTTACCGCGATATTGATTCTGCACGCGCTAAATAAAAAGCGCCACTGTAACTGCTCTCTTAATTTCGCGTTTTTCAGTATATCAACTACTGTCAATAGTCAATAGTTACTATTTAATTGTTATTTATTACATTAATGTGTAATCATATTTTTGCAATACCTGTACTGTAAGTTACCCATTAATAACAAAATTTAAAGTAAGTGGAACTTTTATTGCACAATTGGTTTTCATGGTTACATGAGTTACTTACCGTCCACGGTGGATGGTAAGTGGAACTTACCGTTCATGGTGGACGGTAAGTAAATATATATCATTCAAATTTTATTTTTAACCTCAATCTGACAGCTGTTAATTTTGATACCTATTTTTCCTTTTCTTATATATATACGCAGATATTGCAAAAAATATCTTACTAACCTCGAACTGAAAGTGATTTTTTAGGTCTCGAATGTTTAGGAAATCTCGACCCTACGGGTCTCGACATCCCAAACTACATTCTCGACCTAAAAACTATCACTTACAGTTCACGGTACGTAATATACTATTCTCTAACAGCTAGTGTTTTTTTTTTACACAGATGATTCCGGCTACATAAACATGTCAAAACGCAATATTCTTCTGTGAAAATTAAAAATGTACATATATTAACAGAAATGTAAGCAAAGCTGGCTGAGCTAAAATAAAGGCTGAACATTATAACATTTTATATAATGATAAAAATTAATGTTTAATAAATATTAAACGGATTAAAATTGAACAATATAAATGACAAAACAATAGTAAGTGATAGTTTTTAGGTGGAGAATGTAGTTTGGGATGTCGAGACCCGTAGGGTCGAGATTTCCTAAACATTCGAGACCTAAAAAATCACTTACAGTTCGAGGTTATTGTGTTATTTTTTGCAATACCTGCGTAAATATAAGAAAAGGAAAAATAGGTATCAAAATTAACAGTCAGATTGAGGTTAAAAATAAAATTTGAATGATATATATATATTTACTTACCATCCACCATGAACGGTAAGTTTCACTTACCATCCACCGTGGACAGTAAGTAAATGATGTAACCATGAAAACCAACCAACTTACTGTGTTTAAATTTTGTAATTAATGGATAACTTACAGTACAGGTATTGCAAAAATACAATAACGAATTACATATTAAACAAATACAAAATAGTCGCGAACGTATGAATATGTTTAAGAGGAATACATTGCTAACCATTCCGCGACTCTCGTATAAACCTTCCGAAAAGTTACGTTGGTGGCTCGTCAAGTAAAGTAGGTGAAGAGCTATTTCATCTAATTTTTAAAAGGATAGAGATTTAATATTTTTGATATTTGAAAATCGTTTTGATAATAAAACAATAAATCGTATTCTGACTATTCACTTTGTTACAGAAACAAATGGCAATGAATTTAAATGTAAGAAACCTCTGTTATCAAGTTAACGATAACACATTTTAATACCACTTGTAACGTCAATATACAATTATAACTTGCATAATTGGACGCCATTGCAATTAAGGTTATCGGTTTGTATGAAATTTATTTGTTTTTGAGTAGAGTTGGAGCGTTCAAAAGAGGCTGTATTTTTCATGTCGTGCCTCTCTAAAATTCTAAAATACATAAAGCGAAACAAAATTCTTAAGAGCGCTGTTATTTCGTCACCAGCAATAAAATATTTCATAAAACGAGAAATAAATTTTTACTTTCCTTTCAATAGCATTCGCATGGCTTTCCTTTCATGTTATGTATTATGTAAAAGATAAAAGGATTTAAAAATGCCGGAAAATGAGAAAAAATAATTAAACGACGAAGTAATAAAATAGAAGATAAAGAAGAAGCCATGCGCAGCACAAAAACATAAACTTTTATCTAATGAAACGACAAGACGCCAGCAAAGTCCAAAGCTCGCAGCAAAGGGCAAAACACGCCAGTGGCGTGGGCTACGTCTACGTTGCACAAGTGTGTTAATTTTTAAAATATGCTGCTAAATTTACTGGTATAAAATTTCCTGTTAGTAGTGCACTTCCATAAAGCCTGAATAAATATGAATTTCATGATTTAATCTTTTATATGTCTAATAAAAACTTTATCTCAATATAAACATGCAAACTTCCTTCCTCTCTACGTTCGCGCTGAAATTTTATTTACAAGAACCTAAGCAGTGGAATCACAGGATACAAACTAAAATTATTGCTTCCTTTCAAGACTTGCAACAATGTAATTTCACATGTTTTGACCTTATCATAAACAGAAATTATATTATTACGAGGGTCGTCCAGAAAGAAACTAAATAAAAACGAAAGATATCAACACAAAACTTTATTTACAAAGTAACAGTATATTACTCTATTATATCTAGCTGTCAAGGCATGTATTGTAACGTGCTAGCAGTTTCTGAATGCCGATGTTATACTTTTCTACCGCAAAAAAATTTAGCCAGGATGTCACTGCTTCTTTGAGGTCTTCATCGTTTACGAAATGTTGTATACCAAAATATTCCTTTAGATTTAAAAACAAGTGAAAATCGCTTGATGCCAGGTCCGGGCTATAACGACTACATCCAAAAATTTCTTACTTGAACACCATTGAAGTTCTTGCACTATGTGAGTAGTAGAAGGAAATGAAATGGGATTAAAATTAAATGAAGCAAAAACAAAAGTACTCGGAAACAGAGAAAAAGAAGATATGAGATCTTTAATTTGTACAAGTTGAAAATATTTTAGACACTATGTTAACAATCAAAAGAGAACGAGAAGCAGAAATCAAAGAAAAGATAAAGCAAGCCAATAAAAATTACTAGTAAAAAAGATTTTAATGAAAAATACAAAAATGAGAATTTATTGAACGATAATATACGATACAACAATGTTCGTTGCTGATATTATGATAATAACAAAAATGATGAGGAAGAGGTATGAATAATGGAACGAAAATAAATAAAAACAATATTACAACCAATAAAAATATTAGAAAACGAATACAAAGTAAGAATGAATTATGAAATAGAACAAGAGTTGAAATTGGTCCTAGTGAAACAGATGAAGAAACTGAGAGTTTGATGGTTTGGACATATACGAAGAGCAGAAGAAAAGGATGCAATTTAATCAATAGTAGAATGGTAACCAGGAGGAAGAAGAAGACGAGGCATGGCTAAAGGAAGTAGAAGAATATTTAAAAGTAGGAGAAATTAAAAACTTGCGAAGGTAGGAAGATGTGGGGAAACTTAACTATAAGAATTTAAAAGAAAATAAACAGAGATTGATCAACTCCAACAAAAGGATCTAGAAAGCTTTATAAGAAGCGGTGTTACCCCATGGAGAATATAAATTCCTTTAACCGTACGCCTTTTAATTACATTTGTACCGTTTCTTCATGATATAATAAGTATATAAAAAGTAAAATTAGTTTTTACATGAACTGGTTTTCTCTACTTCATTGGTCAGAAGAAGTGTCAATAAATTTGCTAGATGGCCTGGATATATACGAAGGGCTAAAGAAAAGGATGCAATTAAATCACAAGTAAAATGGTGACCAGGCGGAAAAAGAAGATGCGGAATGATTAAAGGAAGTAGAAGAAGATTTAAATGCAGAAGAAATAATAAATAGCAAAGTAAAACATATGATTGGAAGATGTGGGGAAACGTAACTATAAGAATTTAAAGGGTAAAGAAACGGCGATTGACCCACTCCAATAAAAGGATCTAAGTGGTTTTCTCTACTTCATTGGAAAGTAGACGTATCTATAAATTTGCTTTTGAAAATCTAATTATAGTGTCTTTTAAATGCATGTATATTTGAAATAGATGTGTGCAGGGCGTGCGATGTAGTATTCTACTTGTGACAATAGAATCGCCCTAAAGCCATTAACCTCATTAGACGCGAATTATTAATTATTACGTATGACCAATTTGGGGATTTAAATTGAAGCATGGGAGTATCAAAATGGGCAAACACCACATTATTGAAAAATGAGTTTGTGTTATAGATTGGTAGTACAAAAGTTCCCTGTAAAATGTGTTGTCTCGACGCTGCGATGTTTTGGGAGCGCACATAAATGAGAATCAAAGTTAGCTAGGCAACGTCTAAAATATAATGTGTGGATTAACAAAACACGAAGTAATTTGTTCGTGTTAGTAAAGCTAATGTCGTCGGTCGACGCCGCTGACTCGGCTATCAGAGGTGGAATCATCGTCCGGAGCACACGGGCCCGCAGTTAATTGCAATTAGAACACCACACAGCCAGAGAAATAACAAACACGACGACCGTATTCAATGTGAGGAATCGTATTAAGGGCTTTCCTAATCTATACCCGCGTTCTCGGCGTCGCCGCAACGGTGCTGCAAAAGAACGGAGATACTCGAACACGCGCGAGCGACGCTGCGCCGGGCCAATATCACGCGGCTCACGCTGCCTATCTAGCATGGAACTAAGCTGTTTAAATAGGGCGAGATAGCGATTTCATGAACGGATTTATAAGGATTAAATTAATCTGTGTGCAGAAGAGTTGGAGGCGTTACTCGAGCGGTGTGACACGCTGGAATGGCTGCCGCTGCGCTCTGCTCCTCAGCCTAGCCTGGGGACACAAACTCTCAAACTACGGTCTTACTCAGTCTTAAAAGCTACAAGAACGTGAAAAACTCCCAACATCCCTATTATATTATCACTGTATACATAACATCATGCTATATCTAGGGTGCAGTTCCGATATCAAGAAAAAAAGACAGAAAGCTGGATAACGACCAATGGGAAGTAAAAAGACAAAATTTTATTAAAGTATCGGTCACTCAACGAGGTTATAGAAAGCTGAAGAAATCTAGATTAGAATATGGTGGACGAAATTATACGGAGAGATCTCGATATACAGACTCAGTTAAGAGAAAAAATATATAAATCAACTTAAAATCCAGAATATAAATTCATATTGACTAAAGTGGACCACTATGTATGACAAATAATAGCAAGATTTAGGATAGGCAAAAAAGAAAAAAAATTACTGGATAAGAGACGATGACAGACAATGTAGAATTTTTCTCTCGATTTGTGAAATTTTACGAATAATTTAAACATATATAATAGCCCAGCTTGTGTCTCTATTTGTCTGTCTGGGTAAGTGCAACAATATTGTCCGCCATATAAATTTTTATCGAACTCTCAAACCGAAAAATCAATAGTTTATAATTGGCCGATTGGAAGACCGACGTTCTAATCCATCCGACAAATACTCATCGAACGTCGAACACTCGACTGTATATCTGTTTTACCAACCATTCCTTCGACATTCGATGAATATATCCAAATATCCAAACCACCTCAAACAACATTCTCAAACACATACTCATCATCACACATTTTTCTATTAAAATTTAAATTATTTCAAAGTTTAATTAATTCTTAAGAGTATAATTGTTATCCCCAAGCTTAGTTTGCAATAGAATTATTTCAATTTGGAAGTATATCTTATTGTCGAAAGCCCTGACGAATTTCGAGCTAGCATCCCTAAGATATTAGGTTGTAAATTAAGGATTAAAATCTTTCTCATTTTTATGATAATATTTCAACGATGTTTATAATATATTCGGAACAATCATTTGTTATTCTCAAACTGGAAAGATATTAACTTTTATCGTTCTCTTTTCCTCTTCGTTTTAAAGATAGCAAATAGATAGGTAATCTTGGCGTACCTAAAATCTGAGCGGCAGAGCCTGCCATAATTTCTAATAGGATTGATACAACTTTGGGAATAATGTGACCCAATTCCACAATACAAATTGTTAGAGTAAACATATCAAATTTTCTCCTTACAAGAATAAATTATGAAGGTACAATGAAAAATGTTCTTTGAAGCGATGATATACAAGTGCAATTCTTTTATATTCTAATACAATGGATACAAGACCGCCTTGTAGTCGGAGCTCCAAATCGATTCAAACTTTAATCATTTCTTTATGTTAGATAGCAAGTGATGTGGATAAAAGGAAACCAGGCGTTCTCCGCGAAATCTCTTTAAATTGCTTGGGCGATTAATCTTTTTCAGGTATTAATGTTTTACATTTAATAAATTGTGACTGCTTGGAATTATTATTAAAATATTTCAGACGTATCGCGCTGCAATAAATCACAATTTTAAAAACGTGAGATGCAATTAAATTTTTCCGCGGCCAGTGCATGCGCATTAACACGTCAGGGAGTATTAAAGGAGCTACCTTCAACAGAAAATCCTTAAAGTTTATTAGAAATTTTTAACAGATGTTTCAGCGCGGGTACTGTGCTATTTAAAAAGATTACTTGAATATTCCTTAATTTCATTAAACTGTCGGAAATTTATACATTAAATGCAATTTTGCTTTTTTGTTTCTAATAATATTAATCCTTAGTAGACAGTTGAGCATCTCTTCTACCGATTAAACACAATAATGTATGGAAACTCAAAAACTTTGACGAAAAGAAAATAGCAATGTATTTTATTCACGATTGGTTATTAATATGCCAATTTAGAATTTTTAAAAAGTTGAAAATTCAATTATTCCTATTTTTCACTTTCCAACCGGAAGGAAAGTTGCTACATAGTAACGTATTGAACAATAGATTAACATTGACATTGTTATACCATTTTTCTTTATCCTTGACGTCCTCTTTAATACTTTGACGGCTGGTATAATATATTCTTAACCAAGATTTTCGAAAATACATACATACATACATAACGTCACGCTATGTCCCACTTAGTGGGGTAGCACGAACCCAGAAACACAGTCAACCAACAATCAATCTCCTCCAAACATTCCTATCCTGACACCACCCTGACACACCACTTTCGCCTCGTCCACATTCATAGTGTGCGGTGGAACAGAAGTAGGTGCGTTCCTGTCATCTGGTCGAAATTTTGACTTTTGATTGGGTTTTCGCCTTCATCTACTGAGATTTATTGATATTTGGTTTCAGCACCTCACATTAATAAAGTATTATCTTTCATTTCTATTCAAGTTTAGATTAATTTTTATAATTTTGCATTATTTTTTGACGTTTTCTCATTTTATTTACATTGGTTACGGGATAGTTACGGGTATGTCATTATATATTTGAGTGTATATGTTATAATTTATTACTTTTCTTTCTTTATCAAGGATAAGCCTGGCAAGCTACCTTGACTTCTATTCTTGTACCTAGAGAACCCATTTCTTTTTCAATCTTTCTATTTTCGAAAATAGAAAGTGTCAGATACAAAATGGGTGAATTACCAAATAACGAGTTATTGTATTTTTGTTTGTATAATTGTACAAAATGATTCTGTTATGTATGATAGAAGAGAGGGTACTTAGCATGAAATTCGCATTGTGAATACTATTACTCGTACCTTTCAAGCACAGTGCGGTATTATTTTAAAGTATTAGGGAAGAAGAAGATGAAGTAAAGAGAGTGGGAGGACGCGGCGCGCATCTGTAGGTTTTTGTTTTGTTCGGCGCGGCCTAGTTTAGCGTCTTTAGCATCTGGCGGCGTCGAAGCCGAATCACGCACTTTAAACAGAATTAAACACGGGCGCGGGCGACGGGTAAATGCGACCGCAAAGCTCCGTATTTTGATTTTATGGGGCCCGCGAAACACAAGCATGAAAATTTGGAGTTCGGCCGCGCGTAATGAAGTTAGTTCAACTTGAAACATTCCTAATGTGGAAGTTACGAGTTGAGAAACGCCACACAATCAATTTAATGTGATTTGTTTTCGGTGCTCGCGGCTTTTTATTCCGGCGGGTGCAGCACGGCGTCGCCTCAAGTTGTTAATTACGCCTCACGAGGAGCTGTTCATTACAGCTGGCTCACGTAATTCGGGAATTTCGCGCAATATAAATCGCTCGGTGCGCTGCCGCTGCCGCTGCCGTGCGGTTCCCTGGCCATCGTGATATATTGGAACATCTGCGTGAAGTCGGGCAAAGATCACAGCAGTAGATTTGACTGGAACGCGATAACAATATTTCTCTGCGCCGCGTACCGTGAATCTTATGAAGAGACAGCGAACGGAGATGAACGGATCGGTGTAAATCCCGCCGATGCTGCCACGCCGCCGCTGGCATCGCGTGCTCCCCACCGCTCCGCGGCCGTGTCCACGTCATGCACAATCCACGCTGCTGAATTATAGATACGCATAAACCGCGTAGAACGCAAAGAACAAGTAATTTATATTATCTTCCTGCCATCAAATATATTTAAACTTCTCCTGTCTTAGAATTTTCAAATTACTCCCCTAAAATTATGACGATTTTTTTATGCATTGTATTCAAGCTAAGCACATAAAATACCTCAACACCATTCAAACAAAAAAATTCACAGAAGAAATTCAAATGGAACAAATTATTCATCATAAAATATTTAACCAATATCAAATTACGCCATTTTATCATTTTTGGTGCGGCACTATGCTTTTGGTAAATCATATATTTAAAACTTAAAATATTAACAACAAAGCAAATGTTTATTTGTTACCTGTTTCACGTGCTTTGTAAAGTAATTTTTGTTTAATTTCGCAAAACCACCTAGAACATTTGAATAAAAAACTTTCTGATATTTCTCAATTTTCTTATTTATCTTGAATTTTTTCATATTAATTTATGATAAGACAGCGTAGAAAAATGGCGGTTTTTACTTTATTAAAACAATTTTAGGTACTCATTTGAAAAATAAAAGTTGATAGACGTATCATATAAACCTGACTTTATAAAAAATTCTGTAGTTGTCATCAAATAGAATATTTAATATAATAAAACTTCTATATGAAGAAAATTTTTCTATTTGTTATAATAAAAAAATTAAGAGGGCTCCATTTTCCCAGATACAACAAGATCAGCAGCAAAGATGCAAAGAAAAAAGCGATGAATAGAAAAAGGTGTGGCAGGATCTATTAAACAATATAAATAATTTCGACATCTGTGATAATTAGATTTAAAATGATTATGATAATAATATAATTTTAATTTTTAGAAACCGTAATGAATATTTTAAGACAATAGGTTTGTTCCAAGTGGTCATTTCTGACATGTTTGTGACAAATTTCAATGCGCCTGTGATAAATGTAAACAAGTTAGAAACATAGACTGGAACGGCGAATGGAGTGAAGCGCATGTGCATACTCATTTTATGTTTTGACAGGTAACCTTAAATATACATATAAATAAAGAAATTCATACATTTTTCGGTACAAAAAAGGAAATGAAACTTATGTTTCAAACTTAACTTGTTTACATTTATCGCAAGCGCAGTGAAATTTGTCACAAACTTGTCAGAATTAACCACTTGGAACAAACCTAGTATGATTTTTTGATGAAATATAATTTAAGTTCAACTATAAAATGTTTAACGTTTTGAATAATTTTCAAATCCTCTTACCCTTGAGTTAAGAAGGAATATATTTTGATATTTCTTATTTCAGTGGCTAAAAATAATTGCTATAATTATATATTGCTTGTTTCTGAATTGGTGCACAGTTTATACAAATTAAATAAGTTGATGTTGATAGATGCAAAATTTGGTGGATGCGCCGATTCTGTTAAAAAAATCGTATATACGAAGTGTTAAATATCCAGCGAGCAGGATGAGAAAGGAAGAGCCCGTGCACTTCTCCGTCCGATTCTGATTTATCAATCGCATTGGGAGCGTTGGTGGCCGCGGCGTCCCTTCCCTTCCGCCACCGCGAACGGCCTGGAAACGCGCTCTCGGCCTTGATTTACTCCTTTAATAACAGCCGCTCGTCGCTTCCAGGACTGACCCGTAAATAATACAGTGTCCCGCGCTCGACACACTGCAAAAATACGAACTGGTTTTTCGGGTGCTCGGCCCGAGGCCGCGGGCTAGGGCTCCGGTACGTCCACCGAACAGTGTAACACGTAAGATCCCTGCCATGTTGTAGTTATACTTCGCACTCTCGTTGTAATGGTTACCAGCAGCTGTCGTAATCATAGGATATACTTTTATTTTACTCTACTATTATTTACAGCCTTTGTTGAAGAAATATTGAAGTTCCTTTGTACGCTGGAACTGGAGCGCTATGAATTCCCGCACTGTACTCGAAACTGAAGGAATTCATGGGCTATAGGTACTCTGTATATAAATATTCCCTAGTGTGTTAAATACAAAACAAGTAAGACTGTATTTTTACATAAATGATAACTTGGTAGAATATTCATAAAGTTAGTTCGCAAAGATTACAACTACTGCTTTCTTGGAAGATAATGCAATTGCACTGCAAAATGAATATGAAAAGATTTAATGCTTTTCAAACTGTACAAGTCGACAACAAATAAATATTTCATGATATTTCTTTCAACATTAAGAATTTAAAGTGTTTCACAAAACTAAAGAAATTGCACTGAATTATTGTAAAATATTTGATTTAATGAATGTTTCATTATATATAATGTGTATTTTGCAGGTACAATGCTGTTAATAACTACCAAAGGAAATCAAAATAAATTAGATGGATATTGGACTACATAAACTAGAGGAAGAGATAAAACTGTTCAAAATGAAGACCGAAGCAGGTAAAAGAGTTAAAAGGTATGAAGAGAAACTAAAGAGGACGCCATGTAAAAGTCTCGCATATGATTGTTCAGATAAATATCAAGAAATTAAAAAAGAAAACAGAAACAGTACTAATGGGAATGTTATGAAAGAAACGGATATTCAACGACGTATAGGAGCAGATTGTCAAATTATGGCGAACGAAATTATACGGAAAGATCTAGACATATAGATTGGTACCATGAGCTCTGATTTTGGATGTTTTAAGGCAATTATTTCTTCGGTTTTAATTTTTGTTTAATTTCCAAAATCTTGTTATAGAAAGTATAGTCTACAACATGTAACGGAATGGCATATTCCATTACTTGTTGAAGAATATACTGTACTATTCGCGGTAGAGAAGCAATAGGGTGGAAGTTCTAATCTAATTTTAAAACCTAGTACTGCTTGTATTCTTTGAGAATCGCGTTTTATAGAATGATTATATTCGTAGCATAAGAAATTAAATTTTTGTTCACAGTTATTAGGTACAGTATATTTTTCTTGTGGTGTGGTTCACGTCACTATCTTCTTTCTCACTTTCTCCCACTATTGATGTAGAAGATATAGAGATAGAAGATAGTGACGTGAACCGCACCACAAGAAAAATAAACTGTACTTAAATTTACGTTGAAATCTGTGACGGCCTTTATCCGTGCATATCGTATTTATTGGAAAAGTCTATTAAAATTGTGAACATATAGCATACTTTAGATCACTAGTTAGGATCGTCAAATCTTTTTAATTTCAAAGTATGAGTAACTCCAGGTAGATGTAACGGTGCAAAGAAATTGTCAGACTTTTTCTACAATCGTTCAGTAACAAAATAATGTATACGCTTTTACTATGTAAAAATTGGCTCCTTGTAATAAATACTAATGACTTATAATATTCCTGCTGTGTGCAGGGCCAAATATTTGCTAAAATGCTAATAAGTATTTAGTTTGGCACGCTGCACGGAGCCCTTGCTCAGGACAGGGGAAATAGGCAATCAATTTCTTTATTTCCCCACGAAGAGGCAAGCATGTAGGTTGGTACTTGGCTGAATACTAAGCCGATATCGGAGGCCGCCGCTCATATATCACGTTAACGTTAACCCACGTCAATCAAGTGTGGGGATGATGGACAAACAGACAGATAAACCCACAGACGGATAGAGTTAAACAGCTTTTCGTGTCGTCTCCCAGCAGCAGCAGACGTATGATTTTCTGACCTAATATTATTTTGCTGGAGACGGTTCATGAATCTTTCCGCTGAATTTTAAAATAAAATATAGAAATATGTCATCACGCCATTTACTTATTTAGGTTGATGCATATATGAATATTAGTGGAGAAGGAACAAAAGGGGTATAATGCGGGCCTTAAATCTTCTAAAAATATTTTACCCGCCACAATATACAACAGTATAAAACAAATATAATAACCTTTCATTCAGCATAGCTTTGGGTTTCCCGTAGTTCCTGCTATGAAATTCACTCACATATTTCTCACTGTTTTCACTGCACTCTACACTAATTTCAGGAATGCACACATATGCATATGATGCAACATATTCACACACTGCTAAACACAACACTGCACTAATTTCACTGTAATTATCACTGGTTTTAATAAAAATTAACACTACAAGAATCAAGCGTCCATCTCACACAAACATCAAAATATAAAGAAGCTACTATTTACAACAACAAACCAGCATAGACAGAAGTAGAAGTTGAAACAAGCAAAATTTATTTTTAACCATTTCTTGTCTCGGCGTTAGCTGTGTTCTACATATAAAATAATATTAAAATATATTGCAAGCTATGCATAAAAATCTGCATTGTTAATTTTTCTAAAATATGAACTAGAAAATTGTATCTTCCAAATAGCTATTCCATGTCATCCGCTCATGTTTGTAATTAAAAATGTATCTACCTTTCGAATCTCCCGCAATGAAAGTACTAATTTTGACTTGGGATCCATTAATTCAATTAATTTCAATAACAGAATCGCAAAATTATTGATAGGATGTAAATAAAGCAGCGTCCCAAAAGGTACATTTGTGTGCCAGATCACAATGCAATTACCGGCATGATAAAGACATTATTCATATAAATGCATAAAGTACATAAAGGGGCTAACATGGGGAAAATTAAGCTATTCGTGATTATTAATACCTGATGAGGAAGTAAATGCATGCTATTTCCATAGTGCTATGTGTACACGTAATGGCCGAATTCGCTAAATGAAATATTCATGAAATGGAACGGCCACTACACGCCGCCTAGTGTCAGTTCAATATTTTTAACAAAACAATTGCTCTACATAACGCTGACCTTCCTATTGTTTGAGGAAATTATTTTCGGATTAACGCATTTTGTTCCAAACATATTTACAACGAGCTTGCTGCTCAGAACACTTAAGTCCAGTTTTATAAACAAATTGAACTGTCACTTAAATTTATTTGCTTTTAACAAGTGCACATCATTTGAAATTATGTTAGGAGTTACTAACACCGTAAAAAAATTGATTGTAATTTGGATTATGGAAGTAAATTTAACTGGAATATAAAACCGGGCATTAATATTTGAGAACATGACGGACAATATTTTCTTTAACATCATTTGTGAAAATGACATTTGTCCTACTCAATTTAGTGGTGAAAGTAATTCATCCCTCACAGTTGATAAGAGTGATCACTAGGAAGAGAAGTTATTTATTGTTTGTGTTGATCAATGAAATGTAAAATTTTATTTACAAATACATATCTCCTATGATTTAGATGTAAATATTAAATTTCTAGTATTGTCCTACGCAAACGTTGATAAATTTTATTTTCACACAATGTTAAAATACATATTATAGTATAGTATATGACACGATTTTATATTTTTGTTGTTGTTTTCTTTTTTTATATATTTTTGTTGTTGTTTTTTCTTTTAAGGCAATGCTACTATTGCTATTGTTCCTGAAAAAATAATAAGGCAAATACATCTATCTTCCTCCATTTCCAGTCGAGATACAAACCTGGTATTTTAGGTGTATGTAGCAAGAAAATATATCGGCAACTATAATGCTATTTTTAATATTGGATTAAATGTGTCATTAGAAATTTTAAGAAGAGGAAGAAGCCCGAAGATATTTTTGTGGGATATATACCCTAAACCTTTTCACTATCAAATTGACTAAAAGAAATGAAAAGCAGAAATTTTGTTTTTTTTTTCGCTCATCGGGTGATTGCAATATTCGTTTCATTGGCGTGTGATATATTTATTGATTCTATTCTTGTTAATAAATTAGGTGAATCCTCGAACTAATGTGCTATCCAACTTCAGGGAAAAGAATTAGGATACACATTATTTTGTCTTGATTTTATACATTATTTGTGAGCATAATACATATTTCTTACCAACCATTTCTAGTAAGTTGAAAACAATTTCAAAACTAATTTACAGAAGTTAATCCAAAATCTTTTTAACCATTGTTGGAATTTTGAAACAATGAAACTTTGTGCTTATATGTACGATATCATTACTTTTGCAGATAATAGGAATGCATTCACAATTTTGTGAAAGAACTTCCGGATAATTGAAGATTTTGTAGGGTTCTCATGTTGTCAAGTACGTCGTTGAGTCTAAAAATATCTCAAGCGAAGCAAATAAATTTTAAGGAGATATTATAATGCATTGTGACAACGGAAAATTTATATCAGCGGTGTATTGAAATATATCGTTTTATTTTTTAGTACAGCGGCAGTAAATTTAAGAGAACATAAAAATTGTCCTATAAAAGAATACAATTTTTCGTTTGTATCCTGTCGAAATGCTGTAAGCACGCAACGAAAAAGGAAAAGCCTGCGAACAAGACACGGTCTGGGTCCACGCGCCTGTACTTATAAACCGTAAGCTCAGACAATCGAAAACAGAGCGATTATCCCGAGAAACACGGCCACTTCAAACGAAAGGGCCCTCCAGAATACGAGCTTAGTGTATTTTACTCTACGAGCCCATTCATTGATATGTGAGGGCTTGAAATCGCGAAATGCTGCGAATTGTTCGTGCATTTTCGACGCCATACCTGCGCGATGATGGCTGACAACCGAGAGTGCCCGAACGGTTCCCATGCCTTCCTGTCCTCAAACAGTTCCGCAATGCGCCAGGTTAACATATACGCGACTCTACAGAAATGAGCAATACGGCGGGGAATTGCCCGGCAACGCTGCTACTTTGACATTACGGTAAATGCACTATTAGTATATGGGAATAAGGGATTCTAGACCTTAGTCCGTGTAAATGTCATTAGATTTAGCTCATGTGTGGTTACCGACCCATAAGCACGACACTTAGCGATCTCATGCCACGCTCGGTCAAGAAAATCCTACACTTCACACGGAACTGTTTTATCCCTGAATTTTAAACCAACTTATTTTGCAGATTAGCGCGGTACATTCTTTAATGGATTTAAATTCTTGTTAAACCCTTAACCGTTCCTTGTTTGCAATTTTATCAGTTCATTTACCGAATCACGTCACAGATTAAAGTGGGTCAAATTCATTTAAATTTTCAAGGTAACAATATCGCGTGAATTTATTTAGACTACAATTTAATCCAAAAATATCATTTCAGCCATGGAATACTGTAATTCAATTTAAATTGTTCTGTGAGCAAGAACCACGCATAATTAGGGGCAATTATAAATAATCATTACTATAAACCTGAAATTATATACATACGACCTTTAAATGTATATTTTTATTTTAATTGTTCAATCAATATTTCCATTATAGTGACACAAATTAGCAGTGCCGCGATTTCAACAGTTTTACGGGAGAAGGGGGGAGAGTGCAATTAAGCAATAAAGAGGATAGGGGGAGCAAAACAAATGGATGGGGGGAGGAGTGTTGTACAATAAGTTTCACATTTTTAATGATATTTTATATTTATTGTCAATTATTATATTATATTAGGTAAATCATCAAGGAACTAGGTGTGGCACTTAGCTTCAAGCAGATGTTAATATTATTATATATTTGCACGTAGAGTGCGATTACCATTTGTCAAATCACGGCATCCAAGGATGGCACAGGGGTGACTTTATGTGGTGAAAATTTTCAGAATTTTTCTCGCAAATTTATCAGCTCTAGGAATCAAACCGAGGATCTTATGATCCATAGTCCGGTACGTTACCACGGAGCTATTTAACCCATTATTGTTAATTATTCTTAGATGTAAAGGACTACAACTTGAAACTCCAATAAAATAAAATAATTAATAAAAGATATTATATTATTTCTTGAAATGCCCAACCCTTGCCCTCCCCAAATCTCATCTTGCTAATTAGGTTGGTATACCTTGACAAACCGATATGGCTCCTCAGTAGGAAATGCAGGTACAAACCTCCTCAGTGAAACATATAGCCCAGAAAAAAGTTTTAATTTTAGTTTGTCAGAATATTGAATGAAACATGATATCTAATAAAAAATGTTTCGGTGCACATGTTTTATGAAATATTTCAGTATATTTATGTTATAGTAAACAATTATTGGGTACATAGCTCAGTGGAAACGCGTCGGACTGTGGATTATAAGATCCTTAGTTGTCATTATAACATACCTCCAATAACATATTTCACAGATCAAACAAAGATCTACAAAAGCAGACTATCACATCTAAAAGGTGTAAATTACATAATGATGTATCATTATTGTAAACAGCATATTAAATTATGAAAAAAGATTTAAAAGACTGGATTGATGTGTAGAATGATAACTAATCAGGAATTTAGTCAGGTAAAAAACTTCACTTTATTGTTCTAAAGCCAACATTTCGCCACCACACCTTATTATTGTTATGAAAAAACTTCTTGGCTGGCAATGAAGGTAAAAGAAGAAAACTGCTGGGGTTCTGCCAGAAAATATTTATTTTATTCAACCTTGACAGGTTTAGAACCCCACCTGGGTCATCCTCAGGAAGTGAGTAGCCAAAGATTTAAAAATATAAATAACATAGAAAATTTTGTACAAAACAAAGTTCAAATAAAATGATGCCCCGTCATGGATTGTCGTCTCATACTAAGTTTGATAAATTGTTACCTTAATTGCCAGTCAACAAGTTTTTTCATAATAATTATATACCATGTGTGGCGGCGAAAGGTTGGCTTTAGAACAATAAAGTGAAGTTTACCTGACTGCACTCCTGATTAATTATTATCCTATATTAAACGTTTATAAATTCACCTTGTGTCTAATTGTACAAGTGGCCACCGAAGAGAGGATCATCAGATATTTATAACGTGTAGTGTAATTCCTGCATCGATCCAAAAATATGGAGTGTATTTTCAGCGTTGCGATAATATTTAATTCTATCAATGTTTCAGTGCATTATTTATTAAAAAGCCAATATGGTGAAAGGTCGCAGTGTCTCGGAAACACTTTGCGCCGGAGAGAACAACTTCTTGAGTACAACGAAACCTGACATAGATTCCCGTGAAATATGACACAAAATTCGTCAGACATGGAATAGCACATAAAATAAATTTAAAAGAATGCGAGGAGAGACCGGAATCCGGCAGATGTTTGGCTCCCAATGCAGCAGTATCCTTCTGCTGGTCCGACTACGCCACCTACCGTTACGCCGTATATTACCCGAGGTATCTCAGCCAAACTCAAGTGTGACAGATATTGTATGATATGGTAATGAGAATCCTATGAATTGGAATATATAATACATTGAGTTACGTTATACCATTTGCATAAAATGTATTCTCCTGGTGATATACTGACTTTAATGGGAAATAAGAGATAAACAATGAAATTTTGTTCTTATACGACTTGTCTCTTTAATTTAATATCAAAAAGAATTATCGCTTCATTTTATTATACCACCATTCATAGCTATAAAAAACAATATGTTTTTACATTAGCACACCTATCTTGATATCCATAACATTGTGTAATAAAAAATAGAACCTCATTAGCATTACACATTAAAAACTTTAAAAACGTCCAAGAAAATATAGGGTAATGGTATCGTGCTATTCAGACTTAGAATGAATACGACTAGAGTTCAGATTTGACGAGGAATTTTATTTTCGAAATCAAACGGTAGGCCCTAGCTGCCTTCCTTTTTAACATTCTTGAAATGGAGTATATAGAAGGCGTGAATAATGTCATCGTCACTTCAACTGTTTTTATTTAGTAATTATCCAAATAACAGATAAAATAATTAGATTTCTTATCCAGTGATATTTTGGGTTCAAACTTTGTGGGGGAGAGGGGCAAATTTGTATTCTTACCCTCCCCAAATTTAAAAACAAAACACTAGCAAAAAGATGAAAGATACGACAAGGAGCAAATCATCTGATGATTGCAAACTCGTCTATATCAAAATGTTTTTAAATTCCAATTCAGTTCTATTATCGAATTGCAAAACATAACAATGTATTTTAAATAACATTTGTTTTTGCTCGTTATCAAGCAGAACAATTTGTTATAACGTTTCATCACAAATAAAAGAGCATCAAGCATAAATACCTCGTTCATCTAAATTGCATCTTAAATCAGAGTGCAAAAACTAATATAAATAGTTCGTCCTTTCTGCGCAGTAAATGAAATAAGTTGAGTTCACAACTCAGAGCGAAATGGGAAAATCGTAAAGTTCGAATTTGCGGATGATTAATCAATCACTAATGCAGTTGGCAGCGCGCCCGCCGCGCGCTAACGGCGCGCGCGCCAACTACTCCAAGGGTTTAATCTCGAACTAATCACATTATTTAAAAACGATTTCCAAACAACAATAATCAATTAGTCACGTGGCTTACGATGTCTACCGTTCTGAGCTGGAAACTTCATTTTCAACCTGTCATTTCACAGCGATTTAATGATTTTTGACTTTGACTTTTAATAAAAAAGTTTATTGATTAAAATTTTAGCACGACAAGGGGACAGGTTTAATAATTACTTATTAAGCTAAAGATGGCTGATATTTCCAGGATAATCAATTTACTTTTAGCAGATCAATATTGCCTATACCTTTAGCTGTTTCTTTGTTTCTTTCTCTGCAAGGTTCTTTCGGGTAACTTTGCGATGTGCTACTTTACTTTCGATTTGAATGAAATTTGGATTTATCACATTTTACGTAAAGCTAAGCGGGAAAGATACTAATGGCGGATCGATGTAACTTGGCGAGCAAAAGGAATGCAGTTTGGTCCATTATTCCTATGATTCGTTTTGTCAAAAATATGCTTTACTTAGATGCCGTACAGCTTGAAAAGTGAAATAGTGATTTTCAACATTTTATTGTATAACACAAAACATAATCATACTGAACCGACGTCTTTAGAGGAACTACTAATTGCACATAGTCGTGTAATATAATAAAATAAAATATATACTAGTTAATGGGAAAAATAGCTCCGTAAAATATTTGTTTAGAAAAATAAATGCAGTATGCAAAAATTTTTTATCAAGATTTCTTGACAATGATTGATGATACTTTCTTGCCCTGTCTTGGGAAATAGAAAATACTTTTTGTCTTTGTCTTGTCTTGATTTCAAGGTATATAAAAGAACAATGCCTTATAAATTTGTTTATTTCATAAATTATAGATATTTTGGAAATTTGTTTCTTTGTTCTGAACACAAAATCAATATTCGTTAGGATCGGTCTGATGCGATTATAGATTTCCCAAACATAAAGGAGAAATTACTAATGCAAACGTACGAAAATTCAAATATATGCCAACAATATTTTTGCGTATTAAATGTTTAAAAAGGATTATTAAATTGAAGATAATGGATGAAACAATTTTGTCTTTATTCCAGGCCCAAAAGTTATAGTTATTATCTTTAAAATTTTCTAGACGAGACGAGAGTAAAACGAAACACTTCTAAACTCCGTTATGTGTACCAAGTGTGCCATTAGATAGGTTCTTCTTCGCCGGTCCTTTGAAAAAATTAATTGAACCCCCTCGAGCGGCAATAATGAAACTAGAAAGAAAATTTAAAGTGCAAACAACCTACTTTACCTGTGAAGTAGTAGTGATGACAAGTAAGAGGGTGCAATTCATTTTCAACTGACGTAAAAGAAAATTAAAATATTTTCTTTTAAAGTTCGCGTGCTTTGAAGAAATTTAATTGCTAATTAAATATAATTAAATAAAAAAGGTACGTTTTACTTATTTCTGCATCCTATGTGAAGGCTCGGCTTTTTAATTAAGTGATCACTTAAGTGACTAAGCTTTTACGTTCCTTTCAATAGAATTAATGTCTCGATAAGTTACTTTACCTCAAGTCATGTTTAGTAATCTCATTTTAGCATGGATACTAATCACGATATTTGTGTCAAGTTAGCGATCTTTCGCTCAAATAAATGGACATCAGTTTAGCTGTTCAGAGAGCGATCCTTTAAATTTGTATCCTATTTTACAATTTATATGTGCAAATGTTATAAAATGCAGATAAAAAATACTAACGTGTTGTAAATATTTAAAAAAATTCTATAGTTTTTTAACTTTAGAATGTTACATTGGGGTTTAGAAAACCCCACGATTTTCACGTTATTATTTTGTATTCTTGTATTCGGGTACATTGTTTTGTATTATTTTCACGCTAATTTTGAAAAAATCTGTTACTTTTTCATTAGTTTGACAGGGAGAAATATTATTAAGGGATAAAACCAATTCCGGTTTTCGTCTATTGGAAAAAGATGGATCAAGTTCAGTTTAGCTAGATTCTTTTAGATCGGCTTCACCCTATCCGAGTAAATCTGATTTCTATTTCTTTTAACGCTCATTGTTTTAAATAAAAACATAGAATATCGAAGTGCAACGCAACGGGATCAACATTTAAGAAACATTTAACTAATAGTTAGGGGCATGGGCAAAAGCCAACGCTACGTTATCGAGCGTTCGAATTGGATAAAGCGATAGAAAAAAGGGATTCCTCTAAAATATCAAGAATCTAGAAATATCAAGAATTCTTGAAAACACTTTTGATTGCTTGTCTTGAAAATCAAGCCCAAGATTTATTGTCTTGATTAAACACTACTGATAGATTAATGTCTGGTATTATATTACTTTTGAAGTAAATTTATTTGTTTTTACTTTTTAATAAGTGCATATCATAATTTTATGACTTACTTAAACATTGCTGTCAAACATTTGATTGTCATTTAGATACCTTGATATAAATTTAGTATGGAAGTAAATTTAATTGGAGTTTAAATTTCTTTATAATACCGGACATAAGAATATATAACGTATCAAGTTCTACAAAAATAGATTGTCCCAACCAAAATGGGTAAAAACGTAATGATAAATTTAGTTATATATTATAACAAATTTAAAAAAGAATTAAAAACCTTTGAGCCGTGGGCTTTGCCTAAATCACACATGAAGGATTTTGCCTTTTTTGTATTACGTTAAAACAGCCTTAATCTCATTATTTAGAATTAAGACTTCAAAGAGAATTTTGCAAATTGCGACGTAATCTTTCATTTACTTCCGACTACGTGACTTGAATAAATTATATCCAAAAATAGCTATGCACTTCATGAAAATTATAAACAGTTGTATTTTTCATTTAATGTTCACAAACATTAAGTGTAACAATGGGTGCAACTAATAGTATGAGTAGTTACCCATTAATTACATCAAGTTCCTTTTCACTTGATCATATCGCTCGTGCTATTAAACGCATTTAATATAAGGAATCTCATCCATTATATAATTTTTTCTCGACGTTATCAACATAACGTATGGTAGAGGAGTGAGCATACCAGTCGCGTTTCTTTGCGAGCGGACAAATAGGTGCATTACCGGCACACGTAATGCAATAATGAATAATTGAATACTGCCGGACAGTTACGAATGTACATGTTCATTCAGTGCACGAGATAACCACGTGTGACTGTGTGGAGGGGTATGGGGGTGCTGCATCGTTCGCTGCACATGCACAACACCCACACATGTGAAGTAGGTACGAATGCAAATCACTGTGGATTCCGGCGCCATTTTATTACTTTTAAATCCCGCAACAACCATAACATTACGTTCCTATATCTGCGACCGCAACACAGCTCTCAAGCCAACTCTGGAATTCGAGTTTGGAACTTTTGTGCTATTCCACTATTGTAATAAACACGGATGTAAGTACCAGCAGCGAGGAGAGACAATTTTGGTGCAAGGTGTCTGAAGTTGAATTCCCTGTTCCTCTGCGCTCTCACAATTATTTTCTTGCTTTGCAAATTACACAATTTGTAGTTAGTTCATACAAACATTGATTTCTGCAATCAGGGAAATTCCATTCAAAAAGTAACTCTCGTCACATACCTGTAAGGGAGGTATAGGAATCATGCTAAAAATTCGATAATGGGTTAGCAGTGGATGAGTTCGACCCTAAAATACGATTTTGAATGTTTGTCGGTCTGTTCGAATCTTTGGAATCCGTCTCAAAAACTACTTCACAGAAAATATTGATATTTTGTATATATTAACAGTATCTCCGATTAGTTTTTTGTGATAATCCAATAACCGCAAGTGGTAATTTACTTGATTGAAATATTTTTCTCTTACTGCCATCATTTACAAATACACACACATTGAAGAAAAATATAATTTGATGTTATCGTTCAAATGTTATCGATCAAATGTGCTAACCTGTTAAAAAAAAATCTGGTGTGGGCACCACAATACTTTCTTATACAAATAAATTGTTTACTAGAAAATAAATTAAATACTCCTCCAAACTTAACTTGAAATTTATTACTTAAGTATAATTTAAACATGAATAAACACATTGCTGTAGTACGTATCGTAATATGTCTTATATTTATCGAAATATGGCGATTTGTAATATTTTTCAAAATACGGAAATTTCCCAAAAAATGACTTAAAATTGTAAATTTTTTTTATTACATTTCTTTATAATATTCGTGCCAGGAAACCCAATGCAGCAGAGCGCATCGTCATATCTATAATATTTTTCGAGATATGACGATTTTTTATATTTTCCGATGAGTAAATTTGAGGGGCTGTAACTCGAAAACTATACAAGATATCGAAAAATGTCTCCAGTTTTATGTTTTTCGTGTTATTTATAATAAATAAGTAAATTTTGAAAATTTTGAATTTTTTTTTCAAAATTTCGAATGGAGATATCTCGACAAATATGAAAGATACAGACTAGCGGTGTTCACAAATCGATTCAGCTCGACGAAATACATAAACCCTGAAAATTTCAGAAAATTCGGACAATCGGTTGAAATGTTAGAGCAAAAAGTCTTAAAATGGCAAAATTCAGGTCAAACGTCAAGGGGTACCCCTTGACTTTCAGGACAAAAAACGCCATTTTCAGGGTTTTTGCTCTAACTCTCCATCCCGTAAAGCGATTTTTATGAAACTTTGCATACTTATGTATTTCGACGAGCTGAATCGATTGGTGAACACTGCAAATCTGTATCTTTAATATTTGTCGAGTTATCGCCGATCGAAATTTTGAACAAAAATACAAAAAAATTTCAAAATTTTAAAAATTTGCTAATTTGTTATATAAGTCTCCAGAAACGCTAAACTGAAGAGAATTTTTAGATATCTCGTGTAGTTTTTGAATTACAAGCCCTTAAAGTTACACTTCGAAAAATACCAAAAATCGACGTATCTCGAAAAATATTAGAGATCTGACGATGCGCTCTGCTACAATGGGTTTCTTAGCGCTTATATTATAAAGAAATGTAATAAAAAAAATTACAATTTTTAGTGAGGATATTTCGTGAGTTTTTTCTATCGGTATGTAAATCTGTATTGAATGACTAATAATTACAGTTTCTGTTATTTATTTGTTCCCATAGCAACTAATATTAGTTTATTAAAGATATAATTCAGTTTTGTCAAAAGAACCTATTTGTAATTAGCTAACGCTTTAAAATTCATCAAGGAACTAATGATCACAATTATATCTATGTTTGCGTACAAAATCTTTGATAGTAGAGTTACGTTAAGAGAAAGTTATTATTAAAAAAAGAAAACGATATTGTGTTCGGAGTACGTTGGTAATATCATGTGTGTAATACTGAGAAGAAAGCTGTTGGAAGAGTAGTGAGTCGGTTGAGGTAATTGGGACATATTGAGGGGATATTGAATGAAGAGTTAATCAAGTGGAGGTGCACGATTGCTTATGCATCCAAGGAGTAAATAGATAGATATGATTGACGGGTTGTTGCGAGAATCAATGATTCTGAGTAGGAGTTATAGACTTGGATGAATTATGAATCTGGACAATGCTAGTGAAATATCTATACATTAATGCTATTCATTTATCGACAATCTCAATAAAATAATATCTGATATCCCCAATTAATTGGTTACTTGCAAGTACTCAGAGGATGGATAGGGTTTCCGTATACAATGCAAGGATATATCAAGTAATTCTATGAGAAGAATTATAAAAATCTTCTCTATTGCGCAAGTTGTAGAAACTCTGTAGTTTCTTGTACATTTCTGGCAAGTAGAGTAGTTAGGGTGTAATGTGTAGAGGTGCATTAACAATTAGGCAAATAGTATGAGTGGTCATCCATCTCCAGGGGTTAAGTGCACCAGTTTACAGTTTCGAAAGGCATCGGGCGGGCCGGAAACGGCGCGGAACACAATAAGGCGCTGGAGTCGGTCGTCGGTCGACGCAAACGTTCGGTCGGCCTAAATTCGTCCACGTTTTATGGGCGCGCTGCTACTCCGCTCTGGCTAAGCCGGCTTCAGTTTTATAGTTCGGCGCCTGTAGTTTTACTAATTTTACGAGATCCCGCAGCGTGTTCGTTCATACTCGAACAACGCGTCCAACACCATTTCACAATTCATGTTGGAAAGCCATGGAAATGACTACAATCTCATTTAGTTCCGGTTTTAGAAGATCCACCTCTGTAGTTAATTCTTGTTTAATTGTGCCAGCAAGACTTTTATTAAACCAAGGTCCTTTGCTACGTGGAACAATCCTTCACAGAATGGCACGTTGTTGTGAACACAAAGAGAAGCGAATAAGTTTACAAAGATTTTTCTCTAGGGCTATTCACGTAATACAAATGTACTTTATGTAATTTTTCCTTGATGTCATATAAAGAGCTAGGTAGCTATGATATGCTACAAGCACATACAGCAGAGAATACACAACAATTTATTGTTCAAAGAAATTTTCTTTGATATCGTTTACGTATACTGGGATCTACACGAAAAAATTTCCACAGAAATTAACTATTTGGTAAACTGAATTTTCTGAAAATTTACCCAATTTATTAATACTTCTAATTGTTTAGTAAATTAACCTGTTTACTTTCTAAATTGTTATGACATTTTCAGAAAATACATCTTATATCTTCAGCTTATTGAATAATTCAATAATTTCAAGGAATTACTTTGGAAACACGTCCCCTATGAACAAGAGGTGAAACAAAATTTGAAGAAAAATTAAATAGAATTGTGCAAGTTAATTATTTTATTTATACCATTCGTGAAAGGAAATGTAAAATTTAAATAATTAGGACTTATTCTAACAAGTAAACGAGGACAAGAAGCAGAATCAAAAGAAAAGGTAATGATAACAAATATGGCTTTCCACGCCAGTCAAATATTACTTTAAAAAAATTTAACCAAAGATATAAAAATAAGAAATTACCGAACGATAAATAGACCATAACAATGTAAGGTGCTAAGATTACGACAATGATAAAAAGGAATAACGGAGCGAAAAATAAAAAGAAAAGTATAAGGATTAATAAAGATATCAGAAAACAAATACAGAATAAGATTGAACTATAAAATACAACAAGAGTTGGAAGGAGAAGGCTTAGTGAAAAGAATCAAGCAACAGAGAGTCAGATAGCTTGTTCATATGTACATGAAAAAAATGTTGTGTAGAATTACCAAATTATTCGGTAAGCTGATGCATTTTCAGTAAAATTTACCAAACAGTTTTATAAATACGTCTAATAGATTAGAAAATAATCGTTTTTAGTTTGCTTAATTGTTGTGACAGATTCAAAACATACTTACCGAATTGTTAAATTCTACGGTACTTTTTAGTGTATAACATATAAAAAGGACGCAATTGAATAAGTAATAGAATGGAGACCAGGATGAAGAAGAAGACTAGGCAGACCCAGATCAACATGGCTAAAGAAAGTCGATGAAGATTTAAAGGCAGGAATCAAAGATTTGCAAAGTGAAACAAAAAATGAAAAGGGGTGAGAAATCTAGTACAAGGGTTTAAAGAAACAGAGATTGATAAATTTCAACAAAAGGATCTAAGGGCTTCTTAGGGATATTAAGCCACTATATATATTCGTGCGAGATATACATTCAAATTATCATTAACGGTTTTAATTTCTGCGCATAGTTTCTATCTAATATTCAATTCAATTTGTGTAAATCAAAGACCACACAGCTACTCGTATAATTCCAAGCATGTATTAAAAGTTAAAGCTACGAAAATCAATTAAAAGAAGCAATAAGATGCGTATCTGAAGAAAACGCAGGTAACTAAGCCATAAAATCTAACGAGTCAGTCCAACTGAAATTCATTTCAATATATCTAATTTTGAGCGAGCGTGCAACAAACCGATCTCTCAAGCCAGAGGTCGAGCATTTCATTGCTGGCGTGTTATCACGCACCGGATCACCCGGCACCCATACACCCAATCATGGGCGTGCACACGATAAGCTCGCAGTTTTTCATCCACTCCAAGTGCATTCTACTGAAGTGATCAAAGTGGTTATCATTATTCCAATTATGGCATTGAGCATTAACACCGTAAATTAGATTGGTTTGTTTCTCGTATTAACCTATGGGGTCCAGGTCACAGTAGAACTTCTCGTGGACGCCTATGACCACGTCCGTGGTGGCGTCAACGGCCACGGATTTTCTAATACGCCGGTTGCCACTAACGCCACGTTCAGTCATTTAGATAATCGATATCACTTAAAATGGATGTAAAATATCCGTGACACATAATGCCAGGTTTTGTTTAAACTGTTTTATAACTACTGGTGTTGGTGTGGAAGATTCCTATCGTTGAATATAATGGAAAATATTTTATTCTGATGGAATAATCTTTCCATGATATTTTGTTAGTATAATACTTACATATTACTAGTTAATAAATATTGAACAAACTATTACTAAATCTTGTGTTAATAAATATGAACTTGAATGGTTTCAATTTGAAGAAAACAAAGTTATATGCAATACAAAGAGAATCAGGTTAAATTATGAAAAGAGCCAATCATAATACTAATAATAATACTATGGGAATATTATATAATAATCTAGGTACAATAACTTTATAATTAATAAATACAACAGTGGATTGTTGTAAATGATTTTTAATCTGAAGATTCTTATATTATATTGGGAGTACCACAGGGATTTGATCTAGGATTAATGTTTTTAATTGCTTTTATTAACATTTTATCATTTTACTAGTTTCAGTTTTGCAAATTAGTAACTTATTGTGAAGAAAATTATTTATTTTACAATAGACAAACATAGAAACAAAGCTCTAAATATATACAAAAAAAAATATCAGCACGCCATTTTCACATTTCTGGGTGTGGCACTCTACTCAAAACAATCTCGGTATTATGAAATGATTTTGAACGTGAAGTACGTTTACGTATTAAAATCATGGCCTCCAAAGATGATTCAGAAGGATAATTTTATATGGTGAAAATTTTGGAAATTTTATTTCTAAAATTTGTCTGTTGTGAGACTTGAACTGAGAATCTTATGATACTCAGTTTGATGCGTTACCATGGAGCTATTTACTCTATTTATAAATATATACTTCCTATCTATCTTTTTTTTTTTCAAATGGGTTCATCTTTCTGCTACTAAAATTACGTCACGTATCCATTCTCTAAATTTTTAATAAATAATTTCTCCTTAACTATGAATATTTTATTAATTGAAAAATCTATGGACATTTAACTTTCTTGTTCTTATAATACAAGTATAAATGTGAAGAATAAACAAACATGAATGAATCGCACTTTGAATGTGGACGAGGCGAAAGTAGTGTGTCAGGATAGGAATGTTTGAAAGAGATTGATTGTTGGTTGACTGTGATTCTGGGTTCGTGCTACCCCACTAAGTAGGACATAACGTGAAGTTATGTATGTATGTATAAGTCGTAATGATTTAAACTGTATACTTTGTACAATATTGGGGACTGTGACATCACGGCGGGTAACTTTACTCCAAGAAAAAAATTTGACTGACTGAGACTTGCTAAACCTTTTAAGAGCATGCAGCTAATTGTCTATTTAAAATACTTTCCCAACCATCCAAAGCACCCTGGTCGTATAAAAGTAATGCCGAGTGAATCCAATTTCCAACCTGAAAACTCAAAATAGAATTGACAATTTTAATCTGGGGTTAGAAGACATAAGTGCTGAGTGTTAACTGGACGGGCGACGACGCCGGCGATGGCGTCAGCATGGTACCGAACGCGAACGATATAATGAAAGCGGATTGCATCCTTGCGCCGTCCGCTTCCATTACGGAGGTCAGGAGGTCAATTAACGCGAGGTGTGGCGGCGGTAGATCCGCCGACATTACGCCCGCATGGCTGACACTGTTATGCAATCTCGAGATCACGAAGGAATTTTGAGCGACGAAGGAATTTTGTTTCAAAATGGCATCCCAAAAAGAGATGTTCAATAAGATGTGAAAAATTACCGGCCTCTTTAAGCTAAAAATAATAAGTACTATATTGGGACTTATACAGATTTCAGAAAACAAATACAGATTTCGAAGAAATTTAATAATAATGAAGCTAAAATTATAAGTACTATCTAAGGACCAATAAAGGTACCAAAAAACGAAAACGACCAAGCAACAAAGCAACTGCTTGAACATATATGGAGAGCATTAGAAAAGTACGCAATTAAATCAGTAGTAGAAAGGAGACCAGAAGTAAGAAGAAAACGAGGTTTCAGATCAACATGGCTGAAGGAAATACAAGACGATTTAAAAGCAGCAGGAATTAAAAACTGGCGAAGTAAAACCACAAGGATTTAAAGGAGAATAAATGGAGATTGATCCACTCCAACAAAAGGATCTAGAGAGCTTCATAAGAAACGGCATTACCCCATAAGTTCATCAGAGCTACAAAGGAATTTTGTTTCAAAATAGTACCCCAAAAGGAGATTTTAATTGTATGTAAAAAATTACCTGCCTCTTCAACAATTACAAAAAACAAAGCTCAACGAAGCTAAAAATAATAAATACTACATAAGGACCAATAAAAATATCAGAAAACGAATATAGATTATGAATGAACTATGAAATAGAACAAGAGTTGGAAAGAGAAGGAGTAGTGAAAAAGATCAAGCAATATTGAGTAAGATGGCTTAGACATATTTGGAGAGAAATAAAAAAAGGACGCGTTTAAATCAGTAGTGGAATGGAGACCAAAGGGAAGAAGAAGACGAGGAGGACCCAGACCAACACGGCTAAAGGAAATAGAAGAAGTTAAACTACAAGGATTTAACCCAAAAAGAAATTTTCAGTAACCGGTGAAAATTTATCTCTTGGATTTCGTGAAAGGCAACCACTTTAATAATAGATGTAACGAAATGTAATACCGTAAATAAAATTATACTTGTATTTGTATATTTACGAAATTTCCAGGCTGTCATCCACATTGCGAAATTACGAAAACTTTTCTAATTAGTCTACTACACACTAGCGCATACTACAAATTTTAATACATTTATAATTACTTTCAAATATGAACGGCACACGACTGTTCACATAAACATAACGCTCAAAACTACTTAATTACATCCACCTAGGCTGTAGAAAGCGTCCTAATTCATCATAATTCAAATATTATTTTAATTAGTCCACCATCTTGTATAACAGACAAAACAACAGCTAGTTGCCAAGCGGCGTAATATACAGAAATACCCATGAACCAGGGAAACATCGAAAATCGTTTTGTTCACTGCGTCTTCATAATCGGGACCTCACTTACTGACTTTTGCAAAAGCAGACTGTTACATACAAAATGAATGAATGGTGTTACGATATATTTATTTATTTGTATCTTTAAATATAAGTATTAATTTTTTAATCCAACAGTACGGTTGTAATGATAAGGTGATAGCGTTGTACTTGAAAAGTCTGTCACGTTTCACTGAAATTGTAAGTTAGATAGGTAAGCTAAAAAATATATATTTATACTGCAGCTCTGTACATTCGACACCCTACATCGAAGGGTAAAGAGAGTTATGCGATTACCAATACTTTTCTTAGTAAAACAGTAGTTTGCTCAACACAGCAATATACTGCTGAACAAAATACAATGGGACACTTTTTTATGATAGCCCTTAAATGTTTAATGAAACGGTTAATGTTAGTCTGTAAATAGTTGAAAGACAATAAAATGAAAGTCTACCAATCAAGGGACAATAACATTTTAATTAATAAACATAACAGCGGATCCTTGACTTTGATTTTACTTCTGAATATTTTTTTATAACATTGGGAGTACCACATGGATCTTATCTTGGACAAATACTTTTTAATATTTTTATTAACATTATATCTACTTCAAAAAGTTGAAAAAACATTCAGAACTCATTATTGTAAAACTGTGAAACACTTTTGGATTAAGTTTTATAAATATTTTCATAAAATATTAAAATAATTCGAAACGTTTTATTTACAGACATAATCCAAAAGTCTTTTGCAATTTTAATGTATCTATTTATGGGGTAAATAGCTCCGTGGTAAAGCATCGTACTGTGAATCGTGAGATCCTCAGATCGAATCCCACTGCGGACAGCAGGAAAGTGTGAAGGGTCGAGTGATAAAAGTTGTTTAGAAGTGAATTTGAAAATAAGATCAGTATATATGACAATGTTTGCCCGCGCGGTGTACGCAAAATTTTGTCATTGTGGAAATAAATAAAAGGGACGCTTATGTATGCATGTATGTCAGAGGTTAGCACGTTTCACATTTGTTTTCATCATATTGGTTGCATGGCAGCCAACAGCAAACAGTAAACACGGCACCGCAGCCAGCAGCCACGGGCAGAGCACAACGCAACGTTATTCGTCTTCACAAATCGCGACCCCTTTTTGTTTCCGCTAGATTACGGCTGAATTCATATTTTTAAAAGGATTTTTAGGGAACTTTGTCACTTAATTTTAATTATAAGTGTCATAAAATGTGACACATTTTTATTTTCTTTTGTGAACAACTTTTGTTTATTTAGAATTTTTAAATATGTTAGGTGTGCGGAATATATGAAAAGTCCACATTTTTTAGATTACTTAAATCAAGAATTATATCTGCAAAGTTAAGGAGAAAGTTATTTAAAAAATTATTTAGTAACTTTGAAATTTACTGCTCAAATTCTTTCCAAAGTTATATTAAGAAAATAAATCAAAGTTGCCTAAATATTATTAACATTCAAGTTGATTCTAATTTACATACCTAATAAAAAAAGTTCATAAAATGTAATCTCGGGTAACACGTATTTCTAATAGACACATTACAATATATATCTGCAATCGAATTTCATTGACATGTGATAAGGGAATTGCATTTCTATAAGTATGCTTATGTAAGAAGAATGTTTCTATAACACTGTTTTGGAAACTGGACATTCCACTACTAAAAATTGTTAAGAATCACTAACATTCCATACGCAGCGTATGGAATATTTTCGACGAATCAGAACCGCTTATTAGCGCGACATACGATGTATCTTGATTCAGTTGCTATGGTTACGTCTGTTTGTTTTAATTTGATTTATTTGAGTTTGACGTTTTCAACAGTTTTATATTTGTATTTTTGTATAATCCAAAACATTTTTATAGAAAGTATAGTCTACAACATGTAACGGAATGGCCTATCCCACGCTCGCAAACCGTACAAACTTTTTGCTAGCGTGGAAAATGTGCCATTCCATTACTTGTAGAATATACTATTTCCCGCACTTGGTATGTAAAGAGCTATTAAAATTTTCTGCAAAATTTTAAGGCCGAATGAATCATATTTAATTGTCCCAAGGGACATATATTCTTTTAGTTTCGAAATCTTTTCACACGGTGTCCGGGTGATTTGTCTGGAGCGCTGTAGCGCAGTGCACAGCTTTAACCTCTCGACCTGTTATACACTAGTGACTAGTGGCAATATTCGAGCTGTTGAAGAGAATAACGACATGCGTTCAACAACAGCAACAGCGAGTCCAAGTGCCGAGTTCAAAGCTGTCGTGGAGCGACCTCTCAGCGAGGAGCTAGCGTGCCTGTCACTCACGGCACCACATATTCTTTGTATGCCCATAAAGAGTTCAAATGGTGGTGAATTTAATACCCAGTAAACCGTGAAGTCGCAATTAACCCTAATTATTTCGATGCCTCTTGTCGGGGAATTAAGTGTCTGACTCCGTTTCGCCGATGTGTGTGTACAAGATAATAAACTATTATTGCTATTTGAATTGTTTTTAAATGCTGAATCAATAGTGAATTTCACTTTGGACTATTATTCATTTACGCGCAATTATCGATCTAAATGCAGGAAATTAGCGTTTTACTCAATCGAACGGAAATGTTTAGTTCATTTGCGTGTCGTGCCGAATGATCTCTAATTACTTCTGCATTCCTTCTACACGTTTTTGCGTTGTTTTAGCTACTATAAGTAATTCCAAATCAAAACATTATGCTCATATTTATTACTTAATGGCGTGGGGCTAAACCGTAGTTTACGGCCACAAGAGAAGTTAGCTGCAGGTCCTAGTTTCTTTAGCCTGTCATAGTTAAAGAAAAACAATTAAAAAAAAAAACAAGAAACTCAGATATATTTTGGTTTTGAGGTTAAATAAATACGAATTTGTTCAATGGCATTTTCAGAATGCAAATTTACTAGGTTTTTGTTGTTTGACTTGCATCACCACAAACTGTCATATCTACCAAATATCATTGGCGATCCGTAACTAACTTCACAATTGGCCGTAAACTACGGTTTTACCCCGAACTGTAACCGATCAACTACATTTAGAGATATCAGTATCAACTTACAATTCTTCCTTGCTGTATGTCAGTGCTACGTCATTTATTTACGGCAAATAATAGTAATGTCACTGTAATGAGTAAATCTAAAACTATGATAAATATTTTAAATAATTTTAGATAAAAATGTATTAGATCTAAAAACATTTTAAATTTAGATGTATGCAGTTTAGATTATAATGTGTGATGCTTAAGATGGCGACGCAGTAGTGCGACATGTGAAAGAGAAATAATAATAGTGATAAAAGTAACGAATTACAAATCTTCCTCGATATAGGTACGTCAGAGCTACATAATTTATTTACGACCAATAACAGTGAGTAAATCTGAAACTATGTTTAACAAATATTTTAAATAATTTTAGATAGAAATGTATTAGACCCAAAAGTTTAGATGTATTCATTTTAGAACATGAAATATATGTGCTGTGTGAGATGGCATGATGGCAAGTGCTAGTGCGACATGTGTGATGTGATGTGAGAGAAATAGTACGAGTGACAAAAGTAACGAATGTAAAGTATAATAAATAAAATAAATACATCATTAAGTACGTAACACATTTAAAAATGTATCACTCTTCAAGTTATCTACGAAGATAAAGATGTAGTGGCGTGATCTTACGTTTAATAGTGCGATGAGTTACCAGGAAGGCTATTCGTATGAACCTCAACATTTGGGCAATTTAAAGTGTGTTATTACAGGCAGAGTGTAGAAATGCCGGTTGATTTGTAATCTGGTTTAACAACAGGTAATCCAAAGTAGATGTGCCGACAAGCTTGAAAACCGACAATGTAGCATCGCGCTTGTAAACAAAACAAAAACAAAAATCAGGCAAACAGAATGTAGAACGTAATTTTTGTGGAAATTGCGTTGGGAATTTTTGGCCCTTGGGGGTTTTCCCTTTTTTCTCTTTCCCATTGAAGTAGTAATGAATTTCAACGCTCATTCGTATATTTTTCCAGTGTCAAAATCAGATTTCTATGCATCTCTTGATATTAAATTTTAATCACACGCAGCATTGAAGTGTAAAATAGACTCGGGTTAATGTAAAAAATTTGCTCGTATGAAACGTTGAATTTTGTATGGGCATGTGGTTGCTATTTGGTGGTGCCGTGTGAAAATAATCAAAAACTACCCTCTAAATATTAAGTGTCACTATCACGGGCCACTTTTTTTCACGCGAAAAGGAAATATATTTTCACGTCACTTGTTAAAATGAATATCTCTCAGTCCATGAGGTGATCACTAGTGAGGAAAGTAATATATAAAAAAGTAATGTTTAAAATAATTATCCAATTTCTTGTATTATTAAACATAAATTTTGGAAAATATCCTAAGTGCGGGAAACAAATTAACGCGAGAAGTTTATACAATATTTTTTATATAGAAATCAAAATGTTTCACTAGCTGCTATTCCAATAGTCAAAATTGCACTATAAATATGAACATACAAATAATTGATTTTTATTACCAAATTCACATTTAATAAATTCGTTTCATATCTTATCGCTGGTGTTAAAACTTAATTAATTTGTTTGTTGTGTTTCACTGTTGCCAAGAGCTTTTATCCCGGACAGTTATTGTTGCCAACATTGTGAACCAAATGCACTAAATTTGTTATTTTATAATTTAATTTCATTCAATATTTATTCATTTTCCTTTTTTTATTATTTCGCAAAAGACTGCTTGAGAAATTATACTTTGTTAATATAAATATAGAATTTTTTAATAAATGGAATGTTTTTTTTTAAACTTTCCCGCACGTTTATTTGGTGGAGACCTGGGAAATATATGAGCATAAAAATGAAATTTACATATTTAACGGTAAAAATAAATAGTATGTAACACATGTACAATAGGGCTTTGTAATGTATTCCTTTCCTCACGTATATCGCAATATGCTATTAAATTTTGAACCGTACAGAATTTAGTATATTTGTTTATCACTTCTTTAATCTACGTGTATTATCTATTTAAAGGGGGTGGTACTGCTGTGGTATTCATGAAGTTTAATTTGATTAAGTAGAATAATACAATAATTCCCGTTCTGTGATTCTAGTTAACAGGTGTGCACAATCCCACAAATGAAGTCTTTTTATGAAAGTACAATAATTCGCATTTAGTGCAAACCGTGTTCCCAAGGAGCAAGTAATTCTAGAACATTTAATACGTCCGAGAAGAGTTCATTACGGGTCTCATGTGAGTTTCTGCTTTCTCAACAAACAGCGGTGCACGGCGCATCCAACTTGGGTGGTCGATAGGGACTTGAAACAACTGTCTTGTTAAAACAGAGAATCAACTGGAGATAGCTGCCAATTTTGTCAAGATGTTGCCGACAAAATGACCCAGATTCACAATTGAGGATTAATTGTATTTCTACCACTAATGACACTGGACGGTGTCTAATAGATTACCTTCGAAAAACCGCAATAACTGTTGCATTTCTTTCTTGGTAAATACTTCTTAGAATTTTTTGCCAGTTATGAATTACTAGTTTGCAGACATACATAATTGTGTGAGTTACTGAGACACAAAAAATACTTTCTGTGTTTTATTGGAGACTCCGATAAAGTGATAAAGTCAAATAATCCTTGTTCATCAAAAGCACAATGTCTGAATAAACCAGTAATTGAAGAACATAAAAATATATATCTGAAAATGGTGTGAAATCCTCTTAACACAAAACGTATATCAGTAAAACACGATTCATAAATGTAGTGAGACAAAAAACGCAATAAGAGGACATTTACTGCAAATAGAAAAGGAAGCTGAGCTTTAGAAAATCGCGCCGTATTGTAAAACGACGTTTCGTTGGACGGACCGAATTCACAGCGAAACCGCGCATCGATCATGGGCGGAAGGAAGAATTTTTCCTTTAAGGGTACACCGCCATCTATGTACTTAGAACTACAATCCGAATTCATTATAATACTTCACCCTTTAACTAGACCGGTATCAATATACTACACACCCTAATTACAGATATTTTTTGTGTAACTAGTAATGAAAGTAATACTTTCATCGCCAATTTGAAGGAGGCTGCCAATTTTGTCCCGATATGTGAAATATGTATATTGACACAAGTTTTGTACACATATTGTCAAATGTATTTGACGAAAACAAACATTGAAAATTATTTTGACAGAAGCTAAAGTGCCACTGCCATGTTGGAAAATTTTAAATGATCTCCATGAATCTGAACATACATAAATATTTTTTTACGAAGATGGGAAGTGGACTAACTATTATAGTCACACGACTTATAAGAGGATGATTATAAATTTATATGAACAACACAAACTAGCATGCTTTTCAGTGGGATTCGAACCCACGTCATTTGGTGTGCTTGGCTAATAATTTAGAATAGTTAAAAAGATATTTAAGAGGAGTATACAAAACGTGATCGTGTCGGGAATACCTTGATGTAATTTGAGTATTGGATTGTATTGGGAAGAATGTTTCTAAAAAAGTAGGAATGAGTCAGTTAAGGTGGTTTGGCTATCTAAAAGCAATACCGAATGAAAGTTGATGAAACTAATATAAGCGAGCGAGATTGACGGAATTTCCGAAGAATAAATGGAATAAAGACAAGGACCATATATGAATCGCACTATGAATGTGGACGAGGTAAAAGAATATGCCAAGATAGGGATGTTTGAAGAACATTGATTGTTGGTTGATTGTGTTTCAGAGTTTATCTAACTCCACTGTGTGGCATATAGCATTGTTATTTTCTTCGTGATTTTATTGTTAATTTGCGAGAATATACGTATAGTTATATAACAATACTGAAAATGGCAACAAAAATGACAAAGTGCGTTGATGCCGATTGACTCGATGACGCAAGTTAAGTACCACTACCCGCGGTCAGTGTTTAATGGGTGACCGCATTGCGAAAACCTATACCAGCGAACACTGCCTACCATTGTCACACAACCGAAAACGAGGAATCGAGGCGGCATATAACCTTAGCAGTTGAGACCGCTTAAATAGAAAAAAGTATACTGAAAATATAAGAGCAGCTGATAGTCGACGTCTCTGAGAAAACTGCGCTGTAAAAGTGCCTGAACGATCCATTGAAACAATCTGATGTCAATTCGTTCCTATAGCACTCTCAATCATTAAAGTCAAAATGGCGGAGTTTCATTGAGCAACGCTGAAGTGCAAAAGAAAAGAAAAACTTATCTCGGTCGAATAGCACCCATGAAATATAACATTATATCAAGCAGGTCCATAACCAAGTAAGCATATCGTGATCTAATAAGATTTATATGCTTTAATCTGAAAATGCACTTGGTAAAAATTGCAGAGCACGGGTTTTTATAGTTCCGAGATTAAATTATCAGTTTACATAAATGAATAAAGCATGCAAATTGGCGAGAGAGAGAACCTGCACTCACCAGAGGCCCGAGTGGCCGGCGATCGGCGGAAAGATTGCGCCACTGAGAGCACACGACAGGGTATTTGCCTAAAAAAATACGACGGAGTTAGATTTTTGGAGCAAAAGCCCAAGACACTTTATTCATGTCATCGGGTACGGAAGATTTGTGTTTCGATATAAAGGCAGAAGTAGGCAATTTAAAAAATCATGCATCTTAGGAAACGGTGGTTGGATCATTTTCATGTAAATAGCCTCTAGACGTTTTCAAAATAGGCTTTTTTTATTTTATACGAGAGCATAATTCATTTTCAAGAATATTTTATCTACTCGTACAAAAGCTATGAAAAATATGGAAAGGTAGATAATTACCGTGATAACATATACGCTGTTTACATACAAATTGTTACCACTAAAACAAAACATTAAATAATTATTACCTATACTACAAAAATAAACTCCACTTTTATGTTAACTGATTTATCAATGCCATTTATGTACAAACATAATAATCTAACAAAAAATAGGTGTTTTAGCACCAAATGTAACTTAAAATTTGAAATTATTTTATTGCGTCTCTACAGGCTGGTTCATAATGTACAAAGTATAATAAAATATAGTTAATTCCAAAATTGTTAATACCTTCAGTAACAGGAAATACGTTGACATAATTATGGTTTATGAAATAAGTTCATTAATTTAAAAATTACTGTAATACCCTGCTTTTGACATAATTTTTTATTAGATGCACAATTTAAAATTAAAATGACGCAAGTTGTCAGATTTGAAAAAAACATATTTATATGGAAACGAAAAAATAATGACAATTTTCAGCGGTATTCAATAGGTGGGCATTAATTTAAAAGAATTTTAATTTGCTGTATATTTTTGATTATTAAGTTTTTGTCAAAAAAAAAACAACTTTGTTTTGGGCCCCACTAGCTACACTTTCAAACTTTTTCGTACATTATGAATCATCCCCCTGTATAATATAACCTCTTACTTTTTTCGAAGTACAACTCAGAATCATATAAGATATCGAAAACTTCGCATATTTTTTTTACTCTCACACCAATTTTTTTGTTTGATTTAAAAGGAAAGAACAATTAAATACGTTTTATTGCTAATAAATTATACTTCAAATTATTTCCTGATGTGAGTATGTATATGATGGTAGTAAGTACTGAGAGATGTATCCTGATAATGTATATTTATAATGTGGAGAAATAACGGCGCAACATTTGTTTACCAGCGTTGTGTACTCTATCATGTAATCAGAACAATTACAAGACAGGTATAAAGTGTCACTCAACTTCATGTTAAAAAGAATACTCCATCATGAGGACATATTAATTATTCAGATGCTTTGGTGCACGGACGCATATGCCATTTCTACGTAATAGGCTGGGTAAGGGAACAGCCCGGCTGCATAATGTAAAACTGTTGATATTTTTTAACCTTTTTACGAGTTGCTGTGCTCCGCGATCCGTGCTTTATTACATGTCTCGGTTTGTCTTGCGAGCGGCGCGGCAGACGCGCCACGGCGTGGGCACTTACTTTAATTCGAATAAAAATGTCTGCAATTCAATTACTTAAACTTCTTTCAGGAATGCCGCTCCAAGTAAATTATAGACTTCGTGCAAAATGGACTCAGATTTTTTATTCGAAATAATGAAAAACCTAGCACGAGAATTAAAGACTTACATTTTATATGATTCACACTCTGCTGAAGATGTTCCAGCCTGATTTCATTTTGCGCATCAGCCGTTGTTCGAAATAATAATTTAGTACTACGATATTATATCAAAATTTAATTCAGCTAATGTACATAATGTCCAATACATATTTCTAAATTACCTGGAACAATTCAGTTATGTAGTTATATAAGTGATTAAGTATAGATAGTAAATTTCAAATCGAAACCATAATAGACGCAACGCAGGTAACTAGTATTGGCTACGAGAATAGTTCAAACGCAAAACACATTAAACCTGTCTGAATATAACGACATACCCACATTGCACGGACCTTAAAATCAATACTTAAACGATCAAACATACAGACAGACAGACAGACATTCATTATTCTTACTGCTAATGTTACGGACATATAACAGCGCCATTACGCCGCAACTGGCAGGTATGGTGGTAGCTGTGCGCACGAAAGACGAAAGTAGGGAAGCAAGCACCCGCAGTTACCACTCTCGCCTTGAAGTATATTCAAGCAACGTGCTGGTTTTAAGCACACTCACAAAAAAGAAATAAGCCATTCGATAAAAGTTGTATAAAGAGTTTTTAGTCTTTAATTTGTAACCTATTTCTGCATTCAATTGTCAACTACTCCACTAAAACCTCACTCTCATTAACGGTACACAGTTGGGAATTATCCATCTGTTACAGTAAAAAGCTCAGTGGTAACGCATCGGAATGCGGTTCATAAGATCTTTAACTGGCAACATTTTTATCACCTAATAAACTTTGTTTTGTGCCACGCATTTAGAAGCAGGTAAATGTCCTGTTGACATATTTATTCATTTTTATCTTCTATTATTTACATTCTTTTAGGAATAATGTGTGTTACGGGTAAAGTCCGAAATCGAGTAATGTCGATATTATCCGAATAGAAGATACGTGGATAAATTTCAGTAATACTATATGGAAAAATCTGTTATTCATGGCAGTATCCGGATAATATTAAAAGTATATATTTTTACTTGGATAATGGCGTCGTCTTATGGAAGTTAAAAAATATTATTCGGCCTTTATTGTATATTGAAGATTTTGTCATATATAAATATTGTTATTGTAAATACCTAAATTGCTGTCACTATACGTAAGATAAATTTTTGCTATTGTAACAATTCATTTTTTTTTATGTATGTATTACTGTTTTCAAAATAATTAAGGAAATGGAAAGTACTCCTTAAAGTAGGATTGTTAACTGCATAAGAGCTGCTTCAATATCAAAACTATTTCAATTTAACTAATGAATTTTTAGGTAGCAGTCCCCTGCAAGTAACCTGAGAAACAGTCCAACAGATCAAGTTTCTGGAGATGAGTAAGAACGCGCTATGGTTCATTCGTAACGAATAGATTCATCGAGATATAAAAGTCGAGGAGATGGAATATTTCTTCAAGAAAACAGCCAAAGCATTATTCGAAACCTTTCATCGTTAACTCTGTTAGTTAGCGAACGATATGACCATGATAGTGTCCTACAACACAAACGACTAAAGCTCATCCTGGGACTAAATTTAATCTCTGAGGAACAAAACTTAGCCAAAATGAAGATGAAGACCAAATAAAATCAGTAGTCATAAACAAATTCGCGATCCCGTTCGAAGATTGCGCGATGATCTATCAATTACTCCAAAGATTGGAAGGTGCCTTACGAGAACTAACTAAAGGGAGAAATCGTGATACCAATCAAGATAGTGTCCCTAAACAAGATGGGGCGAACAATTGCGTTGTGGAAATGAATGGTTGTGAAGGAAGGCGGCAGCAGTAGTAATTTCGAAGCCCTCGCAGTCGGCCTCAGCGTCAGCGCTTCCACTTCCCGGCGAGGTGCGAACTTTTAGTGCTGGTAACATTTCAGAGTTTGTGCACCAGATTATTTTCTATCGATCTGTGTGCCGAGCAGATGTGATATGGCGGCATGCCATTGGCTCCCTTTTTATAAGTTCGACACAATTTTTGCGTCCTTTGAACTGTCGAATTTTAGCCACTGGCACTACCACACAGATTACACCGAGCCCCAACAACGACGTGCCTCTGGTTTTGGTGAGTCGATATAGGTAATTAGGACGACTGGATTTTCAATGAAAATTCATTGCACGTGAAGCTTCCCACGTGACTGGATCCATCTATTCCGTACGTGTATTCGTTCCTTCCATTACCTTTTATATATATTATATAATTCTTGAATTAATTCAAATACTCCAGGTTGTTCCGTGATACCCGACCATGTTCCATACTTTTAAATTTAAAGAGAACAGATAAGCTGTAATTGTTGGTAAGTAGCTAATAATTTTGCTGGTAAATAATTCTAATTTCAATTAAAGGAAGTTATTGTATGTTGATATCGTGCATATCTCTCCTAAAAAAAAAGAACAACGAAATACAGGGCAGGACATCAAAATATACAGTTACCTGTACGTTTTTCTTGGAAAGAAATGTTATAAATTCAATATTGTGAATTCTAGTCATGCAATCTTTGCAACTCATAAATCATTTACAAAATAATATCGTACGTAATTTTAGATGGCTTTAAGCTATTTATAAATATATCAATAGATAGGATATTTTCGTTTTACTCATTTAATCTAAAAAATTTAATCTAAATACGCATTCCGATATCTAAGTTATCATCATCAGTAGATGCAAGAGAAATAAGATTCTTAACCTTAGAATGTTACAAATAATTTTACTTATTTGACTTTTGCAGATGGCTATAGGATATATCCAAGAATGTTGTGAGCTACAGAAATATAATAACAGTGAGTAGTTTTTCATAAAAACAGAATGGGGATGCATACAAAGTTATAGTTATTAAAATTCTCATATTCTTCAATAAAACAGGCAAGGGGTGAGCAAGTGGCGTCAACTAAAAGAATAATTTAATTAGCAGAAGAGCAAAAGTAAAGCTAATATCAGGCAGTAAGCCATGCCACATGCGGGTGTCCGTTGGCTGTATTCCTACTCCGACGCTCACGGAAATTCACACATATGCTGCATTGCAGTGCTGTCGCTGGAATTAAATACGTAACGAGATATTAAAATAATCTACGAACGCCCGGGAACAGAATGCCGAACAGGACGAACGAGTGCAGTGCGACGACACTTGAGATAACGCGGTATTATTGCTGTTTCGTCTAACCACGAGTGTAACATTTATAATTTGTTTTGGAAAAGTGTAATGCTTGCCGTTATGTGCTTTTGCTAATAATAGTCTGCGAGTAATTGGATTGGCGCTATTATAATTTAATTAAAATTATTTTATTACGGCCAAACAAATGTACGAGCAATAATCCATAAAAAGAAAATCCTACTACTACTACCAATTTAGCTCCTATATCTAATGAACAATCATCATTGAAATGGTGGACAAAAACAACACCAAAATCAAAACGAACTTACTGCCACTTACGCCTATTTTGAGAACTAGCAAGGAAACATGCAAAGTAAGATTCTATGATAGTTTTACCCATTATGAGTGTAGCACTTTACTTTCACAGATGTTGGAGGTATTTTTTGGACGTGAAGTGCACAATCCCCAAAGAAGTTAGCAAAGGGGGAATAACTGGGGTAAAAATAAAACTACAACTGTCGGTTATGGGATCATATCTGATCACTTTATTTAATATATTTTCAAAGGCATTATATACTTGTGTAATAATAATAAGAATCAAGACTCGATAATGCAAATTAAACAGCACTACCCGCAGCCAGTAGTCAAATGGGTGGCCGCCATAACAGCGAATACTGTGTGCCGTTGTCACACCATCGAAAATTAGGTATTGTAACGGCATATGCCAATTTTAATATGCAGCAGTGAATCTTGGACAACAACAGACAAAAATCAAAGTAAACTAAAAGAACTATACCTATGAAAAATTGAAGAAAAACAGAAATAAATAAGAAAGTCAATATACAGGTAAATCTAGTGGTGAATAAGTGAAATACTATATACAAGAAGAACAACTAAAATGGGTTGAACATCGTAACAAAATGATTGAAAACAGTTTAGTGAAGCAAGTTTATGCAGCATGATCATACCAAAAAAGGGAACGGGGCAGGCCAATGAAGAAATAGGAAGAACAGATGAAAAATGCGGAGAAATCAATGGCTTAACATGCATTTAAATTTAGAAGAAGTAAGAGAGAAAAGAATGGAAGGAAGTACGTCAAAGAACCTCCGAAGACAATACGGAGGAAGAACCACAAACTTCTCCTCACACCGTAAGGTTTAAAGTCAAAGGATTAAGTATAAAAATAAGTGTTAATGGACGTGCTTGTATAATTGGAACTACGAATGCGGGCAAGGCGAAACTGTAATGTGAAATGTTAATAGGATATTACCTTTCGGTAATAGTGAAATATAGCGGGATGTTATGTTATTGTGTATACTTATTCATATATAAAACATATCATCTCCGCGTGGTATTGAGGAAGAAACGGTATAAGAAATTTATAATGAACACTAGCCAATTCCCTAAATTACAGTTTTATTCCTCTGGAAGATTCAATTGACGAGCCGAGGCCACCACGTTCGAGCGGCAAATAAAACCGAAGCGATGAAAAGATATATGCGAGAAACATCAAATTTTACACCTAATAGCCTCGTAATATAAATAGGGCGTCACGCAGGATGTCGTAGCTCGGGATGGGAGAGCAGTAACGGCGGCCACTTGACATGAGAACGCGCCTGGAAGGCCATATTGACTACATAATAAAACAGTTCATGCTGGAGAACGGCGTCGCGATGTACATATCAAATAGATCAGACGTAAAAAAAAAACCGATAACGCAGTCTGAATATTGACCAACGCTGCGAGCGAGCGAGTGAGCTCGTCGGCAAAATAATGTTTACTCCCTTAAATATTGACTGAACTTACAATAACGGGATAAATCTGAAGTTTACCCTCAGATTTAACCGCTTCACACACGTGGATATAAAGATAGCAAAGAACGACGAGCTCCACCTGAAAGCTTCGAAACTAATCAGCGAAATGTACTCCGATCTTTCGCATCCTATTAAAACGAAATTCTCGTTTAATCCAAAACAGTTTTCAACCCTATCGGACTTCCAATAAAATTTTATATTATATTCCACTTTATTTTGTTATTTTCTTTTCTACAATTCTGCTGTAATCGTCAACGGAATCTTTAATGATTCCCTACATTTCCTTCGAAACAAAAGTGAGAACAAACAGAAGAAGAATGAGTAACAAGGAATAGATGTAATTTAAAAGATAGGGTAAATGAACTAGGATAGTAACAACATAAAATAATAATAGACCAAAACAATTTAGTTAAGAAAATTATAGAATCCAAAAATATCTATAATAGAAGGTAAAGAAGGAAACCAAAGAAAATAAGAAGGAAACAAGACAGGTGAAATATAGAAAATGAAAAAAGTAGAAAGTAATAGGAAATAATGGATACAAACTTAACCCTAACATGACGAATTCTGAAACCCAAATTGGGTATAAAGATAAGGACAATTAGTATACAAATCTACATATTTCAAATGTATTAATTAATGTTAAATGCGTAGGTAAATGCAGCAAAGTAAAAACAATACAAAAGTCAGTGTGAGTTATGAAAATTGACGGAAAGGTTTGAGTTAGTATAGCTGCCTTTTACGGTGGAACTCCCGGAAATAGTTTAAAACTTTACAGTGCAGTACGTGGCTAGAAATTCAAGATTTCAAATTACTGTTCCAGTAATGGTATTTGACTCGAGAAAGCAAAATTGGCATTGTAAATTTATTTCCTGCATAACGAAAATCAAATGTACTACGTACTGAATCTACGAGAAGACGTGAAAAGAATGGGTTATCCATAAAAATTTTATATCATGGAATTAAATTTATATTATTCAAAATACCGCATACCACTCTCTTGCATCCAAGGATGTGCATAATACTCTGCCAATAGCCTAGCTCGGATGTTCCTCTCAAATAGGTCATATTTATTTCATACAATTGAGAAGAGAGATCTTCGTATTTAACAACTGGCCCGGATAACAATTGCTGGTAAATGAAGGGCTGCTATTAGGTAGTAATGTTTTTGCAGTGGCAATAATCATAGATCAGGAGCGAATGTGTAATTAGCAAAATGATTTTCGCAAGCAGTTTTCGTCTAATTTGACCGTCATTGTAGCACCAGTTGATTGGAACATTGAACTAACGACAATCGGTCAGCGAGGTCGCAGAACGACAACCGCGTCCGCAAATAGAAGCGGGTTGACTCCGTCCGAACGTTCGGCGGGTCTGGGTGCGCGTCGATGTCGGACAATGCGTCGGACCGTGGCCGCTGCCGCTGCCACCCAGTGCCGTCGACGGTCACCGCGATTAGATTGAATTGCATTGAATTCTGCTATTGTCCGTCCGCAATCATTTCCTCTCTCGGACACACACAACCACCACCGTATAACCTACATTCTTGTATGGAGCAATTTCTTGTCATGTGCCTACCGCAAACTTGGGATACAATCACGTTTGTTCAATATTGGTTACGCGTAACTGGATTCACGGAAAAAGCACTCGCATGAGACTTCCGCTTTGCTACTCTAAAAAGAACGTACGCCGTACATACTCTGCCACTCTCCGTGCACGCAATTCAATCTGAATTAAATTTTCATCTATTTTCGTTACGAACACCACTTATATACATTGTCAACCTAGACAGAAATGCCTACTATCGTATTAATTCTAAGTATCCGAAGGTTATGAGGAAATCTTTTAATAAGTTGTTGAAAATAAATGGAATGCATTGATGTGTAAGCAATGTGCTGTTCGAAGGAAAGCCTTTTAAAAGAAAAAATCACGACAAATAAAAGGTTGCGAAAAAGGTTTATTTCGGTAGATCTGTCCACATAAGATTACAAGGACGTCTGGGGAGTAAATGGATTGGCATGATTGAGGATTCGTTTAGAGAATGTAGGATTTGAGTACCAAGCATAAAAGACATCCTATGAAAAGACATCTAGTATTAAATTACATGTGAGATGTAGCAGCTATGCAAGAAAAATCATTTAACGAAGATTAGAAGGTGTATTACATGAAAGGTTCTAGTCTCTTTGGTGGAGATTACTTGGTGTAAATAAGTGAATATATAAAAGATGTTCAGTGTTTTCTTTTCAACATTCTGCTACACGTTTTACGATGCAATAAGATTAAGAAGATCTCATGGACCTAAATCGCTACCACACATGGTCGGTCATATAAAAGTATCTATTATGTACTTGCTTGTTTGCCTGAATGTTATTTCTTGTGATACATTCATAAATTTAAAACATAGAAATATAGCAGACAGCACTACCATCCTTGGAGGCTGTGATTAGACTGCTGGTAATCGCACTTCACGCGCAAAAATATATCATAAAACCAAGATCTCTGAGCAAAATGCCACTCCTAGAAATGGGTTAGTGGCGTGATGATATATTTGTTGTTGTACGAAAAATACCTTGAACGGAAAAGGTTCCAAACTAGAAAAGAATTCCTGGCGGCGAAATAATTGTTCAAACAGAAGGGATATATGAAGAATAAAGGAATTTGTTGAAACTAAAAGCAACGGAACATGTTTCCAGCATCCTTGAAAACACTAGAGCGCACATGTATTCAATTTAGGAAACATCTTCCGTGTTTAGTCCGTCCGTCGGTCTCGCCATCCGCATATCCGTCCGTGCGTGCATTCATGTGTCCTCGGCCTCTCTAAAACAATAACCGCAGCGACCGCCCAGCGCCCCTCGCCCCGCACTGTCGGTAACCCGTACACATCAGGTTACCACGTCGTAAAATTATAATTAATTGTTTTTACTTCCACGTCCAGCGAACAACGCGAAATTAGACCGGAAGCGGAATTAGTTCGACGTGCGCCTACACAGCACGGAGGTGGCCGCCAAGATATGACGCAGGGGTGGGATTTTGCGCTGAAATGGATGAACCACGTCGGCTCATCTGATAAAATGGAGATGCTGGAACATGTTTTCTGACAAGTTTCACCACCGGAGCTAATTTGGATTAAGTAAGTTTGCCTGTATTACAAATAGATTTGGATTTCTAATAAGGGATGAGTTATTATTTGGCTATCAATCCCAAACAATTACAAAAAGAGCAATTAATGCGAAAGTTTTGTACTCTCCATTTACATCTGTACGATACGATTTGAGTTTTCTTTATCAGTATACATAAGAATGTATCATAATCAAAGTTAGGAGAAAGTAACCAAATATGGAATGGGATCCTAATATGAAATACCGCCCTTTCTTTTGTTGTTACAGTAGAGCGTCAATAATCTGGAAGTAAAAAAACAGGACGATTGATAATCTGGATTAGATTTTTTTATATTGATCTTAGACTTACTGTACAATGCAGTATTTAAAAAAATTAAATATGTAAAATTTTATTAATAATTAATAGTTTTATTTATCAATTCCTTCTTTCTAAACATCACAGTGATTTATGTCCGATTGCTGCTAATATTTTGCGTTGAAGACACCCAAAAAGTATTTTGTTGGTTCATTTCGAAAATCCGGACACGTCAAAAATCTTGATGGGGTCCGGTCCCATTTAACCCGGATTATTGACACTACTGTATTCATATTTTTATACAATTATTATACTGTTAATTAATTTTTAAATTATGAGACTGTTACTAAGTTAAGCGAAAATGTATGACTGATTACAATTAATAATAAACGTATTTAATTTGTGAAACGCTAAATGACGGTATTCCATATTAAGATCCTATTCCATATTTGGTTACTTTCCTCTACTGTTAAAGTGATACGAGCATATTATTTTAAAGAGTAAACATAGGTATAATTTATATGGATGATTAATAATAGTATGACAACAGGGTACGTTGAAGCCGTTTCACTCGATAATGTATGTTAAGGAACGCTACACTGCGTATCGTTATCATACCACCGAAAACGTGGAACCGAGGCGGCATATAACCTTAGCAGTTGAAACTGCTTTAACAAATCAAAATAATAATAATAGTCAATCATAATGAAACAAACAATGAAAGTTAAAACAAATAGGATTTTCTTTAATTACATTAACACTTAATAAATTATATTAAATTAATAGAAATTATTATTTTTAATTATTGTAAATTATCCCTATGTTTACTTATAAAATAAATACTTTAATATATAGCTGTCAATCACTTCAACTGTAACTTTGGTAACGACACATCCATATGTATAATGATAAACAATCCCCCCGATTACATTAAGAGATCTCAATATTATAATTGAAAATAGTTACCTCCTATGTTGCCATGTAATACATAAAAATGGAAATGAAAAACTGTAGAAAGACGAAGTCTATACTATAATAGGTATTTCCTATTTATTTTGGTATTATTATGCACACAAATTCATGATACAGTCCAACAAAACCAACACAATAATAGCGTATTTCTACAGAATAATGGCAAATAATGCCGAACACAATACTTGTAATATTTTTTGTTAAGCGAAATACAAACTCAGTATTTTATTTTTATTTAGTTGGTATAACGATATCAAATAATAAATTATTCATTATAGGATATTGATTTTGCTCCAATGCCCCGATTTTGTTTTCATATTTTATTCATGTGTCAGATTATTTAAATTAACATACGTACGTTATTGTCACAGTGGGCCTAAATTAATGAAAAGTTACAAATATTGAATATACGAGCCCAGAATTAAGACTTTCAAAATAACTTTTAAAAAAATTGTTCTGATCTTATAAAATATAGATGATTGTAATCTTTTTGTATTTCAATGAAATTTACTATATCTCGTTAATTTAGTAAGACATCCTCAAAACCCTGATAGGCCTTCAAATAATCTACCACTATTAACGAATCGTTCCCAAATTCTAATCAATTCGTAACATAAACATAATACCTTTCTTATATTATATGTATGTGCAAGTGGTAAAAATAATAGAATTTTTTATAAATATGGTAAATTCAACTATTTTCCTTTGTATGATTTTAACTGGGCCAAATGATATGATTCTCGGCTTGTATATTGAATTATAGGTACCCTATCCCGTCGGAGTTTAATAGCATATTGTGTTATGTATATAGAATCCCCGAAAAACAACAGTAGCAGTTATATCAACATTCAATTTTGTAGTTTGATGCTTGAAAAAATGAACGTTTACAGATAAAATTGTACAATTTGACGTCATTATTATTGCTTATCTTAAATTAACAATTAGAAGAATACACTCGTGTATTCTATAGTACTATTTCCCTTATTCCTACATATATTTTCGACGTCAAGGGGAAGCAAATTCTCCTTGAAACGAGAAGACACTGAAAATTCTCGAATATTGGTACCTTACAATTTGTAACAAAATTAGTTCTGAAAATACAAATTAAGTATTAATACAGAACACGAAAATGGGTAGTCAAAAAGATTTTGGACTTTAACCTATATAAAAAATATTAATATATGTATTTATTGATAATGGAATGTCACCCATGTGTGAATATGAGAAAAAGAAACTTAGCAAAAGTCTTCAAAAAGTGTAATCGGTTTCGACCACTTAGTGGTCATTCTCAAACATAATCGTCGAGACTACATATGAAATAATACAAAATAGAATAAATAAGGTTTTGGAAGTAAGACGTGAGGATTTCTTTTTCTTCCCTTTTTCTATTTTATTTGTTGCTGTTACTAAAGAAGACCAGGGGGTGCTATTATATTTTTGAATAAATATACGAATAAAAATGATATATCCCTAAAAGAATGCTCGAAATACTTTAATCTTAATGTATCAGTAATGTCGTTCAGAATTATATCATGTATGTTCGAAATAATGAGGCTTTTTGTGTAGTTTTCAAATTACCCCCAGATTTTCATTTAGCTCCATTTCACCCCAATTTATGAATTCACTAATGGATTTCGAACGTGAAATTATATAAATACCTTTTGGATAATAAATGGCTTCAGGCAAACCGTATTATAGTTTAATCTCCTTATTTACTTTCAATAATACAAAGCCTCATTTTATCATTGGCATTGTTGTGTGAAATGAATTTGAATAAAGACAATAAGTACAACAGCATTCATAAAACACATCAAATTGAAAACAGTTTGACACGAGGTGGTGGCTAGGTAGAAAAGCATGGTCATTTGAAAACATTAATAATTTTGTTTGTGAAACGAGTGACAAGCTTTTTTTGGCTCTGAAATTCGGTGATAATGAACATTATGTACGTAGGTGTGCGCTCGTATATCGTAATACTGTCCAAATATTTTTCAAACTTACAGCAGTGCTTTACGTTATCTATTAGTGTTTATTTTGTAAAATTAATATTTATCATGATAATCTATAAACCACCGTATATTTACAAAAAAATTCTGTCCAAATTTTCAACATTTTTATTTCGGTAACGAAGATAAATACATGGAAAACACAATACACTGATATCATGTTAAGACATTGTTATCACGAAATGTATACGATTTTATAATATTTTTTAAATACAATACAGTATTATTCCATAACATATTCTTTAGGAATTAAAAGGTAATATGCTGGAATCGATTTTAGAAACTTCCAGGAATACATGCAACACTTAATACAATATCAATCATGTGCACGAACTTATAAACGTACTTATAGTTTTATATGGCCAATATATTAGCGAAATAAAAAGGTAAAGATGTGAAAAAGTTTCCACATACCTAGTACGAAACAACCGTAATCCCTGATTGAAATTTGATAACACACACGTATTATGTATAACTGTCAACAGTGAATAGTTTTGCAAGAAAACAAGTGCAGGAATGAATTACATACTTAAAACACTTAGAATTACATGGAAACTTTACATGTAACTGTCACGGCACACTTAGACAAGTCCAATTACACTTAAAACAGATCTAGTGGGATTTTTCTATTATCACAGAAGCAAGCACAACAAAACGATTAGACTGGCAAGAAAGCTAACCTAAATTTCTTCCACTACATCAGAGTTTTTCCGCGACTGTCGGCCACAACCGGAAATTAAAGTTAGCCGCACTACCGAGACAGGCAATAATCTAAATCTGAGAAGCGTCCATAGATCCCGCGGAGCACATGGGGCGAGCGCGACGGCGACGGCGGCGACAAGCACGAACGACTGACAGCTGAGCAACGCGTTGCGACGCTGCGGTAAACAGACGCGGCGCGAGGCGTCGGCGTCCGGCGGTCTGGCACGAACTGAACTGAGCTGAATTGAGCCGGGCATCCCGGCAAAACGTTGCGACCGCGCACTGGCGCCCCGACGCCTCCGACGCCGCCGTCACCGCCGCACGCGCCGTGCCGACGCTCTTCGCCGAAAGGTTGGTTGTGTGTGGAACGCTGTATCGACAGCATGCTCCGTGATCATTACCTGCTATAATTGTACGACCTAACGGCTGATTGCAATTTTTCGCAAGTTGTTAAAGGAAATTACGCTCCTCTCTGTTTTGTTTTCGTTTTTGTCCCTCCAAATCCGATGCAACTGAACTTCGTACAAGCGCCCTTTTATCATTGCCATTAACCTTAGTTAATAAGGACAATGTCCATTTCAATTTGTACCACTAATGGAACATTTAAACACTTCGTGATAATACATCACGAGTTCCATCGTTTGATTCCTGCAGTAGGCGACTCCACCACATTTCGTTAGATGGTACCTCTTCCGCTTACATCTTTGAAGGTCTTGACTTAGAAACATATAATTTAACAAGATCTTAGAAAGCAGATTGCAGCATCCGAAATGAGTGAATGGTCTGATGATATATTTTATCTATTTATTTTCCATTCATACTGATATCAGAAATTAACCTTAATTAATAATGGCAATGTGCATTTAAATTTGTTACAGTAATATAACGTTTAAACATAGTAATATGTCTATAGACTTTGTCATCATAATACATCAGGAGTTTCCTTGTTCAATTCCTATCGTTGGCGACTCCACCACATTTCGTTAATCTCTATGGTTTCTCATCCACTTACATATTTGAATATTATGACTTGATTATACGATTAGGTAAATAGCCTGATGATATGTATAAAATATTTACTATTTACTACATGTTTGTGTACCTACAAACTTGTAGAAAAAGTAATCAATCGTTTAAAATTCCTACGAAATTGGAGCAACCACGCAATAGTAGATTTGTTCACACATTCAAGAATATTAAAATAAAACCAGTCAATTATTTCTTAAATAAATTGACGTATTTCTTATGTTTCTTCTTCAAATTTATAGATGAAATTATCCAAAATTGTGATCCAAAGCTTAAGCAAGTAACATTTAGGGTACAGAAACATAAGACCAATACAAATATCAGAATGTACATTTGCTGACGACTTAGTGACCAGGGACTAATGATAAAGTGCAACGCAATTTAAATATATGGAATGAAGCGATTGAGAAATTAATATGATATGGAAACTAATGCTAAAAAAATTATAGTAGTGGGAAATAAATATTAGGAAAACTGACTATTAATAACAAGAAAATAGGACAAGTGAATAAGTTTCAATATCTTAAAACGATAATAGAAAATAATGGTAAACAGGTTATTGTCATACATGAAACATTAGACAAAATGATATAGGGAAAAAGAAATCAGTACAGAAACAAAAGTAACAGTATATACGTAACAATATACAGATCTACATTGTCTTACGATTGCGGGTTATGGGTACTGTCTTAATGAATATAAAGCAAAATTCAGGCGCAGAAAATGTTCTAAGAAAACTATAAGGAATAAAAAAGTTGCACAGAATAAGAAACAAAATAATAAGAGAACAACTGTTTCAAGAAAAATAAACTGTCTAAATAAATAGACAATAAATTGTCAATGTTTCATAAAATTCGGTCTCAGAATAATAACGTAAGTTATTAAGTTTCAGAGATCGGACAATCCAATCAATCGATAACTACGGACGCGTTTCGTTATTAGTGGAACTCATCAGCGTAGTGCAACCCGCCAATTGCTTAGAGAATGAGATCTAAGAACAACTGTAATGCAAGACTATACTAGACTTCATAAAAACAAGACAACTAGCATAGTGGGGCCATAAAATAATAATGAATGAATCGAGACTAGTACGGCAAATTTGGATGACAAAGGTGAAAGAAAAGAGAGATCGTGGAAGACCAAAAGACAACTGAGATACCATCATAAACTAGACTCGAAAGAAGAGGAACGTTATACTACAGGATGCTCGAAGGCTGGCGATGAATAAGAAAGGAGAAATTAGAGCACAATTAAGAGACTTTTAATACCCTACACCTTGTCTTTATATTATTACTTAACATACTATTCATTACTTAGCTGTTTTGTTATTAGATTTTCCATTCTCATTATATTTTCATTATTGAGGAATGACATATGTTATTTTAGTAAATTAAATTTTTAAAATTGTGCTACTAGAAGCATGGGGGAAAATGGGGATTTTTTTATTATTTATATAGTGTATGGTAAATTCAAATGTAATTATGTTCACATTCAAAAACATGAACATACCGAGCGGTAAAATAAATATAAATCAGTTTTTTTAATGTATAAAATTATTTTATGCCTACCTATTCATGTCTGTTATTTTAAAAATAATATTCAACAAAATTTTACTCATTCAGAGAAAAATAATAAAATATAAAAACAATTTTATATTTACTACATACCAAATTAAATATTCAATTTATTAGTGTTTGCAAATTAATACAGTTTACAGTTATTATTTAATTTTTTGCAGCAATTTAAATAAAATCACTCTATAATTTTTTCATAATTACAGATAATTTTTCCTGTTTATAAAAACTTTCATCTAAAGAAGAATTTGTATTCTTCATTATAATATATTGTGCAACAAGTTCAGAATGTTCCGTACTATAGGCAAGGTGTGAGATTTTCAGAAGTATAAGAAATCTCTATAGTCGACCATGCTTCCAATTTCATAGAAGAACGGAAGTCAAACATATATTATTTCCACTGCAGTCTGCGGAGAAGTGAAAAAACAAGGTAATGGTCCTAAGGGGTTCCTGTAATGGTGAATATGGAATAAAAACTTTTGGGAATTGCGTCTCTCAGCAGACGGGGACCAGGACGGATATGCGTAAAGCGAAGAAGAAACCCGTGTGTGTATAACAATGACAACGGCTCAGATTGGATACATGCGTGATTTCTACATTAAAGTATTCACTATTCACTCTGTTTTCCTTTCGTATTTTTCTTTTATACAGTAAATTCTTTTCGGTGAGATACAGTAAGGGATAATTTAAATATTCATGTGTATTAAAATGACTCAGACAGACCCATGTGTTGAAGTTTACTTCATCAACATTTAAAATTCGCGTTGTTTCTTATAGTCAATATACTTATGTTACGGCATTGTAAAAATACTTGTGTAGCATTACTAACCCTGGAATGCTACACTGGGATCTAAGAAATCCCACGATTCTCATCGAATTTTCCAAATGCGCCGCAATCGAATAACTTCGATGCTACCTCCGTGTAAATTCAGTATCTCTAATCCTAGACAAATATTCAATGTAAAATACCTATGTGTTTGTTCTCATAGTCCAAAAAATAAAATAGTATATTACGTACCGTGAACTGTAAGTGATAGTTTTTAGGTCGAGAATGTAGTTTGGGATGTCGAGACCCGTAGGGTCGAGATTTCCTAAACATTCGAGACCTAAAAAATCACTTACAGTTCGAGGTTAGTAAGATATTTTTTGCAATACCTGCGTAATTATAAGAAAAGGACAAATAGGTATCAAAATTAACAGCTGTCAGATTGAGGTTAAAAATAAAATTTGAATGATATATATTTACTTACCATCCACCATGAACGGTAAGTTTCACTTACCATCCACCGTGGACGGTAAGTAAATGATGTAACCATGAAAACCAATTGTGCAATAAAAGTTCCACTTACTGTGTTTAAATTTTGTTATTAATGGGTAACTTACTGAACAGGTATTGCAAAAAAATAGTTATGGCATAGTTCTTATTGTTCAATAAAATATATGGTTCATACAGTTTATTAATTGTTATTAATGTTTTTCTATAAACCTAAACAAATATTGCTTAGTTAAAATCCCTAGAAAAATTACATCCGGTTATTGGAAAGTAGTTTTTCTTTTCTTAGGGTTTCCCAGACCCCAGGGTAACGTTTGAGCAACAGTGAACGAAGTGTTCAGGGTTAATGCTGCTTTTCTCGCCAAAACAACAATATTTCTTAATAATATTTTTAGCATTTTTGTTACCATATAACAAGTGGTTTTGGTATTTCATAAAATTTTGATCCAGTAGCAAAAGTAATGAAACAATTGTTCATGACAAATAACAGTTGTCTTCTTTTCAAATAAAGACAACAACAATTAAGTCGATTAATAATTGCTATTACAATTGTTGTAATATGTAAACATGCCCTTCAAATTCAATTGAAGCATTTTCCGAATCCTCGCCTATTTATACATGTTCTTCAACATCTACGAGATCTCGGATCTTTTAAACCTGCAGTTCAAGATTGGGGAAGAACATGTTCTGATCTCATAGCGAATATTGAATTTAGAGAGTAGCACTACAATGGACAGTGTACCATATAACAATTTCGAAAATTATAAAGAGCAACAACTACGCCTTTTTCTTACCAACTTGCTAAGCGGACTGTACGACAAAGATAGGTTGCCCACATATGGTCTTTCTCTATCTGTTAACATTTTCATCGTCAGTGAGCCTTCCATTATTACTATTGTATGCAGGTATCAGTATCTAATTATGAAAACGTCAAATGTCAAAAAAATCAAACATTTAACGTCAATCAGGGAAAATGAATTTCAACGTTTAAAGCAACTAATTCATTTCATATGTTTTAGAATTAAAGGCAGGTGGGTAGATGGAATATTTTTTTCATTCACTCTGAAAAATACTCGCTGCAATCTATCCACACAACCGGCTGAAATGGACTGTCATGTAGAAATGTAGGGCATTTATTTACCATGTTTAAAAATCATGACAGCTTGGAATAATTTCAAATAATAAGTGAATAATGATGCAACGATGCATGAAGTATTATTTTGCGTTTCACAGCATGCTTACAGTTATGAATATGTTACTTGAACATTTTTTATTATTTCATTACCTACGTTTCATTTTACGAGCAACAATTGTATTTTTGCATTCAAATGCAAATGCATCGCGAGTATATTACAATATTCCTTTCTGGTTTATGTATTTTTATCATCTGTTTGTTTATTGAAAGTAACTCAATTAATAATTGATGGTTTGTTTTAATTAATATTGATTTCTTTCTATTTTACAACTCTTCATAATATTAAATTTGTTCATATGCCAAATTTCACTTAAAATTTGACAATTTTTTTTATTGTGTTTCTTTATTATATACGCCGTAAGAAGCATTATACTGTAGAGCGCATTGTCGTATCTTAAATATTTTTTGAGATATGATGATTTTTTATGTTTTTCAAATTGCAAATTTGAGAGGGTAAAACTCAAAAACTATACAAGATATCGAAAAATTCTCTTCAGTTTTGTATGTTTCACGCATTTTATGACAAATTAGCAAATTTTTTAATTTTTGGAATTTTTTCAAAAAATTTTGATTAACTATATTTTGAAAAAAATGCAAAATATTGAATTAAAACATACACCATTGTATTTAGCTCGTAAAAATACATAAGTATGCAAAATTTCAGACAAATTGAACAACGGGTTGAAAAGTTAGAGCAAAAAGTCTGAAAATAGCCAAAATCGGCCCAGACGTCAAGGGGTACCCCTTGAAGTTTTGGGCGTAAAACGCGATTTTAAGACTTTTTGCTCTAACTTTTCAACCCGTTGTTCAATTTGTCTGAAATTTTGCATACTTATGTATTTTGATGAGCTGAATCGATTGATTAATACCGCAAGTTTGTATCTTTTATATTTGTCGAGTTTTCGTCGATCGAAATTTTGAAAAAAAATTCGAAAATTTTCAAAAATTTCAAAATTTCCTGATTTATTATAAAACGCATAAACAGTACAAAACTGGAGTGAATTTGTAATATCTTGTACAATTTTTGAGTTACAGCCTCTCAAAATCTCACTTTGAAATGTACCAAAAATCGTCATATCTCAACAAATATAAAAGATATGGCGATGCGCTCTACGGCGTTGGGTTTCTTATGCCTTATAATATAAAGAAATATAATAATAAAATATTTCAAATTTTAAGTGAATTTTGGTAAAATTCACGACATTAGGGAATTTATAATTTATCGATATTATGTTGACAACGTACAAGAGAAAAGATACTTAGTATTAAATTAAAGACAGTGCAACCATAAAGAAATACGCAAAAAATATTATATAATAGTACATTGTGCTACAAGTGCAGAAAGTTATCTATTTCACGCGAGTTGTGAGAGTTTTAGCACGACACGAAATCGAGTGCTGAAATCACACGAACGTGAAATAGGTTATTCTACACGAGTTACATACTACACTTTCTCTACCTATCACACTTTTGTTTTGTCAAGATTTAATAATAAAAATTCTTCATAAACAAGAAATGACATCTCACACTCAAACTATTTGACGTTTATGTTTATGCGCAGATGTGTGCAGTGTTACCAACTATAAATCTATAGATTGTAATATAAAAACTAATGACACATTGGATGAAAAAACTGATATTGTATTTTCTTTGTAATCTTCATATTGAAAACGAAGATTTATATAAACTCTGAAATAATTATTAATTATTATATGATATATAAATGTTATTATTCTTGACATATTAATAATAATAATAATAATTTTTATTTGGCATAATACATATTGAAATACATAGTACATGCCGAGTCATTACATTATATTAGATATACATAAAAGAAATTTAATTTTGAGCAGAAATATAACATATAAATATACTATTAATATCACACATTATTATATTATTAGTAAGTTGGTTTTAGTTTGACTAGTTTCACGTCTATCATTTAGTGACTAGTTGTTTTTCACTGTTGGCAACGCTGCTGCTAATGGCGATCGCAAGTGACAAGTACAGTAAACATTTGTTTGTGTTTTTCAGTGAATTTTGTGTGGTCTTAGAAAAAGTATAGTACATAACTCGAGTTGTAAACTCACTACTACGCGGCTCGAGCGTAAGTTTTTTCACTTCGTGTGAATTTCCTTGTTACAACATAATATACTATTAAAAATAGTAAAGGTTGATGTGTTTACTAAATGACGGCGTGTACAGCAGAGAGGGTTTGTTATATGTGCAGCAAAATACACAGAGCAGAGCCTGAATTCTAGTATGTACGGAATTGTTTTGATTTGCGTGCGTAATTATTTACGGGCAATCATTAGGGAAAGATCATCCGGCTTGCGCTGCCGCTGCCGCAAGTCCATCGCTGTCGAGAGCTGAAATGAGGAAAACACTTGAATCCAGGCCATTCTGTTCGCTATTATCACAACGCCGCACAGCGAACCGAACGTATGTAACAAATTCTGTAGCGAACACGCGATAAAGGGGTAGATAATCCTCAGGCATCCTAAATCAAATCACCGAGCAAGTATGTAAAATCTCCATTAATCTGGCTGGGGTTTCTGCACTGGCCACCGTATAATGTAGTCCAGGACCTACGTACAAACGCACACATTCAACATACACTGACGTTCGCATGCTCCCTATAGTTCACTCACTATTTACTACCCTGCAATATAGATATTACCTACAAGCATGGAATTGTTTACCTCATATTTATGTATTTTTATTCTTACTGCTGTTGAGAGAATACTGCAATATATATGATGTTTATCATAATGTTTATGATCTTAATATACTCAATATAAATGCAAATACATACATAATTTGTGATCAAAATTTGGGGTTGAATAAAACGAGAGATGAATACTTGGCTTAGGCCACTGATTTCTATATAACACTAGATTGGACATATTCCATATTCTGCCATCTGGGAGCGTTCCCAACTGAACGGGTGAAATTAAGGTTTTGTGAGGTTTTGAGCGGAAAATTCAAATCATTCTAATGAAATATTTATTGTATAAGTGTGCGATCTGACCTCTCTTCAGGTTATACCAATCATCTAATATTCTTCGCTCTCTTTACACCGCATTTGCCACCACCTCTCTTCAGGTCATACCATCTTTTTAAATATTTAAGTGCCACAAAACCTCAATTTTGATCATCAATTGGGAAAGTACCGTAGCAGTTTAAGCCCAATCTAGTGTTATATATAAGTTAGTGGGCAAGGCCAACAAACACCGATGTTTTGATTGGAGGAAGGTACAAACCTGTGCAAAATTTAGACACAGGCAAGTAAGAGTGTAAGTATGAAAAGAAACTAAGAAAGGACACTATGGAAAAGGTTGGCATATATTTGTTAGGTAGAAAAGAAGAAAGAAAGCAGGACAACAATGAGAAGTAAAAAAGACTAAATTTTATGAAAGTAATGGACATTCAACTGCAGATATAGGAAGACAAATAAATGAATAGATGGCTATTTGCACATTTTGGGTATGCTTTTACCAGTCCACAAAAAAACTATTAAATTAAATTTAAGAGATATCATTGTGCCTATCCATCCTAGGAACATAACTGCCGTGGTTGGAAGTTCCGAAAGAACATACAGTCTACAAAGATGTATAGGAATGAATTTAAAATGGCAACCATTAGCCGTGGAAGTCGAACTTATGAACTCATAAACTACAGTTACCGCAAAGCTATTTATGATATTTATATACACATACAAGGAATTAAATACAATACATGGTAGGAGAGTGAGGATCATAGTAGTTGTTTTTCCGTACGGAAAATTCATTTGGTGAAATGTCACAAACAACAATAAACAATAATTTATTATATTGCTTGTTATAATTTACGAACAATTATGTAATAACAAAATTAACCCTATTGATGAACACATGCATAGAAGTGAAATGATTATTGAACCTGTTACAAATTAAAAGCGATTTCAAAATTGTATTGAAACGACGGGGTAAATATTACACATTATCTGGATATTTGAGCAATGGCAACAACCGAATCGGTATCATTTGAATGAGCAGAAATATAAACACAGCACTAATTCAATTGATATACATGTTATTCATTTTAATTCCAGTGTAAAAGAAGCAAATGACCTGGTATTATATGTAGAGGTTGAAATAGATAATTTGCGAAATAAACAGTGTAATAATGAGAAGGGTGGTATTGATTGATTGAAAGTTTCCGGGTAGGACTATAGCATGTGAAATGAAGCAAGGGCAGAGTGGCGCTGGAAGGAAGGGCGTCATGCGGCCGGACATCGGAGACAGGTCGTATAAGGGAACACAACCTCGCAACCAGCAAGCAGCGAGCGACCAGAGTGGAGGTTCGGATGTGGGTGTTGGTAATCCTGAAGGAGAGCCCACTGTTTACACTAGCACCCTCGCATAAGTTATTCGTCGCGGTCCCGGAGATCGGCTAGCTGCTTCAGCCCGGACCCTGGACAGTCGTGATTTCCACGAGGTATAAATGATCCTCCATTTCCGAACGAGTAGCACTTCGTCCCGCATCACAGTTGCCTGTGCAAACAAAGGAGTGTGCGGCCGCCAAACTGTGCCAAATCAATTATCGACATGATTCATTTACTAATTTCTCATAACATACTCGTTTGAAACACACGACATACGCTACGGACCAAAAATGTCACTTGCTGGCTCATATACAGAATAACTCAGGAAGAGATGCAAAATATATTTGTTCGTCTTTGAAACCGGCCAACTTACACTTCAGGTTTTCAACTTATAACATTTTATTTTTTTACACTGTTTAACGAAGTTTTTATGACGGATATTTTATATAACTGTTGGCTTTTGTACATTTTTTCACTATCCCTAAAGAAGGCTCAAGTGTGAGCCAAAACGTCGAACTTGTGAATAATTGACTGAATTTCGAGTACTTTTTACCTCTATTAATTATGTTTTGTAAGTCTTTTTTTTCTTGCTCATATGTGCACAAATCCATTCAAAATTATTAACAGTCAATGTCATGTTTCCAATACTTACGAATATACAATGCACAAGGTGAAAAGGGAATGATCATATACAGTTTCGTATATAGGACATTACATCTTAAAGTTGGTAACCGTATTTTCCTGTATACATTTATGGTAAAGTCCAAAATACCGACATTATCAAAAATACGTGGAGAATAATGGATATTATACGAAAAATTGCACTATTACCGACCTCATCCATATAATCCCAATATTATCCATTATTTTCAGAGTAATGGTTAATTAATATCTTATGTTAATTTACCAATAGAATTTATGATATAATATGAAGTATAAAACTCAAAAGAACAAGTGTTGCCATTCGCAATAAAACTCCCTTAAAAAGATGAAGATAAACTAACTTCCTGCTACAATATGGAGGGAAACTAAAGTTTATAAACCATGGCGTGTGTGACTCCAAAAATAAATCCAAAATCTTTAATTTACAGGAGTATTTTACATCCAGGATTACAGATATATCCATGTACAATAAGGTCATGAAAGGAGCTCCCATACATGTATATGAAAACAGATATATGTTGTTAGACAACTTAAAAAATCTAGTCAACAAGTAATTGAATATTGTTTGTAATCATTCATTACATACATTCAATATTATGAATATGGTTGAAAAATAATTTCATTATAGTCCGTGGAAGTGCGTTAGGTGCAGATTTATAAAAAAAGTATTGTGATCCCAATGAGACAGTAAATCTTATAAATATCTACCGAAAAATTATCATTTATCTAAGAGTACAGTGCAATACATAGATGAGGTAATAATTTAGACTTGTATAGCGGCAATAACAGAGTGAAAAAATACTAATTTGAAAACCAATTGATCTAGAGCTAGAATAAATATATCTATACCCGTAGCTATCATACTCGTAGTTTCCGTTTCCGTGATCGGTAGTAACCCAAAGCCCGATAGCAAGCAATTCAACCTATCGTAGAATGAAAATAGTTACAATAAAATAACTTTAGTGTTAATAAACCAGCGTACTCTATCTTTAGATACCATGACAATTAAAAATTGAAATTTATGTTGCAGTATATCACATTATTACTTCCACATAAGTGGATAGCGTGATGCAGTGCGTTAAATACTGCTTCCGCCAATATCTCAAGTTTCTCGACGTCCGTTTGTCTTAACAAACGTTCAATAAATATTGCTTTCAATGAACCTCGTATATAATGTAAATCGTTGCGAGCAAATACCTTGCAGTACAGTGGCGCACGCCAAATAGGGGTACAACAACGATAAGATTATTTATTTTTTTATACGTTGCACAATAAGAAACAAGTAATTTCCAATTTCAGTAAAAAAAAAAAAGTAGGTGGCACTGCGAACAAAGCCAGTTTCACACTCATTCATTCTATTAAAAATTGTCTTAAACTTACCTCAAAAAGAAAACAAATTATCAAAGTAAAAAAAGAAACACATCGGGTTTAGTCCTTTCTAGATCATTAACAATCCAATGTTTACTGGTATTAACCCACCCTTACTGTCAACCAATCAGATTCAAGGATTCCAGTATTATAGCTCTTCTTGCCCAACACTTTGTTTCCTAATCTGGAATGAGCTATTGTGGCAATTGTAGTTTTGGTAAATGGTGGTAATACATTGGACTGTAAATCATATGATCCTCAGTTCGAATTACACAGATTTTAACTTTACCTGTTTGGATACCCTCCAACTCTTTGGGAGTCGCCATGCACTTGACGCACCAAAATTTATGACTTATCAAGTTCTGTGGAAATAGCGTGCCACATCCATAATGAGAGCATGGTGTTATATTTATTTAACAATATTTAAATTACACAAATTAGTGTTCTTTTATAATTCCACCCCCTATTTATATTCTAGAGTGCACCACTGTTCCAGAATTACCTTCTCCCTACGATACAGGTAATCCAAAGCATATTTATTAAAGGTAATGCCATTGTTTATATACATTAGCCTATTATTACCTATTGATTTCTCATTTTTTTCTTTTGCTATACATATCTAGTCCATAGCCACGTCATGCAGAATATACCTAAGTGTACAGTAAAACTATACAAGTACGTTCTAATTTACTAACTGGCCTTAAGGTAACTAGCGTTTATGTAGTTGAAAATAATCCATGTTTTTGTTTTGTACTAATGGTATCATTTGAGAACGCTGGGATTTATGATAAAAAATCAGTTCCCAGTTTGATTAAAAAATCAACCTCTACTAGTATCTAGGCCACATGCGGAACACTATGAACTGAAAAGTAACGAATTTTTATTGTATTTTATCTGTCTAAGTTGTACTTATTTATTAATGTATTCATTATTTATTTACTGACGAGGAGATTCATCTATGTTTACTTTTATATTTATTGTTTTTAAAATGTTCTGTAATACATACATACATAACGTCACGCTATGTCCCACTTAGTGGGGTAGCACGAATCCAGAAACACAGTCAACCAACAATCAATCTCCTCCAAACATTCCTATCCTGATACACCACTTTCGTCTCGTCCACATTCATAGTGCGATTCATACATGCTCGTTTATTCTTCATTCGTTCACGCAACAAACCATCAATCATGCCCAACCAGTTATTCATCGTTCACCTTCAATCTTACCCTCACCAACCTTTCATTCGACATTCGTTCAACATGTCCAAAAAGAGTCTTTATTATTCAACAGCTAAGAATTATGATAGTGATAATGATAATGTAATTAATATTATTTTCATTATGCTGTGTAATAAAAATATTGTGTATCGGGTGTTGTTTGTTGGTTTAGTAAGAGTAAGAGGAAATGGATCGAATTTCCCATTACCCAGATCTGTGTGGATACAAGAGGGAAGCCAGGCGGATGGCGGCTGGCGGCGCCACTGAGCAAACAGCCTGGCACTGCAACTGGCAACATCATCACCTTTCATTAATGCCTTGATCTATAGGGCTTGCAATCCCATCTTATAGCTGGGTACACACACGATATGTGAAAGTAAACAGTCCCCGAACTATGCGGAGTTCCACTGCCGCTTGCTCGTCGTTATACCAGGTTCCGTTCTGCTACTCGTTACCCGCTGCTCGTCCGGAATTAATGAACATGCCCTGAAGTTAATTACAAACTGGGACTAATTGAAAAACGTGTGCGGAAAAAATGCTGCTTTCGTATTCGTCTAACATTCGGAATTTATCATACGGAGACCCAGTCTGGAATAGTAACGGCCGCTACCGCTGCAAATGTGACGCGGGGCACTTTCTGACCTACAAAGTTAACCTTATTTGTCAATAGCAGCATTCGATTTACTTGCTCTTTTCAAACAATCAACAAATATTATGAGGGATTAATGCCTAGTGGTAATTTTCACATACGTCTTTAACTCGGTAGTATAACAATAACTATTAGTTTAACTAATAACATCAGAGAAAAATAAATACACAGCCTTATACAGCAACAAAGGGAACATAATTGTACGATTGGTATAATAAAATGAATAGGGGGATGTGGCATATTCTTAAATGGAAAGGGGTTGTAGTAGTTGCTAGACTAATGTAAAGCTAGGAAGGCCGGTCCAGAATGTATTATATTTCCCTACTGGTGTTCACAGCGAGAACCGTTGTAATGAAAGTTTAAAATAAATATGAATTTATAATAAATAAATAAATGAGTTATATTTTTTGTAGGGTTTGAATAATAATGATAAAAATGATTGAGTTTGTGGCAAAATTCGGCTGCGATATTTTCTGTAAACCTACATAAATCTTTATGCAAATTAAAGTAGAATTCCCAAAATATGAAATTATAATTACGCAAACCACAGAAATTTCCCTTGGGCGTTTCTCTTTATACTCAGCTAAAAGTCAAAAGCAATGCGTAGCGTATAAAATGACACTCTTAATTTTTTAGAATGTTTTAATTTCCATGTTGGTTTTTTTTGACAAAAATACAAACGTTCGTGCGGAAGCTTAGTTTATTTTTAAACTAATAACTTGCTCTGTTTTTATTCTGCAAGTAAATAAACTGACATTGCAATCATTCATTACTTACACGCAAGAAAAATGTTTCGTTCCGTAATATTTTATGGAAATTGGACCACTGAGGAATAACCTACATGCTAGTAATTATACGGTTTCGTTTTGTTGTTACTCCGACAAGCACTTCTCAATTTCTTCCAGGCCCGAAATATTATAGAAAATTTTGTGAGTTGTTCTTGACAGTACACTTGGAATGGAATGGAAATAATAATGGGTACACTAGCCTTATGGTTACTATTATGTTTATTTAATCATAAAGGTCTGACGTTTCGGCCCTAATTGAAGCCTTCTTCAGAGACCAAATGATATCACATAATATAGTCAATATTACATCCACAAGATATATCATTTTTTGGGAACTAGATATTCAGTACCACAATGGCCAAACAGATGAAAAAAATCTTAAAAGAACCTTGACCTAGCAAGGAGACTGACAGCAATGACATATTTTAGATGTAATATTGACTATATTATGTGATATCATTTGGTCTCTGAAGAAGGCTCTAATTAGGGCCGAAACGTTAAACTTTTATGATTAAATAAACATAATAGTAACCATAAGGCTGGTGTACCTATTACTATTTCCATTCCATTATAGAAAATATACTTTGCCTCATGAATCACCTTTTGATAAAATTAAATATTTTCCTAACCCCGAAATGAAGCGAAATTCTTTCCTACCTAAATATTATATATTTTTCTGAATATGCAAATGAAATAACTTTTCAGTTTGATAGTAAATGTCTGAATGCAAGTTGAAAGGATTTCAAGTTTGAATCAATAATAAGCTGTATCTGGCAAGACTAGTGCATTATTCCATTCAAGTTTTTTTTGTTCCGGATGACCTGCTCCGATTTAGCTAGGCCTGACAGTCGCTTCTCGGGATTTCAGATGACATTTGCAGAGCGCATAGTGTACGAGAAGTCACCGTAGTTCCATTTAAGAGGTTTATTGAAAATAAAAGGCTTAAAAAGAAATAGAATATTTACAGAAAATACAAGAATAGCCAATAGTGAATTGATTAGAAGTAAATATGAATATTTTTAATTTAATCAAATATAAGAGTATTTAAAATTTTATTTATTCAACTATTAGAACCAGAGCAGATTTCCTCTGTAATAATTTTTTTTCCAAAGACTGCTACAGAAAGTTAACTTTCGCGCTTGCTAGAATCAACGTAAAATTGATGTTTTCTGAAGAATTTTATTTAATAATTCATCACCATGGATACGAAGAAACGTAACAGCTACAACAATCAATGATAGGAAAGTGATACATGTGTTTAGTTTAATAAAATTAGAGCTATGTTTTTTTTTTCTTTTATAATAATTTGTTCGAAAAATAATTTGTATAATTTGAACGCAAAGTATTTACATCGCTCAAACACGAATATTGAAACGTGAGCCGCAAGTTTACGCTTTACGCTCTATATACAAATAACTATTTCCCGAAATGTGTAATGTCATTTGATTTATATAAATATAATGTATACACCACTCAGATGTGAATGTAGTATTAAGAGGAAAGCAGGCAAATAAAATAAAATGAAAACTATGCATTAAGAAGAAATAAGAAAACGAACGGCAACCTTATTTTAAATAACTTGTACATGTAGAACATTTCTGTAAATAGGTACAGAAATAACTACGTTACACAGCTTAGTTAATGAGAACGTGAAGGCATTTGCACCAATTACAGGTAAGATGAATGGAAATATATAAAAAACAAAAAGGAAAACGTTTAGATGTAATGTCTTTTTCACAAACTCGTTAGCTTCCTCTTTAAGAATTTAACCTAAACAAGAAACTGTTTATGTGTCTATAGAAATATAGCGTATTAGTTCTATGCATTACTACATTCAATTTGTCTAATCGTATTGATTTCGTTTACTACACCTATACAATTATAGCGCTTAATAATTATTAATGATAATACTTCCCCTATTGCTTGGTTATTAACCCAAATCCTTCATGCAACATGGACACATATATTATTCGATGTTACTTAGTAGAATATTTAATCGGATTTAGAAAAACAATTTTAATAAATAAATTTTTATTTATTCATTTAATTGTATTACCCTTTATTAGTTACAAATGGAATTTGTCATCATAAATTAGATGTAAGAAAAAATTCAAATGGTTCTTTCATACAGAAAATTTAACCTTAATATTTTTAATATGGAAAATATAACTTTAGGTACACAGTTGTTTTTATTATTGATACTCCTGTCATCAATTTGTCAACAATGGTTGTTGATGTAAAACAATTGTTGACAGAAGTATCAATAAAAAAAGAACAATAACTTGTTTTATTCAACAGCCTACCTAATGTTATATTTTACATATAAAATATGTTTCCTTATGCTTTGTTACTTTTATTTTAATTTTAGGTCTAGAAATATGTTCTATCGTGGAAAAGGGAAAACTTTGGGCTAGCCATTTCAATAAGAAAATTTAACTTTCATTCCCCCTAATAATTAAATTTTACTAATCTTACAATTATATTACCCTCCTTGCTATATACGTTTATGGTTTTTTCTCTAAAGTTATTAGTTACTCAGCAAAACAGACTGGTTGCTTTAAAAACTCACCCTATATAGTTTGAAAAATCTTATTATAAATAATTAAATTATGATAACAAATTAATTTAAATTGACATTTTATCTAAAACAGTATGGAAATGTATATAGCTAGTATTCATTCATGACAGAAAAATAAATGTATTTTAGCTAAAAGCCACGATAGAGAAAATTAACAACTATTAATGTGTATATACGTACAAGACGCTAAAATAGATGTGAAATACTTGTAAGTATATTAAATTATAAAATCTTTTCGTTTACAAAATATGTTAAAAATGAACAATGGCATTTCATAATATAGTAACAGTTAACATCCAAGACCAAATTACAACTAAATGTTCTCGCCTCCTACTTTGATTGGAGGATGTAATTTGACAAAACTATAAATTCAATTAAATTATTTATCGAAATATGCTATTCTTAGAGCGCCACTCTCAATGATGAGTAAATGGTGTGATGATAAACTTAATTACATTACCAAGTGAAATGCTGGCATTGTTTAGTGTATTATCTAGCCATAAGTTAACAGCGATATATTAATTGCAATCAATTAATCCAACGTAAATTAGTACCGCGCTAAAATATTTATTAGAGTGGTAACAAAAAGGCCGTTAATCCAGCAGATAACGCGATGGATAAAATGGTTTGTTGTTAGCGATGATGAAACACCAGTGATAAAATAGTGAACGAGCCTTTAAAGTAAGTACAAAAGGCTGATAGCTCTAGACATAGCAAATTGATATTGCAACCTGTGCGACATTGGCGGAGGCGCGCGACGTGGCGGAGGGTGGATTTCGCAACGAAGAACCTGCAAAGAATCTATAGTAGCTTCAAACGCTCTCGTCCACAAGGGTCATTGTCGCCAGATGTCCACTCCAGCCGCGGGCCTTCCGTAAAGATCACATAAAGCTGAAAATTGTCACGCTGTCAATTTGTCCACTGGACTGATAAAAGGATTCTCTTTGTTCATATGATAACTAGTGGCATTTCCGTTGGAATCAATAGACGTTTGATTTTTATATCGCCGTCGTTTACATTTCTATATCTCACACTGATTCTTGATCCATTTGACCCTGTCGCCATCCATTGTCCACTGCTACAATTCAAACACTAAAATACCCTAACCTTTTTGGACCCTAACAGGCACCCTTCTTCATTTTTAAAATAGTTTCAATTTATATGAGGTTCAGATAATATGCAATATTTAATTTCCTGCCATTAATTTATTACTGTGAACGCCATTTTTACGTAGTATTGTTACAGATAAAATACCCTAAAATATTATCATTTAACCCAATTAAGACTTTTAGACATTTTCATCGTTGGTCAGCGTTCCAGTATTTCAGCGGAAACAGTATGGTGATATCCTGATATCCACAGCAATACATAATGACAAGAAGTAATGTTGCTTTTTTGTTGAAACTCACGATTTCTCTTGGTTGTACGAAGCAAAACAAAAATTGATTTTCGAAACCTTCACCAATTATAAAAAATATTACATTATATGGAAAGAACAATCCTTTCTGCATGTTCAAAGATAAAGTAGAAGAGGCAATTGTAATTGCTTCCATTATTCTTTTCAATACATAAATCTTCTTAAAAAATTCATTGGTACATTAAAATATCTATTGTGTTGTTTAGAGAGTAGCATTAATGTGGAAAAATAATGATCAGGGATACTGTTAACAGATCTTTATTTTCTACAACGCCGACATTTCGACACCACTTGCGTCTTCTTCGCACTAGTAATATGAGACGTGTCTTTGTGAAGATATTTCTGTTTCTACAGAATTTTAACATTCAATTGCATTATTTGTATGTATTTTTAGCTTTATCACATACTTTTTTCTACTAGCCTTGAAGAAGACACAAATGGTGTCGAAACGTGGGCTTTGTAGAAAATAAAGATCTTTTGACTCTATCCCCAATCATTATTTTTCCACACATCACTTCTCCCGTCAAACAATAATCTCTCTCATCATCATCATCATCATCTTAGTAGCATTAATGTTTGAAAACTTCCGTAGTTTTTCTTATAAAGTATAAAGGTCGTGTTAATAATCATTAACTGTAAATTTATATGAAATGGCAATAAATTGCGAAGATATACACCGCCTTTCATGGTGACAGTTGTAGGTATAAATTTCCTAACATTTCGTGCGCAATAAAGTTAGACACTGGAAGTTTATAAAATATTAAAATAAGAACTGTAAATTTATTCGTACCAGTATATCAATAACCGTTTATTCATAAGCAGGTAGCAGGTGAGGTTGGCGCGTGGCGCGGGCCAAAACAATACATTAATAAATGTCTTGTGGCGGGGGTCGACACGCGACGCGAAGTGCATGTACAGCGGCAGATTACCGCGGCGGGCGTCACGTCGCGTGGTTTCCATCGTGATTCATTTCCATTTGCTAATATCCTGTCAGCGCGACGGCCCCGTTGTGCTTCGCCCGTAGCCGCGCGCGATCCCGCTGCGTTCACATAAACTGTCACAAATCCTACTTGATTGTGTGGTGATTCTGAACACTCCTTACACAGTCGATCGCTGCCGATCTCGTCCTGCTGCCGGCCCCACCCCGCGCCTTGACGCTGACGACGCGCGACGCACAGCGTCTCTTCTCCGTGCTCACAAAGGCTCACAGAGCGCCAACACAGGCACGGACTGCCAAATCTTTTCCTCTCCATCCATAAATTTTACACTTTACTTCGAATAAAATTTGAGAAGTAACAGTTTCATTTTGAACTTTTTCGCAGCTTGAATTCGTTTTTTGTGTCTTTCCATCAAAATCTAATCATGAAACTTAGAATAATTATAAAGTTTCGCTATCTGGGAATGCGCCACTTGGACTAAATTAAAGTAGCTGGGTTTGTATTAACTCATCAGTAGAAAATCCTTCCTCTCTACCGACACAAATTGCTGCTTGTAAAAAGCAATAATCATGCCAATCGAACTATGGGGGACAGCAAGTACCCCCAACATCGAAATCATGTAAAGATTTCAATCAAAAATATTTTTTTATGATTGTCAATGCTCCGTGGTTTGTTTCCAAGTGGATCTTCAAATACCTTCGTTAAAGAAGAAATCCTCAGACTGAGTGCAAAATACATTCAAAGACTAAAGTGTTACAAAAATAAACTAGTCGTGAAACTCTTGCAGTGCGGTAGTGTTAAACGTTTAGAACGTCAAAACCCTTTAGATTAGCCGGACCTATTATAATAAGATCAAATATGTCTATAATATTACGAGCATCTCATTAGTCTATTGTAGTTATATTAAATAAATATAGTACTGCCAATGGGTAGTTACTTTCCCATGTCATCTAATCTATCACTAAAATTTACTGAATATCTTCGAACAGATCACAAAAAAGAAGGTACCTACTTTAAATTAAAAGGTGGGCAAAGTTAAATGTGTGAACGTTAACGGAGCAATATACCTATAATAGAATAATGTCCATATTGTAACGAATATGGTTAACAGTATTTTCAAAATGTAAATCTGTTATTCATGACTAAGTGGTTGGGTATGATTGATGGTTTGTTGCATGAACGAATGATTCCGAGTGTGAAGAATAGACGAACATGTATGAATCGCACTATGAATGTGGTCGAGGCGAAATTGGTATGTCAGGAAAGGAATGTTTGGTGGAAATTGTTTGTTGGTTGACTGTGTTTCTGGGTTCGTGCTATGTATGTATATATGACTATACCTGAATAAAATTAAGATTTTATACTTGTACTTGAATAATGTCGTCTTGTTAAAAAGCGGTTAAAATATGATTCAGCCTCTGTATGATCACGTGATTGAAATTACAAATGAGGACGGCGTTTGACTAAATGCTGTACTTATGTAAACCATAGTTGTTTATGTACATGTATCATGGCTGCTTTCATGGCGTTATTGTACATGGATACATCTTTAATCTTCAATATGAAATAATACATGTACACTGAAGCATTTGTCATCATTTCTCCTTTCATTATTAATATCCTTCTTGAGATCACACACGCCATTGTTTATAAATTTTATTTCCCTTCATATTCTGGTGAAAACTTAGTCCACCTTCATCTTTTTAGGAGAGTTTGGTTGGGAATGATGTTTATAGCGTAATGTATTATTCACCATTAACCCCAGACATTAATTGGTATGTTGAGATTACCCGGATGTCGTCTTTAATAGTACCTACAGTTTTCCATATATTTTCATCATTATTCACATATTTTGGAGAACATATATCGGTCTTTGCCCATAACACATATATTTATTTCATGAATTGTGTTGAATGTATAACATCCAGGGTAAATCTTAAAAATGGCAATTCCGCGCCTGAGTCGGACAAACGCGTGCACGTGAACAGATCAGCGTCGCCGTCGAGTGAGCATCGAACATCGACACAAACTCTTCTTTATACGCCCTTCACTTTCCGATGTGACGTTGTTTTTGTCCGTCCGTTGGTTCGCTTGATCTGCGCGGACCTCTCGCATCAATGGGGTCACCTTTGACCCTCGCACTGACGGTCGTGTACAAATAGGATTGGTGATTGCTCCTTTTTTACATAATAAAACTGAATGTCGAACAGCCTTTATAGAATTCTGATGTGTCACGTTCCGTGTTTGACACATCGGCCGACCAGTTTTGATTTCGAGAAGAAGAGAAAAGAAACGTTTTTATACACCTGCGTGATATCCGAGGCCTGATTTCGCAGAGCGACTCCAGCCCCAGGCAGTCCGATACCCTAACCCTATAGTCGGAGATATTAGCGGTAGAACACAAGGATCGGGAAAGGGAAGGCTATATCTACCTAACAAACATTAAGTAATATCGTCAAATGTTAATCTACCACAACAATCGATGCTTCACGCCAACGAAAGTTTACCTTCGCCTACTTGTAGATGTATCAACTAACATACATTTCGTATGTAAACTACAATATACATACATTGTAATAGTTATTTTAAGTCTATATTGGAAAACGTATACTAGAGAACTAGACGAAATAGAAAGAATCCAATTAAAATATATTAGATGGATATATCGACGAGATAAACATATATTTAATATAAGCTTCGTGAATATTATATTAATGTAAAATGTTTATAGTAAGTATAGCAGTTTTTGGTCAAAAATTAAAAAGTTAATTTTAAATAGCCAAGCTTTAGGAATTTTTTATTTTTTCTTCAGGATACTGTAATAAAATAATTACAAAATAAAACACAGATGATAAAAGAAGAAAACAATAAGACTTACATTTATTTGGAAGAATCAAAACGATACAAAATGAAAACAGAAGCAAGTGAAGGAGCAATAAAGTATGAAGAGAAACTTATAAGGACTCCATGGGAAATTTGCGCATATAATTTTTGGGTAGAAATATCAAGAAAAAAGAAGGAAATAGGAAAAGAATCAACGGGAATAAAAAGGAAAATAATTTATGAAAGGAACGGACATTCAACGATGGGCGATGAAAACTTGTAAATTTATAAACATATTATTTTTAATATGAGTAGTAATTTTCAGCAAATTTCATGTGTCTATGACAAATAATATGAATATAAGCCCGGAGTCATATTATTTGACTCAATTAAAACTTTTAGAGAACTGTTAAAAATATTCTGATCTTACAAAGGGAATATTGTACTTACTTTATTTGTACCTTAAATTTTAATATTTTAAAGAATATTTTAAATAAAAACTACAACTGAAATAATAACAAAGTAACATGAAGATTTCACATGGCCCAAAGATATTAGCTGGCACTATTTTTGAATCTGATGACAAAAAATATAGAAAAATGTTTCCAATAAAAATTTTAGGTAATATTATTCTAAATCTTTTTGATTCCAGTGAAATTTACTCTATCTTATGTATTTACTAATGTATATTCAAAACCCTGAACAACCACAAAGGTGAATTGTTCCCAAAATCTAATGAATTCGTAACATAAACATAAGGTATTATGTTACATTTATGTATGTGCGGAAGATAAAAATGATTGAATTTAAGATATAAATGTGGTGAATCATATTTTCTTTGTATGATCTAACTGAGCCAAATGATATGATTCTAGGCTCGTATGTATAAAAAAAGATATTTTAGTTATAAATGTATATGAGAGTTCCCATAAATTTAAACTTTCGCAGGTTTTTGTAGTGTGGTTGTCATTCTACAGTATCTGCAGTAGGATACTTATAGTCACTAGAATTTTAAATGACGATTGTGTAAGTTGGCATTAATGACAACTTCCTGGCGCCAGTTCGCGAGTAACTGTACAAAAAAGTTCGAAACAATAAAATGGAAAATGCATTTAACCAATACCTTGTTCGCGTTCTCGTGAAAGAAACATTGCAAAAACATAAGAATCTCGATAGTGTTCGCCATAAACCAAGTAGTTTATTTTAGCGAAGCGCCAGTTGATAGTCCAAGTCCGGTATGTGACTGCACTAACGACGGACCACCTCCATATATGGGCAATCAAGGTCGTTGGCCGAGAATGAATTAGGTGCATGGGCACAGGACCGCACCGAGGAATTTCAGCGACACTACTTAGTCCCTTATTTAACTAGATCGATTGTTGCCAAAGATGGCCTGATGAATTTGTTTATACCGTTGGAATGGAGGATGAAGAAAGAAATCATACAACCATTTTGGGAAAGTTCGAAAATGCGATCACGGAAGCTACTGGATGGTTTTATTAAAGTGGCGGTTCTTCATTTCTACCGTAAAGAACAAAGAATGAAAAACGAATCATAAAAATGAATGGATTTTGGGAAAGTTTAAAGACGCCACTTAGATCATATAAACTAATGGAATTCTACAAATATTTTATTATAGATTTGAAGATGAACTGTTCTGAAGGTTCTGCAAAAATATATGATCTTTGTTATAATTCTTTGCAATAGAGGACGAATAAACGAATCATAGAACTTAATGGATTTTAGGACAATATGAAGATGCAAAATAGGATCACATAAATTAATAGAATTCTAAGAATATATTATTAAAGGTTTGAAGTTAAATTGTTGTGATGTTTTTATGAAAGTTGAGAATCTTCGTTTTACAGTAAGCAATAGAGGGTGAAGAAACGAATCAAAAATCTAAATGGATTTTGGGAAAGTTTAAGGACGCAACTAGGGTCATATAAACTAATGTAATTCAAAAAATATATTATTGAAGGCTTGAAGATGAAGTGTCTTGATGGTTTTGTGTTGATTATGTTCGTTTTGATCGAAAACTGAATGAATTTTAGGAAAGTTGGAAAATGCGGCTAGAATCACACAAACTAATGAAATACTAAGATGTTTTTGAAGATTTGTAGATTAATTCTGATAGATTTGTGATAGTATAGGTTCTTTATTTTTACCTTGTCGAAAGAAGGGCTAAGAAACGAATCATATAACCTAATTGATTTTGGGAAAGTTTAAAGACGAAAATAGGATGATATAAACTAATGGAATTATAGGAATATTTTATTGAAGGTTTAAAAATGGACTGTGCTGATGGTTTCCTGAAACTTGAAGATCTTCATTTTTACTGTAAGCCATAGAGAGTGAAGAAAGGTATCTAAAAATTATTGGATTTTGGGATAGTTTGAAGATGCGACTAGGACGACAGAACCTAATATAATTCTAAAAATACTTTAGGTTTTATTGTGCTAAATAATTTGAATGACCAGGATACTGGGATGCAGATATTTAACAATTAGGTACATTACAATATTTACATGTATACAAAACTAAGAATACGTGTGTGTACGTATGCATCTAAATCTATTTTCCCTTATTATTATTTATTTCAAATTCGCGGCTACCCACTATAGACATAAATAAAGATCGTGGGCCTTAGTCCAGCACTGCAAGACCATCATCAGCCTCAGCGCCAGCCTCCGCCGACAGGAGCAGCAGCTGAGAACTGGTTCCACAAATGATGTTGAACTTCCTATGGAGATGATACGTTTAAAAGCGTGAACGAACTAACCATAACAACGATAGATCTTCCACAATGCCCAGGGCAGTGATTTTATTGCCCAGTGAAGAACCATTCTCCGAATTCTATAGATACAATTAGATAGTGTAAAGTGTTCGATTTATCTGCTCATGAGTAAATAACTTAACCCGTTTTTACGTGTGTCTTGATACAGTTTCAACAATGGGAACTGTTGACTAAGCGATGTTTTTTAATTAATTGATATTTTTTTTTTCATGAAAGGAAATAATCATTACAACTTTTTTTTCTTTTATGATTTCATTAAATTGATATTTAATTTCACTTTCTCGACAAAACTATTTAACTACTCTACTGTTTTGGATCAGTTACCTTGGCAACTGTATATAATTTACTTATTTTGTTATTCAGAACGACATTTGAATTCTTGTATTAATATATTGATTACTATTATAACACCGATTGTACGTTTAGTAAAATCATTAACTCTGCAACAACACAATATCAAAAATATAGGTACACATTCCAGAGAAGATCTTTTTTTATTGGGTTTTCTAATATATTTGTAGAACAAACAGGTTTATGATATTTATAAATTTGTTCAAACCGCATTTAAAATCAGTAAATTTAAATTACAAAACATGCTATACTTATGTAGAATTATATTGTTAAACTTATCAATTGAATAGAACGAGAATATTTATATTCAGTATATTAGTTCTGAATGTTAATAAATAGCTGATAATTATTTCAGAGTTTATGCAATTAAAATAAAATAATAAATAAGCTGTAAGAATATATCACTTTGGAAACATGTAACAGTTGGTATTACTGTGTGCGCCTGCGCAATGGTACATAAACATCAGATAAATTGAGACGCCATTTCTAGCCTGGCTAGTGTAGTGTGTGAGAGTTGTCATTATTAAAACTATATATTTAATATTAACATATGTAATTTTGTGTGGTTCAAGAATTTGTGCACTAATTTCACAATATACTACTGTAGCATATTTAAAAACTATTTGCAGCAGAAATTAGTAGGTTCCTTTAAAGCCACAACTTCTATTGCTTTGACAACGTGTAATAACTTTGTATCATTTTATAAATATGAAACTCATATTCAAATTAACGTAAGTAGGTATATCATTTCATATATCTTTATCTGAATAATACAAGAGTGATTTTTTCTGGAACTTAGTGTCTTTCTAGCCTGTTCTTTTGTATAAAACAAGTTTGAAATATGCAGGTTATTAGAAGCAGCCGCTAATTCGGTTTCCAACCATCTCGGATCAATTTGCTCTTAATCCATGACAATTATTGATGCAATTCAAGCATCAAGGTTGCATTGGTAAAGTTGGAGAAGTACATACGGCTAGTGACAGGCAAATCCGAAATCAGTCTGACGTCAGGTGGAAATACACTTATACACACATTGGGTCGCTGGCGTTCAAAACTTATTCCAACTAAGCCATGTAGCCATGACACACTGCTAATGAGTATTTGGTTACAAACTGTAATAGAGTTTGTACCCGATATCTACTAAATTATAAGATTAGTGCTTTACTAAACTCTCTGTGCTATATAGTTATAAAGTTCGGTTAAAAATCTCTACTACACCAGAGATAGAACGAAGATGACGAAACTTTAAATGTATAAAATGTTGTACCACTAAAGTCTTTTATGAAAAAGAAAAACTAGAGTGAGACAGGTAAGTATAGTGGGTCACTTTTCTTTGTGTAACACTTGTTTCCAGAACGATTGCTATGTAATAGTTATTTGTCAAACTAGAGAGGAAAGCGCTTCTTTTTCCCGCTCGAGTTCGAAGTTGCGCCTCATGAGCGCAGCGAGTGAGGCATTTCGAACGAGAGTGGAAGAAGAGCTTTCCTCTCGTGTTAGACACAACATTTTTTTCACGGCATGTTTCTAAAAACGATTTGCTCGGACCTAAAATACACTTTGAGAACAAAACTGACAGACTGACACGTTAAAAGTTAGGTTATCAGACACAAGGCGGTGTAACAGTGTTGTCAATGAACCAATCTTAAATATCTTGAATAAGTTGTCAAATTGTGATTTAATAAGATAAAGAAAAATATAAGACATAATTGTAAGATAATTTAAAGTATGTAAATCACTAAAATAAGAATTTTCAACAAAATTATGAATTTATTTATAATTTTTATAATTTTTTTTTAATTGTAAATAACTTTTATATTGGTAGCACTTCTATATTTTCCTCTGTAGAGAGGAACCACACATTTTACTCACTATTTCGGGAAAAGACATGTGGAGTTTCCTACCATGTCGTGAAAAAAAATTGTACAACAAAGATACAAATATCCCTCAACTAGCTGTCTCTCTTTGCTTGCATTTTCATTGTCAGTCAGGGTTCCAGTGTTATTATATTTCAGTGTGTTATATTATCACGAGTGATTAGTGTATTGCAGTGGAGAAGGGACTACAGAGGTAAAGTTAAAAGTGGTAAATGTCAGGGTGAGGATCTTGTGATCCACAATTTACAATACAAAGTGTAGTTGGGAATATTTGCAATACAAAGTTTGGACAAACAGTCGCATATATTGCATAGTATTATATGAATATAATATTCTTTACTCAACACTCAAGCCAAATAGTTGGTAGCAGTAAATGTCACATGTAGAATAGAGTCCTCGCTGACCGCATGGACATAAAAGCACGCGAGCGCAGCAGCGTGACGCGGTAAGAACCGTGGAGTGTTCAAGCTGCAGTCTGCAACTGCAGTTGCACGACAATGCAACTGCTCCAAGCTGACGGCGCTCCAAATGAACTCCTTTACGCGGACGTTGAAAACGCAATAAAAATACAAAGTCCGTGCATTTAACTCAGACTCTGACATTCTTTATATGTTAAATGTTTTGTTAATTTATTAGAAGAACTTTATATTCAGAATACTAAGATTACGTTATTTTACATTCAAATTTATGATACTGCGGTACGTATTGTTGGTGCTATGTATTCTTTTACTGTCCGGACTTGATGAGAGAACATTTGCATTGTTTTATTTTCTCATATTTTATAGTTTTTATATGGAAATTTACACAATAAAATGAGAATCTATAGCACCAGTATAAAACGAAGAGCAACTGGGAATAACTGAAAAAATTATAAGAACAATATTATATATAATAATTTGTTCCTGTTTCTCTTATCGCGGAGCATAGGGTCATAATTCCGCCGGTTGCAATAACCTAATATTTTACAGCAAGAGACCCATCTATGATCGTTTATCAGACCTACGAATTATAATAATTTTTATAATTCAAGATGTATCTTGCGGGGCGCGAACCCCGACCGTCCGATTACTCTTAGCCTTTTGACCACCAATGTCTGTATAAGAACAACATTGGGACCTAATAAATATCAGAAACATATTGTGGAATAACGATGAACCACGAAATAGAACAAAAGCTAAAAGGACACGACATAATAAGGAAAACTATGATTGGACATGTATGGAAAACAAATAAGCATTACCCAATTAAGACAATATTACAATGAACCCTATACGTTGAAAAAGAAGAGGAAACCCAAGATTAACATGATTAAAAAAAGTAGAAGACTTAAAATAAGTATTAGAATTTGGAAAACTAAAATAGGAGATAAAAATAAATGGAGGATCATAAAAAAGAAAATGTAAAAGGAGAAATGGAGAGCGATTCCTTCTAAAAAAAAAAAAAAAATCTAGAAAGCTTCGGCAGACACGGTGCAATAACTCAAAGAGTATTATAAAATGTAAATAATATTTTCGTACTCATCTACTGAAATTTCACTACCGGATTTTTTGGCCTCTAGTGTGCATATGTATGGTGTAAATATAGTTATATATTTCCTATACCAAAGTGATATCTTAAGTGAACGCTCATACAGGCAGAGAGATATATTGTTCGTCATAAGACAAATGAATTGTCTGAAATGTCATTTCTCTTTGTTACCCTGGCTGGCATTATTCTTCTTTGACATTATAGAACGCAGCACTAAACATACCTCAATCGTTTAACTCGATATAAAACGTTTCTTTATTTTGGTTCAATGCATTCATCACTAGGTCATTCTGTATGCAAGAAAGACTATGATAATATCGTCGAAGAACTACAGATGTGTGAACGAAAGTTTCAATAACTATAATATTATTTTATTAAAATTAACCTGTATTTCTTTATTGCATCCATTAATACACACAATTTATTAGATTACTGTATATTAATATGGGCGGATGTAGCAAAATGGAGACGAAACAACGTTGGCTTTATTAGAGAGAGTATTAAAATTAATCCTACTAAAATTGATTCAATATAGACCCATGTTTATTAGAATTCATAGAAAAAGTAATCCATGCCAGTAATTACCAATTTATATCAAATATAGAATAATTATTATGTTACAAATGATATAAACAATAACTACTTGGCTATATTGGACTCATCAACTAATCACTTTGAATTGCAAATTCATTAAAAACCAATAATTATTAGAACCATTATCGTGCTTGTATTGTTTATTTAAAAATTATAGAATTGCACTAGTCATGTTACAAAATGTGATGCTAACCATCTTGGCTATTGTTAACTCTTACAGGTTGTTAGCTACCAATGTAGTTAACAACAGTTTATGTAACTGCCCCCTAGGGTTAAATAGTAAAGTTAGTAAAGTGTCTGCCCAATAACTCGTTCAAATATTAATTATGAAATATGTTCTTTAAGGAGAAATAATCTCACGTGCAACTGAAAATTATCGACCGCGAGCAGCAATTTCTGACACCTCCAAAATATTTTTTAAAAGATACAAATTTTTTCAGCTAGCGTGATAATTATTTTAATTGCACTGCCATTATATTTATTTTTAGTTTTTAACTTTTTCGATAAACTCGTTGTGCACGCAAGATTATCGAGATCATTTTACAACAAAAAAATGTTTTTTTACTTCATGTTAACGTGTGCATTGTACAATACTTACGTGCAGACAGCCGTACAGTCCAGCCCAAAAATAAATTTAGCAACAATTTGGATATATTAATGATGAATCAAAAAGTATATCATTCAGTGTCAATCAAAACATTCTTTATTAACAAGATTGATTATAAGTCATATCCATTTAAATCTAGCATTCATCTATAAGTAAATGTTTACCTTTTTTGTTCGTAAGCAGTGTCGAAAATTTTTATTTGCTTCAATTATCAGATCGTTAGATCTCCGTTGAAATTCGTGTACACCAATGGACCTAATTGTAATAATCTATTCGACAAAAACAGTTCTAATGATATATCATGTAACATATTTGTTTTTACACGGGTATCTGGACTTTTATCTGATGCTAAAACGAAGATAACACGGCAACCCGAAAACACTTTCAACGACAAAAAACGATCGGCCAGCAGCCATAACAATTACGAACTGGAACGATATACTCGCTTAAAATTTCGTATAATCACTGCTCAGAGCACTGGGCCCAAGGTCCAGTACACCGTTTTCAAGCAATATATTTTAAATAGATAGGCAGGCAGTTATGGAAATATTATTGCCAGGATACAAATTGTTTGTGTGTTTTTATAATAATGTGCAATACAAAGTACCGAGTTATTACTGAAAAAGTTATTCAGTTCCCTGCATATTAAGGGAAACATATTAACACGCCAATGAACGATAATATTCTTTTTGGTTTATTGCTTTGGTCAGGAGTAATTCAATTCTAATAGAGACAACGTATTAAGTTCTTCCTATACGGGTGAAGTCCGAAAATATTTTAACTCGTTACGAATCTTAAGATTTAGAAGTGGCAATGAAAAAAAAACAGATACTACTGCAGACTCTGTGGAAGAGAAGATGAAACGATAGGACATCTAAAAGTAAAACTATACTGCAGAAAATCAGAGACAGATTAGAAGAGACATCAGTTTACTATATGACAAGGATTTGGTAGTGAACTAGATTAAGAAAATTATTTAAAAAAAAAAAAAACAGAAAGGAACCATAATACTGTCAATCATTTAAAGTATATTATTATAATTAATTAACGGTATATTCTAGGCCGTCGGACAATGAATACAGATTTAAATGTACAAGATGTCCCTAAACTAAATTGAAATTTAATTAGTATTCTTCGAATAATTGTTTCAACTTGGTGAGTATTTACTGTAAGAAGGATTTTCACAAAACGATTCTATTCTTCAAATATTGACTTAAGCAGTATTCACAACACGAAATTAATAGTTATCGTAAGTGGTTATGATTAGCGTTCTTAACAACGATATTAGCTCAACATTAACGTTGCGCTAATTTTGGTTATCGCAACAATTAGCTAGGGAAATGTTTGGTTAGTAGTTCGCGGCTATGACCAACCAAACAAAAAAAGAAAAGGAATAGACATATATTCTGGTAGATGGACTTGTCCCCTGCTGTTTTTCCTCCGGTTATTTTTCCTCTGACTATTAATTTCTCTAATCAATAAAATCGATAATTTCCACTAAAAATTAGTTGTGTCTGAAGAAAGTGTCGTATAATCGGGTCCATAGAATATAATTTCAATCAGTCCCAGCAAAAAAAAAAAAAAAATTGCGAAAGAAAAGGACATTAAAAATGGTATAGAGGAAATATGGAATAGGGTAAAAATGAACAGGGGAAAAACAGCAGGAGATAAGGGTATCCCAATCTTATTTTCTTGCAGAGTGCAACACTTAAATTCCGTAAGAGACGTGAAGATTTATATTGATTCATTTTCGACTTAAAATTTGTTGTTCGTTGCTGCAATAAAAACTATTATTTTTAAGTCCAAATTTCCAATATCATTAATTGGATACATTAATTTTTTCAAGGCTTTAACTCGTAACTAATAACCACTACCCATACCCATAGCTACTAATTTCGAGTTAACACAATTACTACATTATATAAAGTTCTATAAAATGTATACTATATAAAAAAAATTAAATGGGAATTATATTATATTGTGCGGAGTGCCAACTAAATAAGTAATTAAACCTAGATTGTATTTACTATAAACAAATTGAATAGCAATAATAATGGGACATGGGCAAGTGAATTATAACAGAGACGCATGCGGAATAAGTTGTCGGAAGGCAGAACGTAACACAACCGCGGAAGATAAAACACCGACGCGTCCGCCGCGTCCTCGAAGTTGTTATCTCACATCTGGGCCCAGCATCGTCCCGAAGGAGCCGAACGTTTACGATACTTATCGACTGATGATTTAATGTTAGCGATTATTTAAATAAGTTTGTGGTAATCTGGTGCGCAAGTATGTTTTATAGCTTTATAAACTGGCCATGATGCTCGGCTCGCTCGTGTAAGTATCTCACATAGCACATATCCTGTACCGTACACGGAGAGAGCGTACTGGTACTGCACGTTAACGCCAAGTCGTAAAAAAGCGTTTTTTAATAGTGTACTCGTACTTTACTTTTCGAGTTGGTTTATTATGGTTGTTCCACTTTTCACACTATGTGTTCTTTTTGTATTCAATATTCAGCACGGTAGTCCGAAGACGGATACAGATCTATAAAGCACCAGTTTATAACTAAACGAACATAAAAGGCACGGTCAAATTATTTTACTACTATAAAATGTACTTATTTATACACGTGCCCTGATTGAATTTTTGTAATTTACTTCATTTATTCTCAATTTCAGTAACACATTCATAAACTAACGAAAATCATTGGGCTCCAGTCAAATTAAAAAAAAAATTCTTAGAAATTTTAGGGGTAATTAGTTTAAATTTGATAATTAGAAAACATTTGAATTGTGATATTAATACATTTAGGTATATAAATATGAAAAAGATGAAAGTGATGTACCACGATAGAAATGTTTAGAGAAAATTCATTGCTGGTTGATTGTGTTTCACGGTTCGTTTTTATTTTATTTATTTTATTCAAATACATATTAGAAAAGAAACTATAAGAAATTTAATACTATTTCGAAAATTTATTATAATTCCGTTAAGCAGCACTGCCCGCATTCAGTAACTTGATGGGTGAACGCTTTGCGAAAACATATACCAGCGAATATTTCACTCGAAAATTTTCAATCAATCACGTTACACTATCTTCTGAATTTCGAGGAATGACAATCGAATATCAGTGAATATTTTGCATATGTGCAAATACTCGGGTATTTGCATAAGTGCGATATTCGAATATTCATAATAATTAAACACGATGAGGGATAGTTTAATTTCTTCGTTTTAAAAGGAAAAAAGGGATAATATATTCAATTTTTTCATCAATTTATTCAAAAGAATTACTTTCAAAAGGCTGATGACTTATTTTTAATATAATTTGACAGATTAAAACAAATATTAAATGTTCACTAATGTAAAATATGACTGAAATTTTTCTGGATAAATATTCTTTCAATATATCCCTCGTGCATGACAAATAAAATCAGAATATTTTCCATGCACAAGCCATTAAACTTATAAATTTGTGATTAGAATTAAGCGCATAGTAAATAACACCCTACCACATATAATTTGTATATTACTCTATTTTCAGTAATGAAGTTGTAATCGTAAGTATCCGATTAACAAAATGTACTATTGTAGTAATTAATTTCTTTCTCGCAGTTAAGTGTGTATTTAGCAATTCTAATTACCAGATGACATTGTATGTTTTATATTGCTTCTGCATTATAGTTGCGTCATACACGAATGTATATTTTTCTACATTTGTAATTAAAACAATAATACTCGTATGACTGTCCAGTGTTTACTGTTATAATATGCAAACTGCCAGCGCTGGCAAAACAGGTATTGTGTATCTGATCGCGTATGAGGCCTGAAAAATAAAAATAATATATCTTCGGTGGCGTAGTTTGAGTTGCACAAATGGCTGGCAACTCGGCAGTAGGTACATCCCAGCAGCTTGTTTTAAATTCATCACAAGTAATTATAACAGCGCATTTCTCCATGGGGCTCTTGCTATCGATCGCGATAAGCCTTCATTAGCATGTATTATTCTATGTTGATTAGCGCGTATATTAATTAAAACTTAAATCAATTTTAACATGCTTTAACATACGCTAAATTACTTTGTACAGTTTGTAGCATTTTACTTAACAAAAACATGTTGGTACAATGGAATGAACACAATACCGTCCAACGCAGTTTTTAAACTACCTTGCTGTGTGCATAGCAAGGAGGAAGGTATTTCATTTAAGCTAGATTTATATATCTTTTTTTATAACCATATATTGTTTAATTTGCATTTTTTATCCTGAACTAATTGCACAGGATAATGTGCCTAAATGACTGGACAAAATTTTAATCGATGACAGATATGTAAATTTAAAATTTTCTTTTTTCATTTATATGTAGCACGGGGTACTAAAGATGCAAGAAAATAAAACCAAAGACCAGAGGAGTATATGAAAATCTAATATACAATTTAGACTACACGAAAGAAATGTAAGTACCTTAAAATTTACCAAACTGTTTGGTAAACTGAGGATAAAACATTCATTTTCTGAAAGGGTAGCCCAGGATAAGATAGTCAAAAGTGCCCTTGATTCAAACGTCATGGCGCTACTGTCCACATATTAAGGACTAAAAAAAATATTTTTCATTTATTTAATTACCGTCTAGCACCTCACCTTCTTAAATAATTTAAAAAATCAGTTTTTTAGAAATAAATTTTTTTATTGCTATTACGGAATCGGATCCACTTGCTAACTTAGTGGCAGCAAAATGACCAAATAGATATCCAAAATATTTTTTTTTCTATGAAGAAAAAACTACATTATTAAGAAGAAAGCCTGATTTGTAGGAAAAAAAGACCATATCTTCTGTACGGTGAGGGGTGCAGGTCTAGTTCTTTGACCAAAAAGAGGATTTTTGAAGGCACTTTTAACTTATCTTATGTTATCCTGGGGTACCCTTTACTTTTTAAGCCTGCTATACGACGCAATTTATCTTTCACTAACTTGGTCAAGTTTCCTTGTCAATAAATTACCAAGAACAAAAAAATTGTCGTTTGTTTTACACACATCAACTTTTCCGTCAATTTAATATGGCAATTCCAGTAGTACCACCACGATATCAGCTATCACCTATGCTACTAACTTTTCTGGTTCATGGTATATGCACAACTAACCAAAACATTAACAAGTTTGAGTGGTTGGCAATAACCAAAATCCTCTAGAATTCTCTAGCAAAATTTTAGAAAAGTAGAACATGTTCTACTAAAAATCTACCAAAATAAACACAAACATGTGTGTCAGTAAATTGAAATCCAAGAAACCCCCATTAACCAGCATCAAGGATTTTAGGTACATTTTAATACTTTTGACATTAATAAATAGAAACACATGTCTCAAGGCAATACAGTATTATCTATAAATTATAAATATCAAATAAATTATTTCAATGATCGTTCTTTATTTAAATAATGATTCATTAGTGGTGCAACGCTATAAATGCAAATTGTGTCCTGGCCAGTAATCTTTCCGATTTGCCCAATCTATTATTAATGGAGTATCAACATAATTAATTGGCTAATGATGTATTATAGGGTATTGATTAACGATAGAATGTTTCGAAATTTGTTTGCACAATATTCAACATTAGAAAACATTGTTCACTTACTTAAATCAAATGATGATATTTTAATTATTATTGATTTAACCATTAATGTGTTTGAGTTTCAGAAATAATGCTAATGGTTTATTATGCACCTTCAAAGAAAAAAATCGTGTTGCTGGCCTATACAAAGAAACCATATGAATGTAATCACATTTTGATTACTTTCATGCAATGTTCGTCCGCTTCTCATACACATAAACCTTTTACATTTCTAGAAATCAGTTCCTAGTATAGGCATCAAACGAATTGTCACTTTTCCTACTTTTAAAATTGCAATTCTAAAAGTTCTTTTCATGTACAAATATTTTGTGACAACAGGTAATTGAATTTTGTATGTCTGCTCTTCTGTATATTTCAAGTGCTTAGTAATTAATATATTATGATTATTCAATTAATAAACCATAACCCTGTCGTTTAATATAACATAAACTAAAAATACATTCAGACCTAATATGAAACTGGTTATAATTCTAATTAAAAATGATTTAATTAACCATTATTTCAATTTCATTACGTAAACCAAAATAAATTAATAATTTAATTTGATTTAGAATATCAAAATTGCACTTAGTTATTAATTGTTATTCACGTGGCATTAAGACTTTCATAATTGTTGTTTCAGTTGCAATCTAGATTAGAATCTCGGTAATCGTATCTTTTATTATAAAAGATATTAGAAAAATATTTGTGGAGGATCAAAATGAACTACGAACTGGATGCAATGATAGAACATGGAGTCATTGTACGATATATCAAAGTTCAATTAATAAAATGGTAGAGTAATGTTATAAGAATAATAAATAAAACAACTGCTTGGAAATGCAGTCAATTAGAATATATTTAACCATTTAATTAATTTTTTTTAGTAGTAAACATTGTCAAATTATGATGAAAAGTTCATTTAACATTGATTGTATGTCTAATATACTCGTAATAACTAAATTTTTCTATTCTTCTTCTTTCCACAGGCCTTCAGTCTGGTAGATTTTGGCCTGCTCTGCTTCTTCTATGACTTCTTATCCTCAACCTTCATCACACAATTTTTAACTTTCAGCATTTTGAGGTTTTCTATGATCCTCTGCCCTAGTTTACCAAGGTTTCCGATTTGTTTTCATCTTTGAGTAATAAATAAAACAATTACTTGGAGATGCAGTCAATATGAATATATTTAACCATTTAATTTTTTTTTTAGTAGTAAACATTGTCAAATTATGATGTCAAGTTCATTTAAAATTGATTGTATGTCTAGTATACTCGTAATAACTAATTTTTTCTAATCTTCTTCTTCACATAGCCCTTCAATCTTTGGTAGATTTTGGCCTGCTTTGTTCCTTCCATGACTTCTTATCCTCAACCTTCATCACACAATTTTTAACTTTCAGCATTTTGAGGTTTTCTAAGATCCTCTGCCATAGTTTCCTAAGGTTTCAGATTTGTTTTCATCTTTGTAATTTATTCATTGAATATTCTCATTACATGGAGATGCAGTCAATATATTCATATTTTCTAATCAAAAATTTTATTTCTGCTCTTTAAATCATTTGTTTATCGCTTTTCTTCAAAACCCATGGATTACTGCAATACGTTCGAGGGGAAACTGTCATAGTTTTATGTACATTTTTCAATATTCTTTATTGTAATATAATTTCGCACATTTTTGTTGTGACGTTTGTTATTTTGATGTTTACATCTTGATTTTTTTCATACAATATGTAAGTAATTAAAATTAGTTTGGTACTAGGTAAATTCAAGTATTGCCAGTGCAATTCCATTACCGTCGATAAGTTTTTGGATATTTCAAGATTGGAATTTTAAACTGTACATGATATATTTAAATCAGTAAATTGTGTTGCATTTATCTGAATTAGTACGGTAATGTATATGCTCCATAGTAATACATTAATGACAGAAAAGTGAATGTTGCATCTTAGGTGAAACTCTCGGGTATATGACAAATGGCGTAACTTCTACTTGTGCAAGTCAAAAGTGCATTATTATCACGTGACCTCTTCCTGCGAGCGTCAAATAATCCGCCGAGTACATGAGGAAATGTAAGATGGTATTTCTTCGAAATAAAGCAGATTGCATTTCCGCGTGGCAGTCGACAGCGAATGTAAAACAGAACGACAAAATACGTCGCACATGTGGCATCGCATTAACCGCTTACAGTGCTTGATCCAGTGGCAGTGAACATAATCTGAATCCAGGCAGCCATCCAGCTCTTCGAGTGTAACCTTGAGCCCAAGACATTTAATTAATTTTCATGTAGCTGTGGCTGATAAATTGTTTCTTTATGGGGGCACAGACACACGGAACTAAGACAAAGGCATTATTTAACACGAGTAGAGGTATTTGCCGAATGTAACCGGTAGTCTGTACAGAGTACACGCTCCGTACGCGCTACGTTCTCTCCGTGATATTATCATGTTAGACAGCCACCACCACGGGCTTTATAAGTGTAACTACAAGAGCGGAGCTTAATCCTTGTATTCCTATGCAGATATCAACCACTGTGTAATAATTATTCGCATGGATAGATAAACAATCCAAGTTTGCGTATATGTTTCGCTGTGTACAACCTTCTTGCCCCGGGACTTACGCGCCAACGAACGACTCCACCAACTATTTCTACCGTACCTAATATATCTTCCTATTTTTACATATTTCTATCTTTTTATTTCCTGTGCAGTGTTCCTTCGACCATTTCTTACCAATACAATATGTTCGTATTCAACATTTCAGACTACTCAAGCAAAATATTTCCGCCCGACAGAAACACCTTCAAGGGAGTCAAAACATACCTGATATATTTTTAATCAGTTTTTCGTGTGCTTTCACAAATCTCAGAGACATATTTTTCAAGGGTATAGTTAACCTTGGAATGCTACACTGGGTTTTAAAAAACCTCACGATTTTCATTTAATTTTCCACATGCATAGCACTCGCATAACTTTGGTGCTACCTCGTTGTAAATTAAGTTTCCATGATCCTTAACAAATATTCAATGTAAAATACCTATGCATTTGTTCTCAATAGTCAGAAATAATAAAGTTAAGTTAAAATTCTGTGTTTTGAATAAAATATATGGTTCAGAAAGGATATGAACTGTTAAATGTCTTTATATAAACCTAAATAAATGATTCATAAAAAAATTACATTCGGTTATGAGAAATTAATTTTTCTTTTATTGGGGTGTCCCAGACCCCCGTGTGACGTTTGTATAACTGTGTAACAAGCGTGACTGTCCAGGGTTGAAACAAGCAATTGCAATTTACCGTTTAATTTAATCATGATCATGTCTGGAATACACTGTTGTAAGGTGAGTATGAGTCTGAGAAGGATATTGTTAAGAAAGTGGGAATGAGTCAGTTGAGGTTGGTGAAACTAATATATGTGGGTGAGACTAAGGGTGAACGATTACGCGGGCATCCGAGGAATAAGTGTTAGGTATGATTGTGGTTTGTTGCGTGAAAGAATAATTCGGAATGTGAAGAACAGCCGAGCGAGACGAAAGTGGTAATGTTTGGAGGAGATTGATTGTTGGTTGATTGTGTTTCGGAATTCGTACTACCCAAATGAGTGGGTTATAGCGTGACGTTATATATGTATTTATCCCAACTTGGAATGGTAACGGGAGTGAGTACAAATCCAAATCAGATTATAAACATTTTTCTGACCTGACCCGGATTCGAACCCGAATAGAGGCAAGCTGTCTTACCACTGCGCTATCCCGCCGTTATACATAAACATATTCATGTTACTGACCTTCAAATCTCGTTCCCTAAAAAAGTAAGTGGAGGGAAAAGTGCAGATAAAATGAGAACCATATATTTACCTTAGAGTTAGATTTATTATTTTGAAAGCGCGGACTTCGCATAATGAAGTGTACCTTTAAACATAATTATTTCTTAATTTAAGATCTCAAAACAATGTTCCCTAAGACTGTTAACCGGCGGTGAAGTAATACATGGGCGCAAAATTTGCATAAGGCACGCCAGGTCCTACAGAATTTCTAATTTAAATTAAAACTTTATGTAAGAACAATACCGAAGAACTGGAGAAAAAGAAAACAAATGCTACTGATATATTTATTTTTCAAGCACAAGAAAACACGCTGAGATAAAAATCTTTTGTTGGGAATCTATATGCTATGCAGGGTATTGCAAGCACTAGACACTCTTTGTTTACATTTATTCTCATCTTGAACTTTAATTAGTAATGTAAATATGAAGAAATTTCCAAAGAAACACAGAGGAATATTCGACAAAGTAAGCACAAAGAGTGTTGCCGTTATAATGCTTGCATTAAATTTATTATTTTATCTTTATTTTTAACTCCAACCAGAGAATCTTACTCTATAGGTTTTATATGCATTTTAGTTGTTTTGTGACTTTATCAATCATAAATATATAATTGATTTTCTATCATGATTGTGACCGCTTTGCTAAATTCCATATCGGCATATAACCTCAGCAGTTGAGACCGCTTTACCAAATAAAAAAAGAAAGGATTTTTTGAATTGTATTACCTACAGCACATATAATTGGTGATAGTGGAGGAATAGTATATTACGTACCGTGAACAGTAAGTGATAAAAACTATCACTTACAGTTCGAGGTTAGTAAGTTATTTTTTGCAATACCTGCGTAAATATAAGAAAAGGAATAATAGGTATCAAAATTAACAGCTGACAGATTGAGGTTAAAAATAAAATTTGAATGATATATATTTACTTACCGTCCACCATGAACGGTAAGTTTCACTTACCATCCACCGTGGACGGTAAGTAAATGATGTAACCATGAAAACCAATTGTGCAATAAAAGTTCCACTTACTGTGTTTAAATTTTGTTATTAATGGGTAACTTACAGTACAGGTATTGCAAAATGGATGGATGCGTTTATGGTATCTTTGCAAAGATGATCAATGTTATTTGGCATAACAGCTGACAAATCGGAAGGGAGCAGAAGTTGTAGTTTGGGCGAAAGGCGAAGGTATCGGTCGTCTCAAGCAGTCCGACTTCTGCAAAAGCAATCAATCTAAAGTCTGCAGCAGCCGTGGGATTACAGGGATGTCTTCGCGAGAACAACTTTCAAGTAATTGTTTTATATTGTTTTGAATAAATTTCGTCCGTCCCCAGATAACGCGGGACAGGTGAACCAGATACTAAAGCTGCGTTTGAACGTATTTTATTCATAGGCGGTTCTTTGTCATTAGCATTTTAAATGAATTTAAATGAAATCCTTTTAAATGCTTTCTTTGCGCTGAAAGTTTGGAATTATTTTAGTATTCATGTTACACTGTCGTAGAAAAACAAAATATAGAGAACAAGGTGGAGAAGGAAGTCGCAAGATGTCTTGTTTTTTAGTTGTAATGAATACCAAGAGGGGCACTAACTTTCGTAACATAGTTTTTACTTTCATAACTTTACATCGACGATGAAACCGTTTACTCTTTAAAATTAACCTCATTTATTCCATTTTCGTTTTATACTCATGAAATATGTTATAAAATATGTTGATTTATAAACAATTTGTTCCAAATATGTCAGATTCGCTCTCTTTAATGCTGGAGCATCCAAAACCGAATTGGAGGTATGTGTTTGATATTCCTGATGTATCCAAGGATAGAAATCATATCTCTACTTCAGTGCACCAAAACCAAAAGAATCGTAATAAAACGATTAAGTTTCCTTCATATTAGAAGTATAAAAGAACCTTTTAATGCTTATACCACAAATTGCCGTATATTTGTTAAAAACTTCTAATTTCCAGTGTCGGTTAAAGGAAACGTTGTTCTTGCTTATACAATACGTTTTCAATAATATTGTATAATTTAAATTATATACAGATTAAGTAAATATTATACTATTATCCTTGTATCTTCATTGTTCGAATGTAAAGAATTTAACATGGATTAAAGTTATCAATTTCAAATATCTTTTGCAAAAGACATTATTCCTTGTACGTATTATATATAAAGTTACAAATGTATTTTCATCATAAAATTACTAGTAAAATTGATCTATTATTATATATTAGAATCTTTCATTTGTGCTCTCACTTCTGCGTTACCAAGATTCAAAACTATAGCAGTATTGTAATAAATACTGTGGTATAAAAGTTATAAGTATAAATATAATTCAACTCTAGAATGCTACATTTGGGCCTAAGAAACTTCTCATATTTCATCTAATTTTACACATGCACAGCATTCGCATAACTTCGATGCTACCTCGTTGTAAATTTAGTTTTCTATAGTCCTAAACAAATATTTAATGTAAAATCCCTATGTGTTTGTTCTCAATAGTCCAAATTAAAAAAAAAAGTTATGTTCCGGTAAAATATTGTTTTGAATAAAATATATGATTCAGAAAGGTTATTGTTCAATGTCTTTCTATAAACGTAAACAAATATTCCTTAGGTAAAATCCCTAGAAAAATTACATCCGGTTATGCGAAAGTAGTTCTTCTTTTTTGGGGTTTCTCAGACTCTAGTGCGACGTTTGTGTAATTTTGATTCAAGTTTAACTATCCAGGATTTATATTGTTATTGTTACCTATTCATTTTTGGGTTGATCTGCAGGTGTGTCAAAGCACTTAAATTTGAAAAGATATTTCATTATTTTTATAAATTGTTCGATGTTTTTATGTATATTTAATTACGAATTTTGTTGAAGAACTTCGAAATATTATGTGCGTATAAAAAATGAATTTAATCTGTATTCAGAAATATGAAAAATGGGAAAGTATACGATACGTTTTCTGGAAAATACACCTCGTGAATTTCCTTTATAAAAACAACCCTATTACTTTTCATTTCAACTTTTACCGTAGATGGGGTAATCTTTCAAAGTTCATATCTACTTACGTATGAATAAAAGAACATAAAACGAAAACTAAGTACGTTGCTACGATATTTTATATAATGCAACGTACAAAAATAAAAATAAACGAATTTAAAAAATTAAACATCAAAGATCCATATCTTGGTTTCCTTGCAGTGTTCGGGATACACACAGACTGCAAACTTTAAGTAAAGCAACACACACACACAGGGTTGGTAGACGTAGACAGATCAGCAGGTGGGCAAGATACCACGGGCTGTTCTGCGCTGTACAATCTGCATGATATTCGTGTAAGCTTGCTTTTGGTGAATGTAGTATGTGTTTGAGTTTGTCTAGTTGTATTTTCGAACGATGTTAGATGCTCGTCCTCTGCAGCGTTCATATTGCTTTCGCCCATTGCAGCGATATTATAAAGCAGAATTTAATTTATAACTACAAATAAATAAAGGTATATTGCTCCGTGATCTTTATTTCGAATCCCACTGTCAACAGTTACCATTTAAACTTTATCTGCACTGATAAAAATGTTTTCTCGGAACAAACAGATTCCTCTTAAATGAAGAGAAATATTGATTTGAAATCTTTTGTAGGTTTAATAAACATTCTTGTAAGAAAATTAATTTAGTTTTGAAGAAACACATCAAAGTATTCACTGTGACTAATTATGGGGATGAAGTAGTTTGAATAAAAATAGTTTTCTTTCAAAATGATATTTTTTTTAAATAAAAACGTTTTGTTTAAAATTAAGAAGACTTCTTTTTCATTATTTTTGAAAACAAAATTTAAAATCTATTCATTTCCTTTCAATGCAAGAAAAAGAAGATAAATAAAATTTATATAATATAAATTAATTTTTTTTTAATTGAACCTAATCATTTTATAAAAACTAAAAGGAAAACAGTAATTTTTTTTTTAAACAAGAAGTTTTTTTATGAGTATGTGTGGTTCTCCCTCTACTAAAAACGGAAGCCGAGAATACCGAGATTTTCGAAAGCAGGTGTCACACCCGAAATGGGTAGATGAGTTTTTACGGTCCGAATAATATTTCAAAATGATTAGGTACCCTGAAAATCAGTAACCTATAACGATTTACTTCAAACCTGTGTCGCATTTTTCTTCGTTTCTTTCAAAAACCATCGCCTTGGTCTTAATACATTTCCCAAAATTGAATACTTAGTACCGTAAAAAAAAACAATACTGTAAAATCCCATTTATCGGACAGAAATCAGAAGCAAAATATTACAAGTTTCTTTATCTAAGATAAGTAAAAGCGGATTTATTTATCAATGATATAATAACAATACTGTAACGCACTGTAAAATTCCATTTACCGAACTGAAATCTGAAGCAGTGTGCTACAAATTTCTTTTTTTCACGACATGGTAGGAAACCCGACCGTTCTTCTCTCGAAATAGTAAGGTAAATGTGTTGTTCCTCTCTAGAGAGGAAAATATAGAAGTGTTACCAATATAAATATTATTTACAAAAAATATATTATAAAAATTATAAATAAATCCCTAATTTTATTGAAAATCCTTATTTTAGTGATATACATACTTTAAATTATCTTACAATTTATGTCTTATATTTTTCTTTTTCTTATTAAATCACAATTTGACAACTTATTAAAGATATTTAAGATTGGTTCATTGGCAACACTGCTACACCGCCATGTGTCTGATAACCTAACTTTTAACGTGTCAGTCTGTCAGTTGTGTTCTCAAAATGTATTTTAGGTCCGAGCAAATCGTTTTTAGAAACATGTCGTGAAAAAAATGTTGTGTCTAACATGAGAGGAAAGCTCTTCTTCCACTCTCGTTCGAAATGCCTCACTCGCTGCGCTCATGAGGCAAACTTCGAACTCGAGGAGGAAAAAGAAACGCTTTCCTCTCTAGTTTGACAAATAACTATATTTAAGATAAGTAGAAACATATTTATTTGTCAAGGATTTCAACAGATAGTGCAGAATATTAGCAATTGACATACAAATATATGGAAAATAATATGAAATAGAATACTTTACACTAGAATAAAAAAAACAAAAAGCAGTCTGCACTTTAATGCAGAAATCAATGGCATGTAAAATGACTCACTTATTGTAAGCGGTCTAGCAAATTATCCTCTTTTAGTAATTTAACTCCAAGTGAAAATCTTACAGAATTGATGTCACTTCCATAAAACGCAGATAAAATAACGCAGCAATCAAAATTCAATAAAAAGCGATATTAATTCATTGAAAAAGGAGGAAACTGAAAAATGGTAGTTGAACTATTCCAGCTAGGTTTCTTCTAGCTGAAATATTTTTACGATTAGTAGCTTTACGAGATATTTTCAATGAGGGCATGGCTGAGAAATGCTGGCATTTATCCCAGCATTGATTGTTCAGCTTTGAGCTTTGTTATGTTTTATTAGAACTCGACTCGTGTTCGTTTAATATTATTTTATCGATGAAGAGATATTGGTTTGAAGTTAAAGCCGTTTAAGCCACTATATTTGCATTTTAATACCATCGATGCATATAGTTTTGATAAGCATAAACTATTATCAGATAGATTCATAAAAGGTAATAACGCTAACTCCATTTTTTCATTATCTGTTAAATCGTTTTTAAATTAATTAAATAAATTTGTCAAATTTTATGCTAACCAATCTTGACTACAACCTTAGTAAAAATAAATATGCTCCGAGTATGAAAAATGAAGTTGCGAGTAATAATAAAAATGAAGTTAAAGCTAATCCCTGTTTGTGAATTTACTTGTATAATTTTATTAGGTTGTTCAAATATAAAATACTATTAATACTTCTACGATGACTACTTTCAAATAATAACTTTTTTAATCATTTTATTTTACATCTTTCCTGTTATGCTTTTTAGAACTTACAATAAATGGTAAAACAATTATTTGATTTAATTTGAAGGCTTTAGAACAGCAAATTTTGTGGTAATCGGTAATCACGAAGAATATTTGGTGGAGTCGCCAAGTTCAAGGGTGCATAAATACACATACATACATAAGGTCACGTTGTATCCCACTCAGTGGAGTAGGACGAACCCAGAAATACAGTGAACCAACAATCAATCTCCTTCAAACATTTCTATCCTTGCACACTACTCTTGCCTCGTTCACATTCATAGTGCGATTCATACATGCTCGTTTATTCCTCGCACTTGAAATCTTTCGTTCATGTAACAAATCATCAATCATACCCAACCATTTATTCCTTGGACGCCCACGCAATCGTTCACCCTCAATTTCACCCGCATATATTAGTTTCACCAACCTTTAGTTCGACATTCCCTCAAGATGACCAAACCACCTCAACTGACTCACTCACACTTTCTTAACAACATTCTTTGCAATCTCACATTCACTATACACCAATGTGTTCTGGACAAGATCACGTCTCGTATACCCATACGCTCCTCTCAGAAATCTTTTTTTCACAGCAATTATACATCGTTCATGCTTCTTCATCCACTCCCAACATTTAACCCATACATCAATATGTAGTAATGTACTAACATACCATTATAAACACTTAATCGAGCATCTCTAGATACATTCACGTTTCGAGCAAATATACCCAGTGCGTGAAGATATTGTTTTGGACTGATCAACCTGTTTTTAAAAAAATTATTAGTTTCTTTATCATCGACGTTCGAAAAGAATTACTTAAGTGAGTAAGTAATTGTGAAAGTAAGATATTTGAAGTATGCGTGCGATTTGAGGGTTTAGGCTGTGCAAATAAGAGGAACATCGTTTTTATTTCATAATATTTTCGTTTTTAAATTCAAGGTGCCTTTAATGCATTTCAGCTGTTTTCGGTATCATCAAACTTGACGAAAAATTGCTTTCAATTTGTGCCAGAAGAAAATAAATATTTTCATTTCCGAAGGCTTGCGCATATCTGAGAGGAACAATTGATTGAATTTTCTGATAAGAAGCTTAAAAATTCAATAATAACGGAAAGTGTATCTCACAGGCGTCGAGCACGAGGCGCGCGCCCGTGGTTCCCGGAATAAAGCGTCGGATAATTGAGGCAGAAGAACGCGATGCCGTCGTCGCCGTCGCCGTCGACGTCGCCGGATGCACATTTACAAACTCGGCACAAAGGCGTCGCCAACTCGTACACATCACAAGTTATTGGACTATCGCACTGTGGATTCTTTGTTTTCAACAAGATTATTCTTTAATGTTAAGATTACCTGCGTTGCCAATTAAATTTGGTTTTCTTCAAGCGTATTATAATATTCATATTTTGCTATACGACATAGAAGTTCATCATTTTGTTACTAAGACAATTATATTTTAGTTGTTTCATGTACCACTACTGGCAGCACCTACAAACGCAGCTGTGATGAGTGACAGTTGTGTTGCAATTGGTTTTGCCATATTTTATATTGTATTGTTTAAAGCGGCGAAAAAAAAATGTACATACTTGTATTTTATATATCTCAAATTTACTTGGAAATGCTACACAAATTTAAATTATTATGTCATTTATGTATTGCACTGTACTCATAGGTAAATGAAAATTTTTCTATAGATATTTATAAGGTTTATTGTCTTAATGAAACTATTTTTCAACCTTATTTATAATATTGAATATGTAATGATTAAAAGCAATAATCAATTACTTTGTTTACGTGGGCAAATAAATTAGATCTGTTTTAATGTAACTACAAATGTACTTGTTTATTAGATGCAGGTTAATTTTTTTGATCGCGCATAAAATATAGTTATAATAATTATATTTTGACGTTTCTTAAAAACCAATGAAATGCTTCATTGTATGTCACGTGTCTCCATTTTAACCAATGCTGTCATTATTATACTGAAAATACAGCTATAATGATTATTCCCAGGAATAATCTTTGTAGCTTTTTTGTTTTTGTTGACGAATGTCAAATGTCAGATAGTTCAGCAACACAAGTAAAAAATGAGCAAAAAATATATATTTAGTGGCGTGCCTGATAAAGAAATAAAAAATAATCTATATAAATAAAACTCGAGATTTCGATAAATTAGAAAATAATTCTCCAGTATCTTTCTCAAACTTGTTGCCATTTCTCAATAGCCACTCAAGCCCTACGGGTTTTCGTAGCTATTGCCTGGCAACAAGTTTCGAAAGATTTGTCAAATTATTTTCAATTTATTCTCACTCTCTTGTTATATTGTTACTGAGAAATTTCTTAATAAATAATATATTCAGATGCAGTACACTTTGAAAATATTATTTAATTCAAAAATAGGTGTAAAGAGTGGCTTGTAATTAGTCATGTTCTATTAATTACAGCGCTATTGATAGCTAAACTGGCATTTAAAATTATTTATAGTGCAAGTTTATGAATAAAGGATTATCTGTACGTAGGCAGACAAAATTACGAGCCTGGAACCTGATATGAATAAGAATGAAAAGTAATATAGTACTTAAAATTAGATAATTAAAAACTCACAGATTCAATCCAAATTCTGACGAGTATAAAAAACCAAGAAATTAATTAAGAAACCTCATAGATCATAGTTAATGTACGTATTTATAGTTTTATTAATAACCCAATTAATATAAGTATAATAGAAGACTAGCAGTTTTTTCAATTTATCTACGATGAATGATATATAAACGATATTATAATTACACGGCAGTTTTTATAGAGTTTCTATGAGCGTCATTAGCGCAGCTGCATGGGCGGATATGGAATGCAGTGACAACAATTAGCTGATAAACACGATCACATGCACCGTATTTCCCTCAGCAGGGATCGTAACAACTGCAACTTATTCGATCGCAGAACTGAAACTGTGAAATTAGCGAATATTTACTATGGTAATGTCATGCCGGATAGTTCGTGGGCCGCGCATTTAACGTCTACAAATTTACTACTTTATTTCGCAATTAAATTTAAAGAAATATGTTTTCCTCCATTAGGGAAATATTTTGTAACAATTAATGCTTTTCAGTGAATACCGCGTATTTTACTCTTGCGCTTTTATTACTCCTACTCTTCTTAAAACTTAGAGTATGGACAATCTTGACCGCCTGGTTTACATTTTTGTGATATTTTAAATGATGGAGGAAGAATCAGTCGATCATCGCATCTTTCATCTTAATTGAGGTCTTTTAGTTCTATTGATGATGCTAACATGGTTCTTTAAATCGGTATTTAGATATTTTGTTTGTTTGATTTTATTTTATTAAATTAATTTTCAGCTCTCAATTTTTTATTTCATATACTTTATGTAGGCTATTTTGGATAAATGCGGTGTGGCAGAATAGGAATAGGAATTAGGAACAGTTATAGTTAAAATGATTGACAGCAAAGTATTAAAACGTTTTTCCCTTCCAGTATAAATAAATATATTCCCATTATTTCAATTTTACCAATGAATTACCCATAATTCAATCTTCTCGACCAATCACAAAGCCAGAAATCCATAATTCACGGTTATTTTAAAGACGTGTTGCGGATCACCAAGCAACAACCGTCTGACAGTCGTGTGTATTGAACGAATTTCGATCATTTTTAAAAGTGATTTCCGAATTTACAGGAGTAGAAAAAGTATAGTGTTATATTTAGGAATATAGTCATTATTCACTCGGATGATTTGCATCACTCGCAACTATTATTTTCGTTAATAATGACTACCATAATCCCTCATATTTTATTTGTGAACATAGGAAAAATTTATAATAATTAAAATAATAATTCCTACCATTTAATATAATTTACTTAATACTGGAGTAATTAAAATAAATTTCTTATTTGTACTTACATTGTTGGTTTCATTATGGTTGAGTATTATTAATAATCCTTGTAAATTATCCTTATGTTTATTAAAAAAATAAATAAACATTTTAATACATGTAAATCACTAACTTCGATAAAGACATACCCTAGGCATACTGGCAAAAAAACTCTCAGTAAGTAAATATGAAGGTCTATTTTTTTTAAACGACATAAATAACATTTAATTTATAAATAAATTAATTATATGTATGCTTATCAATACCGAACTATAATAATTGGAACAGAGTGATGTCTTTTCGGTACTTGTCTACCTCTCTCCAACTTTTGAAATTATTATATTAATGTGACAAATAATTTTAATTTGTCTCGAAATAGAATAGATAAAATATTTGTTAACCATTTATTCAAAATGAATATTTAAATGGCATAGAAAGGAAACAGAGTGCCGCTGCCTTTAGGTTACCGCTTACTAACGAAGTCTAATCAAATTATAAATATGTATAATGAAATTTTAAATATATTTTGGAAGATACAATCGTCAAACAAATATTGCTCATAGTGAAGACTTAAAATCTTATTCTTAGGGCCGTAAAACATATTTCTCTTGATATTTGACCCAAACATATAAGATAAACGTTAGCAAAAATAATATTGCAATTCCTACCTTGACACCACTGTAGTTCTTGGATACTCGTAGTTGCATTGTTAGAGTTGTCTATGATCACACTAGTAGTCAAAGCACTGCACTTGTTTAACTGCAATACAGTTCACTATCACCTATTTTATTTTAAAAAATTAACACCGCCAAAATCAAGTGTATTGCACACTTCAAAATATAAATAAAAGAATTTAAATATATGAAGAACACAGTACATCATTCTCAAGCAGCTGTACGACGCCTACTACTTGCACTCACAATAAATATATATTTAAATAAAATACGTAGAGCCAGCGCAAACATGAACAGAATTAAGCAAGTTGCGACGACGAATTTTGTGTAGGGCAAGCGTCTGCAATTGGCAGTTCGTTATTTATATTTCAACGTTAAAGATGAATGTACGTTTGATTTTGTCGTATAATTTTTATAAATATTGGTGATCAGCCAGTGCAACAAGTGCAGTGCTTCGTTTATTAGTGGGTGAAATATACAGTGTATGAGTTCATGTACATTTTTACAAAAACCATAAGCGTACAGTGGAATACAGTGATAGCAGCGTCGTGGAACTTCAAGTAACCTGCAACTAGAGTGCATATAAGGTAGGAATAATCTAATTTTATTTGATTATTGATGTTTCTACGTTTCGTTTAATACATATTCTGAAGACAATCCCAGTTTTATAATTTGTACGCGAGTTTTAAAAGATGTATCTATTGGTAAATATTTCAAACAAGCTTAATCTAAAAAATCTAATTATTACGATTCAATTCTATTAACGTATTATCTTCTACACATATACCGTTGACTTCCAGTTAAACTGCAACATTTACTTTTCTGTCATTATTATATTACTATGTATACCAGCTATATACATTACCGTACTGTTTGAGATAAAATGAATATAGATAACAATGAAATGAATTTAAGCGAATGGAGTATAATAATGCAGTAACAAATATACACAGGAGTGCAGTCAATTAAAGCTTTTTATTTAAGTCAAAAAACCAACAGTACGCCGCCAGTTGTAGTTTCCTTAGGGTTAGACAGATTTAAAGTGATAAATTAAGAACATTTTAAAGAGATACATATTTAGATATGAAAAAAAAATATATAAAAATACCAACACCGTCGACAACCTATGTTACATTTTATCTGGTAATAATTATAATTTTTCCTTTATTAGTATCAACTTTAAAGAATGATGACAAGTTAATTTGTCATTGCATTTTACCTGGGACAGTACTATGTATAACTGGTATTCATACTACTTAATGAATTACAAAAAAATAATGATTGTATCAAAAGGTTAGTACTAGAAAATAAATTAAATACTCCTCCAAACTTACCTGAAATTTATTACTTATGTATAATTTAAACATGAATAAACTCATTGCTGTAGTACGCATCGTAATATGTCTTATATTTATCGAAATATGGTGATTTGTAATATTTTTCAAAATACGGAAATTTCCCCAAATATGACTTAAAATCGCAAATTTTTTTTATTACATTTCTTTATAATATTCGCGCCAGGAAACCCATTGCAGCAGAGCGCATCGTCATATCTCTAATATTTTTCGAGATATGACGATTTTTTATATTTTCCGAAGATCAATTTTGAGGGGCTGTAACTCGAAAACTATACAAGATATCGAAAAATATCTCCAGTTATGCGTTTTTCGTGCCATTTATAGTAAATTAGTAAATTTTGAAAATTTTGAATTTTTTTTGTATTTTTGTTCAAAATTTTGATCGGCGATAACTCGACAAATATTAAAGATACAGACTTGCAGTGTTCACCAATCGATTCAGCTCGATGAAATACATAAACCCTGAAAATTTCAAAAAATTCTGACAACCGGTTGAAATGTTAGAGCAAAAAGTCTCAAAATGGCCAAATTCAGGCCAAACGTCAAGGGGTACCCCTTGACTTTCAGGACGAAAAACGCGTTTTTCAAGCTTTTTGCTCTAAGTTTCCATCCCGTAAAGCGATTTTTATGAAACTTTGCATACTTATGTATTTCGACGAGCTGAATCGATTGATGAACACTGCAAATCTGTATCTTTAATATTTTTCGACTTATCGGCGATCGAAATTTGAAACAAAAATACAAAAAAATTTCAAAATTTTAAAAATTTGCTAATTTGTTATATAAGGCACCAGAAACGCTAAACTGAAGAGAATTTTTAGATATCTCGTGTAGTTTTTGAATTACAGGCCCTTAAATTTGCACTTTGAAAAATAAAAAAAATCGACGTATCTCGAAAAATATTAGAGATCTGACGATGCGCTCTGCTACAATGGGTTTCTTAGCGCTTATATTATAAAGAAATGTAATAAAAAAATATTGCAATTTTAAGTGAGGATATTCCGTGAGTCAAATTTTTCTATCGGTCAGCGATTTTTTTCGTGATTCCTTATACTTTGTATAAGAAAGTAAAAAAAACGAATTGTTACACCTGTTGGTTCCCTTCCACTGACGTCTTTGAGAGGGCGTTATTTGGCGGATGGTAACCGTCCACCACGAGCAGAATATATCTGCTGTAAAGAATACGAATCATTCAAAACGATTCCCACGTTTCTGATGATTAAATAATTTGATATAATTTGAATAGTATCTGCCCGGTAACCTAAATTAACATCATATGAAAGACATGTTTGTGATCTTTGCAAATTTCAGCTGAAAACGTGTAGCATATAATGACGGCTAATAGCATGCGAGGTGCTAGTAATAATGAAGTAAAGTGGCGAACAAATCACTTTGGCGCTGGCGTTGAATGTATCGCAATTCGGTGCTGCCATCTGCGCAGCTCCGTCTCTGTGTCGGCGAAGGCGCCGGCCGCACTAATTGCTACGGCAATTTTACCGCAAGTGTGGCCGGCCGATACAATTTCCTGTCCAATCCTCCAGCGCGGTAATGGCGGCGAGCGCGGGTACTCTCCGCCCGTCACCCATTGTTACGCTGAGCGCCACCGAGATATAAGATTAGACACAAAATCAATAGAGATAATCTTTGATTCGCTTAAAGTCTTCCACGTTATTCTAGTAGTAATCCCGGATTGCTGGATCGGATGGTGTTTTATAACGGATATGAAGACACTTTAATACTTTTCGCTACTAATTTGCTTGCGACGAGTTTTATGTTGTAATTCACGTACGACTACACTTTATGGAATCTTGCAAGGCCAAACTGAAACATTAGTTAAACTTTAAACAATTTTCTCCTTTTGCAGTTGTAGAGTCATCAAAAACTTAGGCTTCTAAAATATGAATTTTGTTGTAAGGATTTTCAGATGCTCCAATCCTTAAAAAAAATATATTTGTTATAGTTTAACTACCTGTACTGAAAGTTACCCATTAATAACGAAATTTTTTTCCCTATATCTTCTAATATCTATGTTTGATTGCACCGAAAATTAATTTAATATGTATTTTCAAAAAGAATCACATTTGGAAATCTGTTTAATTCATAAGTTATTTTACTCAATTGAATTTTTCTGTAATTAATAGTAAAAGATGTATGTGACCAATGCACTACTGCTCTCAGATGGCATTTCTTAATTAAGTATGTAAAATACTATTTTGTTTTAAACTAAATTTTAGCATGATTACAGGGTGTCGGTCGGGCGATATAAAAGTAACAAATGCAATTACGCGCGTACCATTAACCGAATGAACATGGCAATAAACCAGCAACTAACTAGATTTCTAGTGTGATACATGAACACGCTTAATTTTGTAAATTGTAACTCATATAAATATGAAAATATCCGTGCGTTATGTGAATATATTACTGGGTTGTTTTTGCTATTCTTTTTGCTGTTTTAACATATTAGTGTTAAGCCGACAGACGTGAATGATGATAGGTGTAATAAATAACTTAAATAGCTCTTGCGCAATTTAATCAGCTACTAATCTGATCTGACAAAAAGTCATTTAGAAAAAAGCCAATTGCTGTTTTTTGCTGTTTGGTTTCTGCCTACGCAGCTATGTATCATTCTGATACAATTATACAGTTTTAAATTACACAAGTGTGCTGTATTCTTCACTCTGGCAACAGATATTGATTAACGGTCCGATTTTTTGTGATCGATATTAATGCCAATAGCCACACACAGAACAATCGGCTATGCTTTAGAATTAGCTCCGCATGTGAGTAACTATGCCCGAATAGTAATAAAGTGTCAATTAAAAATGTCTTCGAAATTAATAACCTATCGCATTGAGTTCATTACAGACGTATATTAATTATTTCTGAGAAATGTCTTCATTGTTATGAAGAATAAATACAAATTGGTGCACAATTAGTTCTAACGCTCACGGCTACTTATTATAAAAACTCATTCATTATTGTGTAGGCTACTTTGTACGGGAAAATTAACCTAGAAAGAATACAAATAATAATTCTGTACAAACTGCAAATGTTTCCGCTGAAATGTTAATAATTAGAGTTTCTGGAAATTCCAGCTCGTGCTTATAGGTATTTAGAATTGAACTACTTCATTAATCTCATTTTATTGGAAGATGAACAATACTATCTGCAACCAGACAATATAAATTGCTTGAAACATTATAATAAAATTTAAACACACATTGCCAATTGCAACTATTTTCAACTTTTTTTTTTTCATACTCTATTATAGTTTTCAAAAAATAAGAACTTTTTAGGGGTCTCTATAATACGATTTCATTTGTTGTGTGTATGTAAGTATTTATGATTGGCTGTTTAAATTTTGAGTTGATTGATATTTGGTATTAATCCATGAACGGGAATTGGTAGTGTACTTGAAGGCGTCAAGGTTTTCAAATATATTTAATTTAAATATACATAGAATAATATTAACTATCATTTTTCCAATATTTTTTTTCTATTTTGCATCGTTTAAAAATTAATATAAATATTTTCTCAACATATTTATTTAAATATTGAAAAATATACGCCTGAAATATAATTTTAAATTTATATTGGTTAACAATAATATTTGCATACACATACATACCTAACATCGCACTATAACCCGCACAGTGGGGAAGCGCGAACTCTGAAATACCATCAACCAACAATCAATCGCCTTCAAACACTTACGCATCATTCTATTTATTGTGCGATTCATACATGCTCATCTATTCTTCCCATTTTATGAAATCCTCAGTTACGTTAAACAATATATTTCAATAATCATGGGTGCTTTGAAAATATATCATAGCATCAGACCATTTTCCCATTTTGGGTATTACACGAGTACTCTGCTTTCGTAGATAAATACAAGTGTAAAATTTGTACATTATCATATTGTTTATATTTAATTTAATTTATGAAAGTAACAAAAATTAAAGCGAACGAATTCCTTATATGAGAAAAACGAACGCACCAAGATGGTGCAGATGTAAAATGAATTATGGGAATAGTCAGTCAATGATTTATTTTTGTTACAGTTTTCTGTGTAAGATTTGTGAATAAATCAATAAATAACTTTATGAAATTAATACAGTCCACTCCTAAAACTACAGTTTCACCAATATTATCTTATCATAAATATCAAGCATGTTTCTATTGTAATTACTAAACAGATTTAAAAGGTGAGGTGACCACAGAAACCTACATTGTTTTAAGAAGTGAAATGAGAACATTTGTGGAAGCTATTAAGAATGGATCGCTTGAAAATAAAGGAAACCATCAATAACCAAGGTATATCTCGTTAGGGTTCAAAAATAACTAATGTTCCCAAAAATTGTACACGAACCTTACATTAGCGCCGTCGAGGAACAGTTCGTTGCTGGAGATATTTTCATTGTAACTGTACGTATCGATTGCATTAGTAACAATTAAATAAATCTCCGCGGCCATAACGCCTTCAGCGGCACCGGCCACCCTCTAAATCGATGAGGGATATTTCACAATTTATCCGCAAACTCAACAACTGCTGCAGCGCCACGAACTTGCTCGGTCGCCCTCCGCGCCAATGTCCTCGCGCCGTGCCACTACTGCCTGCTAATAAAGTTTGAAATATACCAAAACTCCGGCCCTGGTACACTAACGACGCATGTTTGTACCGAGCTTAACACAAATAACCGTCCTAAAACAGCAGATTAATGAAAATTTAAAGGTGCCCCGTCAGGACGAAAGAAGCCAGCGGTGAGGAACGAGATTCGAAGCTATTGATTTTCAAACTTTCATTTTATACGGATTACCTACAAGTATCATACATATAAGGACTAATCAATACGAAATAAGACTGAACAATGATGTCACAATGACAGACCTGTAAACCTGACAGATTTGCAATTCATTTTAAAATTATTAAAATTATTTTGGATGCAATCAAGAATTGGAAGGAGAAGACTTAGGGAAAATGATCAAGTAATAGGGAGTCATATGATTTGCGCATATATGGAGAGCAGAATAGAGGGATGAAATTAAATCAGTAGGGGAGTGGAGACCTGGAGGATGAACAAGACGAGACACACCCAGATCAACATAGCTAAAGTAAGTAGAAAAAGATTTAAAAGTAAAGGAATTAGAAAGTGGCAAAGTAAAATAAAGGATAGGGAAAGCAACTAAAAGGAACAGAAAGTCATATGGCTTATACGGAGAGCAGAAGAATTGGATCAGTAATAGAATGGAAACCAGAAGGATGCAGAAGATGTGGTGGATCAAGATCAACGTATCTAAATGAAGTAGAAGATTTAAAAACAGCAGGAATTATAAAAACTGTTAAAGTAAAACAAAATATAGAAATATGTGGAGAAACCTACCCATAAGGGTTTGAAGGAAAAGAAACGGTGATTGATTTACACCAATAAAATAATCTAGAATAAGAATTCGGAATAAGAATGAACTATGAAATATAAGAGTTGATAGAAGAACACAGTGAAAAAAAAAAAACAACAGAAAGTCAAATGACTTGGGCATATATGGAGAGCAGAATAAAGTGGGAAATTAAATCAGTAGTAGAAATGGAAACTAGAAAAATGAAGAAGACGAGGCAGATTCAAATCAACATGACTAATGGAAAAAGAAGAGGATTTAAAAGCATCAGGAATTAAAAACTGGAAAAGTAAAACAAAATGTAGGAAGAAGTGTAGAAACCTAACTACAAAGATTTAAAGAAAAAGAAACGGAGGTTGATCTACTCCAACAAAAGGTTTTACAGAACTTCATACGAAGCTACATTACCCGTAGGCCCGTAGGGTATATTTCTGTAACCATAGAGGAATACACGAAGTTGATGATGATGATGATGAAAAGAAAATTTTCCAGATCTCGTATTGTTCTAACTTATAAATTCTTAGTTTTCTTTATACAAATAGTTATAAGCATGTAATGTACCCAAAATCTGTAGACGACACTAAAAACCAACAAAGTTATACCTCCCAGAAATGTATTTCGGTTTCCCAACCTCTATCACATATACGTTAGTTATACCATCACGCCTTTTTCTTATTTTGTGTGTATGGTACACTGTTGTCACGGATTTCAGTTTCTGATATATTTTCCCGAGTAAAATGCGGTTACTAACCGTTAAAATACAACTCCCAAAGATGTTAGTTAAGGGGGAACTACAGGAGTAAAGTTACCTCTACATGAATTTTTCTATTCTGTAATAAAATATTAAGTAAACAAATATATCATCACGTCATTTATCCATTTCTAAGCACTAAATTAAGAGCAGGTCTCGGCATATGAAGTATTTTTAATCATAAAACTACGGCCCTAAAGACGTAAGTGGAAGAGTAACCTAATTTAACCGAAGTTGTAGCTCTTAAAATTGTTAAGTTGCAATCGGAATACCACTGTGAATACATACATAGTTAATGAGCTGCAGCAATGAAAATACACAATATGAAATAAAACACTTACAAATAAAATGAAAATGAAAGTAATTTGATGCTAATTAAATCTGGGTATCGCTGTACATTTCCATCCAGGTAGTTACCGCAGCAAAATCTGCATATATTTGTGAATAACATTGGAAATGTCATAAACACGAACATAAAGAACGGCGGTGAGGTTAGTAGACGCGTTCATCTTTGTGAAAAATACTGCGGAATAAATATTGTGTTTCACGGAACTTTTAGGTCTGTATATTTTTCTCTTAAATCGTTTTCTTTCTTATCTGCATTTTTGCTCTGTTGCACAGATTTGTATAGCTTTTCAATGCAAATAAGATTTCAATACCTACCTTACATACGTATACACGAAATACGTTCTTTATCCGTAAAGAAAATATACTTTTTATTTTTTGCTGAAATGTGTACTCTCTTAGAAATGACGATAAATAACACCTATTACACTCGCAAAAGTTTTCTACTTAACTCTTGGGTCTATTGTAAATCAAGCTTGTTTTTCAATTCTCTTATTTCCGGAAAAATAATGTTTGTGTTTTATGAGGATACCTAGCATACGTCTTTGCCAATTTTTATCGACGCAAATGGATTCCATCCGTACTAACATATTTGCTGAAAGTTATATATTCAGGAAGAATCAAAAACGATGCCAATGTTTTGACAGCTATAGCTGTCATCATTATGGCTAACTTAGGATTGAAAAAAAATTTACATGGACACATACAACGAAAAATGTTAAAATTTATACACAAATATAGTCATAAAATAAAAATAATACATATAGACTAATAAATAGATAATCGCTAAAATAAATTTAGAACTGAATTGGTTCGAAACGTCGACATAGTTTTCAAGTAAAGAATTGATTGCTAGTCCGTTTTTTTTATTATTCCGTAGCATCTTTTCTATATATTTAGCATCAGGCTAAATCCTACCAAGTGGGATAGCATGAATCTATCTCCTTCAAATATATTCTGTTCTTCACACACAACAAACCATCAATCATACATAACCATTCATTTCTCGAGTACAATCAGTAATTTCGGTAATTGTTGACTATAATATTAAGAAAATATATTAATATTTTCCTAAAATTCCTATCTGAATACCTGGCAATATTGATGAAGTAAAATGTATATTCCCATATTTTCAGGTAATATTCTAGAATATATCAGACATACACAGTCATTTTCCTTTTCTGATCGGCGGATTGGATATGGAAAAATAGATGTCGAGTGCATTCAAATTTGTCCTCGTCGGATTTCTTTGTATGGAGTTTCATTAAATCAGGAGTTTTCGCAAAAGGTAGAAAATAAACCACGAAGTACCTACTTCAGAAAAAAAAAATAGGTTCGTTCTATAATACTTTGATTTGAGATACGAGATTCACGGAGAATTTATAACATAATGATTGAGATTTGAAGTTGTGCTGGGTATAATCTGCGCTGCGATTCTTAATGTCTACACAGCGTAGTGGTTTGGACGGTGTCTAATGAAGATTTTATGTTGCGTTCCTTTAATATTCAACAACTTTTAAAGAATATTGTAATAGATTTCTTCCAGGATTCTTTTAGCTTTGTACCGAAATAATCAGGCCCGATATTATCGGGTGTTAATAAAGACAACCAAACATGGGGACGGCCCTTTCTTACTAAAAAAAATTAAGAATTTGCAAAATATCAACAATTTATGATATAAACAAATGAATTAGACATTACCTAATTGTTTTGATTGACTGCTAACATATCAACTTTGATACTCGTACATAGTTTATTTTATTTAGGACTGTAAACATAGGTACTTATGATAAGTCAATCCCATTTAGTAAACCTTAACAAAATATTCGAACCGTGGAAAGTAATCAAATCGAATTTGATAGGAGCTCTGGCGAAATCATAGTAAGACTATTTCTATGCAACAAGATGAATTTCATCTGTTAGGCTCTGCATTGTGATTATCTTGAGTTATGCGAAAAGCATCATTAAGCAATTATAAAATGATATATTTTTTATGATGGGGGTCCTGGATAAATATGTCGGATATTAGTGTTCAGTATCTCCTCCGGGAATATCTTAAGTTATTGTCATCTTATGGTGTCAAACATTAGTTCCCTTTCTTGTATCATTCATGTATATAGTACATGTATTTTATTATTATTAATTATCATATCTTAATTAATAAAGCCGTTCCTATACTTCCACTTTTTTACACAGAATATTCTGTGATAATAATAATGCCCGAAAAAACCATATAAGTTGACAACACACTAATGCCTAATACAATTATTTAGTACTATTTAAAATACTTGAATTAAATATAAAATGGGGGCGAAATTTTTATACAAGAACAAAGGTGTATGATAGGTTAGAATTGACAATGCTCATAATAATATGTCCTTAATGAAAATCAGTGAAAGAGACAAACTAGCAGATTCTATTCCCAACCGTTAGATCATGGATCTAAAGTTGTTAGTGGAGGAGAAATGAATCTCATTTTGAACGATACTAATGTAGCTCGAAGGCACCGAAACATTTGCTAATCTAAATAATATTAAGAAAGAAGAAGCAAATATACGTAAAAGTAGTGCGCGCTCAACGTCGAAGCAGGCAATGTTTCCATAATGTTGTTTCTTTGACAGTGAAAGGTTTCCAGGTCAAGGGAACGGCGGCGCCCCAAGCAGCACCCTAAACACCACCGCCACTAATGTTATGGAGGGCCCTCGGAAAGTTGACAAAACACGGTACAAGATGATTGATTGCAAACATGCAAGCTTGATTCGGCGAGATAATGATCTCGTTGTCTTTCAATACGCCGGCTTATTCATCGGCGTGGCAATAATAAGAAGCCGACGTCGCTTAATTTCATTTTGAAAATATCGCAAACAAAACGTGAGAGCCCGTTTTTAAGCAAACAATTTTTAGGACAAACGAGAATCGATAAAGTTAATAGGGACTTTGTCGACTACGGTAAATAATGATTTATTGCCGTGACACCCAACCAAGTAAAAATAACATCCCTTTTCAGATTCGTGCACTGCACATTTATTTACTCGTAAAGCTTCTACTCCTTCTATTGATTTACGTTGCGTATGATTCTAATAAGCTGTCAAACGAACAAGACGGATGGACGCCACTCGCTCATCCCCCGGCTACATCAGAATCATGTTGACACTGCAAATATGTGCACTCTTCTTACAAAAAATATATATAGTTAACTGCTTTCACTGCCACTCTTCACTAACCACACGATTGGATATTCAACGGAAATGTTACGATCTCACTTCTTCTACATTAAATAAATGTACCATCACGTCATTTACCCAATTTGAGTGTGACACTCTGCTTTCATAAGTGTCGATAACTGATATAAGTTTGCGCAAGAAGTGCATTTACCTCTCTCAAAGTCATGGCCCAAAGATGTTAGTGGAGGAGTTTAATATAGAAATTAAGAATATCATGGCCCACAATTCGAGGCGTTATTACTGAATTACTTACCACATTGTCTATTTTAAAAAAATCATAATTTGAAAACATTGGTCTACACAGAAAAAAATTGATTGTTACAATAGCAAAGACTTATCTTACCTTTAGATATTTACAATAACAATATTTATATTTATATTAACAATATAATATTATTTGCGATTGCTGCTACAACAATCTAAATAATATATTATTAATATAAATGTAAATTATGTTATTGTTAATATCTAAATCCGTAAGATAACAATCCATTTATTTTTTCATGTATAAGTAGTTATCTGTGTATATTGATAATTTGTTTTCATGAATAAGGAATTTATTTATCTAAGAACTGGGTTCTAATAAGTAGTTGAATTTTATACCGGAGTGTAGAATTAAAATGTGGTGTATAGGGGTTTCAATACTATTTTTTTAAATCTCTGTATATTTGGTGAAAAAATACGAATACTGATCTCACCTTTTCGTGTCTTCAAGTAAATTTTCACCCTCACTTAAAGGTACTAGTTATCTTAATTGAGGGTAAGAGGATGCCTTGTCAAAACGCCATTTACTCATTTTTGGTGTGGCTCTTTGCTTTCGCAGATCTTAATAAATAATTTATTTTTGCGTGTGAAATACGGTTACAAGTCCTTAAAGATGTTAAGGAAAGAAGAAGAAAAAAATAGATTGTTACAATAGCAAAAATTATCTTACGTATAGAAACAGCAATTTAGATATTTACAATAAAAATATTACTAATATATATATTTTTGCTATTATAACAATTCGTTTTCGTGTACTAGAGTAATGTTAAAAATAGAGACAATATCAACTCTATTTGTCTCATAATCCTCTGTACTTATAATAATAGTTAATTTGTATGAAAGTCCTTTAAAATATATCAACAGTTTTAACGGAAGCTGAACATGTTTGTAACATTTTCAGCATAAAGTAAGAGTTTCGCATGATGTATTGAGGATACGTGCCCTTTGAAACATTAATTAAAACATTCTTAAATGCATCTCCGAGTATGTTGTAAAGCAAATTTGTTTAAGAACCAAAGAAGCTAAGTTAGTTACTCTTGAATGAAACTTTAATTTAGTGAAGGCTTCCAGCATTATTAAGTATGTTACATGCTCCCACACACGGGTCTATAAGCCGAGAACTGGCCTGATTGAAAACCGTAGGAATTCAATACATCTCTTTCACGGCTTCAATTTAAACTGTTTAATTCAGGTCCTTCGATAAACTTGTAAAATGTTTTAGAGCATCCCACATTCTTAAAGGAAGATCTCCACGAGCACGAAGCTTTGAACTTATTTAATTAAATGCAACAGGCAACCCCGATCGTACTTCTTGGAGATCTGGAACACGAGTGGGGGGTATTGTTGATGTATGGCAAAACTTTATTTACTGCCAGTAAGAACCCAATTAACGTGATACGGGACTAACATATAACCTCAGAGTAGATAGTTTTATTCTGTTGGACCTCCTAATTAAATTTTTACAAGAGCACTAAATTTTATAACTAAAATAACATTGTAAAAAATTTGCATGTTTACTGGACAGATGGATGAAACATGGCAGGATTTTTATTATTATTTTAATAGCATTTGATCTACAATACCGTTTTCCGCATTCATTTTTGAAAATTGTTTTTAAGAAAGAAAGCAAACTTCCAAAAATGCGACGCAGATTTGAAATAAATCTTTGTACGTCAAACGTACTAGTTCAATAAAAATTGCTAACTTTTTATGGTTATATGTTGGCATCACTTCACTAATTTTAGCTAACTTCTGACGTTAGAAATGTCAAAGTATTACATTGACATAAAAATAGTATGGCAATATATCTACAATTGAGTATTTGCAATACAAGAAAACGTAATATTTATGGATTTTAAACATATTTGTAAGTAATTATAATTGAATTTGCAGTGTAAAATCCAAATAAAAATATGTAGATATTTTTGGTTATGATATTGGTAAATAAACATAATTGATATTCAAATATTATGAAGTTAGCAACATAAAAAAATTCCCTGTCATTAAGAAAATGAGTTATAAATTAAATTTATTTATTAAATTTACATAAATGTTGGCGCGAAAAATCTTGAGTATCCCTCGGTTGGAAACTATTTTGCGAGTGCTCGTATGTAAACTCGCACTATCAAAATAGCAGTTTCCAACCTCGTGATACAAATAACTATTACGGTACTCAGTTCTTATTGGTACCGTAAAAACGCATTTACCGCCTTATTGGTGTTATAAAAAAATAAGTATAATACCAATAAAAGAAACAGATTAAGCCGTGAAGCATCGGACTGTGAAACATGAGACTCTCAATTCGATTCCGACTCACGACATTAAAATTATCCTTATGATTCCTACTTTACTAATAGTTTAAGAGGGGTTCATGTTGTAACGGCTGGTAACTGCACTTTACTCTTTGAATATATCACTTATCGAGATCTGCTATAAGCAGAATGTTCAACCATACCTACTGGATAAATGGTGTGATAAAATTTATCTACTTTATTAATATTACTTGAAAAATAATATAATATAAAATAATATATGCTGTTAGTGTCGTAATTTAATATCATCGTCGCGGTCGTTGATTAAAATGTTATTTTCATAATCGAAAGTCGAACGAATTTCAATTCAATGTTGTGACATCAATTTGTGCCTCAAACCAATTAGTTTCTGATCAATAAGTGTACATCAGTTTCAAAAATATATCATAGTACATGACAACTGACAGGTTGACTAATTGTGGTAGGGATTAATTTTTAACAGCCTGAAATGAAATTGATCATTAAAATGTTATTTCATCATTTTTAATCCTATAAAAATGCCGATTATAAATCGATAGTTATCAGCGGATTGATAATCTTAGAACATATTTTAATTTTTTGTTGAATTAACAACTAACTTCTGCTATATAATTTTAATCGGATTTTGGCCTGGAACTTGTTGCAAAATTCTTGTTTCTCAACCGGTACAAATTACAATGGCTGCTACTCACAGAACTATACTAACGGCTACTAACTAGAGCATTTAGGATTTAACACTGTTGCTATGAAAAAATTGATGATCTCCAAAGTAATCAAAATGTCCCAGTATAATAGTTTTGTTCTGTGGTATAACCGAAATAGAAACTATGTACACACTTTTAAATTGAAATGGACACGTACTAATTTAGATAAAATAAAAACAAATATTGTAAATAATTTTAGATAAAAATGTATTAGAGCTAGAAACTTAGTTTTTTTAGATGTATTCATTTTAGAACAAAAAATGAGGGTGATTTTAAGATGGCGACGAGTAGTGTGTAAGTAGTGTAGTGTGTAGTGTAACATCAAATAAATATATCAAGTACATAAAACTAAAAGGTATTATCATCAAAAGAACTAAGAAATCAAAACTATACAATTGTTTACTGCAGTGGTCAAGAAAGAAATCCAGTTCTTAAAATAAAATAATTTGTCAGTTTAATTCATTGTTTTTCCTCAGAGTATCCATACATGATGGCACTATAGGATTAAAAATAATTAAATTTACATGAATAAATCCGTAGTATACTTTTTATAAACTATTAATTACAGTATGAAAACAAGAGAAAAGTAATGCAAAACCATTGATCTGAAATCAGATACATACAAGTGGTCATTAGCTTGCAAATATGGTTATGTCTGCACTCTCGGCTACAAATATTCATCACTTCAGCATTTATAAGTGTTCATCAGACGAATTAAGTGAGCGTATTAGTAAACAGGCCCATAAAATTATAAGAAAGGCTGTCATTAGAGCAATTGAATCGTGCAAAGCCTGCATACTGATTAAGTGTAGCCGTAACAGATAAAAAGCGTACGTGCATGTAATGATACCAAAAGGACAACGCTGGTTTGTAAATAGTTTCATTTACTTTTTCATTTGATTATTTCAATTGATATGTTTGAGCTGTGTGCTCGAATATAAACTAGAGAAGAGTACATATTCTGCACAATGCAATTCAACTAGCATTCTGTGTATATCACAAGACAATGAAAATGCAATCATCATCGCAAACCAACATCCACTTAATTCCAAAGCCTGGGGCGCAGTGCAGTAGTGGTCACATATATCCGAATCGAATTGATAGCTGTCCACGGATTCAGTCCATGCTACCTATGCACGCACTTCAGGCTTATACAACATCACTGTTTGTGTCTGTTGCTGCTGATCAACGAGACCATATTGAATTACACGCTAAAGATGATTGCTAATTTGATACTCGATTTCCGGATTTAGAATCTGTTGAGTGTAAAGCGTAGAATGGGCAGGGCTGGTCTAGCACTCTTCTTCCCCTATTTGGTTTCAACAACGGAATGAAACATATAAACAAGAAAAAATAAAACTATACGTGTGAGATAAATAGTATGCAAGAAGTGCGGTTACAAATCGTTAAATCATACCCTCCAAAAGATGTTAGTAGAGGAGCAACCAGAGGGATAAAGAAAAAAGTGGACAAAATATCATGAAATATATACCTGAAATATTTTTATTAAAATTCAAATCTAATTGATTGCTAGTATGTTTAATAATTTAAAACATTTAATTTAAATAAACATGTTTACCGAACTATATTCAAAGGTCTTATTATTTCTATATTATGAGTTCGAAAAGTTTTTTCCACTTACAAAATAAACGTTTGATTGTTATTGTATGTAAAGTATTCGTTTAAAAATTATTGAATTATATGTATATTAATTCATAAATTACCAAATTGAAAATAAGATTTTTATGAAAGGTAAAAGTAAAAACAAAATTGTTCCGAATGAAAAATATTAAATATGATGAAGAACTAAGAACGAAACCCGTGGAACATGCAATAGAAAAAAGGCAGCTTAGATGATTTGGGCATATATAAAAAATAAGGGAAAAGAGCGAAAGGACAGACCCAGAAAAGAGAGGTTAAAGAAGTCAAAAGAGCGATAAAGAGAAACGTGATTCCTTGGAATGGAGTAAGAAGTAGGAATCAAGACCAAAAGGGCTTGAGAGAATCTATTTTGAGCCAAACATGCTAATGTGTGACTGGGGGTTTTTTTTTTTACTAAATTGTAGTTCTTCATAACAAAATATATGACGGTCGTATTACTTTCAAACTTTTTTAATAGTGCAAAGAGATTCGTTAGTTGAACTATACCGAGCTGACACCAAATAAACAATATAAAATATATTGTTGTAACAGGAAAATTAAAGACCTGTCTAAAAATCTATTTCATTAGTTCAACATACATAGCATCACGCTATATCGCAAACAGTGGACTTGCATCATAGAACAAATCCAGAAACATAGTCAACCAATAATCAATCTCCTCTAAACTCTCTTATCCTGGCACACAAACTTAGCCTCGTCTACATTCATACATATTCTACACATTTGCAATAATTCATTCACAGAACATACCATCCAATATTAGTATACGAGTAGCCCTACTGAAAAGTATACTAGACGACTTTCTATATATTGCTGTAAATTGAGAAATTCGTATTAAATGAAAGTTTTGTATATTGAATTTATAAAATTTATTTCTCGATGATTGATTTAAGAATACGTTTAAATATTTTAAACGAATCCGAGTGTTAGAACCGGCCCTGGGCACATGTGTACGAGTGATGAGAATTGGGAATACGCAGTCCGATTGGCCGAATGCACCCTGCATGTCTGTATGTTTGTACTCCTGCTGCCACCGCCACCATCCCCGGTAATTATTTACACTTGTGATTGTAGCACTAGGCCAGTAAACCCGCTGGAAATATGCTGATTGCTGTGAACTGCCAACTGATTGATAATATATTTATATTTAGATATTTCGTTCGATTGGTGCTTATAGGGTTAATTAGACTTTAATGGAATGTGAATGCGAAAAAAATTATAATTAATGAAATTTTGCGCTTTATATGATGATGCTTTAATCAAATTCGAATTTCTCATTACTCTAATCAAAAAGAGTTCAATTATTCATAATAAATTTATAAGCTTTTAATAAATTATCATAAAATAGAATTGAATGACTCGAATGTTTGCAGCGCTTTGCAAAAATGTTATTGAACGCAATATTTATTTAATTGCTCCATTATTTTTCATAGTTTGCGATGCACTTGATTAATGATATAAAAAGTAATAAATATACATACCTAACCTATTTAAAATATACGAATGAATTATTAAATTATAGCAAATATAATGTTACAAATTAATAATTTTTAAATTGCTCTACGATTTATATTCAGTCGCATAAATTAAGAAAAGCTGATGATTTCTTTTATTTGAAAACTGCTTTTATTTTTAATTTGAACTGAGTATAATTACACAGAAGATAGAAATTATAAATGGGTGTTCTAAATAAATTACATTCAAACTGGATCTCAAACTCAAAACAATTATCCAATTTTAAAATACCTTCATTTACAACATACTAATAGCACTGATTCTACGATACTCTATAATCTACATGTTATTTTGACTACATCATTGAATTTTAAATAGTTAATGTTTTTCAAACACAAATAATTGTTGTGTATGTTTAATTTTAAGGCGAGATGAATTTCTAATGGAGGCAGAGTTAGATTATCTGATTTAGTTTTGTCAAACAGATTAAGATGTGACAACGCTCAATCAGAATTTGACCTCCTCGATGCATGATGTCCTCTGGTTTTTGGAAAGTATCTGTCTCAATACAAAAAACATAAACATCAGATATCGATATATAAATGTAAGAACACTTAAGATAAGGATTTATTGTTGATGACTCTTCTGATACAAATTAGTATCCTAGTAGAACTTTTAATTTTCAAGTAATTTAATTACACATGGTAAATTTTGCAATATCATTACAGCTTGATCTCTGATATAGTTATAGAACTTTATAGACAAAAATATTAACACCGTCGACATAGGTTAATTTCGAGGCAGTGTCATGGCTTAGGTATTATTCCTTTTCCGATTGGAAATAATTAAAGTGCTCCTCATTAAAATTTTTAATAATGTACGAGTACATAAACATATGAATTATTTTACATGATTATAAAGCAAATCAAAGTGAAACGTGGGAAGTTATTCAGAAAAATGAGAAAAGGGTACTAGCTCTAGAGATGGTTGTAGGAAACTATAGGGGAACATATGAATTTAGAAAAAACCATACTAGATACAATAGACCAAAAGAGACTAAAATGGTATGGGCATATGATACGGATGAACCTCATACAGTGGCCCAAAAGGATATGGGAATAGAATGCAGATGGACGGAGAAAACCAGGTACCTAAGCTGGTACCAAAACATCAAAAAAATCATGGAAGTAAGAGATCGCCAGGAATACGACTAGATGGACAGAGATGTATGGCGAATATGAAGCGATAAACGGCTGCAGCCGTAACATAGTCATCTAAAAATAACACCCTATATGTCGCAGGTCTTGATAAGTGATATAATATAAGAGTGAAGTGGTATCAAGATTTTAATGGAAAGGAAACCACAGGGATAAAGTTAAAATTAGCAATTGTTGACTATGGGATTCGAATAGAGGAATTCATGATCCGTAGTCCAGTGCGTTACTACCAAGCTATTTACCCCATTAATTTTGAAATTATATACATGCGTGTTATGAGATATGGCATATAATTCAATGTAGGACGACATCTGCTACGATTATGTTGTAACTTCATCAACAAATGGTTAAATAGTACATGATATAAAGAGTAAAATAACTGGAAATACGAGAACTCAAATGCGGTCTTAACATTTAACAGTGTAAAAGTGCTTTAAGATACATTGTGACAATTATGTAGGTACACATACCCGTACAACACTTTAACGTAAATGATGATTAAACACGAATGCGTACGTCTGCGACCACCACGGCGTTGGCCACCGCGAGTGGCCCAACTTAACCGATGCTCATCTATCATCATGTCTTTTAATTTCTTTACTACTCACGGACATAAATACCTTATCATCAACATTCTTCCACGCTTTACTTAACACTTGCTTTCCCATTTCGTGGCGACTTCCTCCGTATTAACAGTCACTAATAAATAAGCAAATGAAATAACTATTATCTAGTTAATCTTAACAACCCACACCTAACTAATTAGTTTTTTAGTTTAAATACATCGCCTTTAAGCAAATCTGACATTGAAATACGCATTGCTCATTAAAATTATTGCAAGAGTAGCGACAGTAGCGGCGGCAGTAAGAAATCTTAAAGAAGCAGTTAAACATAAAGGAAATGAGGTAGTTTTAGTTGTGGTAAGGATGGGTGCAGCAAGTAATCACATATAATGAAACAGATTCACACATGTCATCATTTGCAGTGATTTTATGAAATTCACCAAAGATTATTTTAGTATTCCAACCATTAAATTGGTTTCCAAATAGGTAGCTACTTGCTACTTCCCATTAAGTACTTTTTTGAAACTGTATTTTACTGAATTTTAAATTAATAATAAATCCAAATTGAGCGAATACTTCAATACATTATTTTTCTAAAACCATAATAATTTAATTTATACTTAAATAATTGTGAATTCAGAGGCAGCTTATATCGCCACAACCCTAATTTCGCTTCTTTTTATTATTATTTTTATTTTATTAATAAATTGCTCCAGTTCAGTCTGCATTTAAAAAATTAAATTTGGGAATGTTGAGAAGGCCGGTTGTAAATCAATTACTATTCTTATTGACAATAAGAATAGTAATTTATTTACAACCAGCCTGCTCAACATTCCCAAATTTAATTTCCTAATTTCGCTTATTTGAAAAATAAAATTACACTGTATAATAATACACAAAATTACGTTTCTGTTTTAATTCATTATTATATTTAATATTTATTTATAAATTCAATAAAAGGGTTATATATATTATGCAAATAAATGTGCTGCTATATTTAGTTATTTTGAAATATGTAGAGTTATGGTAGTAAAATGCGGGTACTTCAATTATCATTGTTTAAACTAAGGCTGTACAAAAATTTAATTTAATAGTATAAAAATTACAAGATAAATTAAATTTTTCAAATCATTAAATGTAGGGCTACCTGAAGTTAGCCCTACACAAATTATTATGAAAATTATTCAGAAACCGAGTGCGTACAAAAATGTAAATTTGTTACACTAAATTGTACATAATGTGTACATTATTACTAGCTATAGTTTATTTTTTTATGAAATAAATGTAGGGCACCGTCACGTTGGCCCTACATAAATTTGTTTTATTATTTACAAGATGTACAAAAATTAATTTTTACGGTACAAAAATGTACATAAAGTGTACAATATTACACATATTTGTTTTAGTAAAACGCATTTATGTAGGCCAACTTCACGAAACTTTATTTGGAATCTGAAAATATAATAAAAATTTTATAAATTAAATACTAACATTGAATGCATAATATGTATGTATACTTACTGATACTAACTTCAAAACCCTATAATAAAAATAAAATAAAGTCTCGCCAATTCAGTCATTCGGTGCCATTGCCTCACAGCAGTTGACGGGTTACACTACGCGGATGAGTTCCAATAAGAACGAAAGGCATCCGTAGTTACCGATTGATTGGATTGAATTTTATGAAACATTGATAATTTATTTTCTTTATATTTTTTACATATTTGTTTCCTGGACAGTTCTCTCTTTTTGAAAATACTTCATCATCAACAGAACTAAGATGAATAATAAAAATAATTCTACTAAAGATTGGTTAAGTTTTTATTTTCATTTTGCAATCTTGTAGTTACTGTAAATAAAATAAAATGTAATTATTATTTCTGCTACAAGCATAAATATTAAAAGTAATTAAAGAATGTATTAGTATTAACCAAAGTAATAATATAATTAATTTACAACACGCACAAGCAAAATTGCAAGAATTCTAATTAAATTTCATTAGCACAATCATAACAGCCATGTTCTCCCTTAATCGATAACAGAATAAGTATACACATTATGACCATCGAGTTTATTCAGTACCGCCCCTGTAAACAATGTGAAATACGACAATGTGCATTCACAGGTGCGGCTCTGCAAGTAGATTTAGCGCAGTGGGTTGCGCTGCAACTGCAAGGCTGCGTTCTACAAACCATGTAAGGATCAGTCCTGCTGCCTTTCTCCGCCACATTCCTTCTCGTTTTATACACGCGTAATATCATTTAATCTACCATTTGATTTACATACTACTGATCTCAATACAAGCATGTGTCCTATTAACAAGTTTTTCTTTATATGACACGAATAAATTACATTTTTATTATGTTATAGTAATTAATAGTGAGTCATGACTAAATGCATAAGAGCTATAATTCATAAATAATTAGAACAGATACAATTAATATTGATTGAAAGCGTTTATTTATATTGAATCATGTTATAAATTATGCATCATATTCGCATAGCTATGAAAAGTAAAATTAATATTTGATAGAAGACATTAATAAACATTTTAATTTCCGCTCTAAGCAATTTGGTTACTCGCATCCGGTTTCTGAATAATTGACAAATTTTTTATAGCAAGATTATTGGGAATTTTTATCCGAGAAAACTTATATGTGCATGAATAGGTAAATATTATATGTTCGATAATTAAAATTATATGTAGTCCATCAATGAAACGTGTGACATATAGAGTAATTAAGTTATTATGAAATCATTTCATTATGTATCTATTCGAAAATGTTCAATGATATCTATATATTTATAAATTTAAAAGTGATTTTTTTATAGTGCTGTATAAAATGCTTGTTACTGCTAATAGTCATTTTATTTCAGTACAGATGTCATTGCTAGGATACTTATTTAGAATTGTCAAATATTAGAATGGTGAAAGCAGAACAAATTTATTATTAAAATATAAATTAATTAGATTATTTTTTGACGTGTCTTTAAACCAATGAAATGCATTATTCTGTCACGTGTCTGCGTTTTAACCAATCCTGTCATTATTATACTGAGAATAATGTTCTTGTGATTATTCCCGGCAATATTCTCTGTAGCTTTTTTGTTTTTGTTGACAGATGTCAAATGTCAAATAGATATCATCAACACAAGTAAAAAGGAGTAAAAAAACAAGTTTTCGAAAGATCTGTCAAATTATTTTCAATTTATTCTCACTCTCTTGTTATATTATTACTGAAAATAAATCGTGGTTGTAGAAAAATAATAGTGTACAACTCGCATGGAATGTCCATTTCATACTCGTAGGAAATGAGTACCATTCCATGCTTGTTGTACAACATACTGTTTCCAATCAAGCAAGGTAATATACATCAGGAATAAATTACAAATGAAAAATTATTTTACAAATAATATGCATACTAAGTAAAATATTAAACAAACAAAACAATAAATTACAAATCTATTAATCGACAATCGACAGATCGGCCTTCAAGCTGTTGCTGACACCAAGCAATGCCGTGGCATATCTCCTATTGGAAAGATCATAGATATGTTAAACAAATCTTTTTATTAGTTCATTACCCAGTTACGTCATCCTGCACATATATTCTACAGAACCTAAAAGCAAGTTTCTGTTAGCATTCATGATATAAGTACAATATTTCTCCATATATTACATCACTACTTCAACATATGAGTGATGACCCAACTAAATAAAAGACAAATGACATGATAACGGAATTTTCTGGTATGTTAAACATAGAGTGGAAATATTTTGTTAAATGGTTTTATCTGATCTGACCGTTCAACTAGAAGCAGACAACTAAATATGATTTGGAAGACATTTAAACGTAATATCTTTATCATCTTTCCACGAATAATTATTACTTACTATAACTATTGATTAAGTTATTAATATATAGACTGGCTTCTTTTCGTTATTTTGTTTAGCCATAATAAATTATAAATACTTACATGACTTATTAAAATTTTTTTTACTTGTACTGCAGTAAAATTAAAAACTTCTAAATCAGCTTGAAAATTAGATTTGGGGCACGCCAAGCTTAAAAGAAAATAAAATTAATAAAATATAGAAGTTTAAAGAGTAAATTTGATATATTTAGTCAATAGATGATTCAAACATAACATCCATAATAGAAAAATATATAATATATAAAATGGCTTCAGAATTGTAATAATTTTACCAGCAATGAAGTATAAGGAATACATATATTAAAACCGATTCAAATTATCTGTATTGTCTTTAAAGTTACAGGTTGTCAAATTTGGATGATTATTAAATATATTCGATATTTGTCTATCAACTTTGATAGTTTATGAAATTAGTACTTTACAAGACAGCGTCATAAAAATTTACATGTAAGTTAAATAAAGTATGCTAAATACACCAATTAAGAGCAATTTTATATATCTTTTATAGTTTTCGAGATACAAGTACATATACAATTTTTGAGAATTTTTTCTGAATTCAGTGCCACACAAAATCGCTCATATCTCAAAAACTAAAGCGTATTTATCGCTAAAAATACTTTTTTCGTAAGTTTCAGGTCGAAAATAGCAGGATAGGGTATAAAAATCTAAATTCTAAGAGATGAAAATTTTTGGCCAAATCTTAATACTTACCCCTTGGATTTTTCCGGATTTTACATCAATTTCAGACTTTTTGCTCTAGCAATTCTTTCCGCGGAGCGATTTCAATGAAACTTTACACACATATGAATTTCGGCGAGCTGAATCCACTGGTTCAGTTTCCAGCACTGTATCTCTTCACGTTGTTGAGATACTCGTCCTGTAAAATTTTTGATGTAGCCGATTTGAGCAAAATTTCGAAAAAAAAATTTTTGCTGAAAATTTGTTTATAGGGTAATTAAAGCATGCAACTTTCAAAACTGGAGACCGTTTTGTGATATCACGATTAATTTTTTAGTTACGGTCTTGCAAATTTGAAATTTTATACAATTTTCATGGATCATCCAAATTATTCATATTTCTTTCAATAATTTTGTTTTAAATGAATAAAGTACGATGCAAATTTGTAAAAAAATTAGTTGAAAGATTGAACTAACTAGAAAAATTCAGAATATAATAATTTCAAACTTAGGGGTTAATTTTGAGGGTTTAAAAATTAATGGGAATTCATAATTATTCCAGTATATCTGTTGAAAGCAATGTATTTCACACCATTTTTAAAAAGTATGAGGAATAACCTATTGTACTTTTATCGTGAACAAGTGGTCAGCCTGTAACACTTATATCAAACATTAAAGATTTCACAAGAATGGCTTTGAGCAGAAAGGAATTTTCATTTCAATGCACACGTTATATCTTTTAATAAATGTTGACATGTACATAATATATTGCTGCTATTTTCTTAAACAAGCAAATTTATTCATAAAACAATTATGCATCTTCATCTCAGGAATAAAAATTCTCAGTTATATCTATTGATTATACATTGATATGATGATGTAGCTACAGGTTCATATTTAATAACAACTTAATAACTAGCTAGTCAACTTTGTAGTTTTCTTATTTGAAAGAACGTTTAACGAATTTTAACAAGACGACAATTAATGTTTTCATTAGCGGCGGCATATACGAGGTTAAACACTATAGAAATTAAGACCACACAGGATCCGTGTGTCACTCTTACGACAAAAACTTAATTTATATAATTAGTCATTGAGAAAAAAATCAATTTTAATGGTTTATGAATATATCATCCTCGTTAGAATGAACTATTGACCGCAGAGTTCAATCATCGTGAAAAAAATGAAGTTCAAAATGAGCATGATGTTTGACTTTTATAATTATCTAATTAATTATTCTGTCGCTTCAAATTTTAATTAATAATGTTTATCTCCGGGAAATTTTTAGTATAAAATGTGTACAAATAAAACAAAATTTTTAATTGGGCAAAAGTTACAACATGACCTACACAAAACATATTTAATTTTTAATAATATTAAGGTTTTTGTAAATACTGTTTTCAGTGAAAACTTTTGATTTTAATAAATTTTAATGCTTTTATAAGTAGCTCATTAATAATTTACATATATTTTAATTACGAAGTTTGCATTTATAAAAATTTAAAAACTAGTATTAATCTTTATGAAAATAATAATTCAATGAAATGTGCCATAAAATATATTTGCCTAAACAATTAATCAATTATTTCCCAAATGTAAAATTACATATTTCCCGAAGGGATTAGCACGTGCAAGCTTACCCTAAAATTTTGAACAATTTATGTCTATTGCGTCCGCCCTAAGGGTGCGCTGATAAAACGAAAGATTTGAATTTTATCTTTATTTGACAAATAAAAGTTTTGAATGCTGTTACAGATCAAGAGATATCACCGTTAACATAAGCTGTGAATCTTAAGATAAGATATAATTAGAAAGATTCTATAGTCCGTTCGGAAATGATCTGGAGTCATAAATCAAAATAGTATTGAAATATTGTCAGGGATGCGGCAAATAAATCCATCAGAAAAATGAGATCTTTCTTGCATTCATTCTTTACCACTGTCTTGGATTACAAATTATGTAATCTTGATTTTACTCCATTTGCTTTTATTGGTATAATAATATGTATTTAGATATTTTCTTAATTACTGTAAAACTTAGGAATTATAGTTGTTTTTAGACCGTAATACACATTTAGACAATACCTTGTGAAGAGTAACATAGACGTAGATAGGAGATTTCAGATGTATCTGTTTATGTATTTATGTTATCTAATTATAAAAATTCGATCTTTATCGAATTTAGTTTTTCAAGCACCCCTTAGCACCCAATTATTGGTGTGCTACGGGAATTTTGTAGACCGAATAATTTATTATTTTAGATTATTTCCAAATGGACTCTAGTTATTTTGTTACATTGATATTATTTACAAAATATACACATGTTTCTGTTTTTAATATTGTTTTTCTAAAAATTTCTTGGCTCAATGTATAATAATGAATCAATCGATTTAAATTTATAAGAAATTTAAAATGTCGCGTATAAATATAAATTTGTACTTTTGCAATTATTTACCTAGATTTATTATATTTATAAGGTCACTGAATTAATTTAATTGCACTAATTATATGCTTATACATATATACATAATTATAATCTATTCGTAGTAATATCTTAATTATCTTATTTCTACTTCACTCGCTCCCCGACAGTACTAAATCATGAGTTATAATAATTTTTTTAATTGCACATTGTTTATTAAAGAGTATTTATTTTCAGCGCATATATGTTTCTAAAGTAGGTATTTTGACGGGTAAAATATTTATTTTCAACAGATAAGCACTTTTCAAGTTTTACGATTTTCAATGAAGTTATATCCATGCCAAATTTTATTAGTAGAATATGAATTAAAACGATAGCGATGAATTATATAGAATAAATTGCGAAACAGTACGACCGCCACCGGGTGGTACTGTTTCACAATTTATTCTATCAAATTTTATATTTAGTTTTGCATGTTTATGATACGAGCTGATTAGATTTTTTAAGCAATACATTAACCGGAAGTAGTAGTTTAGTTAAAGGTCTATCAAGTTCTTCAGGCATATTTAGATGAATAGATGAGTTAGAGTAACTTTTATTTTATTCATTAAGATGTAGAATTATATTAGCTAAATTTGTTTTTTGAAACATTTTATACTATTGTATTTCCAACTTCAGATAAATTGTGGAATAAATTATCTTTGGAATAAAAATATATTGTATCAAACATTGACAGCTAGAATAAAAATATTAATTAGTACAATGATTATGATGCGATATTTTTCATTTATTTCAATGATAGTTTATTCCGTAGCTTATCTGAGGTTAGAAATACCGGGTTTTATAAATTACAATATTCTGTACAAACGAAATTATTTTGACGCATATTTAAAGATTTTAAAGTATCTTTATTTATATTTAGTTTCTATTTTAGTATGTAGGTATGTATTTGTATTCGTATCTGATATTTATTTAATGGTAATAATTCTCTATTTCTCCCTATTGTTGTAGACCTTGAACAAGGGTTAAAACTTTCTGTATGATACATCCAAATACCCAACTCCTTTCCATATTTCCAATTCATCAGTAGTCTAAGTCTTGTCCATAATAAAACCCAATCATCAACACAGTAAGAGTACAGAACACCTATGAAATAAATATTAAAATATTTTTATCACTAGTACATAATACGTTAATACGGAATTAGTATTTTGAAAATGCAAAATTTCGAACAGTTCCCAGTTGTAGTAGTCGTTGAAAACAAGCGGTCGGGTGGTTTGAGCAGCGCGGAGTTGAAGGAATATGCTCCTTGGCGTACTTCAAAGGATCGCGGCGTATTCCCGCCACGCGAGCGCGTCGAGCCGTCGAGCGCGTCCTGTGTAAAACACGACTTCCGTTCTCGGCTCGCAGCTCCGCTTCTTCGCTCTTCGTCCCAGTCGCGGAACAAAGGACAAAGCAAAGTAATCGTACATGCAGAATAAAAGTTGTATAGTAGGCAAATGCACAGGACGATGTAATTAAAAGTTAAATAAGTTCCTCCAGTTTCCTGTAATATACTGAACTTCGTTGTTTGCAAAACGATTGAGTTTTTCATTTAGTTAGCCCGGGTCTGTGTTGCGCATGCGCACTAACTGTTCCATTACTTTTTGAAGCTCTGCAAATAGTCTAGATCCTGACACGGTCCAGAGCAGAAATTCTTGCTTGCTGAGGTTACCCTGCATTTAAAGATTACTGTTTAGAAACGAATATTAATATTGACATTGATGAACAACAAAACACAACAACCAAATAAAAACGAAAACAAAGAGGTTATACTATAAAAATTACAAGCAAAATATATGGTGAATTGAAAATAATGAACAGAAAAAATGAGATCAATAATAGAAGGCGAAGACATAGTGAGAAAAATAAAACAACAAAAGTAAAAGGACTAAGACACTTATATCAAATTAAAGAACAAAATCAACCTATAAAAGAGACCAGGAGGCAGAAGAAGAAGAAGGCTAAGATCAACATGGGTAAAAAAAGTATAAACAGACTTACAAACAGCAGAAAATAAAAACTAAAACAAAAAAGAAACAGACAGAAATGGATTCCTCAAGAAGTGTGTAGCTAGTATACTCTTAGTTTCAGATAAGTTGCAATATTAGTTTATCCTAAGACCACTTAGAAATTTGGTCATTGTATGTATGTTGTTGCTAGGGATATGAGGTACATTGCAAGCATCGTGCGAAATGAATTAGTTTTGTGAGTATTTTAATACAGGTCATTTCATTTCAGTACAGGTGCCTTTGCTAGGATACCTATTTGGAATTGTCAAATATTGGAATAGTGAAAGCGGGACAAATTTATTATTTTAAATTAATTGGGAAATAACAGATCTTAAGTTGCAGCACATATCTTGCTGGCATCTTGCAGCATTGCGGGTTACAGTTTCTTTTTGGCTTTGTTTTAAACGTGTTCTTTATTCTATTTCAGACAAGAATGAATAAATTTGAATGCACAAAAAACTTAAATGCTTTTAATTCTTCCTGGCCGATTAAGGGCAGCCACAATAAGAGAACATTTACAAGCTCATGAATAGGAAAATTTATTTAGTTTTTATTCGTCTTGATAATTACTCTGCGCACAGTGTTCATCATTGAAACATTTTTTATTCTGTTTTTACTGCAGTCATACTTTAACAGAAAATATTCTTCCGCTTATCTCAAATTAAATTGACGCTATGTCTTCTCACACCGAGGAAATAGAATCGGATTAAATTTCATTTATTGGAAAGCCTATTTGACATTATGCTTTTTTGGCTAGAGACTTGGACAAGTTTCATACTACGTTAACTTATATAATGTAATTCAAGAAGAAGTTTATCCAAGTTCCGTATTAGACTAGATCCGGATCCAATTTTGATTGTTTCATATATTTTAATCATATTTAAATTTTTCTTTGGATCTACGTTTTGTTCTATTCGTTTTACAAATATAACACTTAAAATGTAAAAACCTTGATCAAAATGGTTTTTTTTTTTAAATTTCAGATGTTTGTGGCCAAAAGGAGTACAAGCCCAGATCATTTGACTCCATTGACTTTTAGAATAACTTTAAAAAAATGTTCTGATCTTACAAAGGGAAAATTATTGTACTCAATTTAATTGTATTTTAAATTGTGTTACTTTAAAGAACAGTTTAAGAGAAAATAATAACTGAAGTATTAACAAATTAACAAAAATCACTAACATAAAGTTTTCATTTGGCCCAAAGGTATTGGCTGGTACAACGACCACTGTTTTTGAATCTGATGACAACAAAATATCAAAAAATGTTTCAAATAAAGATTGTATGTAATATTATTCTACATCTTTTTGATTTCACTGAAATTTACTCATTTATTTACTAAGATATGTCCAAAAACCCTGATAGGGCTTCAAATAATCTACCAATTACTGTTGATGAATTATTCCCAAAATCTAATCCATTCGTAACGAAAATAATACCTCTCAAACATATATGTATGTGCGGGAGGTATGAATGATAGAATTTAAGTGATTAAACAATTATCCTTTGTAAGATTTTAACTGCACCAAATGATATGATTCTGGTCTGCTACGCAGAATTTCATTGGTAGTGTAAATGCAAATTATTTAACATCTTTAAAGAAGGCGAAAATTCTTTGTTTAGTAATTCAAACAACAAGAAAACTTTGCATTTCTTTTAACACTGGAAAATAAAAGGCTTTTAGTGTCACCTACCCAACTTTTAATCCATACTTAAACTTACTATGTGTCACGTTTTGCAAGTTGGAGAACTAACTTAATTGGACCTAATTGGTTTGAAGCGTTGCACTAGCTGAAGTGAATTAAGAATTTGAAACTTCTTTTTATTAATTACACATAGAAATATATTGCTCTATTATTAGTAGTTTGTGATCTTGAAAGGTTCAAGAAATATAAGATCTATGAGGATGAAAAATGTGTACGGTATAATTCTACAAAATAAAATAAAGTGAGAATTAACATTTTCAATATAATTTACATAATATGCGTATATACAACCTCCCTACGCTCCATATAATAAATACTGTTTTAATTACCAGGCTGCGATGTAATGAATTACATTTATTAAAGATCCGAGTGACCAATAAATAATACTGGTGCTCCTAGTACACACATTACTATTAGCAATTTATTTTTAATTAGGCAGAAAATGTGCGAAAACCATTCATTATCCACATTCTTGCCCGAACAAAATGTATATTAAATGAGAGCAAATAATTTTTTTTTTTTTTTTAGCAAGCCATGTAATACATACCGAAGTTATGTCCATACAAGACAAGTGAATAACTTGGGATATACTGACTCTTATCTACATATATACATCACAACTAACAAACATTCTCAAGTAATCATTCTTATCTTGATACACACCACTTCATTATTCAATTCGAATTTCTAAAAGGTTATTTAAATAAGTAATATTATTTTAAAGAATAATTTCATAAAATTCGGAATGCAAGGTCGTAGTTGATTGTAAACTAAATTTAAAATAACTTTCAAAACTTATTGTAAACATATATAAGACTTTTGGTTAAGTTCTGCAAAATTGGTATTAAAAAATTACGTTTCGAATTGATGTATGTAATTCTTCTTTAGGAAAACAAATCAATGAATGTGTTGTTTTCCAGAAGAAAAATTATGTACAGTAATTCAAAAAGTTGTATTTTAATAATAAATTTTATTGAATTTAATCCAAAAGTTTTTTTTTAATATTTAAATAATATTTTAAATACTTCAAACACTCGTAAATGGAATAAATATATCACAAAATATACTCCTTTGAATTGTGGCACTCTGCTTAAAGCAGATCTCTATATAAAATAATTTGTTTCGCGATATGCCAGGAAACCCCACCGTTCTTCTCCCGAAATAGTGAGGAAAATATAGAATTGTTACCAATATGAATGTCATTTACAAGTGTATTTTGGGTCCGAGCAAATCGTTTTTAGAAACATGTCGTGAAACAAATATTGTGTCTAACACGAGAGGAAAGGCCTTCTTCCATTCGCTCTTGAATTTCCTTCGATCTCGAATGGAAAAAAGAAGCGCTTTTCTCTCTAGTTTGCTAAATAACTATTATGCACAAGGCTTTTAAAAATTTTTGCTGCTGAAGATCAGAGGATCACCTTCTGAAATGTCCAATAAATTCTAAGTCATGTACCATCTCAAATAACACTGTACTTGGATTCCTTAAGCCTTGGCAAAATTAAAATATTATTTGGATCATTTATACAAATTAGTGAAATATTCCACTAAAAAAGTAGAGTAAAGGCGACACAAAACGTAAATTCTGTGTTATGTAGTCGGCAGCAGGAAAAGTTTGTATGCACGAAATTTAAAACTAAATTAGAACAAATAAACAAAAACACGCGATTTTGCCGTATATTACTTATATCATGGTAAGTTTATGAGCGAGAATATTCATTACTTTGTTTGGCAAAACCAATTTCAATGATTTATTTTTCCCTCAGGTTTTTCTTTCATGTCACTTTCATGCAAATTTGTCCGACATTCCTAGAACTTGTTGGTTGTTGGATTGCATACACTGGGTTCTTTTACAGTTTAATTATTATTGCAGGGACCGTAATGTCCAACAAATGATGTAAATGAATCATAACTGTCACTTTTAATTGACCTTAACGACATTTTAGGGTCTGCGGGAAATGTCACTGCATATTGGACCTTTCCGTAGCCTCAATTCTGTTGCAAAAGGCTGCAATTAAATTACAAAACCATAATTGTATTTCGTAAAAGTGATACGCACTTAATACGCATGAATAAACAAAATTAGTACTGATTGTTGACAGATGACATTTACCGTCTTACCTGTGGTTTATTAATTGTTTTATTTATATAAAATAAATATGTATATAAAATTGATAAATAAGCGAAATATTTGCTCGTTCCGTTTAAATATAACTCCCGTCGTATTTATTTGATTAGAAATGGATCAATATATCGTTGTGGTAAAGATGCCATAAAAATGAATTAGGGTGGAAATTTGTTAACATTAACGTCTATATATCTTGTAGATATCAAAAAGAACTATGTCATTTAATCATCGACGCACGATTTAAAAATTTTCTACGCACAATCGAATTCGACATCCGCGGAATAACAATTATCGCAAAAACGCACAGAAAAGAAATCGTTTTGGAAAAGCCGAGGCTAGCGCGTGTCTATTTCATACAGCCCTGCAATATATCTTAGTGAAAAGCACTCCGAGCTGTTTCAATATCGTTTCCTATAGGTTGCTTTTCTTTCATCCAGAGTTACAGAAATATAGCAATAAACTTCCAACAACGTGCAGTCGTCGCTGTTTCTTCAAGACATTGTAAATAACAGACCAATAGAAAATCGACGCTGGACGCAATGAAAATCGTCTGGCTTACCTACTTTACACTCACCGCCGACCATTCGATGCACCACTGCGTACTTCGATACTTCCTTGTAAGATTCGAAAGTAATTACTTTCACGAATCCACCCCAAAATTCATACTTCCTAAAGGAATCAACTCTTTAAGGCTAGTCAGATAAACAAACGACAGTAGCACAGATTTTATCTAGTCATAGTAAACACATTGTTTGACTCTACTAATAGGTCCTTATCATTATACTATTGGAGTTTTGTCAACTACTTTGTATACCTCAAATTCATCCAGAAGTAAATCCGGCAAAATGCTGGGACATTTTACAGCAATAGGTTGGTATCACCGATATGTATGGCTTTACTATCAATTTATTGCAATAAGAACTATCGACATATCAAAGCCAAATGGTTAATTGAAACTAAAGACAGATTAGCAAACTTTGGAGTTTTGTAACAAGGCGATTAGTCAGAATTTCGTCTTGACAGGAGTTCTGCCACACATGTGTGAGGAACTTTGCTAGATTTTTAGTTTTCATAAATTGTTATTTGAGATTATTGCTATTTTCTCTTTAATTTAAAACCATTTATCTAGAAATTATTTCCTTTATGGGGTAAATAGCTTCATGAGATCCTCAGTTCGAATCCCATAGATGACAGTTGCCAATTTAAATTTACTCCTGTGGTTCCCCCTCTACTAACATCTTTGGGGACTGATAACCGCACTTCATACTCTAAAATATATCACTTACAGAGATGTGCGTAAGTAGAGTGCCACACCCATAATGGGTAAAAGGCGTGATGATATATTTATTTATTTATATCCATTTGTAGTTTCAAATTATGTTAATAATAAATAATTTACATTATTTCCTTACATATTGTACAAAGACTTCATATTTCAATACGTTACTATTACCTCTATTACAAACTATAATTCTATTATGAATGGGGTAAATAGCTCCGCGGTAACGCTGACAAATGCCAATTTATATTTACCCCTGTAGTTCCCCCTCCACAAACATCTTTGGGGGGTATAATTTGACGGCTGGTAACCGCTCTTCATACGCAAAAATATATCACTTACCGAGATCTGCGTAAGCAGAGTGCCACACCCATAATGGGTAAAAGGCGTGATGATATATTTATTTATTTATTTTATGAATTCAAAAGTAAGTAAATTATACGGTTAGAAGCAATAAAACAAAAGGTGGACAGTAAATGAAATCCAACTTGGCACACTCTAAAAGTTTTTTTTTTTAATTTGGGAACGAAGAGTAGAAAGCAATCACAACCAACAAAACCTGTCGCAGATTTGAAATACAAAATATTTCATTTTTCTAAACCTGCGAATACATAGGTGCTTGCTTGCCTTTTAATTATTCTCGGGTCAAAAAGCATGTTTGGCGTAAAATTCCGCAGCGAAATCAAATTTACGAGGAGTGAATTTCAGTGAAGAACTTACTTACGAGCGGAACGAATTTACATGAGCGTACATCTTCTTTGTAGGAGATTAGTAAACTGGCCGTCGACCGAGACTACGCACTCGCTTTTGTCTTTGTGGGCCGGCTGCTTCCGGGCCTCGTCTTGCGGTGTGGCCCTCATCGTCCGGGCACTTCGGGCCCGTGAAGTATATTTTCAAACCCTTCTTTGTTGCGGCGTTTTATGTCAACACCTCTTTGGTGACCCTTCGTGATATTAAATTACTACAAGCAGAGCACAATGAGTTCATAAAATTGTCTGCTAATAATGGAACAGCTCGAATGGAATTTATCCTTATTTCATTAAAAATGTTCAAAGAGATTGTTAATGCGTGCATTTACTATTTAAATGCACTGGCATTACATTATATTTCACTTATTTTTCATAATATTTGTTTTCCAAACTAGCTCAAATGTATAGCATTTTAATGCTTAATAACTGATAAACACAAAGCACAAGTCCGGCAATACCATCAACCAACAATCAGTCTCCCCAAAACATTACCAATCTCACCTCGTTCAGATTCATAGTGCGATTCATACAAGCTCGTCTATTCTACACACTCGGAATCATTCGTTCACTCAACAAACCATCAATCATACCAAACCATGTATTCCCCAGATGCCCAAGTAATTGTTCACTCTCAATCTCACCTAGAGGACGTCCCAAATCTTCATGGAAAAGAACCGTACTACAAGAAGCTAAAGAGGAAGGAAAGACATGGAATGAAATCATAGCACTGTCTAGAAACCGAGTCAGATGGCAACGATTCGTAGAGGCCCTTTGCTCCACCTAGGAGTTGTGGTTCATATATATATATATATATATATATATATATATATATATATATATATATATATATATATATATATATATATATATATATATATATATATAATCTCACCCGAATATATTAGTTTCACTAAATTTTCGTTCGACAATATATCTTTACCATCCCAATTGTTCAAATATATATTTCAATTTAATTTATTGCATTAGTATGTTTTATGGGCGCCCACAATACCTCCCGCCATGGATTTCTTATCAAATAGAACAGATCTAGCAGATTTAAACAAAAATGTTAAAATATAATTTTTCTTTAACGTGTTGTAATTCGCAAATGATGACAGTAAGAAAAAAAATGTTTCAAACAATAATTATAAATAACAATGTTCGAAACATTATTCTAATAACAAAAATTATCAGTAATAATATAACAAGAGAGTGAGAATAAATTGAAAATAATTTGACAGATCTTTCGAAAACATGTTGCTTGTAGGGCTTGAGTGGCTATTGCCAAATGGCGACAAGTTTGAGAAAGATACTGGAGAATTATTTTCTAATTTATCGAACTCTCGAGTTATATTTAATTAGATTATTTTTTGATTTCATTATCAGGCACGTCACTAAATCTATCTTTTTTGCCCATTTTTACTTGTGTTGATGAAAACTATTTGATATCTGACATCTGTCAACAAAAACAAAAAAGCTACAGAGAATATTGCCGGGAATAATCACAAGAGCATTATTCTCAGTATAATAATGATAGGATTGGTTAAAACGCAGACACGTGACATACAATAAAGCATTTCATTGGTTTAAAGAAACGTCAAAAAATAATAATTAAACCATAATTTACTGAGATATTTCAAAATAACTTGAAGTAGTTTCAAGTAAACTACCACTTCCGGTTATTGGATTATCATAAAAACTAATCAACTCTTCTACAAGGGATGCAGTGGTTATATAGAAAATATCTAAATTTTCTGTTTAGTAGTTTTTGAGAAAACGTAACTGTAGAGATACACACAGCCCGACAGACAGACACACACAGACATCATTGCGAAACTATTAAAATCGTATTCTAGGTACCCTAAAACGTGCTCATCCCCTGAAAAATCACTACCGTATTTTTAGCTTGATTCCTAGGTAAGAGGCGAGGTAAAAATGAATCAAATAAACAATTTTGTAAATTATGATCCACTTTACATGCACATAATACTTTAGAGAGACTTTACAATCTAGTTCACACAGTGGTGTGATAATGACATGCAGCAAGTGCAAAATCTTAGCATTATCTCAACTTGACCTGGAGCACCGAACCATCGAGCCAGCGAGCCTCGAGCAAGCGTTCGATGCGCACTGGGCTATGTACACGTAACCTTACGTTACACGGGTATCAATTTACTAAACCGTTTGGGATATTGGTACGTGGAGCAAGATGCTCGATCCTGACATCAGAGAATTGAATTTTATACCTTGGTGAATTCAACTTGTGGGCTTTGTTTCAATGTTTATGATAGTTTCGTGCTCGATTCAACCTATTTCCGACGAAATTGTTTTTAATTTTATATTGTTTCGCGAAAATTAAATAATTTATACTGCTTTTCATACATCATTCAAAAAGTAGATTTAAATTACAATAAATGTGTTATATTTGGTAATACAGGGTAAGTTTTTTAAAGCAGTTTTGTTGGCTAACTAATAACTTTAGAGAAAAATAAATACACATGTTTGTACAGCAAGAAGAGGGACATAATTGTATGGTTGGTAAAATAAAATTATTACGGGGCTTAAAGTAATATTTCCTTAAATGAAAAGGTGTGGTTTTTTTATTCTCTATTCAAAGATACACCATATCCCCATAACTAAAATTAAAATTGACGTCACAAAGTTCAAAAATACATTAACATTCTTAGGGGCCTATTCTGTAACTTACTTGTTAATATTTAACGGGCTGTTAAAATTTCAACCAATAAAAATATATGTGTCAAATGAAATTTTCAATTTTTGTTCTGTGACGGAACCTATTCTGTAATTTATCTGTTAATTTTTAACGGCCTGTTAAAAATTTTGACCAATAAAAATATATGTGTGATATTAAATTTTCAATTTATCTTCAGCGACGTCTGTTATCATTGATTAAAATCTATAAACAAGCCATTAAAAATTAACAGATAAGATACAGAATAGGCAGGGACGTCTGTTAAAAATTTTAACCGGCCGTTAAAAATCAATAGGTAAGTTACAAAATAGGCCTCTAGATATGGAAAATATAACTTCAGATAGGCCGTTGAACAGGACAAGTTATTGTATACTCCTGTCAACAATTGTTGACGATGTAAAACCATTGTTGACAGGAATATCAATAAATAAAACAATAACTCATTTTGTTCAACGGCTTACCTAAAGTTTTATTTTCTTCATTAAAAATGTTAATGTTTCTCTGAAATTTGTGACCTAAATTTTAATAATAGGTATAGGAAAAAGTTACATCGTTGAAAAGGGAATACTTCTAACTATCCATTCCAATAAAAAAATACCCCTTTCATTTTTCCCGTCGCATCCCCCTAATAATGTCATTTTTCCAACCTTCCTCATTTTTGTATAAGCTTGTGAATTTATTTTTTCTCTAAAGTTATTAGCTAGCCAGCAAAACGCATTGGGTTCTTTAAAAAAACTCACCCTGTATATAGGGATCTAACTATATGCTTTTTTAATTACTTGGTCATACTATATGTAGATTCTAGTTATAATTTATTGAAACGGTACACCTATACTTTATAGTTGTAACATGTTGGGGAATAAACAAAAGGTAACTAGACGCATATATAAAATAAAATTAGAAACATTGTCCAATGTCATCTTGGGGGTTAAATAAAAGTACGTACTACATATGTCCAGTTTACTGAGTCCGCTAGTGTCCTAAGTCTTTAAACAAATGCATTACATAGATAAATAATAAACTGCAGTTCTCAAATTTATTTGTAAATTATTTTATACATAGAACATAGTAAACGATGAACAAGCACAAATTGGAAATTGGTTTTTTCTTGTTTGGATATGCATGGTACAGGGCACATTTACTGTGATAGACAATAGCATCTGTTTTTGTGTTTTGACGTTTGAGTGATATGGACGTTTGATTTCTGTTGTGTTAATTTTTAATATTATTGTTGAAAGCAAAATGAATTGCAGTGTAACAAGTACAATACGTTGTTTACTAGTGTATTACGGTATTACAGTAACATTTACTTTCCACATTCGTGGACATTTGTTTAATTTCATTAAATTAAAAGTAGACTATAGTGAATACAATGTTTGGAAGAGTAGTGAACTTTGAACGTGTACCTTCGAGAAACCAAGGTAAGAAGCATTATAATTTTTATTTGTTTTATAATATTTTACCTCTAAACAGAAATAAGTGAATATGGTATAAGGAAATATAGGAATCATACAAAAATCGGTGATGAGATTTGTAGAAAATATATGCTTGATATCATCTGAATCCGTTTTTATTAATTAATTAATAAACGTAGAAATTGAAACCATAAATTCTATGGCTGCAATTCACAAGTCAATACTAATGGCTACTATTTAACACTGTTGCTATGAAAACATTGTTGATCTCCAAGGTAGTCAACAACTTTGGAAAATAACTGTGCCAAATTTTAAAATATCCTAGTTAGTAGCCCTTAGTATAGACCTAAGAATAGTAGCCATTGTCTATATCTAGGCAAGAACTGATTCAGGCATAATATCCATAATAGAAAAACAATTAAAATATAATGGCTCCATAATTGTAATAGATTGTTGAGTAATATAACAAAACTATCCCACACATATCAATAAAGTATGATTAGTCTATATTTAATATCCGATTTAAATTATCTGCATGGACTTTAAAGTTACAGGTTGCCAAATTTAAGTGATTTTTTAATATATTCGATATTTTTCTATCAACTTTGATTGTTGATAAAATTTGTATTTTATGAGAAACTTTCATAAAAATTTACTTGGAAGATAAATAAAGTATGCCGAATACGCTCATTGAAGGCAATTTTTATTATCTTTTATAATTTTCGAAATACAAGTACAAAAACAATTTTTGAAAAATTTTACTGAATTCAATGACGCATAAAGTTGTTCATATCTTAAAAACTAAAGCTTATTTATCGCTAAAAACACTTTTTTCGTAAGTTTCGGGTGGAAAATAGGGGACTAGGGTATAAAAATCTAAATTCTAAGAGATGAAAAATTTTGGCAAAATCTTAATACTAACCCCTTGGACTTTTCCGGATTTTAAGCTATTTTCAGACTTTTTGCTCTAGCAATTCTTTCCGTTGAGCGATTTCAATAAAACTTTACATACTTATGTATTTCGGCGAGCTGAATCCAATGCTTTAGTTCCCAGTACTGTATCTCTTCGCGTTTGTAAGATACACGTTATAGAAAAATTTTTATAGAGCCGATTTTGGGTAAAATTTTGAAAAAATAAAAATTGCTGAAAATTTGTTTATACGGTAATTAAAGCATGCAACTTTCAAAACTGGAGACCGTTTTTTGATATCTCGCTCAGTTTTTTAGTTACGGCCTTGCAAATTTGAAATTTAGATAATTTTCATAGATTTTCACCATTTTTTAGATTTCTTTCAATAAATATTTTTTAAATAAACCAAATGCGTTGAAATTAGTATAATTATTAATTGAAAGATTGGTCAAACTAGAAAACTTCAGAAAATATCAAATTTTTAACCTGGGGATTAATTTTGTGCGTTTAAAAATTAATGGAAATTTATACTTATACCAGTATATCTGTTGACAGAAATGTATTTCTTTCCGATTTAAATAGGTTACACTTTTTTACTATTTTGTTCTAAATAGGGTTGTTCTTTTATAACGCCTAAGGTATAATAATAAAAATGATTATTGGAACCACGATTATAAATAATTATTCGACATTTTTCAATATTTTCCTTTAAAAATTCTAATTAGAAAAATTCCTACCATGTTTTTCATTTTCAGAAGTTTTGTAATTTTGATTAGATAATATATGTTTCAATTGAATTTATTTTTTATATTAAGAAATGAATGCCAAATTGGCGGATTTAATATATACAAAACAAAAAAACAAATATTTTACTTTTCTGGAAATCAACTCCTGTGTAAATTGGAAGTATACAGGCAGTTGTAGTACTGCGGATAGAACGCTCATTTGACTAACTCGTTCACGGGTGCAACGCTAAATTTATAATCAAATGATACAACCGCTATGAAGGTGTTTAAATAAATTTACTCGTATATTATGTATTATTAAAAAGGTGATAGTGGTATTACTATCGTGGCGCAGACTATATTAAATTAATATTTCATGATAAAGTTTTGTTATTTTTTTACAGTGGCGTGTATTCTCAACTTCAGAGAGGCGAACTGAAATTTCAGTATTTTGGTTGAAAACTCGAAAACTTGTTTAAATCCTATTTGTTTATCTAAAATAATAACAAAGTTGAAAATGAAAGCATAATCCAGCAGCGAATAGAATAGAAAATATTGAATTGAACTCTACCTGTTGGTGCAGTTCCCAAGTGATCGCCAGATAACAATGTGCTGTGTAGTAAGTTAAATATTTGAACGGGATATAAAATTTATCAAGTGATGTATCAATATAGTAGATGTGTCGTGCTTTCAAACTCGTTGTTTTACACACGAATAACAGCGAACACGCACAATCCCTGTACACCGGGCCTCGTCCTCTCAAACAATGCTCCATGCCACCAGTCAAAAAACTGGAAACGGACGGATGTCGTAAAAACGAACATTAATAGCTGTAATCATGTTTAAATATTTCAAAGAGAAAATAAGTTTTTGTTTACTTTAAATATGGAAGAATGTTCTTTCTCGGATTTTTAAAGTTACAACAAATTTCAGTATATTAAATAATGAAAGTTCATCACGAAAAATCTATTTTAAAATTTTCTTAGAGGATATTCATAGTATGCCAACAACACAATGAAACTTTGGCATTTATCAAAAAAAAATGTTTCTTCTTCTGTATAAATATATACCCATTATTTCATTTTTTCTATTAATTTTAGTAGTCACAATTCACTTTTCTCGGCCAATCACAGAACCAGAAATCAATTGTTCCTGTTTATTTCAAGGCCGTGATGTGGATTACCAAGCTACGGCTCTTTGACAGTTGACAGTGTGGTTAGTTGTCATTGTGTATTCTTCAACGTGTATTTTCAAAAGTGCTAAACGTTATTTCTGAATTTACAGGAGTAAAAAAAGTACAATATTATATTCGGGATTATGACCATTCTTCATTCGGATAATTCCATCATCGAGTATAATAACTATCATAATCCATCATAAAATAATATACTATTTAATGTATTGCTGTCAGTGCAAGATGTGATCATAATTTTAATATTTTGCTGCAACAACGGGTTACACATAAAGTTCGCAATATTAAATATTAATTTGTGAAATATTTAATTCTAAGTACTTACGTAATATTCTATATGAGGCTGTGAATTATTTAAAAGAATATCAGTACGAGTATTAACTTACAGACATAATGGAAATTACTTACCTAGGATTACTTATATACATTAGGAAAAGATCCATTAAGATCAAAAGAGAATATTTAATGGTGGCACCCATTACATAATAGGATTAAATTTAAATATCTTATTAAAAAGAATACTTTGCATTCATTTTATGTTAACAGTTTTTTTTTTTATTATTTAGCAAGAATTTGATTTGCGATTTATTAATTTTGCTTTTGTTAACTATTTTTAGTTAATATTGACAAATATATTGTGTTAACAATTTGAACAAATATGAGAATTTGTTAAATTAAAATATTGTTAATCCTGAATTTTTAACAAGAAAAATTATGGTTTTTATTTATTTTTTTGCTGAGTTTATAAAATTTAGCAAAGAGGCTCAGTAAATATAGCTAACTTATCAATTTGAAATTGTTAAAGAAAATTTATATCCTTTGTAATAACTTACCTAATTTGTTGTAATAACTATGATTTATTGTTCTGCTTCAATATAATTACTAAAATATTTAGTCAAAAGTACATAAAAATATTTACTATATTCACAAATACATTAGTTACGAAATACAATAATTTGTTACTTGCTAACAAATTTGAAACTTGTAATAAAAAATTAACGGCGGATCGTCTGGGCCTAAATTTTTGTTAATATTTTGTCAATTTTGACCATTTTTACTGTGTAATTTCAATTGCAAATCGATTAAGAAACGTTCGGCTGCAACAAGTATAAATTATGTCAACTCTTTAATATTATTGAATGTAAATACGAAAAGGAATACTCTTTGTTTTCCAAAACAATCTAAGATCTGAGCGGGAAGCAGTGAATAGTAGGTCGAATTATTATTAAAATATTTTCCGAGCACGTAGAATTTTTACTGGAAAATCTGTTCATTGAACTGGAAAACAGCGGGTCGGATGTGCGCTTGACCCGTGTCGAGATCGGGGCCGGAGCAGCCAGGCCGGTCTCACTCCTCAGCGACGCTTGATCGGACGATCTATAATCTTTAACACTGTGTCTAACCGTATATTGTGTAAACAAGGCCCTCGAGAATTCAGAATGGCACATCAAAGCTTCGCATGGAAACTTGTCTCGCTCGTAACCAAACGGTAATCGATATGCATAATTCGTCTACCGTGGAGGTACATGTCATTATATTATGGGGATGTAAATTATAAACAGTGCATTGGAAAAGGAAATAATTAAAAAATGAGACAATTGTCGGAGAAGCAGTGAATTTAATAAAAATTAACACACCAATGTTTCGACCCCAATTGAGTCTTCTTCAGGGTGCTAGTCACAAACATACAAGAAAAAATATAATAAATACAAGAAGGTATAATTCAGGTACACGACTTACATAAACTTACTTATGTAAGTCCTGTACCTTCTTCTCTTCTACATCTGCCTCGACTTTCCATAGCTTTTGGGTATCTTCCTTGTATACTCGGTGGCCAGCCTTCAATACTATTCACATGACCGTAGCATTTTAGACGTTGTAATTTTTAGTCAACCAAGAACAATCTCCTATAATTGACTTTTGCTTCTTCTATTTTCTTAATTTTATTTTTAACCACATCTATTCGTTATTCGGAACCAACCAACTAGTAAATAACAAATAATCTACAAAGAGATGTATCTATTCACTTAGATTTAGACTTATTGCTAATTTTAATCTCAATATCCGAATGAATGTTACAATATTTTTTTAATTTGTAAAGTACAAGGATATAATATAGTTGTACACATATTTTATTTGCTTATCTAAAATGTAAAAATTTAATCAATGTTGAACATAGCAACTGTTAATTTATTACCTTCATGTGGATAATTCAGATATCTTATTCATTTTAGTTTATCTAGCACTACTCGTAAACTAATACATTATCTATGCACCGAAATTACATCGTAAACAAATCAATTAATTAACTCCTTAAATTGTTATCTGCATAATTAATTCATTGACATTAACATTAGCTCTATCCATACCTATACATTAAAAATTCATGCTTAGAATGATTATAATGCAACATAGATTTAGTAGAAACATTCATATGTAAACTAAATAATTATTATATTAAGTATGTCACCTAGTGTAGTCTGTGATACACATTCATATCACTTAGTCCAGTTAAAATCATACATAGGAAAATTGTTTAACTCACTATTTTTATATCTTAAATTCTATCATTTTTACCTCCCGTACATATATATGTATAAGGGAGGTATTATGTTTATGTTACGAATTGATTAGATTTTGGGAACAAATCATCTACAGTAAGTGATAGATTATTTGAAAGCCTATCAGGTTATTTGGGCATATTTAGTGAATAAATGGAATAGAGTACATTTAATTGGAATAAAATGATATAGAATTTTATTTGAAACATCTTTCCTTATTTTGTTGTCATCAGATTGAAAAACAGTATTTATGGTATTAGCCTATGCCTATACCTTTTGGCCAAATGAAATCTTTAAGTTAGTGGTTTTTGTTAATTTGTTATTTTTTCAGTTTTTATTTTTCCTTAAAATATTCTTCAAAATAATAATTTAAGATAAATAAATTGAGTGCAACAATTTTCTCTTTGTAGGACCAAAACAATTTTTTTAAGTTATTTTAAAGCGTGCATTACACAACGAAGTTTCTCTTTTCAAGTGACATTGTAAAGTATCTCTCTCACACAATGACGTAAGATAGATGAATCGACAAAAAGAATATGCGGTACTTTTTCTTAAAATTTCCTCAAAGAATTGACCGTACATATTGCTACTTTACCGCATTACCATCTATCCGCATGTTTTGCAATAGTTGAATTAGGTATTAAATACTATTTTAAAATCACTTGAAAAAGTCCTATAATACTGTGCTTGTATCGCCTAGGAAACGTTTCAAAAAGTTTGCTTGGCGGACATCTTGCTATTACTGTGCTGTACTAGCAATAGAAAATTGTGCACTGTAGTGAATAAACATTCGTTCAAAACAAAGTAAAATACATAAAAGTAGTGCGCGAAACATCAGCATTTGTAATCATTTATCAGTGCGGACTTATGATTGTAAAAACAATGAAGCAAATTGTATCGCAACTCGCCAACGTTTGCTCGCAGAACATTCCGTAAGCGGCGGCATTGATGAGAACCCACAGTTGCAACAACACCAAAACCAGTTGTTATTTGCGGGCCGGTATTTTTGCGTCTGGCGGTGATGTGGTCGCAGATTCGCAGGTAATTCCGATTTGCCTCTAATCACTGCACGTGGGGTTTACGACTGCGCCACTGACCGGGACGTGATGATAATTTGCAATGAATGTTTGCGATGTGAACATAAAGATAAAAGCAGAGTTCATTATCTGGCGGGTAGTGGGCTGGATGGCACCAAGCAGAGTGGCAGGAGTGGAGTGACACTACATCTCCCGGTCAGGTGGGGGTGGCGGTGACCGCAGCCGCAGGACCCTGCTAGGCTTCGCGACCGCAACCATCATAGGTGTTTATTGCTTTAGTTGAGGCCATTTTGGGGTTGTTTATGAAATTGTTGAGTGTTTGTCTAAATGTTGTCTGCAATTTAACTACGTATTACTCAAAACTATATTAATTATATTATCAACATCTTACCATCTTTATACCTGTCCTTCAGTCATTCCGATTCTTCGTTTTATTTATCCAGTTTTTATCTTCATTTTCTTAACATATTAATGCCCAGCGATTGATAGATCGTACGTTAAGATGTCTTACTTTAACAGTATGTTTCTGCCAGGCTATGGTTAAACTATGCCAGGTTATTTATTTAATATTGCTTTATATTTGTAAATGCAAAATATTTTATACATAATTATACTTACAAGTTACCAACACACCAACACACAGAAATATGAAATCAATGTTTGAAGAAAAGTAGTTCTAAGCATTAATGGGTTTGTCATTTAAGGTATAGTCGAACCATTTTGGTTTTGGCCTTCCTGTTGGTGGTTAGTGGAATTATTTTATGCACACATACATACATGACGTCACGCTATATCCCACTGAGTGGGGTAGCATGAATCCAGAAACACAGTCAACCAATAGTAAATCCCTTTTAAATATTGTTATGCTAACACACCACTTTTGCCTCGTCCACGAATCATTCGTTCACTCAACAAACCATAAATCATACCCAACCACTTATTCCTTGATCGCCCACGCAATCTTTCACCCTCAATCTCACCCGCATATATTAGTTTTACCAATCTTTCATTCGACATTCGCTCAAGATATCCAATCCACTTCAACTAACTTACCCCCACTTTCTTAACAACATTCTTTTCAGTCTCACTACACAGCAATGTATTCCGCACACGATCACGTCTTGTATACCTACACAACTCCTCTCAAATATCTCATTTCTCATTTATACGTCGTTCATGCTTCATATTCAGAACTATACATTAGTGTAGGCCCGAACACACCATTACAGACACCCAATCGAGCATCTCTAGATACATTCACATTTTAAGAAAATACACCCAGAGCACCCTGGAGACACACGCCTTTCAATCTCCTGGTCAATACGATCATCCCTCGAAAATATATTACCAAAATGTACAAGTTAATTTACATTTGGGTGACCTTTCATTATTAAATACAGTTAATATCAGTTTTATTTTTGTTTATCCAAATAGAAGTATTGCCCATCAGATACATGAAATAATATAGAATTAACAATAATATTTAAAACAAAAATAATTCATACCAAAACATAGTTTTTTTTTGCATGGAAAAAGGACAATATACATATACAATATATTTGCCAATTTTAATTTTACCCGCCTATAAAAATATATTAGTTACTGAGATCAACGAAAGCGGAATGCCATGCCCTAGTTGGCTAAATGGCATAATAACAATTATTTATTTATATACATCTTTTTCATCAGCTTATTTTTCGAAACTTGTTTCATTGCTATCCATAACCAACTAAATAAAAAGTATTGAACAATTTTATTTAAAATTCTAATTATTGTAAATAAAAACTGATGAAATAATAATAATAATTAACCTTTTAACAAAAACGAAACGAATCTTCATCCTACGCATAGAGCTGTAGGCGTATATTCAATATAGGTGTTTTGTATAAAAATACATTTTCATTTTATTCAAACTCCCCCACAATAAAAAATATTTTGGGAGGGTGTTCAAAGACCTCCTTCGTCGTTATTACGCCTCTGCTGTATCTGACTCCACAATATTACAACTAGCACCTTAGAATATTTCTTTCTCGTCGTCTCGCGAGCGCATTCTAACAAGGAATCATTAACCGGATCGCTGTAGGTGTTCGCTCAATTATACTTTTTACATTCCCGCTCCTCGCAACACGTTTTATTGACAGCGCAAAAAATATTCCGCGGTGCAGTGAATCGGGCCAATTCGAGATGCTCAGTGCGCGAGATGTTTGTTCGTTACCGGAACGTCTACGGTTGTCAGGCTAAGCATCATCGAGATTTGTTCTTCTGTTAACTACCTGGCAATTTCAACCAGGTTACAGCGGACAAACACAAAAAACGTACGAAGATGATGCCAGCAGTTATATCTAGATTTCCTTGCGTTAATTGCTTGTACAGCTTACTCCAATATCTACAATAAATTATTGTAATTAACGCTTTTGTTACAATACAAAATTGATAATGTAAAGAATTATATTATAGGCATAAAAAATGTAAAGAAAGTTTTATTAAAAATATCTAATTTATTTCGCTGGTTTGTCCTCTATGCTTTGAGATCTTGTAAAGGGACTCAACTCATTTGATGGTCGAAATAACTTCTTTTGGAAATGGAAAATTGACTGTCGAATATCCTCCCTTCTCAAAGACCTTTCATTAGATGTAAAATTGTTAGGTTTCTAATGACTTCTTGTAAAAAAAAAAACAAATGACAATCATTTAAACATGTCTGCTAGAAATTATCCTCCAGAATTTGCATTTGATACTTTCAACTTTTTTAGAGGGCGAATAAATATTTTTAGAAGAAAAAATTAAAAACCAATTAACTGCCTTGAAGTGTGCACATGTCATCAAAATAGGTTTCTTCTTTTTTCTTGGTAAAAACAATTGGGAGTCATTTGGTTGCCTATTTAACTTGACTACTAAACATTCTTCTTCAAAATTACCATTTGATATCAACTTGATATCTTCAATTCATTTGATGGTCGTACATCTTTAAAAAAAATGATTATCAACTTCAATGCCCATATTCATTTTTATCATTATCAAACACGCTATATTTTTACGACAATTGGTACAAAATCAATTGAAAATTAATCTAAATCTGTTTGTCATTTGTTAGATGTTTGGTTCCAAACCCAAAAATTTTAAATACTTTCAGAAAATAATTGCCAGTCGCTCGATCATTTGACAAAGAAGGATTAAAAATTGAACTTATATTCGGCCCAATTCTCTAACGAAACTGTTACGTAGCAACTTGCTAATGTTAACAAAATCATATCAAAACTTCACGTTTAATAGGAAACATTTCATAAGCTGCCAAAAAACGATTCATTTTTATCATAATTAGCAAGTTGTTAAGGAAGCAACTTTCTAACGAATGGGACCGATGAGCTCTGTTTCTGGTTCTATTAGAAGAATTAGATTCTAACTCTATATAAATTATCAACTCAAGATGTGAATATTATCCATTCTTAGTAGTAAATAAAAAATAAAAGTCCTGAATACAGATAGACCAAAATAGTTTTCTATCCAATGCAATCCCAGATCTCTTTCGAATCAACAACATTATTAATATTAATATATTAATTTCTTAAAATGGCTCAAGTCCCTTACATCACTATTATCATTTTAATAGTGACAGCAACGTGGTACATTATCAGTTTATCTAGTCAAACGTCTATTAGAATCATTTGATCTATTTCCTGTCAATTAATCTTCGACTTCAAATGCCAGCAGTACCCAGTTCAAGTGTCATGGAAATGATCATTTCTGAGAAACATGTTTTTATCTGATATATTGTTTGCGTCCGCTACGTGTTTTCTGCGATTTTTCAACCTACATATAAATGTCATGCTTGTTATATTAAGCAGCCTTTATAGCCACATAATTTTCACTTCTAGTTTGACGCATTGACAATAGCGCTAAAATCTAATCCATCAATGAAATAAATAGTGAAAATAATCACGATAGTAATTTAAATATGTTTAAAAAATTATACCAACATTCGGATTAGTTAAATTTGAATAATTGAATTCTGAAAGAGTTAAAGCGTGAATACTAATTAAATAAATTTTGAACTAAACATAAAAAGTGTGATTTATGTCCGTGAACCACGAAACTAAATAAAATATAAAACAAAATAATGAGCTCTCATAAAAAGGTATAAAAATAATTTGAGCTAAAAAGTTAATTGAGTTTTCAGAATACAATTATAACACCATGGGACACATTTCCTGGGATAAGAAGTATACGATGGCGAACAACTTTATTTAGGCTTGTGCATTAGAATGAATTTCAGAAAATTGTCATTTTATGTGTAGATACCTGTAGCATCTTTAAGTGTTGGGTGTGGTATATTTATTATTTTTTTATTTACCTACCTTTAGATAAGTTTAATGTTTGTTTTATACGACACAATTTACTGATCAATAAGTTGGCCAATTTATTATTGTATGTAATACGACACTTGGCGTCAATTTTTTCCTTGCCAATAAATAGGGCAATTTACTGACGAATTAGAAAATGTTCTATTTTTCGAAATTTTTTTAGGAAATTCTAAAGAATTTTAGTCATTTCCAACTCAAACTTATTTATGTTACGGTTAGTTTGTCATTTGTGTAATCTGAACCAATTATTAGTAGCATTAACTGCTGATATCATGGTGGTACTACTGAAATTGTCACAATAAATTGACGAAAAACTTAATGAATGTAACGACAATATTTTAATTTTTGGCAATTTGTTGACTAAAAACCTAGCCAATTTAATGACCAATAAACTGCATCCTGCAAAACAGGCGTTAGTTAAAAAACATTTTCAGAATAAAGTTGTTTGATTTGGTCTAAATACAGCAGTGTCAAACAAGTAAAAATAACAATGCCCAATTTTGACAGATGCATTAGTGTGACCCACATATGTGACTATCAAATCAATACATTTCAATTCCAATGATAATGACTAGCGTAATATTGAACTAATTTCAAAATTAATCCTATTAAATTATGGCGTCAAGATAACACGCAATATTCTGTATAGGTGAACAGCGTATTCATACTGTCTAAACAATGACAGCGACATATTATTACACCCTGCTATTTATGATTACCTCCCTAATGGAATTTACAGAATATCCCACAAGAACTATGGCGGAACTACATATGATCATTTATTATTATTCAATGTTTGAATTATTTATAATACCACTAGTGGACCTGGTAGGCAGACGTTGTCCTGCCACAGACCTCGCTATATGTAAAATTCCGGTGTTCGTAATTCTTCTCTTCCTAAACCGCTGGACCGATTTTGATGATTTTTAAATACTTATGTGGTCACCTAGATGGTAAAATGTATAAGTCGTATAAGTAAGAAATGTTAAAAAAAATCTGGGTCTCGATAACAGCGCCAGCTACCAAATGTAGCTAAGATAAGAACCATCCAGGTAACCCCATAAATACAAAAAAAATTGAAGAAGAATTACCAACACATGCGCATAAAGATAAACGCATTGTATTTTTTTATTATGCTACATTTTTCATTTTTTTAATACAAAATATCAATAATCAATTAGAAACAAATAGAACAGTTTGAAAATATTAAAATTATTTTGACAGATCTGTCAATAAAAAGTTAAAGCTGTTTGTTCTATTTTTCATAGCAATATGTAATTAGACTCAAATTGTGAATTTTCTTTTGCTTCTATTTTGTGAATGAGACCGATTTGTTCAACATAAATTTCCCTTATTAGATGCTGTTTTTCATTCTAAATATTTTTTTTATTTACACTTTTAAAATTTATTGTAACGTAGTACCAGTTCTTCATTACCGATATTATATTTTTCTACTGCCAGGATGTGACTGCGATTTTCACTTGTTTCCAAAAACTAAAGGAATTTCTTGATAGAAAATAGTTCACAAACGATGAAGACCTCAAAAAGGAGTGACATCCTAACATGACATGAGACATATTCCTTGTTGGACGTTTTGGGAGATAATTCTCCTATCTTCAGCAGAAAAGAAGTTTTGAAAGTGGTTACCTGTTGATTATGTTAATTATCTCCCGAAACGGCCAACAAGAAATAAACTTATGTACCATAACAAATTATTTGGATTCCCCAAACCTTACAAAATTTAAACTTAAAATTTACAAGTGAGATGATTTCTTGACTTGAAGATGTAATAAATACATAATACGACAATTGTCGGAGAAGCAGTCAATTTATATAAATTTACACATCCACGTTTCGACTCGAATTAAGTCTTCTTCAGGCTGATAAACTTACGTTAAGATGAATAAAAAATGAGTCAATTGTTAACTTTTGACAATTATCTCGTTTTATTAAAATTTACAAATAATGTTCTATTACTTTGTAAATAAAGTTTTGTGTAAATGTCTTTCGTTTTTATTCAGTTATGCCAAATAGTCCTTTAGTTTCTGGACGACCCTAGAAACATAAAATAAAATTACCACCCACACCCAGTATAAGGAAGTTTGTACAGCTGCTACATATATGATCATCGTTACCTATATAGTTATAGGGAATTCAATTAGTGGAGGTTAAGAAAATAGAATTGATTATGAAACTGAGGTAAAATAAACAGTAGGTATCTTGTGAGGCCCAAAATTAAAACAAAATTAATTAATACTTACCTGAAACAACGTAACCAAATATAGTGAGCAATTAGAGCCGATACTTAAACATAAACAAATGTAAAATTAGTTAGCCGTTTTCAATTAATTTCCCAATTACGCTGTCCAGTGAACAATGATATGTTAAATTAACGGGAAGTCAATTACAAAAGTGGAATACTTCAATAGGCGGTAATTATAACAGTAACCTCGACCGCAGCTAACTACTCTGCACTGAGTACTACTAGTACTAGTACCAGTGCAGTTGCAATGCGCCGTAAACTGAACAGTGTCGGTGTCATACGCGCGCAACAAGCAATCAGCTTGATGACTGTTTATGCAAATTGCACTTTCAGTGCGCAACAACGCCGTATAATAATAACGCCAACGCAGGTTTACCAATAAACAGTTTTATAATGATCAATTAATTAAATATTATATTCGTGATTAACCTGTTTAAATGACACAAAGCTTCATGTAAATTTTATTGTTTATATTTAATGAGGCAAAGCGATGAATTATGAACGAACATGTAAATGTTAATAGCCAGTTATAGTATTATTATTCAATTATGCCCTGGTGAGCTCCTTATAAAATATTTGTAATTCTAATTTCAAATTATCCCCATTTATTTTATTAAAAATCATTGGACATTTTACCAAGACCACATATATCTGCTTCAAAAACTTGATTCACATATTAATAAATGCATCACCACTCCCTTTACCCATATTTGGTTGTGGCACTCTGCTTTCGCAGATATATTTTTGGACGTGAATTCCTGTAACCATTCAATAAGACTCTGTGTCTAAAGATATTATTGTAGGAGGAACTACAAGAATAATGTCAAAGTTATCAATTGAGTAATATTCTTTGCTAGTTTTTATGGTACAGTTGAATTTCAAACAGACATTGCAGACATTTTCTCGAGTTGTGGGCCGGGTTAAAGGTTCAGGAATTGGCGTCCAGCATAATTATTTTTCTTGTTATCTATAGTACATATTTTTTCCTCATACACATAACTTTGTTTGTTGTATGTAAAAAGACTGAATTTAAATATCTATGCTAGTTTTTATTACACAGTTAATTTTCTGAAACCGTAGTATGAAAAAAAAATTGTAAAGCATTTTAGTAAAATAATAAAAGATTTTTGGACAAAATATTTGCAGAACTTAATATAAAAGTTAGTTGTGATTTTTCTAAACCATATTTGTCTAAAATTTTACCGTAAATTTATTTTTATGCAAAACAGATGAATTTTTAAATCCATGATTACGAATATGTAATTTGGAAATGAAACATAAAGAATAAAATTAAAAACTTTTTTAACAACTAATTGGGTTTATTTATTTAATTAAAATTTGTTGGTTTGTAACTTTCTTATAATCAAAAAATATAATGAGAAATGAAATACACAGAATTACAATCAGTATAGTGTATTTCATATTGTCATCACTTCTTCCAGTCGATTAAAATATAGTAATTCAATTAAATTTATTCCCTATGTTTTATTTTTAAAAGAACCGTTAAATTCGTAACTATTATATGAAAAGTCCTATAATTTATAAACTGACGGTATATGTTTTTAAGATAGATATTATACTGGTAGAATCGTCGATATACAACTTATTTTTATCAAAACATGTAGTAGAATATTATAGTATAATCCTTTATTTAAATCAAATTCATTCTTTACAAGTAAAAACCGCGATATTAAGTGTCGAACGAACATAGCTAAAAATAGAATCATCTCGTTTCAAGAATTTTCAGGTTTTCTTGCTGTTCTAAGAGCTGAACTGAGGATGAATTTTATGTTTTAATTTTTTACTTTTTTGTTGAATCCAGAGCGCAGGTCACAAATTTAATATTGGAGGGAAAAATAATTCAAATTCAAACGTATTCTTTGTAAATTATACGGTGTATCGATAATATAATATGATTAATCTAGCTAATTGAAATATTTTTCATTTTTCAATTGGATACTGAAAAACCTATTAACTTCCGTATATAATCTACCTAAGAAATATTTGTTAACAAAATTATATTTAACAAAATACGGACCAACGTGTTTCATGTACCAGACGAGCCAATCAATTATGATAATGATTATAGACAAATGATTGACGTTTGTTCGTACGTTGTATATAAAATTAAAAATATATAAATAATCCGAAAAGATAAACAATTTAGAAAACGTATAAAATATTTAATATCTCCCTCATTTCTGGTATATATTGGAATAAAAATAGTAGAAGACAATGTATTAGAAATTAGAGTATACAAAATTAATTACTTTGTACCTATTATTGTAACATTATTTCTCTTTTCGTTTGAGTACCTTTTAAAAAGTCTATGGCCACGATATTCTAAGACAAATATTAAATATTATATATCATGCTATTTACTCCAGAATTACATTATACAATCTTCTTCTTCTTGCTTAAAACTCTGTGGTAGGTACTAACAATTTCCCGGTTATTATTGCCCAAAATTGCAGCCTTTCACAACTAAATTTATCAATGTACTAGTCAATTTCAATTACAAATATTTAAGATGACAAAAAGTACTAATTCTCATTTAAACGGTCACGCTACACTGAACAACAACTTTTTCTTTGGCGGTGTGTAACAAACCCTCCCAAATGATTCTTAACATCGTATTCAGAGCGCGGAAACTTTGTAATCTTTTTTTTTTCTTGTTGACTTCCCATCAAAAACGTGGATTTAAGGAAGACCCACACGCATCTCTTGTTAAAATTATTGTAATTCCTAAATGGTGCTAGTAAACGATGTTTCAAACACAAATTGTAAATAATAATATTTATATATATAAAAGGCAAGTTGCTTGTATTTTTGTAAAGAAAACATTATAATGGAAGCCGGTTAATTTGCTGAAAAATTAGGATAAAAACTTAGAATGCGATCTGTGCTTAATGAATAATTCCCGTTGGAAAAGTTAATTTCTGTTAAGCCAGATGTTATCATAAATTATATTTGAAACTTTGATTTGATTTAAAAAGAAGATGTATTATTCAATAAGTAGTTCTTGTTGGCTAACAAGCCGGTAGCAGATTACAGAAAAACCGGTCCTTAGTGAAATTAATAATCAAAAGTTTCTTGCAAGTATCTTGGAAATTACGTCAGGTGCTTTGAACCTCTGTACCTTCTAAGGCTTTGGTTTGATCCCAGGTGCGTCCATAATTAAGTTACAGAGGCGGGTAGTTTAGTCACGCTTATAAATAATATAAACCGATACCGAGCCGATTACCAGGAACGGGCTGCCGCCCAGGCTATCACCATTCATCGCCACGAAATACTGGTTCGTTTTACTGGTACCACCTATAATTGCTACTATTACTAAAGCTATTAGACGCAAATAACGACAAAATACTCTTCAGGGAAGAATTCATTTTGTAATATTGTCCTAAACAAAACATAAAAGCAGGTTATTCTTTTAATTTATTTAACTATGCGGATTTTTTGTTACTGAATCAATTTAAATACGGAATTCGCTTAGCATACAAGTTCTGCTTCTCTATTACATATCTAAGAACTTGATTTAATAACTGCGGAATTTGCTGTAATAGTTTATTATAATATACATCCCTCAACGTGAAGTAGTACCAACCCTTAAACAAATTCCCTCCAAATATTCTAATTCTGAAAAAATCTGTTGTGGCCAGCACATAACCTCCCGCCCAATACTACTCTTAAACGGTACAAAATATTATTTGATGATACAGAAACATACCTTCTTATTTGTTTATTTTCTTTATATTTGGGAATTTTAATGTTCTTTAGTATATTTATTTAATTTTATGACATATTTCACTAAGAAAACAGCTTCATAAACACAATGACATGTGTCACATTTCGTAAAAAATTGAAATTTTTAAATGTTTTCATGGTGTACTAGGAATGCAAGATTTGTAAAATCTAATTTCTTTATATTTTATTATCTCTAAATTTAAAGGAAATTAATAAAATTAGTGTAATCAAAACACATGTAAAATTAAATATTCTTCAACTTTCAAAATAACCTAAATTGTTGAAAAAGGAAATTTAACCGTGTTTTTTCACGAAAAACTGTTAAGGGCTTCAAGTAAACTACTACTTCCGGTTGACTAATTGTATCCAAAATCTAATCAGCTCTTCATTTAAATATATAAGAAGCAATAATTCACAAAATTGTATTTTTTGGTATTATAGTATTTGAGTTATGCGAGACGAAAAAATTGCCACAGACTACACACATACACACATACATACATACATACATACATACATACATACAGACATCATCGCCAAAATAGTAAAATCGTATTGTAGGGACCCTAAAACGTGCTTATTCATTGAAAACTCACTACCCAATTTTTTGACCAAAAACAATACCTCCCTTACCTAGAGGTAGGCGGGAGGTAAAAAGGGTTAATGATCGACTGTGATAATAAATAAAATAAAAACATTTTTGACTGCATTCCGAAGAATTTTTTATTCCATTCATTAAAATATTACAATGTACATTTATTTTATGCGCGAATGTAGTTCAGCATTGCTCACTACTATTAAATTATTTGACGCTATCAGAAAGTTAAATATTATTGAAAATAAACAATTTAATTAAACCATAAACTATTTGAACAGTATTAGAAGCTGAGGTATTATAATTACAATTGTTTAATTATCAGCCAGAGCACAATATTATAAAATTAATTAACTGAAGTGAACTAATAACTTTATCACAGCATCAATAGAAATACATTATTATGTAAATTTCAATTTATTTAGTTAATTAAAATCACGAAAACAATTAACTGATATCTGCGAAATATGAGATAAATGTTTCATTATTAGTTACAAAATTTAATCGACATCGATGAAATATAGTTTCCTCGTATTTAATTTTGTTTAATGGGTAATGGGAATTTTTCTGTTTTATTGAATAGTTTTCAGTATACTTTAAATAGTATAGCAAAAACCTAATTAATCTGCAGTTTCTAATGAGCAATTAAATAAAAGAGTAGTAATGAACGACCACAAAAACTTGTAGTTAACGTGTTATAAAACTTTTGCTTTGCTTAATCGAATCTGAGAAGCGAATGAGTGGTAGACACGGGACCACATTACCGTCGATTTTTTTAATTTTTAGATGTCCTATAAAGTTCATGTACGAGCCCAGAATCATATCCATTGGCCCAATTAAGACGTAGAGTAAAGTAAAAAATATATTACAAAAGGAAAATTGTTGTACTTAATTTATTTGTATCTTAAATTCTATTATTTTAAAGAATATTTTATAAAAAGAAACAAATTAACAAAAATCACTAACATAAATGTTTCATTTGGGCCAAAGGTACTTGCTGGTACCGCGAACACTGTTTTTGAATCTGATTACAACTAAATATATAAAGATGTTTCAAATAAGGATTGTAGATCATAGTATTCTACATCTGTATGATTCCAACGAAATGTACTGTCTCATTTATTTACTAAGATATTCCCAAAAACTCTGATAGGCCTTCAAATAAACTACCAATTACTGTTGATGAATTGTTCCCAAAATCTAATCAATTCGTAACATTAACATAATACCTCCCTCAGGTATATGTATGTGCGAGAGGTATGAATGATAAAATTTAAGATATAAATATGGTGAATTAAACAATTTTCCTTTGTATGATTTTAACAGGGCCAAATGATATGATTCCGGGCTCGTAGTGTAAATAAATGAACCTACACGTTGTCATCCGTCAATCTTACAATTTTCAATTCACGAAGATGTACCTTTCTTTTTTTAATTTCAAACCTCATCGATGTTAGTGAAACCAGTCGAAAGCCAAGAAGAGAAGAACCGCGTTCTGGATGGCTACTTTCACACAAAGATCTATAAATTTAACCAGTTTTTGCTATGGCCTGATCTTTATTCGTTTACTACAAATTGAGCAGGTATGTGAAGGTGAACTGGTGAGCACTACCAGGATGGTTCGCATAAAAAGTTCTTATATTAATTATTCAACAGGTGTACACGCAATATTGGCAAAAAAGTTTTCGGATTTTCGAGTTTATTTAATCATTATTGAATGACAGCGAAAAAGCCATTAATGTAAGATTTGAATTACATTATAAATTTTATTTATTATTATGGACATCTAGGTTGACAAACCGATATACGCTAGAGTCGACAGTAGATGATGGATTGCACTTTAATCAATTTAGAACAATACAATTACACAAATAAATTTTCTGTTTGTTGCTAAAAAAAAATTGATATAAGTGTTTGGCTACGTGGTGTTGCTTCGGAATGTACAATTTGAACTTGTTATACAAGTGGTGGTTACTATGACGATGAAACCCAGGACCCAGTGAAAATACAAAAGTGATTATGTACCTAACTCCTAATTCACCTAGTGGAAATTGAGAATTATACTTAATTATTAGGGTATATTCGCTTATCAATACATGGTAACTAAGTAAAATTCTAAAATGGCCATCTGCTAAATAGTTCCATGGTAATGTGCATCATGGCATCCTTAGTTCGAATCCCACAGTTGACAGTCGTTGTGGTGTCTCTTCCACTAACACATATATTTACTTACTGAAATCGGCGAAAGGTGAGTGCCATGAAGTAATTTGTCATTCCAAGCGCCATTTTCTTTGCAAAACATTAAAGTCAAAAAAGAAGGAAATTTGAAAAGGTAGCAGTAATTAACAAGTAGCTGTAAAAACAGCAAAGGAAGCAAGAACGTAATGAAATAATTTATCGCAAATACACTTTAATGTTGAAACTAACACAAAACATGGTAGCAAAGCTAACTAAATTCATATAAATAGTCTTGTGAGCTGTTCCGCATGTCATTCTCGTGATAAATTATGTTATATATCTCAACGCTAAGTACTTCTGTGCACGGAAAACTATACAACATTTTACGACATAAAATAGGCGTGGAAAGACAAATTTAATATCGCACACGATTCTTTTCTCGAGTGCTCTCTGTTTACATTCAACCACCCCACCAGCTCTGATTTATCTGACATCTTGAAAACTATAAAAGATAAAAGAGCAACTAACTCACTCACTAAACACCCAACCTTGCTCAATTTTACATGAGACGGGGTCATTCTTAGTTTAAATTAACTTTTTTTTTACAGAATAAAAATTATCACGCTATTTACCTATATATAAAATTTATAATTTGCTGGTTATTTGCTTCAATATTTACAATTCTGCTACTAAATCAATAAGCTGTACTTATAAAAAGAAGTTTAAAGTGTATTTGTACGTAGTATATATATATTTTTTTTTTTTTTCAAGTAGAAACTTAGTGAAATATTTAATTTTGTTGAACGGATTTACATTTGCAAACACGCCAAAAAGATGAAAAATTCAATAAAGAAGTTCTAGACTTTATACTTTACGTTCGCTATAGATTAAATCACTTTGATTGTATTAATTAGAAGTCTTATAATACTTCATAAATACTTTCGTTCAATATACCCTACAACTCGTAGAAAAATTCCATTAAAAACCAGAAATAAATAAAAGGAATTGTACATTTCCTTTAACTTATCTCCATTCCATTCTAAAATAACAATAATAAATTCAGAATAGAAAAACAAGAGTACCAAAATGGCACCCTATGGGAAACGTTCTGTAGAATTACCAAGGAAATGGTGAATCGTAATATTTAAACATTTAGTATAAAAGATCTAATTTTTGTAGTAGTACTAATTACAATATTTGTATATTTCTCTGCAATAGTCGGATTGACTAGTTCAGGGATGGCGAACCTTGTTTGATGATCGTGCCACAAAGTCAAAAAAATTCTTTTTTAAATAGGTAACGTGCCACAATAAAATTTCATTCGAAATGTTAGCGTGGTGAAACTATACGTAATTATAATTAAATAAACAAATAAAAGCAATTCTTATATAAACAATTTTTTATTAATCAATGTTTTACAAAAAGCAATATGGTAGAAACAAAACGGTTCTAGTTAACATACTAAGATAGGTATTCAGTACTACAAATTTATATCATAAAAATTATAAATTAAGTGTAGATTAATAATTTTTAATTCATTTCTATCAAAAAAGATAACAAGTAATTTTGTTTTTGTGCGTGCCACCAAAATTTTCAAAGGTGTCACTTGTGGCACGCGTGCCATTGGTTCGCCATCCCTGGACTAGTTGATCCTTAATGGAATCTCCTATGTTGTCATGAGAGATGAACCTAAATATAGTGATGATGGGAATAGCGTTGTTATATGGGAATTTAAGAAGGAAATTGAATACGCATTTTCCTTTGGTCCATTGTAAATTTTATAAAGTTTCTATTTGAAAATATGTATTCTCCTTAACTACTAATAAGTAGGTACCTACATGTGGGAATATGGCACATTCAATAGGGTCGTTCATAATTTTTTTATGAAATTATTTGAATTGAAGGGTAAAAAATTCCATTGTAAGGTGGATCATGAGGTCCTCAACTCGAATCCCTCAATTGTAAATATTGCCACCTTTAATTTTATCTCTGTGGTTCCTCTTCCACTAATATTCTGTTATGTTATGTTCAACCATCTCCCATTTTTCCTTGAAGACCCCCTATACTTTGGAGTTGCTCTGAATGTAGGGTACTTGATCCTAGCCAAAAATCCTTCTTATGAAATCTAAGTCATCTTAAAGATGTACCGTACATTGCATGGAATTAATTGCCATTTTTTCGAAGTAAATGAAATAGCAGTAATTTATATTTGAAGTCAATTCGTACAGAATTCTTAGAAAGACAGTCGTTACCATTTTTTACGATAATTGCAACAAGATGCAGTTATTTGTTTGTCCAGTGTTTCATACTCATAATGAATATGAAATTGTAGCGAACGTATATTATTTACTTCTTGCACAGTTATCGCAGGGACCCAAATAAAAATCCAAACCGCAAGCAAGACAATAATTGTTCGTGGCCTGTAAATCAAAAGCATGATAATAGCGTTTCAATTACATATTCGTCTTAAGCATGTTTACATTTTCGAAATAATGATGGCAAATTGATTACAACGGCTAGTTCTAATAAAGCCAGCAACTAGTACTTTACATACATACATGAGAAATGGCAAAGCACGCATATTTAATGAAGTGTCTGACGCGAACTCGAAACAGATCACATCTGCATTGGGTGCCGCCGGCGTCATTATGTGCGGCTTCGTAAATATGAATTATACAGGACCGGTCTCATGCCGATCATCGGCAAGTCTTTTGATCCTTAACACCGTGCAATTATTTTTAATTGAAGAACGTGCAATCAATACTTGGATTAATTCATACGTTTAAAACTCACAAAATATGGTCTTGATATAAAAATCACGTACTGTAGAGTTTTGGTAGTCCCCGACTTTCCAGATGCAAAAAAGTACCAAAAACTTGGTAATGAATATTTTAATTTCTTGTTTTATCAACGACGTTTCCCTTTCGTGTAATGGAGTAGTATTTTGCAGTTTTCTAGATCTCTGGATCTGAACTATGTAATCCTGGCAGCTTCATACTAACGTACCTCTTGATAAATGTAAATATGGTTTATTAGCCAAACTTAATGTTACAAGATTTCTTTTTAAAAACCATTTTTCAAAAATGTCGCATCATAATATTTCGTGGTCTGCAAAATAATAATGGAATTATTATTAGATACTTGTTTGAAATATTTCAAATAAGTTTGTTTCTGATTAAGTGGCCAGATTAATAAGAACCCGGACTATCAAAGAATTAGCGAAAATGTACTGTACTTTAAAATAGAATAACTTTTGTAAACTAAAATTGTAAAATACTTAGGGCCAGTTCTATAAAACATTGTTAAAGTATTGTTAGCTAATATACTATGAAAGGATAACAATGCCCTATATTAATTCTGTAATTTACAATTTAAAATTCTCCATGCGCTTCACAAATGAAATTTCAATGTTGATTGACACAGCAATGAATGTATATTCTTTTTACTCCTATCACCTAGTTAAAGAATAACAACTTCATAATTAAAAGTAATATTTCAATACCAACAACTTAGCATTTAAGGTAATATGTTATTTATCTGTAAATTTTAAAACCATTCATACCACCATCAGAAAATAAAAAAACAGTGCGCTTATAGATAAACAGGTTTGCAGTACGTTTATAGCTTTATAAGTACATCGAAATAGAAAAATGTAGAACAATTTTATATGGTTCTTTTATTGTCTGGCAAATAATATTCAATATTAAAGTTTTAATTGGAATATCATAGTTTACAAAATTGGAGTAATATGAAATTTAAACAATATTATCACCGATTAAATTTAAAAATAGAATTGATACAGTTTTATATTCCACCTCCGACGCCAATAGGAAAATATTTTGTATTTTACACACTATCAATTAAACATCGAAATATAATACTTTATTTGATTTTGTAAATGTTAAATGTGTCATATTCCCACTAATTAAACCCTACAATACTATTTTTTAACAATTATAAATACAATGTTAATTTGGTATATAAATTTTCAATAAGGATTTTGGTTCATTGTCCTAACGAAAGTTGTGTTCAGTTCTAAGCTAACCTGCGTGTATTTTATTATGAAAAAAAAATGGATAATAAATTACAGGAGCAAGACGATGTACAATCAAATAGACATTAATTTCATCCGTTTCTGCGTTTGTATCTTGCAAAAATAGAGCTGTAGAGTCACGTAGCATGATCGACTTTTTTTAAGCAAAGAAATTATTTACTTACTCTTAACAAAAGTATGCATAAATCATGAGAATTAATTAGACAATTTATCCTGAATCTCGTCTGGCGTCCAATATAGAATCCGACTCTGCAAATATAAGAATGAAACCCGCCGACGGAGATGCGAACAAAACTGGTTTAATTTTTCCGGCAGAGAACGCAACAACGGTGAACAAGTCGCCGGTAATAAAGACCGCATGAATAATTCGTCCGCTCGCTGGCCGCTGGCACCGAGGAATATTAGGTAGCACCAGGTATGACTTGAGAAAATGGAACTTCCCGCGCTTTGGAATTAAAAGAAACTCGGTTAATTTCACTGTTTTCCGTAAAAAATTACATTTTTCATTGTGATATTTTAAAAGGAGAACTTTTGTGTTAAGATGCTATATGTTTGTCAAGTTTGCAGATAAGAATGGAAACATTAATTCTTTGTATTGTTATGCTTCAACGTTAATTAAAAATATTATGAAGTTACTACAAAACACACCATTTTTCCCTTTTGTTGCGACGAAATATGTTAGGAAGCTTTATTCTTATTATACTTGCTGTTGTTAGGCGCACTACAACTACGACTTACAATTTGTAAAATATGTAGATTCATACTTGAGATTATCAATATAAAATATCAATAATAATTTTTAAAAATCAATAATTTGCTTCATTAGTTTATACTTTATATTATTGCTTTTACGTTTTTCCAATTTTGCATATGATATATTCTTACCAATATTAACCTATGTGGATTCTCAATCTCACAGGCGACCTTATCTTTAGCCCTATGGTACTCTTCTACTAATATATTGATGCCCAATATCACGCGCAAATATATATCATTTACCAAGATCTGCAAAAATATTGCTGCATCTGAAATGGATAAAAATGTGTTTTCATTAATACTAGATAAAACAAAATAATTTCCATTTCATAAAGTTGGTGTTAAAATACTTGCGACTTCAATAATGTAGCCGAATGTGTTTTTCCTCGGAATGTACATTGCAGGTTTTAGCTACAGTGAAGCTAAAACCAAGTTCTGTTATTGAATTTCAAGTTTAGCTGCGAAAATAATTTCATTTGAATAAGATCGTACCGATTACGTCCGTTTACTTCAAGCTGAAATGAAACCACTTTTCCATATTTGTACAAACTTTGCTCTACTTTCCCTTTGGTATTTAAATTTGAAGTTCAAATATAGGTCGGTTATTGTTTTATTCCAGTTGCTGTGTTTGCTCCACTAACCGCTAAATATGTAAAACGGTTATTGTTAAAGTTGTCCAGTTTGAAATTATGTAACGGCTCTAACTCACGATCGATGTTTACCCCAAAACGGTCCCTGGTGCTCAGAGGAATTCTGATTTCACTAGACACACGTGGGCTCGGCCACGGTTTAAAAATCACGCAGGCGCTGTGCAGCAGCAGCAGCGCCAGCAGGAGTCGCGTGGCAACCAACCATAAGCTGTTGAACAGCGCTGCTGCCGCCGTGCGCTGTATATCTTATTAGGGCCAGTTTGACACTTTAATAACTGTTATTTGAAAGCTTATCATCACATAATGTTGTGAACAATGGGCGACCACCGCAAAAACCAGGGGAATTTAACGTCGGTATCATAGTTCCGTTCTTGAGCTCCGTTTCATGGTAAAACGTGACGAAAAATCGAAACTCTTTATGAACATGATGGACAGGCTTTTCTTTCGCTAGAGATGTTTACCTTGGGCTGATTTTGCGAAATACTAACACTAACATCAAATATTTTCATTCCTAATCATTCTTAGTATGTTATACATGGTAGAAGGAGTATAGTAAAAATATCATGTGCAACTTCACGAAAACTTCGAAATTATTTTGATTGCATTTCCAGTGGCGCAACTATACCGTTGAGGCCTGTGGTAAATTCAATGGATGACGCTTTCCTTAATGTAAAGAAGCTCGACCAAAGACCAAAGTTAAAGTTTCTTTTTAATAAATCACCACATGAAGTACGTACAAATGCTATTGTGTACAATTTTCGTTGATTTTCTAGTAACTTTTAATTTAAAGAACGCATTGGACTGAAATAACAATTTTATTTTTAATAATAGTATATTATTCAATGATCATGTAAGTATGTTATCACTCATGAGAATAAAGTCGGCATCACAAGCGAACGCGAGTGATGTAAGTCATTCGAATGAGTAATAGCCATTACATGCGAGTAGAATACTATACTTTATCTACAACATTTTGTCAAATATTAGTTTTTTATTTTTGCTTTGACAAATACAAAAAAAATTGTTTGTTTATTAACATAGACAAATTGTAGCAACCATCGCTATGTTACGTACTGTTGTAACAAAATTTTAAAGTGATTTGACATTTAGCAGAAAATGTTAAAAAGAAAACAAAAGTATTAAAAATAAGAAAATTAGTGTCTCTGGCTTTTTATGTGGATAAAATTACTTAATAGTCATTTTTATTTTACTCTTTTGACAGTTAAGATTTGACGAATGAATAATATTAATTCATCTAACTGTCAATATTATTTCATTAGCAACAGTAACAAAGGTCATTAATTGATAAACAACGGTTGAATTATGGGTATATTATTTGAGAGTTGTAGATAAATATATCTATAACTAGTATTATATATAAAACGAATGCAAGTGATATACATTTTGTAGATACTTATGTATTAAAAATGTGATTGTTTTGCAAGTAAGATATAATAACCATACGACTTTGACTTTGGGTTTCTTTATTTTTTATAATTATTTCATTTACTTTCCAAAGCATGACTTTTATAAAATTTTAAATCTTGAACAAATAAATAATGAAATTGTTTTACTATAAATTATTACTTTTCATTGCGATACTATTAAGTTAACCAATCTGTAGTGAATAATCGTAATCGGCGATTATCAAAATTGTTAAAAGTAAGAATCGTTCCATCACTAATTCGAACCCACGACCTCTGTGTCAATAGACAAGGACTACTATCACTGCGCTATCCTGCCGTGTTACATATAATATAACAAGTGTAATTATTAACATTCAAATACAGTGGTGTGGTGGTCAAAGCAGATGTTTAATCCTTCTTCGCATTACGTTTCGCATTGTTCTGCGAGGAAATGCACGAGTAAAAATCATCCTTTATCAGGCATGATGAACATTCGCATCCTGTCACAATATAACACAACACAACACGTGTTTATATAGTTTAGTCGGTCGAATGTGTTCGTCGACTGAGTGGGCAACCAACTGAAAATAAAATTTAATTAGACGAGCATTACACGGCGTGACCCGTGGTGGTTGCTCGCATGTTGTTCCGCTGTCTGCCCGCCGGCATTTTAAATTACACACCGTTATCTCCACTTCGCGCGGCTCGCAGATGCCCCGTGCCTGATGCCGCACCCTCTGCTCGTTGGGATTGACTGTGATTTCGCTCCGTGTAGTGCAAACAGGGCCCTCGTCTCCGGTGTTTGTTGCTGAGCGCTGATGCCGATGCTGTGTCCGATGCTCGATGAGCTATCCTAATTCCGTTTTGTTGAACATTGATATTGAATCTTTCATCTCAGCTTACCGGGCCAGTTTGCGTTGCGTGCTTGTTGAGTAATATTGATTTGTTTTATTTTAAATCTTTTATTTACATATAAGGAGCTTAGTTTCTTATTGGGAAGTTAAGTACAACTTGGAATACCTAGAGCTTTCAAATCTTCTAGCGAGATTTCTGCACATTCTTTTCAAATTATTAAGGACTCTCTTTCTGATTTACCGATATCTATCTTAAACCGTCAGTGGTATAAACAATAAAACTTTTATAAATCCTTGAAATAACTACTTCCTTTGACTGTCTCAGATATCAGATATGAGCAGCGATAACATATAATCTACAGTCTACAGAATTATTCCTTTTACTCTGTTGCGCATAGCAATATTTCTATGTAAATTACAAGATATATAATTTTTTATTATTTATATTTTATATGTATACATACATATTACACCGACCCGAAAGAGACCGCTTTAAGCTCAATAACCAGGTGGTCATCCAATATATTTTATTTCATACTAAATTACATTTTTCAAGGATTTGATTCACAATATGGTTCTCCGCATTCGCATTTGAAAAATGTTGTTGGAAATGTCAACAAAATTGTTTGCTACCATTTTTATTTTATTAAGACTGATTAAGACCAAGAGGACCTTATTGTTTTAAGAAAGAAATTATAATAAAAATCAGTTGACCGAGTACAAAAATGAGCGTGTATTCAAAAGAGCACCTTTCGAACATACCTATACGATAAATAAAATAATATTTTTTCAAAATCTAAAACATTTTATTATTCAAATGATACGAACCCTGAAACACAATCAATCTCCTCAAAACAGTCCTATCCTGACACACCACTTTACATTAATATATCCTTGTCTGTTCTTCATACGTTCACGCAACAAACCATCAATCATACCTAACCACTTATTCCTCCGACGCCCACGAAATCGTTCATCCTTCAATCTCCTCCGCATGTATTAGTTTCACCAACCTTTCAATCAACATACGTTCAAGATGTCCAAACTTACGCTCACTTTGTAACAATTTCTTCTTCAGCAGATTCTAATAACACATATATAAAGCTCCGTGGTAATTTGCCAGACTGTGTAATATGAGATCCTCAGTTCGAACCCCGCAATATCTATCGTCACTTTTACTTTCCTTTTCACTTACATCTTTGAGTTTGAGAACCGTAACTTGACGGCTAGTAACCGCACGTCGCGGATTAAAATAGACTACTTAAAAAGATTTACGAAAGCAGACTACCACACAAAATGTATAATAGAAAGATGATGTACTAATCAGCAATTAATTAATAGGGTCCCAACAATGTACATACTTTTAATTTTCCTCATTTAGTTCTCTTTCCTCTAAAACCTTTGAATGATTTGACCTTGACTACATTACTAAACCAATTCTGTGGAAGCAGAAAACCGTACCCAAAATGAGTAAATTTGATCATTTTCTCACATCTACCCATTTATTGCAAACCACCTCAACTTTTCGAACATCTTCCTAATCTTACACTCATCTTACACCATCATACCATTCCGCTTAATATGCCCAAACACTCCTTTCAAATACCCCATTTCCACCATAGCTACACACCGTTCATTCCCACCGTACAGTTTACTCAAATGAGAGGGGCAAAATATCCCCATAAAATTCGCATCCGGAGAAAACCTTGCATCAAGTCAACCAAACAGAGACACTTGGGAAATATTTACCGTATTGATTGCTGGATATAATTAATAATTTATCTGGATAAATTATTAGTGAGCAGTGTGACGGGCGGAGTGGTGCGGCCGGTGGTCCATGAATTATTTATTGGTTGAATTTGGCTGATTGAAGCATCTGCGTATCGCGTTCAGATTGTCGTTGTTAGTCGGAGCGACAAAGCCGCACTTAAGTGAACTGATTGATTTAACCGCTTCACTAAGATTTTAAACCTTTTATTGCCTTGTTACTTTCGCAATATTGGAATTTCCAACCTGCTCCATTACGGGAATGGGTCAAGAGCAAGATATGATACTCTCTCACACCCATTCTTTGGAGACATTCAATACTTCATTTACTCAACCAAATTTAAATTCTAATTACAAATGGATGGGGTGAAGAAGCCTATACATTATTGTTTTTATTCACTCTTTTGTTCGGCCCTCATACGCTATTAAGATAGGTTCTCCGTTAACCAATGATCTAATCTTATCATTACTATAGTTGGAATAAAGTTCTACAGGCAGATTCACAAAAGGAATTAACGCTAACACTATTTTTTTAAACATCTGAACTTTGTTAATAAATTAATTAAACTAATGAAATGTGTCAAATTTTATGCTAACCAATCTTAACTACAACCTTAGTTAAAATAAATAATTATGTTGAAATGGAAATGGTAGATACGACTTATAATAAAAATGGAGTTAGTGTCAATCCCTTTTGTGAATCTCCTTACTAGAAAATATACCAATATCAAATAATAACTTTAATGATAATTTAAAAAAAAAATAAAATAAAGGTGCTTAATATGGCATTTGCAACCTTTATTGTTGCGGCACCATTTACCCTCTTATAAATTTTAAATTAAGTTGGTTTCCTTTAGCTTTAAATTTAAGAGCGGTTTTTGATGTAGTTTTTATTATAAACAAATAATTCAGTTTTGAGAAAACCATTCGCAAAATTTTAATTCAGAAAAGATCTTAAGTATTATTTATTCCCAACGTATTCTGTTTTTATGATAACAGATAATATAATACTATGACTCCAAGTTATAGTACCTAACAAATTATATTTGAATTTCAATATATTTTCCCTTCTTACCAAACCCTGAAACACAATCAACCAACAATCAATCTCTTGCACACCACTTATGCCTCGTCCACATTTACAGTGCGATTCATACCTGCTCGTCCATTCTCCGTAGCGTATGTTGGACCTGAAAGCTAGCATTGTCGACTGTGAAATTTAATAACATTGTTCAATACGTGATATATCCCTGTGTTAACGAACTTCAGATATATAGAGTTGAGAATACAGTAATTTCACTGATGTATTTCATATTAGCAACAAACAACGTTCACATAGTTTAATAACTGATTTCAATGATCAGTGCACAGCAAATAAATTGAACTACATTCACGTTGCCAAAGTAATTGGCATTTAGTTAATTGGAACAAATATCTGTATTTGATTAAAACGAATTATGATCTTTATATTAGCTTAGGTATATTTCTAGAAAATATATAGTTAAATAAACGGTTTTGGTAGATATAGTTATAATTTTAACAATATAATTAGCGTAGTTTAATGTTTCTTCGACATTAATTATTAATTTTGTTGTTATTTTTAGTAAAACGAAAACAAATTAATTAATTTTGTTTATGTAATAACAATAAATATTTATGTTTAAATTATGCAAGTACATACATTAATTTAATAAAATTATCAAACATGTTGTGCCCATGTATGAATATGATTAAACAATGTAAATTAATTTATTTTAAATATTTATAATTATAAGCAAAACAATAATTATGATTACATAAAGGAAACAATATTTGCTAATACAATGAATAGGTAATCATGTTGCCAGACGAAAAGTTATACACACATAACATCACGCAATATTCTGAACCCATGACCTCTGAGACCAGATTCAAGCACTATTCCGACGCTTTCATATATTAGTAAATGTAATTAGAACATTTAATAAACCGGCAAATATTAAAATATTGCTTATTACCAATCAGTTAGTAATGCCAATTTTGGACTTTAACATTTAGTAGTCTCCGACCGATTACCATTGTATCAGAAGTAATGTAAGTCAAAGATTCAGTCTAAATTCTAAATATATATTTTAGTTAATAGGCTTTTATATTAAATGACTAACCATTAATTGTACTCTTAGGTTAATCTAAGAGTAGAAAAATAAGGTAATTTAATAACATTGCAGTCATTATCAGTTAATAACTTTAACCCATGACTATATCGTAATGCTACCACCATCGAACCTGCAGAGCTAAAATCAAAGTTTCTTAATCTTTAGAATCTTATAATTAACTATCATCTTCACGAAGTCATAACGACCAAAATGATGGGTAATCCGTATTCAAAATAACTACCAAAATGTGTACAGCAAGCGTAAATATCTCCACTTAATCACCTAATACGAACAAAAACAAGATCACTATCTCACTCACACAAACGTGATAGGCATCTTCAAAATATCGAGTGAAAAATGTGAAGTGTGTGTTGACCGTATTTTAAATGGATTAGAAGCCAGGAGAATTCCAACGAACGAAGGCAATCTACTTCACGCGCACCATAAATTAGTGTTTACGAAATTTGCGAGCTGCTTCTCTGGGAGTCTGTCTCTGCGTCCAGCAGCCCGAGGTACACACTACGCACCACGCACCTGCTGTCGAAGAATGTTGCTGGACCGCAGACTCTCGCTTCTCGTATGGCTTTCGATGCCAAGGGATTTTTTAGGTTATGGACGATTTGCCACCTGCTTCTTTTGATACTTTGGTATTTTGGCTGTTATATAAAGAGGCTAATTATGAATAATGATGAAATCTGAATCTGGTCTTAATTTGTAGAATGTATTATAGTTTTTTTTTTTAGAGTTTCTAGGAAATAAATTAACATAACGTACACCTGGGCTACTACAGTTAGAAATTAATATATCGTTTCACTTTTGACAAATATAATCATTATAAAAGAAAACTGCAACAGTAAACTTAAAAATCGGTATAATTTAAAAACAAAATTTGTTTGTATATTATAGCAATTAATTGACAACTTTTTTAATACTAGAATTATTAGACTGTCCATAGGACGATAAACCGAAATGCGTTCCTAGGAGGTGAGGCATCCATGGCGTTAGTGTCGCCTGTAATTCTAAATATAAAATAATATTACATACATTTTATTTAGCTCCGTGAAGACGGGTCGAACTGTGGATCATGAAATCCTTAATTCAATTCCCTCAGCCGGCAATTGTTCTTAATTTTTAACTTTATCCATATAGTTCCTCCTCCAGTAATATCATTGAGAGAGATTTATATATCAGTCTATATTCTCGAAGGATCTTAATAAAACAATAATACCCAGTTGCACCAACGTTAGTTAAATTTTAATCTTGGTTTAAATAAATAAAAGCGTATCAAATTTTTTATATCAATGTCAATTACTCCATATGATATATAATTTCGATTTTCTATTATTTATTTAAACCAAGTTTAAAATTTAACTAACGTTGGTGCAACCGGACAATAAACATCGTTTCCAAAGAAACCTGTATTATACCTGTCAATGAAAATATAAAAGTCGAAGCACAAATGAAATTATAATAATACACCATTTTGTATATTGAGAACAAATGAAATGCTAATTAATTTTGCTAGTAATTCTATACTGAAAATTAAATTATAATTTGTTAAATACCTACCAATACATAATGCTTTTGGAAATAACATTTTAAATTGGAAATTTTAATTATAATAATTTGGTAATATAAGATTTACTTAATCTGTAGTTATATAATGTGACCTATTCAATTTTATGGAAAATGTATTGTAAAAGCAAGAATAACTTTTCATTTAATTGGCATTAGAATTATTCTAATAAATATACAGCAATTTGCGGTATAACCATTAAAAGGTTTTAAGGGTTGCTTATTTTTTTAACGATTTTTCGGGTTTTTATGTGCTGGAGCATATCACTTATTGAGATCTGCTAATGAAGAAGGCTACATTCAAAAGGAGTGCTGATATTTATACAGGATGTTTCTATATCTTTGCATGAAGCTTTAATGGCTTAATTAATATACTGGTTATAGAACAAAAATAATTTTTATCGAAATTCGCAAAAATTAGGGAATTTCTTTCCTAGCAAACATTTTTAGTGCCACTAATTAATAAATGATTATTTGTATGCAGTGTTTATACTTTTATTTCATTAGTAACATAATTATAAATAATTAAATGTACTATTAAACAAAAAATTTTTGATAGTAAATTTTGCGACTTACAAAAAAATTATTTTTGTTTTATAATCAGAATATCAAATTACGAGTATATGTATATGTCATCAAAGTTTCGTGCATAGGTATAGATACATCCTGTATAATAGTTGAGCAAAATTAGTTTGGCATTAGATTTAGTTTGCAACAATGCATGAAGTTTATGTGCGAAGTGAATGTAAATAAAGCACTGTATTCATTTTTAACTTTCCTTTTTCCCTTGTCGTGAATTTTCAAATTTAATTTGTAGAGTTTGAGGCCGGAGGTTGTATTTAATATGCAGAATGTTTTAAGCTCGAGTGGGCAGTGCATAACCGTGCGCGGTGGAACAATATCCGCGCAGCGTGCATCGCGTAACTCCACGTAGTACGTAACGTAAGGCGGGTAAGTGCACATGTGCACATACTTTACCTGGCGCAGGAGTTGCTGCGGCGGCCACTTGCTCTAGTTGTATTATACATGGCTGAATTATTCGCGGCCATTGTGGTGCTGTGGGCGCCGTGTTACTTATTTAATGACACTTCACGATGGCTGCACAGCTTTTTAAATGCGAATGGAGGCTTGTTAACATCGCCAAGTGTGTGCTAATTGCATTACATAAAGCTCATATGTCGCGACCTATCATTCTTCATAGAACTATTGACTGAAACAGGAAACAAGAATTATACCACAGTGGAAGTAACATCTACTAAAATATTAAAGAAGTTATAAGTTCTGTTCGATTTTGGAAAATTTCATAACTAGTGCACACTTTTCAGAACTGACTCTCGAGGTGTTGTAGTTAGTGCAACTTGGAGTTGGGGTAACATATATGTCAGTTTTGAATGTTGATTTGCACTTTCGTATTCTTTGGAAAGGTGGAACTAGTGTACTCTGCACTAACCTACACTAATCTGCACTGAATTACACTGCACTTTTAAAAATTTCATCGAACATATCTAAATAATATTGACCAATGCAATAATTTTATTATTTTATAAGAAAAAAAAGTTGTATTTGTTGTATAATAGAATATTATTGCATGAAAGATTATGACAATCATTATTCGTGATGAAATCATTCGGGGGAATAATGACCATAATCCTGAATACAGTACTGTACTTTTTCTACTCCTGTAAATTCGAAAATAACGTTTATGACTTTTAAAAATTATCGAAATCGGTTGAAAATACACGTTGAAAAACGACATCATCAAAATACACAATGACAACTGACTACACAGCCAACTGTCAGACGACCGTAGGAAGGGTGCAATAATTGATTTCCCGAAAGTGTAAATTATGAATCTATGATCCATGGAAATAATTTAAGTAATGGGGATATACAATAAATAGGAGTAGAAAAACTATATAATTCATGTTTGAAGTATGATAAGATGTTACGCTGTTTGTCGTTTCTCACCTAAAAGGAGAAAGCGTGATATTTCTATCCCACTAATTGTTAGTGAAAAGTTTTCAGTTTGCAAACTTCTCAATCGGTACTTACAGGACCGATCCTAACCTATCCACCATCTGCCTTTGTTCTTCTATAATAATTTCCCCCCCATTTTATTATTTCAAGTATTTTAAATAGTACTACATAATTGTAGTAGTAGTGTGTTGTAAACATAGATGGTTGTGTTCTATGAGGAGCGACTAAATATAATTTCGGGTATCGTTATGATAAATATATCATTTTTAAATTTAGATCATGCTTTTCGCATTAGTTCGTCCAAGAGGAAAACAAACCAAATTTACTAAAACAATCACTACAACCAAGATATAGGAATATCCTTATACCATGATTTCACCAGAGGTCCTACCAAATTTGTATTGATTACCTCCGATTCCCACGGTCGCAATATTTTGGAATATCCACCCATTTGGTCGGCCGGGTCCTGTGTTCATGTTTATTTATTGAAATAGACATATTATAAATGTACTTAGTCTTTAAATAAAATAAACTATCTTTTAGAATAGATATGCTAGCAAACTATCAAACCAATAAATTATTAAAAGAATAATGCCGTAATAATATGTTTATTTTATAAATTGTCGATATTTTGAAATTTTTAACAAGTTTTTCTATAAAATATAGGGCGGATCCGCCTTTGTTTTGGATACAAAATGAGCACCCTGAAGGATCGGGTATGAGTATTTATAAATGAATGCCATAATTTGATGGTGTGAACACTAATTCCAGGTATTGGCAAAGTAATTTACCAACGTAAAAAGCAGAAAAAAAACATTGTTGCTTGTTTTAAAAACTACACCATTCGTAGAACAATTAAATATTTACGTTAAGAACAATGAAAAGGTTTATTATATTTAAAACTAATAATGATACAATGAGTAAAACATTTAATTTAACTACTTTTATTTGTATCACAATGATGTTATTGTTGAACACTTCCCGTCTCCTCCGACAATTTTATATGAAAATTCCCTGCTGCGTCAGAGTGCAATATCAGCTGGCGGCTTTCACAAAAGATATATAGTCGGTAGAAAGAAAGAAAAATCAGTTTTCGCTCACATTAAATATTTTCAAAATTACATTTAAACACTATTGAAAAGGCAAGATGAAAAGTAATGAATCACTGTAAGAACTATTCATACTCCACGTCAATGTAAATGAATTTCTTTGAAAGTTGAGGCAGACGCCGTTCATTATCAATAAAATTTAATATCAAAAACAGCGGTGAGCAGAGCGCTCCAAATAGGACACTACATCGAGGAAACAGTGCTGTAATGATTCTTCATGAATTATTAATGAAACCGCAAAAAGGCTAATTAATATTCTTCGCTTTAAATTAAATACTAAATAGTGAGACATACTAAGAGACCGCTGCTAGATTGATTTAAAATCCGTGCAGTCATCTTGAAGAAAATCATAATTTAAATTTTAAAATGGAATTTTATATAAATAGGTACATCTCGCTGAAATTCTACTTAAACAATTATTGTTGAATTCAAGTTTAGGCTTTTTAAAATAGTTACTTATGTATCAAGGCACTGGAGTTTAACTTTTTATCACGAATATGGAATTTATTTGACGAGGCCCGTAGAGCCGTGGAAAATAAACCATTTAAGTGATAAAAAGGAACTTCAGTGCCGCGGTACATATTAAATGTTATTATTATTTTTATTATTGACTAAATTCTTACAAAATTTTTAGTTCCATACGATGCAATTTTTGTTCATTTAATTTAACAAGTAACAAATTATTTTTGTGTTCTTTGTAACTAAATATTTTTGTGAATATAATAATTATTAACATTTATTTATATGTGCTGTTGACTAAATATTTTAGTAATTATATTGCAGCAAAACAACAAGTCATTGTCATTATAACAAACTAAGTTGTTACAAAGGATACAAACTTTCTTTAACAATTTTAAATTGATAACTTAGCTAAATTTACTTGTTATTATTGACGAGTTTATTTGTTAAATTTTATAAAGCCCCCAAATAAATAAAAACAACAGTTTTCCTTGCAAAAATTCAGATTTGACAAAATTTTAATTTAACGAAATGCTATATTTGTTCATATTGTTAGTGTAACACAATATATTTATCAATAATAACTAAAAATACTTAATAACAGCAAAATTGTCAAATCGATAATCAATTTTTTTCTGTGTAGAGTTATAAGAAAGATGTTCCAAAAACTTCCCAATTTAGACTTGAAGTTTTGGTATTGTAAAGGTGCTCTATACATAAATTTAAAATTGTAAAGTTTTCAATTATTCCAGGAATTACCCTTTTGGTTTCTAATTTGATATGTCTGTTTAAAAATCAAAGTTTCAATTGAAACTGTGTTGTAAAATAAATCATTTACAAATTAATTTTAGTGCGCGCCACCCACATTTATATAATTTATAGTGACTAACCGTAATACATCACAATGTAGAACGTTCGCGTATACCTATTATAATACAGAAACAAATATTTAATGAAAATGCAAAATGTTAATGCTGCAAATGTAAATTTATCTATGTAATTTAATTTTATGAAATTCTATGTTTAAAATATCAATTATATATCTATTTCAGATCATTTATGTTAATTAAAATGTAAATTGTTTTAAATGAAGTGATAGGTGGCTGAATTTACAACGATAACATCAAAGTATTTAATTGTGGATATAAGCATAAATTATACTACTTTCACACAATACTACGCCAACCTTTCATATTTATACTATTCAAACAATATTTTTGTACTTCACTGTATTTACTTTGGTTTACTTAAATTTAAAACAGTATTATTATTTTAACTTATTTTATCCATTTGTTGCAGATCCCGGTATGTGATTATAGTGTGCGCGTAAAGTGTGGTTACCAGCCGTCAAATCAATGACAGTGGACAGCGTACAACACGGGTAAGTGTCATTTTGTGATATTTTATTGGTTATGGAAATTGAATTCTTGGGTATTAATGATAAAGAAATCGATATGCTTTCTCATAAAAATTTATTAACATTATATCTACATTTTTGTGTTCTTTCATGGAAATTGGTTTATGCAGGGTGATTAATAACATACGGAAAATATTTAAAGTATAGCTAGGCGGGACCAAAATAATGCATTTTCCTTAAGAAACTTTTGGCAAAAACTCGATATCCAAAATGTTACAGCAAATTAAAGTTCTTTTAAGTTGAGGCTCTTATGTTGACTACAGCTAAAAATAATTGGAAAGAATTAGTAACATGATTATTTTCTCGCTTCCATAGAAATATATTTCTTTCAAATCTAACAATTTGGTGTTATTTTAATTTTAAATTATGCAACAAAATTTTTTAACTAAGAATCTCATATCATGATCCATAATCATGTTAACGTATTCCTCTATAAAGGATAGATGGAATTTTAAGCGGGCTGACTGAATTTTTTTAAAATTTATTAAAAATCAGCCTGTTTTTTTCATCCATCCATTATAAACATGCAGACTGAAATGAAGCTTTTCATCTATAAAATACATATTCCACGCTACTGAAAGTATTAACTATTTTGCAATTAACATTCTTTGACATTTAATGAATTGACATTTAAATGAATTTCAACGGCAACTTATTTTCTAGTGTTTTTTACCTCCCGTCACATCCTGTAAGAAAGGTAAAGGAATCATGGTTAAATTTCAAATTACAACACGTTAAAGAAAATTACATTTTGAAATTTTCGTTTAAATCTATTAATCTGTGCTTTTTGAAATAATAGAACAACGTTTGAAAAATGTCTGTTTTTGACATGTGTCATAAGAGAAAACTAATTTTTTTGAAGGGATGAGCGTTTCTTGATAGTGGTGGTCCATGTTCTTGCATCATTAGATAAGAAATATATGGCAGGAGGTATTGTGGTGTCCACAACAGATTTTTTGTTATCGAATGCCATAAATTTAGGAATTTAGGAAATTAAGGAAAAGACATTATTTTGGGACCCCCCAGTTACACTATCAATTTTTTCCGTACATTATGAATCACCTGTATAATAAAAGCAGGATTATGCAACGCTATTTCAAGAAATTCCCGTGTAGTGAATAATAAACAAAACAGAAAATGAACACTTAAACATAAAATTTTAAATTTGACTTCCGGCTGCCATTATCTATTCCTGCACAAATTGCTGCAAACGCATGGCACACTAGATAGCAACGTGTAGCCGATGTTTGATATTCTGAAGATACAGTCGCATGCTGACCTGAATGTCAAATACTCTAGTAAAAATCCAGTTTAAATTTTAATCGGTCCTAGTTGCATATAGGTCACAGCGAACCTCGCTCTGCCGTGAAAATTTAAAACAAAAAACCCCGGGGTCTAATAGTCGGTGGGGTAGGGTCACGTGACCCTCTTTCTCGTCGTGTTTTCCACTGTGTCCCACTGACGTCATATGATTAATACAAGTCCGTGTTAATTATCAATCATCCTGATAGATGAACTGGCACGCTGCATGCCGCTAGGAGATGTGCCGTGAGTGGTCCCATTTGTATCACGTGTACTGTTTTTGATTCTGTGAATTAACAATAAGAATCGTTGAATCTTGATGACGGACCCACTTCCGGTCCATCGCTCTTTGCGTCTTGGGCGCTTTGGGGTCTTGGCAGAGACTGATTGAGGGCGTTGTTTATAGTTTTCACCCCGAGATATACCGCGGGGAAGACAAAAATTTTTTTGTGTTAAACATAATTAAAAATAAAAACATGGTACCACAAATTAAGTAGAGGATATAAGCCATATTTTGTATTACAGTAAATTATTAATTCTATTTTGTTTGTACTGTTTAATTTTTTAAGAACTAAAAAGTCCTTGAGTTATTATAATACAGTCTACCATAAGATATTATTTCTATATCGCATTTGCAAAGTGTATTTTGAGCAACTGCTTTGGGGATTTTATGCTGTCAAGTTGTCTAGTTATAAAAATATAAAACTGTTTGTAAGCTGTCAAACTAAATTAAATTTCAATTGTTTATTGAATCTGTCAGTATTACCATTTTATAATTATTACTTTTTTGTATTCAAGTAAATTAATCCGATATATAAAAAAATACGTATTATAATGTTCAATTGTAATATTCATATTTTCAGTTACTGTACACTGGACAACAAAGGTCATTTTTCAATAGCCTATTGTTGATATCTGCCAACATATGATTTTGGGAAAAATTAAAAATATCAAAAATGTTAAACACTAAAGGATGAACCATTTGTAGGAGGTTATGCGTTGAACCATCTTTTTTCACCGTCTAGTTAGTAAACTCAGTGTACAGCTACTCGCACTAATAACATGCGGTCTTTATTGGACTATGCAAATTCGTTGTATCAACATGAATTAATGAAACAATGCTCAGTAAAGCTCCAAGCAGGCCTGGGACTAGAAACCCAATTTTCAGGTTAACCGAAGTGGTCAGATGTGTTAAGACTCGGATTGCTGTTGGTTTATATTTGAAACTGATAGGCCAGACGCTAAACTTCACAGTTGCTAATAAGTCTGCTTAATACATATCCACTACTTATAAATTAATAACTAATTCATTTGCTGTTTCCACAAATATTACTAAATTACAAATATTACTAAATAATTCAAATGTGGCACCCTGCTTGTAGCAGATTTAAGTGTGACATATTTTTTTTTGTATGCAGTTTCGTTAATTTCTTAAAATCTAAGTCAAATGAAGATTGATTCGTGAAATAGTTCTACGTAGTCTGGACATTTTGAATTACGCGCCAACAGCAATATTTAGTGATATGCGGTTGGTTGGTTGGTAGCATTGCGTTGCACATAACCTCTTCTGTAACCACATGTTCTTGGTTTGTTGGTATCTTATTTAGTCTTTGCAATACCTGTACTGTAAGTTACCCATTAATAACATAATTTAAACACAGTAAGTGGAACTTTTATTGCACAATTGGTTTTCATGGTTACATCATTTACTTACCGTCCACGGTTAATGGTAAGTGAAACTTACCGTTCATGGTGGATGGTATGTAAATATATATCAATCAAATTTTATTTTTAACCTCAATCTGACAGCTGTTAATTTTGATACCTATTTTTCCTTTTTTTTATATTTACGCAGGTATTGCAAAAAATAACTTACTAACCTCGAACTGTAAGTGATTTTTTAGGTCTCGAATGTTTAGGAAATCTCGACCCTACGGGTCTCGACATCCCAAACTATATTCTCGACCTAAAAACTATCACTTACAGTTCACAGTACGTAATATACTATTTCGTGATATTGTTATATGAGTGCAACGTGTTTAAGTGTTAGTAGCGATTTTTGAAATGTGCGTTTTTTCTGGAACAACGATATACCATAAAATTTTGTGTGAATCTAGGAAAAAACTTCATAAAATGCAAAAGAGACACTCAACTATGTCAATTCGTCAGTTTTGTACAATATTTAAATGAACAATTTATACTGGAACAAAATAATTAAATAAGTATAACAACGAATATATTTATATATGATTTCCTGGCTAGTTCGCAGCGCATTTCGTGCGCAGCGGAGTTTCTTTCTCTGTTGGAGTATAAATCTCCCCGCGTTGTTGGCGCAGACCCGTGGCCCTAAACTGCACGATAATATCATCAGCTGGGAGTAGGACGAACGCGGTACGTGTACGTGCCGAGTGGCGACGTGAGCGCCGCGACGCAGTCTAACGCCCGGCGTCCTGAACTCGTTGAAATTATGGCGAGTGCAGGATGACCGTGAACGCGTGAACTACACCTGCGAAACAGGGTCAGACCTTTTAATGTCAACAGTGAAAAGCGAGACCGTCTTAAAGACTTCCCAGAAATTTATGTCTTTTAACTTTCGTCGTGGTAATGCTGGTTATTATGTTGGCTTTTTATTTTTACTTATGGTAATTTGTATGCTTTTTTATGGCGGCGACTAATTGGGAAATTATTTTGTGTGCAGTTTTGCTTACTTTATGAGTACAAAAATAAACCAAAACCAGTGGAAAATACTTTCAGAACTCATAACTATGAAATAGTACAACTTTTGAAAATAGTTCTGTAGATTTAATAAAATTTAGCGCTTCGAATTATTAAACATAATTTTTCGTCAGGAAACACAAGCATATCATAAACAAGCAAATAGAAACAGTAACTATGTAAACAATAAATTATGACTTACAATACAAAACAGAGGAAGCCAGGTCTTGTTCTGTTCTACAGAAATATATCCAATAGTTCTACTATTTCAGATTTAGATATCTTCAAAAAGTATATTATTCATTACCTTGAATATATCTTAGATGGGTATAGATAGATATGTTGTTATTTAACCTTATATCGAAATACAGAACAGGAAGCTTTCTCTAAATTATAATAGATGTATTATTACTTTCGATTCTGTCAACAAAAAGCAATCAAAACGTCAGTCCGGAGTCAGACCTAATTTCATTTCGAATGCACAGGAAAAGATTTAGTGTTTCCATTTCCTTCAAAGTGCCGTTTTTAATTAATAGCTATAGTTTCTATATACATGCTTTTTAAATTAGGCTAGTTTTAACAATAATATTGTTATATTATACACAGTGCCACTAAACTTAGGATTAGTAATTTATTTACATGAATTAATCTGTAAAATAAATGTTTTCTGTCTATGATTTGAGAAACGGTTCTAATGTTTGCTAATTTATTTTCTGAACGTTGTTGTATATCATCACACTCCTGACACCAGTATCGGTAATGATTAACAAATGAAAAACAAAATATTTACTAATAAGCATTGGGTTCAAGTATGAAACCTATCTGGCTAAACATCGTGACTAACTGACTGAATCTATCTTAAAAATCTAATATACACACAGTCATGAAAAATAGGTTACAACCTTATATGGTTTGCTTAAAGGATCTGCCAATGACGGAGGTAAAAGTGGAACTATTTCTAGGATTGTCCAAAATGTAAACTAGGATATTGACAGTTCAAGCGGTGCAGTGTTAACTCAGCCGTGTAGATTCAGCCGAAACTACCTGAGTAACCCTTCCAGGAAATTTTCGTTCCTTTTTCACAGCAGGAGACCATGGGCGTAGAACACTTTATTTTGATAAATTTTTAGGGGGACAAGATTGCTTGTAATACTCACACTAAAATTTCAACAAATAATAACATGTAGATAATCTCATTCTGGCCAATGGGCAGCCGGTTTTATCTTCACTAAATAATTTTATTATAAAATGTACTAAAGTAGATTTTAACCACTAGGTACTCATCATCGTTACAAACTAATATATTAAATTAAGGGCCTGCTTTCCTAATAATTTTAGGCAAATATGCTTCAAATCGAAAATGTACCTATAGAGTATAAAATTCTGTATCTGTCTCAATTAGCGAAATTTATTGATAATATATATGTTACATATGTTGAGCGTTTTTTTCCAGTAATTTGGACGTAACTGTTGTGAAATTTTAATTTTTGTAATTATAAATGGTTTTGTTTTACTAATGTACAATTTTTAACAATAATATTTATTTAGTTTATGTTTGTTAGTGTTTCATGTTTCTTTACAATCGTTATGCTTTTTTATTTCGATATATTTATCTTATTTTTATTGTGTTTGGTAATTAAATATTATGATTTAATATATTATTTTTTATTTATTATTTGACTACCAAGACCACTCACATAAGTATTTCCCTCAAAAAATAAAATCTACTTTTACTAATTGTCACCCAAATAATCAAACAATAATCAGGCAAAATACATACAATAAAATTATGTATTTCAAGCAAGTATTACATGCAATCTTGTCCCCTAAAAATTTATCAAAATAAAGTGTTTTACGCCCATGGTCTCCTGCTGTGAAAAAGGAACGAAATTTTCCTGGAAGGGTTACGCAGGTACTTTCGGCTGAATCTACACGGCTGAGTTAATACGACACCGTTCAAGCCAAGGAAGTATTGGTAGACGACAGGAAGGAATTGACGAATTTATTACTTTTTTTTTTTAAGTTATTTAGGAATTTTGGGAAAGTTGGAATTTTATTGCTGAAAGGAATTAAAGCATGACGGAATTAAAAAGAGTTTCAAAGAATTACAATGAGGGAAAGGTGCCTTTACAAAACTATTTCGACTATTACGAAAATATACGCAAACACTTATAAATAGTCGTCATAAAAATGGACCTGCATGCTTAGGCGTACCTAAAAACGCTTTAAAAATATTAAACTAATGAAGGGGCAGACTAAAATCTTGCACATCCTTTGTCACATTTTATCTGGAACAGTACAATGATATATACTTGATATCCATAGTAGATAACAAATTAATGTCAGAATAAATGATCTCTAATTTGAAGTATATATAAAACGAAACATACAGAGTTTAAAAAAATAAACTCCTTTACTTCAAAAGACAGGATGGGAAAGCAATAATCAGGATTCACTGCATCTTGTATAACCTGCATTGTAATTGCCCATAACGACCACGCAGACAAAGCTGCTGTACTCCAAACGTCCATCATCCTCCAGCTCCACATCATCCCAGTATGTTTTCTAGCGTCCGGCACCAGCCAGACCGTGTTGGTAAATTCCCAGTCGGGTCGTTAAGTCATTCAATCAATCAATCGGTATTACGATGCAGTCCCTGTTTGCTGTTTGCAATAATCACCGTGTGGCAATTAACCCGGGAGGTTGTCAACCCCGAGCCGAAGGAAAGTGATTAGAGCCCGCGGAGAAAGTATTCCACGCACGTTCGCGGAGGAGACAGAAATGTGACGCTGGAATCGTGACGCCAAACCGTGAATAAAACCTGGGAAATATGTTGGTGTTTGCCGGGACTTCGACCGTTACTTACTACACAATGCTTTGTGCTATTATGTGGACCATTTAAATCAGTCACTTTAATACTGATTAGTTTTGTGTTCTTTTGTGCACCTATTAATAAATCAGAAATATTTGTAATGACAAACGGAAAACAAGAATGTGGGATGAGTCTAATTCTCTTCACAATCTTTATGTAAGAAATTTGAAAGATTGTGGATCCAAATACAAATATTAGTGTGTGCATTTGCTGACTACTTAGCGACAGGGAGTGAAGGAAAAATGCATCAGAATTTTAATGTGGATTGGAGCGATTGAGAAATATAATTTGAAAATTAAAACTAAAAATGTTAGTAGTGTAACAAGATGACTTTCATCGGTTATGCTCTGAGCTATCGCTATCTCGATCTATTTTTAGAAATGATAGTTCAGATTCGATGACACCCCCTTGCATCCCTAAGGCAGACGACCCCCTGGAATTTTGGGCGTCTGATGTCAGTTCTGCGTTGGTCGTGAGCAGATAGTTTAAAATGTAGTCGTGCTACGTAAAATATGTATTTTTACGTAGATTTAAGTTATTTAAGTAGTTTCATTTATTAGATATATTAGTGCAACGTTAAGTTAGTTATAAGAAGTTCTGCATTTTAATAAAGTCAATTTTTACATGTTTTACATTATTTTAAGTGTTGAGTGTCATGATTTTTTAGCTCCCATTTAATTCGCTCCCAATTTATCCACGACTGGTTTGTTCCCTTTCCTTCAATAAAGTTTCCTCCTTTTTATTATCCCTATCCTATAGTCACCTCCCCCATTTGCTACAGTAGGAAACGAACAAATAATAGGAAACTGGATTTTTATTTAAGAAAAAATTAAAAAAGTCAATAAGTTTCAGTATTTTGAAATGATAATAGAAAAAATGGTAAACAGGACATGATTGGGGAGAGGTATTTATTTTTCTCAAAACAAATCATCCCCAAACATGTACTCGTATATTTCTCAAAACTTTTTCTCATTAAATATTTATATACAATCTGAATATTAAAATTAATGAATAAATGCAGAATTTCTTTGGGAAAGTATTATTGTTGGAAAATAATATTATGGGAATAATATATTTTGGAAATTGGTTTGGAAAATGGTTTGGGATAAGTTACATTACAAGATGCGCGAAAGATGTCGATGAATTAAAAACAATAGGCGATATTTGTGCACGATTAAAAGACTTTTTCCACCCTACACCTTGTGGTTGAATGGTTTCTGACTAATATCTTATATATTATACACCTACTGTCTGGGTTTTACGCTAGCCTAACCCTAGAGAACATTACAATTATTTTCTAATTGTTGAAATTCTTATGAATAGTTTTAGGTTATACTCCACATAAATGCGTTCAGACAACATTCGTATACTTCGTTAATGGTCAAAGTATACCACCACTTTCTTTAAATTGATGCAAATCTTTATAAAAATAAATGGCAACCATTAAATTATTCCTCTAAAGCATTATTTTAATAACGCATTATCTGTAAAATCTGAACTAAGTTACAGATTTAACGAATGAGATAAACGTTATGTTTCTTTATTAAAAAGAAAGAAAACAGCAAAATTATTAGAGTTATTTTCTCATATTTTGCCACCCCTTTTCTAAGCTTAGTCATGCTCCTAAACAACTACTGCTATTCGAATATAAAAGTTAGATTTTATTTATCGCGTAACGCAACGTAACGTAAAACTAGCACTGCTTGAAGTCCCGCGAAGAGTAGCTTAACCCCAACGTGGGCTGTCAGGCCGGAACGGTGCTGTCGCTGGTGGCTGCACACACGATTGACCTCATCAGAGGCCCCACGAATAATAATGTCAACGTTTCCCTTTGCCGTCATGCGAAAAGTTTAACCTCTACAATCAACCTTTCCCGGCTCGGCCGCTGCGGTGCGCTGCCTTGTGGCTTGTAGCAACAACATTCTCATCTGATATGTGTTTGATAACAATGTCGATAAATACTGACCTAAATTTAGATTGGCTCGGAATTATACCTTTCTTTTAACAGCATTAAATTTATGTTTTAAGGAAATGCTAGATTCGAAAGAAAATAACAGAGAAAATATAAGAATGTTACTATAAATCATGCTTTTAATATGGACCATGTTTACACGATAACATTTCTAACTGCCTCAAATTAATTTAATCGTGACTAATTGTATGTGAAGGTCATACATAAAAATTCTCTTAATAATTTACGGTAATTCTTGCACAAGTTCATGGTTACAATTTTATTCTAAAAGAAGAAAACTTTATTTGTTTGAAACAATAATTAATTACTTGTATGTCGATTTCGGCTAAACCGTAGTTTACGGAGACAAGAGAAGTTAGCTGAGGGCCTAGTTTCTTTAGCCGGTTATAGTTAAAGAAAAACAATTTAAAAAAGCAAGAAACTCAGATATATTTTTGTTTTGAGGTTGAATAAACACTAACTTGTTCAACAGCATTTTCAGAATGCAAATTTGCTAAGTTTTTGTTATTTCACTTGCATCACCCTAAACTGTCATATCTACCAAATATCATTGGCGATCCGTAGCTAACTTCACAATTGGCCCTAAACTACGGTTTTACCTCGATTTCAGTAGTGTACTAACTAGGATTGTTATGATTTAAATATAAAAAAATCACGATTTAAATCAAATAAGTTATTGATTATGGGTTCGAATCCCACTGAATAGCATGGTAGTTTGTGATGTTCACATTTTCACAATCATTCACTCATGAGGCGGCCGATCTCGATGGCGATGGCATAGTGGCTATGTCATTGCCTAGAATGCCACAGGTCGTGGGTTCGTATCCCACTGAAGAGCATGGTCGTCTGTGTTCACATATTCACAATTATCCACTCATTAAGCCTCATATGACCAATAGTAGTTAGTCCGTTTCCTGTCTTAATAAAAAAAAATGTTAATTTCATAGGAAAATTGGTAATAACTTTGTTAATTTAACGGATTAGGTCCAGCAAAAATTGTAGTTTTCTTTTGGTAAAAATATGCTTGTAATGGGTTTTTGCAATATTTTTTGCAATTCCCGTAAAAAGTAGTATGAATATCTAAAACAAGAATGAAACAAAGGTTTTCTTATAAGGCAATGTAGTTAATGAGGTAAAACACAGAGAACTGGTCTGGTCCTTTAACGAGAGTTTTGAAATTATAATTGTAAAGGCTGTTTGTGGTTTAAATAGAGTGTAGCGCGTTTCTAATTAGCGCCATGTTTGTAGGAACTAATTAAAATTATCGTAATATTACGCATACATGATTTTCATTGCGGTTTCTTACTAATAAGTACTGGAAGCCAACCAGTTTTTGTCTTTTAATTATAAGTTTATTTACATATGTAAATTCTTCAAATATTTGAATTACGTGCATACCTGGAACTTTTTGTTGTTACATTAATTTAATTAAACTTCTTTTGTAGTGTTAATTAATATTTTTTAATAAAATTAAAAATTAATGAGGACTAAATATGAAATAATATTTCTATATGAACTTGAATCAACACTGGGTGGATTATTAAAAACATTTTGTATTGCATTCCTCGTAAAATAATAATGTTGTTCATTAAAATATAAATATCTAAATTATTACATACACCCGGATGCTACAGGCAGACCATTTGTTAAGCTTTAGTAGTTCTAGCCGCGCAATATTTTGTAAAAAAACTGTCAGCTGTGGGACACGTTCATTTTTTCATGAAACTTACAAATTTCAAGTTTCGTTTACATATCTTGTCTCGTTCATGAGATATTGCGCACACGGACATCCATCCATCCATCCTCATACACAGACATCATGGAGAAATTGGTCAAAACGGATTCAGTGGACGTCAAAATATGTATTTCCGCAAAAATCTCGTAAGCGATTTTTTTCGTGATTCCAATACTTTGTATAAGAAAGTAAAAAGTAAACGAACCACATTCTAAAAATTGTTCCCTGTAACATAATCACATTGAGCGTTCTACATTTTTATCAGTTCTATTTGAGTCACGATCACGAATGCTAAATGCCGAGTGCAGGGTGGCAGTCGGCACCTTCCGAGCGATACACGCGAATAATGTCTCAATCCAAATCCATACAATTTAAGTTGTACCGAACGCTAAGCGCCGAAGCACATTACAGCGTCTGGGTGCTGTCGGCGGCAACACCATCCTCATATTCGCCAGATGCGCTGACCGCGGATCGATTTGAAAACACGGACAGTTAACCTGCTTTCATACATTAAAGTGTCAAATGGATTTTGAGGATTAATTAGAATGACTGCCAGTTTTGATAACTGTGAAATGTGGATATACTGCAATTGCACGCTGCAATGTTGCATAAATGGGCTTGTGTAACTAGTTTCCCGTCTTTTATGTGTTTGAGACTACTACTATCTGATTTATTAGTTATGTTAGTGCAGTGTTAAATGGTGTTATTCAATTCTCACCCTGCATTACAGACCGCGGAACCCATAATTATAAACTGTATTTTTGGCCTTTTTTTTTTGGGATGACCAACTTTTTTCAGACATGGATGACAAAGTGAACTCAAAATTGACCCCATTTATTTTAAGCATTATATAAATTCTAATAAATAGCAAAGGAAAATAGTAATAAATCACTATGTGGTTATTGGATGACTTGGCTTTAATTAAATTATTGAAATTTATTTTGTCTTTGACGACGTTTCGGCTGTGGTTACAGCCATCTTCAGATCTAATTTTAAATTACAAAATATATTACATTGTAGTCAGTACATGTTGAAATTAAAGTTGAGTATAAAAAATTTTTAACACTAAATAATTACATTTTGTAATAAAAAGTTAGTAGGAAGTGCACACTTCCACAAATCGATAACGATCCGTGGAAGTGTGCACTTCCTACTAACTTTTTATTACAAAATGTAATTATTTAGTGTTAAAAATTTTTTATACTCAACTTAACTTTAATTTCAACATGTACTGACTACAATGTAATATATTTTGTAATTTAAAATTAGATCTGAAGATGGCTGTAACCACAGCCGAAACGTCGTCAAAGACAAAATAAATTTCAATAATTTAATTTAAGCCAAGTCATCCAATAACCACATAGTGATTTATTACTATTTTCCTTTACAATTCTTTCGGCTTAATAATCTTTTCCAATCTAATTAATAGCATTTTAAAAAAAATTAATATATATTTATTCAAATATTAATTCACAGAAGAAAAATATAACAAACAAAAATAGAATACAAAATTAATCCTATTATACAGTACGTTACTTCTAAATAATTTAACAAGTTGAACACAAGACGCAAATTAATTTCATAATAATGAGCATCTTACAAGTTACAATATAGCATTTTGCATTACTACAGATTATCAAATGAGTGTCAGCGAATTTACAGAAGATATTTATTCGCAATCAAAATGAAGCATCATAAATCTGAATTTCTTCATTTATTGAAAGGTAATAACAATGCCAATATTAGCCTTGATCATTTGTACGTATAAATGGATAATAAATGCTGCACTAAACGCTGATGGAATATGTAAAACTATAATAGGCAGCTAATAATTAATGAAATGCTCAAATTGGTGGAGCAATGTGAGCAAATTATGGTGATTTGCAGAACAATTACTACTCTAATAAGCGCCAATATGTGCGGAGAGGCGCTGAAGTCTAATATATTAGTTTACTATTCGAATGATAACAGGTTGATCGTTTTATGATGAAAATTGAGTTCTCCCTAAAACAGTAGATTATGGTAATTTTAGAAATGTGATTGAAAATTGAATGTCAGTTTTGCGTTTATTGTATGTAAATCACTCTATGCGTTCCAGTTTATCAAAATTGGATCTAATAATATGCATTGACGACAGATTATTATGCACCTAACACTGCTCACTAATCGCAAAGTAATTTTCATAAAATATTAAGAATCTTTGCTTTTAAATAGTCAATTTTATATTCTTTTAAATTATTATATAATTAATTTTAGGTTTCCTTACTGTAAACGTAAGTACGTTAGGTGCGGATTTACATAAAAGTATTGTGATCCCCATTAAGACAGTAAATTTTACAAATATCTATCGATAAATTATCATTTACCTAAGAGTACAGTGTAATACATAGATGACGTAATAATTTATACTTGTATAGCGACAACAACGTGAAAAGAAAAATAATTTATTTTGGAATAAAATAATGTATTTACCAGTTGTGCCCTAAATATGTAGAAGCAATTTTTCGTGTTGATGGAAATATTTTATCATGGGAAAAAATTTAAATTAAACAAGAAAATATGGTATGGAAAAATGTTTTGTCAATGCTAGTCTAAACATCTAAAAGTACTTTCTCGTATAAAATAAAATATTTGGCCATGTTTACTTAACCATCTCAAAATAAGCTATAGAAAAAATTTAAAATATTCACTAAAATCTGCTTCATACCCTAATGGATATTACATTGAAATGTTGTTCGGCAATGGAGACACGAATACTTTACTGTAATACTCCTTGTTTATTTTTGTACTCCAGCAGTTCACATACCCATAATGTGCAAATAAACGCTGAGAAATACTTACAATGTGAAATGCAAATTGTAAACAGGTGTAGTCCCTCCTTCGCGAAGTAATATATCTGTTTACGCTCGGCGATAAATGTATAGGTATGGGTTGGTTTGTACGTTTTCGCCGTCTATATGTTTTAATAAGACGGAATACAAGAATCCGCTCCATAAACAACGGTGGTGCGTATGAATATGTATACGGGTGTACGAGTACAACAGACTCCTCACGTTGCCTGTTATTCAATCTTGTTCTCAACTCAAACGACAAGGCATATTTATTACCGTCTATCACTCTGCAATGCAATGCAACGTACTGCTGCAAATGCAGCTACATCAACATAAATTCACATTTGGACAGTGTTTTACGATGTTGTCCGCTTGTGAAAATAAAGCTTAACCGTTAATTGACACATTCTCAACTACGAATTAATTTTGTAAGGTATGTTTAGAAAATAACTGAACTTTATTTTTTATGAACCTGAAGCTTTTTGACTGGATGGATGTTTGGGAAACTAATAATAAAATAGGTCTTGGTTTGCAATCATTCAATTTTTTTTTAATCGGCCTGGTTTCGGCAACACATTTGCCTTCTTCAGCCGCTATAATAGTATACATTAATTTAAAATATTTTATCCAACACCTCTCAAAAAATGCTCTATAACTATGACGATTTTAAACAAGCAAAGTAACAGATTATCCACTAGTGGGTATAATTTTGAGGAAAGTCACTAGTGAGTATTTTTTTATTTACACACAACACCTTGGTAACTACTTCGATTGACATTTTAATTTAAAATTTTAAAGCATATGTCACTGTCAAATAATATTTTTTAAATAAATTTTTCATTTATTAAGAAGTGTTGGATAAAACGTTATACTTCACACGTGGGCAAAGTGGAATTATCCACTCGATAAAATTTCTCTCATGGGTAATTCCTTACTTTTGCCCACTTGTAAAGTAAATAACTATTATTTACGACCGTTCTTAAAAGTGGCCCTTTTAACGGTTGCTTAGCAAGTTAAAAGTGATACTTTGTAACACTAGTGTTAAAAGTAATACAACAACGTTTTCAAAGTAATTTTAACACATCGATTTTTATCAGTAAATCAACAAATATAATCCGACCTGTCAAAATATCATTCTATATTTTTTTTAGTATTTACTAATACACTAGGAAGATCGTAGATAAAATTTTGTATGATATACGTGTTAAAAGTGATTTATTTCGTTCGTGGGGTTGTTTCAGTCGGTTTCGCCTCGTTTCAAAAACTGTCTCTCTCTTAAAATATCACTTTTAACACTTATATCATAAATAACTATTATACAACATATTTTCTCCTGTTTATCTCCATGATTTAAATTTTTTGGATTAATTATAGTAGCCATAATTCACGACATTGTATTATGAATTATAATACTCTCTTCTTGATCAATCACAAAACCAGAATTCAATTTCTCCAGTTTATTTTAAAGCTGTGGTGTGAATCACCAAGCTACGGCCTTCTGACATTTGACAGTTTAGTCAGTTGTCATTGTGCATTTTGATGTTGTCGTTTCTCAACACAAAATTTTATGTTGCATCGTTGCTCCTGAAAATCGCACATTTCAAAAATCACTACTGACACTAAAACACGTTGCACTCAAATACCAATATCACGGAAACTAAACGAGACATCAACATTTCAAGAACATGTGGTTACAGAGGAGGTTATGCGCAACGCAAGGCTGCCAACTGCTTATTACTATAGGTATATCTCCATTGGCGCGTAATTCAAAATGTCCGGTTACTTTCTGAACAGCCTCGTTCTTTCATCGGGCAATGTTTTGTTTACACAAATATTTTTTTAAATAAATAAAATAAATATTTTGGATGTGGTTTATCTACAGTCCGATGTGCTGTGTGTATATTGAACACATCAAAATATTAATTTTTGACAAAGCACTTTCACTTCCTGATATTTGACACCATGTTGAATGTTCCAGTTATTTCATATCCGGTTAACATTGAACTGAATATGTGTGAACATAGCATTATTCCGCTGGAAGCATTATTGAAACTAGGCAAGTAATTATACCTTGTATAGGTTTACGTAAACTTGTAGCAAGATTAAAAATAATTACAACTTAATGAGGTACAAATTGGTTTTTAATAAGTATTTAAATAACCTTTAAACTATCAATTAATTACTATGAACAATCATACAATTTTTTAAATTGATTAAATAATCTTGTTTTTCTTTTTAAAATCGGGAGCTTCGCAGCGAGCATGTAATTCGAAATAAGAAGTGTATCGGTCGATTATCGCTTTTATTTTTCAGGCGTAGAAATAAATCTTCTGTTACTAATGCCTATTTAAACCTACATAGCCAACTGATCGTAAAGCGAACGTAATGTTACAAGCTGATGTGCAATGGCGAATCGCCGCCCACTGAGAGTGGAACTATCCATAAAAGAATATTATGTAATTACGTTTTTAATGATTGCGTTTCATTCATAAACAAATATTTAAGATTATTGGAAATATATCGAGAGCCAAGAATTTATCGGCAAAATTACAAATTATGTGTCAAAAATGACATAATATTATTTGTCCAAAATTAGGAAAAATAGATATTATTGTTTAATTTAACTACAGAATAGATAAAACCGTTTATTTATTCTTTCGTAAAGGTAGAATAATTTATTAAAATTACGCTATTAATACCTACTTAACTACAGTAAAATTATGTAGTTAATAATATTTCTTGCATAATGAAATATTTTTACAAGAAAAGTATAGTTCATACTTGGTTTGTGAAGGTAATAAATTATATATGAAATAAGGTCAATTATTGTGAATAAATAAGTCGACCTTCTTATTCAATAATAATTAAAAATAGATCACTAAATCATTATTCATACCAATGTGTCATAGAAAATATACAAGTTTTACATTTTGAAATACATCATAAGACAATTGAATGAAAGAAGAAATTAAAACAATTTAAAAATATCACGAACATGAAGATTTCATTTGGCCTAAAGATATTGACTGCGAAATAAATATGTTTTGTGAATATATCAATACAGGTCATTTCATTTCAGTACAGGTGCCATTGCTAGGATACTTATTTAGAATTGTCAAATATGGGAATGATGAAAGCGGGACAAATTTATTATTAAAATTAAATTAATTAGGAAATAATATCGTGGTCGTAGAAAAAGTATAGTGTACAACTCGCATGGAATGACCATTCCATACTCGGCTCATGCTACAAACTTTCATACTCGTAGGAAATGAGTACCATTCCATGCTTGTTGTTGAATATACTATTCCTTCAAATGATTTTAAGTGGGCTAGACGATATGATTCTGGGCTCGTATTTGCATTATAATTTCTGTTGAGCCTAATAATATAGATAGCTATAATCCCCAGTTTGTTACAAAAATTTTATTTCTTATAATGTTCTGGTTTCTTTTTACAAGAATAAATAAATCAATTGTATATTAATATTCTATAATTTCTGTGTTCTAATGTACTTACAACAAATACAAATGAACGTCAGTTGAAATTCAAACCAATTCGCTAACCGAAAATACACGTAAGGCTGGCTATGAAAAACAATAAAACAAATTCGTTGGAAGACTAACAAGCAGTATCCGCTAATCAATCAAAGGGAATACACATTCACTAACAAACCATTAACTCTGGGTGACAAAGGATAACGGATATTAATTGTCGAAGCGAACGTGGTACAGATGTGAGAGAGAGGCAACTACCCCGGCTCACATCATGACGTTTGATAGAATGAAACGATGATAATTGTTACGTAGACAAGTCAATGTACAGAGATCCATAAACTAAAACAGTTCTACAAACAGATGCTGAGCGCGGGTTTATTGCAGAGTTGCACTACTCGTATGTGCTGGGGTTCTATTATCTTCCAAGTTTGATTTTGTGCAAAACAACAGTCCTTGGAAAATACAATTTTAGCAGGAATGTTCTAATGGTTTTATTATAAAGGATACATATATTTATTTGGATGTAATTTCCGTATAATTCGGCCTTATTACTACCAAATACAATAGCATCAGTCCATGAACTGAAATAGTATATCGTACAACAAGCATGAAATGAACATTTCATATGAGTAGTACACACATCCACAATAGGATATTGATAAGTTCTTAGCCTAACATAGGAAATATTATTGTATATATATATATATATATATATATATATATATATATATATATATATATATATATAAATAAATTGTTTACTAGAAAATAAATTAAATACTCCTCCAAACTTAACTTGAAATTTATTACTTATGTATAATTTAAACATGAATAAACTCATTGCTGTAGTACGCATCGTAATATGTCTTACATTTATCGAAATATGGCGATTTGTAATATTTTTCAAAATACGGAAATTTCCACAAATATGACTTAATATTGTAAATTTTTTTTATTACATTTCTTTATAATATTCGCGCCAGGAAACCTATTGCAGCAGAGCGCATTGTCATATCTTTTATATTTTTCGAGATATGACGATTTTTTATATTTTCCGAAGAGCAACTTTGAGGGGCTGTAACTCGAAAACTATACAAGATATCGAAAAATATCTCCAGTTTTGTGTTTTTCGTGCCATTTGTAATAAATTTGTAAATTTTGAAAATTTTGAAATTTTTTTTCAAAATTTTGTTTGGAGATATCTCGACAAATATAAAAGATACAGACTTGCAGTGTTCACCAATCGATTCAGCTCGACGAAATACACAAACCCTGAAAATTTCAGAAAATTCGGACAACCGGTTGAAATTTTAGAGCAAAAACTTTGAAAATAGCCAATCTCAGGGCAAACGTCAAGGGGTACCCCTTGACTTTCAAGACAAAAAAGGCCATTTCCAGGCTTTTTGCACTAACTTTCCATCCCGTAAAGCGATTTTTATGAAACTTTGCATACTTATGTATTTCGATGAGCTGAATCGATTGATGAGCACTGCAAATCTGTATCTTTAATATTTGTCGAGTTATCGCCGATCGAAATTTTGAACAAAAATACAAAAAAATTTCAAAATTTAAAAAATTTGCTAATTTAATATATAAGGCAACAGAAACGCTAAACTGAAGAGAATTTTTATATATCTCGTGTAGTTTTTGAATTACGGGCCCTTAAAGTTGCACTTCGAAAAATACCAAAAATCGACGTATCTCGAAAAATATTAGAGATCTGACGATGCGCTCTGCTCCAATGGGTTTCTTAGCGCTTATATTATAAAGAAATGTAATAAAAAAATATTACAATTTTAAGTGAGGATATTCCGTAAATTTCAAATTTTTCTATCGGTATGTGAATTTGTATTAAATAATTAATAATTACAGTTTCTGTTATTTGTTTGTTCCCATAGCAACTAACATTAGTTTATTAAACATATAATTTTTTTATCGGTATGTGCATCTGTATTCAATGAAGTTTCAAGATTTTATGAGATCAAACCGGAAAATTTTTAATTTAACATCCCCAGATATTACCGAAACTACGAAAGTAATGTCTATAAATTTATTACCGGAAATTAGACATATTGTTTGTTAACTAAAAGTTTATGAAACATTATGTTTTACTATACACAGTTTCACCAGACAATATTATCCTTGAATATTACCAACATAGTCCATAGTTCTTTCACTGGAAGCGCGGTAGTTTTTAATTTGGAACAATACGTTTTTGACAGAACTATTAGAAATGAATTGATATCACCCGTTGCCTATAAAAGCATAACCTTCCACGGACTGCACCGTTCAAATTTGTCCCATATGTATGTGCGTAGATTCTTCTGGTGTAACGAAGGAAAGTCGAAATGTAGTGATTACAGCAGGAATGAATTCTTGTAAGAATGCGAGTGACGAATCAGGCGACAGTGGCGCCGACGGCAGGGGCAGGCGACCTTGCGGAGGCGGCATAGCTCATTCCACGTTGCGAGTAAATCATTGTGCTTAAACTGTGACTGCTGAACAAATGAATTCGTTTCTGCAGACGTTTCTTACATTCCACGCGAGATTTATGCACGCCCCTTGCCTTCTTCATATTCGCTCATTATTTTAATTATTTTCATGGAAACTGAAAATAATTTTAGCTTCGTCTTGCCCTACGCAAAATTTAATTTACTTTTGGCTTTCTTACTTAAGTTTTGGTAACAAATGTCTTTAAACTGCAGTCATTTTTCGCATGGAAAGTTTTCAACAATTCATAATGAGCGAAGAGTACTTAAATTATACATTTTCACGCAATATTGTTGTCTGCTTTCCTTACTTCCATTTATTTTTAACCATTTTATACATTTTATTTGTATAAAATATACCCAACTTCATTTTATGTAGAACAAATTGTTCCATTATACTCACACATAATAAAACTTTTCTATTAAGTTCTATAAAAATATTTTATTTAAATACATTTGAATTAATATACATATTAATGCACCAGAAATAACATAGAAAACAGTAACTATGTAAACAACAAATTATAATGATTATTTTTTGACATTTCTTTAAACCAATCAAATGCTTTATTGTATGTCACGTGTCAGCGTTTTAACCAATCCTGTCATTATTATACTGAGAATAATGCTCTTGTGATTATTCTCGGCAATTTTCTCTGTAGCTTTTTTGTAAATTAGAAAATAATTCTCCAGTATCTTTCTCAAACTTGTCGCCATTTGGCAATAGCCACTCAAGCCCTACGGGCTATCGTGGCTATTGCCTGGCAACAAGTTTTCGAAAGATCTGTCAAATTATTTTCAATTTATTCTCACCCTCTTGTTATATTATTACTGACAACTTTTTGTACTTTGTCATTATTTTTTGTTGTTTATATAATTACTGTTTCTATTTACTTGTTTATGTTATTCTTTAGTATTCTTAATTATATGTAAAAATTCGAAACGATGTATTTAAATAAAATATTTTCACAGAATTTAATCCAAAAGACTTTTATAATAATCTTACCATGAATTCTGAAAGTTTTTTCAACTTATTGAAGTAAAATTTTCATTTTGAAATGCTGACCAAAACCATATTTATATATTATATTCTTTGCATATACCGTGGATTCTGAAACTCTTAATTCGAATTACCTTTTTAACTTTTAACCTCTGCAGTTTCCGTCTTCTTAACATCATAATTGCCGGCAGATCTGTGAAAGCAGAATACCACAATCATCATCATTCGCAAACTATTTCTAGTTCTTCCTAACCAAAGCCTTGCTTGTCCTTCTCTTCACATTCATCTTGATCAGGTTGTTTTGTACATCGTCAATTCACTTAAATTTTTGTCTTCCTTTCTTTCTTCTATTGTAGAGTTTATCTTTCATTATTCTTAGTGTCATCCTTTCTTCATTCATTCATAATACCTAGCTGATACACCTTATTATCTGAGACATTTTGAATCTAATAATATTTTGTTTTCCAATGAGTTCCTCAATCTCTTCATCGTATCTGCTTCTCCATATGTTACCTTGTTTGACATCTTCGAAGATCTTTCTCATAATTCAACTAACAAAAATCTGTACTTTGTTTATGTCGGGTTTTTTTTGTAATCACACTTGACATTCATATGTGACGAGAGGTCGTACTAATATTTCGTATAATCTTAGTCTTAAAAAACAATTACAAATACAAATACATATTCAGTTCACAAGAGGGAAGTTTTCTTGAAGAAGAAAAGTAATGAGAAACTATTGTAGCATACGAATAGGTATGAAATTAGCAATTTTCCTCCACTCTTTTTTCTACCTTCGCCTTCTTCTTCAACAAACAACGTCTCAAAAACTTTTCTCGCTCATATTCGGCGTCATACTTATTGTACGAAATATTATCAAGTACCATCGTACGCTCTTCCTGTGAAAATATCTTCCAGAAACCCAAACGTGATAAAAGTGATACATTTCCACAAATTTGTTTTAATTACGCCTCCACCGAAGTATGAACCACTTGTTTGGAAATGAAACGTAATTAAAATAGTCCTTTGACGTTAACAATTATTTTGGCGGAAGTCTTTACCGTTACCTACATCTTGAATTTAATAATAGTGATTCCACGAAACTGAGATAAATTGATAATGATTGTGATAATTTCTCAAAGGGCGCCAATTAAGGCACGCGGCCGTCAGCCGTCACCGGCATGTTGGGGGTGGGGGGAGTGATTCCAAGAGCGGTAAGGGGGTGAGGGTCGTGGCGACGAAAACATGCATTACAATTTATCAAAACGCAAATATGGCATGGTTGACTGGTCCAAGTTATTAACGAAATTTGAATACCGCTGTTTATTATACTGAACGATGATTTCATTGGTAAACTATCATACATATTTTTGTTGGTATACGAGTATACTCCTAGATAATATACGCCTTACTATAATAAAGAGCAGCCATAAAAACGTATGATTGGAATTATGCACGCTTTAAATCAATCAAAAAGGCGCACAATAAAAAGTTGAAAAGCGTTTTAGAACTAAAATACTATGAAAGATTTCTGGATTAAGCTTTGTAAAAATGTTTTATTTAAATACAATGTGTTGTGTTTCTGATGAAGAATTATATAAAAAAAAATTTCAAAACGTATTTAAAGAAAATGGGTGCTATTCACACCTCTATACTAAGGGCTACTAACTAGGGCATTTTAAAATTTAACACTGTTGCTATGAAAAAATTGTTGATCTCCAAGGTGATCAACAACTTTTGCAAAGTAACTGTGCCAAATTTTAAAATGCCCTAGTTAGTGCCCTTAGTATAGACCTGTGAATAGCACCCAATATATTTTCAGAAATTAATTCAAAAGACTTCTATAAAAGCCACTTTTAGATGGCCACTCTTTATTTAGAAGAACCCTGAAATACAATTTTTAAATTGTTTGTAATTTTAGAACAAAATCTTTTAAAAAGATATCAGCTGCTATCAAAATAAAAAATTATTTCTAAAATGTATGAGAATTGAATTTTAATGAATTATATTCTTTGCATATTTTGTTTTACTTAACGCTTTGAGTCTGGGTCATTTCTTCGCTATGTCGGAAGTCTATTTCCTTTTATATCTCTGGTGAAGACGCTTTATCTGTAAGACGGTGTGTAATCTGTGTTATCGCGACCTGCTGGCCTCACGCAGGGCCCCAAGTGTGCGTCACCACCCTCACACACCTTCACGCACATTTAATTAATTGCGAGCGACACTAAAACGCACTTGATAATTGGAAATTTATTCAGGACTCAATGAAGATAAATGAACGTATATGAATTATATTATGTAAAGCTTCAGTAGATTTTTCGCAGGAGACGTGATAGCTTTTAATTATTTTTCGTAAATATCGAATTCGGGGCTGTCATTGTTGTTTTGGAGATATGCCATTGGTTCTTTGACGGCGGGACATTCCAATTACCTTCTCTAAATTCTGACAACGTTTAAAAAGTTTCCCAAACTTATTACATTAAACTGCCAAAATGTATTAGCTTGATGAATCCCTCTCATCATTTTTAAATAATGTCTATTTGAAAGTTATAGAAGTTCGGTATGAGAGAATTGCCTGGGTCCCACGTGCGATGTATTTCAATTTCTAAGTGATTTTTAATTAGAATTCCCCGTTTTATAGGATTAAAGTCAAGTTAATATTCACAACTTTTTAATCTTTTATTTTGTTTAAAGCTTCGCTGAAAATTTAGAATATATTATCCGATCAGCGTTTAGCAACTTTACATGCCGCGAATTATACTAATGGACCTCAAAATTTTAATAAGTAGATAGTCATTAAACTCATTACAATGTACATTAGTCATTAATTTATGTGCATTATCCAAATACTATTTATAAATTACGCGTGGATATTAATGATAGAACTTTAACTTCTTTATTTTAATATTATAGTTCTGAATTTTATTACTTATTTGCTACTATTTTCTCCTGAAATTCTTAGTCGATTTGCTACGAGCCTAAAATCATATTATTAGGCCCAGTTAAGACTTTTAGAATACCTTTAAAAAATAGTTCTGATCGAACAAAGGGAAAATTTATTGAACTAAATTTATTTATATCATAAATTCTGTTATTTTAAAGAATATTTTAAGCAATAATAACAACTGGTATATAAATAATAAAGGTATTGACTGATATCACAAACAAGTTTTTAAATCTGATGACAAGTTTTTAAATCTGATGACAACAAAATACAGAAAATTGTTTCAAATAAAAATTGTAAGTAATATTATTCTACATCTTTTTGATTGATTTTCTCTATCTTATTTAATTATTAAGATAAGCTCAAAAACCCTGATAGGCCTTGAAATAATCAATCACTTATTGTTAATGAATTGTTCCCAAAATCTAATTAATTCGTAGCATAAACAATACCTCTGTTACATATATGTATGTGCGGAATGTAAAAATTATAGAATTTAAGAAATAAATAATGCGAATTAAACAAATTTCCTTTTTATGACTTTACTGGGTCAAATAATATGATTCTGGGCTCGTATAAGCTTAATTTTCTCATCCTACCGATATTATTATTTAAACAGAAGTTATATATTGTGATCCCTTTGCGCATATTTCTGTTAGCGTCTGCTGCAGACAGTACAAACACAAAAAGTATATATTTGTGTTGAATCTATACGGGCATCATAGACGAAGAATTAAACTATGCGTATATAGCAAAATAAAATAGGATAGAAGATCTTGTACGTGAAACTTGAAACAGTGGAACACCAAAGTAGAGTGTGGAAAATACTTTGCAAACTCGACAACTTCCTGTATAATTTGTTCGAGCAACCCGGCCACAGAGGGAATGAAACCTTATCAAAGAAACTAAGCTGCTGAGTAGTTCTGCTCATGTATTCAGCTTAGCGGTACTTTCCTAATTTACTATTTTATTATTCACCGAGATGCTCCTTAATTGTTGTTGTTTAAATAACTTGCTGTCGTAAAATAAACTCATATTCATTTTGCGAAAACTTGTTAATACATTTAAATATTTAAACTTTACTCAAACAGTATATTACTTCGTTAGAAACCTACTAAAGAAATAGTTATCCACTCAACTAGTGTAGAAAGAAGTTGATAGATTTCGGTAGGAGTCGCGAACGAATATACAATTATACATTGATACTACCATTGAGAAAGTACTTACTTTCTGAACGCTCCATAACAAATTGTTACTTTCTCCATATAAAAGAGTACAAAAAGTAGACATAGCATATAATTAATTTAATGTTTCTAAGCAAACGGAAAAAAAATCTGGTGTGGGCACTACATGACTTTCTTAGACATATAAATCTTAATTTTATTGTTTAATGATTACTTTCATTGAAATATAGTAGTACTGGAACGTTAACTTCTATAAAAGCAACAAACGAGACTGAGACAAATAGGTGTCGTAGGGCTACCCTTCTTTGTCTAACACTACTGTCACCAAAACGGCATGTTGTACAGTCTTGCTCAAAAGCAAATAATTTCTTCTACTCGGTTTTGCTTATTTTACAAATACATATTTTATTTGCCAAATATATTGAAGAAATATTAACTCTCTGATCAATTTTCATTTTTATTATACGATGGTTTCCCATCAAAATTATGCTCGGAGTGTATTACTCCACCGAGCATTTTAATAAATTTTTAGGCAGACTGTACAATAAGGACTGGTGGCCCAACGACTGATAGAACGTATATATTTCACGAAAAAAAAAATATAACAATTTATACAAAAATACAGGAACCAAGTGTAGGTCAACTACAAAAAATTGTACCAGGAATTTTTTCCTCTTATGCAGAGTGTCAAATAAATATTATTAGATTCCTGCTAAAAACATGCATCATAAAAATTTAAATGAAATAAGTGTAATTGAAAGCATACGCCGCTCGGCAGGAATGTGCGACAGAACTATTTCATATTCCGCGCACTACAAAAGCACAAAATTTCTTAGCATTTTCCGGATTAAAATATTTTAGACATCGCGCACCTTTAAGCATGATGATAAACTAAGCAATCTGTTTTATTATGATGACAAATACACACTTCGCAGACTGCGAACCTACTGTATAATCAGAAACGAGGCCACATTTTAATCAGCAAAGGCCATCCGAGATGAACAAAGAATTTAAAAAGAAAATTGTAATGTCAAGAGGAAAACAAATTGTTTAATGTAAATTACTCGGAAGGGAATTTGAAACGAAATGAATTAAGTTTTCTCTAATTTAATCAAAGTTTCTTCTGCATTTAAATAACTTACTATTTATAGTACTTTTCCATTGCGATTATATGCAGCAGGAAAATTTAAATTATACACAGAACTAATCAATTTGCTGCAACTTTTCTGAAAATTATACGCTACATACAAACATTTGAACTCCACGCAACTTTATTTTATAAATTTGAATGTTTAATAATAATCAAACTTGACACATGTTCGATATGTAGAATAGATTTTTGAGTTATTTCTTTGTTCCATATCAACAGTAATTATTATATTATTAAACAAAAAACATATCAGAGACAAGAAAATTACTAATATCTTTTATTTGAAACTTATTTCGCAACTGAGTTCATATTCGAAATAATAGTATATTATGATGTCATTATTCACGATGATGCAATTCATCCAACTGAAAAATAACCATAATCCCGAATATAATACTATAATTTTTTTACTCCTGTAAATTTAGAAATCACTTTTGAAAATGATTTGTTGAAAACACACGTTGAAAAACGTTAGCAAAAAATACGCAATGACAACTAACTACATGTCAACTGTAAGACGGCCGTTGTTAGGTGATCCACATCACATCTTTAAAATAACCGTGAATTATGGATTCCTGGCTCTGTGATTGGTCGAGAAAAGTGAATTATGGGTACTATAATTGATCGAAAATATTTAAGTAATGGGGATATATTTATACAGGCGTGGAAAAATTTAATTTATTGTTTTAAAAGTGTAATAAATAAATAAATATGAACAAACACACATAGATGAAACTCTTAGTGAAAGTTTAAGACAATAAATAAATAATTAAAATATAGTCAGATAAAATAAAATAACGTTGTTTTACATTTTATTTTATCTGACTATATTTTAATTATTTATTATATATTTATTGTTTTAATATGTATTTATTGCTTTAATCGACGAAGAGATTCATCTATGTGTTTGTTCATATTTATTTATTTATTACACTTTTAACATGTATCGTAATAGTTTCTATTAATATCCCCTCCTGAGTAAGACGTATGTGACGTCGAAACCGGTCGAGGTAATATTTATATATCCATCATCCAACCAAAAAATACTCCTTATCATCTAATGTTATGCATAAATAAACAAAATTCCAGTCTCGGCTATTTATTTTTTAATTATCTAATTAACAATTAAAATTTCAAATATCCTAGAAATTTAAAATAGTTACAATGAATTTAATACTAGGTAAAATAAAAGCAACATGATGGTAAAACATATATTATAATAACATATTCGAAGTGAATACGAATGGAATTTCGGAATTTCGAATTCGCATTCGAATTCGTGAATGAGAATATCCAATAAATCTTAATTCAGTGAGATAGATACTCCGTTTAAATTATTGTTATTTCAACATTTAAAATTCTAAAAGTGAATAAAGCTCTTTGATCAGGGATATATACTCGTTGGGTTGGTTGAATTCAATCTTGAGAATTTTAAAAATTCAAAGCAATAGAATGCGCATTTGCCTTGTTCTCTTACATTTGATCCAAAATAAACCAAGTAATTGAAAAACTTTTTTTAAATATGCTTACATATTCAGCGAAATAACAAATGCGGAATGTACAATTTTCAATTCTTCCGTCACTTGTTGAAGACGAAAGCAAATTACAAAAGTTTTTATACACATCAGTGGCGCTGCCAGCAGCGGGAATTATTAACTTAGTCAACTTGATCACGATTATCGAATAAGAATTTAATTCAGTCGGCATCGTTAATTAAGTTGAATTTTAATTTGGTTCACGTTAATTCTGTAAATATTACGTTTCTGTAATTAAGAACCATTGACTTCCGCTTTGTAATTGATAACTAGCCTTATCGCGGTATTTTAATTAAAAGTATTTTAAAACAACTACTAAAAATTAGACAGCTAATCGGTGAGACCTTAAATTAAACAAGTACTTTTTGTTGTTATAGATTTGTTTCCTTCAGACTTTCGTGTTGAACGATATCCAAGTTCATTGTAAAATTTAGGTGCACGTGTACGAGTACCGGAATTGTTTTCATTACCAATTTTTTGCAACACAAGTAAAAGTGCTCTATAAAAATTGAATTTAAAGTCTAGTGAAGGTCTTGTTTTTAGTATAAATTTCGCGGCGGCAGTGTGAAAAAGTATCACAATTGTTTGTGTCTCCACTCCAACTACATCAAAATGAACGCCTTTGTAAGTATACTGTTGCATTTAATATACCCGGTGATTCATCGGTATGTTCTTATTTTAAATATTTTATTTTAAGCTATAGAGTAAAACACTTCAAATAACATTTTGCTGATATACTATTATCTACCTACTTAGTACTTACCATAAACATTTGTATACAAGTTCTTCAATTTGAATGAAACAATATGTAACGCTTTATAAATATTTACTGATTTTGATAGTAGTTTCCTTAAAAAAGTATAATGTGATAAAGTGTCTCAAATTATAAATTAAGAAGATATTCTCGTTTATAAAATATATTATTCCGCTCAAATGAAGAGTTATATATATACAAATGTGTATGGTAAATATATAGATAATGATATATCATATAGATTTTATTTGAAGAGTCTACGAATATAACCCAAAATAACAGAGTTAAAAAAATAAGAGATCGAGGAATTACTCTGTATACAAAGTGAATGTAAAATCTGGAACTATCGGAATAAATCTTTTATTAAACGTTTTTGAGACAACGGCTATAACAGGTAGTGTTAAAGCCGGTTCACTAGATAACGTAAGTTAAGCAGCACTGCCAGCGGTCACTAGTTGGATGGGTGACCGTTTTACGAAAACCTATACCAGCTAACACTGCGATCACTTAAAAAATAACCTTTTTGAAAAAATCCCCAAACAAGTCAATTTTAATGTAATTATTACCTACAGATTTTCTTTTGTTTTTAAGTAATGGCGTCAGCGAATTTTTTTTATGGAAACCGTAATCCTTTAAGTTGAATTTGGATAGTGTATGAAATTCTAAGACTAAATAATATTTAAAAAGTTAATATTGTATTTTGGTAACAAAAATTTAATAACAATCAAGGGTTCGAAGTCTTAATATTAAAAATCAAGTAGGCATTACTCAAAAACAAAAGACAATCTATAAGTATCAATTACACTAATATAGGTAATTATATATTTAAAAAACAATAGTTCCAGACTTTACCCCGCACTGTATAATACAAGTAAGTTGAATTACAGTGTTAATAACATGTGTAATGATTGCATTAGACCGCTGTTGTCTTCGCCCTGGCTGTCGCCACCGCTTCCGCTGGCCACTACGGTCTGCACCATGAAGCCCACATCCCTTCTGGTAGCGTATCTGTTGGCCACGACGGTGTCCTGATCGCCGGTCCCTCCGGCTCCGTGCACACCGACAACGGTCTGCACGGACACGGTGCTGGCGCCCAGGTGTCCGGACCCGCCGGTGACGTCGCTACCCATGGTGGACATGCTCATCTTGCTGGACCTGGAGTCGGTCACCACGAACACGCCGTCCATGTTGCTCCAGTTGTTCACCACGTTGCTCCAGTTGTTCACCACGCTGCTGTTGTCGCTCCCATTGCCTCCGCACACTCTTGGGGTCATGCTGCTGTTATTGCTGGACCTGCTCACTCCTGGGGTCATGCTGCTGTTGTTGCTGGACCTGCTCACTCTTGGGGACACCATGGTGTCATCGCCCATGGTTTGGTTGGTCATGGACATCATGGCTGGTAAATTTGGCTGTTAGATTTTGATGCCCGTTTGTACATATCCTGTAAATAAATAAATATTATTTTCATTTAAATATTTCTTGAATACCTTTATCACATTTTCGCACAATCTTTTTCGATCATCTACAATCATATACGAAAAGATTATAAATCCTAATATGCGTAACATGTTCCTTTCTGAAAATATTTTATAATTCGCAACATCATAAGTTTAATATTCGAAGATTAAAACTAAAGAAAAAAATACTTAAAAAGTAGAATAGAAAGAAGTAATCCTTTGATGAAAATGCAGCAGTCGTGTGTATCTTTTTCGAATTACATTAAAATCCTATTAAATTCTTGGCATTCTTACGACGCAAATCGTCAGGGGTGAGTACCCGGCAAGGCTCACGCTCGAAGACAAAAGGCTACACATTGCCGGTCACAAAATCAACATGATATGAAATTTTTGTTCTGCCAACCGTGAAATACAAGGCACGATCGGCCCGCGCACCGCGCCTGCACTTGCGACCCTGCTGCGCATTTTCAACTTCGCTCACTGCTCTCTGCATTACCTCCTCACATCACGGAGAAACGGACAGTCCATCTATATGTATAACAATACTACTATATTTGGAGAACGCCGAGGTTTTCAATACCCATTATAATTGGTTCGGGAACTATTGCCTCCCCGAAATTTGATCCACCGACAATTGGTCCCCATCAATTGAGCAGTTGATCCCTCTGCCAGTTCATCCCTTACTCATTGATACCCTCAAAAATGATCCCCCGGACAATTAATCCCCCACAGTATCAAAAAGTATTTACGTTCTTATTTACACATAAACTAAAGATGAAAATACTATTTGAGAGAAAAATTGATGTTTAAAACAAAATTGGGTTTTATATTTTTGAACCAATAAGTGAGAATTTTTGACATATGTACCAATCAAATTTCCAGTATAATTGAAATTTGATTGGTCATGTACGGTGTATAATTTCCAGTATAATCAAAATTTGATTGATACGTCAAAAATTCTCACTTCTGATTAGTTCAAATACACCGTTCATAATTTTTGGAAATCACTTTGTCTAGATGTAAGTAATGGGTAAATATAATGTCCAAAAATTTAATTATTAATGGAACAACAATTAAATAGATAATTATGAACTCTCCAGCACCAGATGACAGCTCTGCTAATATTTAATAAATATGACAGATTGTTATGGAATTCTAACTTGAAAATAACGGAATTTCCACACTTACGCTTCCGAGTATTTTGGGGAGTAGTACCTTCAAGTGATTGGTCAATTTCTTAAATGGACTTTACAGAAAAACGAAAGTTAATATTATTTGTTGATATTTCGGTTTAAATTTGTAACCTTATCAAATTCTTCCTATCATTGTTTATTTACATTCAATTTTGTTGCTACAGTTATAACTGGATTTAAAAAAATAGTTCTCTCAGATAAAACATAAGCTGGATTTGATTTCCTATGGAAATTTACCTTCTGCAATATTTCGTTTTTATTGCTACTTAAAAATCACCACTCATCTTCGATTCGTGGTAATTTTCATAACAATAAAAACTGAATAGTCCAGGCGGTAAATTTCCGAAAATCAAACTAACACTTAATCGATTATGTATAAAAATTCAAACGCCCAATAAATTCGAATCATGTACTCATTTTTAATGGAACCTTCTCGTACACATTACTCTTTCTAGGTTAGCTCGCTTCGTTCGCGCCTTTTCTAAACATACCCTAAGCTCGCAGAAATCTGAAGTGCCTTTAATCCCTTTGGTGATTATAGTATACACTTCAGTCTTTTGATATATAAACTTCTATTATGTTCGACTGTATCATAATCCTGTACATTTTATAAATTATGTATTTACTACATAAATATCTATTAAGTACCTATTTTTTATAAAGTGAATATTTTTAAAGTGATATGAAAGGAACTATCAAAGTCTTCAAGACTGGTGTGTGGTTGAAAGTAGAGTTTGTTAACGCACCTCTGTTGAAGAGTTCTGTGTCTGTGTGTGGCACTGGGAAGGAGTAAAAACAGTACAGCATGAGACACAGTCAACCGGAACAAAGATGCCTGCTCGCTCATATGTCGTCTTGATTTCCACGCCATGCGAGAAATCACAATTGGTCTCTTCTGTCCTCGACAGCGCCGTCGACAGTGCACAGTCCACACTGACCATTTACGATTCAACTGATATATTGGATTCTACAATTCAATTATTGTCTGCTTCGATTTAGAGATAAAGAAAATCACTCTTGAACTCTGTGAGGCCCTTCTTTTACTTTAAGTTTACTGCCCATTTACATCTGCGAACTTAATTCATTTTGAATTACACAAATAATAAAACAACTAAAACTTTTGTTGGGAGCGATTCGAGCGTTGTATGAAGGAAGTGAGGATGCGGTGAGAGTTGATGATAGATTCAGTGATTTCGTATAGATGTTGGTGTGAAACATGGTTGTAGACTGTCTTCTTGGTTGTTTAATTTGTATATGGATGTGTTGTTACGAAAGGCATTGAATGGAACGTATGGTGTACATATTGGTGGACGAATAGTGCCTAAGTTAGCTTATGCGGATGATGTTATGTTGGGTGAAATTGAGGAGCAATTGAAAAGAATGATTATGAGTAGGGAAAGGTTTAAATCTGTTATTGAATGTCGATGAATGTAAAGTGTTGGTTTTTGAGAAGAATGTTGTAATGTTTCAGTGAATTGTGTGAGATTGAAATTTGTATATTTGGGTAGTATGTTTTCAAGGGATGGACGTATTGACCGGGAGATTGAAATGCGGGTATCTGCAGGGTGCAAACTATTGGGTACTCTGGGTACATTTGTTTGAAATGTGAATGTATCTAGAGATGCTCGATTGAGTGTTAATAATGCTGTGTAAGTGACTTACATTGGTGTATGGTTCTGAATGATGGATGTGGATGAAGAAGCATGAACGATGTATAACTGCTGTGGAAATGAGGTATTTGAGAGGAGAGTAATCGTATCCAGAATACATTAGTGAATGGTGAGTGCAAGATTGAGAAGAATGTTGTCAAGAAAGTGGGAGTGAGTCAGTTGAAATACTTTTGCCATATTGAGTAAATGTCAAATGAAAGCTTGATGAAACTAATATATGTGGGGGAGATTGAAGGAGAACGATTGCGTGAGTCCGAGGAATAAGTGGTTGAGTATGAATGATTTTATTGCGGGAACGAACGTTTCCGAGTGTAAAGAACAGTTGAGCATGGATGAGTAGCACTATGAATATGGACCAGGTAAAAGTAAGGGTAAGGGTAAGAATAGGGTTCGTGCTACTCCACTGAGTGGGATATAGCATGAAGTTATGTATGTATGTTAAAGAGACATGCACAATTTAATTATAATTTCAAAGGAAAACGTCCTCCATTTACTTTTCTAAATGTGTAAATTATTTTCAATTTAGTTCGATGTACTCTAAGTAAAATTATCACTTTCCTCTGAATCTCATGTATAGGTAACCGATTTCATCTCGCTTCGAGTTTCGTAATCCCTTTTGATTTTAACAAGCTTCTATTTAATCCGATTTACGTTTTGTGTAAGACTAGAGAACATATTCGTTATTGGAACAGAAATTCAAATTACTCTATTCAGAATAAACGACAAAACTCCTCTATAAATTCGATACATGGAAATAAACGCAATTATATTCTCAGTATTAGATCCTGAAAATTGTAAAATTCTGGTGTATGGGATTGTAGTTGTATTTAATACGTGAGCTTTTACTAAATGAATTAATTATTGTTTTTGTTTTAACTGTTGCTTTGTTTTTAATTTCATATATAGTCTCTACTACAAATTTAAAATAGCTTTTGCAACATTGCTATAATCGTCTTTAATTCTATGTTATATTGTACATGGTTTTAATTCCACATCAAAGCTGTAACATAAATATGTAATCCGATATACCTCAATTTCGCTCATTCAAGTATGGTGCAACTTTATTGTGCTTTATTACTAAAATGTTCTTTTTCGAAAAGAAATAATAACTTTAGTTTGACAGTAAGTGAAAATATTAATATAGGTTTTGTGTGAAATAAATATATTATATAACAATTTAGTTATACCGTGAGTTTCAACTGAGATTCAACATTTACTTTTCTGTCATAAATGTATTGCTATGGATACCATCTAGGTACATTACTGAACTGTTCCAGATTAAATGCAACATAGGTTGTCTATGCTAAATGAGCTTATCACAATTATATACTGATTTACAAACATTAATTGACATTTCTCAAACTATAACCAGTAATGTTCCAACCCATTCGAATTATTTTTTTATTACTGTATTTAGATTCCCTTCGACCCTAAGAGATAAGGATTGTTCTTCTATTCTTGTAATTTTCTTGCTTCTTGCGCCGTTTTTCCTTTGCTCAGCATTTTCTTTATTGTACCGTAATACCTGATTCCAATTCGTCAAGTCGACACGTATATATTTTCTTATGTTTGACGACGCATAACTTTTTACAGAGTAGTCTGATTTTATTTATTCTTTTTTTATTGGATATGGTATACATCGAAGTTGGTCCCATTAAAATTTGAAAAAAAATTCGCTCATAAGAGTAGAAAAATACGAAGCCACAAACATAAGAATTTCTTAACAAAAAAGAAAAAGAAACTGAAAAACGAAACATAAAATAAACATTTTTAGTCTTAATAACAAAACTCCTAAAGCAATGTAAGTAATTAATTTTGAGTCAGCGCAAAACAAACAATCCACGAACGGCGATTCAAAATTAGTTACTGACATTAGTTTAGGAGCTTAGTTATTAATGCCCGGTTGCACCAACGTTAGTTAAATTTTAAACTTGGTTTAAATAAATAAAAGCAAATCGAAGTAAAAAGTCATATGGAATAATTGACATTGATGTCAAAAATTAGATACGCTTTTATTTATTTAAACCAAGTTTAAAATTTAACTAACGTTGGTGCAACCGAGCATAAGACTAACAAGTGTATTTAATTTTTCTCTTCTGTTTCTTTTTTCGTTGGTTCAATTTTTGGGTAAAATGTTTGTATAAAAAGAAGCTTCGCAAACTGTCCTATATTTGGCAAGTATTATATTTAGCATACATACGATTAGCACATAATTGAACTGCTATAAATTACCAACAAGCACTCACCTCTAACCCATAGAGCAGAACTGATCAATAAGCTATTTAATTGCAGTGCAATCGACATTAGCTGCATGGTGTATAGATGTGCATTGAGCATGAATCCAGGTGCATGCTTCTACACCCACGTTTTTAACGAGACCACATGTGAGTAGCTATTAGAGCTTCCATCGTCATAATGAGCACTTCAAACTGGTTCTCATCGCGTGATTTAAGTTTTTGTCAATACATGATTTATATTGGTAGTCACGGTATTAACAAGCTGAAAACGACGTTGAAATATCTACGGGAATGTATCTTCCACGCTACGGTACAATTAGATGGTTTGTCTACTAACGTATTATTAATATCTAAAGGTAATTTTACTAATTAGATTAAATCTGGAATTGTACCAATGATGTATCAACCACCACTTTTCATAGAAAGACAAAGATTTTAACGATTATAACCTACTTTCAAAATTTACATTTGTAACACAGTTCATAAATTACAGCAAACCAATAAACTAAGTTTTGTATATCGCAATAAAAAGGAAACAATGCATGCATAAGCAATTCCATATTGGAGTCACGCACGCATATTAGTACCTGGCACATATTTCACACTTCAGCGAAGGAGAATTTAAAAAGCACTCGCGCTGTCAACTGTCAATGTCAAGTTTGCCAACTGCCGACTCCTCCAAGTCCCAATGACTCGAACGCGGCCGGAGCGTTTTATTGGTTTTTGCGGTGGTGCCTCATGCACCCGCCGCAAACTCGCAAACTTTACATATGCCATGAATAATTTACCTGCTTGACAAACAAAAATTTGTTTCAAAATCAATGTCAAATTTTAACTGTCACTGTTACTTTGAATGTTTTAAATACTTGCAGACTTTTCACTTTCTAGCACGGGGAATTTTATATTTCAAAATTACCGATTTATTTAACTGAATACTTTCTAAATTCGATTCGGTTAGGTTCATTTGTTGTTGTTACCCCGAAAATGTTATTGCGTTTTATTGATTTCCTTATCCATTTCTATGTTCAATAATAATTCATAAATACTTTATAGAAATTCAACATATATAGAATAATAGATATTTACTTTACAAGTGGGCAAAGTAAGGAATTACACACGAGAGAAATTTTAGCACACGAAGCCGAATGCTGAGTAATTCCACTTTGCCCACGTGAGAAGTATAACGTTTTATCCAACACCTCTTAATAAATGAAAAATTTATTTAAAAAATATTATTTGACAGTGGCATATGCTTTAAATTTTTATTTTAAAATGTCAATCGAAGAAGTTACCAAGGTGTTTTATGTTATTATTATTGTTATAAATTTAAAAAAATACTCACTAGTGATTTTCCTCAAAATTATACCCACTAGTGGGTAATCTGTTACATTCCTTGTTTAAAATCGCTATAGTTATAGAACATTTATTGAGAGGTGTTGGATAATAGTTATTTGTATAGAGAGGAAAACGTTTTTACCCACTCGTGCTCAAAGTTTGCCTCATGAGCGCATGTACTAAAAACGTAAAACTGCAGATAATAAACCAATATCTTGCATAATTTTTGAGTTGCAGCTGCTCAAAATTGCACTTCGGAAAACAAAAACAAAATATTGGAGATATAACGATGCGCTCTACTGCAATGGATTTCTTTGAGTATAAGTTATTTAGAAACGCAATAAAAAATTCAAGTGCCAAAGACTTGATTTTTATACATTTTTTTTTCTTTTATTATAAGGTATGATGAATGTTGCTGAAAAGCAATGCGTCATGTAATTATTCATGTTAATAACAAGACCTATCTGCAGCTATTGTAAAATAATTTACATGTAAATTTCTTATTGTAAATAAAAATCAATTTCTGAACTGAAGTGATGTGTAAATAGCAAAGCAACGCATCGAACTGTTAAATGGCTTTACAAACGTTCATATGTGCGTCCATTAAGTGCTGCATAAATTATGACGCGTCTGCATTTACCCACACTGCTTGCCAGAGTTTTATACGTGCTCTTATTACAGTACAAATACAGTATAAATTATTCAGCACCTATATAGATTTCCATCCATCTTCCGCATTAAACTAACTGTCAACGTTGTCAGTTATAATTCCAACCGCACACGTCTCGTCTTTCGTTTTCTTCAACACTTGGAAAAATCAAACGCGCATGTCAATAACCCGCTAGATTTGCTACACGGCTACACTATGATAACGGAGAACGCACGAGAATACATCTTATAAAAGAAAATAGAATCGACTGTGAATTCCGTGTTCTCCATACATACTGCGATCCTTCCGTTATTTGCGGAAATGGAACACTAAACAAGTGACATGTATTGTATTAAAAATGATGGATGTACCAACGCCTTTTTAAATAAATCATGTGTGTACTATTCACGCTCAATTCCTTTGTGCAGAATCAAATTTCATGAGCTATTATGAAAAAATATATTTACCTATCTATTCACATGCGCGTTCTTCTATATCGATAGTTTTTTTCTAATAACGACAAAAAAGTTGTTAAAGCTTTAAAAAAGGAAATTAATTATTTACTCGACATACTACAGCACGTACCTATAATCGTATATTTTTATGAATATGTTAATATAAATAATAAAAAACTAATTTATTACAAATGCTAAATTTTTAGGCGCATCAGGCTTCTGGCTTCAAAACTTGGTTTCTTGCAGTTATTATAAATTATTGTAATTTGTATATTCTTATACTCAGTACATTGTAATCAGTACATTGTTATAACCAGTACATTGTTGCAATTAATACATTGTTGTAATCATGACATTATTAAAATTAATACATGATTGTAATCAGTACATTGTTGTAATGAGTATATTGTTGAAGTCAGTACACTATTGTAATCAGTTAATTGTTGTAATAAGTACATTGTTATGATTAGTATATTGTTATAGACAGTGCATTGTTGTAATCAGTACATTGTTATGATTAGTATATTGTTATAGACAGTGCATTGTTGTAATCAGTTCCCGAATAAAAGTACCATAGAATTTACCGAACTATTTGGTAAGCTGACGATTAGACTATTTCTGAAAATTTCATAACAATTAAGACTAAATACGATTATTTAATAAGCAATTGGAAGTATTAGCCAAATAGTTTTGTTAATTTTCAGAATACTCGTCATATATAATTATATCATCAATTTACTGAATAGTTCTTAAAATTCAATTTCCGTGTATATTGTTGTAATAAATACATTGTTGTAATCAATACATTATATAATTGTATCATCAATTTGCTGAATTGTTCGGTAAATTTTATTCCCGAGCCTCTTTTTGTAATCAATACGTTATTGTAATCAATACTCAATACATTATTGTCTTCTATATCGAATCAATGCATTGTTGTAATCAGTACGTTTTTGTAATGAAAGGTACAGTATAAACTATGAATGTAAAAATATTTCTTTAAAAAAGAAATTATTGCAAAACGTATATAGAAATGGGAGCTTCATTTTAACATGTATCATCATCGATGTCCCATTATCTTCTGCAATTAATATTCCAATTAGAAACTGTACCGTAGAACTCAGTTAATTTATTACTGTAGAACTAAGTTAATTAATTAACATATGGTTTTAAAATAAAGTACCTAAGTATATCGAAGAAATAAAACTTCATATAAAATAATAAAAGAATAGACGAAAAAGGATTTTTGATAAAGTGGTACGATTCAAAATACTCTATAAATTTTTACTGCGCTATCATTCAGTTACAAATCACTAAAATTAAAATAATAAGTTAGCAAAATTGTCAGATTTAATTAATAATTAATTAAGTAATCAAATAAAATTAACTGCAGAAGCAAAATTCCGTAAAACACATAAGGACACGTTTCCATGTTTCAACAATTTCCATAATTGTGGTCTGTGTGAAGGCAGTGACTGCTGGCTGCCGCAGCAGATCTCAAATTCAGCTGCGCTTCACTAGGTTCGCTCAAGAAGATGAAGTTAACACAATGAAATAGTTGACAACGACGCTCATCGCGACATCGCTCGACGGTGGAGTTTGCGTCAGCAATTTCAGATGGTAACGTTGCAGCAGCACTGAATGAAATACGAGACAAATATCATCGGCATTGCGCGCACATTACTTAGTTTAAGAATTCGTCGCTATAATTTCAGTTCGTTGCATTGTTTTTCTACGACAATTAAAGCTGTAAATAATTACAGCACAGAGATAAATAAGTTTAAAATAATAATAAAAATCTTCGAACTACAAGTTTCGATCATGACTAATCTTTTTCAGGGTCTACCGAAACGTCGGATTTTTATAATTTTAATAATTTTTTTTTAATATTTTATTCCATATCACAGTCGATCATCGTTATTATCAATAAATAAGTTTGTTATACCGGATGTCTATTTTTTATAGGACATAGGAAATACAATGTAAAAATTTTCATTGAGCGATAGTTCCTTCCCTATGAGTTTTAGAACAAAAGTGTAAATACAAACTGCATTAAATGAGCCTAAATTTATCGATGTATATATTTCTGTCATAAGATAGGCGTAAAATAAAATATAATGCTTAGATCTTTCTAGTGTGTCCTGAGAAACGAAACATACAAATAGAAACAGTCGTATTGTTTGAATTTGGCATAAGATATTTGGTATAGTTTTCATCATTATTGAGTAGTTAAATTATTTCTAAATGGTAAATGTGTCCATGATTACTGAGAAATAATTTAAACAAGAGAATAATCATTAAAATTATGCTATATATCATCTGTCACACTCAAACAATACGACTATTTATAAGTATGTTTTGTTTATGGCACTCTGAAAATAGCTAAAATTTATAAAAATAATTTTAATTCCAGTTTTAATAAACAATTTTATAATCATCCCACCTGCGGATATTGAGCGGTCTTAGAACAATACGCTAAATAAATCTTTCACTTGATTTACCGAATTTTCAGCAAAATACCATTTTTTATCCACTGATTTTTTTCTGTGACCGTAGAAGTATCCATGATTACTGATAAATAATTTAATCACGCTAATATAGTTATTTAAAACTTTATGACAAAAACAAATATCATCTATCAAATTCAAACAACAGAAATGTTTGAATTGTATGTTTTGTTTAACAAACTGAAAATAGCCAAAAATTATAAATTTTATTATACCTCTATTTCATCAACAAATGTAGGTTCGTTTAGTGCAGTTTTAGTTCCTGAACATTTTTTATATTTACATTTTTGTTCTAAAATACATACAGAAGGAACTATTGTCAAATAAAAAATTTAAATCATATTTCCTATGTCCTATAAAAAGAGTAAAAGTAGGTACTCGGTATGTAAAGATAGCAAAACAAGCATTTAATTTTCTCTAGTTCACCTTGTATCTTGCAATACACATGGTCAACAAAGCAAATTAATTGTTAAAGACGTGATTATCTGTATATTCAGTGATGGGCAGCGGTGTCTGCGGTGTGGTTGAAGATAGCGGGATAACGGCACGTGCCAGCGTCACCGCAGCTCACCAGGATCTGCTGATTATTAGACAGCGTCGCGTCATCTCCTGATCACTGCCGCCACATCTCTGATGCTGGAGGCGACGTCGCTACTGTCTAAAGATTTTCTCGTCATACGACAATCCCTAACACTTACATACAATACATTTTACAAGTGAAACGCTGCTATCAGCCGTTTTATTATGAACCCTAGAGATGTTAGTAAAGGGAAAACTACATGGGTAAAGAAATGTTAAATTCGTACTGAGGTACCACAGATTTACATACGATAATGTGTTTGTAAAATGAAGATATACAGGCTGTTTCAGGACTAGTGTAACAAACTTTAACAGCTTATTCTTGAGGTCATTTTGAGCCAAAAATGTCAAAAGAATATAGGTCCTATTCCTTCTAGTTACCAAAATACAAGAGGTTGAAGTTCTATAAATAACACGGAATTTTCTAATTTTTGTAATCAAGGTGCTTTCGGAAAACAAGAATTTTATTGAAAAGTCATACCTTATTTGTCTTAATTAAAAATTGTTGTACTTTTGATTGTATTTTTGTTTCATAATGGATGGTTATAGTACTGCTGAATATGCAGATATGATTTTTATTTATGGATTATGTAATGGTAATACCCGTTACGCGTCTAGAGAATACCAAGGCAGATACCCAAACAGACGCCAACCTTCCCATGTTGTTCTGTGTTTAGAATTTATTTATTTGTCTATTTAATTGTGTCATTGTGTGTTTTGTTCTCTAAATTGTATTCGTTAATATTAATAAATAAAATTAATTAAGACAAATAAGGTATGACTTTAATAAAACTCTTGTTTTCCGAAAGTACCTTGATTACAAAAATTAGAAAATTTCTTGTTATTTGTAGAACTTCAACCTCTTGTATTTTAGTAACTAGAAGGAATAGGACATATGTTCATATGACATTTTTGGCTCAAAATGACCTCAGGAATAACCTGTTAAAGTTTGTTACACTAGTCCTGAAACACCCTGTATATCTGTGATCGTTTATTTTATTTCTTAGCTAATATTTCTAAAGTATACTGTACAATGTCCTTACCCATTTATTTTATAAATTATATTGAATGTAGTGTAAACGTACTTATCTATAATATTGGTTAATTTATTGAATTAAATCATTTGAGCCGCTCAAACAAGTTGTAGCATGGATTGCAGACTTCAAACGTCCAGTCGTTTTCGTGTATTCCCAATCAGTATAAAAACTGCTGTGTTGTGTATTTGTTGTGTGTGCATTTTAAATAATAAAAACATTTATAGTGAACAATTTTGTGGTGTTAACATACGTGATATTGTTGCAGACTATACGGAAACCCGAGGACAACATTCGGCGGAGATCCTGCAGAAGTCTTCGTAAAGGTAAGTCATTTTATTTTGGTTACTTACGCTTGGGATAAACTTATATACTTTTGTATGTGAATAGCTCAGAGAAATATGAATCAGCTATTGAATCTAGGTTATCTGTCTTTGCAAATAAATACACGCGACCAATGTTCACAACGATGTCAATTTATGTTTTCGGTTACGTTCAGGGATATGCATGGACAATTGAAAGGGAGACACAATATTAATTTGTTAAATACGTCAAACCATATGATCGTACTTGTTGCAATTTATATTTTGTAAAGTCAAATATAATCAAATATTGAAAAAAGCTTTCAGAACTCATGGTAATATAAATAACAATAACTGGGTTTAAGTTCTGTAAATTTTTTTTTTATTAATAACACAACGTTTCGGCAGCAAAATGCTGCCTTCTGCAGGTGAAATATAATCTATTATAATGAAAAGACGATACCATGATTTGAAATAATAAAAAAGAGACAGCAACAACTATAACGTTCAACTCATTCGCAATTCTGTTTTTCTTTTGCCATTTAAAATCAAATTATTTTATTTACCCATTTAAAATGCCAAAGCAAATTCTTCTTTTACAAATAATTGACTACATAGCATCTTGCGTTCCTCAATGTCCAGTCAAGCTAATAATTCTATTCTCAATCTCCCTTTGTAGATACTTTTGCTGTACTGGAACAAAAAATGGAGAATAAAAAAGCTTTGGTAAATTTTCATTTGCACTATGTAATGTAGTTCAGTTCCTTCTACACATTCTATCAAGTTCCCGGCAAAAGTCTTACACATACCTTTTGTAAACTGAATAAGCTTTAGAATTCCTTCTCAGCTGAATAAAAAAAGCAATATCTGTAGTTCATTTCAAACAAAATACGAATCTGTGCACTGCGTTCTCGACCGTTTCTATTTCAGGACTGCCTGCTCGAAGTAAAATATAATTTTATACTAGCTCTTCTTGTTTAATTTTTAATTACTTTTAAATCATAAGACATTTCGAAGGTGACACAATCTAAAGTGAGTTAATATTATACACAAATGTCATTGAATTAACTAAAGGCAGATACTACACTGATAAAAAGGTTTTCTTGGAGCAAATAGATTCCTCTTAAATGAAGAGAAAAGCTGATTTAAATAGTGCCAATTCGATTTCGTTTTCATTGAAAACTTTTGTAGGTTATTAAATATTCTTGTATGAAAATTAATTTAGTTTTGAAGGAACATATCGAAGTATTCAACTGATACTCATTATGAGGACGAAGTAGTTTTAATAAGAGCAATTTTAATTCAAAATGATATCGTTTTAAATAAAAACATTTTGTTTAAAACTAAGCGACTCTATTTTCATTATTTTTAAAAATAAAATTTAAAATATATTCATTTTCTTTAAATGCATATTTTATTTGAATTTAACCTTATCATTTTGTAAAATAATTAGGATTTTAAATTAAGTAAATATTGATAGGTTGAAATAAAGAGGAAATAAATAAATAAAATAAATATATCATCTTGCCATTTACCTATTCTGGGTGTGGCACTCTGCTCAAAACAGATCCTGGTAGTGCAGTTACAGACACAGGGGTAATTTTATGTTGTGCAGATTTTCGAAATTTAATTCCGAAAATTTGTCGGCCGTGAGATTCGAACCGAAGATCTTATGATCTACAGTCCGATGCGTTACCACGAAGCTATTTATTTATGCAGTCAAGAAAATTATTGTTTATTAATAAATGGTTTATTTTTCACTGCCATTTACATTTTTTCATGGCAAAGAAAATAACTCCCAACAATTAATCAAATAATATGGTCGTTAATACAAATATAAAATAAAAATTTTAAATTCAGGAGCTCATGACTGAAACATTCTGTCTTTGATGTTAAATTTAAAATAGTGTCACAAATAGTAACACCTGTACAGTAATGAATATAGCCGTATAAGTTCGTATACGAAACAGGAGGTAATACTCCCAATTGCAGACATTCTTAAAGGTTGGAAAAAGGCAACAAATGAATGATGTAGAGAGAAGAAGTGCGAACTCGACAAATGAAAATAAATGCAGTCTTGTCTGGTCGTTGTCAGTAGTCTATGATTGATTCAGCGCCCGCCGGGAGAGCGCCTCGACGCCGTGTACCGTGCGGTACTCAGCGCCGCGTTCCCGTATTCGAGTTTCCAAGTCGGTACTCACTCACCTGCTTCTGCACACAAAACGACGCCGCGGACTTATCCGCTGCGCTCATATCCATTTGCGACCAAACAAATCTGCTCAATCACTATTCACATCTGGTAAATGAGTTTTATCAAGAGTTTTGCAGTTATCTGTTTTCATTTATGGAATGAGTGTTTTAAGGAAATTGAGCTATTACCGCTGACACCACCTCAAATTATATATCCCGCAATAATTATTTGAACAATATCATGGGAAACATAAGCTGTATTCTTTTTAGAAAAATAAACTCATATTAGTTCGCAACTGACTTTAAATAAAGTGAGATGAGGCGGTTATAAAAAAAACCGATATTTATTCCATTTTAACATTTCATTCTATACTATATGGATAAAATTTACTGGCTCCTTGCGATTTTTCTTATTTCCGAATGAAAATCAGTGCTGAAAGTCCGCCGTTTTCAAAAGCAAATATGTAGCAGATCTTAAAGGTAATTTCAAATAATAATCCAGGAACAATTTTCCGTAAAATTAATAATAAAATTTAATAAAAAAAACCTCGTATTGCCTTGTGTCATTTTAATTCATCACGTAGACATACATCAAACATCACAAAAATAGACGAAACCTATAAATTTAACGTTTTTTCTTCACCTGCATGGCTCAGATTATCTTGAGTTTGTATTTCGGGCGATACAGCATCGGGGGGATATGCGTACACTCAAAACAACAATTTTCTAATTTATCTGAGGTTTTTTATTAGTTCATTGCATTTTTCTTTAACCGTTCCTTAATATCTTCCCTATCTTCAGCATAAATAGGGAGATATTAAGTGTGGGCATCCTGTGGAGTTCTATGTAAATGCAGTTCTGTTTTCCTGGACGGGATATGCATTCCGACTGGGAGTTGGGACATTGCTAGTTGCTATGGTAATATTGTCTAAAATAAACGCCAGTTTAATTATACAAGCTGGGAATAATTTTCCAATACAAACAGAGAATTAATTGTATTGAAAATATTTCTGTAATTTTACAAATGCCATTCGTAATCGGATTGAGCCGAACTTGCATTTAATGTGAAATATATATTTGTGCGAATGGCGCGTAGAATTTATTCATTTACTATATCAACAGTATTCATAGATTCCATTTCATATTATAATTCAAGCCGCTGTTTATAACGAAAATATTTGGAATATGTATCTCGCGTTATAATTAATAAACGTAAACATTTATGAGTGTGTATGTCATAATTATAATAAATTATTGCGGTCCAAAGAGGAAATAATTAAATGTCTATCTAAATTAATGCGAAATATTGGATTATGTATTTTAAAATGGCGCACGCTACGCGCATAAGTATAATCTAACAAATTTAATTTATTTAATCTGTATTTAAATTATATATTGCATATTGAATTAAATTTTTTATATATAAATTATTTAGTTGATTAATTTAAATTATTAATGAACATTCTAAAAAAAACTATTTTAATAAATTATTTACTACTTGAATAATCCTAGCTCAATTATAAAATTTTAATCAGCCTTTTATAATAAAATATAGGTTAAATAATATTTTTTGTAACATACTATTTACATATTTACGTTTAAGCATGTGTAACACATGCTTATTTTTTTGATAAATTATTTGAGATGACATATTTACATCACATATATCTCTTCGATACCTTTCATTCCACAAACATATTTGAAGTGCGATTAGTCAAACAAAAAATTAAAACGACGAAAAAAGGACCTAAAAAGCAAAAAATAAAATAAACCTTTTTAGTCCTAAACACTAATATTTATAAAACATTTTTAAAGTAGCTATTCCACTATTTTCCCAGTAGAACTTTTACAATTAGTATGCCCTTCAGATTAGTCGAGAGGTTAATGTTTTAATATAGGTCTAATAACTAAGTATAGACATATAAATATTTGCTTCGATGGCTTGAGAAAATAAAGTAAAATGCATTAACACAGCGATAAAATTTTAAGTACTCGTACATTACATTAATTTTACGCATTAATGTTCTTGTTCTTACTTTGCAGACTTTTATACGTATACTTGTTTAGAGAGTAAAAAACAAAATATACCTAACATAAATTTACTTATATCGTAAAATTGTTTTACTTGATTTTATAGATATATTTTTACTCACAACGACAAAATCATATTAATTTTTAACTTCTAAATATAAATATAATTTTATAGAAGATACTTATTCATTTACCTCATAAAGTTAGTCATGTCCCCTTGTATTAACCTATAAAATATTACGCTGATATTAAATTATTACCAATTATATGTATGGAAATAAATCTTATAGGTAATTAGTTCTGTAGAACCCGCTGTAATATATGTAAATTATTTCATTAGCCGTGTGAAGATTTCATTTGACTATAGTTATTATATGATGAATATATTTTTAATTTATTTAAAACCAGTTATAAATTATTGATACAGTGAAAAATATTCCTTAATTATTTTAATCTCTAATACCTGTATTATAGTCATTGCATTTATATTGAATCTAATGGATAGTAATAATATGTTCCTAGAAATTATATGATGTATAGCGTCCTTGTTTATTTTTATACCTAATGGGGCCCTCCACTAAAGTAACAAATTAGTAATTTAGTCACTTATATTAAAATTATGTTTGAAACTTTGTGACAGGGACGATCAAAATTTAAAGAAGTTCAAGTTACTATCAAACTAAAGGCACAAATTACAATCTAACTTTTTTCAAATATTCTGTCTTTGATTAACAGTTGCTTCTTTTCTCATTGTAATGTCAGATTTTTAATAGCAAATTTTGGGGTTATTGAAGTGTATTTCTGTATTTACTATTACTTACTTTAATTAGAATTGGTAAGAAAATATGGCTACATATCGAAGTGATAAATCTACAGCACCATACCTAAATCCAGCCAAGGGCAAACAAAAGTCATAAACTGAATTTGAAGAAACACCTGTAATCTACTATTCTTAAAATGCATCACTCCAAATATATAAACGAGAATTCCAGAGCAAATATTAAAACGCTGTCACTAGTCTCCACCTAGTGAAGTTGGGTGTACCCCACGGAATTGTTATTGGGCCAATTCTATATCTTCTATATACAGCTGATCTTCCAAACCTGGACCAACCAAAATTGGCTTCTCGATTTCTACAAAAGAATCTGGATCTAATTCAATGTTGGCTTAAACTTGGCGTACTAGAATCAACAGAAGTAAATCCACTCATATCACCTTTATCACCAGAAGAGACACATGCGCCCCAATATATCTAAATAATTGCCTGCTACCTTTAGTTGATGACGTCAAATATCTAGGATTGCACCTGGACAGGCAAATAGACTTGGAGTAAACTCATTTGGCTCATTGGTAGAAAATCCATTCCACCGACAACAAATTCCTGCTATATAAAACAATAATCAAGCCAGGCTGTCATTAATCTTTACTCGTGCACAAACTTAGTCCACTTTTTTCTGTCCTTTGCGCACTGCTTCGTTTCTTGTAGTGACGTTCCCTTTTCCCTAAGTATCTTCTCTATTGTGGTATCCCATTCTTCTTTTGGCCTTCCTCTGTCTCTTCTTATAATTGTTTTAGCTGTCCAGATCTTTTTCATTAGTATTTTATCGTCTAATCTTATCAGGTGTCCCCACCAGTTCAGTTGTCTTTGTTCGATAAACTCTGATATGGCTTTACTTCCTATTTCTTCTCTTATGTCTTGGTTTCTTATTCCATCTAGTCTGTTAACTCCTATCACTCTTCTTAAATATTTCATATCCATCGCTTGTATTTTACTCTTCATTCTAGTCGTTAAAACCCAGGATTCACAACATTGCTCTGTAAATTGTGTTAAATATCGTCATTTTAGATTTTCTACTAATTTCATTTTTACCTATGAAACTATTTTTTATGATATGGAAATTATCGGAAGATATAAATCAAAAATCCTTTTCATGATCGTCAGTTATCCATGGTTCGTCCCCAACTGGATTATTCTGCAAAACCTTCAAATATCCTAAAGAAGAATTCACCAGACTGAGTACAAAATACACTCCCACGTCTTTTCATCTTGTAAAATTCCAAGCCTAAGAACTTGAAGAAGTTAAAATTGTATAATTCTGCTCAAAAATTCATTATTCATTAAAGAAATAATATTCAATAGTTTGGCAGAAATTTTATAAATTTAAAATGAATATGTTTATGTCTCAAATTGTTTTAATCGCAAACCTGCATGTGTATTTGTCCACTCATAGCTATTTTAAAACTTAATCCTATTTACTGTTAAATGGGATAGTTTGAAAAAAGAAAAACATTGTTTTTATCTGGAAAGTAACAGAGCACCCCTAATTGAAATGAATTCTAATACAAACAAATGAACAATAGAAGCAATGGCTAGACAAGATGTTGGAGTAAGTAGTTTGAGAAAATTAGAGGTGGCACGATGAGTAGACGGCAGCACAAAGAAGACACTAAAGACAAGACGGCATCACGTTCCCCTGACCGCGCGTCGCGCACCACGTCAGTTCGGCGGACGGCGACGCTGGGCGAAGTCAGCATGACTCCAATTAGCTAATGGACCAGCAAATTGTTAGTATTGTCGCGCTGCAATCACGACCACTTGTACACCGCCTCCACCGCTGCCACACATTATCGAACCGCGGAAATTCTCGACGAATCTACAAGTTACAGCGTCGGAAATTGACTGGGCTGCAGTTCTGTGATGGTTCGCACCACTCAGCTAGATTAATGTGTTGTCGGTGACGCTGTTGTCCGACATGTACATACGTCGTGTCGCGGACTCCTATGTATCATGCACAATACACATGGTTTACCATTTCTATACGGACGAGTATTCCCTTCTAACTTCAAACACAAGTTGCTGCATCTAAAAATAATACAAATCAATCTTATTTGTGTCTGCGGAACTAATTACTTGAATGCAACTATAAAAAATTTAAAATAATATACTATAACTATACAACTAAGAATAGAAATGTAGTATATTATGTAGTATATTACTAAGAGTTGAAACAGGACAAAAACTACGTGCGATATATACTATTTTTCTTCTTCATTCCAAAGTAAACTTGAGATATATAAAATACAAGTATGCCATTTTTTATCTGCCATTTTAAGCAATAAATATGACAGAACCAAGCAATATCCTTGTACGTGCTTCCACCTGTGGTATATTAAAAAACTAACATATAATTGTATTAGTAACAAAATGATTAACATCTATACCATATATCGTATATGTAGTAACAAAACATTAATATTATAATACGATGAAGAAAAAATATTTTTTCACTATCCCAATATTTATAACGGTTACTATGTATTTGAATAGTATATTCTACAACAAGTAATGGAATGGCACATATTCCACGCGAGCAAAAAGTTTGTAGCCCGAGCCAAAGGCGAGGGCTACGTTTTGCGAGCGTGGGATAGGCCATTCCGTTACACGTTGTAGACTATACTTTCTATAAAAAGGTTTTGGAAATTATACAAAAATACAAATATAAAACTGTTGAAAACGTCAAACTCAAATAAATCAAATTAAAACAAACAGACGTAACCATAGTAACTGAATCAAGATACTTCATATGTCGCGCTAATAAGCGGTTCTGATTCGTCGAAAATATTCCATACGCCGCGTATGGAATGTTAGTGATTCCATAACAGTTTTTAGTAGTGGAATGCCCAGTTTCCAAAACAGTGTTATTGAAAAATATTAATATATTTAAATATTATTAGAATTCTGATATAATTTATGCTATTTCCCCTTGATTTGTTTTGGTCATTTTCACAAAAAAATGTCATAAATCTCCCGTTAAAAAAGTTAAGTTAAATAAAAATAACCTCCAATGCAGTCAAACATAAAAAATTGTATGTAACACGTATATAATAGGATTTTATAAACGAGACACACACATAATAGGGCAGTTTCAATTAACAAGCAAAAAATTAATTAGTTAAAAATTAAGGAAAAAATTGTTAAGAATATAAGACTTTTAAGACAATTAGATTTGAAATAATAGTTTGATTGATTGATTAATAAATTAGATTAAAATTAAATTATATTGCCGCCCGATGTGCCTTGGGGTCCTAAATAATTGGTTAAAATTATTTAAGACATTTTAAAGCTTCTGCTAGCAAATTTCTGTATATATACACGCTACTAGTACTAGTATATTCCACTAAGTGGAATAACACATTCTTCCAGTAATCTACTTCCTCCAACCATTCCTATCCTGACACATCACAAGAAGGTACGTCTATCCCTCGCACTCGCATGAAACCATCAACCATACTTACCTATTTAATCCTTGGAATCCCATACAATCACTTACCTTTCCAAACCACTTCAACTGAATCACTCACTTCTCTATCAACATTATTCCCAATCATACACTCATCGTACACCACCGTATTCCAGAAGCGATAGCGTCTTGTATACCCACACACTCCTTTCAAATATCTCATTTCCACATCAATTATACGTCTAAAAATATTGCCTCAGTAGTATTTTAGTAAGATATGTAACAGTACGTAACAACTCTTTAAAAGTAAATAACACATTGAAAAATATTTTACGTTTGTTAGTTGTGTAGTCAAAATATCAAATTCTGATTGCCTGTCATGTGAAAACGTTTCACTTTATTTCATCTTTTCGACATGTGAATCAAGAGATGAAAATGAAATAAAAACGTAATGATATAAGCGCTTTGATTTGAAGTGACAAGCACAGGCTCTTTGAATATAAAAAGATGCGTTAAATATCTGATCAAAAGTAAACCTTTGATATCGCAATGTTCGTTCTACGAATTTGATTATACAAATAAACTGTTATTTCAAAGGGCCAGCTCACTGCTTCATAAATGTACCATTTCACAGACACATATTGAAATATACATAGATATAAACACTTTACAATGGATAATAGTTTTTTTTGCTTCTTGGGCACACGATAAAGGGATCATAATAATTCGTCATGTGTCGAAGTTTTACAAAAATAGAAAAAATATTCGTTTAATGGGAGTAAGTGAAAGAAAATATATTGAAACCATTTTCAAATTTGGTATTATTTAGAATTTGAATGTGCAAGTTTCGAACTAATTAGATTTTAGTAACAATACCTTAAGCGGAAGTAATAGTTTACTTCAAAACCTGTAAGGTTTTTCAAACATATCTCGGTAAATAAATAAATTATGACCGATATCTGTGGCGTAGTAGCTATGTCACTAGTCTAGTACAGCAGAGGTCATGGGTGCGATTCCCACTAAAAAGCATAGCCGTTTGTGTTATTCACATAAATTCACAATCACCCATTCCTTAAACGGAATATGACTAAGTATTAGTCCGCTTACCACCTTTATAAAAAAAATTGAAGTATGTTAATTTAATAGATGTTTGTCCATCCTAGGAATATAACCCATGTGGTTAAAATTCCATACATACATGTTAAATTTTATTATATTAAAAAAAATTGAGAATTACATTATCTATAATTTTTGACTGCCGTATTTTGTACCATTTAAAGGATGCTTAGTCCCTTTAATTGTATAATTTTGAAAACCGAAGTTCCAATTGCGAAGTGCGTCAGTGTGCCCAATTGTGATGTGAATTTATTATGAATCAGGGATTTAAAAAGTCTACGCAAAGAAATATGGCAAAATCAATGGACAAAGCATCATAATATATTCAAGTTTACAAGTCAGAATGATCAGATGTGGAGGCGGAGGTATTCGAAGCACACTTCACATCGAGCGCACGCGCACCCGCTGCGTGACAAACACCGGAAGACACGAACTTCCTTCCGCGCAACGCGAGCATTTTACGTTGCGTCCCGCGGTATATTAAGAGGCCCCGGCACATCCCAGTTTCGAACTTTATATGAATCTGTTATGTTAAGAGATAATTATCATATACACGGCACAACAAAGACGCGCGAACATAAAGCGCTGCAAAGACAATTCCTGAATCGTTTGTGGTCAACGCCGAGCGACTGATAAGTAACTGGGGAAGATGAAACGCTGCTGCCGAGGCTGTTGGTGTTGCTGGTGCCGTTGCTGCTGCCGTGGCTGTTGCCCTTGATGCGGCCGGTGCATAAAGAGCGTTTCTTAATCAAGGTGTTTTGTGTGTTCGTGAACGGGGTTAACTTTGATATTTGGGTTCATCTTGATGTTGTGGTTCAACTTTGATGTCTCTTACTACTTTGTATTGGCACACGTTCTCGAACAAATGTTACAACACATCATAGATACAGGAAAACACAAAGCAAAAAAAATGTTCCTAGCTTGCTACCTCGGAGGAAAATCCATCGCTACCCACCATTTTTTTACCTCAAAATATATTTGAAAGGTACATATTATTTGGGTAGTGTTTTCCAGGGATGGACGTATTGACCGAGAGATTGAAAGGCGGGTGTCTGCAGGATACAAGGTATTGGGTGCTCTGGGTACATTTGCTCGAAACGTGATTGTATCTAGAGATGCTCGATTGAGTGTTTATAATGATGTGTTAGTATCTACATTAATGTATAGTTCTGAATGTTGAGTGTGGATGAAGAAGCATGAACGACGTACAATTGCTGTGGAAATGTTTTAGAGGAGTGTGTGGTTATAGTATTCAAAATACAGTAGAGCATCAATAATCAGGACGACCTATAATCTGTAATCGATTATTTATATTTAGTTTAGACTTACTGTAGAATACAGCTTTTTTTTCTAAATAAAACGTAAAATTTTATTAATAACATCACAGTGATTTATGGCCGATTGCAGCTAATATTTTGCGTTGAAAACACCCAGTATTTTATTAGTTCATTTACTAAATTCAAACACGTCTAGAATCCGGATGGAGTCCGGTCCCAATTAATTTGGATAACTGACATTCTACTGTACTTTGGCGTATGATAAGTATGAGATTGAGAAGAATGTTTTTAAAAAAGAGGAGTGAATCAGGTGAAGTACTTTGACCATATCGAAAGGTTGGTAAATCTATTATATGCGGGTGAGATTGAGGGTGAACGATTGTGTGGGCGTCCGAGAAATAAGAGGTTGGGTATGATTGATGGTTTGTTGCGTGAACGAATGATTTGGAGTGTGAAGAATAGACGAGCATGTATAAATGTGGACGAGACGAAAGTGGTGTGTCATGATAGGAATGTATGGAAGAGATTGAATATTGGCTGACCAAGTTTCGGGGTTCATACTACCTCACTGAATGGGATATAGCGTTATGTTAATTAGAATATTTTAACCTAGAGGTATGTACAAAGCGCAATTAAAGATATTTAATAAATTTTTTATACAGAATTTAAAATTTAATTATAATTCCTAAATTTACCTAAATAATTATTTGTGTTATATTTTTTTAACTACACCAGTAATTCTTCTATATTTCTTTTTGGATATTCTTCCAAAATATATGAATGTTTAAAATGAGAATGTAGGTGAACAAAATGAGTGAATAATCGATTATTAGTTTTATAATCGTAAATTCACAAGGTTGTTTCTCTAATTGTATGCTTGCTCATGTTCAACATGTACACAGTTTTTCGGTACAAATGTTATTTAAGTTTTTCTAGAGGAAAAAATTTAGTACGTGCATGACTAAACATAAATTCGCTTTTTATTTTGAATATAATTGAATTATCAACCGAGTACGTGTGTAAGAAAGTAAAAGGTGCTGTTTTTTTAATGATATTTCAAAATACAAAAAATGGGACACAATTAGCTTTATCAGGATGAAGTTATACAATCATATCACGCATAAATAAATTATAATTTCCTCACATCCTTCATAGTTCCACTCGACAAAAAACCTAACAAACACATTAATTTCCCAAACTACTTAAAAAATTCGTCACACTTAACACCAAAGCCAGCCTCCTTCCAATTCAAACCTCCCGAACCTAGGACAAAAACCCCATTATTTGTATGTGATAGTCGAGCGGATGTAAGACGACGCAGCACTGGGACCTTATAGCGCGGTGCGAACACAATGCTGTCGTTACGCCTCTGAGTGGCGGAGGCCAGCAAGGACCTGGAGTCGAACCGCAGCCTGTCAGAATGTTATGTATGGGTGCGAGTTAGTGTCCGTGCATCTGCGGTTACCTGGAGCAGAGTTGAGAGCTGCAGGAAGGTTGCTTGTAATACATGAGCGTCCCATAAGGGAATCTTTCGATTGATTTTAATTTTTCATTATACACTCCAATATGTGGCAAGAATGCAAATAGAATGAATGGCGTTGACAGATTCACAGTGTACCAACTTTCAAGTCACAATTTAAGTGCATTATTGATGCTCCTAATACTTATTATTAATTGGGTTATTTCTTTTACTGTTCTAATTGCATAATTAACAATTTCAATTACGTGTTTTGTTGTTGGAGTGAATCAATATCCGTTACTTTTCCTTTAAATCATTGTATTAGGTTTCTCCATATCTTCTTGTCTTTTGTTTTACTTCGCTAATTTATTACTTTCTTATACAAAGTATAAGGAAGTATTGGAATAACGAACAAAATCGCTGACGAGATTTTTGCGGAAATTTTATTTGCTTCTTCTTATAAAACTGAAATATATGTTTAATAAACTAATTTTATTTGCTATGGGAACAAACAAATAACAGAAACCGTAATTATTAATCATTCAATACAGATTCACATACCGATAGAAAAAATTTGAAGCTCACGGAATATCCCCACTTAAAATTGTAATATTTTTTTATTACATTTCTTTATAATATAAGCGCTAAGAAACCCATTGTAGCAGAGCGCATCGTCAGATCTCTAATATTTTTCGAGATACGTCGATTTTTTGTATTTTTCGAAGTGCAACTTTAAGGGCCTGTAATTCAAAAACTACACGAGTTACCTAAAAATTATCTTCCGTTTAGCGTTTCTGGTGCCTTATATAACAAATTAGCAAATTTTTTAAATTTTGAATTTTTTTTGTATTTTTGTTCAAAATTTCGATCGGCGATAACTCGACAAATATTAAAGATACAGATTTGCAGTGTTCACCAATCGATTCAGCTCGTCGAATTACATACGTATGCAAAGTTTCATAAAAATCGCTTGACGGGATGGAGAGTTAGAGCAAAAAGCCTGAAAATCGCGTTTTTTGTCCTGAAAGTCAAGGGGTACCCCTTGACGTTTGGCCTGGATTTTGCTGTTTTTAGACTTTTTGCTCTAACATTTCAACCGGTTGTCCGAATTTTCTGAAATTTTCAGGGTTTATGTATTTCGTCGAGCTGAATCGATTGGTGAACACTGCAAGTCTGTATCTTTCATATTTGTCGAGATATCTCCAATCGAAATTTTGAAAAAAAATTCAAAAAAATTTCAAAATTTTCAAAATTTACTTATTTATTATAAATGGCACGAGAAATACAAAACTGGAGATATTTTTCGATATCTTGTATAGTTTTCGAGTTACAGCCCCTCAAAGTTGCTCTTCGGAAAATATAAAAAATTGTCATATCTCGAAAAATATTAGAGATGTGACGATGCGCTCTGCTGCAATAGGTTTCCTGGCGCGAATATTATAAAGAAATGAAATAAAAAAATTTTACAATTTTAAGTCATATTTGGGGAAATTTCCGTATTTTGAAAAATATTACAAATCGCCATACTTTGATAAATATAAGACATACTACGATGCGTACTTCAGCAAATAGTTTATTTATGTTTAAATTATACATAAATAATACATTTCAAGTTAAGTTAAATCAGTAGGTCGATAAGTGGGCTAAATTTCAAATTTATAATAACAGATTTAATTTCTAAATTTTCTAAAAAGGCATCTACACTCTACTACACCCTCTTATTATATTATTCCTGATAATTTCATTGAAATTGATAATAACTCCAATTCAAGATATGTAGATTATTCGTCATTTTGTTGACTTCAAGAGTAAAATACCTATTTCGTAAATCATACACGCTCACTTTTAATAATGCAAACACACAACAGTAACAAACATTAAAATCGACTGTTCACAAGTGAGAAATAGCGTCATCATCCTGAAATTCCCTCTGTCATTCACCACTCCATATCCACACAATCTCATCGAGATTTAAATCAAAATCTCAATCAATTCGATTCGATTTATCTCGGTGTTCCGATCGAACAATTCGGCGACGACGCCTCTGATCCCGTCAGCGGCAGCATGGATGCTTGCATGCAGCGAGCAGGTGCTGAGGGGCAGACGAGAGCCTCCGCTGAGATCTCGGAGATGCTGCGTGCGTGTGGCGAGCGGTGCGAGCGGGGAAACGTGCGAGCGACAGTGGTCAGCTCAGGATGAACAGCCCGAACAGCCGCCGTCTCCCGCGACCTAAGATTATCAACAAGACGGGTTCCGGGCTTCTATGCGTTTATATGGGATCGGTCTGACGAACGGTTGGGAAATTGTAATGAGGAATTTAAAAGAAGTTTACAAGAAATTGTTCAATAAAATATCATTGGTAGATTATTATAAATAATTGAGATTTAAATGTAGGGTAATAACTTCGCAGCCAACAAATTCTCATACAATAATTATTCATCCCTGTGGCTCTCTATCCAAGGTGGTCTTTGCTGGGCAACAAATATCTAAAATGAACTTGATATTAAACATTTAACGTTAACAAGTTGATTCTACATTTCAAATTTTGTAAACGCATATGTAAGTAATTAATTTAAATTTAAATATTTAATATAGAATTTTTTATTTCTATATAATCAGGGATACTCCCATACACTGAGCTTTACAGTGTTTTTTAGTACAAATTTTATATATTTTAAGAATTACAACATATTTTGGACCGATTTGTAATCATCTTTTAGACCTTTTGTCTTCCTTTTTGTTTATTATGTTAAAATTGTAAAAATGAATTTGGGTAATATGACATATTTTGATGCAGATTTCTTTAGTCTAAATTTTCAGACATTCTAATTATCAAATTTTGTCAAAATGTGTTTGGATAATATGATTCTATTTGTAGGTCTAGGGCACAGAGTAAACCATAATCTGCAAATTAAAAATTCAATTGATCTTATTAGAATACGTTAACTAGTGGTAGAAAGCTAAACTAACCATAAGGTACATAAATTTCATTGTATTTTGAAATTAATTGTTAGTTTCTTAAATAAATAACAATAGCAGATATTTTAAGAGTATTCCAATGTAAATATAATATTTGTTTAAGCCGTATTATTTAAATAAGATATAAAAATAAAAGGTTCATTGTATTTGTAGATTGTAGGTTAAGATTGAATTTTCTCCAAAAAAACCTATAAAAAACAGGAAAATTTGTAGTGTGTAAGGCAACAGATCTGCTTCCAATAAAAGCAAACTACCAATTCTAATGCAAGCATTCGCCATCATAAGTTATCATACAAAATGAATTTGACATGTAACTTTTGTAAATTGTGATCTCCAGGGTAACACATCCAAACTTTAATAAAATAAAATACAATTTTAAACATCTATTTATTTCTTAATATCATATAAGATAATTAGTATTGGAGTCCTTTTTTTAGAAAATAGTGGGACTATTATAAATGAGTGACAAATTAAACTACAGATTATATAATAACAATTTATTTAGTTATTATTAAAAAATATAATTCAGCAAAATAAATTGTAATAATTTTTCATGATTACAGCAATAATTTAACGTGCTTATGCGCAATTTCAGAATAATAGTGTAAAAGTATGCACCTGAAATTATCACATTACGTGTTAACGATGAAACAATGATTACAGTATGAAATTTTCAACAGGAATAAATTTTAATTACGTACAGTTTTCTCATTTATTCTCACTCTGTGTGCATTTATCTTAATAATAATAACTAACAAGTGTGTAGTTTAGGGCTATTCCAAGAGCTCTTTAAAAGAAGTTGTATGCATAGCACAAATATCGCTTAAAGACATAATTACTTCTCCTGCAATAAACTTAAATTATAAACGATAATAATAAACATGCGTAGACATAAACAAGCACAAAACAAAGCTTCTAATAATGAATCCGGCACTGATTAAACTGCTCGTCAACCGCAATCGCGCTTTTATTAATATCACATAAATTACTTGAAACTAAATTAAAACGCAAGAAATCCGCGCTACCTCTACACTTCTTATTGCGATTTGCGCTTCAAACAACTGAAAAACACTGAGCATAGCTGCCTCACTGATCTGTGTATATTACTGGATAGCCAATAGCATTTGGAAAGCTAGCTTTAAAGTGGCACACCACTGGGATCTGACATGTAGCGATATGCCATCTAGCGGATTATTTTCGAACACAAATTATGGTGAAGATTCGGTTAGGAATACATTAGGTCAAATGGAAATAACTATTATTGAGATAAAAAATGACCGAAATTGTAGTTAAACACAGCGAAAAATAAATATTAAATAAAGTGTATTGTGCAGTAAAAGGATGTAATAATATGTCCCGTAAAAATCTGGACGTTACATTCCATTATTTTCCGAAGCTGGGCAAACGTTTTATTTATAAAGTAAACCAACTTGGAGTGCGAAAAAACCTTGAAAAACTAACAAAAGTAAACAACATGAATGCGTTTACAATAAATAATATGCTCTGTATATTTGTACCAGATGGTTATGAACATCTAAGTAAGTAAAATTTTAGTTTATAATACGAATTTGCTACGAAATATTTTCACTTTGTATTTAACTAAGTTCATAACTTAAATTAAATCTGTATTCAAAGTTAATGTTCCTTATATTTGTTCATTTTTAGTTATTTGTGTATTTAGTTGATTTAAATCAAGAAACGTACATAAATAAATTAATTTTTAGTATATGTTTTTCTTACCGTTGAAAGTTTTGATTTTTTTCTCATTGTCATTTATTGATAATTTTCGACGCATCTGTCAATTACTAATGAATGCAAAAAAATAAAATTATTTCTAGGGTGTACTGCCATTAGCCCTAAATCACTTTATTTCCCTAGAGAATACCTGTCATATTTATTTCCGTCGATAATTCAGGAAGCACATGAAGTAATGATTTAAGTTGTGTATAAATATTTATAATAAACTAACAAATCTGTCTTATGTTTTTGCCTCATTTATACCATTTCCAACGAACAAACGAACGAACGATCAAACTTAGCAGTGAGCCACCATATTGGTTTGCCCAAAATCCTGCAATATGGCAACGTCCATAAAGGTGGCACTCTCTTCCCTGTACTGCCTATCCAGTAATATAAACAGATCAGTGGTGTGCATTCGCCTGCACCTAGCGGGCAAACTTGATAATAAAGTGTTCATGTGTGTTTTGCACCACCACCGTGTATTATTCTTTTTGCGGCGGTCGTTTGCACTGTTGCAAGTTCACGGCAACAGCCGTCCAGTACGTGTGCAGATTGTTTATTGGCCATCAGATTTGTATACTTAATAACAGAGCTGCGTTGATCCGGTACGGCACGTTGCATGCGTTAACAACGGCCGGGAACTGCACTCCCGCTTTTTTGCGCCGAAGTAAGATAAATCAGGTAGCATGCGGCAATGGCAACGGTGCTTGAGAACATGCAGCGAGTCGCCACGAACTTTTTTAATTCAGATTTTTTAAAAAACGAATAAATTATATTCATTAAGTTTTCATGGGAAATTTTATGAAATTCATAAATATATGAATAGAGGTGTTGTTGCACAGCTAACATGAATACATAAACTTTATATTTTAGTTTGACATTAGTCTGGAAATAAATCTTTCCAGCACCTATAATAACTTATTTATGGGCAGATTCAAGAGCTGTTTTAAACACAGATTTTACAATATGCTACTGAAAATACCTGGGTTCTCAACTCTTCTATAAATCTTAATTTAAATATTCAATAATTAGACACATGTCTGACATATACCGGGTGTCTGCTTTTTATTATAGGATATAGGAAATTCACTGTTAGAATTTTCATTAGGCGATAGTTTGTTCCCCATAAATTATAGAACAAATGTGTAAATACAAAAACTGCACAAAATTATTTCTCAGTAATTATGGACACATTATTAAAGACGTGCATTTTCAGCAGTTTCCTGTAAAAAGTTGCCCTTTTATTTGACATTATTCAAACTGTCATAAAAATGTAATAATTTTTTTGCCGGAAGGATTATTAAAAAATAATCAATGAAAATAAAAGGCAACAAAAACGGCCATGAAGAATTTTTTAATAGTGTACGAATGAGAAAATTTTTTGTATGACAAAATTTCTTGTAGAACCATCATTTATAACCTACAAATCCACTTAAAACAATTAGATTCAAGTTTTTTTGAAAAACTACGAGGTTCCTAGAGAAAGACAACCACAAAACCTGATTGATTCCTTCTTTGTCTTAGCCATTTGAAGGTACAAGAGACATGAATTGAAGTTAAATTCTTGGACAAAAACATCTCCAAGAAATTACGCCAACGAAATCCATACTTTGAATTGAATAGTTTGCATCGGCAATTTTTGTAGCACATCAACATCCGACTAATATCCGAAAACTCAAAAAATGTTTTTCAATAAATCGATTTCCTGAAGTCTGATAACCTGTAATCGAAAGCAAATATTTTGGGGAGATATTGGGAGTGTGAGATTGCCCAAGTGTTCAAAAGACGATATCAATCTGGAGAATGATGTCACATGTAACACACTACTGACACATTTTTAAAACCAATACTTATAAATGTACTAGTGTACTAAAATTAAATGTTTAGTATGTTATATGAAATAAAAAAATTAAACCATAAAAATATCAATATAAAAAGTTTAATTACCAAAGTGCGTAGTGTACAGTTGGTTTTGTACTACCCCTGATCACAAAATTTTGTGATTAGGGGTAATACACAGGTTCGCATGATGTCGTACTACTGAAGTTTAGTACTATTCTTCACCGTCACTCTTTAATTCGAACAGTCAGCATCTTAAATAATAATAATAATATATCATCACGCCTTTTACCCATTATGGGTGTGGCACTCTGCTTACGCAGATCTCGGTAAGTGATATATTTTTACGTATGAAGTGCGGTTACCAGCCGTCAAATCATAGCCCCCAAAGATGTTAGTGGAGGGGGAACCACAGGGGTAAATTTAAATTTGTAACTGTCGGCAGTGGGATTCGAACTGAGGATCTCATGATCCACAGTGCGACACGTTACCACGGAGCTATTTACCCCATGCAACTTATATGTGTTCAAGAACTAATTTAATTTAATTTTAAGGAATTTTTCTAGTGTATTAGTAAATACTAAAAACTGTAGAATGATATTTTGACAGGTAGAGTTATATTTGTTGATTAATTGATATAAATCGTTAGCAACGTGTTAAAAGTTACAATGAAATCACTTTTAACACGTTGCTTTGTTATTTTTAACATTAGTATCAGAAAGTGATACTTTTAACTTGTTTAGCTACCGTTAAAAGGGTCACTTTTAACAACTGTCGTAGATAAGATATTTAATTTACATTTTTTAACTTTTTGACTTTTATAAATTACATTTATTTTTTGTTGAGTGTTAGTGCTTGCTATTATAAAATTTTCTTTACTGAAACTGGGACTGTTTCGTCTACATAGCAAATATAATTTACATCTACTTGAACCAAGTTTAAATTGTACATTTAAAGTCGTAGGTTTTTAGGTAGGTAATACACATTATAGTTACATACCAAGTGCGGGAACGCTTATTTCCCAGATGAATGTTTGAAATAGGAGGGTGTCTTTCGAAATTTTCCGCACGCATTTCCAAAAATACTATGTAATAATTGCATTGTTGATGTTGCAGAGTCAAGGCTTTTATTTGAAAATAGTGGAATTTGTGTTACACCTCTAAGGGTTGAATTTCGCTTTGTTAAGCAATAGAAGTTTGTTATAACGTCGTGTAAACGTAGTGGCCGATGATCACATTCAAGGTATTCCAGGTTGTCGGTCAGAGCCACGCTTACCTTCGGTCAAGTTCGTGGCTATTCGGGCACGCGAACCGCCACGCGAAGAGAAAACTTACGATACAAACCTGTTTCATGTTTTTTTATTATGTTTTGTTTTTTTTTTTTATTTTGTATGGTGCCGGTGTGCGGTGAAATCGCTCTGACCTCGGCCGAGGCTGGCGGCACTCATGGGCGTTCGCACGTAACTCACTGACGGGAGCACGTTACAGATCTGTCACCGGGAGGCGATCGTTCAACCTGTTCACGACCGCGAGACGCGTACTCGCTCCGCGCTTCTCCGTGCCCATTGTTTCTATCTGGACGTGCGTTCAATTAATATGCGTGATGCTAATATTAAATACCTCAACTGTCCCTTTAAACTATAACGAATGGATTACCTCTAGTACTTCATCTTTGTAACGGTTGTTCCAATATTTATCTTTTTGATTAAAAGGGTTCATACGTATTAATAGACCAACAACTTCGAAGATGATATTTGGGTTCCACTATATTGGGAACTACTTTTTGTTGCATATTAAATACTTGTCTTTTGTCTTCTTCGGGAATAAAGTAGATCCACAATCCAATTATGTTCGGTGAATGTGTCTGTGTCTATATTTCGAATGGATTGTTGTCTTAACTGAAACAGCATTTACTGTCCTTTGAAGTAATCCCCGTTGATGGTAATGCACTTCTGAGAACGACTCTACAAGTCCTGGAAACTCCAGGCATAGTAGTCTTTAGTGATGGCCTTCAGCTGGGTCCTAACATTTACATTCGATATTCAAAATGTCCGAAAATATCTTATCCTGGGCAGCAGGGCAGTTGTGTCATTCAATCATCCACCCTACTCCCCAAACTTGCCTCCTCCGGACTTTTTCCTGTTTCCAAAATTGTAGTCAGCCCTGAAGGGTGAGAGACATTTCGGAAATCCGCCGTACTGTTACGAGGTTACAACAAAGTTGAAGACCTTCACTGCGCTAGGAGTTTTCAGGACTTGTACAGCCGTTCCCAGAAGTGCATTACCATCAACAGGGATTATTTTGAAAGACAGTAACTGCTGTTACAAGTAAGGTAACTATCCATTCTAAAAATAGACACATTCACTGAATTTTCTGGACAGAGAAAAAGAATGACTATGTACAGAATTATTTTAACACGTTGACTACAACCTCATAAAAACGTAGTATGAATGAAAATGTATTTCATATCTCCAGGAATTTGTAGGAAGTCTGCTCTTTTAATGGTACATATCCTGAGTAATATGTTATACATTTTCAGCTCCTTTATGTCTCTAGGTCTGAGTAATAGGTTTCAATAATTTTCAAAACATTTAATAATCAAGTTGGTATATCAATAGTTTGACTACAACATGGATTTAACTCCCAGGAAAAATTTAAGTTCCAAAATCACAGTTGGAGTTATTTGATAACAAAACGATTTTGAGCATAACGCAAGGACACCTCTGTTATTCATTCATTCTTTCAAAAGAAAATATTTATTTTACAAATCCTCAGGGATACGTACTGTTTAGTAGTAATACAAGTATTGCTTTATTAATGCACATATTTGCGGAAATATGGTTCGAAAAAAAAAATAGCCGAAACTAAAAAAGCAATCAGAGGCAGTTAAAATGTATTTATATTAATAAAAAGTATTCAAAATAAGATAGATTTTATGAAGTGCATGTTATAAATATTAACGGAAAATTAACACTGTCAACAAATATAGGACGATATAATACCTTAAATATTGTGTACCGTAATCATGCTATGGTCCATCTGATGTTCACATATCAAATGAAAAAGTTATTGACAAATTTCTTTCTTATAAATTACAAAGTACAATTTACTATTATTAGGTATTGATAATTATTTTATTATTAAATATCAGTATAAAATTATTTCGAACCGAAGTTTACAGCGCATCAATCGTATCACATATGCTGGAGATATGTAGCTGCTGACCATTAAAAGTTTAGTACCGTTCTCCAACACTATAGACCTCGTAGATGGCAGCATCTGTTTAAGTATAGCTGACATTGACTCAATTTATGTCTTAAAAACGATTCTAATTTCAATATATATGTTTATAAACTAATAGCTACAATAACTTAACTTTTCTACAATATTAGTTAAAGATTACTGTCCTTAAAATTTTTATTTTATATTTTACGTTAAAATTACAAACATAGGAAGTGTTTAAACTATTTTAGCATTTTACTGCTATACAAATTTAATTAAACAATTTTAGCCAATAATAATTACATTTATTCTTTATAAGTTTAAGTATTATGTACTGCAAGAATAGTTACAAAAAATGTCTATTGTGACCGTAATTTGCAACAATCGCATCGCAATATACAAATTAAAAATTAATAGATATGCATAGGTACATATTTATTTTATTTTGGTTTATAATATTATGTATTGATATGAAATATAGTTCCATAATAAAGTTGCGCTTTTCCAATAGCTAAAATATTGTATTCCACTAAATAAATAATGTATGTTCACATACGCAATTTAATTTTTGATTCAAACATAATTTATTACCTTATTAAAATTAATGTTAAATTGAATATTAGCAGTCAGTGTCCATTTTATTATTATACAATTTAATTTATATGGCACTGGTAAATTTGCCTATGTATCATTTTGTAATCAATAATTCATATCGTGTACTGGGTGTCACTGATTTTTAATAAGCTTAAATACTCACTACACTGAATATATAAAACAATTTTTATCTGTACCCAAAATTTTAGGTGTTTTAGGTCGAAAGATAATACTTTATTTTGATTTCTTCGATGCTTTAATAATATTTGTTTAATAATAAACACCAAATATGTTTTATGTTTGCGCCCATGGGTTCAATATGCATTGTCTAAATTTATTTTATCGACAAACTCATCAATTTATTTAAAGCGGTACCATCAAGTTGACAAGTGCGTGTTTATAACAGTAGCGGATGTTCTGACAACTTCTGTGATGTAAATTACTAATTAGTTATTAATCAGGTAGTCGATAGGACGATGATGAGTCTCAAGATCTGAAATTAACTCATTATTTTTGATCTAGATGTATTGTTTATGATTAGCTTCGTATTAGTTGATCTACCATCATAAATCTGATCTTAAGAAATTTATTTAAGATGAAAACATCTTGTCATACTTTTTAAATTTTCCCACAGCAAAGCACAAAGAACGAGATACAAATGCCCAACGTATAAATAAATAAATTTATTTTATTAGAAATTTAGTATCAATTATTATCTATATCAAAGGATATCTTAACTTCTTAGTTTACTTCTTCTAACTATAAGCAACCAAGAATGCTTTCAAACTGCATTGCAGATAGCTACATTATCGACAGTGCGACTGTGCGACAGTACTTTATTTTAGTTCGCAGTAGTCAGTTGTCTGTTCCGCTCCATATTTGTGAATAGTTTAAGCAGTGTTAAAACGAACAGTACGTGCAGATCAAAAACAATACGTGTGACAGAATCTCAAGTTAATAAATAATACGTATTCACATTTACAAATGTACTGTGCCAACTGTCAGTATAAAGCAATCCAGTACTTCAGTTCGCGGTCACCAGTTGCCACCACCGCTTTATTTTTGTGAACCGGCCAGAGTGTCAAGAAAAACAATGTACAGATCAAAAACCATATCTATGATAGAATAATAAGTTAATATACGTTACACATTTACTACAAATGGAACATGTACTGTACTTCCTGGCTGTATGAATCAACCCAGTACTTTACAGTACAGTACAGTTCGTGGCGGCCATTTGGCAGTGGCTGATTGTCCCGTTTCATTTTTGTGAACCGGCCAAAGTGTCAAAACAAAGTGAATGTGAAAACTATATGTGTGATAGAATATCAAGTAAATAAATAATACATATATACTTTTTACAAATAGTACATGTACTGTGCGTACTGGTTGTATAAATCAGTACAGTACTTTAGTTTGCGGCGGCCAGTTGGAAGTATCTAGCTGTTCCGTTTCATCTTATATATTTATTAACAGTTTGGGTAGAGTAATACAACAAAGTGAATGTGCAAATCAAAAACAATATGTGTGATGGATTCTCAAGTTAATAAATAATACATATTCACATTTAAAAACACCTGCTGATAGTATAAAGCAATTCAGTATTTTATTCGCGGCGTCCAGTAATGGTTTTGATGCTTCGTTTTATTTTTGTGATCCGGCCAAAAGTGTAAAGACAAACAGAATGTGCAGATCAAAAACCATGTGTGATAAAATACCAAGTTACGAAATATTTACATTTACAAATAGTTAATGTACTGTATCTGTTGCCTGTATGAATCAATCTAGTACTTTAGTTTGTGGTGGTCAGTTGACAGCGACTGTTCGTCTTCAAATTTGTGAAGAGCTCAGCCAGTTTGTGCACGGTTAGTGTGTTGTTCGTGCGTCGGGTTAGTGGTTAGGGCTGCGTTTGCTCTAATTTCGCGCTTGCGTCGCGTTCGCTGGTACAACCGAGCCGCCGTGATTTTGTTATTAGCGCCTTTTGATCATCTAGGCAACTGCGCCAACTCAGCCGTCCTAGACACTACGGAAACACAACGACCCACCACTTTAGTTTACTTTATTTTGTTTCTTCCTGCATTCGTTTTCCACTTGACTAGATTTGTTAAGGAAAAGTTTAATAGTTTGTTTAATGTTCTGTATACATACCTAGTTTTTCTTAAATTATTATAGCTGTCAAGTTTACTCGTGAATGCGTATTTTTATTTTGATTGCCATTGGCGCCCACAACAATAACATCCCTCGACTCATCCCATCTTCACTGAGTTTAGCCAAGGTTCAACCCTCAAGATCCGGGTTCGATATAGTAACGGTGGCACGCCGAGTGTACGCGTTCTAAGTTCCAAAACAATATGTGTGATAAAAATATTCTGTTTCTTTAATAGTAGTACAAGTGTACAAGTGTTATGTGTAAAGTAACAGCATGATGACGTGAAATGTGGGATTGGGAACAAATAATCACGGACATTGTAAATCAAGTATAATATTCTTAATGTACGTTTGAATCCTGCTTTGCTTCATTAAAACCCCGCTTAAGTTTTCTGAATTTAAGTTGGTGCTGGTGTAACTGATAAAGAATTAGAGGTGAAGAAGAGAAACAACTTGAAAAAAGCCATGTAGGAAACAGTGGACAAACAATAAAAAACCGGGGCCGACACCACTAACGGTTTCGACCGAGGCAATTTGGATTGGAATTAATAAATCTGACCGACAATGGTTGGCGGTACGAACACAGTCCGAGGCCGGGAGCCGAATCGGGATACAGAACATGGACCCACCCCCGCTGCTGTTGCGGTGCTGTGTTATTAATCTCTATATCAAAACTTTCCAGCGCTTTTTGCAGTTGCCCTGCGCGCCCGTAAATAAAAAATAATCACCCGTTCTTGACAAACAGAGGGATTTAAAATTGCTTAATCTTCGCTCCTGCTGAACATTGACAAATTTATAATTTCATCAATATTCAGGAGGTGACGCAATTAAATGAATCCAGTTATTCAGTTTTGCTATGAGAAATAATACACACCAAATAAACTTTTGTGGGCACCATAATACCTTCCGCCATATATTTATTATCAAACAATGCAGGAACATGGATCATTAATCTCATCCATTCAAAAAATTTAGTTTTCAATTATGATACATGTCGAGAATAGAATATTGTGTTAATAGGAGTAAATGTAAATTACATGCGAAGCATGCAAAGTCACATTTACTCCTAGTTCGAATAACACAACTTCGATAGTTCATAAAATTTATATTTTAACAGACACTGTCATAAAAATGCACATTGAAGATAAATAAAGTATGCTGAATACGCTTATTAAAAGCAATTTTAATTTTCTTTTATATTTTCCGAGATACAAGCACACAAACAATTTTTGAGATTTTTTTCTGAATTCATTGCAGTATAAAATCGCTCATATCTCAAAAACAAAAGCTAATTTATCGCTATAACTACTTTTTTCGTAAGTTTCAAGTCGAAAATATGGGGATAGGGTATAAAAATCAAAATTCTAAGGGATGAAAATACCCCTTGGACTTTTTCGGATTTTAGGCTATTTTCAGACTTTTTGCTCTACAATTCTTTCCGTTGAGCGATTGCAATGAAACTTTACATACTTACGTATTTTGCCGAGCTGAGTCCAATGGTTCAATTCCCAGCACTGTATCTCTTCGCGTTGTTGAGATACACGTCCTGGAAAATTTTTGATGCAGCCATTTTGGGTAAAATTTTGAAAAAATAAAAATCGCTGAAAATTTGTTTATAGGGTAACTAAAGCATGAAACTTTCAAAACTGGAGACCGTGTTGTGATATCTCCCTTAGTTTTTTAGTTACGGCCTTGCAAATTTGAAATATTATACAATTTTCATGGATTTTCGCCATTTTTCAGATTTCATTCAATAAAACTTACTTTAATAAACCTATTGTGCTGAAAATTAGTTTAATAATAAGTTTAAGGATTGATCTAACTGGAAAAATGCCTAGTATATCACTAAAATAAAGATTTTAAATAAAATTAGGAATTTATTTATAATTTGTATACTAAATTTTTTGTAAATAATATTCATATTGTCAATATTCATATCGTCTATATTTTCCTCTCTAGAGAGGAACAACACATTTTCCTCACTATTTCGGGAGAAGAACGGTGGGGTTTCCTACCATGTCGTGAAAAAAGGTCATTAATTGATAAGCAACGGTTGAATCTATGGGTATATTATTTGACAGTTGTAGATAAAAATTATTATTAAACCATAATTTTTTAAATATTTCAAAATAATTTGATATGGATTCAAGTAAACTGCCACTTACCGGATTATCACCAAAAACTGATCAGCTCTTTCCAAGGAGATACGAATATAAAATATCAGAATTTTCATTTCAGTAATTTTTTTTAGAAACTTTAAAGTTCCATACATAACAGACAGACACACATACATCACCGCGAAACTATTAAAATCGTATTCTACGATCCATAAAATGTGCTCATTCATTGAAAACTCACTTCAGAATTTTTAGCATGATTCCTATACTAAGTAAAAATGGGTAAATAGCGTGATGATATATTTATCTATATTTTCTTTAAATTAAAATATGGTAGAACTCAATGGGTGTGCCATCCGTCATTCCCTGGGGTTATAGAGTGCAGTCGTGTCGCGTGTCCACGTGGTCCACGCAAATAAAATCCTAAAAATAATGAAAAAGATTTATCAAACTATCGGAATGTGGATGAGAGCGAGTGTAATTTATTGCGCTGGATGTGCAAACGAAACATTTTCGGACAAGTTATTCGTTCCTGTAATGCCGTCTTTATTTATGACTATACACTAACAATTGGAGAATCATGATTCTCATCTGGTTATAAATATCCGTTTGTCTGGGAATGGGAATGGTGATGTCCGACTTTGGATATCGGGACTGGCTCTACTCTGGATGTAATAGATCGGAAATAAATAATACTGAGTGTGTGTATCCGCACGAAAACAAAGAAGTGCTCTCTTAACCATATCAGCTTTGGAAATGATCCTGCATATAAATAAATATTTTATGTGCCACATTCAATAAATTTTCCTCAAGATTATCGCTGTTAAATGATCTTCGCTTGAATATTATTTAGGGCCGGTTTATCAATCGAATGTTATGTTACTGTTCTGGTAACCCTCCTGTTAAATATAGAGAAATATGTATTAATTATGTTGCTGTTAGTTAACATTTGATTAACAGTCGATTGATAAATCGGGTATTAGGAGTATAAAATATATCAAATAGTTCATAGTATCAAATTCATGCGGAAGAATATTTTCTCAAATAAATTATTCATTTTTCAAATTCCTTTTATCAACCATACTTGTGATTTTGATACTTTCCTTGCTCAATTTAATGATGAAAGTAATCATTTCTCTCATTAGATTAGTAAGTAATTATTTTTTTTTTAATGATCAGTACCACTATGAATTATGTTAAATAATATAAAGTATCTAATTATTTAAAGGCGGATATCTGCAGTATGCAAGGTATTGGATACTCTGGGTACATTTGCTCGAAACGTGAATGTACTTAGAGTTGCTCATTTGAGTGTTTATAATGGTGTGACAGGACCCCCATTGATGTATGGTTCTGGTAGCGATTAGCTACTAACTTTTTCTACAATCGTTGCACAATATCGACATTGTTATTCCATTTTTGGTTAGGAAATGTTCAAAATTGTCGCTCTAGGGCGACAAAGTGACATATTGTCGCACAAGCGCGACAAAAACAAAACAAAAATAAATTAGGTAAAAGAAGTAAATGATACATTGGATTTTTCTGGTAATAAAATTGCTATTGCAATACAGTTGGCATATACGTACATACACTTCAACTTAATCACCATAAACGTATTCACTCTGTAGACTTTATGTTAAATGTACTCCATATGTCAAATGTACTCCATGTGTCAAATTATGATTTCTTTGAAAATGTTTATTTTGTTCATAAACGTTGTCATGATTACGGTGACATGGGTAACTACAATTTTACTGAATTGTTATATAGGCGTGACCAAAGATAATTTTGAAAATTAATTTTTTTCTACAGCTTGACATTGTTCAACGATTGTAGAAAAAATATTGTGTGTATCTCGTCGGATAGAGCTTGTTCGGTGCACTTGTCGAGTTGTTGATCTCGGCTTCGCCTCGATCAACAATTTCTCGCCGCGTGCAACAAACAATGCTCTATCCGCACTTGATACACAAATAACTATTGTATGTTATTGTTTACTTTAGCTGGAGGTTTGCGACATCTCGTGTTTAATACATAATATACCAAATAGGTTGACAAACAGATATGCGTTCGCTGAACTTATGTTGACTGTAAATTCTGTGACAATGTTGAATTAAAGAACTCGCAGTTTATTGCATAATCGTATTGTTATTAATTTTCTATTTAATACTAGTATTATAAATAACCTTTAAAATATAAACTATAAAAATATACATTCTAGTGAGAATATTATAAAAACATTAATGTAAAGTATATTCAAAATCAAGAAATGTACTAAAATTCTTTGTTTAGCAGAAATAAGACTACAAGAATTTCGACGAAAACGGAAAAAAGCATAACGATGCTCTCAATTGTCCAGCCTTACAATAAAACAAAAATTTATTTTCTTAACTTAATATATCAATTACAGAGCTGGATAAAGTTACGCCAATCGTTATGTACTATATTTGTTTACCTCCTCAATTTCTAGTGTATCATCCTGCATAGAACTACTTTAGAGTAGACACCCCTATCTGTATAAAATTATACAATATAAACACACATCCGGGTTTCACCGCGTAAACATACGATGATATAGCGCAGGGTTTCACGTAACGATGATGGATTCATGGCGATCATGCATGCTGCGCGCGGCGACAGCCCCACCGACAAATTACCAAAATAAATATTAATTCCTGATCTCAGTTCACGCAGCCTGATGGTGGCTGGAGACCGTAGGCCTGCACGGCACGCACTGACGCACGTCTCCCCAGGGAAATGAATGAAGTGCCCACTGAACAACAACCAAATAATGTTCGCTAACGTCTTCCTTCTGACCGCTTGTCCAATCAACTCAATGAAGTTTCCTTTCTTCCAGAACAATTATAAAACTAGTCATGTAAAATAATACTGGTGCCTCTCGTGCCAGCTTAATGACGCAGCAAACTTGTATTCGGAAGTTAAGAACGTCATTTTCCATTTCTTGTACTTCATTTGAATGCTCGGAAGCTTTGAAGTCGACGCCGACTAAGCAAAGTTCGTTCCATTGCTAAAAAATGTAGTAGCGTCTTAGGAAAGAAAATAATAAATCCGTAATTAAGTTCCAGCATATTCAGGAAACGTTTCTTGTTATATTACAAAGCAAAACTCAAAAAAATGATACCTCCTCAGGAGGGTTCTTTTTATTTATGTATAAAGTAGACTCAGGTCTCCTTGGATTTCTCTGGCTGTTATTTCCATAAGTCTTGCAAATTAATATTCATTGGACGTTTGAATTTTTCGCACGAGTCTTGCTGTATTGTGTGTTGTTTTCTTTTATTTCAAATTTAGTGTACTTGTTTTCTTATATCTGTCTCATTTTGCACGAACACAAATTAATACAACTTTTTCTCAAAGCAGGAAACATGAATTATTTATTATTTAATTATGTTTATAGTGATACGGTTTTAAATATTCCTTTGTATTAGAATACATTCAGAAATATATATATATATATATATATATATATATATATATATATATATATATATATATATATATATATATATATATATATATATATATACTTACTTCACATATTATTCATTACTTAGCTATTTTGTTAATACGCTCAATATATTTTCATTATTCAAGAATGTTTTCTTTAATGTTTTTGTTTTTGTTTTTTTTTTTGTTTTTGTTTTTGTTTTTGTTTTTGTTTTTGTTTTTTTTTTTATTTTTTTAATTGTGCTTGTCGAAGCATAGATCAAAAGGGGTATTATTTACTAACCCGCTTTATAAATTATAATACTTATACACAGTTACAAAGTTTGTTAACTGTTAAATTAGAAAAAAATTTACATTTATTATTGATGTAAACATTGAAGCTTACTTCAGCACTTATTAAGACGTCTCGTGAATCAATCTTTCACAGTTTGTCACATTGTGATTACACTTGTATTTAGCGCCATGAAGACCAGTACGTTAAATCAAATTGTAATAACGGGAATAGGAAAACACATTAATCTTTAAAAAAGGATGCAAGAATAAGATATAAACCAATATTTATTGTTCACAAAAATACATCAAACATACATCAAAATCTAACAACCAAATTTACCAACCATGATGTCCATGACCGACTAAACCATGAGAGATGACACCGTGGTGTCCCCAGACGGGGGCAGCGACCACGGAGGCGTGGTGAGCGGTGGCAACGGGGGCTACAAGGGTAGCGTGAGCGCTGGGGCCCACAATGGTGGCGTGAGACACGGGACCAGCGACGACAGCGTGATGGGCAATAGGGGCAACATGATGGGCAACAGGAGCAACGTGGTGAACAGCAGGAGCAACGTGGTGAACAACAGGAGCAACATGGACGGCGTGTTCGTGGTGACCGATTCCAGGTCCAGCAAGACGAGCATGTCCACCATGGGTAGCGACGTCACCGGCGGGTCCGGATACCTGAGCGCCAGCACCGTGTCCGTGCAGACCGTTGTCGGTGTGCACGGAGCCGGAGGGACCGGCGATCAGGACGCCGTCGTGGCCAACAGATACGCTACCAGAAGGGATGTGGGCTTCATGGTGCAGACCGTAGTGGCCAGCGGAAGCGGTGGCGACAGCCAGGGCGAAGACAACAGCGGTCTTTAAGAAATACAAGTTGTGAAATTGAAACCAAAAACATTATAGTGTTTCGGTGTACAGAATTGTATACTTACAAAGGCGTTCATTTTGATGTAGTTTGAGTGGAGACACAAATGTTTGTGATAATTTCAGCAGCGTGTCTTGCGTACTTATAGTCAGCCAAAGACCTTCACAAATATTTCATTTTTGTTATAGACTTTTACTACTCGTATGGTCACTTCCGATAAAAATTATACGAAAGCATTGAACTAGAATATTTTTCACCAAAATTTTTCACTTTATTTTGTGTTGATGTTCTATAAAACTTTACTCTCAATATAAATACATGGACATAATTATCAAATATTTTTTTGCTGTGACTTGAAAATCATTTTAAACTATCGGGGTAAACTTATATTATTATCTGTTAATTTTTAAGGTCTGTTTTTTAACCAATGATAACAGACATTACTGAATAAAAATTGAAAATTTCTTTTAACACATATTTTTATTGGTTAAAATTTTTAACAGACTGTTAAAATTAACAGGTATTAATCATCTTAATATTGTTCATTTAAAATTTGAAAAATAATCTTGTATTGAAAAAGTTTGATTCATCATAATTAAATAATAGATCGGAATATTTTAGGATAAATATATCATTACATCATTTATTCATTTTGGTTGAGGTGCTATAAGTATAAGTAAAATGATGTCATGTTTTTTTTAAATTAATATTATTTAAATGAATCTGCAAATAAGTAACTTTATTTTGTTCATTTTATTAAAGATTTGATATACTATTAACTTATTTATTTATGTTTATATTTGCATAAATTTAGTGCTAAAATACTCTATATATTTAATTATTGTTACACTGCGTTAAATAACACAGTTCAGTGCACCTACTTAATCAATTAATAAATATTTCATTACCAAATACTAAACTCCAAGTAAAAGTGCTCTACATTAAATTATAACTTTGAAGGTTAACCAAGGCCATTAATATAGTATAAAACTCACCAACGTTCCTAAACAGATATCACAAATATTTGTGCTACCAAACAACCTACATCAAAATGAACACCATTGTAAGTACAGAAAATTTAAAAATTGTAATGTAATGGTTATTATAGGACAATACAAAAATACATAAAATGTATATTATAGACCGCTGTTGTCTTCGCCCTGGCTGTCGCCACCGCTTCCGCTGGTCACTACGGTCTGCACCATGAAGCCCACATCCCTTCTGGCAGTGTATCTGTTGGCCACGACGGCGTCCTGATCGCCGGTCCTTCCGGCTCCGTGCACACCGACAACGGTCTGCACGGACACGGTGCTGGCGCCCAGGTGTCCGGACCCGCTGGTGACGTCGCTACCCATGGTGGACATGCTCGTCTTGCTGGACCTGGAGTCGGTCACCACGAACACGCCGTCCATGTTGCTCCTGTTGTGCACCACGTTGCTCCTGTTGTGCACCACGTTGCTCCTGTTGCCTACCATGCTGCTCCTGTTGCCCATCACGCTGTCGTCGCTGGTCCCGTGTCTCACGCCACCATCGTGGGCCCCAGCGCTCACGCTACCCTTGTTGCTCCCGTTGCCACCGCTCACCACGCCTCCGTGGTCGCTGCCCCGGTCTGGGGACACCACGGTGTCATCTCTCATGGTTTAGTCGGTCATGGACATCATGGCTGGTAAATTTGGTTGTTAGATTTTGATGTACCTGTAGCAATTTTGTGAAATAAAAAAATGTTATTATATTTTATTTTGATCTACTTTAATATGAAACCCAATTCATTTATGCATATATATTTGACAACAATAGTTAAAGCATGACACGTTACAAGTTAAAAAAACTTATGAATTAAAAATTGAAACGACGAAAAAAGAAACTGAAAAGCGAAAAATAAAATAAACCTTTTTAGTTTTAATAACTAAGCTCCTAAACTAATGTAAGTAAATATTTTTGAGTCGGCGTTCGTTGATTGTTTGTTAAGCTCCGACTCAAAATTAGTTACATTAGTTTAGGAGCTCAGTTATTAAGAATAAAAAAGTTGATTTTATTTTACGCTTATCAGTTTCTTTTTTCGTCGGTTTAATTTTTTGTTGAAAAGTTTTTATTTTTTTTTTGTATCCATATATTTTTCAAACCTTAGGGATGGAATTATTTTTATCGGATAACCCGGTACAAATTTATGCGTGATAGAATCGGTTAACAGGTAAACATTCATTGTGTTATTATTATCATTTATTTTCCAACACTTATACGTGGATTTTTTTTTTTCAAATTTAAACGGAATTAGCTTTGAAGTATATTCTATCCAATAAACAAAAATTTTAAAATTGAGCTACGGCGTAAAAAGTTATGCGTGATCATACTTAGAAAAGTATATGTGTCGACTTGAAAATCTTCTCCTTTTTTTCGTCGATTAAAAACCACAGCAGTTTTAAAAAAGGTTATATTTGTTCTGTGCCTGAATACGCACTCAGCTATTCATTTGTAGCGGAGAATATTCCAAAGTTGATCTGCTTTCATCAACCAATAGGTGTGCACCATTAGCAACCGAACAACAACGCGATGCAAATTCTGTGCACCGTTAACTGTTTATTGTACAACGTAGCGTGCATATTAGCTCCGTGTTTCGCGCTTATTCAGCGGTCTCCAAGGTTTTGCAGCTTCCCTAATGAGCTGATGCACATAGTTCCACGTTCAAACAACTCTTTTTTCACATTAAGTTCTTATAATCTGCACATGTAACATCATCATATCACGGTAAACAACTACCGTTTGTACATTTCTACAGATCTGTGTTTAACACTTGATGTTCTTTTCAAACTTCAAAACAACTCATTCGAATAAATATAGCTGGTTTTTTAGAGTTTAATTTACCGTTTAACATATAGGCTGCCATCCTTCTTACCAGAAGATGCTTGTTGAACATACAGAATAATTGTTTAATATTGTAATGAGAACAAATAAAATGCATTTTAGAATAAAAATCTTACGATTCCATTTATATTCAAATCTGTATGGTTTAGTTCAACGAATTCTGGATTTGTCTTACTCAATTCCACTTTTCAGAGGCCAACTAAGAGATTACCAAAAGACTTAATCTGGTATGACGAAATTTCAGGTTATTAAACTTATTAGACTCAAATGACTGTTACTATGAAAACTAAAAATGTTCCGGAATTAACATAAACATACATACATACATATAACGCTATGTTCCACATTGTAAGGTTGCATGAATCCTGAAATACAATCAATCTACTCCAAACATTCCTATCCTGGATTCTTCCGCATTCATAGTGCGATTCCTTCACACTCGGAATCAGGGGTCATTCAAGAAATACGTACAACAAATATATCATTCTTTGATCCCCACCCCACCCCCCTTTGTACACTATCGTATAGAAATAATCTACCCCTTCTATTTTTACGTCCACATAATGTATAATAAACACACAATAAAATTAACATATCTTAGGGCCTATTCTGTAACTTATCTGTTAATATTTAACGGCCTGTTAAAAATTTTAACCAATAATAACAGACGTCACTGAATAAAAGGTGACAATTTCATTTCACACAAATATTTTTATTGAATAAAATTACCATATAAGTTAGAAGAATAGGCCGACGATAACTTAAAATGATTTTCAAGTCACGGTTAAAAAAATTAAATGAAAAAATGTTAATGAAAATATTGTAGTTCAATGCTTTCGTAAAATTTGTATCGGAAGTGAACATATGAATAGTAAAAGTCTATAACAAAAATGAAATATTTGTGAAGGTCTTTGGCTGACTATAAGTACGCAAGACACGCTGCTGAAATTATCACAAACATTTGTGTCTCCACTCAAACTACATCAAAATGAACGCCTTTGTAAGTATACAATTCTGTACAGCGAAACAATATAATGTTTTTGGTTTCAATTTCACAACTTGTATTACTTATAGACCGCCGTTGTCTTCGCCCTGGCTGTCGCCACCGCTTCCGCTGGCCACTACGGTCTGCACCATGAAGCCCACATCCCTTCTGGTAGCGTATCTGTTGGCCACGACGGTGTCCTGATCGCCGGTCCCTCCGGCTCCGTGCACACCGACAACGGTCTGCACGGACACGGTGCTGGCGCCCAGGTGTCCGGACCCGCCGGTGACGTCGCTACCCATGGTGGACATGCTCGTCTTGCTGGACCTGGAGTCGGTCACCACGAACACGCCGTCCATGTTGCTCCTGTTGTTCACCACGTTGCTCCTGTTGCCCACCATGTTGCTCCTGTTGCCTACCATGCTGCTCCTATTGCCCATCACGCTGTCGTCGCTGGTCCCGTGTCTCACGCCACCATTGTGGGCCCCAGCGCTCACGCTACCCTTGTTGCTCCCGTTGCCACCGCTCACCACGCCTCCGTGGTCGCTGCCCCCGTTTGGGGACACCACGGTGTCATCTCTCATGGTTTGGTCGGTCATGGACATCATGGCTGGTAAATTTGGTTGTTAGATTTTGATGTATTTTTGTGAACAATAAATATTTGTATTCTATTCTTGGAGTCCTTTTTTAAATATTAATAATGCTTCCTAATCCCATTATTAAAATGTCATAACCTACTGGTTTGTATGGCGCTAAATTACATCAATCATATCTTGACAAACCTTTTAGTCACGGTGTGAAGTTAGTTATTCTTTCTTTTAATAATTGTTAAAAATTTTCCAATTTCCAATAGCAGACGTCACTGAATAAAAGTTGAAAATTTCATTTGACACATACTTTTTTACAGGTTAAAAATTTTAACAGGCCATTAAAAATTAACATGTAAGTTACAGAATAGGCCCCATACTATGTTAATTTTAACTGTTTGAACATAAATGGCAGTACTGAGAACTTTTTAGAAACCCATCCGTATAAAGCTTAGTTCCCATGTAAGACGGTAAATAAACCCTGAAAAACAAATCAAAGTATTTACAAATTATGAACAAAATTAAATTACCAAAAAAAAAAAAAATGATGTACGTACATCTTTGATTCACCCCTTCCCGCCCACCTGTACACCTCGAATCGCACTGAAGAATATGATCGTTTATGTTCACATAAATTCACAATCATCCACTGACTAAGCGGAATATGACCAAAAGTAGATAATCTGCTTACCAACTTCATAACAAAAATTAAAACTAATACACCCCCTATCGTACAAACTTCCAAGATGGTTTGAAACGCTAGCACATCTTAATGCTTGCATTTTTAGAAGCCGTTTTCACTGCAAATCAATAAATCGTATCAATTTTTGCGTATAATTTTCTTTCGCTTCCGCTTGCATATTTTTCGCACAATAACTCCAAGCGAAAAATACATTTGAAACAAGATACTTGCAATGTAGATAGTCATACAATTAATTAGCAGCACAATCAAAACAAAACTCAATAATATTAGTTGCATATAGATAATTTTACAACAAATCAAAGTTAAAAATAATTATCTGCTGACAAGTTGTCGGATTTTAATTCACAAAGGCTTTTAATTAAAACTTGCTCGCCGATGGAGCATCATATTTACTACAACGAATTCATCCCTTCTACCACTGAAATCCGATTCAGCTTTGGAATAGAACAATGTAATCCGCTTCAGATCCAAGAAATAATTGTGTGCGCTAATGCATCCGAGATGAGATAATGTGATACTTGCTGAGGTGAAGAGTAGCTGAAGCTGCTCACTACGCCTCGATAGACGCATAGAAATGCTCTTTGTAATACGACGCGTCGTGGGACGAAAGAATTTATCCTGGAAACGCAGGGTTCCATTTAGCCAACACCCAACAAGACTATTTGACATTGGCGATTATTGGGAAGTACACCAAACCTAAAATCTGTTCCAAGGTTTCTCCTTGCTTTATTAGACGGATACAACTTTAACCAAATGTAATACAAATTTTAATACAGGTTACCGTTCCCCAATATCGCAAATGACAATTGTAGTAAAAGGTGTTATTAAAAAATTTACGCACTATTTCCTATAAATTTATTAAGCAGAAAGTGTTTACGTTAACGAAATTTATGAATTAATAATTTCCTTTTGTCCTTGTATTTTAATTATGATTTATAGGTAGAGAGGCTTTGTTTTAATGAATAATTTTTGACAAAATCATTTCTCGCAACATTTTTGTATACTTCAGTAGTTTTATGTTGTTTTTAATTAATACTAAATTAGTGGTTACAATATGCTATATATGTTAAGAATGCAGTTATATTTTTGGAAAGTAATAATAATAATTACAATATTTATTTATTTCAACGACCAGAAACAAGGGTATAGAAAATTCCAAAAAAAAAAAAAGGAAAACACAGTGAAAAAATAATAATTGGCAAAACTTATAATACAGGTAATATCTGTCTATAATCCTAATGCAAGAAATTTGTACGAATGAAGCAATTGTTATATCAGTCTTCAGGTAACTAGGCAAATCAGTACAAATGTTAAAATGTCAAATGTTTAATGTCGAAATTTGACAAATTATTTTTCATTTATTTTTCTAACCAAAATCTATTTTCTACGACCACTTAGAAATCTGTTCATTGTTAGTTTGTTGTTGCTAGGGAAATAAGGTACATTGCAAGCATCGTGAGAAATGAATTTGTTTTGGGAGTATTTCAATCATAGTTTTAATAATATAACATTTTATTAGTTCTATGATTTCAATAAAGGATATTTCATTCTAGTACAGGTGCTATTGCTAGGATACTTATTTAGAATTGTCAGATATTAGATTTGGTGACAACGGGACAAATTTATGATTAAAATAAAATTAATTACAAAATAATATCGTGGAATGGAATGTTCATTTCATACTCGTATCGTAAGATTTGCACAAACTTTCTTACTCGTAGGAAATGAGTACCATTCCATGTTGTACAAAATACTATTGTGAAAGGTTCCCATATGTAAATAAATTAAAAAAAAAACGTCTGAAGAGAAGTTAAAAACTTAAAGTATTGTTATTAAACGATTAGTTACATAAACGCAATTTTATACAATCTTTCTTGAAAGTAAACAGCAATAATATTTCATAAAAAAGTTCAAAAATTTCGTTTAATTCTAATCGCACATTTGCAAGTTTGATGTCTTCGTGTAGCTTTGCTTTGGGATTGTCGACTCAAAATTAATCAAAGAATCCTTGTTCCTGTATTCAAAAGAAATACAAACGGGCCCAAGAAATGAACCTTGAGGTACTCCGCATTTAATCAATATATTTTGATGAATTATAACTTGTTTCCTATGTAGAATTTATTTATTCCTTTGTCATAGTGTCATAAAGTAAATTATATATTCAAATAAATTTTTTTATTGATTTAAGGCCCAAAATATGAACAATAAATTGGCAAACTTAAATTAAAATGAATGAACAACATTTGGATACTTTTCCTTGTCCTGTTATTCTTTTCCCAAACCACATTTATGGCCCAGGTCTTCACGCTTAAAAATATATGCCACACATACAAATAAATAAATGGTATGATAGTTAGTAACCTTAAATACATATCGTATACTGCGATTAGCTCTAAGCAGAGTATCACACGCAAATTATCATCTGCTCATGTGATCTATGCTAACGGACAACTAATTCTGCTGAACCTCTTATGTATAGAAACAGGTAAACTGTAATACTAACAGCAAATGTAGTAGTGCGTACCGTGGGCGAGGACCGCCGTAGGAGCGACGGCAAAGGGAGAGGTTCTAGAGGTTCACTCGCAGCAATTAATGCTCAATGTGATGTTTGTTGTTATTGATGATCTGCTGCTCCTCTGAGCCCAGCATTCCAGTCTGAGATGATAATACGAAAGCATTCGTGAAATGTGCTTAATTATCTTCTGCAATTATTCTTAGATATTGCTGAAACATCATTTCTCTATTTTATGCAACTCATTATACGAGTATTTGTTATCAAATTTTACGTAGACGAAAATTGTAGCAGGCATTTTTAAGACTGTATCTCACAAATGTGTCTAGTGGAAGGTAATCAACTTTCTGGGAAATTTTGTACTGCTTATTTCAAGTACCACACTACTTTCGAAAATCGCACTCTAAAAGTACTCCTGCACATTCTTTTTTATTCCCTAGAATATTAAAATACAACTCGCATATACCGAATCGTCGACATTTTGCAAATTAATAGTAAATATTTGTTTGTTACCTTTCAATATTCAAAATTCGTTATTACCATGTGGTAATTCCATTTATTTCTCATACTATAAAACTATTGCTGTGTACAAATATTTAATCTGTATGTATGTATTCATTTCATCCAATCAGTGTCTGGATTTTCGTCGTATAATATTTGTTATGTAGATTTGCGATTTCTTAGTTTTTCTGTACAGTCTTTTCTTAAGTGACTTATTGTCTCTTTTTAGGTGCTTTAAGAAAAGTGTTTTAGCTTCGGTTTTAACGTTTTGCAATGTTCTAAAATTATTTATTTTTAAATTCTTCGAATACAAGTTACAGATAAATATATTATCTCCCAATTTTATTTCAAGTATTTTTTATAAAAATAATTTTAGAACATTGTACAGCGCTAAAACCGACATTTCTTAAAAACAACCAAAAACAGAGTTTCTACTACATATTATACATTGTCTGTAATCATCTCTTGTTCAGTATTTTTTTTTATGTTAGAAGATACCGGCATATTTCCTCTACCTTTTTCTTTCTTGTATTTTACATCGCTTACATATAGGAAGAACGGTACTAACAGTGCTGTACCTACCACGTTCATCTACATTCTACATTATTAAAATTTATGATTAAATGTAAATAACAATAACTGGGTTTAAGTTCTGTATAAATTTTATTAACACAACGTTTCGGCAGCAAAGTGCTGCCTTCTTCAGGTGAAATATAATTGTAAACAAATAAATATGTAGTCAAGGATACAAGTGACAAAATAAATCAGGGTAACATGGATCAAAGTAAACAATTTATAAACAGAAAATTAACGAAGAATAACAGTTAACCATGACTTATTGATCTCAAAGCCTGTATTCAAGTTCAGATTATTTGAAGATCTCTTAATTTCAATAGCTTCTCTAATAAGTCTTCTCAACCAGTTATTTTCTCTTACTATAATCCTTGTTTTTTTCAAAATCAATACCATGTAGTTCTTGAATGGCATGCTCAGCGACTGCAGATTTATCTGGTTGATTTAATCTCATATGTCTTTCATGTTCTTTCAATCTTGTAGCAACAGTTCTGCCAGTTTGGCCAATATAAACTTTACCACACTGGCATGGAATCTCATAAATGCCAGAACAATTTAGAGGCACCATATCTTTAAAATTGCCCAGAAGATCACGGATTTTTAAATTTGACTTTGATCCATGTTACCCTGATTTATTTTGTCACTTGTATCCTTGACTACATATTTATTTGTTTACAATTATATTTCACCTGAAGAAGGCAGCACTTTGCTGCCGAAACGTTGTGTTAATAAAATTTATACAGAACTTAAACCCAGTTATTGTTATTTACATATACCATGAGTTCTGAAAGCTTTTTTCAATATTTATGATTAAATTTTAATATTGGATAATCGAGTGGATAGTACCTCAAATTTATATTTTGATTTGTCGCAACCACCATTGGAATTTCATCCATACTCCTTTTGCACAAAAAATGTTGGTCACTATACGCTAGTGTCACATGTACATTCTAATTCATTCGCATTAAAACAATACCAAAAATACACAAATTCACTTCTGCTTATACTTTATGCATAGTTAATAATGCAGTGGAATATTATTTTATGTGTATTATAATAATAAACTTTTGACTTGAGCAGTACGACTTGAACTTAGCAACAGTCAGCAGTTGCTGACGCAGCTCATTATGTATATCATCATGAATTGAATTGATACAAATATTAAAGAAATATTAAAATATATAATCACGTAACTTATCAATTTTAGAGTGTGCTACTGTGCTTAAATCAAATCTCAGTATACGATATAGTGTTGCACTTAAAGTGAGGTTATCAACCATAAAGGAGCAACAGAGGTAAAATTTATTCTTAGAATGTTCTAGTTAATCTAGATACATATTCAATTTTCATTTATATTTCCATAAATTTAAATACGAATCTTTTTCTATATACACCATTCATGTAAACAGGATAGACTGGGGCATCCAAATAACCTAAAACCAACAACCAAGCACTGAGTTGACGTACAGTTGGTATGCAAAACATTCTTTTGTCCAGGACGTCCAGTGATAGACAGAAGCACCGCAAAATAAACTCACAATAAATAACCCGCGATTCGTGAGGCAATCACTGCGCGATACCATTAACTGTATACGCAAAATCACCGGCCGCGCATCAACAACAACAGCAGCAGCAACTAGTCGCAGCAGAGCGAACAATTTATGAATTTGGTGGGTGATCGCGAATGACGCGGTAGCCGTTCATGTCAATCGTTTGATGACGGAAAATGCTTTGACGTGAAACAGGCCCTATCGGTTTTGTGACACGGTGCTGCCACGTGTGAAAGTGATGCGAGATAAGGGGATTTTGTTTGTTTTGTGCATTTTGTATCGACTGTTTGAGTGTTCCAGAATGTGCCAAAATAAAGATTAGCTACCTGTAATTTGAGGACCTTTTCGCACATTCTGATTTATTGGAAATATTTTTTGATACTTCAATGTCTGAAATCCACTAATTAAATCAAAAACATCAATAATGAGATAGCATATTGTAACAATCACACACTGTATTTTTTAATTAAGTACGTTTTGGGATTTAAGTTTGCATACATAAAATTCTACAACGGTGTATTAAGACATCGGCAATTCCTAACAGACAAATTCATAAAAGGGATTAGCGTTAAACTCCATTTTTTTAATCATCTGTAACTTCATTTCTAAATTAATTATTTTATCAAAATATTTCAAATTATATGCTACCCAATCTTGATTACAATCTTAGTTATAATAATTATGTTCAGTGAATGGAAAATGAAGTTACTGGTAATAATAAAAATGGAGTTAGCGCTAATCCCTTTTATGAATCTGCCTATAAACGTTCATAATGATTATATAATTTTTTGGACGATTAAAGAATGTAAAATTTATTTAAAAATTCACAGATATGAATTACTTTATCATTAGTAATGCTTAACTCAAATATATTAGGTGACTTTTCTGTAGTTGCTATAAATTACTTACAGTTCTTTTTAACATAGCAACTGGTAAAAACAACATACCGCCTTAGAAATAGGCATGGTAAGTTAAAAGAAAAGATCAATTGTGCAAAAAATATTTACAACGCGAATAAATACAGTTCAACAAACTAATATGCGTCCTCGACATGATAGTTTTAATACCCAAGTTTACCTCACCGTCCATTTGGTATCCCTGACTTTGCAATAGAGGCTCTGGCAGACTACCTGAATCCATCGTCAATTATCGAAAATTGGAGAAATTTCGTCCATCTACTAAATAAATAAATAATATCGGATGAAAAGAACCGTAGGCTCAAAATCCTCTCTAATACATGCTTCTTTATTCTCACCACCGGTAATTAATAGTATATTACGTACCGTGAACTGTAAGTGATAGTTTTTAGGTCGAAAATGTAGTTTGGGATGTCGAGACCCGTAGGGTCGAGATTTCCTAAACATTCGAGGCCTTAAAAATCACTTACATTTCGAGGTTAGTAAGATATTTTTTGCAATACCTGCGTAAATATAAGAAAAGGAAAAATAGGTATCAAAATTAACTGCGGACAGATTGAGGTTAAAAATGAAATTTGAATGATATATATTTACTTACCGTCTACCATGAACGGTAAGTTTCACTTACCGTCCACCGTGGACGGTAAGTAAATGATGTAACCATGAAAACCAATTGTGCAATAAAAGTTCCACTTACTGTGTTTAAATTTTGTTATTAATGGGTAACTTACAGAACAGGTATTGCAAAAAATAAATTAAATACTTATATTATTATGTGTTTTAATCATATTGGATGTGGCACTCTGTTAAGTGATTAAATTTAGTACGTAAAGTGCGGTTATCTACTATCAAATCATGCCCATCAAAACTGTGTGTAAAGGGCAAATAAGCAGCAGTGGGATTCGAACTAAAACACTGTTAAATTGAAGTACCTATAGCGTGTGATATTAACAAAAATTGATGATATCAAAGTGGCAATATTGCCATGAAGTGTGTCGCAAAACACAAATCAAACCGAAACCCTTGTTCTTTGTTAATACACGACACGTGGACTAATTATAATAAATATTTCAATATAAACCGGAAGCTTCGATCCGCTAACGTAACCAGTAACCAGTAACCAGTGGCCTTTGACAGGACGGGGACGGCAGCATGGCAATTCCCGGTAACATGACCGATAGACGGGCCGCCGCTACTGCTCCCGTGGTGACACCAGCGTGTACAGCAAAACAAACACAATGCCTGAATATCAAACTGTTCCGGCTCGACTTCGTGTAATTTACTGGGTCGCTGACAAAACACAAAATTCACCCGCCAACTTTTTATATGCAATCACGACTCGGTTATGTTCGATAGAGGAAAATATGGACCCGTGCGTTCAACAGAATTGTCCGCAAAATGACTTGGGAGAGGTGGAACATTTATTTTATTGGACGAATATTACTTGTATATTGTTGCAATATACTTACTTTTAAAAATCATTATTATTTCACAAGAACCACTCTCATGCCAATTTAGAAACTCTAGTAACCAAAATACTGTCTCCAGATTGAGATTCTGACTGTATCAGGATGAACTGTTCAAGAATCAAGTTCGACGAGTATTGATAGAAACTGAATGCGCAGATCTATGTTTGTGATACAATTTTATGTAATAAATAATTCACATACTGTACCTGCTGGTTGATGAAACAATCCGGTATTTCAATAAGTATAATTTATTAATAACAAAATTCAATTTAATATGCATGTATGTTATGTGAGTATGCTCAATAAGAGGAATATATTCTTTTTACCTCCCGCCTACCTCTAGGTAAGGGAGGTATTGTTTTTGGTCAATAAATTGGGTAGTGAGTTTTCGCGATGATGTGTGTGTGTGTGTGTCCTTTTTCAACAATTTATGTTATTTTGAAAGTTGAAGAATATTTAATTTTACATGTGTTTTGATTACACTAATTATATTAATTTTCATTAGATTTAGAGATAATAAAATATAAAGAAATTAGATTTCACAAATCTTGCATTCCTAGTACACCATGGAAACATTTAAAAATTTTCAATTTTTTCTTCGAAATGTGACACATGTCATTGTGATTGTGAAGCTGTTTTCTTAGTGAAATATATGTCAAAAAAATTAACAGTTATACGAAGGAAAATTAAAATATTCAAATATAAATAGAAAATAAACAAATAAGAAGGTATGTTTCTGTATCATCAAATACTATTTTGTACCGTTTAAGAGTAGTATTGGGCGGAGGTTATGTGCTGACACATCATATTTTTTTGTTTGTTATGAAGATGGAAAGCGGACTAACTACTTGTGAATATATGTGAACAAAACAAACGACCATGCTCTTCAGTTAGATTCGAACCCACGAACTCTGGCGTGCTAAGCTAATAATATAACCACTACGCCACCAAAGTCGACAAATAATTCTTATTAACTTTATTAATATATCATGTTAATGACAGGTAATACACTCGAGTTCTTTTTAAGTTTGAAAATAATAGAAGCAGAGAGGCACTCATGTGTAACAAAGGCTCATTCAACGATAAGCTGGCTTAGGCATATCAACTTTCGTGGAAAATGATTAACCATACCCTGTCATTAAGAAATAAAAATTACATTGGCTTTTCGATGGTGTCACGCACACTGCTGTATCGACAATGTTTTATTTGTATACTTGTGTTCATTTTTGCGTGTACGTCCTAAATTAAAATACCACTTAATTTCATGGAATATTTTACCACGACCTCAATGTAAAGAAAGTTTGATTTTAATTTGAAATTATGATTAGACAAAAATCGTCAACATTAAACACATTGTCATAATTAGTGTGCAAGCAAAGCAAAGGTATGAGTAATTATAATTCGTAGCTCTGACTTATGGCCATAGATGGGTCTGTGTGATTCGGAAGTCACTATAAGCTCCACAAAGGAGTAATAGGAAACCCGAGATAGAAAGGTATGAATATAAGGTTCTCTTATGTCCCAACAATAAATATTTATTCGGAATACATTCAAAATTATTTACAAGAGCTACATCAAAATCTAACAACCAAATTTACCAGCCATGATGTCCATGACCGACCAAACCATGAGAGATGACACCGTGGTATCCCCAGACGGGGGCAGCGACCACGGAAGCGTGGTGAGCGGTGGCAACGGGGGCAACAAGGGTAGCGTGAGCGCTGGGGCCCACAATGGTGGCGTGGGACACGGGACCAGCGACGACAGCGTGATGGGCAACGGGAGCAGCATGGTAGGCAACAGGAGCAACATGGTGCACAACAGGAGCAACATGGACGGCGTGCTCGTGGTGACCGATTCCAGGTCCAGCAAGACGAGCATGTCCACCATGGGTAGCGACGTCACTGGCGGGTCCGGACACCTGGGCGCCAGCACCGTGTCCGTGCAGACCGTTGTCGGTGTGCACGGAGCCGGAGGGACCGGCAATCAGGACACCGTCGTGGCCAACGGATACGCTACCAGAAGGGATGTGGGCTTCATGGTGCAGACCGTAGTGGCCAGCGGAAGCGGTGGCGACAGCCAGGGCGAAGACAACAGCGGTCTATAAGAAATAAAACAATTTTAACATTGTGAAATTGAAACCAAAAACATTAAACTGTTTTGGTAACTGTATACTTACAAAGGCGTTCATTTTGATGTAGTTTGAATGGAAACACAAATGGTTGTGATAATTTTAGCACAGTGTTTTGCGTACTTATAGTCAACCAAAGACCTTCATAAAAATTTAATTTTGATATACCTACTTTTACTATTCGCGTGTGTCAATCAAAATTCACTTCCGATTCAAATATTTCACTGACATTAAACTAAACTGTATCGATAATGAATTTTAATTATTGTTATCATTTTCATTTTGAATTTTTATATTTATTTTGATCTTATAGATATACATTAGTTGATGTCTGTCTTTAAACATGTATATTTATCTGCGATGCATGAACTGAAATTAACTGCAATACGTATAACATAAGTTAACATAACATAAGCAACATAAAAAATTCAACTTTTTGAACAATTACCTTATTTAAAATTAATAATAAACTAAAAATATATTTACACATTTGATTAAAATTTGTTAAAAGAATTAATTTAACAAGAATAAAATTAAGTATGTGCCGATCTCGGTTGCGTAGTGTGGCTATATCACTAGTCCAACATGTCAGAAGTCGTAGGTTCGAATCCCACTGAAGAGCATGGTCGCTTGTGTGCACATAAATTCAAAATCATACATTCATGAGACGGTATATGACCATAGTAGTTAGGCCGCGGCTCATCATCGTAAAAAAAATTTAATGTGATTAAGGTTACATGTAGGGCTAATTAGAGAGAGAGCAAACGTACTTTAAATCTTTAATAATTAAAAACTGTTTAAATTTATCTAATAACTACCCTACTTAGAACCTATTAATCCTACACAAATCATTACTATTTGAACCAAGTATATTTTAATTGATGTAATAAGCTAAGTCAGAAATATTAAGTAAGAAAAAGGGTAGTTAAGAAAAATGAGTCAAGAGAAGGCTCAGTTGTTGTTGTTTATTCCTGGAAGTTGAAAAATGCAACTTATTTTTGCCGGTTCCACTGGTTTTCATATATTTAAAAATTATATGAAAACTTTTGAATAAACTAATTAATTAGTACGAGTAACAAAGATTTTTTCTATAATTAATTACCACTCTGTTTTTGATTGGGTTTAACAAAAAATATACAGAAAGTATCTCTTTGATTTTCTGTTTTCAAATTAAGCTCAGGTTTCAGTTATATTTGGAAAATTATGTTTGTATAAAATGTGACTAATAAAGGAAGTATCTATTGAGTTTCCAATACGTCACATCATACAGTTCAACGTCCTCATTCGTACTTTAAAAAGCGAAATGGATTGGAATTGAAATTTCAATGTTGAATGAAAGAATACGTAGGCAGATACTTGAACTGTTCAAGGATTTTAATTTAGTATAAATTTCGACGTTGTTCTTACCAAAGTATCACAAACATTTGTGCTTCAATTCAAACTACATCAAAATGAACGCCTTTGTAAGTATTACAAACAAAATATGATATACATCTAGATTTCAATTATAAAATGTTAACGATTATATTAGACCGCTGTTGTCTTCGCCCTGGCTGTCGCCACCGCTTCCGCTGGCCACTACGGTCTGCACCATGAATCCCACATCCCTTCTGGTAGCGTATCTGTTGGCCACGACGGCGTCCTGATCGCCGGTCCCTCCGGCTCCGTGCACACCGACAACGGTCTGCACGGGCACGGTGCTGGCGCCCAGGTGTCCGGACCCGCCGGTGACGTCGCTACCCATGGTGGACATGCTCGTCTTGCTGGACCTGGAGTCGGTCACCACGAACACGCCGTCCATGTTGCTCCTGTTGTTCACCACGTGGCTCCTGTTGCCTACCACGTTGCTCCAGTTGCCCATCACGCTGTCGTCGCTGGTCCCGTGTCTCACGCCACCATTGTGGGCCCCAGCGCTCACGCTACCCTTGTTGCCCCCGTTGCCACCGCTCACCACGCCTCCGTGGTCGCTGCCCCCGTCTGGGGACACCACGGTGTCATCTCTCATGGTCTGCTCGCTCATGGACATCATGGCTGGTAAATTTGGTTGTTAGATTTTGATGTAAATATCTGTATATATTGTTGTACATATTGTTTATGTAAATAAATATATTTTATGTTTATTGCACAAATTACAAGCGTTTTCCTTTTTTGATAGTAATTCTAGAAATACATGTTATGTTTTATGGTTATTCATTATCTTCTGGTTCTATAAAATGTGTTTTCTGTATCTGTCATTTCGTTAAAAAAATCTTCTTTGCTTATTCATTTTTCAACTGTTAATTGGATTTCAACATCGCGAAAATTGTCAAAAATGACAGTTTCGATTTTTTCTGGATAATCCGTATCTGCAATAAAAAAGGAAATTCATATTTAAGATTTCAAAATTACCGGGGGGCGTTTCAAATTTGTTAGAACTCGAAACAATATTTGATAAGTATATTTTCAATCCGATGTGTACGAGCCTAGAATCATATCATTTGGCCCAGTTAAAATCATACAAATGAAAATTGTTTAATTCACCATATTTATATCATTTTTACTTCCTGCACATACAAATATGTATGGGTATTATGTTTTTGTTACGAATTGATTAGATTTTGGGAACAATTTATCAACAGTAAGTGGTAGATTATTTGAAGACCTATCAGAGTTTTTGGGCATATCTTAGTAAATGAATGAGATAGAGTTAATTTCAGTGGAATCAGAAGGATGTAGAATAATATTACCTACAATCTTTGAAATCTGAAACATTTTCTATATTTTGTTGCCATCAGATTCAAAAACAGTGTACGTTGTACCAGTCAATATCTTTGGGCCAAATGAAATCTTTATGTTAGTAATTTTTGTTAATTTGCTATTATTTCAGTTGTTATTTTTCCTTAAAATATTAATAAAAATAACTGTTTGCAAGATCAGAACAAATTCTAGGCTTGTATTTCGCTAAAGATTTCTTGGGTACAGGTATTCTAAAACGTCCTGTATGTATCAAGTAGTTTAATAAGGTGGCAAAAAGACTTAAACATTTCTGTACATTTTATGTTTAAAATTTATTTACATTAATTCCCATTTATTCAACAACGTTGGTATTGCATTCAAATATTGTTTCTTGTACTCGTATGTTACATTAACAATATTTATTTTGGAAGTACAGACTTGGAATATTAGACTTGTCGACTTAAATAAGTTTTCCGATTCTTTAATGGTTTATATGCTCATTTTATAATAAAAATATAAAGTTGAGTCACCTACAAAACATTTAGTTACGAAAAATTAGCAGAAAGCATGGGCTGCGCCTTGTACTTTTTGTAGTTACAAAAGCAATGCGATCTGAGAAACACAAAAGCCGTCCTTAAATAAACGACGCCAACAAAGATGTCGCTAGCATCGGTGAACGTCAAAGTGTGAAGAAAAGAAGAAAGCAAAACAGGACATTCAGGAAATTGACTCATTGACATCAGCTTTCTGAAGTCACGGACTATATAATTCGGCCCCTCCCACGAGGCGAGCGTTGCGAGCCCGCAACAAAAAACGTTCAGCGAAATTTTATATTCACAAAAGAAGCGGCAACCCAATTTCGCCATTTTGATATAGCCGACATGGCTGTCTTGCGAGGGAGAGCGGAATTGCCTTCGAAACAAAATCGTACCATAATAACGTTTGATCAAGTAGGCAGATCACAAAGGACCACATACTCATATTTCTTATGCAGTAATTTGATCTTATCTTTCAAATTCTTTGATTCATTTCATGTGCTTGTGAACATTTTGTAATCGCATCAAACTGAACATACAAACAACGTCTCATGAAGTGGAAGTTTACACATTTATATTTGAAGTAAAGGATGTAACACAAATAAGTACAGTGATAGAAGTCGTCGAGAACAATAATATTTCTTAATAACTTTTTTTTCTAAATCCCAATTTTACTACGCCATAAATTGATGAGTCCTTCACGTATTTTCATAATTTGATCTAGTAGCAATATTCATGGCAACAGTAAAAAAATAATGGATGTTAACAAAAGTTATTTGGCAAACTACAGTAGAAGAAGCGCATTCTTCTTGTGTTAGACAAAACATTTTTTTTTCACGACATGTTTCCAAAAACGATTTGCTCGGACCTTAAATACACTTTGACAACAAAACTGACACGTATAAGTTAGGTTATCAGACTCAAGGTGGTGTAACAGTGTTTACCAATGAACCTATTCTAAATCTAAATTAAAGTTGTCAAATTGTGATTTAATCTAGAAAAAGAAAAATATAAGACATAATTATTAGATAATTTAAAGTATTATATCACTAAAATAAGGATTTGTAATAAAATTAAGAATTTATTTATAATTTTTACAATATATTTTTTATATTTGTAACACTTCTATATTTTCCTCTCTAGAGAGGAAAATACATTTTCTTCACTATTTCGGGAGAAGAACGGTGGGGTTTCCTCTGGTATGTCGTGAAAAAATATCATTTTTCTACTCCTCTATAATATATCACCATTATTTCAATTTTTCGATGAATTATAGTACCCATAATTCATCATGATTCAAAATTCACTCTTCTCGACTAATCACAGAGCCAGAAATCCATAATTCACGGTTATTTTAAAGACGTGATGTGGATCACCAAGCAACTGCTGTCTGACAGTTGACATGTATTCAGTTGTCATAGTGTAATTTTATGTAGACGTTTTTCAACGTGTATTTTCAACGAATTTCGATCATTTTCAAAAGTGATTGCCGTATTTACAGGAGTAGAAAAAGTATAATATTATATTCAGAATTATGGTCATTATTAATTCGGATGATTTGCATCACTCGCCTTCATCTTCGTGAATAATGACTTTCATAATCCCTCATATAATATCAAAGTATTATCAACTTTTTCAAATAAATTTTGAAAAAAGTAATAATACGTAAAAGTGTCTGATTTTTCGAATAGCGAGTTTACATACATTTTGCTGAAGTTTCTTTCTTTTAAAATCCCTATTCATATAGTCACCTATCGTTTTGCTACATTATTTGGGTGCAGTCCCATATTCCTCTTTGGCGGATAACCATATTTATAACAAATCTAAAGAACTTTAACTGAAAACTAATAAGATTTACGAAAAAAAAGTTATTAAGAAATATTGCGGTTCTCAACATGTTCTATCACTAGTTAAATTTAACGTACTTATTTATATTGCACCCTGCATAAAAACATCAATAATGATTGCAATTTATTATGTTAGTAGTGTGCACGTTAACAAGTAAGCGGCGCGCAAATGATAAATCGCAAATATATATCATTATAATAATAGAGCACGAAACAATTTCACCTCTAATTGCGATGCAGATCAGAAAGAATAATAAATACGGACGTTGGAATTGCCTCGTATTTTTATTCCTCTTTTGTTTTGTAGCATCTCCAATGTGCTTCGCTGCAATACGTCACGTAGTCACTAAGGCGAACAGTTGCTGGTCTAGGTCATACATTAGTAAATACAGAGCTACTCTTAAATTAAAAATTCTACCGTATAAAGTATTGTTGGAGTTGTCGATTACATGAAGCGAACAAGTCGATGGCTCCAAGCAGTTGGAAGCATAACATTGAGATGCATTCGTAGGAAGTCCATGATGGTATGAAATTGCTCGAAAGCACGGACGATGTTATTATCGATAGAACTATGAGCACAGATGAAATTTAGTTGTAAAAAATCACATTAGGCCCGTATTTTTAAATATAACAATAATAATAATGAATTCGTATTTACTAGGCAGAAGTTTAGCTGTAACTGTTCGTAAACTCAATCTTTACCCTGTGGACAATATTATAAAAAGAAATATAGGTACATGTATTGATGAAGCATATTTGAAACATTATATTAAACATTTAATTGCAATCATTTATGCCTATAAAACAATTATAGATTCTCTTAGTTTAAAGGATTATTAAATTAGCTTTGTTTTAAGTAAAATAAAGTCTTTTCATTTGGTTAAATAAAAAGTCGTACATTTTGAGATCTATAAATTCATCTGAAATCTGGTAGTAAATTAAACATTCTAAATGATATTGAAAAAAGCTTTCAGAACTCACAGTATAACAAATAACAATAACTGGGTTTAAGTTCTGTAAATATTTATTAATAACACAACGTTTCGACAGCGAAGTGCTGCCTTCTTCAGGTGACATATAAAATATAAAACAATAAATATGTAGTGAAGTTGACAAAATAAAATAAGGGCAACATGGATCAAAGTAAACAAATTATAAAAACAGAAAATTAGGGAAGAATAACAGTTAACCATAGCTTAATAAGTCTTGGTTAACTGTTATTCTTCCCTAATTTTCTGTTTTTATAATTTGTTTACTTTGATCCATGTTGCCCTTATTTTATTTTGTCAACTTGTATCCTTCACTACATATTTATTGTTTTATATTTTATATTTCACCTGCAGAAGGCAGTACTTTGCTGTCGAAACGTTGTGTTATTAATAAATATTTACAGAACTTAAACCCAGTTATTGTTATTTGTTATTCTAAATGATGTTTTTTCTATGCTGCATATTTAGCCATCCCTAATGAATTTAGACCCCCCAATAATAGAATCATATTTGCGCAATCCAAATACGAAACGTACGCAACTATTCTGTACTTTCTATGACCATTTTAACTAAAGATAATTTGTGAAATATATTTTGTTAAAATATTCAAGTTCATTGCTTGCGTATAATATGTATCGGAAGTGAATTTTTATTGCTGAACATGAATAGTAAAAGTGGGAACATAAAAAGTTACATATTTATGAAGGCCTTTAGTTGAGTATAAATTCGCAAGACATATTGTTAAATTTATCACAAACATTTGTGTTTCCACTCAAACTACATCAAAATGAACGCCTTTGTAAGAATACAATTTTATTTGTCTATATTTTTACAATGTTAATATTATTGTTCTATTGCAGACCGCTGTTGTCTTCGCCCTGGCTGTCGCCACCGCTTCCGCTGGACACTACGATCTGCACCATGAAGCCCACATCCCTTCTGGTAGCGTATCTGTTGGCCACGACGGTGTCCTGATCGCCGGTCCCTCCGGCTCCGTGCACACCGACAACGGTCTGCACGGACACGGTGCTGGTGCCCAGGTATCCGGACCCGCCGGTGACGTGGCTACCCATGGTGGACATGCTCGTCTTGCTGGACCTGGAGTCGGTCACCACGAACACGCCGTCCATGTTGCTCCTGTTGCCTACCATGTTGCTCCCGTTGCCCACCACGTTGCTCCCGTTGCCCACCACGTTGCTCCCGTTGCCCATCACGCTGTCGTCGCTGGTCCCGTGTCTCACGCCACCATTGTGGGCCCCAGCGCTCACGCTACCCTTGTTGCCCCCGTTGCCACCGCTCACCACGCCTCCGTGGTCGCTGCTCCCGTCTGGGGACACCACGGTGTCATCTCTCATGGTTTGGTCGGTCATGGACATCATGGTTGGTAAATTTGGTTGTTAGATTTTGATGTAGATATTTAATTCATTGCAAATATATTTTTATAAATGAATATGTGTTATCTGTTACTCATATAAAAGAAATATCATGCATAATTTTTTATCTGCCGATAGTTTCTCCTTTAATATTTTATAATAAAACTTATACATGTTAGCGTCAACAATTGGTGTTATCCATCATATGGTGTAACCAATTAATGCTGTTATTTAATAACAATAAGTATAATCAAACTCAAATTTTACTCAGACTTTTTTGTGATAAATAATTCTTTTAGTCTGCATCATCCTATCTGTTTCTTATATTTCTCATTGCTATTAATAATATTTTTACTACTCTACCGTGAAAGAAACGGATCAAATTATAGTTTAACCTACCATAACTCACGGGATTGTAAAACAATTAAACATTCCTCAAATTAAAAGTACATAATTACATTTCAACACTTATACCGCAAATTGCTGTATATTGTCAGAATATTTTCAACGTCCAGTGTCGGATTAGAGAAAAAGATTCTTGTTTTTACAATAATTTTCGAATTAAATAAGTACAGATGAAGTATTGTACTTTTATTAACAAATTATAATTGTTCCATGGAAATATTTTTACCTAGATTAAATTTACATTTTAAAATGTCATTATTTACCTGTACAAATTAGAAAATAAATTTCATCATAAAAATATTAATAAAATTAATCAGGATTAAAGCGTCCCATTAGCATTTCATATCTTTCCAGTGTATAAAAGTGGTGTATTATAAGAACCTTTCATTTGTGCTTCTACTTTTGTATTAGCAAGATTCAAAGAATTTTAAAAATTATATGGCAGCCGTGGATTGCCAACGATGATAAAATTACTAACGTAAATAATAATTAATTTAATACTGTTACTATTTAATTTCTATTATTTTTGATAGAACAGAATCCAACTCTGCTAAACTTCAAAAACTCTAGTGTTCACATTTTTATTTGGCAGGTATAACTTAAGTTTTTTTTATATGTAAACATAATTGAGGGCAGTTTATTCGTTTTATTACGATCCTTTAGATCTTGGTGGGCTACGCTATAAAGTAAATACATTGAAGTTCATTTAAATACTTTATGTTGCCAAATAATTTTGCCTACTCTCCAAAATATTGCTACCGTACACTTGCTAATTGTGACAAAAATAAATCGTTTTTTGACCGCTACTGAAATTTTCTTCATTAAAAAAGTTCCGATGCGATTTTATCACCATTTGCAAGTTGCTACGATAACATCTTCTATGGGAATAGGGCCGAAATTAATTTGGCATGAAAAATTTTTATGGTATTTCCTACATAACAAAATTTGCAGTAAATTTGTTGATCTGGTCAAGTGCTTTCAAAATAGTTATTTTGCAATTGCCTTTTTCAGCCGCAGAGGTCACCTCTATAGTTATACATTGTAGTTGTGTAAGGCAGACAACTCCTTCATTGCAATTCGTGTATAAAAAGTTTAGTGATTCATATTTAACTCTGGTTATAATATATTTTACATTCAATATTGTTCCTCTTAATGCTACCAATACAGTGAATGTAGTTCAATTAGTAAATTAGATTGTATTAGATTTAGTTTGAACTTAACCTAGTTTTTGTTAATGTCCTCCAATAAAGTTTGCACCAAATTCTTAATTTGCAATACCGATTTGAATGTAAATTACATCATATTACATTTGGGAATAATAACCAGTCACAGAGTTTTTTCTAGGTGTGATCAACTTCTGAATGCAGTGATTCGCCAATGACAGAAGCTAACAACATTGTGTAAATGTAAAGTATTATGAGCGGAACAGATCTGAACAGCAGCACAATCCAATGCTTCTCTATAATTATCAAGATACGGTTGCAACAACCCTTTCATTCGGTATGAACCCAACTACCTAGAAACAATCGTCCGCCGCCGTGCTTGCCGTGTTCTTCTGTTGTGCTCAGGTACTCTAATTTCAGATTAGTTTTTTTTTTTGCTCTTAATTTTGTTCGGAGATCAACAGTTATTAAGTTTTTACGTGCCTTCTTCATAGAATTTTTTTATTGTTTTTGTCAGATTGCCATGGTTAATAAAGTCCGTTGTATATTCACATTAAGCTTTAACATTATGTGTTTGATGTTTTTTTAGATTGAAATTAAGACGATATTATATGATAAGAAAGAGTAATTTACCGGTTTTACTATAAATGTCATCGTACAGTATGACTACAAGTCAAAATTAAATCGCTTCAGTAACTTTTATATGTAAAAAGTTTTGATTAAAACTTAAAGATTGTGAAAGAAATACAAATTAAATGAAGTAATATGTTAATGAACTGAACAAATCTGTGTAGATTTTTTCTTCAATAACATATATTTTCATTAATATTATATAGCATGAAGAACAAAAACAAAATTACCTTCACCCTTATTTTTCCTTTCATATTTAAATTAATTACTTTGGAGGTTGATTAATTAATGGGAACATTAAAAAATCAATTTGAGTTCAGTTGTAAATATAGAAAGCACTTGTTATTGACTTTTGCCTCAACCAAAAAGTAGTTGTTAATGAAATTACAATATGAAAACACGCATATTTTTAATAAAACCTATTTCTCTCTCGGTTTCTTTCATTTTTAAAGTATCGTAATATTTTTTGTGCCGATAGGTATTTAAAATATCGAATCTTTGGTTTCCGGTGATTATCAAAACTTCTTTTCAACAGATGCACCTGTGTTTTTGTCGACTGCCTGTAGACCTAAACCTATTAGGTGGGCAAGATTTTTCAGTATTCATCACTTCGTAAAAAACAAGAAGCAGCATTTAAATCTTTCAAGCAATGTATACTTTATTTTACATAAATCATATATTAGTTTTTTGTCTATTATTCTGCTGCCAATTCTACGAAATTAGCAACGTTGACTTTGTCAAATTCATGAAATTGGCAACTCACAATTTAAAATGATTTTTGCATTAAGTGTATGGCACAAAATAACTGCAAATGCTGCACTTCACAAACCTTGTATGCGTTTTTCATATTAAATAATACATACGTAATTTCATACTTCCCGAATCATTTTAGAGAAATATGTTTCAAATGTAAGTTGAAGAGATTTAATGTCTGCATCTGAATCAGTGAACAAATTAAATTTTTCTTATTTAATAAAGGATAAATATTAAATATACTCATGGACAAAATTATCGAATATTTAATTATGGTTAATTAAGGAAAAAGTAAAGTTATTAATACGTAGTATTACTCAGAAACTGCAAATTTTACTTTGTGAACTAAAACCATCTTTACTTTTTCCTCGATTCATCATAATTAAATATTCGATAATTTTGTCCATGAGTATATTAATAAATATTAAAAATTCAGTTTTTATCATAAGTAAAAGTAACTATGGAAATGGAATTGAGCACGCTAATAATTTATTTATTTAATTTCAGTATCGTAATAAAAATTTGTTAATAATTATTATAAGGATACAAAAATAAATCTAGTCTAGATTATAATATGCTTAGTCACATCTCCATTGTTCGTTAAGCAAAACCCAAGTCTTCCATAAAAAATTTTCCGCATATATGATTGATGCCGGACTATAATACTTCCATGATTACTCATTATAAAAACTGATTTTTAACATCTCTTTTGCTTTTATTAAATAAGTAAAATGAAATTTGTTCACTGATTCAGATGCTTCAATTTTAATTCTCTAAAATTATTAAGGAAGCAGAATGTTGCACATGTATTATTTAACATGTAAAACGCCTATGATCAGCTAGTTAGTCACCATTCTGTATACTGTATATCCTTGTAAACTGACCTGGTGTTGCCATCTATACATTATACCTTGAACAGTTGAACACTTCGTAGTACTACCATCTTGCATGAAACGCTGGAACTACGAGGTTCACATTCTGGTTTAGTTCTTTTTATTGACTACATTACGTTTTACAGAATATCTCATTAAAGCTACGAATGCATTGGAATCTCGAGAACCGTAAGAGCTACGAGGTTGGCTAAATTGGGCTAAAGTTACCCCATAAATAGGGTAGTTTGACTATGTATTTGTTTTGCATAGGTCTCTTAGATATTGGCCAAAATATAAATTCCGCGAATTTTTTTTTGCTTATAACTTTGTTATAATATGTAATAGTACGGGATTATGGTTTACATTTTCTCAAGACACTTTTTAATGGCGAATTCGTTGAAGTAATAAAAAAAATATATTTAACCAATTGCGGGTTATTGATATCAATTTTTCATATGTATGTTATGGTTCTTGTACCTTGAATAAGATGCAGTGTATAGTTTGAATTGTGTATACTTTTTTATAGGATTTAGGAAATACATTGTTCAATATTTCATTATACGTTAGTTTGTTTCCTATGAATTAATAAAATATAAAAACAAAAGTGGGAATATAAAAAATGTTCAGCAACAAAATCTGTACCAAATGAGTCAAAATGTATCACATAAAAAAATTGAGGCTCATTAGGTGCAATTTTTGTTAACTAACATGATCATATTTTGTATTGACATTTTTGTTCTAAAATTCATAGGGAACGAAGTATCGCCTAATGTAAATTTAAACATTATATTTCCATATCCTATAAAAAAAAATTAAGCACCCGGTATTAATATGGAAAGTAATACCTAATGCCTGATCTACGTACTCTTAACAATATTTATATTCTTTGCTATTCTATTTTAGGATCCGAACAAACCCAAATGAAATTACAAAAATCTTGGTACATATACGTACCGTACCATCTCTTCGATAAGAACACAGGCGAAGGTTTGGGATTCTATTATCACCAGGAGGTGTCCGCTGTTTCATTTTCCGGCCTGGTGGAACCCTGATGCTATCAACATCCGCACCCACCGTCTCGCCGAGCACCCCTTCCAATGAAACGAATATGAAACGCCTCCGCGTAAAGTTATTGGCGTAAGTATATAAATTGGCAGCTATCACCGTTAAGGATCTTATATTACCGATCGTATATCACGCAACTTCTTCCGGAATCAACCCCTACGTTCGAGAATTTTAATCCCATAAATTATGCCTAAGAAAAGACGACTTTATTTACTTTATAAAATATTTCACGGAAGGATGGGATGGGACATTATTTAGATATGAGCCCAGAATCATATCATTTATTTTTGGACAAATGAAATATTTATGTTAATTATTTTTGTTATTTTGTTATTATTTTAGTTGTAATTTTTCCTTAAAATATTTTTAATAATAACGGGATTTAAGACACAAATAAATTGAGTACAATTTTCCCTTTGTAAGATCAGAACATTTTTTCCTCTCGCCTACCTGTAATAAGAAAGGTATTTTTGCGGTCAGAAAATTGAGTAGTGAGTTTTCAATAAATAAGCAGGTTTTAGGGTACCTACAATACGATTTTATTATTTTCTACATGATGTCTGTATGTATGTATATATGTGTGTGTATGTGGTCTGTATCGTTTTTTTTTTTTTCGTCTCGCATATCTCAAATACTATAATATCTAAAAAAAATTAATTTGTGTATTTTTGCTTCTTGATTGGATTTGATTTTGAATTAAATTGGTCCACCGGAAGTAACAATTTTCCGTAAAAAAAAAACAGGATTAAATTAAATTTTTCAACAATTTATATTATTTTGAAAATTGTAAAATATTTAATTTTACATCTGTTTTGATTACACTAATTTTATTCATTTTCATGAGATTAAAGTTAAAAAATATAAAGAAATTAAATTTCATAAATCTTGCATTCCATCTAACACCATGGAAACACTTAAAAATTTAAATTTTTTACGAAATGTGACACATGTCATTGTGATTGTGAAGCTGTTTTCTAAGAGAAATATGTGTCAAAATATTAAATAAATATACGACAGAAAATTAAATTTCTCAAATATAAATAGAAAATAAAAAAGTAACAACGTATGTTTCTGTATCGTCAAATACTATTTTGTACCGTTTAAGAGTTGTATTGGGCGGGAGGTTATGTGCTGGCACATCAGTTTTTTTTTTTAAGTTATTCTAAAAGTCTTAATTGGGCCAAATGATATGACTCTTGGCTAATATAATACAGAAAAAGTACCTAATAATCTCATTTGAAAGAACTTGAAATTAAGAAAGATACAAACCATAATACTATGTTATTAAATCACAAAAACACATCCAATTATGCTTTTATTAACTTCTTAATTGTCACATCATTAAATATAAGACCTAGTTGTTCCTAGCTTCAGTTAGTTAAAAACTTACATGAAATTTTATGTTCTACACAACTATAATATTTATTGGACGATGCATTCATTTCCTTATAGTTCCAAAACTGTTCAGTATTCGTTGTAGAACAGCCGGTGTAATTTAAGAGCAACCAGTGATATTAAGCTACAATTATGTATTCATAAACCTGTCCCCTGGTAGCGACTTGTGGGGTCAGCCTTGTCTTTATGTGATTAGGCGTTGATGCTTCTTTATTTTCTACGCATTTTGTCGGTTAATAACCTTGTCATATGCTTTCATTTGTTAATTTTATGTGTGCTCTGTAATATTTTCTTATTTTATTTCCTTAATTTTTTAATATAATTATAAAGCAGAGGAATCAAATCTGGAATTTTAAACATTTCCTTGGGCCATTGTTGCGTACTTATTAATATGCTACTGTTTAAAATGCTATGTTATTATTTTGTTAGCGTAAAAATTAGAGGTGTTGAAACATATGTTATTTCACTCAAACGTGTGTCAAATAATTATGGAGTTAGATCTTTAATTAAAATAATACTTGTTAGGTTGAAGTAACGTAAAAGTTGAAAATCAATTCGCATACGAATTCTTGCAGCAGTTTCAGCAAAAAAAAAATGCAGTTGTAGAGAACACTGAAGAATCGGAATGATATTGAAAGCAATCACAAAATGCCAATATCAGGAAGAACCAGTGCGACACTGTCTGCACACTAAACTATAAATGCTCTGCAACAAACTAGAAAAGGTACATGTAGGTCGTTCATATTTCTGGAGATTTCGTTTGCTTTCTTAGTTGTTAGGTTGAAACCCTTTCCAATGTGGGTTATATTTATTTGCTCGAAACTTGAATGTATCTAGAGATGCTCGATGGTGTGTTAGTGTCTATATTAATGAATGTTTCTGAATGTTGGATGTGGATGAAGAAGCATGAACGACGTATAACTGCTGTACAAGTGAGATATTTGAGAGGAGTGTGTGGTTTTAGTGTTTGGAATATGTTGGTGTACAGTGAGTGTGAGATTAAGAAGAATGTTGTTTAAAAAGTGGAAGTGAGTGAGTGAGATTGAGGGTGAATGATTGTGTAAATGTCAGAGGAATAAGTGGTTAGGTATGATTGATGGGTTTGTTTCATGAATTAATGATTGCAAGTGAGAAGAATATGGCGAGGCGAAAGAGGGAATGTTTGGAGGAGATTGATTGTGTTTCAATGTGTGGGATATTTGAGAGAAGTTTCTGGGTATACAAAACGTGATCATATTTGGAATACATTGATGTATGATGAGTGTAGAATTGAGAAGAATGTTGTTAAGAAAGTGGAAGTGAGTCAGATGAGGTGGTTTGGACATCTTGAGCAAATGTCGAATAAAAGGTTGGTCATATGTGTATGAGAGCAAGGTGAGCGATTGCGTCGGCGTCCGAGGAATAAGTGGTTGGGTATGATTGATGGTTTATTGCGTGAACGAATGATTCCGAGTGTGAAGAAAAGACGAGCATGTATGAATCGCACTATGAATGTGGACGAGGCGAAAGTGATGTGTCAAGATAGGAATGTTTGGAGGAGATTGATTGTTGGTTGACTGTGTTTTTGGGTTCGTGCTACCCCACTTAGTGGGATATAGTGTGACGTTATGTATGTACGTATGTATGTAAATTGTTTGTCAGTACTTCGTGTAATAAAACAGGCATACTGATAAATCTAGTTTTAATTTGAGCACTTTTTATTTATTATTTTTACATTTCAATGTTTTTCTATTTAATTACTTGATTACTTTTTATTTGAAAGCTCTATTTATTATTTTTACATTTCAATGTTTTTTTATCTAATTGCTTGATTACTTTTTATTACATTATTGGATTATTTGATTAAGACAAATTATAAATTACATTATTCACCAGAAATAAAAACAACTTATACCTCATTGGTTTCTATTTAAATATATCATCACGTCAATTATTCCGTATAGGATTAGCTGCCAAACAGTCAAATGTCAAGTTTAATCTAAAGTGGTGACAGTCGACTGCGGGAATCGAACTGAGGATCTCAGGTGACACAGCCCGATGCTGTTCCGCCAAACTATTAGGGAAAAGTGTACAATATTAATTTCAAATTGAACAGGATACAATAATAATTATAGTCCTTCTAAAAATAGTAATAATTTAGAAGTTTTCCGTAAGTAATTTCAAACTTTGTCTACCATCTGAAAGCTAAGTAATTATCAATGCTTTTAAGTAATTTAATTTATTACTTTGATATAAATAATATATGGCTTGCTATTATTGAGTTTCAAACAGAATCCAATAAAATTGTGATTTTCTTAATAAAACTTATATTGATATTAATTAGCATTTAGTTACATGTCATATAAAATAGAAGAAACATGAAAGAATTGTATTATATTTTAATAATTTGTATTGTTAATAATAGTACAGCAGCCATCACTGTTGTTCCAAAACATGATATCAATTTTCAATGTGTAACAAAATTAGTTGAGAATTTACAAATAAGATATATGGTATTAGTCTCAGAAACTGGAAAGGAAATGAAAGAAATATGGAAACCTACAAGTACTATAGTAAAAATTACATTTAAAAATAACTATAAATTATTATCAGCGATCAGATATGCAGAAGCATTTGTGATATTTTTAAATAGTATACAACAGTTGGAAGATTGGCTACGATATGTTACTTCCTATAAATTCTGGAATCCAAGAGGCAAATTTCTTCTTGTTCTAAAAAAATATAATAATTTACATGAATTATTTCAAGTTGCATGGAAAAATTATATAATAAATATTAATGTTATTGTTTTAACTGAGCTGAACCCAAACATATACACTTATTATCCATACAAAAATAATGTGTGTTCTATTAACTATAAACCAATATCATTATTATCTTGTAATGAAAAGTTTCCTGAAACTATATATCCTAAAAAGATTCCAACTAATCTAAAAGGTTGTGAAATAAAAATGGTTGCGATTATAATACCTCCATATGTTCTAAATACCTCAACATCTTTAAATCGTGATAATGCCAAAGAGGTGGGTCTAGAAGTAATAATTATGAACGCACTAGCTAGAAAATTAAATTTCACCGAAAACTATTTGAGTCATACATCTACTTCTTGGGGATTCAAATTACCAAATGGTAGTTATACAGATTTGTACAAAATAGTCAATGAAAGAAAAGCAGATATAATGTTTGGAATGGCAACGAGTGGTTATCAAGATGATTTTGATATAACTCCTACTCATCTATTCGAACCTACAAAATGGTGGGTCCCAAGAGCAGGTCTACAACCTAGTTGGAAAAATATTATGAGAATATTTGATGTATCAGTTTGGATATTCATTATTTCCTCTTTGATCTTTCACGTGATATTTTGTAAAGTTTTTGGCAAGATTAAACAAAATAATCGAAAACAATTATCTACTTATTTTTTATTATTCTGGTACTCACTTCTTCAGGGTGGTGTAAAATCTCCTAAATTAACAACATTAAGGGTTGTTTTTATATTTTGGGTGTTATTCAGTTTGTTAATTAATACATGCTATCAAAGTCAGTTAATTTCCATGCTTACTAAGCCAAACCATGAGCATCAAATTGACACCGTGGAAGAAGTACTGGAATCAAACTTAAGTTATGGATTTTTCCCCAAAGTTCTTGTGAATTTTTTCAATGATCCCGAAAATGAATTCCACAAATTCTTAGCAGAAACTTACATTGCATGTCCGCTAAATGAAGAATGTATAAATAGAACTGCTTTTCAGCGTGATTTTGCTGTAGTAAAAAGTTATCGGCAGGTGCAGTATTTAATGAAAAGATATTATCTTGATTCGAACGGGAAGCCGCTGATACATGCACTGAATGAAGGATTGTTGTACTGTCCAAAATATGTTGTAAGGAAAGGTTATCCTCTTTTACAAGATATGAGTAATCTTCTGCTGATATTGCATGCAAGTGGATTGATAGAAAAGTGGGATAAAGAATTGTTGTTCTTGAAGGAAGCTGCGGAAGAAAATAATACGGTTGCACTGACGCTGGAAAATCTCTGTGGTGCATTTGTTTGTTTAGTTATGGGACTTATTTGTGCTACATTTGTATTTTTGGTGGAATATTTTTATAGGTATTATAAAAACTAACCTTGATGTTGACGCTACTTTACTATGTACTACTTTACAAAATAAATGTATATCTTTAAAATATATAAGTTTAATCAGTTACAGTTAGATAACCACTTAGTGTTGTTACACGGATATCCGGATATTCGGACTACGAGATATTTCAATATCCGTATGTTTGGGCATCCGGATATTACTTTACTTAATCTTTTGCTTTTCTAACTTTCGATGTAATGCAGGGTACAGTATTAGGCTGTCTGCTGTTCTGGATTTCTTCTCCAAATTTCCCTCCGCAGTTTTTCGCTTAATTTTATTCCTCGCTCTATTACCGCGTCTCCGGTTTTTGCTTTCCATGTCGTTAATGGTCTTTCTCTTTTGCTTTTTACTTTCTTATACAAAGTATGAGGAAGTATTGGAATAATGAAAAAAATCGCTGATGAGATTTTTGCGGAAATACATATTTTGTCGTCCATTGAATACGTTAGAACCAATTTCTCCATGATGTCTGTGTGTACGAATGGATGGATGGATGAATGTCCGTGTGCGCAATATCTCATGAACGAGTAAACGAAACTTGAAATTTTAAAGTTTCATGTAAAATTGAAGAGCTGAATTGATTTTGAATGAAATTATAAAACCGGAAGAGGAAGTTTACTGGACACACAATAATAAATTTCATTTTTTTTTTTTACATAAAATCAGCTGTGGGAAAAGGTTTTAAATAAAAGATTATAAATTGTTTCAATGTTTTTTAATTTGTTTTTATTTGTTTACAGAGCTCAAGAATAATGAAGGCAATAAGTAGTACAACTAGAAGTAGAATTTAATTTAATTTTCTTCAACGTTTTCGTTGTTTATTTATTTCTAATGTGTTGTTTTTATGTTTCTAGAATCACTCATCAGTCAGTCGCTGGGGGAAATGGGCAAAGTAGCTGAGTGTACCGGCGAGAGGAACAGCAGCAAAGTCAACCCCCGAGTGATGAAGTTGCAGAGCCTACCGTCGATGAAAATGGTTGTTCCATCGTGGGACATAGCAGCTTGTGGAAAATTTCTATTTGTTTTGCATTTTTATTGTTTGTTCTCTTTCCTAAGATAGGTGTTCTTTGCTTTCATCGTTTGTTTTCTTTGAGTTTGTGTTTGTTTTGTTTCTTAAGACAGAATTGAAGATGCAGCGGACTCAGTCGTCTTCGCTGGATTTCTACGGGTTTACTTTCTACTTCATACATGTAATTATACAATGTTTCATTTATTTTGATGTTTCTTATTTGTTTTGTTTGTTTCAGTCAAGAGTCTGCGGCTGAAAGATGTAGCTGAAGAGTATTCACTTCCTGAAGTCGGCGACTAGAATATGCAGTTGCAGAGCCTTCAACATAGTTCGCCGTTCTTAACTCCCATGTAAGTCCATTTAATTAAATCATTACGGAATTGAATAATGTACTAATTTATTTATGTTTATTTAGTGGGCTCTGCAACAACTCCTGTCTCTGGCTTTGTGTGGAAGTTTCCCTGGGATGTTAGGTGAATACCGGAGGAGTTATAGTCCCTTGCTTCCACAGTCACTCCAGGAGATCTGAAGATTCAAAACTTTGTATTCATTCCAGCGAATAATCAATTAAAAATTATAAATATCTTCTCTTGTATATTTAAATATATAACTTTTAGGAAATAATTTTGTTTAAAGTTATTTTATGTTTATTATATTATTATTATAATGTGCAATTTTGTAATAAAAACACGGTTACCAGCCGTCAAAGATGTTAGTAAGGGATAAAGCACAAGGGTAAAAGCTGTAGGAATCGAGCAGTTTCTACAATATTTGTTATATTGATGATGAAAAATTAGTTTTCGAAATACGTATATCAATTATGTGTTTTTAGTTCTTAGCCTTAGATTTATACATTTATTTTGTCTACTACCTTATGTTTTGGGATCTTATTTCAAACAATAAACATCATCGCATTTTAATAATAATTGTTTGTTCTGTTTACTGGAACACCACGGATCCGGAAATGCCTGTGCGACCATCTTCATCAGCGTCACCAAAGTCGGTTTGTTTGTCATCACTCAACAACATCACCGATGCTAAATGGTTGAGTAATGGCAATATAAATATAAGTATCAAACAACAATAGTTCCTTTTTGATATTAATACAATGTTTTTGTGATTATAGGACAACGTTTTCTGGGCGTCGTGATCATCTGTGATGCCATCTACATTAGCATCTTCTTCTGGAGCGTAGAGGAGACAACGGTGTACGTGGAGTCGGATAAATAATGAAAACATTTATTGTAAATATGAAAATTAGCTATATTTTCTTCTAAAAAGTTTCGAAAATATTTAGTATGTTGAAAACAATAATAAATGTTTTATTTAAATTGGAAACCAGTTGCGTTCATAAATGAATACATAAATTTTACTTTCATTGTGGTTTTCAAAAAACATTTAATGCTTTTAAGATAAGATGTCAAATTTGATCAGCATCCTAAGCATGCAAAACATATTAATTCCCAATGGATTCAGTTTCTAATTTAAATTTTGTGCGTTGTACTTGCTATTTATATTGATAAGCAATGCAAGGAAAAGTATATTAGTTGTGGATGGAATAAAAGAAAAAACAGTTTATATTTATTGATGTATACAATAGCCATCTATAGAAAGAAGATAATGAATAAATTCTTCATACAGTAAATTGAATTTATTTCAGATCAAGTCTGTTCAATTAAGTTCAATTAAATATATTCGCGCGTGACTAGCTCGGCGCTACGTTTACTGGTGTTGTTTTACATTGTACGCATGGGCTTGATTAGCTCTACGTACGTCGCAGCGTAGTAGAGACGTCGCAGTAGAACATCCCAGCGCCATTTTCTCTGGCCAGTTGGCTGCATCATCTCCGCCATTACGGGTGTGCTTGACACTCGCTCCGCGAATTTTTTCTCTATGTCCGCTCTAGGTGGGCCAACATATGTTAAATTCGGTGCAATCGTTTCGTGGGGGTGGATATCGCGTGCTCGGGCGATCGTTGAAGCGCTGTCCACCGGGACCAACGTAGTGCAGCCAATTGTTAAGCGCTTATTCGCGATGGAGAATCGGGTGCACTGGACCGGGTTCCAGTCGGGCCCCATTTGGGGAAGCGAGTCTGTGTTAGCGTGTAGGTCTTCACCTTTTGGGGGATCGGGGGGAGTCCCCACCAATTGTGGGCCCTGGAGTCCAGGGGAGGTCTGATCCCCTCGTCAACCTGACGGGTAGGCGTGAAACCTTCAGGTCTCGCTCGCGTAACTAGGAGCTCCCGGAGTGGGTCGTCGACACGGCATATGTCGAACGTTTTTGCTAACGAGACAACAACAAAGCCGGTTGTTTGTCATTAGAGTCATTGCGCCTTAGTTTATAAGTTAGCTGCACTTAGCAACAACTGAGGTAGGGTTACAGGCAAGAAAGAAGTCAAGAAAAGAAACCATCATTGAAGTCATCATTGAAGCCAACGATGGGGGTGTGCTGTGGGATGAATGGTGTGCTGTGGAATGACTTGTGTGTTGTGAAATGAATGATTACCATAACTTGTTCTATTGTACAATTTACTGCCTTGTATTTTGAGTTTATGTTTCAGATTTCATTAGATATCAACAAATATTTCCTCGTAACCATGCCATGTATGTTTTTTTCAGGTTCACAATTATTCTTTTATCTAATACATTGTTTTTATGTTTTTAGGGACTCGTGGACAACATCACCGGAGCCTTCATCACCTCATCTCGTCCGCGCCTAGCTTTAAGCAGGTCAAAGTTACCCAGCTTTTGCTGTGGTAGTGCGTTTTAAAGCTCTTTTTTTAATCATCGTCATCGGGGCCTGCATCATCAACATCTACACCTGGAGGGCTCAAAAATCCTCCGGCATCAGATTCATCAGGACTGACGCTCGCTGCCAGTAATTATGATTATTAATTTTATTCATAAAAAAATAATCACAATTTTCATTTCATGTTTAAGTTCAGATTATTTTACTGCCTTCAGATTTCTTTAGACATCAACAAATATTTCTTCCTAACCATGCCATGTATGTTTTTTCAGATTCTCAGTTAATCTTTTATCTAATACATTGTTTTTATGTTAATAGCGACACGTGGACAACGTCACCGGAGCCTTGATCATCTTCAACAGTGCCTTCGGTGACGATATCAGCTGCATCTTCACCAGAGCGCTCTGGATGTTTTCAGAAACAAGATCAGGACCGACATTCGCTGCCAGGAACATCAATGTAGTAGTTTATATTTTACATATATGTTATTTATAACTAGAAAGCTGTTATCTTATAAATAATATAAATAAATATCTTAAATAAACGAAATTTAATATCATGTATTTATCCATAGAAATAATAAAGAAATTATTACAAATGATTTGTGTTTTATTTACTTAAAAACTTACTTTATTTACTTAAAATATGCAATAAAATAATTTAAAATTAATATTGTCATTTCATGAAACGAAATTAATAATTTTAATTTATTCATATCAATTTTAATCTTAGTGCTGCCATCTATTATTTTATTCTAAAAGTACAGGTTCCTAAACTACAAAAAATCATCGCAGTTTGAAAATATTGATGCGCTGTACTCACAACAATGGTTCACAAATTTTGTACGAGATGGCAGCACTACCTGGATGCGGTAACTCGGCAGTCACAATCTTTCGATTTGATGATTAAAACTAATTGAAGATGCTCGTTTTTTGAAAGTGTGACCTTGATTAATTAGCGGTTTTTTAACCCTTGGCCCTACGCCCTTCATACTCACATATGTTGTAGAGAAGGGTCGATTCTTCAGGGTACTAATAGAGGGACCGCGGTTTTTCGTTATTTTTGCGATATCTCTTACCGTTTCCGAGATATGACGCTTTGAAGTTTCAGAATAGTTTCCCTTAAAAATCACCCTTAATATTAACTTTAAAGGGCCTGAAGTGACTGTATATCCCTTATTTGAGTGTGCTGAACACGATTTCACAAACCATTTTGCGATAGGATTTGTAGTTTCATAATTAGAGCAGTATTAACTTTGCTTTATTTAATTACATAAGATTTAGGGGTGAGCGCCAATTTTCGAGACCGCCACGGGAGTTTTTAGGGCTGAATCTATAGGAATCCACCCTTAACTCGATTTTTTTGGGGTTTTGCCAAAAAAAAGTTGGACTTATAGTCTTGGAGTTTTTACAGTTAAATTTTGGGGGTGAAAAAATTGAGATAAGGGTGCTACACCCTTCATTAGGGCCCGTAGATTCCGAATCTGTGATTCAAATTAGCCTAGGGTTAGTATTTCTTGCGTAATTAACTTTTATATATTATGACCCATTGCTGACTACTGAAAAAAATAAATTCACTTTCTCAATGATATTCTTGGCTTCACGTTCATAATATATAAAATTTCCGCTACGCTGAGGAAATGTGACAAGCAATAATAAACCTTATATACATGCTACATAAAGCACATAAAATTAGATATGAATTACTCCAAATTTAAGGGTGAGCGCCAATTTTCAAGACCGTCATTGGAGTTTTTAGGGCTGAATCTATAGGAATCCATCCTTAACTCGATTTTTTTGGGGTTTTGCCAAAAAAAAGTTGGACTATAGTCTTGGTGTTTTTACTATTAAATTTTGGGGTAAAAAAAATTGAGATAAGGGCGCTACACCCTTCATTAAGGTCCATAGATTTCGAATCTGTGATTTAAAATAGCCTAGGGTTAGTATTTCTTGCGTAACTCGCATTTGAAATCTGAAGAAATCAGTGAAGTAAAAAATGCTGATATTTTGTTAACAAAGACGTCAAATTAGCGATTTCGGGAACCCTTGGCCCTACGCCCTTCATACTCACATATGTTGTAGAAAAATAGCGGGTTTTCAGGGGTCAAATCACAGCGGACGGCGAAATTTCGTTATTTTTGCGATATCTCTTACAGTTTTCGAGATATGACGCTTTAAAGTTTTTCAAATTGTTTCCCTTAAAAATCACCCTTAATATTAACTTTAGAGGCTGTATATCCCTAATTCGAGTGTGATGAATACGATTTCACAAACTATTTTTCGATAGCATTCATATTTAAATAATTAGAGCAACATTTCCATCCCATTAATTAATTTCGTAATTTTCGACACCGACTGACTGGCGAAGATTCAAGCGAAAATCGGATTTCGTACCAGGGCAGCAAGGATTGGAAGAGCACTATTTTGGATAAGAAGAAGAACTTATCCATTTTTGCTATAGTTGGCAACACTATAAAAATCAATGTTGCCAACGATAGCAAAAATTAACAAGTTCTTTTTTTATCTGAGGGCTCTGCCAGTCTCTGCTGCCCGGATATAAAGTTAAAAATTTGAGTTTTTAGCCAACAAGCCAAGCGGTCTCTGGCAATTTCTCGTGATGAGAACATATCATCCCTTAATTTAAAGGGTTAATTTTATAAAATAAGATTAGGGAAAGATAAATATATGAAACACAAGCATAATTTTAATTATTTATTGCAATAAATATAGCATTACAACAAAATTATACAAATAAACAATAAATATTACAAACAATACAATATGAACATTTTTAATTTGCCAATTTCTTATCAATTAATAATAATATATTAACATATGTGATATTTCCTAACTCAACAACTAATATATTGTTGACAATTTGGTACTTAATTATTCTAACTCAAATAGTTTGAGAATAAACGACAATGGAAAAGTGCCCGCCATGATGGCTACATGACCATTTTTATATGGCCTATATTTTTCTAATTAACAATAAATAATTAACAAATGTGATATTTGCTAATACTACAATTTATTTAGAGTTGTTATTTGCAGAGTAGAGTAGTCTAACTCAAATAGTTTAAGAATAAATAACAATGGAAAAATGCCCGCCATGATGCTACATGGATATTTTTAAATGGCCTATATTTTTTTAATTAACAATATTTTATTAGCAAATGTGACATTTGCTAATACTACAATCTATCTAGAGTTAATATTTTCAGAGTAGAGTTGTCTAACTCAAATAGTTTAAGAATAAACAACAATGGAAAAATACCCGCCATGATGGCTACATGGATATTTTTATATGGCCTATATTTTTCTAATTAACAATAATTAATTAACAAATGTGATATTTGCTAATACTACAATCTATCTAGAGCTAATATTTTCAGAGTAGAGTAGTTTAACTCAAATAGTTTAAGAATAAACAACATTGGAAAAATGCCCGCCATGTTGGCTACATGGATATTTTTATATGGTCTATATTTTTCTAATTAACAATAATTAATTAACAAATGTGATAGTTGCTAACACTAAAATTAAATTATAGGCGAATTTTTGAGACTACAAAATTTTCGTTTAGATATTTTAAGAATAAACAACAAGAGAAAATTTTCCGCCATGACAGATCGATGCATATATTTATATCGCTTGTATCTTCTTAATTACAATAATATCTTAACAAATAGGATATTTCCCAACTCTACAATTAAACTAGAGATGAATATTTGAGAATACAACATTTTAGCTCCGATATTATAAGAATAAACGACAAGAGAAAAGTGTCAGCTATGACAGATTGACGAATATTTTTATATCGCTTGTATCTTCTTAATTAACAATAATAACTTAACAAATGTGATATTTACTAACTCTCTAATTAATTTAGAGTTGCGGACTTTTGACTACGATATTTTAACTCTAATAGTTTTCAAGTAATTAACAAAATAAAAATTTCAAAATGGCGTCATACCCAAAAATATTATTTTACCTATAAGTCAATAATGCCTTGCAAAATTTCAACAAATCTAATAATTTTTAGTACTAGATATTGTATTCCATCCATATTTGTTAAAACTGATATCATAGCTAGATACTTTTTGAGATATTAACAAAATAATAGTATGACGTGAAATCGTGCAATTGTATTTAGTCAATATTTCAAGTATTTCTTAAAAAATATTAATAAATCTACAGTAACAGTTGAGGACATTCTTCCAGATGTGCAGATGCTGATCCGCGACAAAGATACTGAAGATGATTATCTCGGACTCGCAGATGTCGTTACTATGTAGCTAGTGAATGCAGAAGCAATATGTTCTAGGAGTTGATCAGGTGGATCGGTGTATCACCAGAACTCAGGAGAATTTCGAGGAACCCAGCGTGCAATGTTTTCATTCCACACTGAAAAGTATAATTCAAATGTAAATAAACAACTTTGTTTAAATAATATAGATTTAAAACAATATTTAAATAAATTTACATTTTGAAGTACGAAAAAGCTTCAGAACTTTCTTTAATTTTGACAGTATCTCCTACAGACCATTCCAGACTGTTCTACAACTATAATTACTGTTATTGAAAAATAAATATTGAGGCTTTAGGAATAAATTAAACATAATTTAATAAATAAATAAAGCTATACGAATCCTCTTTTGTCCATTGTATGTTTGTAATATATTTAAAAGGTTGATCACAATCATGAAAACTGTATTAATACCTAATTTAAAAAAGTACTTGGATACGTTCATATAAATTAAATTAAATATTATATTTTGGCAGCTTCGTGATATCTTAAACAAGTTTCAAAAATATGTTTACCTCAGTTCTACATGATTTGAAATCATTTCAATTCAAATTTAAAATTAGGAATCATCTGCGCTGAATCGAAAATATTGATTTTTTGGATCGAATGATTGTCTATACGCATGCGCTACGAAACTGCTTTGGAATTTGAAATATGTGAAACTAGAGCACAAATTATAGTTTAAGAATATGGCAGGAGATGGCAGAAGGAATCTCGTCCTAAAATTTGATATAGTATTTCTGGCGATATTTAGATAAACGGTTAATTTTACAAAAAAGTCGTAATGAAAGAAAATAATCCCTAATTTTTTCTCTAACGGTATTATTTGAAGCATTTTTTTTTAATGTTAAAATTATTCTAAATGAGCTCTAGATATATAGCTGCAACATTAAAACTTGCCTAGTTAGCGAAGTGTCTTCCACATATTTGCATTTGGCTAAAAATAATTTCATGAATAAAAAATATTGCAATACTAATGAGTTTACTATAAAAATGTATTGAAATTAATTGTACATTTAATTTCCAATAACTTTTACTTGAACCATTTTACGATTAGAGGAATAATATTTTTATAAAATCACAAGTTATAATTGTTTTGTATATTAGAAACAATTAATTTTCTAAATCAAAAGATATGTAATCTTGAGAAATTTTTTAACACAAAATAAAATATAATTTAAACCTTTTTATAACAAGTGATTATTAAAATTTATTTCTCTATTTTGCAATCTAAATAATATATTTCTTGGTAAAAAGGGATTATTATAAATTAAAATACATACGTATTGGTTGGTAGTTGGTTTTATTTTGTTGACGATGTACACATACTTGTTGATTGGAAATTTGATTTATTTTGTTGACGATGGGTGCATGTTTATTGGTTGGTGGTTTTTGTTATTGTGTTGACGATATCTGTATTTTAAGTATATACAATTTACTTATTTGTCTATACAACATATCTATTTGAAATGTATAGCCTGGATCAGGGAAGACTGACCTCACCTCCGGAAATTCCTCCCTTAGGCTCCAGGAAAACGGTCAGCAAAACCTGAAGTATGGCTGCAGCTTCATCACTGCTGCAGCTATATCTGTAAACATCCAAAAGAAAAATAGAAACAATCAAAACAATTTGATAGTTGTCAGTGCTGAAAGTTTAAGGTACGCCCTGATACAAGTGATAAAAGATAAATCCAGCACTAATTACATTTCATATTATATATCTGAGATACATTATAGTTTTTGATCAACGTTCCACGCAATTTTTTCAAAATTAATCTGATAAATTCAAATTGAAAATAACTATAAAATTTTCATGATTTCGGCCAGCATCCTAAGCAAAATTATAAAATATTAAATACATCGTATGAATTAAGAACAATTTCTCAAGAAAATGACGAATTCAAAGTTGGTATAGGGTTTCGCGCCACACTACAGTTCAATTGTTTTGTTATCTGTCAGTGCGCTGTGCAATAAAGTGTTTGTGTGCGTAGAAAAATCGAATTTTCACCAAAAATATTACCGATTACATATGTAAAATTAATATCAATCGATTCAGAATTTCTTTGTGGTCATTTTAGTGTGCGAGTATAAATTGTTGCTGAAATTAAAAACTTTAGTTTTGCTCAGTTGAAAACATTCTACACCGCTTCAAATGTTAGTATTGTTTATTGTATTACTATTATTACTACTATAAAAGTTATCGATAAGAACAATAAGATTAATTCTTAATAAATTAGCACTAAAATTAGAATTATATATGTAAAAAATAATTGTAATAGTTGGTTGCCAGAATTTGAATTCAATGGGTGTAGTGTGTGTGTGTATGTAGTGGATGTGTGGTCGTGGATTTTAATGACAATTAAATGATATTTATATGTATTTTATCATATTTCAGGATTCAATAACCATTGTTGTAAGTGAGATTCATATCCGAATAGCCGAACTTCACTGCAGAATATGCTCAGGCTCTCGTGTTGTCCAGATGCAATGAAGACAACAAAAGATAAGTTTCTTTTTATTTATTTGCCTCTTTCAAATTATAACGATTAACTGTTTCATGCGTTCAATAATTATACTTCGATATTTTACTACATACTGCTGGTGCAGAAAGACGGTTTAAATATTTCCAAATTATTTTAACAATAAATGCTTCAAGTAAATTTTCTCTATTTCACACAATGTCAGTAATTCAATTATTATTTATATAGTCGCTATTTAGGTTAAGTTAGTTATAATTAGCTTCTCCTCCGTTCCGAAATATACACAATACACAACATATTAGTTTTAAGTCAGGCGACTATATAAATGTTGAACAATCAGTTTAAAAACAAAAATAGGCAACAATATTCCAAAAGGAATAGCACTGCACATTTTATTTGAAGCATTGTTCAAATACAATAAAATTCAGTATATATTTCAAACGATACAATTGTTTAAACGTTATAATATTGCTATCGAAACAAGCTAGAATGTCTGCAGAGCAACTGGACAGTGTGACTGATGCCATAAAAAAGTTTCAGATTTCAAGTTCACGAAGCTCTCAGACAGTTTCATCCAGAGCAGATGATGGTTGTCTGGAGGTCGTGGAGGTTTCTACCTGGAGACGTGACCATCGAGGAAGATGACAGAAACAGCGTACAAGTGAAGAAGATATTTTACTTGACACACACACATACACATAATTAACAATACATTCAGCACATTGTTGCTTTTTCAGTCCTTTTATTATTAATTTTATATTTCATTTAACTTTGAATAATTAAATTGCTTCGTGCATTCAATAATTATACCACGATATTTTACTACATACTGGCTGTTAAGAAAGACCTGAATAATTTTTCTGTAGTAAATATTTTTAAATTAATTTTACCAACAAATGCTTCAAGTAAATTTTCTCTTTATGAATTTATTCAAATATTTATTATGTAAATAGTTTCGGGTATATGCCTACAAGGTAAATAATTTTATTAATATTTATGTAGTCGCTCTCTAGGTTAAGTTAGTTATAATTAGCTACCCCTCGTTTCGAAATATACACATTTTAGTTGTTAGTCAAGCGACTTTATAAATGTTGAACGACGATCGTTAACAATTAATTTAACAATAATAATTAACCAAAATAAATATGATAACACTGCTCATTTTATTTGAAGCATTGCTCGAAGAAAATTTCCAGTTGATATATAAATATACTGTCATTGTGAGTAGATCTCTCGCGATATAATTATTGAACTGAGAAGGCAGCCAAATAAAACTGTGCAAAGTATACACACCATGTAAACTTTACAATAATTTAAACATGATAATGTTGTTGTTTAATGAATATAGCTTGAATGTTTGACGAGCAACGGGACAGTTTGACTGATGGCACAAAAATGTTACAGATTTCGGGTTCACGAACCTCTCAGACAGTTTCATGCAGAGCTGAAGATGGTTGTTAGCAGGTCGTGAAGATTTTCACCTGGAGAAGCGATCATTGAGAAAGACTTGAAACACAACCAGCCGTCACACATACACTGCTGTCAATGAGTAAGAATCGGGAGGATGATCCGCGTCCAGCACCAAGAGTACAATTTGGCCCTCGAACCCGTTCAGCAGCCAGAACGCAGAAGAATATCTATACAATAAAATGTTATTATATTATCTTATATTTATTGTAATATTTCTTTGTAAAAATTGTTGTATTGTACGACGGACCGATCCAAAGAACAGATCGGGTCCGATATGCGATAATTCTTAAAAAAAAAAAAGAAAAAATATGCTGGGGGTTTGGGATTTGTGTTTTATTGATTTGCCTGTGAGCAAATATGCATGAATCAAATAATATTTTCGGAATTAACTTTGCGCCTCACGCAAACATTTTTTAACTTCAATTTTCTCTTTAAATGCATGAACAAAAAATTTTTTTCGGAAAATCGTCCAACGTCCCACGCAAATTTTTTTTTTGAAAATTAATTTTCACTTGCAAATTATGGATAAAATCAAATTTAACCTACCGTCCCGCGCAAAATTATTTAAAAAATTAATTTTCATGATTTCGTCTAGCATCCTAAACAAAATTATTAAATATTAAAAACATCGTATGAATTAAGAACAATTTCTCAAGAAAAAAATTCAAAGTTGGTATAAGGCTTCGCGCCACACTACTGTTCAATTGTTTTTTAATCTGTCAGTGATCTGTGCAAGAAAGTGTTTGTGTTCGTAGAAAAATCGAATTTTCACCAAAAATATTATCAATTACATATGTAAAACTTATGTCAATCGATTCAGAATTTCTTTGTGGTCATTTTAGTGCTCAGTTGAAAACATTCTACACCGCTTCAAATGTTAGTAATGTATAAGTATTATTACTGCTATAAAAGTTATCGATAAGGCAATAATGTTTGTCTAAATATATTAGCACTAAAATAAGAATTTTTACAAAGATTTATAGATATTTATATGTATGAAAATATTTGAAATATTTTGTTGTCATTTGGTTCAACGTGTGTAGTATGTACATATGTGTATGTAGTGGCTATGTATTCATGGATTTTGATGGCATTTTTTCGCATTTCAGGATTCAATAATCATTGTTGCAAAGTGAGATCCACATCCGAGTAGCCGTGCTTCGGTGCAGGTTCTCGTGCTGTCCAGATGCAATGAAGACATAACAAAAGATAAGTTTCTTTTTATTTATTTGTCTCTTTCAAATTATAACGATTAACTGATTCGTGCGTTCAATAATTATACCATGATATTTTAATACATATTGACGGTTCAGAAAGACGGGTCAAATATTCTTAAATTATTATAACAATAAATGCTTCATGTAAATTTTCTATAATCTACAATATAATTACTATTTATATAGTCGCCATTTAGGTTAAGTTAGATATAAGTAGCTACCCTCCGTTCCGAAATATTCACAATACACATATTAGTTTTAAGTCAGGCGTTTATATAAATGTACTTTAACAATTAATTTAACAACAAAAATAACCCGAAATATGTAAAATGTTATAACACTGCACATTTTATTTGAAGCATTGTTCAAACACAATATAAATTCAGTATTCTAGCTCAAATGTTACAATTGCTTAAACGTTATAATTTTGCAAATTATTGAAACAAGCTACAATGTCTGCAGAGCAACTGGACAGTGTGACTGATGCCATAAAAATGTTTCAGATTTCAAGTTCACGAAGCTCTCAGACAGTTTCTTTCAGAGAAGATGATGGTTGTCAGGAGGTCGTGGAGGTTTGTACCTGGAGAAGAGGCCATCGAAGGAGACGACAGCAACAACGTTTAAGGGAAGTAAATATTTTACTTGTCACACACACACTGGTGGTTAAGAAAGACTTGATTGAAATATACCTAAATTATTTTAACAATAAATGCTTCAAGTAAATTTTGATTATTCTACAGTTATTAGTAAATCAATGATTATTTATATAGTCGCTATTTAGATTAAGTTAGTTATAATTAGCTACCCTCCGTTCCGAAATACACACATGTTAGTTTTAAGTAAGCGACTATATAATTGTTGAACGATGTTTTTAACAATTAATTTAACAAAAAATAAGCGGAAATATTCAAAATCAAATAACACTGCTCATTTTATTTGAAGCATTGTAGTATTGTAACGTACGTCACAATTATTTAAACGTTATAATTTGATTAATTATTGCAAATTTTTTGATTGTCTAAAGAGCAACTAGACAGTTTGACTGATGCCACAAAAATGTTGCAGATTTAGAGTTCACGAAGCTCTCAGACCGTTTCATCCAGAGAAGCTGATGGTTCTTAGGAGGTCGTGGATGTTTACACCTGGAGAAGTGACCATCGAGGAAGACGTCAGCAACAACGTTCAAGGGAAGTAGATAATTTACTTGACACACTCATACACAAAATTAACAATACATTCTGCACATTGTTGCTTTTTCAGTCCTTTTATTATTAATTTTATATTTCATTTAACTTTGAATAATTAAATTACTTCGTGCATTTAATAATTATACCACGATATTTTACTACATACTGGCTGTTAAGAAAGACCTGAATAATTTTTCTGTAGTAAATATTTTTAAATTAATTTTACCAACAAATGCTTCAAGTAAATTTTCTCTGTATGAATTTATTCAAATATTTATTATGTAAATAGTTTCGGGTATATACCTACAAGGTAAATAATTTTATTAATATTTATGTAGTCGCTCTCTAGGTTAAGTTAGTTATAATTAGCTACCCCTCGTTTCGAAATATACACATTTTAGTTGTTAGTCAAGCGACTTTATAAATGTTGAACGACGATCGTTAACAATTAATTTAACAATAATAATTAACCAAAATAAATATAATAACACTGCTGATTTTATTTGAAGCATTGCTCGAAGAAAATTTCCAGTTGATATATAAATATACTGTCATTGTGAGTAGATCTCTCGCGATATAATTATTGAACTGAGAAGGCAGCCAAATAAAACTGTGCAAAGTATACACATCATGTAAACTTTTCAATTATTTAAACATGATAATGTTGTTGTTTAATGAATATAGCTTGAATGTTTGACGAGCAACGGGACTGTTTGACTGATGGCACAAAAATGTTGCAGATTTCAAGTTCACGAAGCTCTCAGACAGTTTCATCCAGAGAAGAAGATGGTTGTCAGGAGGTCGTGGAGGTTTGCACCTGGAGAAGTGACAATCGAAGGAGATGACAGAAACAATGTTCAAGGGAAGTAGATATTTCACTTGACAATTTCTCTTTGCATCCAGTTACTATGCTCCGATAATATTTATTCTACACGTTGTTGCTTTTTCATTCATTTTATTATTAATTTTATGTATTCGTTACATTTATTTTATATGTATTTAGCTTCCCCCGTCTTTACCGTTTACACACGATAGTTTTTAAGACAAACGAATATATAAAATTATCTACCAATAAAGGGTGATAGAAATCAATATTTTATTAATATAATTAAGTAATTAAATTTTGAATAATAACTCACTACTCTACACTCTTAATTTCAATAAATATAGTAGGTTTATTTACTTCAAACTTGAGAAACTTACTGTTTATTTTATCCTCATGTTTTTCAGCTCGAAACATAACCAGCCGTCACACATACACTGCGGCCAGTGAGTAAGAACTCCCGATAATCCGCGTCCACCACCAAGAGTAGAATTTGGCCCTCGAACACGTTCAGCAGCCAGAACGCAGAAGAATATCTATACAATAAAATGTATTATATTATCTTATATTTATTGTAATATTTCTTTGTAAAAATTGTTGTATTGTACGACGGACCGATCCAAAGAACAGATCGGTTCCGATATGCGATAATGCTTAAAAAAAGAAAAGAGAAAATATGCTGGGGGATTGGGATTTGTGTTTTATTGATTTGCCTGTGAGCAGATATGCATGAATCAAAATAATATTTTCGGAATTAACTTTGCGCCTCACGCAAACATTTTTTAACTTCAATTTTCACTTTAAATGCATGAACAAAAAAAATTTTTCGGAAAATCGTCCACCGTCCCACGCAAATTTTTTTTTGAAAATTAATTTTCACATGCAAATTCATGGATAAAATCAAATTTACAAAAAAATAGCACACCGTCTCGCGCAATTTTTTTTAAATTAATTTTCATGATTTCGGTTAGCATCCTAAGCAAAATATTAAAAACATCGCACGAATTAAGAACAATTTCCCAGGAAAATGAATTCAAAGTTAGTATAGGGCTTCGCGCCATACTACTGTTCAATTGTTTTGTTATCTGTCAGTGAGCTGTGCAATAAAGTGTTTGTGTGCGTAGAAAAATCGAATTTCCACCATAAATATTATCGATTACATATGTAAAACATAATCGATTCAGAATTTCTTTGTGGTCATTTTAGTGCATAAATTGTTACTGAAAACAAAAACTTCAGTTTTGCTCAATTGAAAACATTCTACACCGCTTCAAATGTTAGTATTGTTTATTGTTACTACTATAAAAGTTAGCGATAAATCGTATTTTTATGACAGAAGAAAAATAGTTTATACGTAGAATATATCCTTTAGTGTTGGAATTCTTTATTTTTTTAACACTTTGCAACACACTATAATGAATAAAACACACAAAATTCATATTAATGGCTTATTTTTATTCGGCAAGTATAAAGTTACATGGACAGATATGTTTCATGGACTCGTGGAAGTTGTTAGGACAGTAGGAGTTTGAAGGAATCATCTGGAACATGGAGAATAAATAATATATACTATAACATTAAAACACACTTACGGTTTTCATGTTGCAAGCAGCAAGATCCTTAAGTTATCAAATTGTGCTTCATGTCAGTAGAACTGAGACTGCTGCATAAGTCCGTAATGTTCCAGAAGCTGAAGACTCTGGCGATGTTGTCCACGATGATATAATAGTTCACGATATCTTTGGTGATATTGTTCACGATGATTCTAGTGATGTTGTCCACGATGATTCGGTGATTTTATCCGCGATATCAGCTCCGAAGACACTGCTGAAAATGATTAAAGCTACGGTGTAAAAATGCTTTAACTAGATACTTGAATGAATGATGAATCACATATTAAAAAGCATTCAATAAATTTTGACAAAGTTTTTTAGTATACTGCAAACCAAGTGCACCATCAATGATAGGAACTGTAATAAGTTAAAACATTTTTCCTCTGATGAAGCAACAAAATTGTTTGCGAAATATTGGATAAAATATTTTTAATATTCTTTCGAGCTTTAAGATCTTTTAACTCACAAAAAATAAATGAAAGGCAGCACAGCATATAACAATAATAAAAATAATACAAAAGTATAATTTACCTTCATATTAAAGTTACCAAGTACAAAAGAATAGGAGTTTCGGTTAGCCAATGAAACTGCTCCGGACTAGGAGCCGGAATGTTGATTATCTTGCACTTATGGGATTCTGAAACAAATCATAGTTTTAAATATATAATAAACAGTGAAAAAACATCAAAACAAACCTAATAGTCCCAGAAATTCTCGCAAGGTTTCAGGATTCCTCTCAGTGCAAGCGAAGACAACTTGCGTCGCAGGGTTTCGCCCCAAAAAATAAGTAACAGCTCCACAAAGTGGTCCAAAAACACTGTTATCATAAACAACATCAGCTGCCAGTACAAAATCCGGCAAAAGTCTTTCACAACATTTGTTATTTTGCACTGTTTCCCAAGCTAAATCCAACACACTAACTTTAGAACTGTCGTTAACAACTGACACTAAAACATCTTTAGCGACATTATCACCATGGTCACTGTCTTTAAAATTTAACGACACATTTTCGGAGAGCACTGATAATACTTTAGGATGACAGTCGCTTAGAAAAACTTCTTTTGGATAGCAATGCTGGGCTATTGTGAGACCTACCAGACCAACGCCTGAGCCCAGCTCAAGAATTACTTTGTCTTTCAATAGATTCTTGTTGTTCAAACACCATTGCGACAGCGCTAAAGATGCCTGCAAAATAAGAGATATATAAATTAGTTTTTAAGTAAGTCATCGGCAAAATTGTACTATTTACCTGCCAACTACATAGACCTGTAGTACCCTCCGATATAAAATTTTTATTTTCCTTTAAAGTAATAGCCTTTCCCTCTACTATATAATGCTTAAAATAGTATTTCTCTTGATCCTCAGAGCTTAAAACCTGGCAATAGCTCTCGTACAATCTATCATGTACCTCAATACAATTCGATTCTAATACCTCTATAACAGCTTTAAGAAAAGCCTTTTGATATGAGGACTTTATAGGAAACTTTTTGAGTAAATTGCTTTTAACTGTTTGGTTCAACAAAAGCTCTTGGTCGTCCCAGGAAAGAGAAGCCAGGCAGTCCTTAACAGAAGAAGAAATATGTTAGGTCATCTTGAATAAAACATTGAAATATTGGGTGTTTGAGTGAGTTCATCATTTTGGATTGCAACATCTATTCGATTATCTGTTTCACTTACATTTTAAATAGACCCTAATTTATCTGACTAACTAAATACATAAAACGATATGCATATTACCAAGTACAACACATTTTTAAATTATTTATTCTAAAAATTGACATGTGCCCAAGAAAAGTTTGGTTATGCCCTTACTAGTAATTCAATATCTCGTACAGGAACACAGCATAAAAACTTATTTTTAAGTGTCTGACATTCGACATTTCAAAAATATATCACTAAAATCTTTTTAAGTACTTTAAAAAATCTTTCCACTCAGCTGTCACGTTTCAACGTTACACGCAACAAGAGTCACAAAAACATGTCGCATACTTCACAACTCTTTTTTCAGTCTGATTATCGTACAAGAAAGTAATTTTATCGTAGATAAAAGTAATGTTATTGTTACTTTTAAAATGTTGTTAACGATTTGTATCAATAAATCAACAAGTATAACCTTACCTGTCAAAATATTATTCTACATTTTTTAGTATTCACTAATGTTAACTTAAGATCAAATTGTAGAAAATATTCTCTTTTCCGTTCGGGTATCCAAACAGCTACTCGTGCTATCGCCAAGCGAGGATCATTCTCTTTTCCGTTCGAGTATCCAAACAGTTATTCCTGCTTGAAAGTGAATCATGTACTATTAACCAATCAGGAAGTACAAAAAAGTCACGTGACCAAGTCGACCAGGAATTTTTTCTCATCTCACTTAAGTTTTTCCACTCTAGTACGTTTCCTAATTATTTTAGAGAAAAATGTTTCAAGTAAATCAAGTAGAGAATGTACTTCTCCATATTTTTTATTTATAACATTTTTCTCTAAAATAATTAGGAAACGTTTGACAGGATAAAGAAGCTAATTTTTACGCGTAGGGTGTCGTAGATTCTAAGGGTTTTAAGGTTTAAATTTATAGGGTTACATTTTAGAGAAAAATGCTTTGAACCGTTTTGTAGAGAATTTTATTCTCTACAAATTTGAATTTAAACTTTTTTCTGTAAAATAATTAGGAAACTAACTACAGTGCATTTTCTGTTTAACTAACGTCGAAAAAACTGAAATTCATCGTACATCAAGGAATTTTCAGTCGTGAAAGCGTCTGTTAACAGGAACCAATCAGGACGTCGAAAAGAACCACGTGACCGGTTTAGCTGGGCAATGTAGCTCAGATTTGCGTCCATTCGAGTCTAAATCGCGGAATGGTAAAGTGCGTCGCTCTGTGTAATTTGTTTTGTGTTTTGACTCGACTCGCGTTCATTAAATGTGAATTTTGTAGTTAGATATGGTATGCAATTACTGTATTTAAGTACAAAATTCAAGTTTGACCGTTGGGTAATTAAGTGGGTGACTAAATTTTGTGAAACGGTTTAGCTGTCGTGTACTTTTGATGGAGGTTGGGCGCGTACGCGAACTGAGGTGACTTGTGCTTTGGTCACAGCGAGCGTCTTTCAATCAAAATTTATCGTTCGCGAGTGGGCTTCTCTCACTACACAAGAGTATGATTTCGTACGTTTGGCTCACGCAGTGCATGCCTGGAGTGGCTCGTACAGTCTGTGGGTCTCTCCATCTTCCTATAGGGTGGAGAGAACAAACCTCTGCAGGTCATACTCTTGTGTCCGTTGCAACTACGTGTAGAATCAGTCGTGAACGTTCGCGGAGTATGATTTCGTATGTGCGGCCTACGCAGTACGAGCTGGAGTGCTTTAGTACAGTCAGTAGGTGGGTGGGTGAGAACGCACCGCTGCAGGTCATACTCTGTGTCCGTTGTAGAATCAGCCGGGAACCGTTTACGGGATTTTTGCAAAGCGCTGTCTTCACGTGAAGACCATCGATTAAATTTATTCCGATTACTGGTTTAGCGCTAACGCGGCGCGTGGGGCATGCTCACAGCAGTCCGATCATCTAGAGTGGATCCAGAGTCATGACTGGTACCAGCTCTCGGCAAATATCGCATCCGATGCCTGTTAACAAGATTCGCTCTTGACAGTTCTCGTTCATTACATTTATGAAAATGATAGGCTCTATTCATAAGTGCTTGTACAAAGGGAATTCCGGATGGCAGAGAAAGTAGTTGATCGGCTAACGTGATTCTGTGACATGAGCTCGGGCCCCTGCGGTATCGCGAAGTAGGAGACCATGCGGGGTTCGGCTAGACGACCCACGTTTCTTTTTTGAAAACAGACAACACACCGGTTGCTGTTATTAGAGTCTTAAAGGCACAGGAATGTCTGTGGGGTGGTGTGAATCTTAGTTTTAATTTAGCTTTAATGGTTTTGGGTACCTTTAAGCTAATTTTAAGTTAATCCATTTTATTTCAGCTTTAATTTAAGTTAGGTTTAAGTCTACTAACCCATGTACTTGTATTCCTTTACAGCATTTTTTCTTTCAGATTTTTATTTTTAATACGTAAGTTTTTATTTCCAGAATTAAATATATTTCAATGTTTCTAATTTGTGTGTTTATTTTTATTTGATTACAGAGTTCAAGAATAAAGAAGATAAGAATCAAATTATTATAGGTAATATTTATTTTTCTATTTCAGAAACATTTTCGTTGTTTCTTTGTCTCTAATTTGTTTTGTTTTTATGTTTCTAGAGTCATTGCAGAGTCACCCGCCGTGGGAAATGGACAATGTAGCTGAGACTACCGTCGTTGGAACAGTAGCTGAGCCAGCCACCGTTGGAAATATGCAATGTTCCTGTGTCTACCATCGAGGGATGAAGTTGCAGATTCTACCAGCGATGGAATTGAATCATCCGCCGTGGAACAATACTTCTCGTCCTGAATTTCTCTTTGTTTATATATTTTTGTGTTTTTTCTCTTCCTTTTAGTATAGGTGTTTTCTGCTTCCACTGTTTGTTTTATTTTTGTGGTTTGTTTTTGTTCTGTTTCTTAAAACAGGAATGAAGATGACACAATGAACTTCGTCTCCGCTGGATTTCTACGTGTTTACTTTCTACTTCACACATGTAATTATACATTTTTTCATTTTAATTTGCAGTTTCTTATTTGTTTTGTTGTTTCAGCCAAGGATTTACGAGTGACAGATGCAGTTGAAGATTTTTCAAGAGAGTTTCACCCCTCGTAGTCAAGAGCCTGCGGCCAGCAGACACAGTTTCAGAGCCTTCAAGTAATTCTTCAACATAGTTCGCCGTTCCCAACACAAATGTAAGTTTATTAAATTTATTAAAGAAATTGATTTATTTACTGATGCATTTCTGTTTGTTTAGTGGACGGCGACGCTGCTCTTCTGTCCTAGGTTTTCTGGAAGTTTCCCTAGGATGTCAGGCGAATGCCAGAGGAGTTTCAGTCTCTTTCTTCCAATGTCAATCCAGGAGATCTGATCTTTGTATTCATTCCAAATAAATATTATAATAAAAATTATATACTTGTACATGTACTCTTGTGTTTTATTTAAGTTATAATATAAATAAATGATAACTTGTATTTATGCATTGAGATAATAAAGATATTGTTACAGAAATAAAATATGTTTTATTTACTTTCAAATTAACTTTAAAGGGCTAGAAATGATTGTATACCCCTTTTATAATGTGCTGAATACAATTTCACAAAACCATTTTGCGATAGGATGTGTAGTTACATGATTAGAGCAGTATTTACTTTTCTTTATTTAATTACATAAGATTTAAGGGTGAGCGCCAATTTTCGAGACCGCCATTGGAATTTTTAGGGCTGAATCTATAGGAATCCACTCTTAACTCGATTTTTTTGGGGTTTTGCCAAAAAAAAGTTGGAGTTTTTACAGTTAAATTTTGGGGGTGAAAAAATTGAGATAAGGGCGCTACACCCTTCATTAGGGCCCGTAGATTCCGAATCTGTGATTCAAATTAGCCTAGGGTTAGTATTTCTTGCGTAATTAACTTTTATATATTATGACTCATTGCTGACTACAGAAAAAAATAAATTCACTTCCTCAATGATATTCTTGGCTTCACGTTCATAATATATAAAATTTCCGCTACGCTGAGGAAATGTGACAAGCAATAATAAACCTTATATACATGCTACATAAAGCACGTAAAAATATATAAGTATTTTCTGTAAAGTTTATTCGTTGGTTCATAATTTATATGCATAGTCTGTAAAGTTTATTCATTGGTCATAATTTATATGCATAGACTGTAACGTTTATTCATTGGTTTGTTAACAGAGACGTCAAATTAGCGATTTCGGGAACCCTTGGCCCTACGCCCTTCATACTCACATATGTTGTAGAAAAATAGCGGTTTTTCAGGGGTCAAATCACAGGGGACGGCGAAATTTCGTTATTTTTGCGATATCTCTTACCGTTTTCGAGATATGACGCTTTAAAGTTTTCAACATAGTTTCCCCTAAAAGTTACCCTTAATATTAACTTTAAATGGCTAGAAATGATTGTATACCCCTTTTAGAATGTGCTGAATACGATTTCACAAACCATTTTGTGATAGAATTAATAGTTACATTAATAAGAGCAGAATCTTTCACTGCTCTATTTAATTTTCTAAGGGCTGTATTTCTGAAAGGGTAGGAGATATCGCGGATCTGAAAAACCCTTTTCGAGATACAGCCCTGCTCTACCGGCCTGAAGACAATAATTTATTTGCAAAATAAATACAACAAAAACATTATTTTATAGAGTTAATTGTAATACTAGTGAGTTTACAATAAAAATGTTTTGTAATTAATTGTATATTTTATTTCCAATAACTTTTACTTGATCTATTTTACGATTAGATAAAAAATTTTCACCGCAAAAGTTCAGCTAACAATACCAGAGTGCCAGCGCGTAGGTCGCTAACATTCGGTAACCGGAAATGTGCGGACTCGAGATACTATGTATATTTTAAATATTTCTATTCGCATATAGTTAAAGATTTATTTAAAATATATCACCATGAATATCTTTGTGTGCAAGGGTAGCAGAGTTCAAAAAAATTCAATAGTATATTTAATTTGTGTAGTCATATTAAAAACAATTTATGTAAACACACACAAAAAAATTAGAAACCATCAAAGTAAATATATGAATAGTTCAATCTATATTTTTCTTCAAAAATAAACAGAACATAAATTATATATAAAAATAGTGATTATTATTTTAAGAATAAAATTAATTTTCTTACCTCGTAGTTACTGGCAGCGGGCGTCGGTCCTGATGAATCTGTTGCCGAAGGGTTTTTGAGCCCTCCAATTGTAAATGTTGATGATGGTATTATAATTTAAGCTTTATTTCGCACTACCTCAGCAAGCTGGGTACCTTTGACCTGCTACACATAATGTGAAGGCGCGGATGAAAGCCCATATGTTAGTTTGGGGCACTGAAATATAATAATTCTGGAAAAAGAGATTAATATAAATGGAATGAATTCAATATAAAATATGAAAACGTCTGAATATATTTCATGGTATACTAATTAGAACCCTAAAAAATTATAACTGCTAGTACAATTATTATAAACTTAAAAGTAATATAGTAGTTTTTTAAAAAAGAAATTACTAACATTTATGTTGCGAAGCCATCTCTGCCGTTGCTCTGCGATACTCCAGAAGACTTGGATTTCTTTGTTGTCGTAGTTGATGACTTCATCGCTATTAAAGACAATGGCTAGTATCACAAGCTCTGTTTTTGGGTGTTTCAAGAGAAGTATTTTAGCCTCGGTTTAAGCGCTGTACAATGATCTAAAATTATTTTATAAAATAAATCTTCGAATAGAAGTTACAGGGAAATGTAGACTACTACTTTCGTTTAAAGTATTTTTTTATAAAATAATTGTAAAGCGCTAAAACCGAGGCTTAAACACTTCTTTTGAAACACCGAAAAACAGAGCTCGTGGTAGGAGCCAATGAAACAAGTAAAATTCGTTTTCATAATGAAATTCCAGACTATATTTTTATTTAACATAAGGCAATTGACAATGTACATAATATGACTAACAATATAAGACATGACTAATAATAACATGAAGATAAAGGCACCATATTTAAAAATTGGTCTTCTGTAGTTTATAGTATACTGGACATTTCGCAGAAAAATAATTTGATATATTAACAAGATATTCATGATGAAATTATTATACGTGTAATGAAACAAGATTAACACTCTAAAATTATCCAACTATAAAAATTAACTAGTTTATAATAATAAACAACTAACTCAATTTGCTACCAACAAATTATGCACTATTGACAAGTAGCCCATATTATTATACAAAATTATTAATAATACTAAGAGCATTATTCCTAATCGGCTTTACAATCGTTGCAGCTTATCCTGCTCCAGATAGAAATTATTTTGGAACAAAATACTACATTAGTTTTATATTTCCAAAAATATAAAATAATAGAGGATCTATGAACAATAAGAACAAGACGCAAACGTAGCAGTGATGGGTATCATACGTATGATGTACTGGGATTCTCTTTGGAGACGCACGCCTGGAATGGAAAGGAGTAGAACCTACACGAGAAGCAGCACTAGGTTCCGCTTCGTGGCGTGCGTCCCAGCAAAGAAGGAATGTTTCCAGTACAATATTGAGCAAGTGGTTGGGGTCGTCTGTACACATAGGTAATAAATAAATATATTAGTCATGAGTTATGTCATCTATATAACATAAAATTTAAAAGGTAACCAACACTGACGTATGCATGTTAATAAATATTTATATGATATAATTATTTTCTGCCTTTGTTTCGAGTAGCAAAAATCTTTTGAAAAATAACATGCTCACCATATTCTTTCTTTATAATTTATTTACAATTCAAATATTAACATCGGGAATTTACAAAATACTTTCAGAAATGATTGCAATATTAAATCAATTTTGAATATTATTAGTAAGCACTGTTATGTCTTTATATGGCAGTTAAATAATGTTTATTCTCCACAGGTATAAAATTAATGTTATAAATTATATTATCCTATTAAAATATAAAAGTATATAGAAGCTTTCATGGTACAATCTATTCTTTTTTTGGTATATTTATTATGAATTCATTCCTAAGTGCACTTAAATGTAATAAATTGTCTAAAGGGAACTCTCACATAAAACGTGATCAATTTGTTACAGCCATATTGAAAAATAAATACATTGATCATACACGTTTTATAACAAACAGTGGACTTGTACGCCAAAACCTTCCAGGCAAAAAACTAAACGATTTTCACTTACAAGCCCACAAATTAATCTTCTAGTAACAATATTCATTACCTGAGCCGCATTATTATTAATATTATTATTATAACTTTGCATGAATACGAGTCACGGCAAACGTATCAGTACATTCCTTGCGCAATCATCACATCAGAGGCAAGAACTATCACACTTTCTTGTGTTTAAGTATGATCACGTTTGATGTAAAATATAAATAATATAAATTGTACAAGTAATATGTATTATTTATACGTATAATATTCTTTTATATATTAATATTTATTTAGTATGACTATCGAGAAACATTCAACCTTTGTGATCTTCTTGTCGCAACTTCCTCCGCTTTATTTTTCTTGCGAATTTTGGCTTTAGGTGAATCTGTACTGTGCTTGCTTCTGGTGAGATGGGTTGGTTCTATTATTTCTAGCTTGCGTTTCCGTCTGCTAGCTGGATGATTATTTACATTTTCTTCTTCGTGATTGCTACTGCCACTTGCTTTCGTACTATTGTTTCTGTCCGTTTCCAATGACAGCACATTCAATTCGTTTCGTGCAAAACTATCAACTAGCTCACTATCTAAAATACCCAAAGAAACCATTTGTTTTAATTTAATACGTTCGCTTTGTCTAGTCGGAACAGCAAATTTTCTAGTTTTCGGGTTTTTCCTAACTTTATGTACATCTTCAGTCATTTGCTGTACCTCTTGTACTACTACAGGATTTTCTTTTACTTCTGTTTCAGGTAACTTATCAAGGGTCATGTCTTCTGCAACACTGGAGTCTACAGATATGCCGATATTCTCTTCAGACTCCAATGCAGGTGCACTGCTCATAGCGCTAACAGTCTCTGCAATTCCGCTAGAATCCGATATTCGCTCACTAGTAGATGCGCAAGGAGAATAATTATCTGGAATCAAAGGACTCGAACTCATTGTACGTAAATATTCTGTAACACGTGCTTCCCCAAAATTGAACACATTTTCTTTCCTACTAGATGCCGAGGAATCAGAGCTAACTTTAATACTTGAATTGATTTCATCTGAACTATTTTTCGCGGATAACTTTGAGTCTGTCTTTTTGAGATCTAATGAAAGGTTAGGGCGACTTGATACAGGCGTATTGGGTGCACTTTTAATGGAAGAAGCACTTGAAAATGAGCTAGAGGTACTGGTGCTACGGTTTTCTGAGGAACTCTTTTTCAGTCGTCTTCGCTGGGCCAATTTCGCATTCAGAACATCCTGCAATCGAAAACCTTCCCGGTGAGCTTTGTGGAACGCATTAAATGTAGTTTGTAAACTTTGTTCAGCCGAGCTACTTGAAGACAATACGTCTGGAGTCATTAGAGGCGTTTGCGGCATATTTTGATTGCCTTGTACCCAATTATTGGTCCTTAAATCACTCATTTGCAGTCGCTTCTGTGGTAGCACTGTCAATAAACCTTTGGTGACAGCCTTGGCGGCTTGGCTGACCTCTGTCCACGCCGGAGACGAGAAACTGAACTCACCACCTTTGATTCTTGCCATGACAGCAGCTGCGCTGTCGTCTCTCGACCTGGCGTGGAACGGGGCTCGACCACACAACATCGTGTATAGAATTACACCCAAAGACCACAAATCACAGTTTTCGTCGTAACCTTCTGGATCGCCATTCAAAACTTCTGGAGCAGCGTATTGTAGAGTGAAACATGGAGTATGTAGCTGTTCTTTTTCTTGCTTTAATCGTGCAAAACCAAAATCTACTATTTTGATATCAGCGTGGTCATCGTCTGAAGTAAACAATAAATTTTCTGGTTTCAAGTCCCTGTGTACCACTCCTCGTGAGTGCATAAAACTAACGGCGGACACTAATTTACGTAAAATTTCACTAGCTTCAGCCTCTGTAAATTTTGATTTTCGTCTAATTCTGCCCAAGAGCTCGCCCCCTTTTAAAAGTTCGAACACGAGGTACGTGTGAGCTTCATCTTGATGCACATCATTAAGTGTAACAATATTTTTGTGACCCTGACAAGCACGGAGTAAATTAATTTCTTGTGTGCAGTCTATCCTACGACTAACAATTTTCACTGCATATTCCTTGTTTGTACTTTTCCTTACACATCTTCTACATACAGAAAACGAACCATCACCTAATATTTGTTCATTTAAATCAATATCATAATGTTGAAAAAATGTGGAATCACTTAATTGGCACCGGACTAGTGTAGAGGTATCAGTTTGATGAGTTGATGGATGAAGAATGTCGTCGGATATGGCATTCTTCGAAAATAAAATGGAAGGAGCAACGTAAGAGTAACCTTTGAATATCTTATCGTAATTTGGTGGTACAACGGCGGGCGAATCTGTTGCTGGCATTTTCGTGAACTCATCGCTGAAATTCGACACATCCGTCTCACATCTGCAACACCACAATACGTTATACAACGTTATTCCACTTTACTTCCTGCCACTTGCTTAAAGCGCTTCTAGCTGTGTTAGTGTCTGTATTGTTAGCTAGTAATGTGTCAACAATTAATTATTAGTTTCATGCGGACATACACAATATTTAAAAGTAAAAATTTTGACGTTTACTACATGCACTGCTTGAAAACACATGGTGTAAATACATAGGTGACGCATTACTCTACTGCGCATCTAATTGGAAAGGAAAAAAATGTGCTAGCCAATAATATCGCCCAGTAAACTTAAGCAAACCGAGCGGGCAATTCAAATATGTTGCCATTAATATTTACACGAGTTATATTATTAATACATTTATGAATTTAATGTCATTCATTGAACAAATCACTCAGATTGTATTTTATATTATTTTTATATTAATTAATATAGAAGAATATTCCCCAATAAAGTTATTATTATTATAAACATATCATAAATAAATAAAGGAGGTATGTTTCATAAATTTCCCGATACCATGATAGATAACCTGACTCTTAAGTTTAGCAAACGTTCTGATTGGCTTGTAGTGCGCACCACCACTTAAATGTAATAATACTGGATCGCTCACTAACATAGAAAATGCAAGCCGAGAGAAACAGCTAAGCTGAGGGCTATCTCTCTTTGTTGTACGTTGTACAATGTTTTTACATAGCAATCGTTCTACAAACAAGTGTTAGACAAAGAAGAATGACGCAAGACATTTATCTGTCTCAGGCTCGTTTTTCGCTTTCGAAAAAGACTAGAAGTGCTCGTTCCAGTATTACTAAATTTCAGTGGTTATTATGGTAAAATCATAGTTGACAAATGATGTTGAAGTTAGCTACGACTTTGGCGAACAGAATAAAACTAATTCACCACCCACTGAAATATAATTGTACTGGAATGTTCACTGACGTTGAAAAGCCGAGAAAGACAGCTAGTTTGGGGTATCTATGTTTGTTGTGTAATATTTTTACATAGCAACCGTTCAACAAACGCATAAAAGAAGTGTTAGATAAAAAAGGGTAACTCCCGACATCTATTTGTCTCAAATTCGTTTTTTGCTTCCCAAAGACTACAAGTGCGCCTTCCAGTATCACTATATATCAGTGGTGCCACCCTATGTAAATTACAACACAGAAAATCATATTAAATATAGTGCATACCTTATGACTGGTTTGAAAGGCGCGGGTATCTTCTTACGAGACAAAGACTCCCAGTCTAAGTTTTTGAAGAAGGGGTGTCTTTTCAATTCCTTTGCATCTTCTTCTCCACCCCCTAAACGCTTTCTTGGGTCTTTCACGAGCAACTTTGTAATAAAATCGGCTACATCTTTGCCGAGACCGTCTGGAATTGGTGGATTGCTCTTCAATATACGTCTTGAAATTTCTTGTTGGGTGTTTCGCTCTCCCTCGACGGTAAACGGAGATGCCCCGGTAAGAAGCTCGTAAGTTAATACTCCTACTGACCACCAGTCCACAGCCTGAAAACAAAATATATATATTAGCTACATTATAATGACAACTTTCTACATTTCAGAGATTTTCTGAAAATTTATTCTAAAGTAAAGGGTAGAGGTATGTTTTCGAATTGGCAACACTTTTTTCAGCGACAGCCAATTGGACAGCTGACAACTATTTTGTGCAAAGTTTGGTTTGCCATTTTACCATAAGTAGACTTAAGCCAGACCCACGCTTTCAAATTGTGCAAAATTTATTTCGAAAATTTTGTACCGCAATAAAGCTCATTTTTTATTAAATAGCTACGTCAACAAGAAAAATTGCCGCCTTTGGGGTGAAGAAAATCCACAAGCCATTATTGAAAAGGCGTTACATAAACAAAAGTCACTGTTTGGTGTGCTTTACGGCTGTTGAAATAACTGGTACATATTTCTTCAAAAATGATTCCGACCAGAACGTTACAGTCAATGAAGACCCCTATAAAGCTTCAGTTCCCCAAGCGTTGATTTCAACAAAACGGCGCAACATGTCACACATCCAAGATCTTGTGATTTAATTGCCGATATACGAAACTGCCTCAAAAAATGATCGAAAATTAGAAGTCTAGATTGCGCTTTATTCGAGCCAGCCGCAGTGTCCATCTTTCCGAAACCATATTCAAACACTAATGGCATAAAATTATATTTTCACGAAGCCAATACCATGGTCATTACCACGATTTGTATGTATTTTATTTCATTTTAAAGTTCTGTACCTCTAAAAAAGCACCGTGTACAAGCGATGGAAAATAATATTTTCGTAATAACTGCAGTTTAACTTAGCTTGCATAACTAGTACCAGATGAAAATATTATAATATTTAGTTGCTAACACCATTGCAACTGAAAGTAGGGCATACAGTCTAACTGAAATAGAATAAGATAAATCTAAGTAAGACCAAGTGAGAAAGAACTAGTCTTAAACAGTGAAAGTAGGATACGGTTTACGGTATTCTACAAATGCGAATTTAAAGTCTACGCTAAAAATAAAACTAGTTAGATGAGAAGAGCATGAAGTATTATATGCACAGAATTTAGGTTGCGCTTGCTCAAAGTAAACGTCTGACCTTCAAAAGAAAACACATATGTTTCAATACATCAGGAAATAAATTAAATAATACACACAACATGATACAGTGATCACGAATATAATAGAAGTATTTCAAATTCGCAAAATTAATTGCACTTTAAATTAATGCAAGTGTTTTTATCTTTCAGTATGACAAAATCTGAATTTACTTCTTAATAACATAAATAATTGCTTACCAAATGTTGTATAAGTTATGAATAAATTAATTAAATGTATTGAAGCCAGCGGCTTTCAACTAAAGTGTTACTCATTTTGAGAATTTTAGAAAATGTTACCATTTACTTTTCTACATAATCCCACCATATTTATAATATTAGGAAAACTTAGATATACAAATCTTTAACATGCAAAACATAATCGTAGAACTATGCAATGTATACATTTACAATTTATATTTTCTGTATGTATATGTACATACATCCGGTATAATTGAACAAGGAAAGAATGGGGACGCTTACAAAACAAACTCAAGAATGGCTACCGGAACAACGTACTTTAATTTCAAGAGCCAAGTCAACAAACGAATAATAATTAGTGGAACTTATTTATTTCACCACATTTTTGTTTACAAAAATGTACTCCAAATACCTGGAAGAGTTTCTTATTGTTTCCAGAATTTTTCATGAAAATATTTTCGTTAGAAAGGTGCCTTAGTAACATTTTCAGCTAATTTCAATTTTACATTGCTCCATAAAAGATTTACGAATATACATATTTCAAGGAATGGACGTATTAACCGCTATTATAGAGACCATTTACTTTAAACTAGTTATATTATTTGATAAGTGATTTATGATTTCATATGTTGCCAATCATCTTCTTACCATAATATCTGAAGTGCCTTTTCAAGAATAAACTCAAAATTTCCTAAAGTTCAAAAGGTTACAAAAGACTTTTGTTATGCGTTTCATATTTGTTTCAGTTCTAAAATATAAATAATCTAATTTATTTATAAGTTTATTTGGCTTGTAAACCAACATTTACAATTCAAATTCAACGCAGTAGTCGTTAAGTATTTTTATTATATTTTGAACTTGAAAGTAGCTAGAGTGTTTGTTTAGTAATTTAACCATTGCAAATATTCAAATAAACAAAACTTGTTTATTTTTTTCAACTGTTGTTTACATAAAACAATAACAACTGAGCACTCATCAAAACAAAACAACGTGTTTAATAATTGAAAATATTGCGATACCCCATACCAGCGAACACTGCGTGCCGTTGTCACAACACCGAAAACGAGGGACCGAGACGGCATATAACCTCAGCAGTTAAGACCGCTAATAATAAGAATTTTAAAAAATATGATGTTCCCAGTACATAACCTCCCGCCCAATACAACTCTTAAACGGTACATAAATAGTATTTGATGATACAGAAAAATATCTTCCTATATGTTTATTTTCTCTTTTTTTAAGAAATTTAATTTTCTTTCGTATATTTCTTTAATATTTTTCTTGGAAAACTGTTAAGGGTATCTGGTGAATTGCTAATTTCCGCTGAGCAATTTTATCCAAAACCTAATCAGCTCTTCATATAAATATAACAAGCAAAAATACACAAAATTGTATTTTTTTGGATTACCTATAGTATTTGAGTTATGCGATACAAAAAAAATATATACAGACATCATGGCGAAAATAGTAAAATTGTAGGGACCCTAAAACCAATTTTTTTTTGACCAAAAATAATACCTCCCTTGGAAAAATAAAAAACAACGGACTAGCAGTCAAATATTTATTAATAAACTGTATGTTTTCATAAATATTTGACTGTGCTCCTATACAAAACAAAATTATTACTAAATTCTATCGTCATCAACACAGAGCTTGATGGCCTCGGTGCTCTTCTATACAAAACTAAATTATTACTAAATCCTATCGTAATCAACAAAGAGCTTAATGGCCTTTTTGCTCTCCTATACAAAACAAAATTATTACTAAATCCTATCGTAATCAACAAAGAGCTTGATGGCCTAGGTGCTCTTCTATACAAAACAAAATTATAACATAATCCTATTGTCATCAACAAAGAGCTTGATGGCCTTTTTGCTCTTCTATACAAAACAAAATTATTACTAAATCCTATCGTAATCAACAAAGAGCTTAATGGCCTTTTTGCTCTTCTATACAAAACAAAATTATTACTACATCCAATCGTCATGAACAAAGAGCTTGATGGCCTAGGTGCTTTTCTATACAAAACAATGTTATTACTAAATTCTATCGTCATCAACAAAGAGCTAGATGGACTAGGTGCTCTTCTATAGAAAATTATAATCTTTCTTACCAGTTTATATATATAAAAAGAAAAGTATAAATATAATATAAATATAAAATGTATAATGTAAAATATATTGAAATGTATAAAATTGTTTGTTTGTTGTTTTTGATTTCTTCATTTTCCGCATCAGTCGATCATCGCATCCTTTCAATCTCTCATAAGTAGGCAAGAGGTAAAATTGAAAATATGATGAGCACATAGCAAAACCGAAGCTGTTCTTCGAATTTGAAGCGATAGAATTCCAAATAGTGCATTATTGATAGCGCAACACAGTAACCTTGGCGTTCTTACGTCCAGCGATTGACAATACTATTACGGTAAGTCGATTACGTTGTAGGTGGAATGTCGCTTTATCGCGCAAGTGAACCGATATGGCCACGAATCTACGAAGGAGCCCAGTGGGCCTATGGCTACCAATTCGCTAACGACACCAGCACTCAGCCTGATAAAGTGGAGCACCCGTGCCGCTACTCGCTAGAAGTAAGCGCATTTGTAGGTTATGTCGCGAATCTGGGTCAGCAAAGTATGCCAACGAATTGATCGCGTAGACCTGTACCATATTCCGTGTAGTACGCAATGTTTACAGCTTGTTACGCCACAGCGCTTAGGTTTTTATTGTTTGATTGTCTTGTCTTATGATTTTTAGTTCGTATGTCACAGTTCACTTGTGCGCATCACGACTTGACAACAATGCAAATTCAATTACGATTGCGACTGCTGCTACGGTACACATATAACACAACATTTCTATAACACATACACGTTTCAAATGAATATATGTATCATCATTTCCTTTAACTATTTCAGTATACGATACATTTTTCCATCACTTGAAAACCCCCACATATGTTAGCTCAGGAGGAATCACAGGGGTAAAGTTAAAAGTGTAGACATTGATATATAACAATAATAATAATACTATGTTTTCATTTTTCTACGGCTTTATTTTAAACAAGAAGTAGGCCAACGGTAATCTGTATTTCCGGTCCGTACTGTAGTATGATATTCCACACCAAATTAATTATTATTCTCATTAATTTTGTTGCTGAACTAGCTGAGTTTTTGGGTATAGTCAAACTTGATAAATATGAAAAACCACACTCTTACAAAAGCTCGTTTTATATCTAATAAATTTACTTAAAGAGGATTGCATCAGGATATTGGCGAAGGATTATTTCTATTTTTGTTCAGGAATGAAATATTTAATAGATATAATTCTTTTTCATTAGAATCCAGAATCATATCATTGGGAACAATTAAGACTTTTAAAAAAATCTGATGTGGCCAGCATATAACCTCCCGCCCAATACTACTCTTAAACGGTACAAAATAGTATTTGATGATATAGAAACATACCTTCTTATTTCTTTATTTTATTTATATTTGAGAATTTTAATTTTCTTTCGTATATTTATTTAATTTTTTGACATATATTTCACTAAGTAAACAGCTTCACAATCACAATGACATGTGTCACATTTCGTAAAAAATTGAAAATTTTTAAATGTTTCCATGGTCTACTAGGAATGCAAGATTTGTGAAATTTAATTTCTTTATATTTTATTATCTCTAAATCTAATGGAAATTAATAAAATTAGTGTAATCAAAACACATGTAAAATTACATATTCTTCCACTTTCAAAATAACATAAATTGTTGAAAAAGGAAATTTAACCGTGTTTTTCACGAAAAACTGTTAAGGGCTTCAAGTAAACTGCTACTTCCGGTTGACCAATTTTATCCAAAATCTAATCAGCTCTTCATTTAAATATAAGAAGCAAAAATTCCTAAAATTGTATTTTTTGGTAGTATAGTATTTGAGTTATGCGAGACGAAAAAATTGCCACAGACTACACACACACACACATACATACATACATACATACATACATACATACATACATACATACATACATACATACAGACATCATCGCGAAAATAGTAAAATCGTATTATAGGGACACTAAAACGTGCTTATTCATTGAAAACTCACTACTCAATTTTTTGACCAAAAACAATACCTCCCTTACCTAGAGGTAGGCGGGAGGTAAAAATTGTGATCTTACAAAGAGAAAATTGTTGTACTCAATTAATTTGTATCTTAAATTCTGTTATATTTTTAAGAATATTTAAGGAAAAATAACAAATTAACAAAAATCACTAACATAAAGATTTCATTTGGCCCAAAGGTATTGGGAGATACCACAAATACTGTTTTTGAATTTGATGACAACAATAGAAAAATATTTCAAATTGTAGGTACAACTTTTTGATTCCAATGAAATTAGCTCTATCTCATTTATTTACTAAGATATGTTCTAAAACCCTGATAGGCCTTTAAACAATCTACCACTTACTGTTGATGAATTGTTCCCAAAATCTAATCAATTCGTAACATAATCATAATACCCCCCTTATACCGGGAGTTTTTTTTATCAGTATACATAGGGATGTATCATTACCATAGTTACAGTTAAAGTGATTGACAGCAATGTATTACCGCGTTTTTTTTTAGAGTGAACATAGGGATAATTTACATTGATTATTAATAATAGTTAATCATATTGAAACAAACAATGCAAGTTTAAACAAATAAGAAATTTGTTTTAATTACTTAAGTACTTAATAAATTACATTGAATTGATAGGAATTATTATTTTTAATAACTGTAAGTTATCCCTATGTGCACTCATAAAAAAATCTGATGTGGCCAGCACATTACCTCCCGCCCAATACTACTCTTAAACGGTATTTAATGTTACAGAAACATACCTTCTTATTTGTTTATTATTTTTATATTTGAGAATTTTCATTTTCTTTTGTATATTTATTTAATTTTATGACATATATTTCACTAAGCAAACAGGTTCACAATCACAATGACATGTGTCACATTTCGTAAAAAATTGAAAATTTTTAAATGTTTTCATGGTGTACTAGGAATGCAAAATTTGTAAAATCTAATTTCTTTATATTTTATTATCTCTAAATCTAATGAAAATTAATAAAATTAGTGTAATCAAAAACCATGTAAAATTAAATATTCTTCAACTTTCAAAATAACATAAATTGTTGAAAAAGGAAATTTAACCGTGTTTTTCACGAAAAACTGTTAAGGGCTTCAAGTAAACTGCTACTTCCGGTTGACCAATTTTATCCAAAATCTAATCAGCTCTTCATTTAAATATAAGAAGCAATAATTCACAAAATTGTATTTTTTGGTATTATAGTATTTGAGTTATGCGAGACGAAAAAATTGCCACAGACTACACACACACACACATACATACATACATACATACATACATACATACATACATACATACATACATACATACATACATACAGACATCATCGCGAAAATAGTAAAATCGTACTGTAGGGACCCTAAAACGTGCTTATTCATTGAAAACTCACTACCCAATTTTTTGACCAAAAACAATACCTCCCTTACCTAGAGGTAGGCGGGAGGTAAAAAACGCTTTAATACATTGCTGTCAATCATTTTGACTGTAACTATGGTAATGACACAGCCCTATGTATACTGATAAAAAAAACTCCCGGTATACATGTATTGTATGAGGTAAAACTGATAGAATTTAAGATATGAATATGATGAATTAAACAATTTACCTTTGAATGATTTAACTGGGCCAAATTATATGATTCTGAGTTCGTATATATTCTATTAAAAAAAAAAAAAAAAATTGCCAATGGTTTAGTCATTTCTGTCCTAAAGAAGAGAGGATTTTACAACAGTCTATTCTTCGAAACGAAAAATTTCCTATGGGTCACTAAGAACATACAATGTTTACTACTACCACTACTAAGAAAATTGAAATATCCTAACACTGTTCATTCATTTACAATGTCCCATCTTTCTTTGAAGACTGGCCGCTTTAGGTAGTATTTATTTTTATTCGTTCTAATCCAGTATATATTGGGTACAATATTGCAAATCATAAATATATATTTAAGACTACACTTTTTTATTAAAGTATTAAGAATAAAAAAATAGTATTCGTTTATAAAACTTGCGGATGCGGATGTAAAATTTTTACAATTAAGTACAAAAAAATGTATTGTAGCTCTAATAGACATATAGGTCTTTCAGAGAGAAAAAACCTAATATTTTTACTGCTCTGCAGCTATAGGAATACTGAATTATTGTCTGTTCAATAATTAAATTTATAACAACTCAACCGCTATTAGTAGCTAGTAGGAACCTAACCTCTACTAGTAGTTAGTAGGGAGGGACCTCTGCTCGAAAGGTTTTACCAAAACCTAGTAAAAATTCTGTATTTTCGCCCTATAATCGGGCTTCTTCAAAATCACACTTGAAAAACGGAGGAGTTTTATGTTTAATAATTCCTACCTTCTACCTGTAGTAATAAACAAGATTACAATGTAAAGAAGGTTTAAGAGTATAAGAGAAGCGCACACAATAATGTGAACAATGCATTCTGCGCAGGTAAAATTGTGAAATACCTAAACGCTGATACTTTCTCTAGCGCTAGCCACGCAAACTGCGAGGCACCCGGATGGCAACCAATTTTACAAGGTAACTCGTCTGTCACAATTCCAAATCAAGCGAAAGTAATATTACATGACTAATTATCACGACATCTATTAACTTAATCAAGAAAAAATAGGATTGTTTGTATAAGAAAGCAGATCACACAGAATATATTACTAATAACTTCCAAATACGGTAATTAAAGCATATCTTGTATTAGCACTAAAATTGTACAGGTTACTTAATGCATAATTACTACACATGTTGCAGAATTCTTCTCCACTTTACTACAGATAAAATTTAGAATAACGTTGTTCTTGGGGCAACCGACTGCAGAAATGATGGCAACCGACTACAGAAAGGATGGCAACCGACTACAGAAAGGATGGCAAACGACTACAGAAAGGATGGCAACCAACTACAGAAAGATGACAACCTTTCACAAAAAAGTTTTTTCTTCAAACGTCATTAAAGTACGTTGTTATGTATTTGAATTCAACAAGCAGAAGTTCAATATTGTCACCGCCGATGTAAAAGTGTTTCCTTATGAAAAAATAGTTACGTTGTAATTCAATAACTTGACAGTTAAAAATGAAACAAATAAACAAAAATAACGAAACAACATATTCTATAGCAACTAGAAATGCTGGATAAGACAGAATATTTTTTTCCTATTTCACGTACACAAAGTCAATTTTGTGACACTGTTTTTCTCAAAAACAATGCTACAAAATTGAATTTTGTGCAACTGTTTTTGGGGAATTTATTATTTGTAAAATTAACAGTCTGTCAAACCTGGGACTGTCATTGCTCACGTAAAATTATTGAATCGGAGCCCCTGCGTCGGGGTTGCGGCCTGGGACCCAATAGGCCCCGCTGGCAAAGCCCCTTGATGACCAGTAGTATATTAAACATGTCGTACAATTTTAATTTATTTTTATTTTTATTGAATTTATGAACGTGAAATAGGAAAAGTAGTATGAACAACTCGTGTTACAATGCCTAATTGTAATACTCGTATTTTGCGTAACTCGCCTGCGGCTCGTTTACGCAACCTATACTCGTATTACAATAAAGGTCATTGTAACACTAGTTGTTCAATATACTATTGAAGTTTTGGGCATTTTTCAATGATTGATTCAATGATGATTCTATTCTTTATGTTTGAAGAAAAATAGTATCACAACTCTTCATAACACAATATACTTTTGTTTGAAAAATAAATAAAAAATTATTTGTTAAATTTTGTTATTTACCATTTGACAAATTAACGTTAGTATTATTTTTCATTTTTTGTTAAGTTTTCTGTGGCCACATTACAATTTTTCCAAAAATATTAATTTTAATTTGATTGATATATCATGTCATGACATACTAATATTTAGGTAACCAAATGGGCCTTATTGCATACATTTTTTAATTCTGAACAACTTTTGTATTTACTCTTTTCTGTAAAGTGTACCTGTCCTGTAATTCTATTTTTTTTTTCTGATGGACAGGTAATAATAAATAATAATAAATGTAGTTAGTGTACGGCGCTAGATCTAGTCGAGTTGCTACATTGTATACATGAAATAATAAAAAGGGAACATGCTGGTTATTACTCTCGCAGATTAGAAACATGAGAGAAAGTCACGATATGCTCAGTTAATTAATAAAATCTTCATTAAACCCACTTGTAATTACTGCAAGTTTTCATTTTATTTTCCTAACTCTACTCGCCTTTTTCAGTAATCTTCTAAAACATACAAAACTAATTGGTATTTTTATATTATTATTTTATAAACAGTTACATTTTGTTATTAATTATTTTGTTGTGCCGGACTCAATTTTAAAATAGGGAATAATTTCGTTAAACGGTGTATTTTAAAACATCAGTCACTTAATTGGCTTCTAAAAACTGAGGAATTACTAAAGCATTGTAAATAATATTTCACTACAATAGAAAAGAGTTAATTACAAAATAAACACGAGCAAGTGCTCATTAAAAAGAAAAAAGCCCACAACAAAAACAATATACTTCACGGCTCTTACACGCGTTTACATCCAACACATGGAGACACGTGCGCTACTATATCAACGTAAATAATAAAAATATAATAGTATGCTTAGAAATATTAACAATACAACTCCACACTTTAGCCGCTTGCGCAATTAAGTGTTCTCACTACTCACAATACAAGAGATATCAAAATAATAATCGTGTTTAATTTATGAAAAATTAAATGGCGGTATTCCACATTAAGATCCTATTCCATATTTGGTTACTTTCCCGTAAGTGGAGCATTTTTTTAAATCAAATTTATATACAATTTGGTTAATTATCAAAAATAGTATGAACTATCAGCAACCATAATGGAAAATAATAATTGATTTTTAAATACCGCCATACAGTCTGTTGGAATAATACAGGTAATGCAATTATAGTAAATTTGAAATTTATAATAACAGAGCAGTGTTATCACGAAACCTACACAACTACAAGCGATATTGGAAAATAATGTCAATACTTACGATATCATGTCCTTGGGAGCCGCCGCGTACGACTTCTGGTGCCATATATTCGATGGTACCGCAGAACGAATAGGCGCGCTGATCCGCGTTGCCTGGTTTTGGCAGTTCTTTGCTTAGACCGAAATCCGTCAATACGATGTGGCCAGTCTCGTCCACGAGGATGTTCTCCAGCTTGATATCTCGATATATGATTCCGAGCTGTAACAAATACACTTCTTAAGAAACAACTCTATCTAGAAATACTGCGCAACTACGATTTAAAACATTTCCTTGCAAATTGAAAATTAGCTTTACTTGCGTCAATAATAACATTGTGTATTTGATATAAATTACAAATTTTGCGAATAAGCATGTAGATGGGAAATATTTACATGTAAAAGTTACAATGGCGTTTCAGTTAAATTTAATAAATAAAATTGTACTAAATAAATATCAGTAAACATGAATTTGAACTTCGGCCAAGGTTCACACGTGTGATAAAATATAAAAGTATACGTACAATGTTCAAATTAATTTATAGATTTACATATTATTATAGTAAACGCAGTTATTAAAAATGAATGTTCATATAAAGTAAATAAACGTTATGTTTTGAAATGATTTCCATATGCTATTTACAGAGTTAGGTATAACAGTAATACATTTAACCTGAAATTTAAATACGCGTTTATAAACAATTTCGACAGTATTAGGTACTGAGAACTCAATGTTCTTCAATTATTAACATTTTGTAACCCAAAAATTAACTCTGAATCCTCAATAAATTAAAAAAACTTTCACAACTTATAAAAAAAATTATAAAAGAGATTTATCTACGACCGTTGTTAAAAGTAGCCCTTTTAACGGTTGCTTAGCAAGTTAAGAGTTTCACTTTCTGACACAAAGTTTTTTTATTGCTACTTTTAACAGGTTGCTAACGATTTGTATCAATAAATCAACAAATATAACCCTACCTGTCAAAATATCATTCTACATTTTTTAATATTTACTAAAACACTAGGAAGATCGTAGATAAAATTTTTTGTATGATATACGTGTTTAAAAAGAGATTTATTTCGTTCATGGAGTTGTTTCACTCAGCTTGGCCCGTTTCACAAATATAAAACGTCTCTTTTAACACTTATATCATAAAAAACTATTAATCTAAATGTTTTCTGATTTTTTTCTGAATTGAAATTACACGGAAATATAATACATTGCAACAATATAATTTTGAATTAATTACACAATTCTAGAAACCTTTTTTTTTTTCAGGACAATTTGTAGAAAATATTTTTACACAAGGTCAATATGTTTCCTTGTAAAATGTTGACTCATTCCCAGTCTAAATAATACAAATCTTTTCCTCTACTTATTCAAAGAGGTATAATCATATTTATCCACAAGTGTCAAATAATATACCCATAATTCAACCGATGTTTATCCATTAATGACCTTTGTTACAACAGTACGTAGCCTAGCGATGGTTGCTACAATTTGTCTATGTTGATAAACAAACAGTTTTTTGCATTTGTCAAAGCAAAAATTCTACTTATCTTATAATTTCAAAACAAATATTTGACGAAATATTCAGGATAAAATATAGTATTCTACTCGCATGTAATGGCTATTACTCATTCGAATGATTTATATCACTCGCATTTGCTTCTTTCCCTTGAGTAATAGCATGCATTATAATGCTCATTAAAAATATACTATTAATATGAGTGGTGCTTAATGGTTTTATTAGGAACCTTTGGGTTTTGGTAGACTAAAGTATACCCATCTAGCAGAGCTGGGAAAGATACTTTTAATAAATATCTAGATACTTTTCTAAGATACTTACATAAACTTGTTAAAGATACTTAAGTATCTAGATACTTTTTATTCTAAGTATCTTAAAATACAAATATTTCTTAAAAGTATCTAATATAAATACTTATGTTATTTTTAGATATTTTAGATATTTTTTAATATCATAGATACTTTTAGATGTTTTAGATACTTTTAAATATCTTAAATACTTGAAAATATCTTAGTTAGGTACTTTTAAGAAATATCTGAGTAAATTTTAAATATTGATACTAACTGTAAGCTTAAACATTAAAAAATATATCAGATATTTCAAAATAATTCACTGGTACATATCTTAATTATTTGCAAATAAGATACTTTTTTTAAAATAAAAGATACTTTTTAAGACATAAGATACTTTTTTTAAGATAAAAGATACTTTAAAAGATGAAAGATACTTTTTAAGATATCAGATATTTTTTAAGATAAAAGATACAGATACTTTTTACATAATATAGAATGTATCTAAGATAAAGTATCTTAGATACTTTTAGTATCTTAGATACTGTCGAATATCTTTTTATGTAAGATACTCCCAGCTCTGCCATCTAGCCAACAGGAGCATAGGGAGTATATATGTGTTCTTGTTTGAAGCAAATTGCAAAAAATAGTAGATAATTAATGGAGTACAAGAGAGGTCAAGACCTGTATTATTTTTAAACTTGCAAAATAATAGCATTTGCATGGTTACAAGTCTGCAAAACAAAGAAAACAAGAAAAGCTCGCGAAACAACCAAAACCATGCCAAGCCGAAATCAATAGAATAAGCAGCAAGATCAAAAAACTTGGATGCATCGCCATCCACCGCACGTGCCCCGTCAACAAAGAAATAACAGTTCCCAACAACCTGAGATAAAAATATTTATACAGTAACCGAGTCAAACTGACCGAATATCTGCCAATCCTAAAAATATCACCAGTGCTAAAGGTCGGTACACCGTACACTTCAACATCAGCAGCACGGTGTCTGCAGAAGCCAGCAAAGATCGAAGAAGGCTATGCCAGGTGGCAAACTGTGGCAGAGGCAGACCTGTCGCTCGCCAGGCGAAAAGAGGCCTTGGATGGTTGGCTGTAGGGCGAGCGCTACGCGGATGCCGACAGAGCAGATGTGCAAGAACACCCCAGCCTCGGGGTTGTTTTGTTTCTTGAGCGTGCATCGGGATGCTGGCGGAGGGCAGTGCCACGTGTGAGATGCGGCGGATGTTGCACGTGAGATGAATATGGAATTGGTTGTACAATGCACTCATATGGTTATGAAGACTTTATTTTACTACTGTTTTAATATATCCCCATTGTTTAAATTTTTTCGATTAATTATAGCAGTCATAATTCAATACAGTGAATTACGGATTCATAATTCTCTCTTCTAAGCCAATAACAGAACCAGAAATCAATTATTCCTGTTTATTTTAAAGACGTGATGTGGATCACCAAGCTTCGATCGTCTGACAGTTTACAGTGAAGTCAGTTGTCATTGTGGATTTTTATGTTGACATTTTTAAATGTGTTTTCAACGAATTTCGAATTTACAGGAGTAGAAAAAGTACAGTATTATATTCGGGATTATGGTCATTATTCACAAAGATGAATTTTTTGTAGAATCGCGAAAAAAATATTGTACCCAGCATGACCTGAAAGTGTCTTCACTGTAAAGTATCACTTTCAGGTCTTGTTACGTAAATTACTATTACTGCCTAGACTGTAAAAATATTTTACATAGCAACCGCACAACAAACGTATAGTAACCGTCAATAAATGCATAGCAACCGTTTAAGAAACACATCGCAACATAAATTAATGGCATGTATCACTAAATTAATATTAATTCCAAATCGGTAAAAAAAAATGTGTTCAATACGGCAGCAAATACTGATTTACAGCTTCGGGAGCCTCTACTGTAAATCTGGTATTTTGGTGCCTAGTTAAATAGCTATTATTTATTTAACAAAAAAATAAATGAATTATTCAATTTGCAATTATATTATTACAAACTTCTACAAAATTTCTACAGGAAATAATACAACACTGTAATAAATAATCTAAATTTGTTCTGAAATGTAAAATATTTTATTTTGGTTTAATTTTCCATGACCGTATTACTGTTTTTTTTTAAATAAATATTAACCTGAATTTGAATTATATATTGTGAAATACAAATATTTAGATTGCATGCATTTTTAAATTCTGAGTACATTTTGTATTTACACTTTTGCTAAAAAGATGCAGCAATATTAAAAAATTGCATTGAAATCGCTATACGCCATATTTCAATTCAACACCCGATATGTTACAATTATATAAGTTTCATAAAAACATGCAGAACTTTGGTGCTACATTAAAATGGATAAATGGCGTGTAGATATATTTATTGATATAAGTCAAAAAATTTTAGAAAATGTAACATATAGGTGTAATTATTTATATCTAAACAAGCATGTTTCCCAACTTAACAATAACAAAATGTTTAGCAAGGCCATTTATTTTTAGTACAACAAAGAATGCGATTGCAAAAAGAGTTTAAAAATACTTGTTGTTACATTTTAACTATAATCTATTTATTTACGAATGTAACATTTTAGATAAAATAAAACCTTTAAAAATGGGTAATTTTTATGTGGTGATGACTGTCTTAATCGAACTGAGAACCTGTTTCACATCCAAAGAGTTTGCAGAATTAATCATAATAAGTGTTACAAAGAATTATTTTCAACGTAAATTTTTTCTTAAAATGCTAAGAAACAAACATTTATTGCGAAAATATTTTCCTAGATCTCTCCGAGTATTTATTACTAAAAAACAAGAGAGAAGACAATAATGTTTTATTTATACTTCTTTAAGAATAACACGAATGAAATTATAATTTATAATTATTGTGAAATATACTGTTTGGTAGTACCAACATGCTATTGAAAATATGCTTAATACAATATAATGGTTTAAAAAAAGAGTTTTCCAATTCGAAGAACGATGAAAACTCGTGAATATGATAATGAAATCGCATGTCAAATTTATTTATAAATTGTCCTCTGGCCAACCTCTGTCCCCACGGTGACTGACCTAATCAAGGTTTAGAACTATTATCTTTATTATAATTGCAATATTTACACAAATAAAAAGATGCCAAACAACTGTCTGAAGCGATATGCTGATATAACAACAAAAAAATATACAAATACATATTAATATATTTGTAAATATTGTTTCTACTAATTAAATTTGCACAATAAACTCTTTGGTTAAGATTAGAGATTGAGCAAAATAATTTCTTCAGGATTTCAAAACCACAATTTCTTATAATTGTACACTTTTAACACTTTTATCATAAATAACTATTATCTACGATCTTCCTAATGTATTTAGTTAAATTTAAAAAAATATAGAATGATATTTTGACAGGTGGGGTTATATTTGTCGATTAATTGATACAAATCGTTAGTAACGTGTTAAAAGTAGCAATAAAATCACTTTTAACACGTTGCTATGTTACTACACTAATGTAAAAAGTGACACTTTTAACTTGCTGAGTTAAAAGACCACTTTCAACAACAGTCGTTAGATAATAATACAGAATATTTTGAAATTAAATATACAGATATAGCGGACTTTCAAGAACGCATATCGGTTTGCCGCCCTATATAAATCATTGTTATAATTATATTTTATACGAATTATAACAAACAAAATATAGTCAAAAACAGTAGACAACGACAACAAAAATAACAATTGCAACACAAGAAATTTGATGACCTTCGGCGCTGCACACTTTTTATAATTTGTTTTTGACTCATGTAGTTGCATCAAAAAAGTCTAGAGAAAAATCATAAAAACTACAAACTGCACATTTCAAGGTAGGCATTTTATCTTTTATAAATATATCCGGAGAAATAGCGAAATATCAATACCTGTGAAGTTGTTTATTTTCAAGAAAAAAATTGGTGCCTACAAGATAAAAATAAACGACTAACACGCACGCTGAAAATCACAATTTTCAAGAGTAACAATTCGTGGTTCGTTGATATGTTTCAAGAAAATATTGTTTCACCTTGACTTTACAAAAATACAACGTTCTTCTTGACTAAAATATCGACATTGAATTTTTTCACGATACTTATGCCTACCTTTTGCAGGGAGGTAAAAACTTTGTAACGAAAAATTAAACTGACGAAAAACTCCTAAATTTTGAGTCGGCGTTTGTAAATTTTTCTACCGTTAGGTGCTACAAGAATCGAACTAAGGAACTTATGTTCTATAGTGCGATGCGTTACCACGAATCCATTTGCGAAAATATGAATATCTTGTTATAAATGATTGCAAAACATTAGAAGAAACAAACAAACATAGTTAATGTTTAGACATTTAGAAGATCAACAAATATGTTTACAAATTACTTCCGAGAATATACGCATTTGGAAAACAACACACGTGTCGCAAACTAAATAAAAACCAACAAACGGAAACAATATCCACGTTTATAGCATTGTTACACCTTTACAACAATGATGTGGGAATATGCTGCATTCGCACAAATCAAGTGGAAGAATCGGCGATAATACTCAATTCACTCATTCATCTGGTCACGTGAAGCGCCGAGGTATATGACAGTATTTGAGCACGTGTATGCGCCATTGTAATCAATTGACCTTGGATCACACTTCATGCAATCAAATGATCAAAACATGAAATATTGCTCACAGTGTACTTGCCATTTTTTACGAATAAACAAAAATAAACAAGATGAAAGAATGGGTGCTCGTGTACTCAACATATTGTAATAAACTCTTGTGAGAAGAATGCTAGGCAATAAAAGAGCGAATATCCCAAGTTTCAAGGATTAATGATAAAGAAATTATTAATTATTCTATGGGAAATTTACGTAGTATGGTAATTTCGATGCTGATTACTTCTTGATAAAATTATAGTATCCTGTGACATTCAAAATGTCGATATCCGGACTTTATCCCGAAAAAACTGAATGACACTACAGGTAGTATTACAAAATTTTTTATTTTGAAAAAGTTTCTAGTTTTTGCCTAATTAATTTATGTTAAAAAATAACCTTGAAATTTTAATTAATATTTATATACTTAGAAACAATAAATATATAAATTATGTGTTTACATAAGTAAATAGGTACCTACTAAATTATACAGAAAATATAAAAATGTTGATATTACTAATTTAAAGAAATTATCGGATTTTCGGACAAAAACTAATTTATAGCAATAAAAAATTTGATGTATCCACCACATTACTGCCGTCATAATTTCTTATTAAATAAATAAATATATCATGCCATTTACCCTATTTCTGGGTGTGGCACTCGGCTCAAAGCAGATCTCGGTATTATGATATATTTTTGCCCGTGAAGTGCGGTTACCAGTCGTCAAATCACAGCCTCCAAGAATGGTAGTGGTGGAGGAGCCAGAAGAATAATTTTTGTGGTAAATTTACTTTCGAAAATTTATCAACTATGAGGGTCGAAGCAAGGATCTTATGATCCACAATCCGATGCTATTTACCCCACTTATTAAATTATACACCAATAAACATCAATTAACCAAAAAACTCCTCGAAAGTATAAAATCTTATTCTAACGACCCTAACACATACTTATCCATTGATAACTCACTACCGATTTTTTAGCATGATTCCTATACATCCCTTACAGGATGTGGCGAAAGGTAGAAATGTTTTATTCTTCAAATATTTGTAATTAATTTTATGTAAAAGGGTTCAGCAAATTTGTGTGTGTATGCCCCGCAGATAACGAGGCGTGAAACGCTTCGAAACGACGATGGTACGCACTGGTACCATTTCTAACATTAATGCCGATATTAATTCACTAATATAGCCAACTAGCCTAAACGCAGTCAAGTATCTAACACAACATTTATATTTTAAAAAACTTACTAGTTGTAAAATGATACGATTCACTAATGTTTAGATTGCTTATCAATATTTAAATATATGGTGTGTGGTTTATTTCGACAACACTAGTTTCTAGGAAAACTTACCATGTATATTTGAAATAATATTCTTCTGGAGTAATCTATTTTGCATGAGGTATATTTTTAGCGATATGCAGATTAAATTAATATACTTGTAATATATAGCAACTAGTAAAATATTCCAGTGTAATTATACAGGTTGTTTATTTAAATCGAAACAATGAATACATTTTAAAAATTGTAGGAAGTAAGCAAAGTTACCATTTTAACCCTGGATAGTACCTCGTTGTAAATTCAGTTTCTATAATCCTAAACAAATATTCAATATGTAAAATCCCTATGTGTTTGTTCTCTATAGTCCAAAATAAAATAGTTTTGGCTAAATACTGTTATATGGTTCAGAAAGGTTATTAACTGTTTAATGTCTTTCTATAAACCTACACAAATATTCCATAGGTACAATCTTTAGAAAAATTACATCAGATTATGGGAAAGTAATATTTCTTTTTTTGGGGTTTGCCAGACCCTAGCGTGATGTTTGTGTAGCTTTGAAACAAGTATGGTACAGGGTTAAAAATGTCCAAATTTCCAAAAATCTATACTTTACTAGATAAACAGTTTTCATCCCGAAATCGTTGAAAATACAGAAATTAAATATTAAACTTTATTCCATTTATAAGATGTTCGATATATTTTTGCGCATAACTGTTAAATAAGTATAAGTTAGTTGAATAGGAGTCACACAAAAAAAAAACCACAGAATTTACCGAACTTTCAGCAAGCTGAAGATATAAAATGTATTTTCTGAAAATTTCATAACAATTAAGAAACTAAACACGATTATTTACAAAGCAATTAGAAGTAATTACCAAAAAGTTTGTCTAGTTTTTAGAATATGCATCTTCGATAAAAAGTCACTTTTCCCAAACTATTTTTCCCAGAACATCATTTCCCAGCAATAATACTTTCCCAAATAACTGTTTCCCAAATTATTGAATTCCTAAAATTCACTAATTTTAATATGCAGATTGGAATGGAGTTCAAAATTTGATATTGTCCCAATCTACTGTAATTTTTTTTCTGGAAAAAAAAATTTTGGGAAATTTACAAGTTTGGGAATTACTTTTTTTGGAAAATTGTACCTTAATCGGTAATTTCTACTGAGCTTTGTCGTTTTGTGCACAGAGGTAATTTCAGGAGTTTTCCTAAATATGTTGGTTGTAGGATCAAACTCATGATAAATAAAATATTGCAATTTTTAAATGGAACCAAAAGTTGAAAATTGCTAATTTAAAACTGTATTTTGTATTCAGCAAGGCAAATGTTAATCGAGCTACGCTGATAACGTTTAAACTTTGTTTTCACTTTTTACTTAATAGCATATATTTCACAATACTCTCTCTTTTGCATAATCAAAGCAATTATTGATTAATTACTATGTCGCTTTAAAAATATACCATTACACCGATCCAAACCATTGTATTATCAATATTACATTGAATTTTACCATCCATCATTTTTAACTAATCAAATTACATACTTCCTTTAAGATGATACTATATGTAATTTTTACCAAATCGAACTGTTCAATGAAGTGCGGTTACCAGCCGTCAAATCACGGCCTCCAAGGATGATAGTTACGGAGGAGCCACAAGAATAAATTTATGTGGTAAAAATTTTCGAAAGTTCGTCGTATTTGCGGCACCCCAGTCCGATGCGGCACCCCAGACCTATTTACTCCATTTCCACAAAGAATAGAATTTGAGTGATTGCAGTACAATATAAATCCGCAGACTCTCTGCAAATTAGAGTTTGAATGTTCAAATGTTCATGAACGACGGCGAAGTGAGCGATAAGCGAAATAGCAAATTGTTGAGTAGTGGCGCTAGCGGAGCGAGATGTTTGTGGGTGACCTTGCTGAAGGAAAACTTGTTCGCTGTTGTGTATTATTAACCTTTGAGCTATCGACACGTACTAATAATCGACGGATAACTAATACCTTTTGGACGCAATAAAAATGTGTGTATTGTCGATGTGACATTCCTAAATTTGACTTTGCATCCTACAAGGAGATACTAGTTTTATCAACCTATAAATATATACAAAATATTCCATTAAGGAAACGAAGTATTTATAACTGCTGAAAGATTCCACTAGCACAATGTATCCAGAGATTATCTTTTTTTACGAAATGCCAAGAAACCCTACCTTTCTTCTCCCGAAATATTGAGGAAAATTTGTATTTGTACGACCACTTAGAAATCTACTCATTGTATGTATGTTTTTGCTAGGGATATGAGGTACATTGCAAGCATCGTGCGAAATGAATTTGTTTTGTGAGTATTTCAATACAGATCATTTCATTTCAGTATAGGTGCCATTGCTAGGATACTTATTTAGAATTGTCAAATATTGGAATGGTGAAAGCGGGACAAAATTATTGAAATATAAATTAATTAGGAAATAATATCGTGGTCGTAGAAAAAGTATAGTGTATAACTCAAATGGAATGTCCATTTCATACTCCTATGATTTGCATAAATTTTTATACTCGTAGAAAATGAGTACCATACCATGCTTGTTGTACAATATACTTACAACATACAGAAATATGAAAATAATGTTCAAAGAAAAATAGTTCTTGACATTAATGGGTTAAGTGGAAAATTTTTGCACTCCTCGTTATAACCCTGACCTGACACCAAATTTCTTATCATATTACTAGCATTTTGGGTTATTACAGATTTGTTATATTAAATACTTTACTAGAAATCACATAACACCGTCGAGTTATGTATCTTGAATGTAAACAACAATATAATAATAATAAAGATAACAATATTATTTTTAAATTGCACCACAAACCACAACACTCTTAAGTGCTTGCTTCATTTTCCTTATATACGAATAGACATAACATATTGGTTTTTTATCTGTTACAAATACTTAATTTCCATCAGGTACATTACAAATAATAAATAGTTTTGCTTTGGCCACATAAGGGCTATTATCAGCAGCCCATGTTTTCACACGGCAGTTGGCCGTATCAATTATTCATGTTAACAAGTACAGTGGAGTAGGTCGCATGGATACGGGTGTTTCAAGAACGTGGCATAGTTTCCAACAGTACCACACCACATTCCCACTAAAAATTTAATCAACAGTATTCTACTTTCGCTTTTGTTCACACAATTAGCTATCTGCAATTAATTACCGAGTGGGCGAAAAGCCTATATATGACACCAGGAAATAAACCTTATAAATATATCATCACGCCATTCAACCGTCCTGGGTGTAACCACTGAAATATAGTACGAACACAGAATCATATCATTTGGCCCGGTTAAAATCATACAAAGGAAATTTGTTTAATTCACAAAAAATCTATCATTTTTTCCTCCCACACATACAATATATGTAAGGGGGGTATTAGGTTTATGACGGATTGATTATATTTTGGGAACATTTCATCAACAGTAAGTGGTAGATTATTTGAAGGCCTATCAAGGTTTTTGGGCATGTCTTACTAAATAAACGAGATTTTCAAAACGAGTAAATTTCATTGGAATCAAAAAGATGTAAAATCATCTTTTTTTTTGTATATTTTGTTGTCATCAGGTAATACCTTTCGGGACAAATGAAATATTTATGTTTGTGATTTTTGTTATTTTTTTTTTTATGAATATAGGAAGTGGCCTAACAATTTCGGTCATATACCGCCACACAAACGACCATGCTCTTCAGTGGGATTCGAACCCACGATCCCTGGCGTGCAAATACATTGAGTACGACAATTTTTCCTTTGTAAGATCAGAACATTTTTTTAAAGTTATTTTTAAAATCTTGCGCATTTGGAGTCTTTTGCGAAAGCGAAAAACCAGCCTGAGACAGATAGATATCTTGGGTCACTCTTCTTTGTCTAATACTTGTTTGTATAATGGTTGCTATGCATTTGATGAACAGTTGCTATATAATAACAACGGTTTCTATGCATTTATTGAGCAGTTGTTATGTAAAAATATAACAAAGACCCTCAACTAGCTATCTCTCTTGGCTCGCACTTTGAACGTCAGTGAGCGTTCCAATATAATTATATTTCAGTGGGTGCGACACTTTACTTTCACGGATATTACATGTTATTGGAAAAGAAGCCAAAGTGCTAAAGTTAAAAGAATCGAATTTCATACCTGATGATCCTTCCTATTGCCATTTTAATTCTATTTTGTTTCACTATCTACAAAGCGACAAACAAAACTAGTAAAAAATATCTGAGGATAGCATATCATTTCCAATGCTGTTTTCGTAAACAACTGTTTTGAGAAAGCTGTTTTAAAATGTGATGAAACATAATTTCCTGAATACCAATTCTAGGAACGGTAACGTGAAAACAAAAAACAGTGCAATAAAAATAAAATATACATACGGAAACTACTACAATCGATATCTATACTCGTTTATGTTTGTATTATTTATAGGAATAAATATATACTCGTACAATAATTAAACCATTAAGTATTAATAAAAATACATAACATAGAAACATATATGTTACATATTCTACTCATATAATGTAAAGTTTCCTTGTATAATAATAACTCATTCAATATGGCTACTTTGGACACGGAACATTGGAGTTCAACATGATAACAATAATATTAAATATATAAGATAGTGAATCGAAAGGCGAGCCATAGCGTTTTAATTCTATTTTTTAAATGTTCTATTATTGGATTCCCTAATTATTTTACATAAAAAAGTTAATTAATCTATTGCAGAGGAAGAATTTCTGCATTTTTTGACACTACTCTACTTGGAATCGGAAAAATTACGAAAATATTTATTGGTAATTTTCTATACCATGAAATAACAAAATAAATATACCAATTGAAAGTAATTAATGAGATCACTTACCATGATCTGCAAAAGCACATTTGGTAAATGGCAAGATGCTAAATAAATATAACAGTTCCAAAACATTTATTGATTCATCATATGAGATTAAACTAAGAATTGTATATTTATTATTCAGCATTAAGCTGACCTAAACTAAATTTAAAAATAATAAATGACCAATTTGGTTTTAAATTACTGGTGACCATCAAATAATAACAGCATGAAAAGTGTATTTTTTCTACACATTGTAATAACTAGATTAGTACTACGCATGCGCCGTCGCTAAACGAAATCACAACGCACGCCTCGCGAGACAAATAATATATTTCAATAAAGATAACTTAAGTGATCCCAGACTCAAGTACAGAAATTTGAATATACATAGAGGGCAGTGACATTAAACTTACACGCGCTTCAAGTGTTCGGCTGTATGTGCACATCAACCTAATGCTCTGATAATGCTTATCACTATAGATAAAAACTAAGGTCACCTATAACAACAATTATAAAAATCTGCAAATTTTTAAATCTACTCTGAAGTGCTGAAGTGTATGATTGTTGAAAATGTTGTTGTTTAGAAACTTTTTGTAATCAAAATACAATACAATAAATATAAAAAATACGCAGTTGTCGTCAAACTCCAGCCGCCCTACTTTTTTTAACAGAAGAAGTTAAATTTTCAGAATTCATATTTGTAAAATTATAAAAGACATCAGTATTATAATTCTGTTAATATATTTTTCTACGACCACTGAGAAATCTGCTCATTGTATGTTTGTTGTTGCTAGGGATATGAGGTACATTGCATGCATTGTGCGAAATGAATTTGCATTTTAATACAGATCAGTTCATTTCAGTACAGGTGCCATTGCTAGGATACTTATTTAGAATTGTCAAATATTGGAATTGTGAAAGCGGGACAAATTTATTATTAAAATTAAATTAATTTTGAAATAATTTCGTGGTCGTAGAAAAAGTATAGTGTACAACTCGTATGATTTGCATAAACTTTCATACTCGACTCATGCTACAAACTCTCATACTCGTAGGAAATGAGTACCATTCCATGCTCGTTGTATGTACAATATTATCTACGACTGTTGTTAAAAGTGGCCCTTTTAACGGTTGCTTAGCAAGTTAAAAGTGTCACTCTATGATACTAGTGTTAAATGTAATATAGTAACGTGTTAAAAGTGATTTTATTATTACTTTTAACACGTTGCAACAATGATACAAATAAATCAACAAATATAACCCTACCTATCAAAATACCATTCTAATTTTTTTTAGTATTTACTAATACACTAGGAAGATCATAGATAAAATTTTGAAAGATGTACGTGTTAAAAATGATTCCCCACTTATTCATAATCAGAAATAACTTTTATTTAAAACACAACATTTGGAAAAAAAGGTCTCGAATAGAAGTTATTACCTACTACTTTTATTTGAAGTATTTTTTAAAATATAATTCTAGAAAATTGTACAGTATATACAAAAACAGAATTACCAGCCACTGTGTTTTCAATAAGTAAAAATTCTTTTATAATTTTAGAATTAATTTTAAATTAAAAGTTTATTTGATAACTAGTAGCTAATATAATTTAATTAATTATTCGTGAGTTAATCTAAAGATAAGACAATAAAATTTAATTACGTTTCGTAAATAAAATGGTAAACAACTTAATGAACTATTTAATTACAAAGGGATAAATTACATCTGTACATGCAATCGCTTTACTCCTGAATTTCAAACAAACTTTCAAAAATATTTTCAATGCCAGCAACAATGATAATTTTCTTCATTAAAATCGCATTATGGACAATATGTTTAATAGAATCTGCCAAATATAAAAATTTACCATGCACATTAGTTTGAAAATTAGCTTTTAAAATTATCGGACATTTAGCTGCGTCAAGAAGTTAATTATGTTTTCCATTATTGTAAATTATACGTGTATTGTGAGTGTTTCAAATCACACGGGATTATAATGGATTCGTTCGTGCCGATTAAACGGTTTTTGTAACAGCTATAAGCATTATCATACTTTCATTTTATATTGCAAGTTTTCCTCTTGCAATATTACCATAAAAATACACTACTGATAATGGAATATCTGCAAATAATTAATTTAAATATTATGGCACAAACAATAATTTGTTTGACAAAATTGAAAAAATACTGCCGAAGCTGTAAATCTGTATTTGGTGCTGTGTTGAACACAATATTTTTTTGCCGATTTGAAATTAATTTAGTGAGTATTTTTTATTCATATTTTGAAGGTTATCGCCATCAAATTACGTTGCCATGCTTTTATTGAACGGTTGCTATACATTTGTTGACGGTAAATTAGTTATTTACATTACAAGCAAATTAATAGTTATTTACTTTACAAGTGGGTAATTCCACTTTGCGCACGTGTGAAGTATAACGTTTTATCCAACATCTCTTAATAAATGCAATCGATGTAGTTACCAAGGTGTTGTGTGATATTATTATAGTTATAAATAGAAAATTACTCACTAGTGACTTTTCTAACCAATAAAACAATAAAAGTACGTTTGTTGTCACGTTAAAATTTTTAACAGGCCGTTAAAAATTAACAGGTAAGTTACGGAATAGGCCCCATAGGAAGTTGAATAAACAACCCTATGCAACTGATAGTTCCGAGACTATACAAATAAATTAAATAAATATACCATCACGCCATTTACCCGTATTTCTGAATGTGGCACTTTACTTAGATGAGATCTTTGTATATGATGTATTTTTGCGTGAAGTGTGGTTACCAGCTATCAAACTATGACAGCCAAAGTTGTTAAGAGGTAGGGGAACCACAACAATCTATATTTTTGTAATTATGAAAATTGAACAGACAATGCATATAAATTGTATTTACTCAATCAGATTCAATGTTGTATATTTGTATATTCTATTATATTCATGTCTCGTTTATTAATCTATTTAATAATTTAAATATGTACCTATATGTTGCTTGTTACATAACGTATGAATCAAATAATAAATTATGTGTAGTCTCATAACTACAATGACCCAATTTTTTATTACCTATTAAAAATAAAACCTGAAAGTCGTCTCATGGAAATTTTTGCTACATAATATTATTTTTAGTTTGTCCTATGAACTTAATAATTCATTCTTATTTATATTAGGAAAGATTTACAGGTACACCATAATGAAGAAGTTATGAACTATCTACAGCACTTTAAATACACCAGTGTAAATCTAAATTATGTATCAAATTATATTTTCTGCTGACCATGAGTCAAAACGTAGGTTTCAAATGAGAGCAGAAATTCCACAAAAGTGTGTCACATTTGGTAGCCATTACAAATTAAATTAAGTACGGTACCATTATAAAAATAAATTTTTAGAATATAGTTTTCAAACTGTAAAATTACAAATTGATATGGTATGAAATTTTATAATTAATTTTAATTATTGCTGTTTTACAATACTTTAACTGGAACTAATTTACTACGATTACAAAGTGAAACCTCTTCAATTAAAAGTACTGCAAATCAACGGACGTATATTTGTTGCAATTTACAGAACTTCGCAGTAACGTATATTACTCAAAGAAATATTTTGGGAAAATTTAAAATTGTTTCTTGTATGAATCATCCACAAAACACCTGCATATGTTTCATACATGAATATATGTAAAAGTGAAAAATCAATGACACAAGCATGAACAATTGCATGATCAAAAATAATAGCTCAATTATTTCTAAACATTCTGCAGTCTTCATGCGAATCAATAACGCTCACGAGCATAATTCATTTTTACAATTCTTCATAATTATGATTTCAGGCACAGGATGTAAATATTTAGTTATATTATTATTTACATTACCGCAAATGAATTTCTATGTTGGTTGAAGTAGCATTTCCTATCAGTGACAAGTGGCATGTAACGTTTTTATAGTTGGTAACATTAATGTTGCAGACAGATCATGGACAAAACTCAAGGAAATTCCGTTATGTGTATGTGAGAATTCAATGCCGAAACTAATTTATTCTCAACGTTTGTCAAAAAATAATTGCTCGAAAAACCAATTAAGGGTCCATGCTATCCTTTTAATCTATGCAGGTATTAAAATAATTATAATAAATTGAAAACTTACGCTGTGAAGATGTTCCAAAGCCAAGATGATCTCTCCAATGTAAATACGAACTTCGCTTTCTGTGAAATGTTCTCTTTGGTATAAATGTGTGAACAGCTCGCCCCCAGCAACGTAATCTGAAAATAAATCAATGTTTTTTTGGTGTTCTTAAAACAATAACTAGATAAAAGAAACATTTTTTTCTTGCGGATATTTTTAAAGATGAAAACATTTTAAACCTACCCACACCTATATTTTGTGTAAAAATTAATAAAGACAATAATGATAAATATGATTAAATTTAACTGTACCAAATATAAAACTAAACAAATGTAAGAGTAACTATTATAGTTTAAAATTTAATAATAAATTACAATAATGATTAAAAGGCATTGAAACAAAAAAACAATACAATTTATACATTACTACCATATAGTAGAATTTCTTAGTGATAAGGTTAAAAACACCACACTTATATAGTGTATAATATAGGAGCCCAGAATCAAATCATTTGGCCCAATTAAAACTTTTAGAATAACTTTAAAAAAATTGTTCTGATCTTAGAAAGAGAAAATTGTGTACTCAATTTATTTATACCGAACGATTCCACATAAAATGTCAATGTTGTTGGGGTTTTTAATCTTGTTATTTTATTATGATTCATATTAAAACATTCATTTTTTTAAAACTTTGTAAATATACTTGAAATTGTGGAAGGGTTTGGTCTAGGACGTTCAAGAAATAAATTAGAAAACATAATACAAACAAATCACAAATTATTTTAACCAATTCCTCATTAGTAAACTTTTTTAAGAATGAAGACAAATTTATTTATCACTAACAACCTATGTCTCATTTTATCAAGAACAGTACGGTGGTATATACGTGTCCACAATCATATTATTTTGCCCAAGACTTTTACAATAATTTTTAAAAAATTGTTCTGTTCTTAAAAAGGGAAAATTATTGTACTCAATTTATTTGTATCTTGAATTCTGTTACTTTTAAGAATATTTTAAGGAAACATATCAAATGAAATAATAACAAATTAACAAAAGTCTTTAACATAAAGATTTCATTTGGCCCAAAGGTATTGGTACCACGAACATATTTTTTGAATCTGATGAAACAAAATAAAGATTATAGGTAAATTATCTTATTATTATTCCACATCTTTTTGATTCCAGTGAAATTTACTTATTTTATTTATTTAGTAAGATATGTCCAAAAACACTGATATGCCTTCAAATAATCTACCACATATTATAGATAAATTAATTGAAATTTAATCAATTCGTAACACAAACATAAAACATCCCTTACATATATGAGTAAAAATAATAAAATTTAAAATATAAATATAGTGAAGTACACCATTTTCCTTTATATGATTTTAATTGGGCCAAATGATTATGATTCTGGAACTAATACTTGTCTTTCGACTTTTGCAAAACATTAAAACGAAATATTTGAAACGGACAAACTCATGTGAATTTGGTAAAAATGTATAATGTATGAAAAAACAAAAGCAATTCAAGTAAACAATAAATAATACTTGGAGACAATAGAGAGAAAAATGTGGCGTATTACTATAGAATCAAACAAAACAGAGGTTGAAAATGGTCAAGCACCTTTCGCAAAACATCACTTTAACCTTCAGACCTACAGGTTCAACCACCGCACTTTCGTCCTTATCACTAGGCGAACGAAGGGAAAGCGAAACGGAGAAACGACGCAAAAGCGAATGGAAAAAAAATGTCTAGACATCTCCGAGCGGCAGTGCGCAGGCGCAGCAGGAGAGCGCCGCCGCCGCCGATGTAAGTCGCATGTAGATATTTAATGAAATTAGGTTGGTACCTCTGCGGCAGGACGCTACAATGACGGCCGGGCCATGGGCCATGAACTCTGCACCCGAAAAGCGATTGACCAGACAACAGCACTGGGCGCACAACACGACACGTGGGGAAATATGTTTTCGGAAGGCTAAAAATATTCCTGCTGATCATCGTGTTGAGACTCAAACGTAAATGTTTTTCTATTATTGTTTAGACAAAACATAATCGCAACTTCAAATTATTACTTTACCACAAATTTAGGGGCTGATGTTTGACAGTATTCCATGCGCTAATAGTTATTTATGATATAAGTGTTAAAAGTGGCATTTTATAAGTGAGTGGGAAAATCCAATTGAATGCATCGGTCACTAATAGTTATTTACTTTACAAATGGGTAAAGTAAGGAATTACCCACGAGAGAAATTTTAGCACACGAAGCCGAAGGCTGAGTGTGATAATTTTATCGAGTGGGCAATTCCATTTTGCCCATGTGTGAAGTATAACGTTTTATCCAAAACCTCTTATTAAATGCAAAATTTATTAAACATATATTATTTGACAGTGACATATGCTTTAAATTTTCTAAATTAAAATGTAATGAAGTAGTTACCAAGGTGTTATGTGTTATTATTATTGTTATAAATTAAAAAAATGCTCACTAGTGACTTTCCTCAAAATTATACCCACTAGTAGGTAATCTATTACTTTGCTTGTTTAAAATCGCCATAGTAATAGAGCATTTATTGAGAGGTGTTGGATAAAAATATTTACCCAATTGCCTTTTTTGCTTATAACTACTTTATATGAAATAATACGAGATTCTGGTTTGCACTATCTTACGACGCTTTTAAATGGTGATTTCTTTTTATATCTAAACATTTACGAATTACTGATATCAAATTTTATTTTTATATGGAGGTCATGGTGAGCCATGTTATTTTTTAATAGAAAATTTCTTTTGCTTTGCAACGACATAAAACAGTAATACCTACTAAATTTTTTCTACTCCTGTATAAATATATCCCCATTATTTAAATTTTTTCGATGAATTATAGTACCCATAATTCTCGACAGTGTATTATGATTCACTATTCACTCTTCTTGACCAATCACAGAGCCAGAAATCCATAATTTTAGCAACGGTCGTCTGTCAATTGATATGTAATAAGTTGTCATTGTGTATTTTGATGTTGACGTTTTTTAACGTGTGCTGTTTTCAACGAATTTCGATCATTTCAAAAGTGATTTCCAAATTTACAGGAGTAGATAAAGTATAGTATTATATTCGGGATTATGGTCATTATTCACTTGGATGATTATTAATAATCAACAGAAAAATTTACAAAATTTGTAATTTGAAATAAAATTGAATTCCAAAAAGTGAAAATACATAAATAAGAGGAACTCACTTGACACAAAAATATCGCATTTTTATCTATAATAACTCAAATAATCAGGAGATTCCCAATGAAGAATATGTTGAGAAACCCTGGTATATTACATGAATTCCGCGAAACGTCCTATTTTTATTTTTCCTAACAACTAATCTTTGAACGCTAATATACGAGCACGTCGTTTAACTGCCATTACAATTCATTGATAAATGTGAAAAATACGATGACTTAGCTAATAATAGTCTCACATACTTACTAATTACTGTATTATCTGAATTAAAATAGCAGGAAAATAAACGTAAAAGAAATAAAATAACACTGAAACCTTGTAGAAAGAGTATCATTTGACAGCTTTACACAAAATGACGTCAAGGATTCATACGTAGTTCAAAGGAATATTCTACGCTTGTACGTAACAAGGTTACTTAGAAAAATTTCAAAAATGGCTGATATTCTCGGCCTTTGAAAAATAATTGTAAGGCATGCACTAATAAAATTATAAAAGACTTTTGGATTAAGTCTGTAAATTCACTTATTTGTACAATAATAGGGTCCTTTACTACAGTCACAAAATGGTAAATAAGTCATTTATATCATAACTAGAACCAAAAACATTAGATTAGATTTTTTAAAACTGCAGATATTCTTGAAAAGTTACATTAATTCTTTTTAATAGTGAAAGACCCTATTCGAAACTTTATTAATTAAAATATTTGCACAGCTTATCCAAAAGTCCTTTATAATTTATAATTTTACTACAATGATTTCTGAAAGACTTTTTAACTTATTGAAGACATGTACTATTTTAGCAAGCAATACAAAAATGTGCCGAACGCCGTCTATTTATAACTGACTGTCCTTATTTTGCAGACCACCGCACCGAACTTTCTTAAACTATTACCAAATAAAAGTGAGCGAAATTCGCAACAATCAAATTAGCCGAATAATTAAAGCCTGTATTAAATATGAAACGTCTCTTGGTATTTTATAAAAGCGCATAAGAGTAGCGTGTTTCTACTTTTAAATGTAGAGAAAGCCTCACTTTCATTCACTTTCACTGTTCTCATTACATTATTTGTTTGTCGCTTAAATGCCTAAAACACATTCAAGTTAGGGTATTCTTAATTATCAAATAAGTCGTTTTAGTTTTAAACAAACAGTACTTATTAAAAACGATATCATTTTGAATTAAAACTTCTCCTATTAAAACTCCTTCGTTCCCATAATGAGTCTCAGTTGAATACTTTGATATGTTCCTTCAAAACTAAATCAATTTTCATACAAGAATATTTATTAAACCTACAAGAGTTTTCAATGAAAACGCAATCGGATTGGCACCATTCAAATCAATTTTTCTCTTCATTTAAGAGGAATCTGTTTGTTCCAAAAGAACATTTTTGTCAGTGTAGAAAAGAGTACGAGTATAGTACGACAGTGTCAGTTGTATCTGTCAAATATCAACTCACAGTATTTCTTTCATAAGTTCATAAAATGAGTGCAAAACAGAGAAGAAAACTTATAAGAACTATAAATTTAACAGCTATTCAAATTTACTGCCGTATTACTGCTACTACCAATATGGCCGCTCGGCTCAAGGTCATCGGTCGATGCGACATAAAAATCAAAAGTGCGTCATACCATCAAATGTTTAATTTATCATTTGTTTGGCAAGAACTAACCAGAGCGGTATAATATCAAAATTGATTGAGTCGTCTTACCTTAAGCAACCATATTTGAGGCAGACATAAAAGTTTGTCCTAATGAAAACCAAAACCACGTGTGGTATTTGGTAAGATAATACAATGTCATATAGACAAAAGTGACTATATATATTACGCACGTGTGCGCGTGCCTCCGACAATCTTGAAACCATTGATATTCGACCTCAACATAACGAATGACCTTGTCTAAATTAAATTTACATTATGTGCTTTAAAATTAATTTATTTTCTATTAGTAGTAATAGGTAATAATAAAAATGTTTGCTAAAGAATTTAACATGTTTCTTAGAACCTCTCTCTAGATCCTTTTTTTTGGGTCAGTCCTCAATGACCTTTTTATTATTTTTACGAATTTCTCTGTATTTTTTTAAATCCTTTATTACCTCTTTCCATTATTCAATTCCAATTTTATTACTCTACTTTGCTTATTCATTTGGATCTTGCTCTACTTCTCCCAATTTCCTCCTAGAGTCCACTGTAACATATCATTTACTGTACCTCCTTCATTTTTTCTCTCCATATATCCCAACCATTTTGTTTTTTATTGCTTTATTTCCAAACCATACATCATCCTTGGTTTGTTCTCATTTTCAGTTACTCTTATTGGGTCCAGATCTCCTTTGGGATATTTTATATTACCAAATATTTAAATTTGTCTAATTCTTGAAATACATATTTGCCTATTTTAATTTCATTATTCTCCGTATTTTTTCCTATATCTCATTATTTTTGTTTTGTTCTAATTTATTGTCAAACCAAGTTTGTATAATAATTAAAAACACAGAAACTGAGATATTTGTGATTGATAAGTGTAAAATGTTACCTATTACACGCGATGTGTGAGATTTTCAGCACTACAATATTAGGTAATAAAATATTTTATTTTTTTTTCCTTATACCTCTTATTTATAGAAATGTAAATATCGACATTTACAACTGTCTTCAATAATGAAAGAAAAAAATTACACAATATTGCGAAAACTCCTTAAAAGCATTGCAAATTTGTTGTAATTCTAAGCTAAATTATAGCATAAAGTTTATTGATAACCTTTGGTAGAATATTAGCTTCGTTTGCTTCGAGAAAGTTTGCAGAAGTTCTATTCAGTATTAAAAAAATTGAAATATGAATTAACATTTTCTATTAAGCAAACAATAGCAAATCTTCCTAATACGATATAAACGAGACGTCGTTCTTATGGCTTTGTAAATGTTGCAGAATTCATAAAGAATCAATACATATAGTAAGCTGATGCCTGACCTAAATATCAGCACAAAATATTTTATTGCAAAAAGAAATGAAATGATTCTTAAAATAATTTAGAAGCTCTGTATTTGTGTGTTTTAAGAGAAGTGTATCAGCCCCGGTTTTAGCGCTGTACAATGTTCTAAACCCAAGGCTAGAGAACAGTTCCCTTAACTCTAGAATGCTACATTGGGATCTAAGAAACCCCACAATTCTTATCTAATTTTCCCCATGCTCAGCATATGCATAACTTCGATGCTACCTCGTTGTTAATTGATAATCCTAAACAAATATTCAATGTAAAATCCCTATGTGTTGTTCTCATAGTCGTTCAAAATCAAAAAGTGAAGTTTTGGCTAAATGCTGTGTTTTTAATCAAATATATAGTTCAGAAAGGTTATTAACTGATTAATGTCTTTCTATAAACCTGAACGAATATTCAATAGGTAAAATCCCTACAAGAATTACATCCGGTTATGAAAAAATAGTTTTTCTTTTCTTGGGGTTTCCCAAACCCTAGTAAGACCTATGTGTATCTCTAAAAGTAGATTGACTGTCCACCCAAAAACCATGGTACCAACCATGGTGTTAGAACAGTTATCCTTTCTGAATTAAAGCTGTTATAACATCTAAAGAAATAATAAAATATCAAGTTATTAAAAAACATATCAATCGTTATGTAAGCGCTATCCTACAGTATTCAAGGATATAACTTAAGTACATAAAGCAACGGTACCCGATGCAATCAGGTTATCGACACGATATGTGCGTAGAAGCCTTAACTGCACATTAAAATTGAATACTATAAAAAGGAACGTACTACATGAATAAAAACCAATCCTTTGTGATCAGTTGACTTAAAATTTTGCTCAGTGAAACCATTACGAAAAGGTGAAACGTGAAACTAAAGTCAAATACTTTGTATGCAATCGACCAGCAAATAAGATTATTTTATGTATTGTGGTGATTCCCAATTTTAATAATACAGATAAGAATATCACTAAATGTTCTTTTTAGATAAATATATATGTAGGTCGGATGTATGAAACAGCATTATTTGAGTAAACGAGTTGTTTTCTTAACACCCATATGCTTCAAGTATGATTCACCTTTATTTTGTAAAATATTTTTATTGCACTATCGAAACAGTATACTGTGCAAAATTACCTATTACACAATATACTTTTTCCACCACCATACTTTTTGTCAAGTTTTGTGCAAAACAAGAAAAATTGGTTGCCATTTGGGAGTAATTTGGGAGTATTTTCTATACCAGGCCCTAAGATAAATTGATGAAAATTTAATAGAGAAGTAAATTTAATTATAGTTCAAATTTTTTTATAATACCGGGCATAAGACTTTTAGAATTACTTAAAAAAATTGTTCTAATCTTGCAAACGGAAAAATGATAGAATTTAAGGTATAAATATGGTGAATTTAACAGTTTTTGTTTTTGTATGATTTTAACTGGGTCAAATAGTATTCTGGGGTCGTATTTATTATAAATGTGAACTAATGTTATTATAGTAAATTGGTAAAAGTTCTTAGCATGTGGGAAGTCCAAAATTCCATAGCAATCATAGTAAAAATCTATAGATAGTTATTAAGTGAATTATTACAAAGTATTTATCATATCACAAAAGTTGATAAATTGAATTATAGATGTAAATTTTGCGAAACTTCTAAACAAAGAAACAATGAATCAGCATTGAGAGAAATATGCAATATATAAAAAAATGTGCGAACAATACGAAATCATCCTATGAGCAACGACATATAAATTAGTAATGAGCTCTGTAGTAATAATATAATTATCCAATTTTTTAAAAGCATACATTATTACATTTTTTACAAGATAAAATAACAAGTGGCAGAGCGATTTCTTCAGAATAACATAATTTAAATAAATGAATCTGCAATACAGTTAGAGTAATATTTAGAAGTTATCATCTTTGGGGGTTATATGTTGAAAGCCGGTAAAAAATATATCGAAGAAAACTGAGAAAGCAGAGCACCACATCCAAAATGGATAAATGGCGTGATGAAACAACAAAAATTAAATCGTTTAAGCTGTCATTAGCCGACGTTTAGCCTTAATTTAACAATAATTAAATATGTAAAGTGCGTTTACTATTATACACGCAAAATTGACTTATTTCCAAATGTAACTTTCTACTTAATCCCGGAAGAAATGTCGAAAAACATTACGTTATACATTTCTTAGGAGTTAGAACAGTCATTACGTTTTGAAAGAAATTTTTGAAAACCATCTTAATTGTAATTAGTTTTTAAGTATATTTATGGCTCATGGTTTTAAGAAAACATTAAATATATATTCAACGAAGCACTGTTATATGGATACACCCCGTCCAGTAACGACTTAACGGTAAGAACCAATTACCTGAAGATGTTGAGAACACCAATGGAATACCTCTTGTATCCATCCAATAACCATAACACAACAACATGAGTTTTTCTGTATACTGCAGTTATCAGAATATTGCAGACTGTGTTAAAACCTTTCAAAAATTCAAATTGCAAGTGAATGTCCACATTTCTCTGGCCATTCGCAAATCATATATGACCCTTACTAATATTAAATATGTTTGTTTCGTACCTATGAAAAATTCTTGGATTTTAAAAATCCGAGTATTTCATTTATATCAATTACTGAAACTGAAAATTCATTATCACCACTGATACTATATTTCGTAAATCGTATTCTCTTGCAGCTAATACAAACAAGGAAAACATGCACTCTCTCCAATGTAAAGCATTTATTTCAATATTTCCTTGTGAAATTTCACGAACCATGTTCCATATTTTGTGAAACAACAAAATAATCAATGTATCACGTAATGCTATAAATACCCGAAGATGATGTAAAAACAGGTAAAGTTAAAATAAATAATCCATGATTCACGAATTACTGAATAGCAGTCTGTAACCATGAACTATGAATCATTGTTGTAGTTATTAATTAATTGAATACTTTTCTCAGCAAATACAAATATACAAAAATGTATATACCGTGAGTTTCAACTGAGATGCAACATTTAATTTTCTTTCTTTCATGAGTGGATGATTGTGAATTTTATAAACAACACAAACGAGCATGCTCACGACCTCTGGTGTATAACGCTAGTGATATAACCACTACACCCGACTACACCACCAAGATCTGCATTTACTTTTATTTAATACTTGCATGTTGTGCGATCTGATTTCAGTCCGGTAAAAAGGACTTTACAGTTTTATTTTTTTTACGGTACTGTATCGTTGTAAAGCTATATTTTAATGGAATTTGATCCACAATATCTTATTCGGCATTAATTATTTTAAAATGCCAATAAATCATAATTGGTTGCACTTATTATTATTATTATTTTAAGACCAAGACGATCTGATTTTTTTAAAAAGGAAGAAAGCTAACTTTCGTCCAAAATTGTGACACAATCATAAAATAAACCATTATACATCATACAGTACTCATTTCGAAATTCGTACCGTAAAACTCATTTTTCGAACTTATAACGTAAATTACTATTTTCTCATTCAACTACTACTATGGATACCATCTACATACATTATCCTATTGTTCCAAATAAAATGCAACATAAGATGTTAATGTTAAATGAACTTGTATAATAATTTCGTAATTTTAAACCATTTTATAAACATTTCTCCTATAACCACAATTTTACCAAGTAGCTATTCGAATTATTTCTTAATTAGTAAACATCTTTAAATTATGATGATAAGTTTATTTAACACTAGAACAGTATTGTGATATAAAACTGTTATCCAAAGTAATACATGAATGAAAGAAAAGTAAAAGTTGTGTCTTAGATGAAAATCACGATAGGTGATGATGAATGTATAAAAAAACATACCTACTTAAAACTTATAAGTAGTTTTCTTGGTGGTACTAAACTTTTGCATCATTAATATTTTATCTTAATTGTTCTAATTAAAATAAATATAAAAAGTCAAGGACACTAATTTATCTTTGCCTTTCCGATAATTTATATTTTAATTAAGTAAAGACATAACACCACTTTTTAACTTATTAATGATAATACCTCCGAATTTTATATTATATATTAAATGACACAGGAAAACTACTTAGTTTTTCTGTAACGTGTGAAAAACTAGAATTAGCTATTTAAACTTTAAACTTAATACATTCAGTGTTAATAAACCATTAATCAAGCCACGTGCTGAATAGATAATTACAGCTAAAAAATCAAGCTCGCAGCAAAAAGTAATGACCTATTATAAATTACAACAGACATATTACAACGGAAATAAAACGAGTGAGCTGAATTTTTAAAATAAAAGAAACCATGGGTTCAGTTTCCATGTAACAATAATAGAATTTTCACTACATGAATTAAAATTTTATGATACGAGAATTATGAACTATGAATGAATATGTTTTCTTATCAATAATTAAATCGCGGGCATGCTAATAATTACGAATATTTTTGCAGATAAGCAGTCTCAATGTCAAAGCGAAGCATTCCATTTCGACATAAAAGAATTTTAGTTTTATTTTATAAACACCCAAAATGGGTAAATAGCGTGACCTTATACCGTGAGTTTTAGCTAGGATGCAATATTTACTAATTTATCATTAATGTATTACTATGGATAACATTAAATATTTCACCGAACGGTTCCAGATAAAATGCAATATAGGTTGTCAATGTTGTTGGGTATTTAATCTTGTTATTTTCTTATGATTCATATCAAAACATTCATCTCTTTTAAATTTTGTAAATATATTCAAAATTGTGGAAGGATTTGGTCTAGGACGTTCAGAAAATAAATTAATAATCATATCACAAACAAATCCCAAATTATTATAATTTATTCCTCATTAGTAAACTTCTTTAAGAATGACGACAAATTTATTTATCACTGACAACCTATGTGGTATTTTATCAGGAACAGTACGATGGTATATACGAACACACAATCATATTATTTGACACAATTAAGACTTTCTTAAAAATTTGTTCTGATTTTACAAGGGAAAATTATTGTACTCAATTTATTTGTATCTTGAATTCTGTTATTTTTAAGAATATTTATAACAAATTAAAAAAAGTCACTAACATAAAGATTTCATTTGGCCCAAAGGTATTGGCTGTTACCATGAACACTGTTTTTGAATCTGATGACAACAAAACATAGACAAATGTTTCAAATAGAAATTGTAGGTTATTCTACATTTTTTTTTTATTCCAAACAAATTTATTCTATCTCATTTATTTACTAAAGCCCAAAAACTCTGATTGGCCTTCAAATAATCTACCACTTACTGTTGATGAATTGTTCCCAAAATCTAATCAATTCGTAACATAATGATAATACCTCCCTTGATACAATATAATATAATATTCCATTTCTGAGGACCACTACGAAAAGTAAATGAATTCGCACGCTTAACTATTACTGAAAGTTGTTCATTGCACATCACTAGCCATACTGTGTGATATGAAAGCTCGTTAACCAATCAGATGAATCCGCAACTAACCTAAAAATTTGTATTCAAATGCTTGACTGTTGCAGATAATTTGCTGAATTTACACGCCGGATTAAGAAGGTTAGACCCTGATTTATCAAATTTTAACATAATTTTCGGTGAATTCTGATAGCAATGCTGTTAACATAATCTGTTTTAATATTTTTATGTAAATTTTTTTTTATCTTAATTGTGGTCGTCAGAAAAGTATCGCGTACAACACGTGCTGAAAGGGTATTTCTCACTCATGTAATATCCAACTTTCAGCCCTAGTTTTACAATTTACTATTGCAAAATTTTAACTGGAACAAATGATATGATTCTGGGCTCATACTGTTACCCATTAAATGCCTGTTATTTTTGTTAGGACAGAGCCCAACACAGTGCTAAACTTAAGAAAAAAGCGACAGTGTTTAATCGTATCATTACGATTCTTTGGGTTTTGCTGGGCTGCACTATATCCATACCATATAGTAACACATTAATGACAGAAAATTAAACTTAAACAATTTATTTTTTTCAATATGTTGTATGTTTTGACTCACCAAGAATTAAATGTAGCTTAGCGTCCGTCTGAAAGGCATAATGCAGAGTGACGAGGAACGGGTTGTCGCGGACGGCCTCCAGGACTTGGCGTTCGGTCTTCGTGTGCTCGGTGGTCTTCTTCTTCTGCACGATGGTCGCCTTCTTCAAGACTTTCATGGCGTACAGGCGTCCATGGTCACTGCCGCCACGTTTCCGTACCAAGAAGACCTTGCCGTAGGCTGCGCACAGACAATGGAAAAGAAATTCATTATTGGCACGTGTCAGGGTTTTGTAATATCTATAACTATTATAAAATCATTTAAAAATATATGGGAATTTCAACAGCGTACAATTATTATAATTGCACGGACATTTTTAAATACACTAACTAGTTAACTACAGTTAGGCGCCGAATTTTAAAAGCATCACTTCAAATATTCATATTGTAGATTGCTTTAACCCTGGAACGCTACAATGGGGTCTAAGAAACCCCACGATTTTCATCTAATTTTCCACATGCGCAACATTCGGAATTTACTTATTATTATTGACGAGTCAAATCCAGCAAATAAATAAAACAACAATTTTTCTTGTTAAAAATTCAGAATTAACAAATTGTCAAATTTGTTCAAATTGCTATTTTAACACACTATATTTGTTAATATTAAGTAAAAATATATAACAACCGCAAAATTAACAAATCGCAAATCAAATTTTTTACTGTGTACTCGCTGTTGACCTCACTTCAAAAGTTCGCCAGTCGTAAACTAATATCAGAACGTAGGTACTCAAATTTAGTATAGGTTCTTTTGAAAAATGATGGCGACATTATAATACTACAGTGGCGCCATTTTTGTGAAAATTTACGTTACGTATCGAACAACCTTCCTACAATTCTCAGTTCGAATCGCCATTTTTAACTTTATCCTTTGGATTCCCCTCAATTAACATCTAAGATTCATACTAAAATTTACGTTTCGTTGAAGGATATTATGTTTGGTCGCTCAGTATATAATACATAAGAATATTTATTTTACGTTATTTTCTTGCAATATTTGCATGAGAAAACAATATAAAACATTGCAATCTGAACATTGGCGCATACCCAAATCAAAAGCAAAGAGAAATATTTGTTCTTCATCATACATTTTTGAACCTTGCTATTTTTTGGTACTTGGTAACACATTTTAAATCAAAACAATACAAAAATAATATAAATATCTACTGCCAAATCCGCATATATACTGCTATAACTTGATATTTGCCAAATTCTTACAGACAATAAATTTTACAAATACAAAACACATATTTGAATTAATAACGGGTATAGATATTGCAGACAGTCATACCAAGAAATATAATTCAGTGTGCGTGATGACATGCTGACCATGTGAAACAAATGAATGACTCATCCGACAGTTATGCGCCATTTTGACATTGTGAAAAATAGGTCTGTCCTGTATGCTGTTCACATTAAAAATATGACTTATTTACATTTCAGCTTATAGATATGTCGAGTTATATTGTTGAGTAAGGAAAATGGAACTGACTTACAAGGCATAACCAAAACAAATAAGTAGATAATGCAGCAATAAAATAAATGATACCAACAATGCGAAACGAATGCAGTTGGAATGAAGGCATCTTATAATTGATTATATTTATCTTTTGAATAAACTACGTACGATTGAAATATCTGCAAATTATTATTAAAGGAATGGAGGCTTGATTAAATAAATATATTTCTTATAACATAAAAGAGTGTAAGATTCATTGGAAAAAATCGAGGTTTTTGCCAGAGGGTAAAAATTAAAAATTTCATCCAATATCACAAAAAATTTCAAAATTATTTTATCGCGTTTCTATGTAATTTGTAACATAACAAACTCATTGTTACAGAGCGCATTGTCATATCTCTTATATGTTTTGAGATACGTCGATTATTTACATTTTTTGAAGTGCAACTTCAAAAGACTGTAACTCAAAAACTATGCTAGATATCAAAAAATCCGCTTCAGTTTTGTGTTTCTCGTGCATTTTATAACAAAATAGCAAATTTTGAAAATTTTGAAAATTTTTGAATTTTTTATTCAATATTTCGCTAGGCGATAACTCGACAAATATAAAAGATACGGACTCGAAACATAAACCATTGGATTCAGCTCGTAAAAATACATAAGTATGTAAAATTTCACAATATTTGGTCGACGCGTTCAAAATTTAAAGCAAAAATCCGAAAATGGCCCAAAATTGAAAAAATCCCAAGGGTATAGGCTTAAGATTTTCACGATTTTAGGTCATTTTAAGATTTTTTGTCCTAACTGAGTAATGCATCAATGAAATTGTTTGAAATTTTGCATACTTATGTATTTCGATGAGCTGAATCGATTGGTGTGCATAGCAAGTCTGTATCTTTTATATTTGTCAAGATATAACCAATTGAAATTTTGAAAAAAAAATTCAAAAATTTTCAAAATTTTCAAAATTTGCTAATTTGTCATAAAGTGTACGAAAAACACAAAACTGAAGAGAATTTTTAATATCTTGCATAGTTTTTTAATTACAGCCTCTCAAAGTTGAACTTCGGAAAACATAATAATTCGCTGTATCTTAAAAAATATAAGAGATATGACGATGCGCTCTGCGGCTCTGAAATTCTTATTGTCTAAATTATATAGAAACACAATAAAAAAATTTAGATTTTATATGATATATTTTGTGAAATTTCATTATTATATTTTGAGATTCTGAATCAATTTTACCAATTTTTTCACATCGTTTTGCATTGTTGAGTGGATAGATGGATGGATGTGTATCCATATATGCCAGGATTCACACAAAAATATTTTATTTTACCTTAAGTATTTTGTTTTTAAAGTATTTCTCTCTAAAGTAGTAACTACGAGGGCAGTTTGATAAGTCAGTGACTTTTCAAATTTCCCGTGTAGTAACTTTGATGGTAACACTGCTCCCGTCAACTAACATCTAGTAATAGACTAAAGTCAAAATTTGAGTAAGCTGCGTCGTTGCGTTTTTGTTTGTCAGCCATTAAAAGCAGTCTACCTCGTGAATTTTAACGAAAATGAAAGAAAGTAAATTTCGTGTGCTGATTAATCATTAATTTTTGCGTAAAAAAACCATCACCGAAACCAAGGAAAAGCTCAATAAATATTATGGGGACTCTGCACCATCAATTTCAATGGTTAAGAAGTGATTTACTGAGTTTCGTTGTGGTCATACCAGTACAAATGACGCCGAACGTTCAGGTCGCCCAAAAGAGATCGTCATGCCAGAAATTGTCGATAAAATTCAATAAATGATATTGGACGATAGGAAAATGAAAGTGCGTGAGGTGGCTGAGGCTGTGGGCATTTCAACTGAGCGGGTACATCACATTTTACATGAATATTTGGACATGAAGAAGCTATCGGCGCGATGGCTGCCGCGATTGCTCACATTCGAGCACAAGCGCAACCAACTTCACCATGGCAAAAATTTATAAATTAGGCTACAAACTCCTACTTCATCTAGAATATTCTCCAGATTTAGCCCTCTGTGACTATTTTCTTTTAATAAACTTGAAGAAATGGCTGGGTGAAAGGAGATTTGGGTCTAATGAAGAGGTCATCACTGAAATAAACGCCTATTTTGAGGGTCTTGAGAAAACCTTTTATTTGGAAGGAATTAAAAAATTGGAAAAACGGTAGACTAAATGTATTGAGCTAAAATGGGACTATGTAGAGAAATAAAACGCTTTTTCGCCGAAATTTTTTTTTTTATTCGAAAAGTCACGGACTTATCAAACTGCCCTCGTATAAAAGCTTTGTTCTATCAACAAACTGTGGGTATCAACAGTTAATAAAAACATACTTACACAATCTTAATTAGTTGACCAATATGTATAAATATAATCTGGTATGCATTTATTTGCAAGGGAAATATCTGATAAAACAGTAAACTGATAAAAATGCTTTTTTATTATTTACATATGAAAATAGTATATCAGCTATTATTATTATGTATGTTAAAGATAAGATTATATTATCATGTGTTAACGTAAATAATACAATTACAAACTATTCCACGACATAAATTCCCCACTTTGTACCCTAATTTCCCAATTTGTATACTTAGTGAAATCGCTATTCTACGAGTAATATTCCGATTACACATTTATTTGTTCTGTCACGGAACTTTTTATTCAAATACTCTTCTCATAGTTTTTAAGCATCTTTAGTAGGGGTCGAGTAAAAATGACACCCTGTATAGTTCAAAAAACGTTATTCAAATGAAGGGTTCGTGAACCCTGCGATTATTCATGCCAGTCCTCTTAACGCCGTTATGGGCTGTTATGCTTTACCACTAGCTTGTTGAACCACCTGGCATTGTTTTCGTTTTTTGCCTATTAAGCGTCTGCTGTAAGACTCAATTTAATACTCAAAATAGAGCACAATTTTCACTGGACTACACGTATTTGCTCAGTATGTTTATAATCTACATTAATATTATTTTTTATGACGCACCATACGTTATTAAATTCCTATGCAAGAAATGAAAGAAATAGGAAACATAGTGAATTTTCCAAACAAAAATTACTTGTACTTACATAAGGGAAATGGAAAACTTTGTATAAGAAAGTAAAAAAAAAATGCATTGAAATCCACATACACCCGGAATATTAAAAGTGAAGTACTTTTTTAAATATATTAAAGTGTAACAAATTTGACATATTTTATAGTTTCACTTTCAATACACATATTTCTTCAATACAGGAAAGATTCAATTTTGAGAAAACCATTTGAAATTTATAATAAAATTAAATATTAACGAAATGTATATTATTTTGTCTTTACAATCAGATATAATTAAATAATATTTTATCCAATCTTACATCAGAACTGCTGAAGTGATAAATCAGTATCGAAAGACAATGAATGAAATTTGTAACTTAGCAACAATTATATCCGAAAGATTTGTTGATCTTTTCCTTTCCAGTGTATTTAGTAGTAGGGATTTGATGACAATTCAATTCACATATCACCTGTCAAAAATGGAACAATAGATTTCGAGGATTTATAATTTTCCACCAATTGAAAAGATACTGACATTTTTTACTATTGATCTCATCGACATAATTTTCACTATTGATTCCATCGACAATTTAAAACAATTAAATTGTTACACTGTTGCTGTGGAAGTGAATCTATTTGCAACTCAGTTTAAAGAAAGAATACATTTTGACTCGTTGAATTGTCCTTCGAATACCATTCGTGATACAAGCTATGTAGACAATTTTTGGGGCTGCATCACTCATGGTTATTACTTGTAGCACTAATGATATTATATATGAAAATATAATTTTTCCAATTTGGTAGTTAAGCGAATTTACTGGAAATATCAATGACATATATATTTATACAAGCCCAAAATCATTTTAGTTGGCCCAGGTAAAACTTTTAGAATAGCTTTAAAAAAAATAGTTCTGATCGAACAGAGGGAAAATTTATTGTACTAAATTTATTTATAACATAAATTCTGTTATTTTAAAGAATATTTTAAGCAATAATAACAACTGAAATAATATCAAATTTACAATTTGTCCCAAAGGTATTGACTGATACAACAAACACTGTTTTTAAATGATGACAACAAAATACAGAAAATTGTTTCAAATAAAAATTGTAAGTAATATTATTCTACATCTTTTTGATTCCAATGAAATGTACTGTATTTCATTTATTTATTAAGATAAACCCAAAAACCCTGATAGGCCTTGAAATAATCAACAAGTTACTGTTGATGAATTGTTCCCAAAATCTAATTAATTCGTAGCATAAAGTTACACATATGTATGTGCGGAATATAAAAATTATAGAATTTAAGATATAAATAAGGCGAATTAAACAAATTTCCTTTTTATGACTTTAACTGGGCCAAATAATGATTCTGGGCTCGTATTTAGAAACACCAATTCTTTCATAGTACCCAAAATAATATTACCATAATTGGAATAATTTCAAACAGTGCAATAACCGTTTTCATTTCCAATGAACTTAATGAACTTTTCTCACTTTCTGAGTGTTAGTAAATAAACCATAATAACAAAATGAAATATGTAGCATAATTTCCCGAGGTGGTAACCTTACGCAAATTAAAAGTCCAGAGTCAGGATAAGGTAGGGAGCTGCGTAGCGCAACTTTCCGCAAACGTTAGCGTAGGGCCGGGAGAGTGTGGCAAGCAGGTGAACGTCCTGCAAGAACGCCTCAGCGACCCTGATAACGATACGATACCGACCTTACCGGCAGGTCATTCACTTGAATTTGGTCGGAACACAATGACCCCGCTACCGGTATACCCGCTTACATGCACACACAAGGCACAGGTACCGTATGCTCAAACAGATGCTCACTAGGCTTCCATAACCAAATTCTTCGAAAACTCACCGAAAACACATTTCGTACGCTCTGTCTAAGCAAATATTACTGCCTTTATTTTCAAGAAGATACTACAAGCGCAGGATCATATCATTAGACTCGGTTAAAATCATACATTGGGGTTTCGAGTACTATTAGTGATACTTCGTTTTTTCCTAAAAATGAACGAAAATGTTCAATGAATTTTTATTCTTAATTGGCTACCGACATGTTTCATTAGTAAAAATGAAAAGAAATATTTTGTGTGTTTAATAATTTCGACTTTAGATTTATAACACAACCCCATAGAACTTTATAAATTTTTAATCACACCATTAGGGCTTTAAAACCTAGAGTTTTGACTTTAGTTGGGGCCGGTATTTCCAACTTTTGGATACACTCTATCAACTGGTATCTCAGTTAATCATTGAGTAATAGTAAATTTTGTTATGATAAAAAAGATGTAATAGTTATTTACTTTACAAGTGGGTAAAGTAAGGAATTACCCACGAGAGAAATTTTAGCACACAATGCCGAAGGCTGAGTGTGATAATTTTATCGAATGGGTAATTATACTTTGTCGACGTGTGAAGTATAACGTTAAAACCAACAACTTTTCATAAATTAAAGAAATATTATTTGACAGTGACACATGCTTTAAATTTTTTAAATTAAAATGTCAATCGAAGTGATTACCTAGGTGTTTTGTGTTATTATTATTGTTATAAATAGAAAATTACTCACTAATTACTGTTCTCAAAATTATACCCACTAGTGGGTAACCTGTTACTTTCCTTGTTTAAAATCGCCGTATCTATAGAACATTAATTGAGAGGTGTTGGATAAACATTTTACCTCCCACATACATATATGTAAGGGGGGGTATTATGTGCATATTACGAATTGATTAGATTTAGGGAACAATTCATCAACAGTAAGTGGTAGATCATTGGAAGGCCTATCAGGGTTTTTGGGCATATCTTAGTAAATAAATGAAATAGAGTAAATTACATTGGAATCAAAAAGATGAAACATATTTCTATATTTTGCTGTCATCAGATTCAAAAACAGTGTTCGTGGTACCAGCCAATACCTTTGGGCCAAATGAAATCTTTATGTTAGTGATTTTTGTTATTATTTAAACTACTATTTTTCCTCAAAATATTCTAAAAAATAACAGAATTTAAGATACAAATAACGTGAGTACAACTATTGTCCCTTTGTAAGATTCTGGGCTCGTATTCAACATGTCATACTTTTCTACGTTGTTACAAACTTAACATAACAGTAAAAGGGGACTGGCATTGTTTAGATAAGTAAAGTAGTTATAAATAGATTTAAACATTCATTAATAAACATATCGAGTTATTATTATCGTACGTTAATTGTTTATAAATCATTCCAAAAACTTTTCCCACAATCTTTACATTATTAATGTCTTTAGTAATCAACAATAATCAAAAGCATAATAATTAAATTAATAAACAATTACAAATCTAAACAATGGACTTGAACAATTAAAACTATTGTAAAAAAATAAAAATTGCTCATTCTGATTTCACTAAATTTACAATGTTGTTTCTAGAAGAAGTCGCTGTCATCGTTTGTATCCCCTTTAACAAAGATTAACTAAATGGGACTATCTAATTATTTTAAATAACTATAAAGTAATATACCGGGGTCGTACAGAAAGTGATGTACGATTTGGTATATCAAAATAAAAACGAAAGATATCTTTATTTACGAAGTTACAGTATATTTATCAATGTAATCTCCATAGCTGTCAAAACATTTATTGTAAGGTGGTAACAGATTTTCAATGCCGATGTTATACCGTAAAAAATTTGATGTCTTCATCGGTTTTGGAAACATATTTACAATGTTAGCTGTCAAGGTATTTATAATAAGGTGGTAACAGTTTTCCTATTCCGATGTCCATCAAAAATCTGAGCCAGGATGTAACTGTCTCTTTGAGGTCTTCATCGTTTGCTAACTTTTTTCCACCCAAAAATGCCTTCGGTTTTTGACACGTATTTACAAAGTTAGCTGTCAAGGCATTTATAATAAGGTGGTAACAGTTTTCCAATGCCGATGTTACACAATCAAAAAACTGAGCAAGGATGTCACGTCTCTTTGAGGTCTTCATCATTTGCAAACTGTTTTCCACCCAAAAATGCCTTCAGTTTTGGAAACAAGCGCGAATTGCTTATTGTCAGGTCAGTGAAAATTTTTAAACATCTTTCTTATAGCTATTGTTGGAATAGTAAATTATGTTCTAGGTATAAAGTGAGTGGCATTCTGTGAGCATTCTAGTAAAGGTATATCTTGTTTTTCTGGTGGATTTGCCGCATATCAACTCTTGCAAATTGATTTATTAATCTTTCTCAATCTCAAATGGAGTATAATTAAGCTAGATGTTATTGGCGTCAGACTCAAAGCATCCCTTATATCAATTCCAGCTTATTTTAGTGCTGATAGTCTAGGGACACCCGTCGCATGTTATCGACCCGAAACAGCTGATAAATTTCGGGGCAAGGAACTTGGAAATCTTAGTAGCTCTCCAAGGGTATCAGCTCAGCAGTCAGTCCTCGACCCACCTCTTATCCGGTCGAAGTAGAAGGCAAGGCGATAGGGGAAAGACTCGCATACATTGAAAAGGTATGCAGTTATTTCCGGAGTCAAAAACAAAAAACCAAGTGCCCAAGTCCACAACCCAATGTTTGGAGATAGGGTATGTGAAACTGCTGACGGATTGTTGCAGTGACATTTACGGAATTAGTAGGCGTTGAATTCTTCAAATGAGTAGCGGAAGGTGGCATGACGGCACGTGACATGGGAAATCAAAAAGTTATCCGACATTTCAAACATTCAACTTCAAAATAACTTTAATTAATATCGCCCTCAACTAATTTCAAATATTGTTCGCAATAATCTTCATTCCGAATATTATTAGCAACATTTATTTGAAACTATTTGTACAGTTGATTCTATACGAAAAAAATAAAATTCCGTCGAATATAACCGAACTCTTCTATAAGGAATATAATCTGAAAATTTCAATGCAAGTAAACACGAATATTTCCCTCGAAAAATATCAACAATCACATTTCATTATTTTCTGAATTTCGACCAATCAATCGAATACAGTGAATATTTTACATATTTGCACAAATGCGATACCCGAGTATTTATAATAATTGTAAACACAATGAGGAATAGTTTGATTTCTTCGTTTTAAAAGGACAAAAGAGGTAATATTTTTCAATCAATTTCTTCAAAATAATTATTTTAAAAACGCTGATGACTCTTTTTTAACGTATTTTGACAAATGACATTTATCATAGTCTGACGTTTGTGTGACAGATTAAAATAAATATGTGTTCAATAATTTAAAATAATGATTGAAATCTTTCTCGAGAAATATTCGTCTAATATATCCCTCGTGCATGGCGAATACAATCAGAATATTTTCAGAAAATACATCTTATATTCCTCAATGTAACGAATAATTCGGTGAATGAATTTTTCCGTGTATTTCCCTCCTTTTTGTAGTTATGATCAAAATCAACTCAATGCAGTGCATTGTCATTTTTCTTCCACACATCCATCCATCCGCAAAGACGTTATTGCAGAAATGGTCGAAACTGATTCAGGGATCTCAAAAGAAAGTTAAATGATGTTTCCAAAATTTAAAATGATCTTAATAGAATATACCATTATCTCAGGATTATCCCAAACTATTGCAAAGAGTAATTATTGAAACTAATATGATTTTGTCTGTTCAATTAGTAGCATTAAAGTATTTGCCTAAATACAACCCCTACTAATTACTAATAGGAACCCTGAGGTGAAGAGCGCTTTTTCCTCTTAAAATTCAAGGAACAAATAAAACACAACTTATTAGTTCTTGACATATTTGAAAACAGCAAAAAATAATAAATGGAATTTAATAACCAATAATGCAAATCATTTGTTACAAAATTACGTACAAAAAATATTAGTGTATTATGATTATTAATTATCCAAACGTGTACAATTTTTTAATTTATTAATTTATTTAAAAAAGCAAGGATAATCGAAGTCTAGTGCACGAATTGTGCAATGAACAATAAAACAGTAATAAAATTCAAGGACAAGTTGATTAAATAATATTGTTTATAAATTATTCACAATTTAATACACTGAAAATCTAAATATATTTTATTGTCTATTATTATATATTGTACATAGTCATAATACAATACAATTATGTCGCAATTTTTTTAATTGTATCAAATTGTTATTTATTAACTATTAACTATTATTTAAATACGTTTCGAATTATTTATATAATTCATTAGTTTTCCTAATTAAAAAATATGTAGAATTAGTACTAGTGATAATTTTACTAAATAGAAAAAGTTTAACCTAGATGGCGAAAATATTACAAAAAAGATACTAAATTTTTGAGGATATAATTACATGTGCTGCCAAGTTTAAAAAAGAAAAAATACCCCACGTGTCCACCAAGCATCAACGTAGTAGCATCGAACACGTGTTCAAGCATTCATACCCGCTCATATAAAATTATAATCAGAATCCGTTGCATTTTAAATCAACACTGAAGCATGACTTCGTCACAATTCCAGACATTCCACGAAGTCTAGACTTCAGAGTCCAGTGCGATTTTCCCAAATAGCTCTATATCCCACCAGGGTAAAGAGCGGTTTTGGCGCTTTTCTTAGAATCGATGATCGGACAGACGCCCTAGCGCTACTAGGTAGCAGTTAACTAGTCTGACGATAATGTAATCAGTTGCCTTGTCTCCACTAATTTGTTTTTAAAACGAGAAACAAACAGATTTATCAACGTGGTTTGGATAACGCGGCTCAGTACACAGTTATAACTACATTTTGTGAAGTTATTCTTAACGATATATTGAAAATAGTAATGCTTATCTTTTACAAAATAAAATATATGACAATGGATTTCCCTGATGTTTACAGTACAGTTATATTTGAAATTTCCGTATTTTCCGAAATTTATACGGGTTGGTGAATTGCAGGACGTATGTATAATTTGGAAGAAAATTAGACATAGTGAAATGGTTTTATGGTCAGAATAGTGCTCGACAAAAATATGCATTGAACAAGAAGCCAAATTTAAATAATTCCCGTTACTGGCCACAGGTTAATTTGAACAAAACTTTAGAAACAAATAAAAATTAAAACCAGAAAGTAAATTTGTGTGCTGGTATACTTGGTTCCAACATTATTGGGCCATTTTTTATTGAAAATATTAATGCTGACAAATTATTGGAACTTCTTATAGAAAAAATAGGACCTGAAATTTAACATTGTTGTAATCAATAAGAGTACATTGTTGTAATCAATACGAGTTCATTGTTGTAATCAATATAAGTACATTTTTGTAATCAATAGTAGTAGTAATGCATTTTTGTAATCAATAGTAGTAGTACATTGTTGTAATCAATAAGAGTGCATTGTTGTAATCAATACTCATAATCTGTACATTATTATAATCAATTATTATTCTTAAAATTATTGTTATGGATGTAAAAATATATATATTTTTTAAATAAATCTCTATTGTAGATTTACTCGGAATACGACGATATGGCCAGACTACACTTATTAAATCTTGAATTTTTCTTAAGCTCTGTCTAGAATAAAACCATTTTAAAATTTGTAGCTTTTCTTCATGAGCAAAGCCGGTAATATGTGTCTTACATATTAAATAATACTTATGTAATTTTAAATATGATAATAAATAACACTACAATAATTAAAATACTTTTGCTACATTGTAACAACACGAAGTCGAACGATTTATATTTAGTTTATCAACACTGAGTGAATGTGAGAATTCTTGAAATTTCGAAAGTAATTTCTCCAGAAATGAAAATCAAATATATTTGACATCTCTTACTATATTTGTTGTTTTGTACATTCTACGCTACACGAATTCCCATTTTAATATTAAAATAAACATTTATTATTTCATAAGAAATATTCTTTTGAATTTATGGTGTTTCAAGCGTTATCAAAATCACTATGACATGAATTTATATCCAATGTTCTCAATTAACTTGTGTAATTAAAATGATAAATATACTTTATGGTGTTGTGTATATTAATTAGATTTATAAATACGTAGCGATAAAACAGGACAATAATAATCATTTAAGCCATAATTTGGATTTGTACACAAAAGCAAAATAAATATTACAAATTTTTCGCTTACAGAACACCTGCTCAAAACCTTATCCAAATAAATATTAATTCCCAACAAAAACACTCATAATCTGTCGAACAAATATGATATTTATATAATAGAAAATAGAGGAAAATATTTTTATTTTCCAAAGTAAAAATAGAAAAGGCTCAGAAGTAAACAAAAATTGTATTACTCACCTCCCGTTCCCAAGACTTTGAGAAGGTCAAAATGAGTCATGTCCACCCGGCCAACACCAGTCAGGTTCACTGCAAAAATATTCTACATTAGAATCTACTCAATCACAAAACTAATAACATATAAGTGTAATAAGGTCCTTCACTAGAGTCACAAAAGGCAAATAAGTCGTTTATATTATAACTATACCCAAAAACATAGTACTAGATATAATACAAATTCGAAAAATATTATTAATTATTAAGATATTTGAGTTTTAAAGACAGCAATTCTGGCGTCAAAGTATTTAAACTTCTCTTTCACACATCTATTATATTCTAAATTATTTGTATTTCTCTTATAATTGAGCTGTCAGATTGTCGAAGTATCAAATGGTTGGCACCTAATTCAAGACTTTTGTTTTAAATTCGTAACCAATCGCACCAATCACAATTGCTTGATAATTCGCGCGGTAATAAAAAAAAAACGTGGTTAGGTCAGCACAACGAATTTAAAGACATGTTGAATGACATAGGTTAGCAAAATTTATCAATGGAAGTAACCAAACATTTGACTGAAATAATCTTACCGTTTATTTAAATTTCTTCCTGGAGTATATTTTAATTATTTGACATGATTAATTACATTTAGGGCCGATATTTCTATCTACAAATAAACTTCCGAATAAGTTATTCATCGATTAAATAAAAAAAATATGCATCGAAAAATATGCTCTTCACTGGGTTTCGAACCCACTACCTTTGGCGTGCTCAACGAGATTGGCAAAAGTAAGGAATCTTATAAATAGGGAAAAATCTATGAAAATTGAAATTTATCTAAAATTTCAACTTTGCAAGGCCGTAACTAAAAAACTAAGCGAGATATCACAAAACGGACTCCAGTTTTGAAAGTAACATGCTTTGATTATCCTATAAACAAATTTTCAGCAATTTTTATTTTTTCGAAATTTTACACAACTTTGCAAGGCCGTATCTAAAAAACTAAGCGAGATATCACAAAACGGACTCCAGTTTTGAAAATTGCATGTTTCAATTACTCTATAAACAAATTTTCAGCAATTTTTATTTTTTCGAAATTTTACCCAAAATTGGCTTCATCAAAAAATTTCTAGGACGTGTATCTCAACAACGAAAAGAGATACAGTACTGGACATTGAACCAATGGATTCAGCTCGGTGAAATACATAAGTATGTAAAGTTTCATTGAAATCGCACAACGGAAAGATTTGCTAGTGCAAAAAGTCTGAAAATGGCTTAAAATACGAAAAAGTCCAAGGGGTTAGTATTAAGATTTTGCCAAAAATTTTCATCTCTTAGAATTTTGATTTTTATACCCTATCCTACTATATTCGACCCGAAACTCACGGAAAAAGTATTTTTTGCGATATATAAGCTTTAGATTTTGAGATATGAGCGACATTACGTGGCACTCAATTCAGAAAAAATTCTCATAAATTGTTTGTGTGCTTGTATCTCGGAAACTATAAAAGATAATTAAAATTGCTTTTAATCAGCGTATACAGCATTCTTTATTTATCTTCTGTGCAAATTTTTATGACAATATCTCATAAAATACAAATTTTATAAACTATCAAAGTTGATAGAAAAATATCTAATATATTCAAAAATCGTCCAATTATTATAACCTGTAACTTTGAATACAGATAATTTGAAACGGATTTAATATATGGCTTCCTCATACTTTATTGATGTGTGTGGGATAGTTTTCTTATATTACTTAAAAAACTTTTACCATTCTGAAGCTATTATATATTAGATGTTTTCTATTATGGATATTATACATTGATCAGCTCTTGACTAAATAAAGACATTAAATTTACTCTTTAAACTTCTATATTTATTAATTTTATATAGTCGCGCCCCAAATCTAATTTATAAGTTTTATGTATTTAAAAATTTATTTAACTACTACAAACATTTGAAATAGTTCATTTTACCCAGATCGGTCCGGCCATTGATTAAATAATAAATTATATATAAACAATATATTTTTATTCCTCGAATAAATAAAAAAATACGCATCAATAAATAACAGCTAGAACAATAAGTATAATTTGAGTTATGATTTCGATGCGACATTTTTCATTTATTCGGCAAATAATTTATTCGGTACTTTATTCGTAAATGGTAATATCGGCTCTTAGAGTGCGTACACGTTAACTTCAAGCCATCAAGCCTATCAGTTTGTTAGGCAAGGTGGCTTGAAGTTAACGTGTACGCACTCTACATAATTTTATCTACGACTGTTGTTAAAAGTGGACCTTTTAGTGGTTGCTGAGCAAGTTAAAAGTGTCACTTTCTGACACTTGTGTTAAAACGAGTGTTAAAAGTAACATAGCAACGTGTTGAAAGTGATTTTATTGGTACGTTTAACATGTTGCTTTTGTTTGTATCAATAAATCAACAAATATAATCCTACCTGTTAAAATATTCTACATTTTTTAGTATTTACTAATACACTAGGATGATCATATATAAAATTTTGAGATCCACAACACATAAAAACTCTGACGTCACAATATTTTTAAAAAATCATTGCGGCTTGAAGAATAACAATTAAGACATTTTAAAACTGCAGATAATTTTCAAAACAGATAATTTAATTTTTTTTTAAATAGTGAAGGTTTCCTTTAGGTAACAATATCATTGTCTATACGATATATCAACTGTAAATAAATTCTTGTATTTTGTAAACAAAGAAATATATTATCATCTTTCAGGCAATTACAAATTTTCCAATAACAGTACATTAAACACAAATTTTATTCTTTGACAAGTTGCTTGTTCAAAACAACCTGAGTCACTACATTTCTTATCATTCATTGTTGTACTCGACCGTCAATCCTCATTTACTGTATATACAAGAAATATTGTGAAATTAGAAGATACATATGTTTACTTTGAGTGTCACGGACTCTTGAAATAGTAATTTTCTCGATGTACAACACACCAATCTATTTACAAAAAGGTTGAACCATATTTTGAGTTGAGTGTATACTCGATAAAAGATTGATAGCGAATCCCAAGAAAAATATAACAAAGGCAAAGTGTAAGAACATGGTTTACCGAAACGTTGGTTTTGTAAGAAGAATAAATGATGTATGACTGAGATTTCGAGTATTTCTTACATTTTACAATAAACACAGTGGAAAATACATCAAGTTTATAACAAAGGCAGTTTATATGTGGAACAAGTGCAGAAAATTACATATTTCACACGAGAAGTGAGATTTTTAAATCCTATAAGCGTAATTAACTGTTAAATATTGTATTTTATTAATTGAATAATTGAAATAGTTTTAAACGTAACAAATAATCACAACAAAATTTGTACATTAATGTAGCGTGGAATTTACCGTACTTTTTGATAAGCTGATTATTTAAGATGCATTTAAAAAAAATACCATAACAATTAACAAACTAAATACGATTATTTACTAGGCTATTAAATGTAATGACAAAAAATGAAGGTAAATTTTCAAAAAATACATCTTATATTAGTTTACTGAATATTTCGGTAAATTCTACGGTATTTTATAATTTTTTCGAGTGTATGAATAAAATATCTGATCATATAACTATAGGTGTAAAAGTAACTGGTTAAATTTTACTTGCAATTTGTATTATGAATTAATTATTAAATATTTGTAAATCAGTAGCAATAAATACATACAATTTTCTATAAATATTTTTAATACACATGATCTAATTCCTCTTAAAAAATTTTATCACAGATTTCAAATTGTATAACTAATATAGGTATAGATGCAACATTTTTGTTACTAATACAGATATAAACAATATACCGTAACGTACTGTTTCAGATAAAATGCAACATAGGTTGTCAATGTTAAATGAACTTGGCATCAATAATTTACTAATATATAATAGTTATTTATGATATAAGTGTTAAAAGTAACATTTTATGAGTTAAGTGGGGAAGTTTGTGAAAATTTTATCAACGATCTTCCTAATGTATTAGTAAATAATAAAAAAAATGTAGAATGATATTTTGACAGGTAGGGTTATATTTGTTGATTTATTGATACAAATCATTAGCAATAGCAACGTGTTAAAAGTAACAATGAAATCACTTTTAACACGTTGCTATGTTACTTTTAATACTAGTGTCAAAAAGTGACACTTCTAACTTGCTAAGCAACCGTTAAAAAGGTCGGTTTTAACAATGGTCGAATTTTTTTCTTTATTAGTAAACATCTTCAAATTATATTCTTTTAACATTGACAACCTTATGGTACATGTAAAATTGAAATGGGGCGTATAGGTGTTTCAATATTCCTTTATATTGCTGTATATTTTTACCTATTTACTTTACATCAAAAGTGTAAGTACAAAAGTAGTTCAGAATTTAAAAATTCATACAATCTTAAAAACAATAGAGGAAGAGGAACTACAGAGGTAAATTAATATTGATATTGGAATATTGTTCTTCCAAATAATCAAACAGATTACTGTACAAATTTGTAAGGGCATTCACTATAGTTTATTTCAACAACTATGTCATTTAAAGTACGAATGATTATAGATGATACAAATTGATATATTTGCCATTAAATGTTTTCGTCTTCAAGGTAAAAATGTGGCAGCACGTGCCAAGCAAGAACTTAAACGCTCGCGAGTAATTTAAACGAAGGATTCAAGGTTCCCTCTTAATTATGGTGCTTAATAATACAAGCGATAATCAAAAATCGCTTTATAACACACGCTACTATTTACTATAAATAAACAATACTATTATTCCTGTATTAGAAGATAAAAACACTTTATACAGGACATATTACTTGAAAATAACAAAACACATATTCTAATGGTGGATATATACCTTGTGAAGAATTGAAATGTGATGTACAGAGACTTCAACACTATTTTTTATAAATTTTTACCTATTCAGTTTACAGCAAAAATGTAAATACAAAAGTTCACAATATAAAAATGCATGCAATAATGCGCATTTGGTTACTTAAATATTAGTATTTAACGATATATTTATCAAATTAAAATGAATATTTATTGGGATAATTGTTATACGGCCTAGGAAAATTACACAAAAACGAAAAATATTTAACACTTCAGAAAACAGATTTAGATTTGTTTATTACAGTGCCGGTCTTTCCATCTACGAATAAACTTACGAATAAATTATTCGTCGAATAAATCAAAAAATGACAGTTAGAATAATAAGTATCATTTGATGTGTTGTATTATTTTCTATAGAAATTTCATGTACCCAATAATGATATGGCGAATTTGAGATTATATTTATATTTATTTGTTTTTGGGCAACCTCAGATAATCTAGAGAATAAATTTATCAATGGAATAAACAAAAAATATCGCATGTACCTAAAGATGACAGCTAGAAGAATAATCATTATTTAAACTACAATTTGATGCAAAATTATTTGTATTCCACTGATAAATTTATTCATTAGTTCATCTGATGATGGAAATACTGGCCCTATATTAAATAAATACATAAATCTAAAACTCTTTTCTGAAATGTCAAATAATTTTCATTTTCGTTTTAATTTCCATGGCCGTGTTACAATAAATATTAATTTTAATTTGATTGATATATCGTGAAATACTAATATTTAGATAACCAAATGGGACTTATTGCTTGCATATTTCAATTCAGAAACAACTTTTATATTTATACTATTGCTGTAAAATGAATAGGTATAAATTTACAGCATTTTCACGTGCAAAAATATTTCATCCTGATGGTGCAATGATATTATTTGATAAAAATATGTAAATTTTCTCCAAAATACAGTGGAGACAGCTAACAGGAAATGAGTTAGGTTGGAGAAATTGATTTCACTTTTTGTTCAGCGTTTTTGAAATCATAAAGACTAGAAAATAACCGTGGTAAAAAATAAAGAAAACTTTTTGGTATAGTTTCCGGATGTAACAGTAAACAGTTTTAGTTTTTGTCCGTTATCTCCATGCGCCATATGTCCCTTCATAGAACTGAGTTCACATTGAAATTTTTATCTTGGAACTTAAAACTAGTTTATTATTATTTAAATTATTCTGCTTATTTATTTACAGGTTAAGGTAAGAAACACGTGACAGTATTATTAAGCAATTTTCAAGCTAAAAGTATATTTAAATTATTCTTGAAATAAAACTGGAGAATTATGAAACAATAAACATATAAAAAGAAAACAATAGATGTCGTTTATATCCGTTAATAAGAATTACAGCTTTGAAATGAATATAATACACATGTGATTATACACCTAAATCGTGCTACAAAGTGAAATTTCTAATGTTTTGCAATAGTAGTCAGTACCACACAGCGTATAAAACGGCAAACGAACTATGTCAATGTTAGGTCATGTGCTTATATGAAAGCGAGGCCGCCTATCAAGATGCACACGGACTGTACCTACTAATATGGTGCAATGTAATCGTGTCAGGGCGTTATTTTTGTTTACTATTTGGCGACAGTTTTACAACTAAGGATAACTCAATTTACTGACATTTTCTTTAGCAAAGATTTAAGTAATTATTGAATAATTTCACAAATGCGCACAACAAATAAATATACATTTTAAAAATTTATACATAATCAAAACGAAAGTAGGATATAAAAACTATGCGAAACAGGTTGTTCTTTAAATTTAGGAATCAAAGACCTTGTGTATTGCGTAGCAACAACGAAATACACCTACTCAAGGATATAAATGTTTGTATGCTAATTGATCAGGACTCCAAAATGTATCCTTTTCATTAGTATTTTGGTGTGAATTTATGTTTTATTGTAGCAAACAAAATATGAACTGATTACATAATTAATGGAAATCAACAATTGTACTCAAAAGTAATTCTTTTTAGTTCTACATACAATATTAATGATATACTGAGCTGTATAAATAGTAATTATTAAAATTAGATTTTTCTAGGACCTAAGTCTACATAATCAACCATGTACGAATAAAGCCTGTAAAATTTAAACATAAATACCTAGATGTGAATATTTGGAAGGTCTAATGTGAGTTTCCAATTCCTCAGGAGTGTATTCCATAAGTCTGTCGACTTCCTTTTGCCTATATTCACTAGATGTCGTAAACACCTTAGTTCTTTTTAAAGCTTTGCCCATATTTACACCGTCAGTGTCTGAATCTCCTTCGAAATATCCGCTTTCTTTAGTTTTCTTATGTTCACGCATTTTAAATTTTCGCCACAGGCCTCACTACGCGATGTACTATATTTGTTAAAAACATCGACGATTATATAAATTATAAGTCAACTTGTTAGAAACACACTTCACAATTATATACACGAATAAGTCCAGTACATAAACAAATAATTTTTGTAACTTGATGCAACGAAATTTATTCTGAAAAGAACAGTTTTTCTTGTCTCAAATGTAGGTCGAACGGTAATGCAAAGAATTTAAGTACCGTTGGATTGAACACAACACTTCTGCATATAAACTGATGTCTATAACTGTATTTTTTACACATTTACAAAATATTTATCACAGTGGTATTACTTGTTACTGTTCATAACGATCTAATTTTACTAAACACAGTTTGACATTTTCAAATAAGGTTAGATTTTCAAATGCGATACAAAACATGCATTGCACTGTTATGATATTGTCAAGTTATCTAGGTAAACACTCCATATTATAAAAATGTCACTTTTTAACATGAGTAACACAACTATAACACGATTAAAATGTGACTGGACTTGGTTCGTTTTAGGATTTCCCATCCCCCATGTTGCTGTTATCCCCACTTTCTACAACCGATGTATGAACTTCATTCCAACCGCGCGACGTTCAAGTTGAAAAACATAAAATTGAACGAAAACTTTCCAAATTGTAATAAAACAAAACCAAAATAATCAATACTTCTATATAATTATGTAAAATAATAAAATATTAACCGTTTAAGTATTAAAAATATAATTTAACTAAACTAAAATAATATTCCTAGTGCATCGAAAGTTAGAATTGAGTAGAATTGTTCCTGTGCGAATCACATTCACCGCGCAACGTTGAAAAGAGTGGGGTAGAATCAGCTGCTTGAGTACAATAGAAACAAAATCTAAGCTAGACTTGGTACACTCAGGAAAAAAGTATTAGTATTTTGCAATAAGGAAATATGAACAAAATTAATTAAATACATCAATAATAATAAAATAACACTGTACAAAATAATATTTCATAAATACATGGCGTAATTTCTCGGAACCAAAAAGCTGTAACAACGAAAATTAAAAAATAATCTTTGATTTAAGGAAATGCGGTGCGCGGTGCCGCAATATTATATTATTGATAAGATTAAAAATACACACTTCAACCTTTGATAAAATAGCCTAAAGTTATAATTTGTATAAAATGTACAACATGCTGAAACAAATAATCAAAGTAATTATGTTTATTAAAAATTATTGCGAACACACCTACAACCTACACAATAATATTTGCACATACCAAAAGTGATATCGTGTGTCACAGTCTCAGCTAACGACACGATTACTGTCTGTGTAATTGTACGGGTAGACGGTGAAATACCGGGAGATTTTGACAGTGGAACTGGTGTTTTGTTAAAATTGTCATTGTCATTATTAGGTACATCTATATTTGTATCCATTTTGAAAAATCACTCAAATTTACACTGCACTGTAAAACTTAAATATAAATATACGCAATTTAAAACATATAGAATTGTAGAATTCATATGTTTATATCTCTACACTGTAGATGATTACATAGTTCATAATAACTTGATTTTAATCATCAAGACATGAAGAATGAACATAACAAATGTACATAAACTGTCAACACTTATATAGAACATAATTCAAGCACGTATGTTTTGAGATATGTCAAATATCTAATTCAAGGAGGCTTGGCCTCGAACAAGCCACATAGATATCTCATTCTAAATCGCTTGATACTCCATTTAAGAAAACTTAATTTAATTATTTACTATATGCATATTTACATAATCTACCTGTTTCTTTACAATACTAATCATTCATTTAAAGCTATTGATAATAATTGTAGCAAAAACTTTGCGAATACCTTTTGTATTTCACATTATTTCATTTCATCAATCTTTACAAATAATGCGCGATTATTTTTAGCCAACTTGTTTTCCCGGGCTACTTGACATTGAAAATTTTATTATATTATTAATGTTTATTACTGTAAATTATACAGAGTAATGATTATTTGTCTATAAATATCTGTATGTTTCTATAGTTTCTTAATTACATTATAGTTGTAAGTAAATAAATGTATATTTGATAATTGAGCGGAAAAGGAAGTTGAATAATTTATAGACATGATAAAAATCTATAACTGCAATAATGTTTCGGGTGTAATAAACATTAGTTGATTTTTAATTGTTGCGCTGTAATATAGACAACTTTATATACTTTTGTGTAATACTTTTCGAACATAAAGTAGATTATCTGCGTTTTATGTGTTGATGTTCATGAAAAAGCGAAACGAAAATGTAGATTTCCCAAAGATTAATTAAAAAACTTTAAAGAAAAGCTTGATAATAATTATATTTATAAATAAACTTATTTTATTTTATATTTTTCTATACAATTATTCCCTTTTCAACCAATGTGTACGAGCATATTATTATATGAAGAATTATGATAAACATTATTCAAGAAGATCACAAATCATCCGAGTTAATAATGACCATCATCCCGAATATAATACTATACTTTTTCTACTCCTGTAAATTCGGAAATCACTTTTGAAAATGATCGAAATTCGTTGAAAACACATTGAAAAACGTCATCAAAATACACAAATACGACTACATGTTAACTGTCAGGCGGCCGTTGCTTGCTGATCCACATCACGTCTTTAAAATTAACGTGAATTATGGATTTCTGGCTCTGTGTAGGCGTTCGTCGTTGTTTAAAATAATAAAAATAATTTTCTGATTCCTTGAGAATAATTCTAGTTTAAAAAAAAATTACAAAAATTTTATTGCCATGTTGTTAACTAAATTATGTTAAATTTTACCAATTACAAATAGTAACTTCGAAAACAAAATAATCAGCGAAATATGTGCAGATTTCTTTCCAATAGTAAAATGTGAAAACATCTATCAATATTTATTTATTCTACGAACAGTAATGGGGAATTTATTTCTATAATAGGTACCAAATAAAAATTGTAGAAATGCAGTACTAGAACGAAATTAACTGATAAACAAATAAATTAATGTCTAAGGTTATCAAAGTCATATGCATATGTTACACAACAAATGGAACACACGCACTTTAAAACCAAAACAAATTGTTTCAATTTCTACGATTCCAAAATTGTCTTTGAGCCTAGATTGAAATTACCTGAAAATATGCAAACAGATATAATTAAGAAATAACATAAAATATATTGCAATAGGGCAATATTTATACTTTGAAAATTATCTAAATACTTTATATATAAATTAAAAATCAGTAGTCTATCTCCCAACTCAATGGACGTAAAGATTAATAATAATTTGCCTTCATCTATAATAGATTCAAAAACTGTAACAAATTTCTTATAAATAGAACATTGCTTCTATGATCTAAACGAGTACTTTAATTTTAATTCAATTTCAATGTAATTTTTCACTGCATATATTATATATAATTGTATATTAATGTAATAATACTTTGACGCTTCCTATAAAATGTACATTTTCAAAAAGAATAAATACATTATTATTATGGTAGCTTAACCAAGAAAAAATTAAACCAAATCAAGATTAATTCATATGCAGTATTACGAAGTAAACATTGAACTATAATGCTCAACTAAAAATGGCAAAATAGCTCTTTATAAGAGTGTTTATAATGGTGAGATTGGTGCCTACATTGAGGTATGGTTCCAAATGTTCGGTGAGGATGAAGATGTATGAATATATACATTATTATTTTGGTAGCTTAACCAAAAAAAAATTAAACCAAATCAGGATTATTTCATATGTTTTATTACGAAGTAAACATTGAACTATAAGGCTCAACTAAAAATGGCAAAATAGTTCTTTATTTGAGTGTTTATAATGGTGAAATTAGTGCCTACATTGATGTATGGTTCCAAATGTTCGGTGTGAAGGAAGATGTATGAATAAATACATTATTATTTTGGTAGCTTAATCAAGAAAAAATATAACCAAATCAGGATTGATTCTTATGCTTTATAACGAAGTAAGCATTGAATTATAAGGCTCAACTAAAAATGGCAAAATAGTTCTTTATTTGAGTGTTTATAATGGTGCGATTAGTGCCTACATTGAGGTATGGTTCCAAATGTTCGGTGTGGATGAAGATGTATGAACGACGTATAACTACTTTGGAAACGAGATATTTGAGAGGGAGTGATCGTGTTCAGAATACATTGGTGTATGATGAGTCTGAGATTGAGAAGAATGTTATTAAAAAAGTGGGAGTGAGTCAGTAGAGTTTGGTTTGGACATCTCGAAAGGGTAGTGAAACTAATCTATTCGGGTGAGATTGTGTGGGCGTTCGAGGAATAAGGGGTGGGGTATGCTTGATGGTTTGTTGAGGGAACGAATAATTCCGCTTGTAATAGACGAGCATGTATGAATGTGGTGGAATGTTTGGAGGAGATTGATTGTTGGTTGACTGTGTTTCTGGGTTCATGCTACCCCACTAAGTGGGATATAGCGTGATGTTATGTATGTACAGTATTGTTCAGAAGTTATGCCCCATAACCCCTCCACAGGTACCAAAACTGTACTAAAAACCGACAAACGTTCTCGCTAGTCGAATGAGAAAGATAAACGATACGAAATGAAGGACAGATATATAATCCATTGTTTACCTGAAACAGGTAAACACCTTGTAGAGATTATACAATTTCTCACTTCTGATCTTACAATATTTTGCAAAATGCAAGTGAATATTGGATGCTGTACACAAGTATGTATTTATGTAAGTTATATCGTCGTTACACGGCACTTCCCGCTGAGTTAGCGGATCTCACGGTGTCATAGGACACCCTTAGTAATAAGTGAATGTTGTAGCGTAGAGAATAGAGATAGAGTTTTGTTTATTAGTTAATAGATTTCAGTCCTGATCTGTACTTTGAACATGTAACATCTGAATTAGAAGGTTTTAGTTTTTAAAAACACATCGACGATTATTAACAAATTAATTTGTATGTATTTCAACTGATGACGTTTTCGATCGTTCTGTACGCGCAGTGGACAATATTTATAAAATGGTAATATCTTAATAATTATGGTATGGGTTTAAAGGAGATATATGAAGTTAGTAATTAATTAACTTTTTACAGCATCATTTGATTGAATTAGTTGAATTACATGTATAAAAAATTCATGTAGCGTGCTTCGGGGGTATGTTTATTAGGATAATTGATTTTTCTAACACGCACGTCTCATTGTATCTCTATGTATGTTACGCTTAACATTTTTATATCGACGTTTGTGTAGCCTGTAGCTTGCTGTCAGTTCAATATTCCATGTACAGACAGTACTCGTACCACTAGGTCACAGCACAATATTTCTTAACATAGTTATCGTTATCAACTACGCGATAGTTAGTTTTGCAATATAGGGAAGTGGACAAATTCATTTGACTATTAGATAATTCAACAAGAATCATGTCAGATGCGTATGATTTTAAATTTATTTCGGTGTATTGGCAGTATATTGTTGCTGGAATTGTTTGCTATATATCTGCAAGATTTTTTTATACCTATTTAGGGAATAAATATAATGAAACCTATGGAGATCGGAAGAACCCTGACGAAGAATATGACATGATCAAAGAAGGTGGGTAAATGTGTTTTTATAATTATTTAATCATTATTAAATATAAAATAGATTCGTGGTAACGCATCGGACTGTAGATCATAACATCCTAGGTTCGAGTCTCACAGTCGACAAATTTTCGAAATTAAATTTCACCACTTAAAATTACCCATGTGGCTCCTTTACCACTACAATCCTTGGAGGCCGTGATTTGACAGCTGGTGACCGCACTTCACGCGCAAAATATTTCATAATACCGAGATCTGCTTTGGGCAGAGTGCCACACCTAGATGGGTAAATGGTGTGATAATCTACCAGAGTCAGAGACAAAACTTTTCTTATGCGCTCAAATTTTCATTGTATAATTGAACACTACTTGTGGTTTTTTGGATTTTAAATCCCCGTTCAAATTTATTACTTCCTCGTAGACCAATCTAAGAGATTAACAAATTTTACCTGTTAATTTTTAACGACCCGTAAAAAATTGCAAACAATAAATTATATGTGTCAAATTAATTTTCAATTTTTATTCAGTGCCGCCTGTTAAATTGGTTAAAATTTTTAACAGGACATTAAAAATTATCGGGTAAGTTATAGAATACATCCCATAGAAAATTGTTTAGTTATAAATAAATAGGTATTAAAAACAAATTACAAAAACAAAAATTAATTATTATTGGTTAATTTTTCAATTTTCTAGTTCTGGAAATATAGACTGGTACCCCGAGCTCTGATTTTGGGTGTTTTAAGAGAAGTGTCTCGGTTGAAAGGTAATATATTTCTCTGTAACTTCTATTCGAAGCAATTTTTTAATAAAATAATTTTAGAATATTGTACAGTGCTAAAACCAATTCTAAAACACTTCTCTTAAAACACCCAGAAACAGAGCTCGTTGTATCAGCTATTATGTTTAGTCTACCTGTCAATTTTAACTATAATAATATTTTATCAATAACCATAAATAATTTTCATATTTATTATTGGAATAAATGTTTGAAACACACGTTTAACTATAGAAATACCAAGTTAATTCTCAGTTTCGTCGTTACATATTATATTTGGTCGCACTGTAATCAATGTAGTAACATTAAAAATATTATAAATACTTAATAAACTGATCAATACTATATAATATAAATAAGCCAAAGTAATATTTGAGAGAATGCAACAACAATTATTGTTGGACTTGCTTATTTTTTGATTATTATTTACAAAAAATATATATAGTTTATATTGAATGTTGAACTATATAGTATAATATAAATAGATATTTTAGAAAAAATTAGGATTTTTCATCATTGATTTCACTGTCCAATCAATTTATTACGGACGGTTATGCCCTGATATGTCTTTCAACACAAGATAAATAAAATTTGATGTCTGTTTATACTTAGATCCCAAATTTAAAGATGACACCATCGATGAAGAAGATTTCGATCCATCAGGTTTACATCCTACTTATCCTGCAAATTTGCAGCATGTACCATTGGTTTATGAAAAGTTTCCCATTAAAGAAATGGTAGATAGATCATCTGAATTCTTTAGGTTTATGAATATGCGTAGAACAGTCCGCCATTTTAGTGCGGAACCTGTACCCATTGACATCATCAGGAACATAATCAAAACTGCAGGTGAGTTAGAAAATATATGGGTATTGATATTTGACAGTAGATTCTAGTTAGTACGAGCCCAGAATTATATCATTTGGCCCAATCAAGACTTTTGGAATAACTTTTACAAAAATTTGTTCTGATCTTACAAAGGGAAAATTGTACTCAATTTATTTGTATATTATATTCTGTTATTTTTAAAGAATGTTTAAGGAAAAATAACAACTGAAATAATAACAAATTAAAAAAGTCACTAACATAAATATTTTATTTCGCCCAAAGGTATTGGCTGGTACCATAAACACTCTGTTTTTGAATATGGAGGCAACAAAACATAGAAAAATGTTTCAAATAAAAATTGTAGGTAATAATTGTGAACATTTATCAAATTCCAGTGAAATTTACTTTATCACATTTATTTGCTAAGTTATGTCCAAAAACCCTGATAGGCCTTCAAATAATCTACCACTTACTGTTGATGAATTGTTCCCAATATCTAATCAATTCTTAACATATAGATAATACCTCCCTTACTTATATGTAGAGAGCGGATTATATCCACGAAAAAACTGAATTATATGCGCATATATATGCACAGATTTTTTGGGAAATATATACTTTATATGCAAAAATATGACAATATGCAAAAAACCTTAAATTATTAGATAAAAAGTATAAATGAATGCATTATGAATTTGATTGCACAATACAGTCTTAATCCTGATTCACTATTTACAAATATACTACTAATATACATATAAACTAAGTCTAGAAACTTGATATTATAAGATAATGACATATTTACGTAATTACAATAACAAATAATTCAAAATTTTCTAAAAAAAAAGGGAAACACAAGTAAAAGATATATCCAGCTGAGAATTCTCGGTCTTATATTCATTGTACCCACTTTTACCAGCATTTGTGTACGTACATAATGAGTACCTACCGTTACAGGGATTTCCCTAGAAATATTAGAGTTTATTGGTTTGTGTATTTAATTAATGTATTGTTCATTGCTTTTACCGTTGCATTCTTCTATTTATTGCGGCTTCTCCAATATTTAGGTATTATCAATGTGCATTGCCAGAAATTTCAGAATGTTTATCACTGGACAAGGTCTTAAAAATATTGAAATATGCAATTATATGCAACTTTTGTAAAAATATGCATAAGAATGCCCAAATATGCAATATATGCAACTAATAAGTAGCGTTAATTAACTCTAATCAATGTAATTCGTCCAGAAAATTGATTTTATTTTAAGATATGCAAAAATTAAAATATATGTAGGTACTTTGCATATAATCCGCTCTCTACTTATATGTATGTACGGGAGGTAAAATGAAAGAATTTAAAATATAAATATGGGAAAAAACAATTTCCCTTTGTATAATTTTAACTGGGCCAAATTATTTCCCTTTTATTACAACAGGTACAGCACCAAGCGGTGCCCACACGGAACCATGGACATATGTGGTAGTTGGTAATCCTGAAATAAAAGCTCAAGTACGAGAAATTATCGAACAAGAAGAGGAAGTCAACTATGTTAAACGAATGGGCAAGAAATGGACAACAGATATAAAGTTTTTGAGAACTAACTGGGTCAAAGAATATTTAACTGATGCACCATACTTGATATTTGTATTCAAACAAGTGTTTAGTGTGCAATCAGATGGCAGTAAACGAATTCACTATTACAATGAAATGAGTATTAATATCGCTGTTGGTATGCTTCTCACTGCAGTCCATGTAAGTTTCTTCAACCATACTCATACCGTCATACGATATCCCACATTTTGACAATTAAACTTGTACCTTTTACAGTATGCTGGCTTGGTGTCTTTAACATCTACACCACTAAATTGTGGTCCTGCTTTGCGTGCTTTGCTGAATCGTCCAAATAATGAGAAGCTTGTACTACTCTTACCTGTTGGGTTTCCGGCTGAAAAGTGTTTAGTGCCAGATTTAAAACGGAAGCCTCTGGAAGATATACTTATAGAACTTTAACACTAGCATCATTTGTATATTAATATTGTGCACGAGTTTTATGAAATTTTATCACATTTTGAATGCTTTAACATTGTATTGAGGAGGAGGTCTGAGTCCGAGATTATTTCAAATAAAAATAATTGAACTGTAATTTTCGTTCTTCACCTTCATCTTCACCAGCACCAAAACTAGCAAATTAATTGATTTTAAAATGTTTTGATTTCTTCAGGCATATAATTTTTTACCAAAGAATAAAAGGAAGATCTCAAGTTGACGCGTATATTTTTTACCTTCAGCCACATCCTGTAAGGAAGGTATAGGAATCATGCTAAAAATTCGATAGTGAGTTTTCAGTGGATGAGCACGTTTTAGGGTCCCTATAATACGATTTTACTAGTTTTGTCTATTGGTCTGTGTGGATCTCTGGAGCTACGGTTTCTCAAAAACTACTAAAATGAAAATTTTGATACTTTGTATATATCAATTATATCAACTTGGGAAGAGCTGATTAGTTTTTGGTGTTAATCCAATAACCGGAAATGGTAGTTTACTTGAAGCCTTATTAAGTTATTTTGAAATATCTCAAATATTATTATCTACAATTATTGTATGAAATATTTTTCTTTTACTGTCTCCATTGACATTTTTGTTTAAATCTGCTAATCTGTGCTTAAAAAAAAATAATTACGGATGAAAAATGTGATTTTTTAAAAGGAAGACCGTTTCTTGATAGTGGTGGTCCGTGTTCCTGCATTGTTTGATAAGAAATCTTTGGTGCAAGGTATTGTGGTGCCCGCAACAAACCACGCATAACTTTTTACAGAGTAGACCGATTTTGATAATTCTTTGTTTATTGGATAGGGCATACCTCGAAGTTTGTCTCATTTAAATTTGAAAAAAATATTTCACCCCTAAGTGTAGAAAAATAGTTAGCCACAAAAAATAGCATTGAAATCTCCTGTCATTCCTTTAATATTTTAACAAAAAAGTTATGGTTTGGGTGCGTTATTGACATTGCAAATATTTTACAATTTTATGAAATAATTGTTGTTTCTATTGAAATACTGTAGTTTACGTGAATCTAAAAAGTACAGGAGATATTACAAGAATTTACATCTCCTAGAGTTAAACAAGTGACAAGATGACAAAATACAGGATAAAATTTATGTAGCATAATTTTGAATAACATTAAATGAAGATTTAACATACCATACATTTTCGTACTACATCAATTCTTGGTCCATTAAAAAAATAATCAGTTTTAAAAACAATTTTGGTGTCTTAAACTCCAAATGTATATTACATCTTGTAGAGCGATGTATAATGTCTGCAGAGCTCCTGAAGTTTATGTTGAAGAATCAGGCAATGTTCTAGCCTAGCGCCTAACAATTCTAAAGAAAAATAAATTTGTAATTAATAATTATATTTTTATACATACATATACAATATTTCATTTTCATATAATCATTGAAAATTTCTACAGATACAGAAGAAAATAATTTTACAAACATAAATTATTAATATTAATAGCCACTATAAATTTACTGCACATATACTAGCATATGATCAGAACGTTTTAACAGAATTTAGACACTGATAATATATTATATCTACAACTATACTAACATAATTATAACGTACAGAGCGAAGGTCTTATTAGTATTCTTTTTACGAATCTATAAATAAATATATAAGCAAGAATAATACGAACAAATTATTACGATCTAATGGTTTTAACGTTATCAAATTCATTCGTTCAAACTTTTTCAATCTGGATATGACCTACTTCAGTCTGATTTTAAATAGTATATTACGTATAAAACAATTTTTGATTCAAGTATTTTCTTAAGGCATCTGTAGAGTTCCCTGGTATTATAATAATTATTTAAACACAATAACATTCAAAGATATGGCAACAGATTGTGACAAATCGATAAATAAATGCGAAATATTTCAACAGTAAAAAAATGGGAGATAATTTTGTAAACGTTTTTGAATCTGTAAAGTCAACCGAAACCCTGTGAGGGAACTTGAAAAGGCATAGGCATTGCTGGTGCAAATTCTAAGTTGTAAAAATACGTACATTATTAAAATATATACGAAAAATATAAATTACATTCACTTCACACAAATTTAAACAAATAAAAAATATGTACAATTATATAAAGTTATAACTATCATTAATATTAACGTTAAAACAGGTATGGTACAGTATTGTAAAACGATGAAACAATACTTTACGTAAATATGTACTATTTAAAATTTATTCTATACATAGCTACAAATATTAAAAATTAAAAGACACCATTATCAGCACAATTGTAATACGTATTTGAATATAAAAGTCTTCAGATCAGAAATAGTTTGAGGTAAATTTAAAATGCAATACAAATACAAAATTTTCGTACCTATTATCTTTTGACTAGAAATTTACAAATTATTTATTACAGTTATTTACATTGCAAGCAAGGTAAAACAGTTTTTCTACGATCACTAATTACACTTTCTCCACACTAAACAAAGCTAAACTAAACACGCAAGTGTGACCAACTTACTAATAATATAATACTGCACACTGCATGATATTAATATGTCAAGTATAATTACAACAATTAATAATTATTTCAGAGTTTAGATAAATATTCGTTTTCAATATTGAGATTACGAAGATAATACAATATCAATTTTTTATTGAAATATGTCTTTAGTTTTTATGTTACAATCTATAAATTTTTAGTTGGTAACACTGTACACTGTACACATCTGCGCTTGCGCTGCTTTCATGCTGTAATAATAAACGTGAAATAGTTTAGGTTTGAGATATCATTTCTTGATTTTAAAGAGTAAGAATTATTATTATTAAATCTTGATCTTAACAAAAGTGTGATCGTAGAAAAAGTATAGTGTGCAACTCGTACAGAATTACCTATTTCACGCTCGCGTGAAATAGCTAACTTTCTGCAGTTGGTGCAAAATATACTATTGTACTGCTGAATGGAGGAAATGGCCGGCGAACCTGTCACTTCTTTGAAGCAGTAAAAACAGTTACCTTGCGTGTATTGTACAACATTTTACTTGTTACTCATTTGTAAATCAAATTAAAATTATAACCAAGTCCTGTAAGTTACACACAATTGTTCTGTTTAAAATTATTTGAAATGTTTTCACATAAGCCTTGTAAGCATTACTGTAGCAACGTGTATTGTTTACCTTGTTTACTTGTACAATTTTTATACTGCAGCTGTCACCTAGTATCATTTTCAAATGCAATAGTGGGCTTGGGTAAATGGTGTTTACAAATGAGTAACAAGTAAAAGAACTAAATCGTGACATCTGAATACTTTTAATTAAAATCTTGTAAATGGTATAAAAATAATATTAAATACTGATAAGTGTAGTTAAACAAATATTAGAAATTTTTGGTAACTCAAAATTTACATAATGTTCAAAGCGACACTTACACAAATTTACGTCATTAGCTATTTTAGGAAAATATTTCGCATTATATTTTGTTATTCCACAAGTTAACGAAACGGACAATAAAATAAATTGGATTGTCTTAGTTTGTACCGTAGCTGTGCAATTAGAATTATACTTAAAATAAATGTTCATTATCACAGAAAAACATTTTACTTTTAATACATTATTGTAATATGTTTGTCTATGAATTCTGTGTTTGTTTTGTTGAATAAGAAAATAAATTATCAATTAATATTTCTGCGTTTTGCCCGTAAAATATTTTAAGAAAGCAGTGGCTTTATGCTTTATAGGAGCTCCTGAGATCATCTGAGCTCCTATTACTTTGGTATTCATTCATATTAAGCTACCAACTTACATGGAAGATTTCAAGTTTATGTACAATTTACTGTTCAAACAAATGAACTGTACATATTTAACATAATTACAAATAGAACTGTCCATGAAATTATCGTTCTTGATCCGGAGTCAGTCGATGATTCTGGCTCTGAAAATTATAAAATAGCATTTTAATAGGAAATCATCAGGTAATGAAAATCAGACTATCATTAATACACACAGTAAATGAATAAATAAAGTTACATAAAATAAGTTTTTCGCGTGCAGTGCATACATTTTAGCCTGCAACTTACAAGCTGCGTTATTACAAAATCGAGAAATATTTATTGTGCAATATTAAGTTATATTTATATTGAATCATATTGAAATTAATTGTTATACTTGTAATACATTAAGCAGCGTTCAGAATTATCCAATTATCAATTATTTGGACTAGCAATTAGAGTTCACAGTCGCAAAAAGTTATAGGAACCAACGCTAACGTTCATTACAAAAAAATTAAAGTGATTATTTATAAATACTTATTTAGAAGCTTGTAAACTCCAAAGTTTCCACGAAAGATTATAGTATTAATACATATCATACATAGATATTACAGATATTCTGAGCTTAAGGATTTTTCCTTTTTTTGTTAATGTTAAGGAGGTTAAAGCAAGCTCTTTTGAGAAGTCATACAGCTTATATATCGTATATAATTACATTGTTGAAATGATCACTGATTACATTAAAAATATTTTACGTCCTCTAAGTGGTAATTCCAATGGTAATTCAGTAGTTTTAAGATACTCCAACCGATTCCTAATAGTATCTGGGGTTACAAGGTCTTTTAAGTCTTTTAAATAATTTCGTTGTAAAATGTTTAGGTAACTGCAACTATTTGACATATTCGTACGTTGTTGTCATTTAAAATATGTTTGTTCGTTTCCTTGATTTCAGCTCATCCCCCCATGCTACGGTGATAATTATTACAAGTGATAATTGAGTCTCTATGAACGCAGTTTAAATATTTCTTCAACAAGCTATTCAAATAAAGCAAAATTCGTATTTAAAACGGATTCAATGCAATGGTTAGACACACATTAATGATAAGACATATTACCTTTTTTCATTCCTTCATTGGGATCTTCTTGAATGGAATCGGCACTAGGTTCTGTGTAAAAATGAAAACATACATATGCTGAACTACTCTACGAACTAAATGGAGGGTGCTTATTAAGAAAAACATTCTATTACGTACAAAATATAGTGCAAAAGAACTGTGCATTATGGAAAGAAATTTACAGATTGAAAACTATTGATTATGCTGTATGAAAACTAAGGTATGGGGTAATGATTATGTACATATTAAATGATAATAAATACTTGTATAACATGGGAGATGATTTACAAGTAAAAATGTAAACAATTAAAAATATTACTTACTTCCTTCAAGCGATATAAGCTTTGAATATTCAGACCATCCATACTGGTTCTCTGCTCGTACCCGGGCTTCATATACACCGTTTTCTAAATGTTTTAATATGTGCTCTACTTCATGTTCGAAACCTGGTGAATTAACAATTTCTGTTTTTTCTGTATTCCATAATTTGTTCTAAAAAAAGATGAAACAAATATACAAAGTTGTCGTCATGTCATTAACAATGTTCTGTAAGTAGTTTCGAAACACAAAAGCGAGAAATTAAACACGAAATTATCTAAAACCAGTTTTTAGGTGCAAATAAAATCCGATAAATATTTATTTGATTTTGTCACACTAAAAATTTTACACCTTGAGTGAACTAGGTATATTGCATTTGGGAATGGAGCGAGTACATAAAAATATAAAACCACATGTGAAAGTCCGAGTAAAAATTCCCCCAAATAAGCGAGATATTAAGTTCTGAATTTTAAATTACATTGATGACGCAGGTCGTGTATTATACCAAAAATTAACAAATAAATGTTGGGAGAATTATAAAATAATATATATTTAAATTGTAATATTTTATTTTATTATTTGAGAAATAAAATAAATGCACTTAATTTGTTTCACTTTTTGTCTCATTTTACAAAAACATTTTGACATTTTCGAAGTTAGGTAGTTTGTGGAGATAGTATCGTACAGTTTTGCATTGAGTGCTGCATATGAAGCAGCAAACACGCAAAGACAAGAAAGTCACCCGAGAAGAATCCGACACGCCCGAATGTGTATATTCTTAAGGAATTTTCCGCATCTTTTAACTCTTATCTTTCATATTTTCAATAAACTTTTACTATTTTTGATTATGGTGGAAAAGCCTATTGTATGCTGACGTTTTTGTAACTGGAAAAAGTGTGACAGTCCAGGGTTAATAAATTTTGTCTTTAATCCGACGAATTTTTTATTTTATAACAAGTGTTAATGTTTGATAATTACTAATATGAATTACTTACGGTATCTCCTTTCTTTCGGTATTGTAAGTGAAATCCCTTAAGTGGAGTCATTGACATAACAGTCCACCTGGTCTTCAATTCATTATTTTCGCCTACGAATCTGTGATTCTCAAATTTAGGTTGTGTGGGAATGCCGCTAACAATGATCTGCTTCTCTGCGTTGCCGAAATTGTTTCTAGCCAAGCACGTGTAATTTCCGAAGTAAGATTCTTCTACTTTCATTATTTTAACGATATGTTCATGATTATGCTTTCTATGTTCAAGAACAAGGTTTTCACTCTCTTTAACTAATTTGTTATCTTTCCTCCATGTAACATTTGCACTTGGATTTGCATGTACTTTGCATATTAAATGCATTTCTGTTTCCCCGACTATCGTTCTCTCTAACTTCATGTCGGGTTTGTCTGAAACATCGCAATATATTATAAGATGAAAGGGTACCCTCAGAATGATTTTTTCAGATTTTTTGCAAAAGTCGTTTTTAGATAAAACTGTTACTGACACTTACTTATTGTTTTAAACTACTTCAAAATGTGTTTTTTTGTTTTATTATCCCAGAACATTTTTTCCCACAGTAAGTATCTAAATTGTTGACCAAAAAAATATGTTTTTTCATATTTTAAAAATGCATTTATACTTTTAACAATTGTATTAATTAATCTGTAACAATTTTTGTAAATTGTAACGTCAATAACGCAGTGGAATATTGCCCTTCCTATAACGTTTGTCGGTCAACCCCCCGGTTGAGCAAAAAGGGCGCCAGTCGAACCACTTCGACCGACTGGCGCCCTCTCGAGTTTTATAGGTAGGTTAGTTACCGTCCTCGAAATCTATCGTTATCGTAATAATAACTTGTCCGTTCTTTCTTTTCGGGAACACAATCTTCATTAGTTTCTTTTTCATACATTCCGCGCTTTAATCTTTAACTAAATCGTTAATTGCCTTATAGTGAACTGAACGCATAATTTCGCCAATATTTCTTATCACATAACTACGGTCCTACAAGTCATACCTGACAGTTTTTGCTGGTGTCGTGCGCCTGTTATAAAGGTTTTTGTACTAAACGAAACATTATCATAATAATAAAAAGTACCTTGTGAAGTATTATACTTGTAATAAAAATTATAAAATACTATAATATGAATAATTACAACAATCATTAGGACACTATGATCGGTTAGAATGGTAATCTCCAGTTTTGAAATTAGATTTAAATAGTAGTTGGGAATTTGCGAATAATCCCATTTGAACTCTGCGCTTACAATGATTAACTATTCTTCCTTAGAAACAGGTTTAAGTAATCCCTCATTACAGTAATCATTCCATTATTTTTCACTTGTATGATGAGAAGAATGTTTGGTTCTGTTTTTCTCATAAAGTCGAAAATATTTGCAATACTTCACGGTTTTGACTATTTAATGCACGATCAATTAATTAATTTTTAAATGTCTCCATAATTTTTTTGCAAAGTCGTGTTTAGATAAAACTGTTACTGACACTTATTTATTGTTTTAAACTACTTCAAAATTTGTGTTTTTTTATCCTAGAACATTTTTTCCCTCAGTAAGTATATAAATTGTTGACCAAAAAAAATAATTTTTTTTTATATTTTAAAAAAGCATTTATACTTTTAACAATTATATTAATTAATCTGTAACAATATTTGTAAATTGTAACGTCAATAACGCACAGGAATATTGCCTTTCCCGTAAGGTTTGTCGGTTAACCCCCCGGTTGACCGGAATGGGCGCCAGTCGAATAACTTCGATCGACCCACAATAGCATACGGGGGATAAACTGCGCATCTTACTCCAACTGTCAGCTAAGATTTGTTGGACTGTATGCTATATTATTTTATCTTATATGGTACAAATTAAACTTACGAGTTACTTCGACATTAACGCTTTGTATGGTGGGTTCTATTTTGTTCTCATTATCAGCCATACAAACATAATTTCCAGCATCATCTCTTCCAATGTTTTGTTTGTATATTCTGGAGGTACCATATTCTGCATGTTCCGCAGAGACACGTTGTCCATTTTTAGACCATGATACTTTAGGAGTAGGGTTGCCAACTGCAGTGCATTCTAGCTCCAAGGAACGGCCACGTTCAATCTGCAACACAATCATAGATAAACCATTAAAGAGAAATACAATTGATGATTGCAATCATAATATTTTCCTACCGTGACAATAGTTTTGTTGTTCGCGGTCGCTCTTGTGATTGTTGGTGGTAATAAGACGATGAGTTTGTGTGTAACGGATGTACGTTCAGGAGAAGTAGAGATGATGCATTCGTATTCACCATCATCTTCAGCTTTGACTTGCTTGATATGCAGAGTCTGATTGACAAAGCGTTGGTAACGATCGTTGCGCTGACCAACTTGGATTTTATCTTGGAAGATCATAACTGAGTTTTGTTTCCACATCACGGAAAATGACTCTGAAATTATTACTTATTATTATTTTCTGTAGGATACAATACCAATTACACAGTAATTGTACAGGAATAACAGGAAAAGGCACAGGTTGTAATTGTATTTAAAAAAATTTACCTAGACACTTCACAATAAAAAGTATTAATGTTTCACGATATATAAATTATATTATGAAGAATATTAGAAAAAAGATAACACTAATATGGAAAATTAAACAAAAACGAAAAATATTTGACATTTCAGAAAACAATTCTAGATTTATTTATTAAGGGCATATTTTTCCAACCTCAGATAAACATAAAAGTAAAATAAACAAGAGATATCACATCAAAGTCATAGCTACAATAATGATTATAATTCTAGTTGTTATCTTTTGATGCGATATTTTTTGTTTATTCCACTGATAAATTTATTCTCTAGTTTATCTGAGGTTGGAAATACCGGCCCTAAATACAAAGAAATTAACTCTCAAATTCACCATTATATCTTAATTAATGTGTTACAATTTATCTAGTAAATATTAATTTTAAATTTTTTGATACATCATGAAATACTAATATTTAGGTAACCAAATGCCATCAATTGCATGTATTTTTAAATTCTGTACAACTTTTGTATTTAAACTTTTGCTGTAAAGTGAAAGGGTCAAAAGATACAGCAATGTAAAAAAAATAGCATAGAAATCCCGATATGTCACATTTCAATCTTACGTTCTGTATATATATCGTTGGCATTTAGAATAATCAGGCATTTAGCGAAATGCCGACAATTAGATGAATTTTACCTTATTCTTCTAATTGACTGGCGAAATCAGACAATTAGACGAAAAATCGCGCATTTCTCTATTTGCCGGGCGTGGTTTAGGCACTTAGAAGAATCATTCATAATATTATAAACAAATTTCACTTATATATTACAACAAGGTGCCGATAAATGGCATAGAGAATTTCATGGAATACCAGCTTTGCAATTACATTTTTTGCGGCAAAAATAAATTGAATGAAACAATTGAAAAACAATATTACCAACCTGCATTTTCAGTTTCGCAAGGCAGATTTACAGAACTGCCAACTGTTGCTTTAATAATTAGAGGCCCGGTTTTGATAACAGGCGGATCGGATGGTTCCTCATCTTCCCCATCTGCATCATCATCTATTTCCTCTCCGTAACCATCATCATCATTTAGCACGTCATCATCATCGTAAATTGGATCCTTTTCTTTGTTTGGTCGAGAATTTACTGTAAGGAAATCATATTTTGGTTTAAATTCTGTAACTTGACATTGTGTATCCTATTTTTTGTTAGAAACTTGTTAGAATTGTTCGTGTTAGTAATGTGTTGTTCCTATCATGGTTGTGATGCATGTTGTGCTAGTGTAAGGTTTGAGTTTTGTGCCAGAACTTAAGGAAACGAAAGTGGCAAAACTAAATGTGCAAACCACATGCTATTACCTAAAAAAAATTATGCCTAAAAACTTATGATATCATCACTAAAAAAGATGGTACACATTAAGACTCAAGGCACCAATATTAATAGCATTATAATTTCGTAAATGGAATAGGAATTAGACATTTTTTTCCATTTATTTTTTTAGTACTTTGTCTATCTTATAGTAGTTATCAGTGTAAATCTGTAAAATAAAGTTGTAAAATTAAAATATAACAAGATATTATTAATGTATAAGGAAATATTCATTTCAACATTCTGAAGGTTTCTCAGAACTCGATTGAAATTATATATTTATAAATCAGTAGATTACTAAAGAAGTTTGAGAAGTTCACATGTATTAAATTAATTATTATATATTAATTAATTAACGTCAAACATCGAGCGATAAATTTTTGGTGTTTATTGTAGAGCAAGAACTAATATCTGTACAGAAGAATATGCCAACCAATAATGCAAAAGTTATTTATATTGAATTTTGAGGACCGAAAAGTTAATTTTTGTCCGATGGGAGAAAAAGTAAACTTTCGTAAAGTATATAAATTAATAAATTGTATTAAAAGTAAATGTTATACTTTGCGAGCTGAATATGTAAGTCACATTTACTCCGAATAATACGTGCTATTTTTTCTTCAAATATATTTCTAGTTGCTATAGAATACGATGTTTTGTTATTTTAGTTTAGTTGTTTCATTCGTAATTGTCAAATTATTGAATTACAACCTTGTTGTTTTTCATAATATTTTACTTTAAATACTAAAAAATTGAACGTCTGCTATAGAAAGTTGACTTTTGAGCTTGCATTTTTTAACGCAAAGTAGATATTTTCTGAGGAATTTTTCTTTGTTACTCGCCTTTAACAGCAACAAGCGGCAAAATTTTTGTCACTCGTCTTCAATAGCAACGAGCGATAAAAGTATTGTTTTTTTCTTTTTTAATAATTCATCACCATAGATACAAAGTAAAAGAACAGCTACAATAATCTATGATAGGAATGTAATGCAGCGTTCATTTTAATTAAATTTGATCATTGTATTTTCTTTTATAAAATATTGTGTTTCATTTGAGTGCAAAGTATTTATGGCGCTCTAACCCGACTGAAACGATCGAGCGACTCAACAAAACTTTGCGCTCTAAATATTCAAATAGCTATATTATGATGATTGAAAGAAAAGTATGAAATTGGCAGAAATTATTGTAATACGTAACAAGTACGCTGACGTGGCGTCACATCCGGTCGTGAAAGGGTTGGAATTCGGTGTAATTTGTGACCACTTCCGACTGGGCGCGTGCTTTGATTGATACGAACACTCCTCTCTGTCTATATAATAATAATAATGGCGCTCTTGTGTTGTGTGCACGCGCGACAGCCCGACCCGAAATCAGATTAAATTTGTTTGATGTTGAGATAAGCATCAGTGCATTATTCCGGGCTTTTTGCAAATTTACCGGTTAGCGGTTAGTAAAATGTAATGAACCACGACGAGAAAATGAGAACTAAAATAATTGAGACTTATTGAACTGGATGTTTATAGCTTATGGAAATACTCCATAGATTTTTATGGCGAAGAAGTTATATGGGTGAGTTTTTTTATTCCAAACGTCAATACTAAATTAATGCCCTTTTTATTTTGATTTTTATAAAGTTCTGTTTGACTAGTTTTATGATTTTTTTTTTTAAGTAGGGAAATGACAGTGATAAAGAAAAGGAACAGCCTCAAATATTACAGCAGCTATATTTATTACCAGACATTTAAAAAAAATATGAGGCAGCAATTGTTTATGGCTTCAGGAAACAGATAATAATATTCCGAAAATATTCTAATGGATAGTTTTAGTACTACGAAGCTTCAACTTTTGTGCACATAGTTCGAATCCCACTGTCGACAGTTACAAATTTAAATTTACGCCTGTGGTTCCCCCTCCTCTAACATCCTTGGGGGCTATGATTTGACGGCTGGTAACCGCACTTCATACGCAAAAATATATCACCTACCGAGATCTGCGTAAGCAGAGTGCCACACCCATAATGGGTAAAAGGCGTGATGATATATTTATTTATTTTAGTATTTCATATTGAGGATAACTCTCAACATTAATACCAAAGTTTAAAAATTAATTTTGTGCAACTATTATTAGGGATTCCTTTTTGTAAAGTGTCAAACAAAAATTTATCAGTAAATTATGAACACTTTTGTATTACGGTCTGTAAAATATTTCGTGTTCAACTGTATTATAATCCCTTGCTTACACAGTAAAAAATTTGCGATTTGTTAATGTTGCGGTTGTTAAATATTTTTAGTTAATATTGACAAATATATTGTGTTAAATTAACATGTTGAACAAATATGACTATTTATTATATAAAATGTTTGTTACCTAATTATGAATTTTTAACAAGAAATATTGTTGTTTTTATTAATTTGTATTAATTTGTAAACAAGTAAATTTAGCTAAATTATCAATTTGAAAATGTTAAAGAAAGTTCGTATTCTTTATAACAACTTAATTTGTTATAAAAACTAAACTTATAAAACATTGCACTATTGCACATCATAATCAGTAAATAAAGGGCAATTATCTAGTGCGAGTTATTAAAAAGGCTTGTCCCCCTGAATCCTAAAATCCATTTCAGTACAAGATTAACAAGCATACAACGAGCAAAGAGCAGATATCCTCGGGGTCGTAGAAAAATTAAATATAATTTTCTCCGATAAGTTATCTACTTTGCGATGAAACACAGCGGCATGAGACTTTCCTGGAAATTTCCAAGCAATATAAAAGTAACGTAAACGAGATAGCAAGGTTAAGAAGAATGCCACGTGCACTGAAACTGATCTCCCTGAATCGAAATGTGGGTCGCATCGTCGCTGTCGCAAGCTGCGGTCGGCAGGGGGTGCGAAATATTTCATTAGCGAGAAAAATGACGCCATTTCTTCAGCCTGCAAATTGGCTTCACGAGAGACTAACAAGAAGAATAAAACACTTACGTTTATGAGATGTAGGGAAATGTCAAAAAATGACATTTGTTTCCGACCTACTGGTATTTCAGTCTTGTTATTTTTTATTATTTAACTCAACCATGCAAATATTGCTTGATTTATCGTCATAACATTTTGTGTCATTTGCAACCAAGTAATTCGCAAATAATTCTTGATATATTCAGAAATGATTTTCAAAGGCATTTTTCATTTGCTCTGCAATTGAGATGAATAATTTTTGAAAGCATGTTTTGTGAAATCCTAGAAGGAAAAATAAAATATTCTATTGAAATGTTTTTTCTTCGTCATCTATAGACAGAAATTAAAATTTAAAAATACAGATATTACGTCGTACAAAACGTTTACAATTATGCATAGTTCAACTAGAGAATAAATAAAGTTGACGTTTTAATTATTTTTTCTTCAAGCGTATTCATATTTTGCTACTACATATACGATATAGAAGTTAATCATTTTGTTACTAATTCAATCACATACATATTATTATACGGCGTACAATAATATGCTAGTTGTTTTATATACCAATAGAGCAGCACCTACAAGGATAGTCAGAGTGACAGTTATATTGCGTAGTTCTTTAATATTTTATTTTTTGGTTGAAGAAAAATATTATATGTCACTCAGAGTTGAACATTTTGTTATTCGGAGATTATAACTTTACTGCAGTGATTAATTAATTTTAACCCAGAGATGCTAATGTTTTTCTAGAATTTTCAAATCCAACATTTGACTGGGTATCTAGAAACAGAAATTTAGTTTATATAAAAAGAAACCACGACCATAAAGTATTTAAACGTCAATTTCATACTCTAGTTAAACTATGCCCCTGAAACATGATAATAAAGACACAAGAAAATAAAATAAAATATAACCTACAAAATTATTATGTTCAATAGAGCAACTTAAATACTATTCACAGCGCGATATCTGCCGGCATTTCTGATCATATCTTCGGAAATATAATTGAATCCCAATATGCTACTCCGTTTAATTTGCGGTTGTTAAAGTCGAAAGTTAGAAATTAAGCTATAACCCAACTCGCAAGTGAACTGTAATAGCAAAAACTTTTGTTTCTGTTCCTTCGCCAAACATCTGTTGATAGACCACGTGTGTAAAATTACCAGAGAACCCCTTCCACTCAAGCTGCAAGCCACGAAATTTATATCGCTGTTCGTTATCCAGACAACCGGAACGAAACAAAATGGAGACATTTCCTGCTCGTTGCTGTCCAAAATTCATGATCTGTGAATGTGAATAGGCAATAGGGAATCAACAAATAGCAGGGACATTCACCTAAAAAATTTAGACATATGAATTTACACGCCAAAAAAACAAATTAAAACATTGAAGTGCTACAAGAGAAATTAAAACAATTTTCAAAATAAACAATATAACATTTCAAATTATACTTACAACATAAACATTTTTATACTCATTAGGACAATTAAAAGTTATCAATTGTTTAAAAGTTGATACAAAACTCATTAGCTAAGGTTTAATTTCCTACTTAAAAATCACATAACTTATTAATTAATTTATTTATTTCGTATTATTAAGCGCTGAGGTTAACTACCACCTCGCAACCTCGTTTTCGGTGATGTGACAATGGCATGCAGTATTCGCTGGTATGTGTTTTCACAAAGCGGTCACCCATCCAACTACTAACCGCGGGCAGCATTGCTTAACTTGCGTTATCGAGTGATCCGTCTTCAACGCTACCTGCTAAGTCGTTGCCCATTAATTTATTACTTTTCAAAATAATTTAAACAATAAGAAATTCATTACTGTTGAAGGCATCGTCAAATCTCTTATATTTTCTAACATATGATTTCTTATGTCTCGAAATAACGAAATACAATTCAAAAACTGTACAAGATTATTTACTATTTCGTCATACTGTTATGTATTATCATACATTACAGCACATTAATTAAAATTGATCTAGCTGATTCCATGTCCAAATAAATTATTTCGTATAAGAATGTCAAAACCTAAAATTTCACCGAATATCACTTAAAAATTTTAATATTATTTTATAGCATTTCTATATAATTTAGACCCTAAGAAACTCATTGCTGTAGAGCGCATCATCATATCTCTTATATTTTTTGAGATATGGCGATTTATGATGTTTTTCGAAGTGCAACTTTCAGGGGCTGCAACTCAAAAACTATGCAAGATATCGAAAAAATCTCTTCAGTTACGTCCTTCCCATGTATTTTATGACAAATTAGCAAATTTTGAAAATTTTGAAAATTTTTGAATTTTTTTTCAAAATTTTGATTGGCGATAACTTTAAAAATATAAAAGATACGGAGTTGAAACATAAACCAGTGGATTCAGCTCGTAAAACTACATAAGTATGCAAAATTTCAGAATAATCGGTCGATGGTTTCAAAGTTTAGAGCAAAATGTCTTAAAATCGTAAAAATTAGCCAAAATCTTAAGGGTATACCCTTAAGATTTTAAAGAATTTAGCCAGTTTAAGGACTTTTTGCTTTAACTAATTAACGCGCTGGCCAAATGTTCTGAAATTTTGCATACTTATGTATTTCAACGAGCTGAATCGAATGGATGACACCGCAAAATTGTATCTTTTATATTTGTCGAGTTATCAACAATTGAAATTTTCAAAAAAAATTTCGAAAATTTTCAAATTTTTCAAAATTTGCTAGGATGTCATAAAATGCACTGGAAGCACAAAACTGAAGAGAATTTTTCGATATCTTGCATAGTTTTTGAGTTGCAGCCCTTCAAAATTGCACTTTTGAAAATATACGAAATTGGCATATCTCTAAAAATATAAGAGATATAACGTTGCGCTCTGTAGCAATGAGTTTCTTAAGACATAAATGATATAGAAATGCAATAAAAAAACATTCAAATTTTAAGTGGTATTTGGTGAAATTTTGAGTTTTAATAATATAATAATTTATTTGAATATATAATCACACATATCAATTTTTTTATATATTAATAGTAATGTATAATACTGCATAATTGTATCAAATAAAATTTGGTAAATCTAAATATTTTTGATGGAATTTATTTTTTGAAAATATCGTTATTAAATTATTGCATGCAAAAGTGTGTTCAAATATAAAATGCTTACATTAAATCTTCAAATGGATAAATCGTGTTCATTAACTGAGTAATGAAACTTGATTGAAGTTTCTGATAATATTCTTTTATTGATATTGAAATACATATTAATAAAATCAGTTTTTCACACGACTACGCTTTTTATCAATTTGTAGATAATAAAAATGTTATTGAGCTGTAATAATTTTGCAGTTGCAATTATGATATTTAAATAATAAAAAAAAATACATGTACCTACATTAAAATATTTTTACAGTAGCAGAAACATTAAATTGCTTAACATGCATGAATACGTATTGAAAATTTTATTGCTTTCTTCGATACGTGCTCCGATATTATCTGGTACATGTATTTATTTCCATAATCGTAAACCTAATAATAACTGCAGTGCTACTCAATAAGGAAAGTCTAATACAATTACTTGTTTCGCTTAACTTCATAGAAGTTACATGATGTAACAGAAAATTCCTATAAACATGAATTTAAGTATATAAATTTGCTGCCATCGAAATTATGAGCTATGCAAATATAATATGATTGCAAGAATATATTTCGTAACACCATTCTTGCAATCAAAGAATAATTGGTTTAGCTAACACATATACTTGAAGAAGAGGAAGGTGCGATTCTAAATAAGCATACTTAAGGTTGGTATAATAGACTTGAATTAAAATAATTATTGGTAGCTGTCACGTTACCACTACATAATTTTGATACGGCATGAATTTAATAACGTTTAATTCTAACTGTATGCATGAGAAATTTTGCGATATGCCACTACATTTTTGATTAGGTTAATTTTAGTTTCATTTAAACATTTATTCGATTACATCTATGACACTAACGAAAATTCATAACTATATGTTCATAAGAATTAAGAGGAACGATGATCAACTGTGGTAAGTAATAAATAAAAAAAATTCTTCGGACTGCAGTCAAAAATTTATTAATATCCTAAAAATTCATCGTTTAGGTCATTACAATGACGATAAATTTCCCCATAAATGGTTATATTAATGACCAAAATGTCGAATTTTTAGGATATTAATAAATATTTGACTGCAATCCAAAGAATTTTCAAATTTATTTCGTGGCAATGTACTGAACTTGATAAAGAATACATTTACAAAACGAAAAAGTGTACTGGACAGGACATACATATTAAAAATTATAAATGAAAAATATTTTATCTATTTTTTTTAAATTTGTCTCCTTGAATAAACTAAATTACCTAAATTAGGCGGGTGTTCGTAGAGTGAAAAGTATTGGGAGCTCTGGGTACATTTGCTCAAAACGTGAATGTATCTAGAGATGCTCGATTAAATGCGTGCCTAAATTGATATATGGTTATGGTTCTGAATGAAGAAGTATGAAATGAGGTACATGAGAGGAATGTGTGGGTATACTATACGTGATCGTGTCCGTATGAGAATAAACAAATCAATTCAATTTGTCGAAGAAGAGTCATGTGTAATTAATGAACATTCAAATTCAGATTTACATGAATAAGGAAGTCGCGTGGTGACCACACCAGATTTTTATATATGAAACAATAAAGTATACATATGGATAAATTTCTGATTGTTTAATATTTTTCTGGCAAAAAGAAGTCTTTAGCTTTAAAGATATATCGTGCATCATCCTTTAAACGCGAATAAAGTAGGTCAAATGTGTTTTGAAATTAATTTTAGCGTGCAGACTTCAAACAGGATATATGCTTATGGTTTCTCTTCTCTTGAGGATAAATACAAAAAATGTATTTTGACTGAACCATTCAAATGAATAAGAAATAATATACACAGTCTATATTTAAAAATTACTCAAACAAAACAGTGTATTTCACTGAATCTCATACGTTTATAAGCATTCAAATGCTAGTTACCACAAAAAACTTATATTAAAGAAATGTTTGTTGAACAATTACTTTAATCAAATGAACAAAACTGTTTACTTCTTTTACACGACACCTTTTGAAAGTTTCCACAATAAATTATACCACATTGATATTGATTATACATTATTATTATTATATTATGAAATGAAAACAATACGAGCGCAGAACCATATCATTTGACCCAATTAAGATTGTTAGATTAAAATAAAATAATTTGTTCTGATCTTACAAAGAGGATATTGTTGTACTCAATTTATTTATATATTATATTCTATTATTTTAAAGAATATTTTAGGGAAAATAACAACTGAAATACATCAATTTAACAAAAATCACTAACATATAGATTTAATTTGGCCCAAAGGAATTGGTTGATACCAATAACACTGTTTTGGATCTGATGCCAACAAAATATAGAAAAATGTTACAAATAAAAATTATATTTTTTTGAGTACAATGAAATTTACTCTATTTCATTTATTTACTAAGATATATCCAAAAACCTTGATAGGTCTTCAAATAATCTACCTCTTACTGTTGATGAATTGTTCCCAAAATCTAATCAATTCGTAACATAAACATAATACCTCCCTTACATATAAATATGGTGAATTAAACAATTTTCCTGTGTATGATCTTAACTGGGCCAAATGATTCTGGGCTTGCATTTACGCAGTAATGATGGTAATGGGATAAACGAAATTTTGTAAACTCTTAGTTAGAAGTAGGGTAAATTCCATGGCGTTTAGTGAATGCGGCACCGCTGAATCTGTACGGACACACATACACACAAACTTAGTTTTATCATCGCGTGTTTCTACCAAACTAAGTGATGGACTCCCGCATTCTATTAATACTCGGCGCGACCCGGGTGCCTGCCGGGTAGTCGATGCATGGTGCAACGACCTCCCTTAAATAATGTTACTTTGGTGAGAGAGCAGGGTCGGTATAGCCATGGCGCCCTGAAGCAATAAACGCACCTGATATGCCTGTATCATTCCAAGCAGCGTTTACCATATTTTAATTCTTTTACATATGATCCTAGACTTGTATAATTACTTACTAGAATACTAGACAATAAAATCGTATACCCGTATTTCTTAATTTGATGATTGGTGTAGTTTACGAGAAAAAAAGAAGCGATAACATGATGTGCAAATGGCAAGAAAAAAGATGGACTTACGAGAATAAGGAAAGAGTATCATCTATCCTTTTGGAGAAGTATATTTTAATTAATTACTGTTGTAATCTATCATATCATATATACTAAAGGTTTTAATTCAGTACCTATTTCACTAGAATTTGTATGAAACCTACACAGACATTTAGAGATTGATTTGGGAATATGGGCTTTTTATGAATTCATATTCTTTCTTCGCCAATGTGTTTTGAAAGGGAGGAACGTAGAGACATGAAAGAAAAGGAAGGAATGCAGCGACGACCTATCTTTCTCTATGTAATAACAAAAAATTGAGGAAAATATTCACAATCTTACTTCGCTAATATAATGGACAAGAAAAGAAGGAACGTAGTGTGGACCTTTTTTGCCAATGTTGACAAGAAAATGTAGCAACGTAGTGGTTACCTTTCTTCGCCACAGTAGTAACATACAAGGAAGGAACGTATTGACAGCTTTTCTTCGCCAATGTGATACGAAAAGGAGGAACATAGTGACAGCTTTTCTTGGCCAATGTAATCAACATGAAAGGGAAGAACGTAGTGACGATTTTTCTTTACCAATGTAATGCGATGAACAGGAAGCATGTAGTGACGACCTTTTTCGCCAATGTGACATGAAAGGGAGGAACGGAGAGACATGAAAAAAAGGAACATATGGACAACTTTTCTTTTCCAATGTAGTGTTATGAAATAGAGGAACGTAGCGGCGTCCTTTCTTTGCCAATGTAATCACATGAAGGAGAAGAACGTATTGACTACGTTTTTCGCCAAAGAAGTGACATGAAAGGGAGGAACTTAGCGTAAACATTTCTTAGTCAAAGCAGTCATAAAGGGAGGAACATAGCGACAATCTTTCTTTGCCAATGTAGTGACATGAAAGGGAAGAACGTAGCGCAGATCATTCTTCGTCAATATAATGACATGAAAGGGAGGAACGTAGTACCTACGTTCTTCGCAAATGTAATGACATGAAAGGGAGAAACGTAGGGAAAATCTTCTGCAAGTTACGGAATCTAGAGGACTATCTTTTACAATTCTAGCTTAAAGAATTGGGTCATATCATGTAGTATCCAATAACGTGAGACCTTATGTACTTACTAATGCAACCTTGATTGTATACTCTTTTCTACTGTACCATCTATATTGATCAAATGATCAGACAAACAAATTTGATTACGATTGTTAATGAGGTAAATAGCTCCGGGGTGCCGCATCAGACTGCGAAACATCTGATTCTCAGTTCGAATCACACACGAACCGAGATCAGGTCTTTGGTCTAGGCAGAGTGCCACATCAAAAATTGTCAAATAGTGTGAAAAAAATATTTATTTTTACTTCAACATTTAATTTTTTAAATATTAATATAAGACACTTTTTGCCTGCACCCGGCACTGTACAAATGTGATGTAGCGATCGCCTTGGCTGTGGGATGTAAACCAGTGACAGGACAGGGACGCCTACACCCCCGCCCTTGCCTCACCCCCTTCGCCATCGTCCAGCAATTGCGTCGGGGTGAATTACGTCTTTAAATAACGCCTACGCATATCAATATTTAAGTATACACCGAGAAAAAAAATAGTAACCTTCAGTAAATTTAACTGAAGAATTTAGTCAAAACATCTGAATTCGTCAATAATATTTATTGGATATGACAGTTTAATTGTCCTTTGTTTTATTATTACGATTATAAGTTATGATTTTGAAGTAAAACAAATAATAATATTTAATGTTTTAATAATCACCAAAATGAAGTGCAAATGCAAATCATCCGAATGAATAATGACCAAAATTCTGAATATAATGCTATACTTTTTCTACTACTCCGGAAATCACTTTTGAAAATGATAGAAATTCGTTGAATTCGTTAAAGAATGACAACTGACTGCATGTCAACTGTCAGACGGTCGTTGCTTGGTGATCCACATCACGTCTTTAAAAAAAAACGTAAATTATGGATTTCTGGCTCTGTGACTGGACGAGGAGGGTGAATTATGAATCATAAATCACTATCGAGAACTATGGGTACTATAATTCATCGAAAAAATTTAAATAATAGGGATATATTTATACAGGAGTAGAAAAATAGTATATTGTGTCATTAGAAGTAAATGTGATACTTTGTGTGCTGAGCATGTAAGTTTGAACGACGAGCGAAGCGAGTCGAACAATTACATGCGAAGCACCCAAAGACACATTTACTCCGAATAACACATGCTATTTTTTCTTCTAACATAGAAAATAAAATTATAAATATTATAAAATGCTCAAAACTTCAAAAAATATTCTGTCTTATCTAGCATTTCAAGTTGCCGTAGAATTTGCTGTTTTGTTATTTTTGTTTATTTGTTTCATTTTTAACTGTCAAATTATTGAATTACAACCTTACTATTTTTCATAATATTTTACTTTGTCCGCCGCCGGCGTAAATGTGTTGCCAAGGATACACTTTTACGCCGGCGGCGACAATATTGAACTTCTGCTTGTTGAATACAAATACATAACAACGTACTTTTATGACGTTTGAAGAAAAACATATTTCTACTGAGAATTGTCAGTTGCGCGCTGCTCATCTCATAAATTCAGTTGTTTCTCAAATAACTGAAATATTCAGTAAATATAATTGAGGTTCTAATTGAACTACATTTTTTACTTAATTTTTACTAACTCGCTTTCTCTGTGTGTATTAATAAATATTATGTATGAGAAGATTAAAACGGTATCTATGATATAATATGTTTATATAAATATTTATATGTTGATTAATAAAAGTGAAATAGTGTTTCATAATATTTATTTTATAAAATGTTTCAACACAAACAAATAATTTAAAAAGCTTTCAACGTGATTTGCATTTAAAAACTTGTAATAAATATGTATAAAATGAGAAAGTGTCTAAACATCCTGGATGCATTCAATAATATCGATGGCTCTTACATTATCTTGAGGAAGCGGCCCATTTAACTCGACAATTCTAAATTTAGTTTACTGCATCTTATAATAGAAATACCGAGAGAAGTACTTAAAGTGAACACAATACTAGGACTTTGTGTAAAACATCGTACGAGCTATAAGTAATTTTATCCAATTATTCTTCTCTTATTATTGTACAAAATAAATTTTTCTACTCCTGTATAAATATATCCCCATTATTTAAATTGTTTCGATGAATTATAAAACCCATAATTCACGACAGTGAATAATGATTCATAATTAACTCTTTTCGACCAATCCCAGAGCCAGAAATCCATAATTCACGGTTATTTTAAAGCCACGATGTGGATCACCAAACAACAACCGTCTGCCAGTTGACATGTAGTCAATTGTGTATTTTCAACGAATTTCCATCATTTTCTAAAGTGATTTCTGAATTTACAGGAGTAGAAAAAGTACAGAAATAAAGTATTACATAATTTAAAACCAAAAACTTTCATTTATTATTTCTTGTGTGTATCAGAACTTTTGATACGGAATGTACAGTACTAGAAAGTATATCGTTTACTGAACATATATGTTTGTAAGCTATGCCTTACTGTTTGAAATCAAATATAAAATGAAATTTTATGGTTTGTTTTAGAATTCCAGTAGGTTCGTGAGCAGGTTGCATAGAGCAATAACCGATAATAATAAATAGTAATGCAGCTACCGATAAACATTGCACTATAAATTATTACGACGATAAAACAGTTTTTACTTCATATTACTAATACTAACACCTTCAAAATTACTATAAGTACTATTGTTAACTTACGTGTATAAATATAGTAAATAATAGTGTTTTCAATTGTTTGAAAACAAGGTGTAATTGTTTCTTCTGTAAATAGGATTAATATACATTTTAGTGCCCGAGTTTAAATACTTAGATTTGTTTAACATGATATAAATAAAATGACCTACAAATTGTAGAAGCTATCGTAGTACCAGAGAAATTTATTTTTTAATGGTGGTGCGTGGGTGTCATTTAGTAGCTACTATTAATTATTTTCTTGTAAATATTGACACATTATTTATAATCCTTCTGAGCACACTGTTTCTTCAATTGTTTTTAATAATTAGTGTGCTAGATATTTCAATCAACCGAATATTTATACATTTTCATAATTAATTTTATTTCCGCAATGTTATATGTGCACATTATTACATATTTGGTAAATATATACATTTCGAACAATTAAACAGTTTGTATTGTATAGGTACTAAAATATTTATGCTTGTATTCAGAGGTAACTAAATTAATTTGTAATATGAATCGAACAGGTATTCAATGTTTTGTACAACAAATATGTGTATATGTTTCAATAAACTCTAAATATGGATTTTAACAATAAAATATTTATTTTCGATATAGGTGCAATGGGGTACTTTACTATTTGATTTTTAATAAAACTATCTAAATTGAGAATATATGCAATTTTAAAAATTTTAAGTGTTATTCATTAAGCAGCAATGATTTTTTTGAAATGTAGTGACGTCAGAGATGTCGTGTACTGTGGGTCTAAGACAGTAGTGATTGTAAATAATTGTAGTCATATAAATGTTGTATTTTATTGTTTATAAAATTATTGGAATGGAATTAAAACAACATTTCGTGATAAATAATTAAAATATACATGAATACCATTTATCCCAGGAACATAACAGATTATTTTAACCAAATGTTTGATAACCACTGATAAATTTGGTAACCTATGTCATTCAACAAGTTTTTAATTTCGTTGTGTCGAACTAACTACCTGATTTCTTTATCGAGCGAATTCTCAAACAAGTGTGATTTGTAATTATTTGGTTACGACTTCAAAACAAAACAAAAATATTCAAATTGGGTGCCAACCATTTGACACTTCGACAATCTGACTGTTCAATAATAAGAGAAGTACAAAGAATTTAGAATAGAATAGATGTGTGAAAGAGAAGCTTAATATATTGACGACGTCAGAATTGCATCTTTAAAACTCAAATAATCTTAATAATTAATAATGTTTTTAAACTTCCATGATATATATTTCGATGTTTTTGGGGTATAGTTATAATATAAATAACTTATTTGCCATTTTGTGATTCTAGTTTTGGACCTCATTGTGGTAGAACACCGTGATTTTTTACATCAGTTCCTGATTTAATAACAAGGACAGATTTTACATTTCTTAATGAATTTATTGCAGTACATTGGTTAACTTTAAACAATTTGTATTTATATCAATTATAAACTAAAACAAGTTGCGAAAAAAATTGCAATGCAGCGTAATGACAACAGGACACATGCTTACATTAGCATATCCCTACAAGGAAAACAATTTTTAAGGAAAAGCAGGATGGAAGTGTAACCTTTATCTACAATCAAAGACACCGAGTAGCTGGTGTAAAAATAAAAACGCACAATGAATATTTACGTGCCCAGTTTGTCAAGTATAAGTTGACGTGTTCACCTAACGGAATGCTCAGTCATATATTACTTGATGCAATATTCAATATGTGAATTTTAATCAGGCACACTTAAATAAAAAAGATGTTATTGGTTTTTACTATTCACGTACGTTCATATATTCATACGATTCACCGAAGGCATTCCTTCACGAAATACAAAATATTTCCGAGAAATAGTTTCACAGAGAACGTTACACCTTACACTGTTCAACTCCGAAACTATTTATTGCAAGATTCTTAGCAAATTTTAATATTTGAAGTAAAACGTTTCGCACTGCAGATAGATGGTAACAGTCTGCTTGTAGCGTGCTCAACACGTCGAGTAACTTTGTCCTTGAACCTCGTATTCTCCCTAACATTGCAGAATCATTGTGGGTATTAATATTTGACAGTAGGTTCTAGTTAGTACGAGCCTATAATTATATCATTTAGCTCAATCAAGACTTTTCAAATAACTTTTACAAAAATTTGTTCTGATCTTACAAAGGGAAAATTGTACTCAATTTAATTGTATCTTAAATTCCGTTAATTTTAATATAGTTTAAGGAAAATAATAACTGAAATAATATCAAATTAACAGAAATTACTAACTTAAATATTTCATTTGGCCCAAAGGTATTGGTTAGTTCCAAGAACATTGTTTTTGAATCTGATGACAACAGAATATGATAAAAATGTTTCAAATAAAGATTGTAGGTAATATTACTGTACATCTTTTTGATTCCCATTTACTCTATCTCATTTATTTACTAAGATATGCCCATAAATCCTTACATTTACTATTGATGAATTGTTCCCAAAATCTAATCAATTTGTAACATAACCATAATACCTCTCTTACATATATGTATGTGCGAGAGGTGAAAATGATAGAATTTAAAATATAAATATGGTAAATTAAACTAATTTCCTTTATATTATTTTCTAATTTTATTGCAAGATTCTTAGCAAATTTTAATATTTGAGGTAAAACGTTTCGCACTACAGGTTGATGGTAACAGTCTGATTGTAGCGTGCTCAACACGTCGAGTAACTTTGTCCTTGAACCTCATTGCAGTCTGTCTCCACTCAAATGTAAGCTCTACGATGAAAAAGAATTTACGAACAAATTTCCTTGTACCAAGCTACAATCGATAAATAATGTTTGTCTTCTTGGAAGACTAATATATTTGCACTTGTCATTTCCCAACGACACGAATGATAGTTAAAAATAATCAATAAATGTAGTAGTAACACCATTAAAATTATAAGGTTTTATACCAGAAAGTAAGAACTATAAATATGAATATATAAATATGAATAGAAGCTAATTTGCTTTAGAGTTTCGAGAGTCATCCCCAGAAACGGGTGAAACGCGTGCCGATGCTTTAATTTATGTTCCTCATTTTAAGGAAGCGTAGAGGAAAGTCTGACCTCATTTTAGAGTTTAAAATATTACTATAAAGGTAAAATAATGAACGAAGGGAAATGGCCCGGAAAATGAAGCAAGTAATTAGCGATGCAACATTAAGAACGTCTTTTAATGGTAGTAACATACTGGGATCAAAATTGAGTATACCGTAAAAGAAATTAGTTAAAATAAATGAGTGTTAATATGTGTAATAGTGTAGATTATTAGTACTTACTACTTTGTAATTACTTAGATAGGAATTTCTAGTTGAAGAGTATACGTACCTGTAACAATAAAAAATAGTTAATATACATTTTTCATTACACATACAAATTATGAGAATACGAACAAGAAATTAGTACATTAAGTACCAAGAACGGTAAGGACAATTAATTTTTTTTTGCCATTGGTAAATCCTATACGTTCATAATGCTTATATAATTTTTTGCACGATTGGAGCAAGCAAAATTTATATGAAAATACGCAGATAAAAATTTCTTGATTATTAGTAAAATTTGAACCAAATATATTAGGAGGCTTTTTTGTAGATGCTATTGTTTATGACAGACATGGAATAAAATTATATGACAAACAAATGCGTAATGTTTTCCTGTCAAATATTTTGACATTATTTGAAAAAGCAAAGCAAACACTAATATTATTCCATGATAAACGCCTAAAGCCCGCATTTGGTATATTACATCCAGTATATAAATAATAAATTACTTTTCCAATTTATTTAAAATTAAAACAACATTAATTTTGCCTGTTCATCTACAAGCATGAATATATTCATCCCTAAAAGTTGTATCAATAAAGTAGTCAAGTGTATCCATCAGAAATAAAAACAATCTATGCGAATATGAATAATGGCTTTATAAATCAGTTTCAAGTTTCTTAAATAGGTATTGTTTATGTTCAATTTAAGCACTTTGATGCAAAGTAAATAAATTTCAAGTAGTCAACTAATATTTGCCGTCGCTTCGTCGTAAATTTGCTAAACATAATCCATTGAAATCCACTCAATTCTCAAACACCAGTGACCCAAATTCAATTTACTGAAAACAACAGAATCTACGGTTAGGCAGAAGACAGACTTCACTTCGGAGCTTTGAAAACGTGTAATTAATATGTCTCCCATAATGGAATTTCTTTTCCAAGTACGCTAAATTGAAATTAGGTCCATCGGTAAAATGAATACACTGTAATTTGTGATCAGGCAGGCCGGGCATGTCCAAAAACGCAACGTTGGCCTAAATTTTTACGATAGGTGTTTGCGTTTGCACGTTCGCTGCCAGGCAGGTGTCTATTATGCTGACGTGTGTATGTGCATTCACATTCGGTTAAATTTGGCAACGTGGCTATGTATTACGCACTGATATTGTACGCATGTGTGTTTCACTTCACTAAAAGTATCCGAAAATATCTTGTACGGCTACTACAGCGGTGGTTATGCGTAGGATAGAATTTATATTTCCACTACAAATATTTCAAAAATATTTTGGTATTGCTCGTATTTTACTCACTACAGTGTATATTTGGCGAAGGTAATATTCCAAAATTTTATTATGTCTAGTTCCCAGGATGAAAGATTTTATGAGAAACTTTCTCGAAAAAAAAAAAAAAAAATAGCGGTCGGAAAGTTTACTTTAAATTACTTATAATATACAATGACATCAGTATTAAGTTAGTAATCTATCTTCAATACCGACCCTGCTATTTTTCAACAATTTTCTTCTTTAAGGAAAGTTACTCAAAGAAACTTTCTTCCTGTGATGCTGTGAACCAGACATTATTCAAGGCATTCAATGCAATGGACTGTATAGAGAAATAAGAAGATTGATTGTTAGTTAATTGAATATAGGATATAACATGATGTTATATATATATATATATATATATATATATATATATATATATATATATATATACGATTCCAGAATCATATCATTTAGCCCAATTAAGAATTTTAGAATAACTTAAAGAAATAGTTCTGATCTTACAAAAGGGACATTCTTGTACTCAATTCATTTGTATCTTAAATTCTGTTCATACATAAGTCCCAAATTTAAAGATGAAACAATCGATAAAGAAGATTTAGATCCATCAGGCTTTCATCCGACCTATCCTACAAATTTGCAGCATGTACCATTTCTTTACAAAAAGTTTTCCATTTCACCACAAGAGAAATTAAATTTGATGTCTGTTTATACTTAGATCCCAAATTTAAAGATGATACCATCGATGAAGAAGATTTCGATCCATCAGGTTTTCATCCGACCTATCCTACAAATTTGCAGCATGTACCATTTCTTTACGAAAAGTTTCCATTAAAGAAATGGTAGATAGATCATCTGAATTCTTTAGGTTTATATGCGTAGAACAGTTCGCCATTTTAGTACGGAACCAATATCCATTGACATCATCAGGAACATATTCAAAACTGCAGGTGTGTTAGAAAACATGGGGGTATTAATAATTGACAGTAGGATTTAGTTAGTACGAGCCCAGAATTATATCATTTGGCTCCATCAAGACTTTTAAAATAACTTTTAAAAATGTTAGTTTTTACAATGGTTTGCTATATCAGTTTGCCACGACCACGATAATTCGCCTAAATTACTTCACACTTTTTATTGGTAAATATACCTATAATTATAACACTTCTTGTTGAGCATGATCTTGTGCCAAAAATTTTAATTTATTTTTAACAATAAGCCTAGAGCAAATTCCCATTAATAATTTGTTACGATATTCATGCACACATGTAAGCTAACTATGACTAACGGATTTTTTGCGTTAGTTTATTAACAGCACTGGCAGAAGAAGTAATCATCATTTAGGTTAAATTGTAGTTGACGGTTTTTCACACTGTTGATTTTTGCTAGATCTTTGACCTATGATGACTAATATCCAACACATTATACGATCTACACGGAAAATATCATTATAATGGCTAAATAAAGTATAATTTGAAATATTGAAATAAAGTAATCATGAAAATGCGAGGTGTTTGTTGTAGATTTAAATATACAAATCGTCGGTTGTGATTGATACGTTACTGTATCATTTAAATTTTTAAATTACAAAACAAAAATAATACACGACTTCATAATAATTTCCATACAAAAGTTATTGTATGTTTACGGAGAGAAGTGCTTAGCAATGGTCAAAATTACTATGGATTTATGCACATGTTGGATGTACCATTGAAACCGTGAGTGTACTGTATTTTTGTCACGTTTCTTGAACACATCTCTTGGCATCATTTATTATCCAGTGAGACATTTTTCACGTACACAGAACTTCTTGATAAATTGAATTTTACCCGGTACTGAGCTATTTACTATCGCATTTCGCTTACTTTATTTATTTTTGTTAAACGGACAATTGTATTAACCAAATAAATACGTTAAATATAATAGCTATTTACTTTACAAGTGGGCAAAGTAAGGAATTACCCACGAGGGGTAATTCCACTTTGCCTACGTGTGAAGTATAACGTTTTGTCCAACATCTCCCAATAAATTAAAAATTTATAAAAGAAATACGTATTATTTGACAGTGACATATGCTTTAAATTTTTAAATTAAAATGTCAATTGAAATAGTTACCAAGGTGTTGTGCGTTAATATTATTGTAACAAATAAAAAAATACTCACTAGTGACTTTTCTCAAAATTATATCCACTAGTGGGTAATCTGTTACTATCCTTGTTTAACATCGCCTTATTTATAGAACATTTATTGAGAGGTGTTGAATAATCTATATGATATGTGTTTCTGGTATTCTCCACATAGGGTGATTTAAAACGTACGGAAAAGATTGAAATTGTAACTGGGGCAGCCCAAAATATTGCTTTTCCCTAAAACTTTTGACAAAAATTTACAGTAAATTAAAGTTCTTACCGCTGAAAATAATTGGGAAGATTCCATTATATTTTCGTCTTCATAGAAATATGTTTCTTTCAAATCTGACAGTTTTAAATTGTTCACCTATCAAAAAGTAATGGCAAAAGCGGTGAATTGTAGAAATCTTTTTAATTAATTACTCTTATTCCATAACCATAATCATGTCTACATATTCATCGGTACTGAAAGAATTAACCATTTTACATTTAACATACTTTGACGTTTACTGAATTGACATTGAAAATTTCTAATGATTTGTTATTAAATCTTGTTATTTTTTTGTTAATTATTGTCTATTTGTAAATTGTTTCATTTTGCATTTCTGTATATATTTTTGTTTTGGAGAAATGTTTAAGTGGAAGACCAGCAATAGCTGAACTTTGCCAAAATAAATTTAGTATTTATTTATTTAAATGAATTTCATCGGGAACAAGTTTTCTAATTGTATTTTTGTTTATAATAAATGCTCTCAACCATGTAGCCAGCAAATTTTTTTGCTCATTGTAATAGTTTTGTAAAATAAAATATTTTGTCTAATTCAACCAATTACGTACCTCTTAGAGTTCTCAAGATAACAATGGTGACACACCTGTATGACAAAATTAAAATTTCTACGTTCAACTCGTGTCGTAAGATTAATAAAATTTCTACATTCAACTCGTTTCGAAAGATTAATAAACTACATGTTTGTTTCAGGGCAAATACCCGTCACAAAATTTATACTGATAGCATCAATTATGTAAATGCACCTAGATTAAGTTTCACGCTTGGAAATATACCAATGGAATAAAGAGAAATTTGTGCAAATTAATTCTTATTTCAATGAATTGCACCGCTATCACAAACTTTGCAAAGTTTTCTTAAACGCAGAACTGTAGACGTTAATAAATATTTTAGTGTGTTCAATGATTTAGTAAATATTAGCGTAATAAAACTACTCTATTCCTTCCCAACAGTTTCCGACGTAGTTTTGAGCCAGGTATAACAAAGTTTCCACCTCTGACAGACTGTAAAGGTAAGTAAATATCCGCCAGGTAAAGGTAACTCGAGTAGCAAACTTTAGAACATCTATTAAGCCGCTTGTACTCCGTTTCTTTCTGTACATACACGAGTAAAGCTACCTTCAAACTAAAAAAAATGTTGTGTAGATAACATCGCAACATTAATCATTGTGTGGACAATACAGATTTATGAAACATTTTAGAGATAAAAAAATGCTATTACCGGCCATTACTCAATTTGTGATGGTAATGGTTTCAATGGTACATGAATATCTTTCGTCAGCATCCCAAAAATACTATTTTATATATTTTCTGATACAAATATTCCGACAAACAGTTTTCTCAATATTTCTTAGTACAGCGTTAGTTAATTAAATTTTTTAATTAATTTATCTACAATATTCTGTAATTATTATTATTATATTATTGTTTACCGAAAATTTGGAAATTTAACTATTATTATACCTACTATAAAATTAAAGTAAGAAAAGGTGTAAAATATTAACTTTCAACACGTTGTTAACTAACAATGTATAGTCCTTTCAGAAATGAGTTGGAGTAATAAATCAATCTGTTAACAAGCTTCCAGTGGCGCACCAATAATTGTTTGATATAGGGTACTAGAAAAGGCTGGATAGGATAATCCACGATATTTTTTTCTTGAAGTACATAAAAATATAATACCACATGTGAAAGTCCGAGTTAAAAATTCATCAAAATAAGCGAGATATTAAGTTCTGAATTTTAAAATACCTTGATGAGTAGGTATGCGGTATACCAGAAATAAACAAATGGTAGTTCACAGACTTTCGAAAAAAATCTTGAGAAAATTACAAAATAATACATATTTAAATTGTAATATTATATTTCATTATTAAAAAAATAAAATAAATTAATGCACTTAATTTATTTCACTTTTTTCTCATTTTACAACAACATTTTGACATTTTCGAAGTTAGGTAGTTGGTGGCGCTAGTATCGTACAGTTTTGCAGTGAGTGCTGCATATGAAGCAGCAAACTCGCAAAGACAAGAAAAATACCCGAGCAGAATTCGAACAGATCCGGCAAGCCCGAATATGTATGTTCTTAGTTAAGGCAGAGTAGGAGCTAATACTTGAATCCCATTTGCTAAAACAGACGCGCACATGTCCTACGTCATCAAAAACGAAACATCCCGTATTTATTAAAGGTATTAATTTATAATTAAAAATATGGACTTTTTCGCATCCTCTAACTCTTATCTTATCATATTTTCAATAAATTTTTACTATTTTTGATTATGGTGGAATAGCCTATTTGATAGACATCGACCATATCATTTTTCAGTTTTTTTTTTTTAATCATGGAAAATTATTACGGGAACAGAGCCCTCTGAAAACTTTTATCTACGCCTATGTTACCCTACAGTATACAATAAATGTTTATTGCGGTATTTCTATTGTTAGAGAAGTAAGTATTGTTGCAGGTATAAAGCAAGAGGCATTCTGAGACCATCATAGTAAAGTTGATCTCTTTTTCTGTTAGATTTATTTGCTGTATCCATGACAAAATCTATAACTCTTGCAAATTTTGATTTATGACACCAGCTCTTTTCCGTACAGATTATACTTAACAATGCTTTATTTTATTATAATAATATTGTATTCTCCATTTCGGAAAGAGAAAGAGAGTAATTAATGAAAATTAGTAAAAGTATTGAATTTTTACAAAACCCGATTTGTGTTCGTTTTATCAGAGCTACGAATTATAAACATTTTTATTAATTTAAGATTAATTTCAAGTGTCCGATTACACATTGTAAGCTGAGCACTCTTAGCACAGTGAACTAAATGTTTGAAGCAGAAGAAAGCATCAATTTCAAAGGCAAGCCATTTCGTTTAAATGGACGTCTGGCACACATTCATTAAAGAAACTTTACAACCACCTAACAGCCAACAACGAGTTACCAGTGAATCATATTTTGCCATAAACGTGAAGCCAAACTCAGTCTCAGTCACAAAGAACGTTGTGCCTACACTGAGAATGCATTATAAACAAAACAACGAACAGTCTAGACCGCGACGTTTCTGCTAACCCAATGCTTCAACACACATCATCATCCATGAATGTGGTGCACTGTACTATTGGGTCACTGGATCTACAGAGATTCTGTATCGTGAGATGTGTAAGTGAATGTGTTTTTTCTTTCTTGTTCCGCTGAGGAATACAGCTGCATGCAGCTGAAATATTAAAATAATGTCGCTGCTGTAAATTACCGGTTAAACCGAGATAATCGCTTAAGGCCGGAATGATGTTACTCTCCGGGGCATTAAAGTTAAAAGTAGTTTTACTTGTATCTCTGGAGATATCTGTAGTATTCAAATTGGTTCTATTTGTTTACGTTGTCGGAGTTCAGTGGAACATTTTCATTTTACACTTTGGTTATTTCCAGAGAAACCATCTTTATTTCCACACTTTAAGAGCTAAGAACGTTAGAGTAAATGCCAATGGGGTCCTTCACTAAGTGTCACAAATTGGCAAATAAGTCTTTTATATTATAACTGTACCCAAATACATCGCACTATATATAATAGAAGTTTCAAAAATATTATTAATTATTAAGATATTTGAGTTTTAAAGATAGCAATTCTGACGTCGTCAAAGTATTAGATTTCTCCGCGTTTCTCTCTCACACATCTATTATATTCTAAATTTTTTGAACTTCTCTTATTATTGAACTACCAGATTGTCGAAATGTCAAATGGTTGGCACCTAATTTAAAGATTTTTGTTTTGTTTTGAATTCGTCACTAAATAACACTAATAATACTTGTTTGAGAATTCGCGTAATAATGAAACCACGTTATCAGTGATAGTCAAATGTTTGACTAAAATAATTTTACAGTTTATTTATGTTTCTTCCTGAAATTAATGGTATTCATGTATATTTTAATTATTTCCCACGTTATTTTAATTCCATTTCAATAATTTTCTAAACAATAAAAATTATTAACAATGCGCACTGTTTCAGATCCCAAACATACGATAACTCCGACGTTACAACATTAAGGGTAATTAATTATATTAGAGGCAAAGCATTCGCTTTGTTTATCCGCTGTTTATACTAAAATAGCATAAAAGAAAATCATAATAACAGAAATCCATGCTAATGATGTTGTTTTTGGAGGTACGCTAGTTTACAAGTGTCAAACATGATGCGGTTGTCAGCACCCATATTACCTCATAGTTCTTGCAAAAAAGGCTTGTAAGAACTAACATAAAAAGAAATGAAAAGAATCTATCATTCAATAATGATATACAAATGGTTCTCCATTAACCATCAATGATTATTGTTTGTGTTTTACCGTTAGTTTAATTAATATTAATTTTTCCCATGCTACGTGATTCATCGAAACCTGACCCAAAAATTAGTTTTCGGACATCGCAACTTCTTGACTACAGAAAATATTTTCACTGGATTATTAGTACTTATGTACTACAACCACTAAACTTTTGAATAAAAATGTACTACTTGTACAAGTAGACGTTAACCTCATTCGTTATATACTAGCCAAGACCAAGATAGCAAAAAAGAAGTAATTATAAACAATAATTTCCTATAATTTTAAAGACTGAACACAAAAATAACAATATATTATACAACTAGGGAGGGAAATGCATGATTCCTGAAAAGAAAAATTGAAGAACGAACTGTAGACGAGGGCTTATACTCCGAGGAAATATGAGGAACGCATTGCAAATCGTTACGATCGGCAATTGTTTTCCTAAGATTTATAGAAACCTGACTTGTGGATTATAATATGAAATGTTTTAGGAACAGGTAGATGAAGCACGTAACGACGAAACATTTTATCACAAATCATTACTATTGGCAAATTTTTTTGTAGAAATCATTAGAAACCTAACTTGTGGAGTATTAAATGAAATGTTTTAGGAACAAGAAGATGGGGAAGATAGTGACGAACCTTTTTACCACAAATCATTACGATCAGCAATTGTGATTGTAGAAATTTATTTAAATCTAACTTATGGGGTATTAAATGAACTGTTTTAGGAGCAGAAAGTTGACAGACGCAGGGACTAATCATTTTCATCCGTGATAGTTACAATCGGCGATTGCTTTTCTTCAAATTCTTTATGAAAATATAGCTTTATTCGCCGGTGTAGTGATATTAAAGAGAGGAATGTAATGTCGACCTTTCTTCGATAAGGTAATAACATTAAAAGAGGAATGTAAAGAAGACGAGAATACCTGTCTTCGCCAAAACAAAGTCTGGAACGAAAGGAATGCTTTAACGACCCTTTATTGAAATTCAATTGTTTTTATTTTATAAATAATGTTATAAGTCAAAAAATTATTTAAAATCTTCTTTGGATCGGGGATTCTTCGCACAATCCTCACTAAAAATTGGTCCTTATTGTATTGCTTAGTAGCATTACGGGGTCAACCGTTAGTACTGATACTAATGCAAAAAAATGACAGCTTCGTGAAAATTCGAAAACATAATAAACAAAATTATTTGATCTGTAGAGCACCCATTGCTTTGGGTTGCCTACTTTCCTTCTATATAACTCCATTACCGAGATGTTAAATGAAATGTGTTATTTCAAAATGATATTCTATACTCTCAACATAATCGCAGTTTTAAAATGAGGCCATTACTTTTTATTCCTCAAAATCACCATCTGTTAGGCGTCATCCGAAACCAACCTGTATAATCCCAGGCACTAGCAGTGGTTCCGAACCCAGCAACACCAGCAGCTCTACATTTAACACAAACACACGCTCCAGATCGACACCAGCAGTGACATAAGAAAACAAAGTTTGGGTGGTCTATGTTCGAATTCCGCGATCTACATCGCATGAGAATACGTTACGCGTCATATATTTTCGCAATTATTTTACGTTAAAAACTAATTAAATTAAAGTGCCACTTAGTGCCTTTGCGAAAGGCAATCATGGACAAATTGTTAGTATTTATTGTTGCTATATATGGATATTTCTTATTTGAAAATGTAATTTAATAATAATAAATGTATGGGTTATAGGAAAGTATCTTATAGCAAATGCCAGCTATTTCTATATATGATACATACAACGTGACATACCTACTTAAATAGTTACATATAAAGTGGAATATAAATAGTAAATACAGTTATTAAAAGGCTGCTAATGCACATGCAACTATTTATCAAGGTAATTAATAATTTGATATTTGTGATACATAAAACAACGTGTTACTGGTGGTTACTATGACGATGAGACCCAGCGAAACACCTAAACGAAGATACTACGTCGTCAAGGGTATATTCGCTTATCAATACATGGTAACTAAGTAAAATTCTCAAATGTCATTGGCTGAATTAGTTATGAATTGTATACTCATAAGTAATATAACAAGTGATATGGACATTGCCGATTATTTTTTGACATTAATTTTAATGAGTTGTTATGGAAATGGAAATATAACGAGTGCGCAGCACGAGTTGTATTTCCTATTGCCATAACAACGATTCAAAATTATGTCAAAAAAATAATTTGGCAATGGTCATGTCACGAGTTGTATTTTGCGTGAGAATTTAACAAGCAAATGATACTCAATAAAAATAGTATTTATTTATTTCAACATACATAGCTACTACAAATCTGCAATTTTCCATTTTACACGAGTTTACACACTTTTTCTTTCTGACGTTTAAAAAATAATTGTCAATATAGCTTACATTTCCATGACAACTAGGATTTTTATTTACAGTGAAGTATAATCGCTTATTAATTTTCACTAGTGATTACAATCGGTAAAGCTTGTCGTTCATTGGCTTAATTTGAAACAAATTCGTAATTCTATTGGTTGCCACGTATGTGCGTTAAATTCTCAACATAATACCGGGAGTTTTTTTATCAGTGTACATAGGGATGTGTCATTACCATAGTTACAGTCAAAATGATTTACAGCAATGTATTAAAGCGTTTTTTTTTTTAATGATTATTTCACTCATTACAAATTTGACCAATCAGAATGTCTCATTTTCTATTGTTGTGCATTTTAGATAAGTGATTAAACAGCACCATGCTGTTTATTCGCGATTAAATTGAAGCTAGCTTTTATATGCAAATTTTGAACATTTTGAAGGCATATATAATAAGTTGCAGAAGCAAGATACTTACATGTTTTTTACCTTTACTGGTATTCTATGTCTTTAAACATGCTGAATTATTTACTTCAAGCTATTTTTATTTACAAATTTTTGACATTTATTTGACAAATAAATAAATGTACTCAAACACTTTTTAAGCAAATTTTTTTGCATAAGCTAGACATGTCAAATTTAATCGATTAAATTCTTAGCACTCGTGATATAACTATTGAGTAAACACAGGGATAACGTACAGTAATTAAAATCATAATTCCTATCAATTCAATGTAAATTATTAAGTACTAAAGCAATTAAAACAAATTTCTTATTTGTTTAAACTTGCATTGTTTGTTTCTTTATGATTAACTGTTATTAATAATCAATGTAAATTATCCCTATGTTTACTCAAAAAAAAAAAACGTGTTAATATATTGCTGTCAATCACCTTAACTATAACTATGGTAAATGACACATCCCTATGCATACTGATAAAAAAAACTCCTGGTATAGCAGATGAAAATTTATCTGAGAACAAAAAAAATACTACATTTTACAAGTAGGTAAGTACTACCTGTCATTAAGTATATATTTATTTGAAAACATGACCCAGTTATAAATGTACAAACTGCAAAATAAAATAAGAAATACACAAGCTGATAACAGTTTAATAAACAAACAAATTAAAGTAAAGTGTGTAATATTAGCAGGTGTCACATTACACGGTCAATACCTCCCAGGTTGATAACATGATCAAACCTTGAATGAGGTCCAACTGCGTGAGAGCATCATCATTCCGAGTCCAGCACATTCCCACTGATACTGACGCATCTCACTCAGATATTCAGCAGATTCTTCACACACTCTCCACTGATAATCATATCAAATTACCAGAGGCCGCCTTCTTGGCACCAGTGATGTCTCTTCGCGCGCAATTTCAATGTCAATGTGATTACAATGGACATTATCAATCATGAGCCGCTAAATGATGTTAGCACAGCAAAGCTAATTTTTCCATTCATGGAAATCATATTTGTTTGACAGCGAAATCACCTAATTTTACTAGGTATATAGTATAGTATAACATAACTTATTTTTTTGAAAAACTGCAGTTAATGTACACCTCTGAAGTTGGCTGCAAAATATTCGAATTACAGTACTCCTTTTTAATGGCACCTTAATCGTTTTTAGGTTAGTTCACCCTTTATTCTTACCACCATATCATTTCGGGTCCCAGTGTCGATGCGCTAAGTACGAGGTTTCTCATACATTCAACTCATTCATACCACATTAAAGCATTACACACCAACGGCCTAAAACAGACAGAAACCATGAAAAACACTACAGTTCCGCAGCCAACTTCAGAGGTGTCCGTCAACTGCAGTTTAGTTTCATTTTTGAGCAAGCATAAAAATGGTTGATGGTTTTTATGAAACTGCGTAGCTATTCAATTATTACGACTCATATTTTTCTTCTTGACATTGTTACGGAATGGATTTGTTGAGGAACATAAACAAGAGTTCAATTTTCCATACCGTACTGTCATTTTAAAAGCAGTTTGTAATTCAAACTACGCGCGTTGAGCACAGTTAAACTTAAAAACGATAGATGACAGGCGACAGGAACGAAATCTACTTTATAACTCATTGTCTTTCTGTCATGGTCGTTATTTACTGGACAGGTTATATTTGCAAAACATAGGAATAAAATCGCAGATTTGCAAGTTTTATAAATAGTGTGTGGTGCGTAAGAGAAAAGGAACGTCAATGAAACCTATAAAACTATACCACGGGAACAATAATGCCGGTTTCAAGTTAACCTTCACAACAAATAGCAATTACCAGGCAATGTTAAAACAACAACATCGAGTGTTCCGGTACAGAACCATTGCTATTCAGAAACTATAATTTATTAATATATACCTACGTCAATCTTTAAAATACTTTAGTGCTTAGTTAATATTAATGGTAAGTAGGCGTAACGTAGGACACTTTTTTGGATAGGGGAAATGTAAACAGGTGTTCTCATTCTATTCCTTTTTGTTAATTAATTATATTAATTAATAATATTATTCTCTCAATCTTTACAAACTATAATGGCAAAGGCGAATCTAGATCAAAGGACAGGAACAGTCTTTACCAAAGAAAATCAAATTCTGGATATAATAGTGACAAACAAATAAAAAAATTGAGGAAGCATCCTTAAGGATTGAAATGGAAGCAAGTAAGCTAAATCTAGTAGTAAATGAGGCGAAAATAAAAATAATGTGTGTTTCAAAATCCTCATAACATTAAAAAGAAAAAAAAGAGAATTTGAGCCAGTCTCGGAATTTACAAATTTAAAATCCCTAATAACCTAAGAAATATATAAAGAACTAACGTAGTTGAGGACATGTATGAGAAGTTAGATCGGATGAAGTAACTATACAAATATTATAGACCGAATCAGGGACTTCATTCAAACATAATTTTGACTGAAATTATATTGGCTAAATGAAATATGAATACAGAATTAAATTTAAGAAATGTTTCTGTGTTCCGTGTTTGTGCGCAGTCTGTAAAAATTATTATTAGCTTAATGGCGTAAACAATGAAAAAAGCATTCTTAGGCAAAGATTAATTATTGCCACATAAAATGGTAATAAACATTTTCTGATCAATTCAACTTTTACGACCTTAGCAGATCTATAAATCACTTTCTAACACAACGCAACAGTAATGACTGTTTGAAGTAGTACAGAAAACGTAAAGCACAGTTTCAAAAAACACACGACTCTAATGACTTGGAAGTAAAACACGATGAATTCTTACGTACAACTCTGTAAATAGTGAACTCTGGAACCCTTCGGCTCCGGCGGAAAGAATACACGCCGAGACAGAAAGAACACAAAATAACAAGGGTGTCGTGAGATTCACGACTTTAGTCCTTCGGGGATAAATAAATAAAGTTGGTTTGTCCCGCGAGCCAAGGCTGTTTGTTGCAATGAAACGAAGGGTCGGATTCGTCGACCCCTATTCAATATATCTCATATTTGGTTTCTTTTATACCAGAGTCTGGAGACATTGGAATAAGTGATATGTGACTCATTCTTTTGCGCTCGATACCGCACTAAAAACACATTAAATAGGTGTTTGTCTCTACTAATTACAATGACTAGTAACACTTAAACAAGTCTAAGTGTGATTACCGAGCGATTAACAAGCAGATCATTTACTGTAGAACAATCTTAAATTATTTTTGAGCTCAATCGTAGGTACATACATTGATGTACTGGTGTTGAAAAAGAATGGCAGCAATTCTTGTTTGTAGAATTGAAGTTATCTTACTAACAATACACAATTACAGATAGACACTGTAAAGTCACATATTATGCTCTTATTTCTAGAGGGAATAAGTTATATAAACACACAATAAGAAGCGACTTAAAGAATGTTATCTGTTTATCTGCATTCGTCCAAACAACAGCCAGGGTCAACGACCTTTCTGAAGGGAGTCTGTTACTGACAAAAAACTATTTTCCGGTAATCAATAAATACTGTGTATCCTACACGTCTCTAATATATTTAGTATATAACTTGGCTCTAGTACATTAATTTTTATAATTAATTACCGATATGTACATTTCATAATACATACCAAACAGAAACAACTTGAAATTTCTAAGAAAACATTTTCTAATCAGCTAAAATAATTTTGTGGGCAGTGCAGCAATTTTAATTATTCAGTGTGCATGTTACATATAGGGTTCCCAGCATCTGCAAAATATATCTTCAAAGGAAATCCCTTCGGATTCACTATCAAAGGAAAAATTGGAAGCTCTTTTGAAATAGTAGACAGCTATCAGTGGAACAAGCCTTTAAGAGAAGATATATGAAACTCTAAGGACGAATAAAACAAAAATTGACTATGAACAAAAACATGAAAATGTCTGTTTGCTTTTCCGTGAAAGCTTTTTTGCTGCGTATAAAGTACTTGCATTGCAACGCCAGTAATGGCAATGTCATCTGGCCAAAATGTGAACTATTTTGACATCTCTCCACGTATTTCCAAGTCAAGTAAAGTTTGTACTGAAGTGATTAAAAAAATTGTGTTTCTTCATCTTGTTGACTATCTACATTCTGTTATGAATTGTATAAGTGATTATTGAGTACCTGCAGTTATCAATGTAGTTCATACAAACTTTATTCTTAACAACAGAGCTACCACATCAATAAAAGATATATAACAACCATGTAAACTTGAGCATAATTTCACATACATAACAAGGGTTTAGTAAATTGTCCTTGTATTTTGCAAACAGGAAAACCGCACAGGGAAAATTAAAAAAAAGTAATGATTTCACTGAGTGCGTTCAATCACACTTAGTAACTCGGGTAAAACTACAGTTGACGGACACCAAAAAAAAAATAATTATTATATCAACCCTACCTTTACGGGTCCCAGTATCGCTGCGCTAGCTACGAGGTTTCTCATACGTCCAACTCATTGATACTATATTAAAACACCACAGTTTCGCAGCCAACTTCAAAGGTGTTCGTCAACTGCAGTTTAACCGTAATACGTAGTACGTAGTACGTAATCTAGTGCAAGTGGATATACTCTTAGAAGATACTGGATGAAGCAACGATGGTCTAGAAAAAGGTAGGATACTTTTGACAACTAGCAAATGTTATATATAATATGTGCATATTATATATTTAGGTATCACCAACCAATATTTCTAGAGATGCTACATGGAAACACTTCAGGGCCAGGGTTACGAAGACGAATGTCAAACTGTTTAACCTTCAAACTAACATTGTAATGTGACGAACTACAGTGAGATATATCTTTAAATACAAATCAAATTCACGTAGTAGCTATATTGAGAATAAATATGGATTTGTTTTCAATACTGCAAGCTGCAGCGACCGCAAACAGATAACAATCACTTTCCGTGAGTCAAATAGAATTAATTTAAGCTAGCCACAAGCTTGAAAATAGACAGTAACAATCGGACAGCAAATACAATTTCAATAATTGATGTCAGCTGAACTTTCATACCAGCATATGTCACATGCAATAGAAGAGGCAGAAGTCGTAAACAAAGACACCGTCATCCACAAAGGCATCTGGAAGAGTGAGACGAAACAGCAGCAGTTGGTGAACCGCAGTGACAATAACGTACAGGAAGGAAATGGGGGTTGGCCACTACCCAATTTAACACGTTTCCTCCATAAATTTCACCTGATATTATACAGGGACGCCTTATGGTATTTTACACTCGCTCACCAACAAATTTCCTATTTGCCTCGCTCTGAATTCTAATAGACTATTTAACTGAACTACTACGTTTCGAATCTTTATAAATGGGACGATATTTTTTGATAATGGAACATCAAGTTTTGATTTTTTTATGTATGACTCCGAACACGAAATTAGTAAATCCATATGTTTTTCAACCGATCAAAAAGAAAATATAATGAAAAATTAGTAAAGGGATACGTACGAATGGCAACTAGGAAAATGTTGAAAATATGAATAGAGCGAGACAGCTACTTGCTGGGCTATCTATCTTTGTTGCAAAATGTTTTTACATAGTAACCGCGGAACAAAAGTGTACTGCCTTACAACATTTATCTGTCTCATTTTTGCTTTCATAAAAGCCCACAAGTGCAATTTATCACTTTTGCGAAGTTGCAAATATATTTTAAAATTTCGTACTTACATATAAGTTTCTAAACTGATCTAATTATTTTTCAATCAATTTTAATACAGTTGACAAGCTTATAGATGTAGATCGTCCATTAATTTATAAAATTGTTAAAATATTCAATTCAACCTAATTTTGTAGAGAATTTAAAATGACAAGCATTTCTTGTTCATTGCGTACAAATTACAGAATTAAATATTTGGAATGTGGAAAAAACAGATGCTAGTTGAGAAATGGGAATACTTCATTTTAAAGTAATTTATGGTTCGAAAGTAGTTAAGTTCATTAATTCTTTTTTCTTTACTTAATTAGTGTGAAATGAATTGCCGGATTCTATAGACAGCTCTTTTGGGTTGACAAGGATAATTGTATAGTATTAGTCATCAGGTTTCCAGTCCCCATAAATAATTTAATACAGTAGATAGTAGGATAAAAAGCTTTTTCATGACATGCCAGGAAACTCCACCTTTCTTCTCCCGAAATAGTGTGGAAAATATAGAAGTGTTACCAATATATTTACAAAAAATGTATTGTAAAAATTATAAATTCCTAACTGAATTATTTTACAATTATGTCTTATATTTTTCTTTTTTTAGATTAAATTACAATTTGACAAATTTAAGTTTGGAAAAAGAAGCGCTTTCCTCTTTAATTTCACAAATAACTATTATATAAATATAATTATCATTTTCTATACAAATGCACTGATAATGCAAGGTTACATGTTATAAATAACCGATAAAATTTAGACAATATATTACTGTTAAGTTAAATATAAAATATATCATCAAGTAATTTTCCCATTTCTAGTAGTTTATAAACATTAGTGTTATAATTTGATCTGTGCGCCTTCCTGACAGATAGATATTCAACACCATAAATCTCCTCGTAACAGAGCAATAATAGGCTTACAAGAATCTCCGGCGAAAACTGATATATCTCAAGATCCCTAACGAACCTTCACTAGGATTTCAAATTCACACGTCATCCGTATAAGTTCTCAGCTTTCCGCACCCTGATAAATCATTTTGCCGGCTTCAGACGCATACAACACTTCGTAAGTACGCTAGCGCTATCCCTTTGCGTTCAGTATACCCGGGGTTAGACGTTAGATTGCCCCAACTCCGTCTACGTCTACCCGACTCACATCTTTCAACGCATACATTATTCATGAGGCACCGACTCAATTTATAAAGTTATTATTTAAATGTCGTTTAAAGTTACACCACCGAACTTATTTATGTAAATGCACTTGATTAAAAATTAGTTTCATATACAGAAGGAATATCATAACCCTTACGTGGAGGTACTATAAATTTTATAGTAATCTGAATATTTAGAACAAAACGCGCAGTAGGACAATTTTTCGTTTAAATAATAACAAAGTGCAAATGAAAGCAATACGAAAGAGCTTATTTTGATAGATGGCACAAAGAGGAGGAAAGTACAAAGAGGAATCAAACCTAACCAAAGACAGAAAGATATGAAGAAATTGCTGGAAGAAAAATCTAAAACCTCAAATTACACTGGGTTCCAATAACTTTATACCCGAAAAGATAGCAAGGATTGAAATTTAATGTCTTTGGGGACCATGATAAAAAGGCTGGTAGCCACATTTCACGTGCAATAATACATCATTAATCGAAATCTGTTTTGGTACAGGATACTAACAATTTTGATAAGAGCTGAAAACCTATTGAAACTATGATCATATTTTATTTAACGAGAGTTATGGACGCTAATTTTGTCAAGTAGATTTTTCTGTAATAGGAATATTATTTGTTTTACACATTATTTACTAAAACTCCAGCATTTGCAGTACAAGAGTCAGAGAGCAAAAAACAAAATTCAGGCGGCCGAAATGAAATACCTAAGATAGGTCGAAAGACTTACTAAAATGAATAAAGTAAAGAACAAGTACATTAGAACTTATTTCCAATTATAAAGTATATAATGCATTATAGAAAAGAAACAATTAACATGGTATGATCACCTAAAAAGAATGATTGAATACAGGCAAACTAAAGCAACTTCAAAAGCAAGAATAAATGCAGAGAAAAAAAAAGAGGAAGAGCAAAAAGGACGTAGAAAAATAATATAGAGAAAATACTAATCTGGAATCTAGTTAGCTGCCAAGGAACCAAGAAAGTAGAAATAAATGAAAAACTTCGTTAGAAGATATAATAATAAATAAACAGAATCATAATAAAATCTAATCCATGTTACTAGCCTAGCACACCACAGGTCGTGAGTTTGAATCCCACTGAAGCAAACAGTCGTTTTCAAAATTATTATCCATTCATTAAACGACATGTAACCAAATTAGTTTGTCTGCTTACTATTTTCATTAAAAAAACTAGTCTTTGTCGATCTCGATGGCATAGTAGCTATGTCACTAGCATAGCATAATAGAGATCGTGAGTTTGAATCCCACTGAAGAGCATGATCGTTTGTGTTCACATAAATTAACAACCATCCACTCATGAGGCAACATATGACTAATGCAGTTTTCCACTTCCCAACTATGTAAAAAAAATCTAGTCTCAACACCCGAAAAGTTATAATAGAGATGTCATTCTGATTCACATTAGTGTAAATTTTCGTCCTCACACCATAACGAAATCAAATCTGAGGTGAGCAGATCATGTTTTCTGTACCCGAAGGTTCCTGGAGATTATTTTACATAGAAACTTGTAAAATAAAATTAATACTAAATAAAAATAAACAGTACTGGGAATATAAACTCGATAGTATCAAAGTTGCCTAGCGCTTAGCCGGAAGAATATTGTTTATTTATCTATACCAAAATAATTGCGACCAGTGATGTCATGAGCACATCCAGCATTTTTCCAAGGAATCAAGTCACACGTTGAAGCGCCGGTGTTCGGCATCTAAAAATAAACACTATCACCTATCGCTCATCGCCGCAGATGAATCAGGGACGATTTATATCTAGTCGGCTCCGAAAGATTAACACTGGGGCGTCAACAACCTACGCTAGAAATAACGCCACTCGGAGCTCATATGCAAACGTTGAGGCGGGTGTCAGCAGGGCTCCCAACCATAAACGTTCTGTGAACTCGTAAAAACCACCGTACTTATCACCCGTACACAATAACTTCGTTATCTTGCACTGGAGCTGCAGTCAACCTCTTGTAGACTGCGTAAATATTTCGTCTACAACTGTATATACACTGATTACTATTTTTATGCAGGTTATATTACACTGCATGCAAATATGTGAGAAATGCGAGTGGTGAATTAGTGGGAAATATCAATATTGCAATATGCATTTATTTCTTAGAAAGACTTCTATGAACTCTGGTTTTAGTACCTTCATTTGTTCCTACCCCCAAATGTACTCATTCCTTTACGGATTCTTCTTTTTATTTATTCTGTGGTATTTTATCTAACAACTTACATGATATTATAATAGTTATACGGTTATAAATCAGAAAATTATGATAAGTCTATTTAAACATTGTCTCCTTTTATCACTGGAACAGTACGGTAATGTGTATAGCTTTACATGATGGCAGAATAGTAATTTACATTATAAGTCCGGTAAATGAGTTTTTACGGCACAAATGAAATGTTTCCGGAAGAGGCGACGAAACAGCAGAGTTAGGAATTCCGAAATGAATACCATAAAAATCATTAACGAACATATTACATATAAGTCATACAAAGGTTTCTGTCATACACGTGTTACATTTTTAGACGAAAGTTTGCTTTTTTATTAAAAACAATCTGGTCGTCTTGGTCTTTTGGGGTTAAATAATTAATTCTGTCAAAATATAAACTGTCAATCAATGAAACTACAATTACCCTGGTTCAGTGGAGAACTACCCGATTAACTAAATCATTCCACTTTATATTAAAAAAGCTATATTGAAAATAAGAAATTTCTTTTTTCGTGCAGGATATCTTATAAATAAAATGAAATAAAGCAATAAACAATTATTAAAGTGTATTGAATCCTAAACTTCATGCACCAACAGTATAGAATTTCTATTTACAATTTTCCATAACCGTTCAAACTAATTGATCAATGTTTCAATGTTTCAATAATCAAACAAACTAAACGTATAAACCCTTCCTCATAGTGGATGTGTAAATATTCTTGATTAATAAAAATCTTCGTATTTATTAGGTCAGTATAATATTAAGATGATTAGTACTCTAATCTAAATTATACATTACATTACATTTCAAATGAAATATTGATAAAATGATAATAATCCTATTAAAAATTTGCATGAAGTATGCGTTTTATTTATCCAACATTTTTTTGAATTTTCTATTTAGCATATTACCTTTTAATTGATTACGCTGCACTTAAGTGCGTAGTAATTAATTACTTTTCCATTAATTATATAATTTCTCTATAGTGTAATAAATTTTACTGATTATAAAATTTAATTCATTATTCCTCACTTAACATCCAATAAAATACAGACCTATTACAAGTAATGATAAATTTAAATATATGCACCAAAACATACCTCAAAAGTCAAGGCACGTAAGTAAACTTTCGTAACATTTTTTTTTCTTGGTGATGGTAAAGGTAAGCTAGGATCATTATCTTTATCATAAAAAAGCTAAAACTTCTGTTACAAAGGGTTAACTCTAATCTCACTAAGTACTCTGTCATGGTGAGAATAACAAAAGGCAGAGAATCGTGACGTTAGGACTATAAAAATATGATCTGGGAATATAGTCCTTATATTTCATAACATTTGGGTTTCTAGGCAATCGTTTAATGTTTACGTGAAAGCTTTAGGGAATTTAAATGTGTTGACACAGGTAAATTGTCAAGCGGGGTTCGTGCCACTAAAATACGTTGAATGTAAAAAATACAGAATGGAAATTAATGTAGCGATTCAATCCCACGGACGAAATGAATGAGTACAATTAAACTTGGATAAGTATTTGTAAAAATAGGCTTACTTGCATTTTTCTTAAGGTTTGGTAGTATGTATATAAGAGATTGATGTTGAAAAAATCGAAAGGCTTACCTGAAACAAACAGAAATATATGTCAATAAAAATAGTTTCATCAAACAATAAAATAAACAATAATACAAGATAAACGTTAAAATATGCTTAGATATATTTCACATTATTCTAAATAAAGTAATTCATTTTTGCTCCCCAAATATATTTCAAAGAGTTATGTTTTTTTTTGCACGTCGGTAATGCATTCTAATATTATTTCTCGTGTGCTACAATAACGAACTTTTGATCCGGAATGTACAAATTAAACTAGCAAAAGTCGACATTAACGTCACGCCTAATATGCCTATAAGATTTAAATTCTTATATCAAACTATTATATTTATCTTCCACCATTCTGGTAATTAAAACTACAGCAGGAGCTTTATCAGTATTTTTAGGGATGTCATTACCAATATTACCATAGTTACAGTTTATAGTTAAAGTGATGTATTGAAACGTTCTTTTTTTATAAGTAAACATAGAGATAAATGAAAATATTTTTGGTTTAAGTTCTGTAAAATCTTTTCATTAATTATTATGAGTTCTGAAAGTTTATAAACTTGTTGAAACATAGGGATAATTTACAATAATTATAAATAAATTACTATCAATTTAATGTAATTTATTACGTATTAAAGTAATTAAAATAAATATCATATTTTTTTTAAACTTGAAATGTTTGTTTTATTATTATTGACTATTATTATAGTAATTCATGTAAATTATCGGGGGTAATATCACAAGACCTTCTGCTATTATCGAGCAATTTTTATTATGCACTAATTTTTTTGCTTAGCAACAAACACGATAGCAAACTGCATTTTAAATACCCGACTCCAAAGGAGGAGGGGTTTTACCTAATGTTAGTTTGCTTGAGTGGTTTTGCTTAAAAGCAAAAAAGTGAGTCCTTAAAATTACAAATTTATCAGAGAAAATCAGTGTGGTATTTAATGAGATAAATTCCAAAGACAACGCAAAATGAAACTTGTAATATTAATTAACTGTCACACTGACAGTTATAAACAATGACAATTGTTTGTTTACTTTGTATCGGGATTATATGGGGGGTAACAGGGTTTTATCGGGGTAACGGGATTTTATCAGTACAATATTATTCCCATTGGTTGAATTTTCAAGTTTTTGCATCATGATTGGTTAAAAACTAGTCGTAGTAACACATTTCTATCATTTACCTTTACTGTAGCTATGGTAATGATATGACACATACCCTATGTATACTGAAAGTGATAAGAAAACAATCACCACAAGAAAATGGACAACTCCTTCCTAAAATTATTTAGTTTTCACATCTCTGAATATCCAACATTTTCCAGAACTCTATCGTAATTATCTCATCAAGAATTTGTGTTGAAATGAAAAACTAAGTAAATATTTCCAGCTTTAATCCTTGACATTAATAAACAAATATAAGTTCCACATGTTTAAAACTAGAAAGCATCAATTAGGTAATTGAATGTTTATTTACGTCGGCTTCGCACACAGTGCAACACTTGTAAACCGACGAATACCTTTCCGTGGTGAGGCGATGCAATGTGCATCATTATTACATACATGTTGCCGAGGATTGCCCAGCGCCAGCATTACAACTTGTGCATTGTGGTCGGTGTAATAATAAACGGTCTGTATTTACAGCTGCACGATGACTGATCTCACAAACAGAAAAACTACATATCTTTGGAATGTAGTTCACTGTGTAGTGTAAGATACCATACAGAGAACAAGCGATCGTTGTTGTTTAGTATTATTATCATTTTTATTACGGCTTGTGATGAAATGCAGTAATTTATTATATTTCTTATCAAGTTTATTACTGGGACGATCTGGAATAGGTGAAAGGGGATATATGTTAGTGTTTAATGATAACAAAATGCAAATATGTTTATTTATAGTATTAAGTTAATTATCATTTTGTATTACTTGTCATTTAATATATTTTACAAGATAGCGAACTGTTTGATTGGCTCGAAATCACAAGATATAAAACTGGTGTAACTACATGCATCCGATTCCCTTAAAAAAAATGCCTGCAGTCTTTGTCACATTCTTTGATTGTTCCTGCACCCTATAGGATGAATTCGCATTTTTATTTTTTTTCATTTGGTTCTATGAAGTTTTGTTGGAAAACAAATCGAGGCTACTAGAAAGTCCTTCCAGCAACGGAATAGTATTATTATTATATTGCAATTTGAAAAAATATAAAACAGTGCATTCTCATCAAGTTTTGATTTTTATTTAAATTTTAATAAAACATTAAACGACAAAATATATATCGGCGAAATCATGTAAGAAGATTGCCATGCCCGATCAACGGTCCTCAAAGTGTAGGAAGATCATCAGCGGTAAAGTGAAAAGAGGCAACTGCCGATTTTGGGATTCAAAATGAGGATCTCACGAATATCATCAACAAGCAAAATGTAACATATCTGCATTCTCTTGGAGTTTTGATTTGTATTTAAATTTTTATAAAACATTAAACGACATATTTTATATGAGCGATCTCATGTAAGAAGATTGCCATGCCCGATCAATGGTCCTCAAAGTGTAGGAAAATCATCAGCGGTGAAGTTAAAGGAGGCAACTGCCGATGTGGGATTCAAACTGAGGATCTCACGATCATCATCAACAAGCAAAATGTAACATATGTCACAAATATCAATAATGCATGATTCAAAATAAAATTTAAATTTATTTATGTTTACATGTTATCACTACGATGTGAAAATTATGTAAATATGTAAATTAGAAAGTATTGGCCTCAAAAAATTGTTGACAATCTTATAATAATAATTACTAAAAATTTGCGTAGGTACATCCTTTGGCACTTGACACAGTATGAATTCATGTTGTAGACAGATGTATATATCCCATTAATCTCCAACAAATTTCCCCATACAATTTTATACAAAGTACTATAATCATGTTAAATTGATTACTTATTTACATATAGCGCTATTTCCTACATAAATATGGTGCAATAAGATTATAAAAGAGAAATATATATTTCAAGCAGAATGAAAGGAATAAGGTGATAATAACGGAAATGAGGAAGAATATTAAAAACAATAAAAAAACATTGGATAGGACATTGCTTAAGGAAGGAAAATTTATTGCAAGGGAAATTCGGGGAGGTGGTATGACATGAGGAAAAAGAGGATGGGGAAAAGAAACATCAAGGAATGGGAAGCTGTAATAAGAATGAAAAGGATAGACCTTCAAAGAGAACTGTCGCGAAAGACCATGAAAACCTATAAAACAAAACGATTGATGATGAAGATAAAACCCTACATAGAATGAATTAAACCATTTCATTTTCTTTATAAAGAGAACTGTATATGTAGAACAAAAGTTAATTAAACATTTCTTCAATCGCGGAATTATAAAGATTGTATGATACTCTCAAATGCAATGTACAATTTTTAGTAGGTAAAACCGATAAACAAGTAGAAGGATATAATACTCCACGGGACGTAGAATTAAAAGCATTAAAAATTAATCATCTTAAAGAAATACAGCATGCAATTATACTCAACATAAAAACTAGAGAAACATTGCGCAATGGACATGTATCCTATCAATAACATGAACGTAAATTTTTATGACTTATTTCATTATATATACTTAGTGCTTTTAGATAAATCTTAAGACGTGTTAAATTTAAAAAAATATATATGTGTAACATGGGCCGGAAGAGAACTGCTGAGACCATGGACCACCCACAAAAAGTCAAGCATTTCTCAGTGAATAGCATTCAAGTACTACTAAAATTTAACCTTGTTGGGAGTTTTAAAAAGAGACAACATTTGTGGCAATAAGAAAATAAACAAGTACTGCATTTTTCACTGGTATACAGACTGGTAATTAGTTTATTAGTTAGTGGATGAGTACGTACACTACACATTGAGGAGGTTTAATTAATTAGTTACCTAATTATTTAACCACATTATAGCGCAATTTCCAATTACATAATAATTATAAATCAATGATTAAAATAATTACATTAGGTAATTATATTAGCATTAATTAAATAAAATTACTTGACTACTTCATATAATACTCAGTTATAACGTAAGTAAATTATCCCTTCAAAAATACATTTCATCAAATAGTGAACTAAAAAAATTGAAATAACTACTTTCGTCCGTCCAAAAACACTACGTTTACACATCTCAAAATAGCCCAGAAACTGCTGGTTTCTGGCCTCGGCCATAAAAAATTAGGGACTTTTTTAAGGTTAGGGTTGGCTGTCAATTTTGTACGTTGGTTTTGTTCAGTGTTTTAGTGCATGGAGGTTAGAGATTTCAATCAATTTTAGAGGTTAATTTTAAGCTCAAATATAAGTAATTATAATTAAATTTACAGCTGCAGTACACAACTAATAAATAAATCAACTAAATAAATGCTGCCGAATGTTTATAATAAATCAAATGAATCGTAATTTGCAAGCATAAATCCAGTTTCTGGACAGTGGACTAATAATTGAAATAACTATTATAATTATTATGCAATGCAATCTTAATATGGGCGAGAACAGTTTGTGCCAAAAATGAAAATAGAATTCATTGAAATGCTCATATTTATTATTAAATATTTACCAGCAGAATGCACATAACAAGAGATAAATAAATGGAGAAATCACCGAACAAATATTTCATTCACACAATGAATAAGTGTTTACATCTCCCAACAAATAAGATCGAAGTTTACCACTCGAACCTTACGAAAGCAGATAAGATGGAATTCTTATTTCGTAATGCTGATGTTAAACAGAAAAAAATATATCTATTCATTAATTCTGATACACTTCCGAGATTTCAAGGCAGTCAGATAAACGCATTTCCTTATGCTGGACAACGAGGAAGATGTTTCACAATATTTCTGTTGATGTTTGCTGGCTAAACAGTTTGCCAAGAACTGACGTAAATATTGCACAAACATAACGTGAAACATACAACTACTGCATTGCAGTTGAATTATAAATAATAAATCAGCATTTATAAAAGCCAGCTCACGTACATTACTCCAGAAAAAATAAACTTGACAAAACAGCAAACTGCGTTGGTGATAAGAGAAAATATTTACACTTTTTCTGCTATAAAACTGCATATACATTAAAACATGAAATATTGCATAGTATTTTCTCATATTTAGCAATAAACAATTGTACTTGTAGTAGGTACTTAAAATATGTTTTTGATTAACTTTCAACAACAAAGTTGTAATTTTCTCATATTCTGAAAATAGGTTTATTACGGTTATTTGTCAAAAACGCTATAAATGAGGAACAAACACATTGCATAATTTCCTCTGTTTTTTTTTTATATTTAGCTTAGACTTACTATAAAATGCAATATTTTTCTTTAAATAAATCATGTAAAAAATTATTAATAATGAATAGTTTCATTTTTCCGCTCCTCTTCTCTAAACATCACAGTGATTTATTACCGATTACAGCTAATATTTTGCGTTGAAAATACCCAAAAAGTATTTCATTGGTTCATTTCGAAATCCCGGACACGTCAAAAATCCGATTTGGGTCCAATTTCGTTTAATCCGGATTATTGACGCTCTACTGTAAATAATAAGAACCCTTCTACCATAAGGTGTAAGGGTGTAAAAAGTCTCTTAATAGTGCACAAATTATGCCCATAGTTTCTTCTGCATTGCATCCTTCGTGCATCCTGCAGACTTTTCTTCAGAATCTTATTGATGATCCCAGGTGTCTTTCGGTCTTCCACGATTCCTCTTTTCCTTCACGTTTGCCATCCAAATTCGTCGCAACCTACTTAATACACTAATTCTTATCATTTGGCCCTATCATGTTAATTATGTTGTTTCTACGTCTAAGTCTAGTATTTGTTTGCATCGTAGTTGTTCTTTTATTATTTCATTTCTAATTCTGTACAACATTGTTACTGCTTGTACTTTTCTTATATATTTCATTACCAGCACCTGAATTTCGCTTTTTATTCTTTGATACAGTACCCATGACTAGCAACCGTATGTCAATATAGATCTGCATATGATATTATATACTTTTTAAACTTATTTATTAATTTTATAGATTAATAGTCCTTGTCTCCTTCAAAGTAGTCTCCTTCATTATTCACACACTTTTAACAGCGTGTCTCCATTTCTCAAAGCAGTCCTGAATAGCTTCATTTGAAATGGCCTTTAACGTGTGTGATGCGTTTGCTTTTCCATCAGCAATATTCTGAAAACGACATCCTTTCAACCCTGATTTTAATTTCGGAAATAAGGAAAAATCGCAAAAAGCCAGAAGACTACGGGAGGACTTAGCTCTCTTTTTACGTTTTTGTGAAGATTTTCCCCAGTTTCACGCAAAATTTTATGTTGTATCGTAGCTCCAGAAAAATGCTCATTCTAAAAATTGCTAGGAACACTTCAACACTATGCACTCAAATAACAATATCAAGAAAATAAAACGAGATATCAACAATCCGAGAACATGTGGCTGCAGAAGAGGTTATGTGCAATGCAATGCTGCCTACTGCATATAACTAAATATCATCTCAATTGGCGCGTAATTCTAAATGTTCGGACCGCAAACCTCATAATCCAAGAAGAACATGTCTACAAATATATTTATTAAATTCGGACCTTTCTTTATTTTTTGAGAGAAGACTGTGCCTCCATTGATGAGCCGCCACTGCAACGCACATAAAACCTAAATATATCTCAGTTTAAAACTTGACAATTACGAAGAAATGATATCTTAGAAAAACAGAGATAGAAACGCATCATTCAAAATACAAACATTATAAACATCATTTCCTGGTATGTGAAGGAGTATGTATGTCATAGGAGCTGTAACTCTCTTCACAAGTGATGTAATGAGCGCGCACAAAAAACAGAAAACTTGACACCAGCCTTATAGTAAAGTCAGGGTATGTGAATGTGTATGTGTGTACATTTCCCGCCAAGGACGATATGTAATTAATGTTATAGTATACATTTCATTGAACAGCGTTAGTCACTACATGATCTCAAGTGCTCCGTTGTAGATTGAGTTATAAAAATAGACCTTCTGACTTTATGTTACTCGATACAGCAGGACTTTCGTTTGATAGCAGAAGGAATTAGCTAATGAGGTTTATGTGTGTTGAAGGCTAATCCAAATTTAATTTTATATGGTTTTAATCTTATATAAGATGATTTATTACACCATTTTAATATACAGAGATATCAAACCATTTACAGCAGCATCTTCTGGTTTCAGAAAATCAATTTAGGAAATAGATGGGACGCAACATTTTGAAGGCTCTGACATTACAAATATGATTAGTTTACTACATCTCAGTCATTTTCTATTTATTTCTACCGTTGTTCATATTATTTGAAACAATCGACACTAATTCACACAATCTATCCTATCGCTTTCACTGGAATGTGAAAAATATTTTTGTAGCATTTTTAAACATGTTTATGAAGTGTTAGTTTTAAATTTTAATACGGAGAAAATTATCTCAGAATGTGCAACAGGCTACACTAGCAACATTATGAATCAGTATCTCCCAGCCACGTAAATCGGTTTGTTGATATATATTATCAAAGAGAATAAAAAAGTTTCAAAGGGAAAATAATAATTATAGGTTTTAAAAATACAATTTAATTATTCCATTTAAAAAAATGAATCCATACGTATAAAGTACAAGTGTAACAATTTAGTTTAGTTCTTCATTGTATTAATATGAAAGGGGGAATGAGGTAATGAACATTATTCGTCAATGTACTGAAATAAAAGGAAGGAAAAACGTGGCGATATTTCTGCGTCAATGTAGTGGCATGAAAGGTAGAAACGAGGTGACGACCTTTCTTCGTCAATGTACTGATATAAAAGGGAGAAACGAAATGACCTTTCTTCACCAATGCAGTAAAACGAAACTGAGGAAGAAAGTGACGACCTTTCTTCGCCAATGCAGGAAAATGAAAGGAAGGAAGAAAGTGACGACCTTTCTTCCTAATGTAGTGACATGAAAGTGAGGAACGAAATGACGATATTTCTTCGGTTATGTAGTGAAATGAAAAGGAGGAATGAAGTGATGATCTTCTATCGTCAAGTGTTTGATGTTAAATAAAAGGTAAGTAAGAATGAATTCGAATTATGAGCAATTGAGATTTTCAGATAAACTGTCAATTTTTTTCCTACACTATTAGTTAGACCCTAAAATTAGTAGAAATTTTTTTCAGGATAGCGGAGCCTAGGGGTCAGACCTGTGACATTATTGACTATGGTACTTGGTACTATACTTATATCAGATATTGGTAAGTGATATATTTCAAATCATGCCCCAATATATTAGAGGAGAAAGACTCACTGAATTAATTCTATGTGGCGGCCATAACTATGATTCTTGTGTTCCACAGACCAATGGGTGCCATGCAGCTCTTTACCCCAAATAATACAAAAAAATAGTACAAATTAAATGTACTTTAGTACGTGAGCATCCATTTAATTGAATTAGGCCCCTAAAAGCAAATGGCATTTTGACAAATTGCCATAAATTAATAAATCCCAAGGCACGCCTCCAAAAAGGAACATGTGTTTATTGCTTATTGATTAAAACAATAAAAATTAATAGCACTACGTAGAAGACAGCGCACAACAAACCCACTTTTGAAAATCAATAGCGGGGCTAGTCACGCGAACTGCAGATTTTCTAATGCACTTAACCTCTTCATTCTTTAAGAGAGGTTCGTTAGATAACATCACGGGCATTCCCATGTGCAGGCGTATCGCAATAAATTGTGAGTATATGTAAAAAACAGTTCCACCGTAGCGTGTTTTTAGAATGTGGCAGTTATTTGTATCGGTTCGAAAATATCAAGACAGCTGTGCAGCCGAACAGCCAACCATGGTATGCAGAAGTGGTTCTTCTGTTTAAACACCGCATCGCCCGAAATAAAACTGAGAGTGACCGAATTTCTTACATCCTCGTCATTTCGGCATCGCCCTGTTTCATGGATATTTTAATCATTTCGTCAGAATTTTATACGATTGACGACTGTATTGAACTGACATATTTTTAGATATCGACTCGTTCATAATTTATTCAAATATTTCACAAACTACATATTACAACATTTATTTGCAGGAAAATTTAATTTAAATGTAGGATTCAATCTTGTTCTTCAACACTGGCTTGGCTAACATAGTCATAGGTTATCTTATGTACAATGTGATGTATCACAATTATTTTCAAAGGCTTGTTTGAAATAAAATATAATTTTATCAGCATTAATATAAGTTTTGTCGAGGGTGAAGGGCCCCATTAGAGCAAGCAAATTGGACCCCGCTTACGGGCCGCAAAAAACTAAAATGTAATATGCGTCAATATTAATCACAATTATTCAATTAGGAAGGATGTGCATGAGTTAACAAGAAAGTATGTTTCTTCATTTTTTTAAATCATCCAGTTAACATTAATTTATAGCCTGGCCTTAACTTATGATTATTCTGACAATATCGCATGCACTTGAAATGCTAATTTTTCGTTTAAAGCAATTTTGTACTTAATACCTTCATTAGACATGCATATCTTCCTTTTTAAAATGCATGTCATTCTTTAGGTTTCACTCGTATTTAATACATGTACATTCCATGATTCACACGACTGCTTACTGCACATTAATTCTTGTAAACACTATAGATAAATCGAAAAGAAATATAGTTATTTACTTTACAAGAGGACAAAGTAAGGCTGAGTGTGATAAATTTATCTAGTGGGTACTGCCACTTTGCTCACGTGTGAAGTTTTATCCAACATTTCTTAATAAATGCAAAATTTATTAAAGAAATATTATTTGCCAATGACATATGCTTTAAATTGTCTAAATTAAAATGTCAATCGAAGTGGTTACCAAGGTGTTGTGTGTTATTATTATTGTTATAAATAAAAAAATACTCACTAGTCGCTTTTCTCAAAATTATACCTACTAGTGAGTAATCTGTTACTTTCCCTGTTTAAAATCGCCATAGTTATAGAGCATTTATTGAGAGGTGTTGGATAATAGTTATTTACTTTACAAGTGGGCAAAGTAAGGAATTACCCACGAGATAAATTTTAGCTCACGAAGCCGAAGGCTGAGTTAGATAATTTTATCGAGTGGGTAATTCCACTTTGCCCACGCGTGAAGTATAACGTTTTATCCAACACTTCTTAATAAATGAAAAATTTATTAAAGAAATATTATTTGACAAGAACATATGCTTTAACTTTTCTAAATTAAAATGTCAATCGAAGTAGTTACCAAGGTGTTGTGTGTTATTATTATTGTTATAAATAAAAAAATACTTACTAGTGGCTTTCCTCAAAATTATACCCACTAGTGGATAAACTGTTACTTTGCTAGTTTAAAATCGCCATAGTTTTAGAGTATTTATTGAGAGGTGTTGGATAAACATTTATATGTACATTTTTTGATGCAGTAAACCATACGTCAGAAATTAATAATATCACAATATTTATACATTATCTATTATATTCTTCCCTTGAAGTGTGCTTACGAAACCATCAAATCATGGCACTTAAAAATGGTAGTAGTTAGGGATCAATAGAAACCATTTATAACTAGTGACATTGGCTAATTGTCTGCTGTTGAGATTTTATAATCCGTATATGATATATGATAAATAAAATGACAATATCGAATAGATTGTTTGACAGGTCGTCATTATGGCGATATAGGTTTTTCGATTCAATTTTATTTTCGTTGATGCAAACATGCATTCACAATATTTTGTAATAATTTATTTGTATCTTTTCAATTTTATCGAAGCACATCATAGATACTCCACTAATCCTATAAGTAGGTAACCTGGCATAAACTCTTTGATTCATCTTTTATGTCAATTTATTTATATTCGTTTCTATTTTCATGGATGCACTCAGACATTAATAATATTTTGTAATAATTAATTTGTTTCTTTTCAATTTTATCGAAGCACATCATAGATACTCCACCAATTCTATAAGTAGGTATCCTGGCATAAGCTCTTTGATTCATCTTTTATGTCACTTTATTTATATTCGTTTTTATTTTCAAGGATGCACTCAGACATTAATAATATTTTGTAATAATTAATTTGTTTCTTTTCAATTTTATCGAAGCACATCATAGATACTCCACCAATCCTATAAGTAGGTAACCTGGCATAAACTCTTTGATTCATCTTTTATGTCAATTTATTTATATTCGTTTTTATTTTCAAGGATGCACTCAGACATATGACATAATATTTTGTAATAATTAATTTGTTTCTTTTCAATTTTATCGAAGCACATCATAGATACTCCACCAATCCTATAAGTAGGTATCCTGGCATAAACTCTTTGATTCATCTTTTATGTCACTTTATTTATATTCGTTTTTATTTTCAAGGATGCACTCAGACATATGACATAATATTTTGTAATAATTTATTTGTATCTTTACAATTTTAACGAAATATTTTCATTCTTTCAATCCTTCAAGTAGGTCTGGCATTAACTTTAGATTCTTAAGATTATCCGATCAAGGTAAAAAACCCAGGGCTACAAATCATATCAATAACAGTAATTTTAAATAATTTGACGTTGAGTTGCTCCTCTCCCAATAATTAGGTCTGGATAAGCACAGCGAGGTTGGAAATGATTCACCCTGATCACGCATGGCGCATCGTCTATCGCTTATCCCACCTCAATTCCATTCGCATTCTTCCTGTAAAAGCTACCTTTGTGTTTTTGAGGCCACGCTGCTTCTAATTTACTGGGCCAGCGCCTTACACATTATCGGTATTATTGCTATAAATCTCTGCTCTTGACAAGGCAAAATCAACAACCACCGAGCGGATCACATTCGTGACGATGAACCTAATTACCAAATCGTAATGAAGAGTACTAAAGATGGATGACATAAAAAATACATTAGTGCTCTTTGCTTAATTGGATAATTGGTTGCTTAAAATATCACTTTTTAGTTTTATCGTGGCACCACTTAAATAATATGCAAAACCACTTCGCGTAATACTTGATCAATTGCAATACTTGTATTTGGTACAAGGTAAAATAAGTCGTAAATTTATATTTCTTATTTACAAGTGCTGACATTTACAGGTGCCATGAAAATACGGACACTAAGTACTAGTTATTTTACCATACGAGGTAAATAATTTATTATAAATTTTTTTGTACCACTTTCAACCTGTCAAAAATCTGTTTCACTATATTTGTTTCTTCAGCCTTTCAATACAATCAAAATTTAACATAATGATTAATAACTTAAAACTGTTTGTTTGTTGTTACTTTAAAATGATAATCACAACACGAGGAAACTTTGCGAACTAACCTTACAAACTTTTTGAGAAGGTGAAGAAGAACTGCGGCATAAGTATGAAGTTAGTAGCTCAAAACCTTTAATGTGATTAGTGGCGCCTCTATATTTCCAGAAACTTGTAGAATTAAACAATGTAACTGTCACTTCCATATAGTTTTAAAATAAATTTATTTGTTTTTAATAATTGCACATAATTTGAAATTATTTTACGACTCACTACAGATTACCGTCACAAATTTTATTGTCATTTTGATTTGATGTAAATTCAGTATTGAACTGCAGTTTAATTTTTTTTGTAAAACCGTGCATAAAGGTTATAATTTTTATTGTGTAAATATCTGTGTGTACAATTTTTAAAAATAAGTTGTTGAAAGCTGTTCTTTTGTATCTTCGGTACTTGCTGTCTAAATATTTGAATATAGAATGCTATAAATTATAAAACATACTGCGTCTTTCAATGTATTTTCGTTTCTGTTTTAGATCAATACTAAAGCTGCTCTCAAATATTTTTAGTTGTAACCCAATATTTATCCTTGAAATCAAGGTTAGTGATTTATCTTAATTATTATTTTATATAATATACAAGGATGTCACTTTGAATAAAAAATCAATTACGTCATCTGTGACTCAATACAAAGAGTTATAAAAATAACAACAATGCAGTTTCACAATTATTTAACGGTGACTTTAAAAATAAAAATGAAAAGTCATAAGTGCCTTTTATCGAATGCCAGCGAGTGTGACTAACCAAGTAACCACTAACTACTAACCCCAACATCGATGACTCAGCGTCTGAAGTTTATACAATTAAATGTTTCATTCGGAATTTACACTTTTACGTAGTTATAAATTTAAAATTTAGCAGTGCAAATATCACACGTCCAAAGAAACATTAGATCAGCATCTTCCTAATACGGAACGTGAAGGACCGCCATCTCGAAGGTTATTAACAAATATATGAAAAGTACGTGAGTGACCACTATAAACAGTTGGACATCATCGGGTGATGTCACCATATGTGACGATGACGTCACGAACCTACAGTTGTTTCTGCAATGTTGGCACGAAGCCCAGTGACTGGAGGTTTTAGGATAGTGGCAAAGGGGTATGCGAGTCCAGATTGGGTGTCTGTTCTTGTGGAATGAATTTAGAATTCTAGATGCATCGCAAGCGATGTGTGTGAACATAGGTAGAGTTGGCATACGCATCCATGAAGAGATGGAAGATTTTGTAAAATGTGCACTAAATTATTTCATGGCACATTGCGCCCTACTAACAACGCTGACAGGGAAATTTTTAGTGGTGTCCAACAAAATTTGAAGTAATATGCTGTATATAAAAAATCTACTTTCTTATACAAATAAATTGTTTACTAGAAAATAAATACTCCTCCAAACTTAACTTGAAATTTATTACTTATGTATAATTTAAACATGAATAAACACACTGCTGTAGTACGCATCGTAATATGTCTTATATTTATCGAAATATGGCGATTTGTAATATTTTTCAAAATACGGAAATTTCCCCAAATATGACTTAAAATTGTAAATTTTTTTTATTACATTTCTTTATAATATTCGCGCCAGGAAACTCATTGCAGCAGAGCGCATCGTCATATCTCTAATATTTTTCGAGATATGACGATTTTTTATGTTTTCCGAAGAGCAACTTTGAGGGGCTGTAACTCGAAAACTATACAAGATATCGAAAAATATCTGCAGTATTGTGTTTTTCGTGCCATTTATAATAAATTAGTAAATTTTGAAAATTTTGAATTTTTTTTTCAAAATTTCGATTTGAGATATCTCGACAAATATGAAAGATACAGACTTGCAGTGTTCACCAATCGATTCAGCTCGACGAAATACATAAACCCTGAAAATTTTAGAAAAATCGGACAAGCGGTTGAAATTTTAGAGCAAAAACTTTGAAAATAGCCAATCTCAGTGCAAACGTCAAGGGGTACCTATTGACTTTTTGGACGAAAAACGCCATTTTCAGGTTTTTTGCTCTAACTTTCCATCCCGTAAAGTGATTTTTATGAAACTTTGCATACTTATGTATTTAGACGAGCTGAATCGATTGGTGTACACTACAAATCTGTATCTTTAATATTTGTGGAGTTATCGCCGATCGAAATTTTGAACAAAAATACAAAAAAAATTCAAAATTTTTATAATTTGCTAATCTATTATATAAGGCACCAGAAACGCTAAACTGAAGAGAATTTTTAGATATCTCGTGTAGTTTTTGAATTACAGGCCCTTAAAGTTGCACTTCGAAAAATACCAAAAATCGACGTATCTCGAAAAATATTAGAGATCTGACGATGCGCTCTGCTACAATGGGTTTCTTATCGCTTATTCTATAAAGAAATGTAATAAAAAAATATTACAATTTTAAGTGAGGATATTCCGTGAGTTGAAATTTTTCTATCGGTATGTGAATCTGTATTGAATGATTAATAATTACAGTTTCTGTTATTTGTTTGTTCCCATAGCAACTAAAATTGACAATGGATTGTCAATGTTTCATAAAATTCAGTCTCTGAATAACAACTAAGTTATTAAGTCCCAGAGACCGGCCAATCCAATCAATCGGTAACTACGGACGCATTTCATTCTTATTGGAAAGCATCAGCGTAGTGTAATCCACGAACTGCTTTAGATGCAGTGGCACCGACTGACTGGACCGGCGAGATCTAATATTCCAACATATGTAGATTGAAGAACAAAATCATGGCATGTGAAGATAAAGAAATATATTGCTTCTGTCTCCACTAACACATATTTACTTTGTTTTATTTTAAAGAAGAAAGCGGTTTAAAGAAATGTTATTGTAGACAGAACTGTGAATGAAATTCTAGCACTACCACTAATAAAAGAAAACAATTCTAATAATAAGTTATCAAACCCGACATGCTCGTATATATTTTTTGACAAATGTGAAGGAAAACAGTGTTGAAAAATATATATTACTGTGTGTGAGAAGATTTATGGATTTGTGAAATGGAACAAAGAAAGACGGCAAAGATATAAATCGTAAAACCGTATATCGTAAAAAAAAACATAATGGCATTTATTCAATGTAATATGGCACAGCACTGCAACTGCATATAAAAAAAAATTATTACAATACTTTAGACACTTTAGATTTAGGTGGCTAATTATACAAAACTATAAGAGCAAGTTAAAAGCAATATATATGAAATTCCTAAAAAGAATAGAGGATGTAACAAAGCTACACAAAAACGAATGCATTAGAACATATCTTGAAGTTATATAGGTACTTCAGAAAATTGAAAAAAGATCGCTATTATGGTATGGTAACCGAAGCGCAGAACAATCAAAAGTACTAGGAAATGCATCAGGAAAACAAGCAAAAGGGCGATCACACATATCCTGAGATGACACCCTTCCAGTATATATATAAAAAAATGAAATTTAAGAATATATCGACTGGTTTGAATATATGAAAGAAAGAAAATTCTCGGGACTGCAGTCAAGATGTATTCATTAATAAAAAAACGGCGATTCGTCAGTAGTAGTTAGCAAAGTACAAGAAAGTAACCAAATATAGAATAGGACCCTAATATGGAATACCGCCCTTTCTCAGATTGTTATTTAAATTTTTATACAATTATTATACTGTTAATTAATTTTTAAGACTGTTACTAAGTTAAGGGAAAATGTATGACTGATTATGATTGCTAATAAAGTCTTTAATTTTAGTAATGTTTAACGGCGGTATTCCACATTAAGATCTTATTCCATATATTAAAAATAAATTAACATAACATAAATTATTAGTTTCGATAGTAAATAAATTTAAAAAAATATACCACACGTATAATACAAAAGTTAACAAAGTTTATAACTATATTAATCATCGCGCTATGAGCATAGGACTCTGCAGCAGCAGATTTTAGCGATACACTTTTGTGTATAAAGGAATTCCCTACGGTCAAATCATGTACCCGATAGATAAATATATTAAAAAAAATATATACCACACGTATAATACAAAAGTTAACAAAGTTTATAACAATATTAATCATCGCGCCATGAACATAGCACTCTGAAGCAGCAGATTTTAGCGATACACTTTTGTGTATAAAGAGCAGTTCCCTATGGTCAAATCATGTACCCGATAGATAGATATATTTTTAAAAATATACCACACGTATAATACAAAAGTTAACAAAGTTTATAACAATATTAATCATCGCGCCATGAACATAGCACTCTGAAGCAGCAGATTTTAGCGATACACTTTAGTGTATAAAGAGGAGTTCCCTATGGCCAAATCATGTACCCGATAGATAAATATATTTCAAAAAATATACCACTCGTCTCGTAGCACTCTGTAGTAGCAGATTTTAGCGATACACATTTGTGTATAAAGAGGAGTTCCCTATGGTCAAATCATGTACCCGATAGATAAATATATTTAAAAAAATATACCACTCGTCTCGTAGCACTCTGTAGTAGCAGATTTTAGCGATACACTTTTGTGTATGAAGAGGAGTTCCCTATGGTCAAATCATGTACCCGATAGATAAATATATTTTTAAAAATATACCACACGTCTCGTAGCACTCTGCAGCAGCAGATTTTAGCGATACACTTTTGTGTATAAAAAGGAGTACCCTATGGTCAAATTATGTACCCGATAGATGTTAGAGGATGGGAATCACTGTTAACCAAACTGTTAACCTACAATATATGTTGAAAGGCAAACTAAAATACCGGGTGATCATTAATAACAGGTTGAAATGCAGTGGTGCATAGAAAGCCTGATAAGCACCACGCTGCACGGTTCCGAACCCAGCGACGCGCAGGCGTAAGTAATGCGTCGCCATCCACGATCCACGGCTCATCAATTTAACGTGTCCAGCATGTCCTAGCGCTCGCGATGACGACCATCCAACAATGGCCAGTTGATCAAATATAACAAAGAGTGATGGCATTGTCGGACTTGTCACTATCAGACCATTGAGTTATGTTGGAGTATTAATATGCTTTCAATATTATCTCTGCGACGCACTACACGCTGTTGTGCTGTATGATGGATCTCAACATCGTGATGTATCCTTTTACTCGCCGGATATCTGTTGTAAGCAAATACACGCGGACGTGGCGACTGGTGACATGGATGTTCGTGTAAATTGATAATATGCGAAAGTCTCTACATGGTTGAATATATTCCATATTAATATAAATGGCCACAATATTACACAAAGAAATGTTCCATTTCCATCACAAGGGTCGGTCAAGGTGACGTCCAAAGACAAAAAATATATATAAATGACTGGGAAATAGCACATTTTTGGGACAAAGATATATAGAATATCAAATATAGTTTGTCATGTACTAAGTATATTTTTAATTTTATAAGCAATTTGTCAGTTTTATAACATTACGAGTACCAAGGAATATAATAGGTTCTCAATAAATTACTATCAATTATTATCCAAAATTGAAGCTTTACGAATGTATTTTTTTTTTAAATTGGATCATTCGTTTGGATGTGAAGAATGAAAAAACGTGTATGAATCTAATCAGAATAGGAATGTGTGGAAGAGAATGATTGTTGATTGATAGTGTTTCAGGGTTCATGCTACCCCAAATTTAAATCACACTTTTATGTCAATTATTATGTAAGATGAGAAAAGGACTACTTTTTATTTTTTTAAAGCAATAGTATTAGACGAAGGACAGTTTAGATGTTTTGGGGATATACTAAAAATAGATAAAAGGAAAGAAACAAAAAGGTATATAAAGCCAGAGTAAATGGAAGAAGATAAAGAGAAAGCCCTAGAAAAGAGTAGATTGAAGAAATAAAAGAGCGGTACAGAAAAGGAAGATTCCCTGGAATGAATTAAGAAGTAGGGCATAGGGCAGAAAGGGTTGGAAAGAACCAAAGAACCTGAGACACATAGCTGTTATAAGGTAACTCTTCTACATGTAATACTTATTTGTAAAGTGATTGTAATGTAAATTGTACAACAAAGACAGATAGCCCAAAAACTAGCCGCATATTTCCGCTTACATTTTCAACGTCAATTAGTTCAAGTATTATTATATATCAGTGTAAAAAGCCAGACACTAGAAATAGGAAAAGGGCTCAATAATTAAGTAAAACAATGTACAATTGAAAGCACCATTACTTTAATTAAATACATTTTTTAATAGAAGCAATCCATCGAGTTTAGGATCTTTGTAAAATGTTTACTCCTAACCAGTTATATTTTTTTGCATATAAATTCTTTGTCTACAAAAAATATGTACAATAAATAGTAAATCACGAAGATCAAGTATTTTATTTCAAACCTTATGGTCGATATGTGAACTGCACCTATCTTTTCTTAGTGTATGGTTCACCTTAATTAGCAATGTAACATTATAATTATAATAAACGCAGTAATGAAAGTAACATCCCATAGGCATAAATATAATACAAATTACACTAAATTTAACTTATGTGTTTACGCTCAACGCAAATTAATATATCCAGTTAGTTACTCCACATTGACACAATGACTTACTGTTCATTCGGATACTGCACTGTGGGCTTGGAGATTATTACAGTATTACACATATGCGTAAATGAAAAGCTGCAAGAATTGTCAATGAAATACTCTACTATGCATTCACTTTGAACATTTACTAATCATACATTTAGGGAGAGAACATTCAAAATATTATTTTTAGACGTTAAAATCTCCCATACATTATTCTAAAATTATCTTCAAGAAGTTGAAGTTGGACCCATTTGAAACAAGAAAGGGATAAGTATTTTTAATACTGTAACTTATTTATTCCACTCTCTTTGATGTACCAACGTCATACTCTCTTTAGGTTTCAGTGTCAATGCATCGAAAGATCATCTGTTAAGCTGTTTTTTATGTGTTAAGCTAGGACTAGTTTGCTCCTACGCCTAACAGCTGGTCAAATAATTTAGGCAAGGCCGTTCACAAATATCTTCTGTTCTGTTTCATATTTCAATCCTCTAAACTACTTAACAGAAATAAGTGGGTTTTGCCTTGAGACAGATAATTATTGTTCCACAAAAAATGTAAATGTAGACAGTATTTGGTGAAAGATGTAAGAATTATTTTAATACAGTTTTGAAATAAACACTAGTATACATCTAATTTTATAGATGGTAAATTATGGGACCAAAATTGATGCACCAAATTATCTACATGAGATATTCTGTTTACAAAACAGTAGAATTGTAAGCGAGCATGAATGTGGACGAGGCGAAAGTGGTATGCCGCTGTGTGGGATATAGAGTGATATTATGTATGTATTTTAAATAAATTAATTATTTGGTACATTTACTTCAAAACACAATGAAATATTAAAAATTTATTGTTCCTGAATTGTGATATATATTGGGAAAATTATTTCTATGGGTATCAATCCACATTTCAAAAATTTAATTCAAATCTACGTTTCGACCTTCTTCAGGAGCAACAAGAATATAAAACTTACAATTGTCGTCCAGGCAAATATAAATTAAGTTTTAATAAATCAAAAGATAAAACAAATATTATTATACTATTTTTACAAAACTTTATGCTCAAAACTACACGGAACACAGAATAGTAAGAAAAAGTGGCTGAAGCGTAAAGATTTGATTTGCATTTTTAAAATAAGGATTGACACCCAGAAAAATCAGTTTATCAACACAACAAAATATTTTATATACAATCGATAAATAAATTTAACTTTGTTCTTATACAAATTATTACTCTTGTTAATATGTAACAAATAGGGTTAAAGTGAAGATAGGAGAGGACAGGCATCGTCCAAAGTTCCTTTTGTTAACCATATATTTTTTAATATTAGTTTACTCCATAAACATTTATATAACAAAGATAAATAAAATCTCATTACCAAGGTCTGATACAAGTACAATGCCGCACCCATATTGTGTACATATGATGATACATTTAGTTTTATTTATAAAAATGTTCTAATCCTTACCTTGAACACCCTAAAAAGCTACCTATATCACCGTTTATAAATGCATATCTAAGCTGTATTATCTATTAAGCAATTTGTTCTGCTATTAAAATGATATTAATTGCATTTATTTGGCTTTCAAAACTGCTTATACAAATGATGAATCATCATTTAAATTCGATGACCCTGGGTCTTTGTCGGTCTTTTGACACAGTTTTTTCGCTATTTTAATACAGACCATTACACAATTATTTTTAAACCATACTGCTTAGGAACTCAAAAATTTGTTGGAGCCTAATACTTTAATAAATAACACATGTATGTTGAAATATTCTTATAGATTATAATTTATGTAACAATATAACAATAACAACATTATACTGATTAGAAGTCTATTGTGTATACGCTTATCTAATTGCACGAAAAATTCATTATTTAACGAAGCTCCTAACACGAATAAATTTAAATTTTTCCATTAAATCTTTGTTAAATTTAGTTATGTAGAAGAGGTGCGCAATTAATTAAAGGTACAACTTCCTGAAGTTAAGTACCTGACCGTAAACAGCTGTCATGATTGTTAATTACCGGTAATAAAAAGCCGTTTGCCAAATCCGGTCTAGAATTAAAGATTCAAATTAAAACGTTAGGAAATTCTATTTGCAACACATGATATAAAGCATAAATTTACAATAAAATAGTTCTGTAATAAATCATGTGCTCAATAGAAGAACAAAATTTATGGGATACCTGATGCAATTTGTACATTGTTGGACATTTTTATAGGTTAGTGGACTAACGGCAATTATCCAATAATATTTGCGAAACGAATTATAAACAGAAACTGACATACAAAAATTGAAAGCAAACGAAATATTGAAGTAAGTATAGTACCTCCTAGTTCGTAAGACGAAAGTTTTCTGAAAAACTTTGTAGAAGGAAAAAAAGAAGCGCCCTGAACTTTCTTCTCGAAACTGTCCTTATAAATAAATATACATCCTTCATAGGTATGTCTTTTATGTTGATTTTGATAGTATCCTTGAACTATCATATATTTTACCGGTACTTCGACAAACATATATAAGTCCGCTGTAGGTCTGCGCGATATCACTGCCCATTCAAATATATACCGAATGGTGTGACTAGAGCTACCAATTATCCAAGATATTAGATATCCGGATCTCAAATCCGTACATTTGGGTATACGGATAATTGTAGATCCGTATCTCGATTTTTAAAATATTTTTGAATGAAGTGCATGTAAGATTTTCGAAAACTCTTTTTATACAAATAATAATATGCTTTGAATATCGACGTTACTTTATTAGTGTACGTACATATTTATATTAAAATCTTGTTATTATATTGAAGCAAATGTAATTAATAACAAATGCTTAATAACAAAATGTATAAGAAAACGAAATAACATTTTTGATATATAATTCTATTTAGTCAATTGATTGACGATTATGGTACAAGAATGTTAGTAAAATCCGTATGCAAGTCCGGATACTCGGGTATCCGAGATCCGGTTTTGAGATCTGTAGAGATTCGGTTACCAGTAATCCGGGTATCCGGATACATATCATATCCGGATCCACATCAAATCCAGATAAAATTGGTAGCCCTAGGTGTGACTTTATCATGTACCCTCAGTGAAATGTAGAATACAGAAAGGAAGTATTACGGAACATATTACTTAATTAATGGTTTTGGTTTGACACTATCACACCACACCTCTCAAGGTATATAGGTATCAGTTTGTCAAGGTATAATCAGTTTTTTTTTTATTATTTATTTCTTACAATGATCTCACTGGATTGTCTGAATTTTGATGTAGGTTTAGAAAAAAAACCTTTAAACCCATACAAGTCTAACATCAGGATTAATAAACCTTTATGAAATAAAAATTATAGGGTTTTCTAAGCTATTATTTTCGTATAACCCATTCTTTGTCAGCAACGTTTAAAATGTAATTCATCACATGCGCTAATGCAGTATCCTACGCTTCAACGTAAATACACGTGTCATGCATGAGTTATTCATATTCATGTACGTAATCATCGAACGCTTCAGCGAATTAATCGTCTTTCGATGCTAGCTTAAACAGAGGTTTCCAATCAGTTTTAGAATTAGGAATTTTGTAAAAACAATGTTTGTGCTATAAATCTTGGTGAATTTTCGTAAAATTATGGGGGTAATTGTGATTCCAGAATTATTCGTTTTTGATTAACTGTAATATTTTTATTATAATTTACTATTTCGAATTGCTGTACGTACGTAATTCTACGTCGGGAAAACAAGTAAACAACATAAACAAGTAAATAGAAACTGTAAGTATCAAATTATGATTTATAAAACATGAGGAAGCCATGTCTTGTTCAACCCGTAGCCACCATTCTGATTCACTCTATTCTTCTCTTACGAGTTTACCATTGGTACATTTCAATCTTGCTATTTTTGTTTCTTCTAAATTTATTTTGTGCAATAATTCAATGGCATAACCTGCATCAGCAGACTTATCTGTTAGTTAAGAGGAATGGACTGTTTATGTGTTGTACTTCTTGTTGTTATCGTCCTGCTAGTCTGTCCATTGTAACATTTTCCACATTCGCTTGAAATTTTGTAAACTCCAAAGATTGAAGCGGAATAATCTTCGCACTTTTCAACATGCGTAGTAATTAGAGATGGAGAGCAAAATATTCCTTGATTACAAGATTTTGTAATATTATGCCAATAATTCCAAAGAACCAGATATTATAAGTTTTATATTAAAATTTTCAAATAGATTTGATATTATAATACCTTCTTTCAACTCATTATAATGCGTTCTTAAAATGCGCGGAAATTTATCTCAATAAATAGTTAAAAGAAATTTATGGCAATGTAGCATTATTTATAGATTATTATAAAATGTGAAAACGAACTCAAACAGTTGGACTCGAATGAAAAAATCTGTAGAAGTGAAACACTACCAATGTAAAAGTTTGAGAATGTACGTAGTGAATATAGCTATAAGATAGCGTTGGTCAATGAATGAATGAGCGGTAACTAACATCTTAGCGGGGTCATTATACTAAGCGCTAAGCGCCTGGCTGTCTGCATCTAATATTCGTCGATGTAACATTGCCTGGAGCTCCGTCGCCTAAGCATCAACACACCTGCAACTCTAGCGAGTGTATGTTCACTCGCTCAGGAGATCCAGACAGTAATCCGAATGATACGTTTCCATTTATTAACTACATATACAACGCTTCCAAAAAGCAGTGACAGCAGGAATTTGAATTTAAATACAAAAGTATTTATTTTGTCACAACACAAAACAAAATTCTTTGACATTGTATTTACAACGCTACTTGTTATGACCTTATGACCACAGCTTAAAGTAGAAGCTGCATTAGCCAACTCTGATCGATGGACCTGACAACCTTAGTAGAAGCAACCTATTATAGGTACTATTCAACAGGTAACTATTTATTGATATAATGAGTGAAATAACATCATAAATGTTTTAGATTTGCGTGTGTAGCAAGGGCTGAAGAAATAGAGCATTTCAACTCAAATTCCTCTGATTTCCCCGTAGAGCTACAGAAATAGAATTAAAATATTCGATTTACAAAATAGCTCTATAAATATATTTTAAACAATTGAAAGACACGCAATAAATCTACTGTATCGAAGGCCACGAAATATTCTTAAAATAAAATCAATGTAGAGTCTAGACCTCTAGACTGAACATTCAGTCACAAGCAGAAGTAGGAAACCGAAACGTTGCGCACGAGCTTATTTTTAAATTTAAAAGTAAATAATCTGTGGAGAAATATTTCTAGCAATACGACGAGAGGTATATATCACTGCTTTATTTTATTATAACCTACAATAGGTTTCTACTCGAAATTTAATTTAAGGAGATCAAGAAGGAATATAAGGTTTTCTGCTACCATTGTACTGTTGCTTCTTTAATTATTTTATAGTATGTTAGAGTTGTCATTCACGAGAGAGGATCGAAGTAGTAAGTTTAAGTAGCGTTTGCATACCTTTTAGATATGAATAGCGGTCAACTTAATGCAATATTGTTCCTCTATAAAAAAATTCATCTGTTTCTATTTTGCGATATGTTTTTGATTTCAGATCAAGATTTCTTGGTCGTTCAATTTCTTGTATCACAAATCTTTTCAATGTGTTAACGGGTCTACTTTTTTTTCTGCTTCCTTGGGAATTTCAACCCAGTGCTTGTTTTACGATATTACTTTCAAATTCTTAGGCTATGTCTGAACCATCTGCACTGCATAATAAAGCTCAATTCGTTAAGCGAAAGAGACAGAATCAATTTTACTCCGCGACCCAAAGAAGACTTTACCACATATTGTGGTCCAAATAAAAAATAAATTCAATAAAATGTTATTTTCGTTCCAATCATTTTGGCGAAGAAAGGTTATCTTTGTGTTCCTTCCTTTCTTACCATTGCTTTGAACAAGTAATATAATCACTTTATTTCTCCCTTTCATGTCACTGTTTTAAACTAAGAATGGCCATTACATTGGCGAAGAAAGTTCGTCACTACGTTCCTGCCTTTCATGGCATTATATAGACAAAGAAAAGTCACCACTGCGTTTCTCTCTTTTATGTCGTTACATTCGCGAAGAAAGATTTCCACTACGTTCCTCCCTTTATGCCAATACATTGGTGAAGATAGGTCGCAACTATGTTCCTCCTTTTCATATCAGTACATTGGCAAAGAAAGGTCGTCACTTCGTTCCTCTTTACTCTAAAGCTGATACCACTAAATTACGGTCCTTCGCCTTTGAAAAACGAGAAAATAAAAACACAGACACACATTCACTGCACGCTTTGTGATCAGGTAATTTTTTCATCACAAAAAAATAATAGAAACTTGTCATAATTTAGCTAGTCATGGTGTTCCAGAATGTTATAGGAATGTCATAGCAGACTACATGTCTGTCTGAAGTCTGAAGCGTGCATGGTTCATTATTCTGTTATGTTTCGTTCACGGTAGCTGGGTAGACAGCACAATTCTTATAGTGTATAAAAAATAAGAATCGAATTCCACTGAACAAGTGCCAATGGCGTACTGCAATCGTTTCTCCTGAACATCATGAGCATGAACTGACCGCAGCGTCATGCACGGAGGAATGAACTCTCGATATATACAACTACTTTATGCCAAACATTCTTGTCCTATAAACCAGTTTGCATGTTCCATTTATTTTATATACATACACATACAAACCATTCACTTTCAATATACATTTAACATAATATAAACAGATATAGAAATATTTGGTTTTACTTATTTACAATGTAAATCGAAAGGAGAACTATTCTCAGTAATAATATAACAAGAGGGCTTGACTGGCTATTGCTAAATGGCAACAAGTTTGAGAAAGATACTGGAATATTTCTTCTAATTTATCGAACTCTCGAATTATATTTAAATAGATTATTTTTTGTTTGTGTTGACGATAACTATATGACATCTGACATTTGTCAACAAAAACAAAAAAGCTACAGAGATTATTCCCGAGAATTATAACTAAAGCTAATAATAACAGCATTGGTTAAAACGAAGACATTTCATTGGTTTTAAGAAACGTAAAAAAAAAATCACTTGAATCCTCCTCTATTATTGTAGATGTCTTTCTAATAAAAGGTATTGCTGGAGTGTTTGTAGTTCTCAAAACACTTTTCTAATTAATAATACTTAGATGATTATACTTATATTCAGTGCAAAATGAAAAGTTTTCTTATACTACTCGTAAAATGAAGTAAACAAAAACTTTATAATTTAATAACTTTTGTGCTAACATGGACATTACAGTATCCATATTTAGGGTTTCTGAGATTGTAGACCATTGACCATATTACAATTTTTCTAATAAATACTAATATTTAGGTAACTAAATGGACATTATTACGTGATATTTTAAATTCTGAACAACATTTGTATGTACACTTTTGCTGTAAAGTGAATGTTTAAATATTTACAGAAATATTTTTTTAAATTGCCTTGACAACCCTATTCTCCTCATATTTATTCTACACGCAGTATATTATATCAACCCAGAATTCATAACAAAATAAACATAGAAATACAAGTGTGACTAGAAAATCCAAGTTAGTTCACTATTTCGCCGCAGGGTGTAACAACAAATACCAGTATTCTTCCGCGAAATTATACAACAGACAGTTGAGAGAACAAGTAAAGTCTCAAAAATTTTCCGGTCTTTACATTTGCTTATAAGGCATCTAGGGTTTTAAAATACTAAATACCTACGTCCATGGCCCATAACTAAACAATTTCAGTTCCTTAGTCAACAACAAAGCCACTTCGTCTGGCACAGCGAGCGGCGAGGAAAATTCCAGGTGCTATAGTTAAGAAAAGTTGTCACGTGAGTAATTGTTAAGCCGTCCACGTGTCTGACAAGGCGCATTTTTAAAGCCGAAGACTCGTTCTTCGAACAGCGGCCGATGTATCCTGCGTTTGCTCCAAGTTTGAGTTCAAAGTCAACTACACCGAGATCTCTGACACTGGAGTTGCTACAAGAAGTGAATACCGGTTGGCGGTTACGCACGGAACCACAATTGAACAGGGATTGTTTACCCAGGTAAGTTAGAGAAGAATTGAAACCTTCACCAGGTCAAGGTTTCGGAACATTTAGCACTCTACATATTTCTCTTAGTACAGTTTTTTTTATGAAAGTATCAACCGTTAAATGCATGTTTAAAGTTTGTTGGTCTAGCAATAAAACATTTATTATTTTCTGATTTTATATTAATTTAATTAGTCTAATGGACAGAGACAAGGCAGCAAACAAAATTAATTATATATAGTCACTCATCTAATTAAATAATTGCACATGTAATTATAATAATTAATTCTTAATTGCTGTCGCAATAATTTCGCTATATTTTTTGCAAGATTTATTACTATTACTATTAGTTGGCATAGTTGAATTAGGTTAGGTTCAGGGTAACCAATAATTACAATTCTTATTTCTCAATACATGCATTGTTCTATGTTGAAATCTTATAGGTTCAGTCAAGAATGACTTGAAATTAATGATGTAAATAACTGCTACAGACGAACGATCGAAGGAACGGAAAACCGATTGAAATTTTTATGGGCGGTATGAGAAATTAAGTAGGAAGAACAGCTGCTCACTCGTAGTTCTAGGAATTAAAGAGAATGTAATCAATGTTCTTGATTATTTAACGACAGTGTTTAAACTGTAATCAATTTCTTAAAGGATGATAAAAAAGATTTAACTTAAACCAAATAAAATGATCACATACGATTTGAATTAGGCACCAACGGAGATATTTAGGGATCTGCGGTTGGCAGCTCTGCATTGCACAAATCACATGTTCCTGGATCGTTTAGATTTCGTGATATTATTATTTGAGTGCAACATACTTAAGTGTTAGCAGCGATTTTTGAAATGTGCGATGTGCGAAAACTTTCCCAAAAAAGAACGTAAAAAGAGACCAATATTGTGAGAAGACAATTCAGCTTTATCAATTCGTCAGTTTTGTGCCAAAAATCAGATGACTGTCCTTCTTACTTGCTAGACCTGGCTCCTCGTGATATTTTCTTATTTCCGAAATTAAAATCAGTGCTGAAAGGACGTCGTTCAGACATCAAAGCAAATGCGTAACAGACCTAAAAAGCCATTTCAGATTAAATTATCCAGGACTGTTTCGCGAAATGGTAACAGCACTGGGAAAAGTGTGAGAATATAGGAAAAAGCAAGGGCCTATAATCTGTAAAATTAGTAATAGTTTGGTTCATTCATAATCGTTTACTAAAACAACCATAAATTATAAGTCATAACTGTAGAAGAAGCAGACTTAAGTAACACAACATTGAGTAAGGAATACTAACTAACAATAACTCTTCACGCTACTCGACGATAATAGTAAGCATGTTTGTTTCGTACAGTGTTACGTCAAGGAATATTTTCCATAGAAAAATTAATACGACGCATTGTTTACTCACTGATTGTATAACTCCGCTAATAAATTCTAATATGTCACGCATGAAAATAAGTGTAAATTAACCTCTAAATTATAATTTGTAATTGCAGGATACAAAACATTTTCTTTGGCTATTACCAAAAGCAGAGGCGTACAAAACAATCCCGAATTATTCTAGATTATCTAATGACAATGTAGCATCGCAAGCTCCGGTAACATAGAGGAAGACGAGAGATAATTATTCTAAGCACGAAGTCATCCGGCGGTGCCTTGGGCAACGGAGGGGTGGCACAACGAGTGAAATACTTTGCTTTCCACTGGGATATCAGAGCCGCTAAAGCTGTGTGTACATACAAGTGTTTATCTTACATTAGCGAGCTGTGATATCTGTAATTATTCCTTAACGCCCGGTGGGCAAACTGCCACTGTAACTATCTAATACACATGCTTGTCTACATATGTATCTTCTATCACTTAATTACGAGACCATAATCATATCATTCGGCCCAGTTAAAATCATACAAAGCAAAATTGCTTAACTCATTTGTACCTCCCGCGTATACATAGATTATTTGAAGGTCTATCAAGGTTTTTGGGCATATCTTAGTAAATAAATGAGACAGTAAATTTCATTGGACTCAAAAAGATGTAGAGTAATATTGAAACATTTATCTATATTTTGTTGTCATCAGATTCAAAAACAGTATTCGTGGTACCTGCCAATACCTTCAGGCCAAATGAAATCTTTATATTAGTGCTTTTTGTTAATTTATTATTTCAGTTGTTATTTTTTCTTGTAAGATCAAAACAAATTTTTTTTAATTATTCTAAAGTCTTATTTGGGCCAAATGATATGATTCTGGGCTCGTACATGAACAGTACCACAAATATTACTCAAATAGAGCCGCTGCTTACTCATTTAAAATGGTCGACTTTGTGATTATTCTGTATTCTATACTTACAAAAAATAAACAGAACTTATTTTTATTATTATTTACATGCAGTAATATATTGTGTATTAAATAAAATTTAACAAGATATGGTGTATTTATTCCGTGAATATAATCTACGCCTTCAATTCCAGATGTTTAATTATTAGAAGCAAACTTGTATTCTATAAATTTATATCATTGATTTTGTGTAGAGTGCAACATCTATAATTATAATATAGTTACAATACAAGTATTACATTTTCAAGCACTTTTTGTTTTGTTTTCAGGGAAAGAATAAATCTTAACCACAATATCTTTCCTAATCGAGAATGACACTTAAAAGCAGCACTTTACACTTTGTTATGTTTCCACAAATCCACGAAAATGTTTAACACACTTACTTTACACTAATTAGCACTAATCACAAGTAAATACTTAAGTTAGTACTAATAAAACAGTACACTGCAGTCAGAATGTATGCAAAAATTTTGAGCAGTACTTGACTACATAATAATAAGAATGTCAACACAAGTATGCTGATTTACAAAAGTAAGTTTAGAAATCTGCCGCTACATTGCGACGAACAATTTACTCTTATTGGTACGAGTCACAAGTAAATAATAAAATTAATACTAATAGTAATAAAACAGTCTACTAAAGTCATAATGTATACAAAAAGTTTGAACAGTACTTCTTATAAGAATATCAACACTGGTATGTGCTTTACAAAAGTTAGTTCGAAAATCTGCCGCTACGTGGCGACGAGCAAGATACAAATATAGGCGCTAATACACTTTTCAAATTTCTTTCAGTAATCATTGCCATTCTTTCCAAAGTAAATATTTTCGATTGATTGCATTCTGTCCACGTTTCAAAAATTCTTCGCATTCCATATTCTAAGAGATAGTTCATCACTTTTCGTTAAACATACGTGACTATGAATAATAAACTTCAAAGACAATGGAATTTTTATTTTAGTTCTGAGCAGATGCGTCAATAGAAATCTTAGAATATATGCGGTAATATTGCTTTCATTTTATGTATTTCACCAGTAGCGATGTATTTTAAATATATGAGTAGTATAATAATCAACCTAACTTCAAACAAATATTATGTTTGTTTGTCTATGCAATGTTTGTAATTCATTCATTCAATAGTTTCTATTAATACCATAACATTAAGTATGTTTTTGATGTTTCCGCCTACACACGAAAATGAATTATATCTGCAATTTAATAAGTGAAGCATTTTCATTAAGCGATTTCATTGCATCTTCCGGCTCGTCTTCCATTATATGAGTTCAAGATACTTGCCCTACATTTCTATTCTAGGTGACGATTTCAGTAAATAACACACAATGATTGTCTATTGAATACTTGTTTTCTTACAGGAAAATATTGTTTGCTTCATTCATATTGAGAATGTCATAGATGTTGCAGTGTCTCAAGGACAAGATATCTTTTTTCAGACATGCTGGCTCGCCGGTTACCTTGGCACAAGATGGGATTTGATTTTTTCATGGCTGGTTTCCCAGGTTCCCATGCCGTTTATTTTGACACAATCGTACTTAATTAAATTGTTAAGGATTTCATAACAAACAAAATAAAAACAAACTGCAATATTTTTTATTTCATTTTGGCAGTATCATCACTATAAACTGATAACAATGGACTGTTCAAAAAATCAGAAACGAATTGATTAATATTTATATTTATTTATTTATAATTGTTCCAATTTTCAAATTTTTATTTGATTTATTCTAGGAACGGTGAATAATTTGTTTTATACATTTAAAAAAATCTGGTATGGTTACCACACTACTTTCTTATACATATAACATCAACTGAACACGAAGGACTTGTTCCTTGCGTATGACTTTATATTGACAATTATTTGACATAAAGATGTTAAACCGTATTTACTTTTTTGTTCTCATTGTAACTTTGACTTTACTTTAAAATATTAACTTTTCTTCATGCAAATAATAATAGTAATAATAATGATAACATATATAAGAAATGTTTAGCAGGTATAGCAGTCTTTTGGGCAAAAAATTAAAACGCTCTTTTAAATAGTCAAGCTAAACTTGACTATTTTTGACACTTCACAATTATTTTACACATAGATGTTTAAAAAAATTTAGTTTTTATTACCATTGTAATTAAGATTATTGAAACAAATTATTAAATATATGATCTAGTTTTTCTGAAAATTAGAAACATTACAGGAAAAGTGCAAATAACATTTTATATTCTATTTTTGAAAAAAAAATAAAATTTATTGTTTTACGTGTCCAGTAAACTTCCTTTTGCGGTTTTTCAATTTCCTTTAAAATCAACTCAGCTCTGAATATTTTCATGAAACTTATAAATTCCCAGTTTCATTATAACATATTTTATCTCGTTTATGAGATATTGCACACATGGACACACATCCATCATCCTTCCATCCATTCATCCTCACACACAGACATCATTTATATTATTTATAAAATAGTCTTAACGGATTCAGTGGACCTCAAAATATGTATATTTTTAATTCCAATACTTCCTTATACTTTGTATAAGAAAATAAAAATAGGTTGTGCAAAAAGGGCCAACCAAAATGGGATGAAAGTCATGTTTCGTTACGCAACAGCTTTTCGTAAACTAACTGCCGAGTCCTATTTCAGTGAGAAAAATATCGGTCAGCATAATAAAAGCAAAACGTCGCTCACAACCATCCATCGTCCTACATATTCTGCTTACACGAGAACTCTGTTTGCATGACGCATTTGCAAACAGTCCGTTCCGCGACGCTTCCACGGACTCGCGGCGTCTACGCCGGACATTCCAGCGAAGCGTCCGTCTCGGAGGACGGCGGCGGCTGCGGGAATAGCCCACCCAAGTGTTATGAATTAGGGCAGCTCTGGTGACGTCATATGGGCGTGGGTGAATGTGAATTGAGGTCGTTACATATCGATCGTTATGTAGGGTGCATTAAGCTAACCATACCATGCCACCGGCATGATGGTTGTTTACGGTGATCCACGTGGAGGATCATCATTGTAACTTGAGGTTGTGATGGGTTGGTGTGTGAATGACGATAGTAGATGAAATTCTTATAATGTAGCTTCTTTTTATTTCGGAAAGGAAGTATCTCAGAATTTACAGAACAATTCAGTAAGAGCCAGTCTTTCATCTACGAATAAACTTCCGAATAAATAATTCGTCGAATAAATAAAAAATTACACATCGAAATATTACAGCTGCTAGAATAATTACTATCATTTGAGCTATGATTTCAATGCAACATTTTTTATCTATACAACGAATAATTTATTCGGTATTTTATTCAGAAATGGAAAGATTATTCCTAAGCTATGATGCAATTTCTAAAAATTTCATAACAATTAAGAAACTAAACACGAGTATTTACCAAATGTATCTTATCCCTCAGTTTACCAAATAGTAAGGAAAATTCTACTATACTTTTTTTTGTGTTACAATATTTCTTATTGTAAATATGTGCATATACAAAATCGTGCGATGGGTATTTCTCAAAATATCACTTAAAATTTCAACTTTATTTTATTACATTTCTATATCAAACAAACCCTAAGAAACTTATTGCTGTAGAGCGCATCGCCATATCTCGTATATTTTTGGAGATATGTCAAATTTTCATGTTTTCAAAAATGTAACTTTGTCGTGTTGTAACTCAAAAACTAAGCAAGATATCGACAAATACTGCCCAGTTTTATGTTTTTCGTGCATTTTATGACAACCTAGCAAATTTTTAAAATTTTGAATTTTTTTTGTATTTTTGTTCAAAATTTCGATCGGCGATAACTCGACAAATATTAAAGATACAGATTTGCAGTGTACACCAATCGATTCAGCTCGTCGAAATACATAAGTATGCAAAGTTTCATAAAAATTGCTTTACGGGATGGAAAGTTAGAGCAAAAAGCCTTAAAATGGCGTTTTTTGTCCTGAAAGTCAAGGGGTACCCCTTGACGTTTGCCCTGAGATTGGCTATTTTCAAAGTTTTTGCTCTAAAATTTCAACCGGTTGTCCGATTTTTCTGAAATTTTCAGGGTTTATGTATTTCGTCGAGCTGAATCGATTGGTGAACACCGTAGGTCTGTATCTTTTATATTTTTCGATTTACTGCCGATCAAAAATTTGACAAAAAATTCAAAAATTTTCAAAATTTCCAAAATTTGCTAGATTGTTATAAAATGCACGAAAAACACAATACTGAGGAGAATTTCTCAATATATTGCATAATTTTTGAGTTGTAGCTACTCAAAGTTGCACCTCGAAAAATATCAAAAATCGTCATATCTCAATAAATATAAGAGATATGAAGGTGCGCTCTGCGGCAGTGAGTTTGTTAGAGCTTAATTTATATAGAAATGCATTAAAATAAAATTCATATTTTTAGTGATTGTTGGTGAAAAATCATCCAAAACAAAATCCACAATAATTTCATACTCATAATTATTTGAAAGTACAATGGTAATAATGCGTATATACCAATTGCAGTACATACTATTTAAAAAACTCACTCCCCATTCAGAGCGCTTGGCATTTCAAATTGAAATTTAATGGCATTTATATCTCTGTGTAGTACAGTTCCACTTTAACACATTTTAACTTCAATTTTCAAGCTTTGGGCGCCATTAATGCACTGCTGTTTTAATAACGGATTTACACGCGAGATCGTTCGTTTTCTTTTCTTCCTGGCACAGATTAACACGAACTGGGCGTGTTCCTGTGATTAGTATGTGTTTGAAACTTTTCTACTAATATGTGAAACTGAAAAAATAACCTTTGTGCTCTAATTCAATTGCGAAACACAACAAGAGAAACATTTAACATATTAAGTATGGGCTATGGGCTTTCGTGGCTATTATCAAATGGCGGCAAGTTTGAGAAAGATACTGGAGAATTATTTTCTATTTTAACGAATTCTCGAGTTATATTTAATTAGATTATTTTTTTATTTCATCATCAGGCACATCACTAAGTCTATCTTTTTTGCTCATTTTTAGTTGTGTTGATGATACCTATGTGACATTTGACATCTGTCAACAAAAACAAAAAATCTGCAGAGTATATTGCCAGGAATAATCACAAGAGCATTATTCTCAGTATAATAATGACAGGATTGGTTAAAACGCCGACATGTGACATACAATAAAACATTTCATTGGTTTAAAGAAACTTAAAAAAATAATCTAAAGAATTTTACTTTGTCGCGCGACTTCAATAGCAACAAGTGACAAAATTTTAAATAAAAGTTTTGTTTTATCGTTTTTTACTAATTCATCACCATGGATACTAGGCAAAAGAGCAGCTACAACAAAACAATCCATTATAGGAATGTATTACATACGTTTATTTGAATGAAATTAGATGCATGTTTTTTCTTTATAATCATTCGTCAAAAAAATATTACTGGTATCCATAGTAAGTAATACATTAATGACAGATTAGTAAAAATTTCATCTTAGCTGAAACTCTCGTTATGTTTATTAATATGTATGTTTCAATAATCATAGTTGTTAAGAGAACAAACAAATAATTAAGACATATATACTATATGTCAACATATGTCAAGTGTAGTTATTAAACAATCAAATTAAGATTTATTTGTGAAATAAGTGTAATGTACAAATGTGTAAAAAATAAAAATGGCGAATATTTCGGCAGTTTTGGGCGCATCGTTTATATTTCATTAGAAACAGTTCGGAAGGGACAATGGCAATGGGTTCCTCATTGTCAATGGATGGGCGGCAGAGGCTCCGGATTTCCGGGTCTGCAAGCTTTCATGCTGCGTTGAGCAGTCGTCTCCGCTGGCTTCAAATTAAAAGCTGCCGCGCTTATAATTTTGTTTTACACATTTCGTCGCTGTGACTGTCAGCCAGTACTCGTTAATTAAAATTTTGTTTGTACTTTTGTAATTCGAAGTAGTATTAACAGTTGAAATTTAATGAATACTTAACAGAGCTTTTAATTAGTCTTTCTTGTAACGGAGATCTGTGGACGGCTGTTCTATAACGTAATTAAATATGTATCACGATTTTTTTGACGTAAAATACGAGGAATAAACAACAATATTGTGTGGGTACAAATTGTTTTTTCCTACTCCTATATAAATATATCCCCATTATTTCAATGTACCCATAATTCACGACAGTAAATTATGATTCATAATTCACTCTTCTCGACCAATCACAAAGCGAAGCCAGAAATCTATAATTCAAGGTTATTTTAAAGAAACGGCGAGGATCACCAAGCAACGGCCGTCTGACAGTTGATATGTAGTCAGTTGTCATTATGTATTTTTATGGCAACCTATATTGCATTTTATCTGGAACTGTATGACTATATATGGTATCCATATAGTAATACATTAATGACAGAGTAGTAAAAGTTGTATTTTAGCTTAAACTGACAGTATGTTTATTATTACATTATAACAATTATAATTGTTCTGATCCAGTACACTCTTAAGCAATAATTTAGATGAATATAGCAACAATAGCAATGTAAAAAAGTAGCTGTATCAATAATTAAAATATATTGAATTTATTGTATTGTGTGTCCAATAAACTTCCATTTTCGGTATTGCAATTATAACCAATTACAATTCAATTCTCCCTATTTTCATGGAACTTACAATTATAAAGTTTATTTTCCAATCATTCATCCACCTAAAAAAAAAAAACTTCCACAAAAATCTCATCATCTATATTTTCCCTAATTTCCCTGTTCTATGTATGATAAAGTAAAAGCATCAAAATTGTTCCACAAAATAATTTTCCAGCTTAATAAATGCTTCCCAGAAATGATAAAATTAATGCAGCAATGAGATAAAACAATAAAGACCATTTTAGAACCTCCATTTTATGAGTCTATCTTCACATGAACCTGGTTCTTATCAAACCTTTAATGCTCGTATAGTAAAAGCCCATCTGTTGCTACATACATCTTGAGTTACTGAAATTACGTCATGATAAGCTATATAAAACATTTTGGAAGGATTCCAAAGCTTATGATCTTGGCGTTGAAATAGTGTTTTGCACAACCTGGTTGAGTATGTTTTGAGCTCTGCCGGATATTCGATATTGTATAATTTTTCTGTGCTATTATTGTTATTTACGTCTGTAGTTCGTTTATAGAAAGCTGACTTTTAATTAACACCTTTTTTATGAGCATTCCCATTAACTTAATCCATTCTTAAAACTAGTTAATTTTACCATATTTTGACAGATCATAAGATCCTCAATTCGAATCCCCATTCAGTGACATCGTCAAGGGCTCGTAACCTCATTTCACACGTAAAAAAAAAATTTTAAAGCATTGAAAGAATATAATAATTAAACAATAGTTATTTATTAATAAATATTTAGTAATGTAAAGAATGTTCTATTTTATTTGTAATGTAACATAAGCTAACATTTTATGACTATCGTCAGACGACAAAAAAACTATCGTCATGTTAAAAGGTAATAAAAAAATAAACCAAATGTAAACTATCTTTATCTTCTTAGCATGACTGTAGTTGAAAGCTAATTTACCGCGAGATAAATTTAATGAATGAAACTTATTTTTAATACGGAGAAATATTTTTCGCAGTGCATAAAAAACTCAATTATACAAATTGCAAATATGAAACCTTGAAAGTAACAGGTTTGCGCAGTGTCTTCAATTATCCAAGTCACTTTAATCTATTTTTATTTATGGTTGCTTTCTTTTAGAATTTATTTGATAAGAATTGATGTATTACAACAAATACAACAATTTATTTATTTTTTATTTAAATTCACAACTTGATATGGTATCATTATAAAATTTTTAGACTTAAAAGCAAGTCTATGAAATGTATGTAAATGAAATAAAGGTAGCATGAAATAAGTACAATTTTATTTTAAAATAAGTAATAAATAACAATGTTGCCTTATAAATACATGTCAAATTTTATTACTTATAATATTACTCTAAAATTTTGAGCTGTTAGTAAACAAACGTCTTTAAGTTGTTTAACGTTCGCTCACAATACTTAAGCCTCAATTTTTATAAAGTTAGTCAGCTTTGCTGATTATTAAATAAACTTTAAGTCAACTTAACTTAAGTCTAACAAACTTAACTTGAACTTAACATAAAAATATACTCAAATAATTTTGAAATTATTATATTTGATGCATAAAATAATTTGTATTACAAAAAAATATATACAAGTTGAGATAGAGCGTAAATAAATTAGAAATTTATGAAAAGGTAAAAACGGGATGTAAAATTATTCTTCTGATTTATTTGAAAACATTAAACTCGTCGTAAATAATAATTGCACTTACCGATATTAGTAACTGCTAAAAATACACAAATAACCAAAAACGATTTCATTTTGAACATAAATCACAAAACACAATTATAATACACAAGCGATGCGTTTATGTAAAACGCAAAGTGTAAAAATAAACTGAAAACACCGGCAATTTCAGCTGAAGCTCAACGACAACACTCGCAACTACAGCTTTCGTCGAACTGGCGGCAGATTTGTCTGCGCGCGCTAATGTACATTGAATATTTTTAGTCTGTCGCGCATGCTCACTAAACCATGGACTTGTTTTATTATTCGGAAAATATATAGAATTCAGTATATTGTATTAAATTTAATGTTAAATTGTTTGAGAAGTGTACAAATATATTTTTGTTACAAAAAAATCCATGCCAGTAAAAAAATATTTATGCAAAAATATTATTTTGCTTTATTATTCTTCATTGTTTTATAAGATTTTATGCACACAATACAGAAAATCAGTACGAATAATTGCAACGCTAAATTGTGATGGGAAAATTTATATTAGATTCCGGCGATAAATTTTTATAATATAATTCTAGACACTTATTCAAAAAAAAGTTAATAGTCTTATCGTGCAGACCTGGGGTCACAAAAAAAGTTTACATATTTACAAAATTTGAAAATTTTGATCTGCTTGGAAACTGTAAATTTAACTTTGAATTCGTAATTTTTGTTTGATTATGTTAAACCAAGCCCAGTAAAGAATTTTGCATCAACAAATTTTAATTTAAGTTAATATTTACCAAACACTTTTTTTTTAATTCAAAAATTTTGAACTATAGAAATTTAAATTTAATTATTAATTCTTAAATTTTGTTTTAATATATTAAACTAACCCTACTAAACAATATTGTATCAAACAAATTAATTTAAGTTAATATTTAATTATTATAATTAATTAATTTAAAAAAGGATGGACGATTCAAGATGGCCCTACAAAATGGAAACATGGGTACCGACTGAAAGAAGAAAAAGGGGAAGACCTAGAAAAACATGGAGATGTGGAGTTAACGAAGCCATGGAAAGGAGAGGCTTAGATGAAGAAGAGGTCCACAATAGAGAAAGATGGCGCGAAGGATGCGAGAAACGGCTGTAAGCTGTAATCAACTCGCTATATATATATATATATATATATATATATATATATATATATATATATATATATATATATATATATATATATTAAGTTAAGTTTTTAATGCAGAATGGTTTATAAATAAATTCAAATAAAATTCATGAATTAAAAATTTTAGAATTTTGTAATAATATTTATGTTAAATATTATATATATATATATAATATTTAACATAAATATTATTACAAAATTCTAAAATTTTTAATTCATGAATTTTATTTGAATTTATTTATAAACCATTCTGCATTAAAAACTTAACTTAATTTTCATTAATATTTACCAAACACAATTTTACAAAAAAAAATGTAAAGTTAAGTTATACTTCGTGAATTTTGTTTTCGTAAGTTCAGTAAACAATTCTATAAAAAACAATTTAATGTTTCATTATTTTAAAATTTATTTTTATGAAATGTTGAATATTTTTACCATGAAATTCATTTTAAACATATTTGACTAAAATTAAATGAGGTAATTCAACAGGTTAGCAGGAGTACAGTACATTTTTTTTTATATTTGAATGCGGAAAATTATTATGAACGATGACATAATCCTCGAAAAGTTTGGCGGGAACATTGTCCACATACACATACAGGAAGTTTAAAAATAAATCTTGCCCACTTTAAATTCAAATGGTGTAAAAATAAGTCATCCGCACATTACACACCTATGAATGATAATGAATCATCACTCATTTTGGCTAAGGTAAAATTTTGTGGCTTGTGAATTATTAATCGAATATATTCTTATATTTGTTCATATATCTTGCACCCATACATACAAATCCATACAGTAGAAGAATTAACTGTTAAGTCTTTCGTTACTGCGATGATAACTGTTGATTTTACACTAAATGTCCAATAAGTAATTGAGTATATCTTTTACTCTACAAATCTAATCTATAAATCATGTGATGTACAAACAGGGTGAAGAATTGAAATGTGGAATATAGGCATAGGCGCCGACAACGACGGGGGAGGCTTCGAGGCTTCAGGTCCGTCGAGCCCGAGCTCGAGCTCGAGCTCGTGCACGAGCACAAGCACAAGCTCGAGCACGAACGAGCTCATGCCCGAGCTTCTTATATACATATCTTTTACTCTACAAATCTAATCTATAAATCATGTGATATACAAACAGGATGAAGAATTGAAATGTGGAATATAGGCATAGGCGCCGACAACGATAGGGGAGGCTTCGGGGCTTCAGGTCCCTCGAGCCCGAGCTCGAGCCCCCTGAGAATTTACATTTCATAATTGGGCGGTTAAAATCTGACATAAACGCAGTAGCAATTCTTATTCGTCAGGTTACTTTGATTGAATGATTGATTGAAGAATTTAGCGACGTATTTACTTTTCATGGTGCACTAGGGACAACCTTACCTCTCCTTCTTCGCGAGACTGCTGCGCCTGAATAGCCTCCAAATAGTAAGCATAGAAATATTGTTTTATGAAACTAGAACACGACCAAAAATATAACCTAAGTTTTTATTTACAGATTTATTTGAATGTAAGGTATGTGTTTCACTTTTTAATTTGGATTTCATTTACTAATGTTTATTTTTAATAATACATTATTTAAATAATTCTATATTGTCAAACGACAATATAGAATTATGTAAATAATATTATTCGAGATCTACAGAGATGAAAAATAAACATAAGTAAATGAAATCCAAATTAAAAAGTGAATCTCAGTCCCGCATTTTAAAAAATCGGCGCCTAGGCTTCTCTGCTACTAGAGTATATTCTCATTCTCTCTTAATGAGAATCCATAAGAAATCAAAACGGTCTATACCAACACAACCACACCGAAGTATAGTAAAAATTTTACCTGGGTTAGAAACCCTTGAAATTCTTTTGGAAATTTGTATCCTCTTGTCATATTAAAGTCCCCTATTGCTTTTTTTCCCTAGCAGTGCAAGACTCATGGTCAAAAAGGTTGTTGCTCTGTATTTAAAGGTGAGATCATTCTATGAGAGTCTCGTGCTGCAGAATTGGGTGGCGAATGTATTAAGCAAACAAAGGAAATTCGAAATACCTTTTGTGTATGTTAAACTGTACACCGTAGCGCCTGCAGCGCTTCCCTCGCCGGAAAACATTCGAACTATTATTACAGTAGGCGCCGGCTAATATAATCAGTTTCTTTGTATTTGAATCTATTTGAAAAATACTCACAATATTAATGAAATTTCTTTTAATAATGACAATTATTCAATGTTTCTATAATTGTTATGATTGTCGCTTTCCAAATTATACAAGAAGCAATGAAGCAAATGAAAACAATTACTGATATTATAAAGACTTTTGGATTAAGTTCTGTAATAAATACTTATGTAACAAGTACATAACTTAAAGTCTTATAGACGAGACAATTTATGAGTTAAAAAAGCCTTATTATGTACGTATTATATTCAATATTTTATATTTATTTGAATTGCAGATTATTTTTCTTAGCTTAGAATGACACATAACGTTGATGTGAAAAAAATTATGATTTCTAAATGTGCTTTATTCCAGTTGTTTTATTATGATTACCAAGCTGTTTATTGTTTTTATTTTATCGGACTAGGCCGTAAAGAGCCACTTTATGGATGCTAAACAATATCGTATCAAGTGATTATAAGTGAATATAATAAAAATAATTATTCAAATACGACTTTTCGAGTTATTCTATATAATTCTCAATCAGGAAAACAAAACGTTACATTTAAATAATAATTAGAAGTATTTGTTTAACTAGGCACCAAAAGACAAGATTTACAATGAATTCAATGAATACTGCCGAAGCTGTAAATCTGTGTTTTGTGCCGTGTTGAACACATTATTTTTTGCTGATTTCGAATTAATATTTAATTTATTGATTATATTTAATACCTATTTTGAAAGTTAGGTCTTTATAATTTTATTGATTCATTTAGTTTCTTGATGAAGAATTATGTAGAATATATGAAACGTTGTATGTAAATAAAATATATAAGTAAGCTTTTAAAGCACGTATGACGAGTTTAAGAGCACGATGCGCAGCGGAGTGCTTCTAACGACAATAGGGATTATGATACATGTATAATAAAAAAAAAAATCACAGAACTTAATCCAAAAATTATAATTTTACTATAAGTTCTGAAAGTTTTTACAAAGTGACTTATACATTAATTGATTCCAAAAAATTCAAAGATTTTAGTAGTGGGTATATCTCTTAAATTATCTGTTTGACTCAATGAGTCATACAAGGAAAATATATAAGTTTTTAAGCGTTAACCACTAATTAAAAATGTTATTCATAAATACAAGTTCATGACCACATTTTTCAGAGAAACTGTAATTTAGTGTCTGGAGTTTTTCAGGTATAAATGCATATATGATCTAAGACAGACAATACCGCTATGAGACAAACACCGCCAGACGAACACTGATGTCATCTAGCGGTTGAATTTGGAATTGCAACTACATGACTCTTTCATATGAACAGTTAATTTTGTAGGTATTACTAACAGAATTATTAATGGCAAATAACTTCATGTTTACAATAAGCAATTACAAAAGAATAAATCTATTCCGGTTAAGATAATTTCGCAATGCGGTTGGCTAAGTTAAAATATTCTATATGTTTCTATTTCCGGAGTAGATGAAAAATTAGTAATTTTAAGAGATGATTGTTTCATGACGCAATTATTAATGAGTAATGGTGTCCATTGTTTTGTATGATGAGCACATTGAATTGTAAATAAGGAACTTATATATTATTAAATTGTACAACCAAAAAGACCACCAACCAAAATATTGAGTTAATTTTAATCATGCATTCATAAAGCAATACAATAAACTTTTGAAACATGCCTGCACTTTTTAAATATTTATATGAGATGACATTTAAATATTTATTTGATATTTAAATTAGGTAATATTTGTACGTTAAAGAAATAATAGTAAAATAAATATTGATATTTCACTGCAATAATTTTTTTAATTTATTTTATTCTTGTAATTCTTTAATTTAAACAAGAATGTTTGAAATCTAGAATGAAACACATCTTTTATGGATTCATTTTGGTTTTTCGACTTATTTATGTGTCTGGCCCCTTGTGCTATTTAATATACTGCATTTCACACAACAGTGTCAAGTTGGGTGTTGAACTTCATTCAGTTCATTCAAAATTACAATCTTATAAAATTATAAACATGTACTAATACTTTTTCTTTATCCATCCATTCATTGACAGAAATTTAAAGAATATTATCAAGTATATTTAATAATTAGAGCACATATACTCAACTTCCCACCTCATTGGTTTTAATATGATTTTGAAGTTGCGCTATTTCGCAAAATTGGCGAAATAGTGCTAGTTTGAAACTAAAAATTATAAAATAAAAGAAATAGTTTTTGCGGTTTTTGTTGTGTAATTTATGTGAGAATGAAAATATAAATTTCAATTAAAATACACTTCGATCGATGAGTCATTTTGACAAGTGCAATTAAACAATTGAACCAGTAATGGATAGAGAGAAATTACGCCGAAATACCAATGTTTCAAGATATCTACAAAAGAAATTATTTCATATCAATTGCTACACAATTGCAGCACAATATCTATTTAGAAGAATAGAGGTTTCTTAATGTTGAGACCTTTGTCCCCTAATTAAATAACGTGATAATAGCGTTAGCGGCGCGGTGTTGAACATATGTCTCAGTTAGATTTTGTAATAACACATACCTAAGTGTAAGAAAACTACATAGGCAAATCAAATAAGGTTTATACTGAAATATTAATTATTCAATATTTACCGAATACATATTTACATAGTTATATTGAAAAGTTAGATCGGTCTAGAAATTGTAAATTTAATTTTTTACTAGTGAATTTTATATTAATATTAATCTAAAGCCTATAAAACAATTCTTCATCAAAAAATTTTAATTTAAGTTAATATTTACCAAAAAAAATTTTTACAAAATTTAAAAGTTTGGGTATGTCCAGGAAATCATGAATTGACTTTTTAATTCGTGAATTTTGTTTTAATATATTAATCAAAGCCTAGTAAATAATTCTGCACCAAAAAATTTTAATTAAAGTTAATATTTACCAAGCACACTTTTACAAAATTTAAAAGTTTGGATCTGTCAAGAAATTATATATTTAATTTTTAATACGTGAGTTTTATTTTAATATATTAATTTAAGCCTAATTAACAATTCTGCACCAAAAAAAAATTAATTAAAGTTAATATTTATCAAGCACTCTTTTATAAAATTTAAAAGTTTGGGTCTGTCAAGAAATTATTATATTTAATTTTTAATTCGTGAGTTTTATTTTAATATATTAATTTAAGCCTAGTTAACAATTCTGCTCCAAAAATTTTTAATTATAGTTAATATTTACCAAATAAATTATTACACAATTAAAACTTTGGGTCTGTTAGGTTTATAAATTGAATTTTTATTTTTATTGTAATATGTTAATCAAAGCCTAGTAACAATATTGCATCAAAAAATTTTGATTAAAGTAATATTTACCAAACATTTTTCACAATTTAAAAGTTTGGCTCTGTTTGGAAATTGTAAATTTAATTTTAAATTCATCAATTTTATTTTAATTTGTTAAACCTAGTAAAGAATTTTGCATAAAAAATTTAATTCAATTAATATTTAATAAAATTATTTTTTAACTACTTTCTAAGCTGTGAAATTCCTTTTCATTTAATATTAATAGCCTTATCTGCATTCATCCCTACAACAGTAAATATGTACTTTACAGTATGTTTATAAAAACTTATTAAGCCGGAAACCGGAAACGTATAAGTTAACACCCCCATCACAATAGCCCTACCAGCCCAAGAGCAGCTCAAGCCCTCATCAATGATGAATACATCTCAACATACTGACTGGTACGGGTCTATTTTAAGCAAGTGACTGCCCCTTCAGTAACTTAATTGCACGATTACGTTACATCTGTCATATAATGACTATATGGATCTGTACATTTAGTTTCTTCGAGGACCGGACTGTGAGAACAGCAAACAGTTCTTCGCGGACTAGAATCTCGAGCGGCGCTAAACCAACATGCTCGCATTAAGTGTACTAATTTGTTTTCTGCCGATTATTTTGTGCAATGAGTTTAAAAGTGTGCCTACTACAGTGAAAACACATGAAAATGATACTGTTTTATTACCTTGCTATCTGGACAGCTTAGGTAAGCATACTATAATTTTATTTTATACTCTTTGCTTGTAATAATACTAGTATTAAGTTCGTAGAGTGTAATTTATCAAGCTGGTGGTAAAATTGTTAGAGAGTGAGAAATTTTCTATGATTAAGCTTTTGCTTTTGTTGTTATCGTCCAGTCAAAATTTCGGTTTGCTACGAGCTCAGAATCATATCATTTGTCCAAATTAAGATTTTTCGTATAATTAAAAAAAAAATCTTACTAAGAGAAAATTGTGGTACTCAATTTATTTGTACCTTAAATTCTTTTATTTTTAAAAATATTTTAAGTAAAACTGAAATAAAATCAAATTAACAAAACTCACTAACATAAAGATTTCATTTGGCCCAAAGGTATTAGCTGGTACCATGAACACTATATTTGAATCTGATGACAACAAAATATAGAAGAATGTTTCATATGAAGATTATAGATAATATTATTCTACATCATTTTAATTCCAATGAAATTACTATATCTCATTTATTGACTAAGATATGCCCAAAAACTCTGATTTGCTTTCAAATAATCTGCAGTTTACTGTTGATGAATTGTTACCAAAAATCTAGTCAATTCGTAGCATAAACATAATACAAATGTATGTGCGGGAGGTAAAAATGATACAATTTAAGATATAAATATTGTGAATTAAACAATTTTACTTCGTATGATTTTAACCGGGCCAAATGATATGATTTCGGACTCGTAGGTACCTATTTATATGAATAATAAACAAATAAAAAATTGTTGATTAATGGATTGTAACTTTGGTTCAATTCATATGCGACTGGACTCGTAGGAATTTGATTATTGGTTAACTATGTTTAGAGATATAGCGGTATAAAATGTATGTTTATACAAAACAATATATAAAATATTGACAAGACTATCCAATTCTCTTACTATCCTCAGAAACAGAACATGTTGTACAAGTCAATATATTCCATCGAGAGTTCAAATCAGAGTACTACAAATATTCCTACCTTATTTCCACTTAAGTTGTTGATTGGCTCCAGTTGCTGGTACAGAGTTCCTCACATTGCTATCACTGTGTTCACTATAGTCTACGATTATTGTAAAAAGAGTGCACAAATCAACGCGAATACATATCAAGTAAATGTTGCTGTAAAATCTTAATCCAATAGTAAACCAAGCATTTATGTTATAGAAACCGTAACAAAACAAAACTAATCAAACGAACCCGAAAGCATATTAAGTAAATGTTCCTACAGCATCTAAACCGACTAGTAAATAAAGTACTGCAATTGTTTCATAGCTATTCACTGCACTATCACCAATATTATTTAAAATGAACACCACAAACATCAATCCACCATTTCACTTTAACATTAAAACACACAATAAACAAGCAACTCTATACAGCATATGACCACGGTATCGTAAACGTTGTCGAAACAAGTTCAATAAATTTCCAAGTTACTGCTTGCTAAAACCTACGTATAAAATAATATAAAAATATATTTTACTATTGTATTTATTGCGAATCACTGAAATATAATGATACTGGAACACTCACTGATGTCGAAAATGTGAACCAAGAGAAACAGGGGTAATATGTGTTGGACAACCTGTCTTTGTCATTTAGTCGTTTAGTAAGTTGATAAGAAACTATAAACGAATCAACATTCATTGATTTTTAAATAAAATTATCAGCTATAATATCCCTAGGCCATTGATAATTCGAAATAATTTTATCACAGTTACCGAAAGAACGTTGCTTGGTAACCGCCCGACGCCGCAGGCGGAGGGCTGTTACCTTTAAGCAACGTTCTTGAGGTAGTTGTGATCAAATTATGAGTATTTATCAATGGTCGAGGGATATTCGGTGAGAAAATTTTTTGCGATTAATATTATTATTTTCATTTTCTAACCGAGAAAATAACATTTTGAAATAAACAAATTAAATATTGAATTAACTGTCAACGACTGTTACTTAGCAACAGGTGATAATTTCCCGGGGAAATTATCAGTGTAATTGTGACCTGATTGGTTACTTTTGCACACGTGATCAGAAATAGAGGGATTCGATTGGATATTTCTTTAACCAAAAAATTTTCAATATAAAAATTAAATATTTCATTGAATAGTAATAAATTAAATTAACTATTTTGTATGTGAATTTTGAAATAATTTAACAGTACTCTTTTACATATTATCTATTACATTTTGACAAGACTGTAAATTTTTTTTATTTCCACCTTCTATATAAATAATACTTTACAGATACTTTGGTAACTAAGTAAATGAGTAATTACAGCGTATAGACCTGTACAATTTTAGCTTACAAAAGAGACCTGTAAAGTTTTACAGGCTTATAAAACAGACCTGCAAGGCTTACAAGCTTGTTGAAGGGGCTGAAAATATTTTACGGGCTTATATTTTAATAAAAAAATTTTTAAAAATACGTTGAAGATAGAAATTAAACAATTAATCTTTTCTGGGTTCACTCCTTCGTCGCTCGTTCCACAAACTTTCCAGTTTGCCCGTAAAGATTAATTTACTAAGCTCGCCACGTAAATAACTATTACACAGCAACCGTTCAATAAACAAACTCGCTAAAAGCAAGTGTTAGACAAAAAAGGGTAACCCACAACGTCTATCTATCTCAGGCTCGTTTTTCGCTTTTATAAAAGCCTATAAGTGCGCGTTCCAGTATTACTACATTTCAGTGTTATGAATACAGAAATATATTGCCAGCAACTCATCAAAAGATTTCCGGTAATTCAAAATCGAATGAGAATATGTTTGTCCTCTGATTAGTTTTAAATATATTAGAATAAGATGTAAATAAGTTTAAAAATAAATAAATCTGTAAATTTGTACATGGGCAAAATGCGAATAATTATTTCCAGGCACAGAAGAAACAGGTGGTATTCCAGAATCCGTACGGTGGTATAAGGATGATGAGTTAATCGCGGATAGTGCTAACGACACTATTTCCACAACTAGAATACGGCTATGGGATAATGGCTCCCTGGAAGTAGGTCATATCCAGGATTCCGACACTGGAGAGTATATGTGCGAAGTTGTACGCAAACCTCCGTGGTCCAGCATTAGACAATTGCATGCCATTGAAGTACTGTGTAAGTAATCACCGAAAAGAAATAAATACTAAAAAAAAAATTATTTGAAGAGTGGTCACACCGGAAATAGTAGGAGGGCGCGGTAATTATACCTCACAGAACTATTTATTGATGTAATTTGACGTAATTGTTAATAAAGTTATTATTAATTAACGACAATTAGATGTAACTAACATTTTTGTCGGATTTTCTTAGTGCATCCTACTTCAAACCTAATTACGACAATTAAAAGATTAAAGGTCAATAACTTTAATATAGAATACCAATATAATAAATAATAACAATTTATGCTAATGATATAAAGTAAAATATACACTGGCGAACAATAAACTTTTTTTTAATTTTTGTTAATAACGTCATTTATGTGTACATTACATTTAAAATGGTCTACTTTACCACAATAAAAATAATACAATGTTAATGTAACCTACCCGTATATGGAAATATATAATAAGATAAATATAAGTTAAATGAATTTATTAATAGTTAACAATCTCTGGTTAGATCCGCCGTCAGTGGAATCCAATCCCACATCAGGCAAGCTGCAAGTCAAACTTGGAGAAGACGTACAAATGTCGTGTTCAGCTGGCGGTGTTCCGTATCCGCTTATGACTTGGACCAGTAAGGTATTCTTTTAACTGTACTGATACAATGACTTAACTATAGTGAGAAATGATGCGAATAACAATTGAGGTCTTCAAGTTGATATCCAATGTCGGTTAGACTATAAAATAAGCTGAAGTATTCTTCACAGTCGAGAAGACTGTGGCACACTGGTCGAAGAGCATCAGTATTTGATGAAACCATAGAACGCACCCTTCATCGACGAAACATAGAGACTCCTCTATGTCTCACTTCACGTTAAGGTCAAACATACACCTCGAAAAACGAATCCATATTTAAAAAAAAAAACAGCAAATTCTGTATTCTCAATTTATTTTCATCCGTCAAAATTTCATGGATTTTTTACAGTGACTTGTACATTGCAATGTCAGATGAAGTACATTTCACACGATATTTGAACACATCTCTAATGCATATGAATATTCTAGAATATAATTGAATTTCACAGGGCAATGAAATGCATCTTCTAGATAACCGTCAGATGTTGAAATTTCCAGCAACTGATAGATACTTATCAGGAATATACGAATGCATAGCATCAAATGGAGTCGGAAATCCAGCTAAAGCCACTATTCAACTCAATATCATATGTAAGTATAAGCAGTTGTCCAAAACACACTTAAAATTCAATTTTATCTGATTAATTCGTTTAAATTCATCTTTAGACCCACCAGAGGTGTCAAGCGCAAGAGAATGGATCCACACAGCACCAGGTCTGCGTGCCATGCTTGAATGTTATGTTTCAGCAGATCCGCCAGCTGAAGTGCGTTGGTATAAAAGCAACATTTCCGTGACACTGGATGCACGGGTCGTCACACTCATCGACGCCGACAAACACAGTATCCTTATTCGAAACGCACACATTAGTGACTTTGGTATATACACATGCCGGGCCACAAATGAATTAGGAGTTGCTGAAGCTGACATTCAGCTCTCGGGTAAGTCTCATAGTAGATAACATAACCTAACATCACAATGACAACTTCAATGCGCAAGAAGTTAGTGCGCAGTTTAGATTGTACATTCCCAGTAAAAAAATTTGTTGCAAGTAATTTATAAAATATAAAAAAGTAGTTTGAGTTTTGTAATATTGCAGGTGTGGCAAACCCTGGATTATTCAAAGAAGTAGAACAAAAAGGTTCAGATAAAATAAAAAATTCTTACACACTAGTTTGGGAAGTTGACAGCTATACACCTATCATCGAATACAACCTATGGTTTAGACCGTTCCAGATTTACAGTATCATCAGAAAATCCGACTGGACAAAATTAACAATTCCAGCAGAACACAGTTCTGGACCTATGCATTCTAAAGCGTACTCAATAATAGGTTTGAAAGAAAATACTGTCTATGAAGCAATGTTGTTTTCGAGAAATAGATACGGATGGTCTAAACCGTCCAAAATTTTTAGGTTTTCAATAGATGGAACAGGTAACAATATGAAAATATAATGTACTATAGAAATTAAGTACGGATTATTACTTTACAGAATTTAAAGAAGAAGTTGTCACACAAATTCAAATTCAAGAAAATATAATTCCAGTTGAAATCATTCCTGTTCCAATGGTTAGCACGAGTAATGCTTGCCCTCTTAATAATATTAAAAGTATTGTATTGTTAGTTATATGTATATTATTAAAACTGAGATGATTAAAAATATTTTTACAGAACATAAAAATTTCATTTTAGAAGTGACCACAAAAAAAATGATGGGTATACAAGTACACACATTAAATATAATTTATTTATTTTTTTATTATTATAGTAACTTATAAAATAATAATTTACATTGTTACAGGTACTTGATTATTGCTCACAGTTACATTACTAGGTTCAGTTTTATTGTGCACATTTCCTTTCTCGTAAAGTTTCATAGTCCATTTACAAAAAATTATTTCAGCAAAGAATTGAAGCAAACTATTTAAGAAACCTAAAAATATAATACAATTACACAATGGTTAAATAAAACTAATTTTCCAAGCACGTTACCTGAACAAACATATATGCCACCTACAGTTGCACATAACCTTGCTAAAAAGGTAGCAAAATTGTCTCTTTCCTGTCTAACACTCACTTTAAGAGCTGACATGTCATATTTAAAGAATATTCCTGGCATTCCATGACTACCTTTGTGGTGGTCAATAGGTCTGCTCAGTTCTTTAACGCTGTATTGGTAAGTATTTGTTGTAGTTAAGAATGTTTTCACATTTGTGGGAACGACTTCCACAAAATATTGAAAAAGCATCATATCTACAATCATTAAAATCAATGTTATATTGTGTTTGAATACACAACGGAACCGGAAATTAATTGAATCCCTTCCTAATTACAGTATGGAAGACCTATAGCATCTTGGGGATTCGCAGCCATTTTGGAAACAGCTGTAGTTTGGTTGAAATTTGTAAGTTAAATGTGCAAGAACTCATGAAAAGTTAAACATAGGTGTATTGTAAAATTATAAGAAATGTTATTGTACGGTTATTGTATAAAAAATAACTTTCTTATATTAATTACTAGGTATGATAATTTATTTATACTTGTTATTAATTTAAGGTTAAGTAACAATCAAATCGTATCTATTCTATAAAGAGGTTGAAGTTCTTTATTTCATAATTCAAAAACTAATTTAATTCTTTTGATAACTTTTATATTATGGATTTATAATCACAGAACCAAAAATAAATTGTTCCCGATTATTTTAAAGCCATCTGATAATAGTGTATTCAGTTGTCATTGTGTATTTTTATGTTGCTGTTTTTCAACGTGTGTTTTCAATCAATTCTGATCATTTTTAAAAGTGCTAAACGTTATTTCCAAATTTACAGGATTAGAAAAAGTACAATATTATATTCAGGATTATGGTAATTATTCACTTGTGAATAAAATAATATGTCATTATTATCTATATATGTGGATATTTGTAGTGTATTTTAAAATTAAAATTAGCAAGTTTGATTACTAACTTTTATCGGTAATTTTTTCATCGCCATCTAAGGGATGTATAATGCCTGGGCTGGGATCTCCAAAATTAAGCCTGTTTATCCTATGAGTAAAATTGTAATCTTGCTCAGTCATAAAAGCACTAATGTGTATATGACCTCTTGGCAGAGATAAACTTTTGCCGGCTGTTATGTGAAAATTACCAGCAACTTTATTTAATATAAGAGAACCGTATATTCGACAAGCATCGTAAGGCCTATCAAGCATATCATTTCTCTGTGGCATTTCGTCGTAATAACTTACTTGCGAACTTTTCCACAATAATTCCTGTAAATTAAATATAAATAATTATCTTATAACACACGTGGAGTCGCTGTCAATATGAAAATTGATCATTCATTCGTCCCAATCAATTTTCTAACGAAGTTGCTATCGTAGCAACTTGCTAATGGTGGCAAAATCGCACCAATACTTCATGTTTAATGGTGATTTTTTTATTAGCTGTCAAAAAACGATTCATTTTTGTCACAATTCTCAAGTTGTTACGGTAGCAACTTTTATAGAGAATATACCCGAATGTACTTCGGTAGGCGGAGTTAACGTGCATTTCTGTTTATCGATCTATTTATGGTACGTTTTTTACCACACATTTCTAAATAAAACTTTAAATCAATATTTCTCACTTATTTAATCAATTATAATATTTTGTTATACATTAACAGAAATAAAATATTATAAATATCTATGACACGGTTATTATAGAAAACTTAATGATTAAAATAAATGTCAAAAGAAACGTAGCATTTTTGACAGCCCGTTGGTCAGTCTTGATAATTTCTAGTAAATAAATATACTAGAAAGCTATCGTAAAACAACGAAGTTTCCATAAAACATTTTCGCTAATTTAAAATGATTACAGATTATTTAAATTGCAATTAAATCATCAACTACGAAATTTCAAAACATTTACATGATTCATTTTTACAAACATTAAATAGTACATGTTTAATACTTACTTGAATCGCATGAAACTCTTCACGAAGATATGAATTAATATGTCTCATTGAGTCAAAATATTTTCTCTGATTGGGACTAAGATCAAACCATGTGTCCTGCTCTTCTAGTGTCCCAAATTTATAAGCATTCTGGCTTGTAGAATCGAGTATATCGGCTCCTAAAGCTACCAAAATAATTAGTATTTATATGTAATTGTTAAATCACAATATGAACCTTACATGAGCATGGCATTGCAACAGTAATGTCAACGTTGATTTTTAGTTTCTCATCAAAGTCTGTGTCTGGTGAAAATTTAAATACGAATTTACTATCTGTATAATACTGAATTTCGGATAAAATCAACCAAAATATTATGGCGAAACTAAATACTGATACTGCAATAGTAAAACCATTTAGATTTAAATACATAGGCTAAAAAATTAACGTACATGTTCCTCCTACAGGAGAAGTCTGAACATAATTTTCAGGAACTTTGGGAAAAGCATCAAGTTCTTTAACTTTATCTAACTTAGATCCTCTATATCGTAAAAATGATACTTTATTATCCATTTTATTATTAATTTGACAAATAAGTAATATACGACATCAGTTATTATTTATTTTAAATATTTTAGTTAACTGTTAAGAACTGTTTATGTATTTGACAGCTCCACGACAGCTCACACGTCGTCAAAACACCGGAATTTCTGTGAATGGTGCATTTGTACAGTTCTATAAAATGCCGTAGTATATTTACAGATTTGTGTCTCTGGGAGGTGTGGCTTCGGATGGCGCTAGAATCGCTTGTACACTCTAGGTTCAAAGTATGCTTACATAAACTATACTTTATACAAACTAAGATAGAATCAGAAATAAATAAATCGATTTGTATTTCACAGAATTGCTTTAAAAATGTTACTACATTATTTGCAACATCTAATAGTGCACTCAAATATTCTTTATTATAGGTTACAACAATAAACTTTTGTCTCAGAATGTATAATTTAAACTTGGGCAAGTAAACGTAAACGCCATTGGTTCTTGTTTGATTACGCGGAGTTAATGCGCATTTCTGCCGGGAACACAACGTATTCATTTGTCGATAAATGACATGAGGTTGAAACTGTATTTTGGCGGGAGTTTAAATTACATTACATATATTTACATATCGCCTATTAGGCTACCTTCTACAGATATTAACCAAATATTTGTATTATACACTTAAATCACTGTACATTCTATACACCGAGAATTATACACAATCATAGGGAACATTGAAAATTTACTTAAATATTAGAGTAAGTTAAATAATACTGCTTAATTTAGTCACAAAAACTGTTGCATCCTATTGCTTTAAACATTTTATTTTAACAATCTCTTTGGTTATGCATAGACTATAAATATATACAGATTGAATTACAATTAATGTAAAAAAATAATACTACTCTCACCAACAAGAAATAAGTAGTAATCTATAAAATTTTCATATAAATAACAAAATAATTTTACTTAAATAAAATTATCAGTATTAATATTAATGGATTCAAGTACTTGTAAACCATCTACTTTTACCACGTTAATTTAATATTTACGTCACAAGTAGAACATGATTAAGAATCTGTGGATTTCGATGATAAATCTTCAATAAACTCGCGATCTGGTTTAGTAGCTGTCCTTAATTTCAATTGTTTCTTTCTCTCGGGAAATTCTTCTACGAAGGAAATGTCTTCAATCGATGATGAGTCTAAAGCAATTCAAAATTAATATAACACTTCATAAGAACATTCAATATTAGAAAATATTAACAAGCAGAAAAATTACCATCAGTGTCCCGTTTTTGAAGGTGCGCCCTCTTTTCAGAGAGTTCGGCATTTCTTTGCTTACATAGTTTGTAGTTAATATACTCTTCAGAATTAATAAGCTGATACCAACTTGCTACACACAGCACAGCAATGAAAAACAAGTTAGATGTTACTCCTATAATTAAAAAAAAATTATATCATTCCATGCAATATTACAAAAATATAAGGTCATACCAATAGCGGCTGACAGGATGGGCCACTGAAACATGACATATCGAATACCGCTAAAATGTGCGTTAATTAAAAATTTAGCGGAGTATAACTCAATAAAACGGGACTGGATTTCAATGTATACATCGGTTACGGGTTCGATCTGAAATGTTTATAAAATTTTACATTAATAGTAAGAGCAGAGTGTAAGCATGCCTAAAAGTCAAGTGCTATCCAATTTCCAATCCTTAGAAAGTTTTATGTTCATTTGTCAAATGTGCAACGATCTAAAATGGCTGAATTAGCAAAGATACGAACCAAAATTCTTTTTTAGGTTAGCTCGCTTCATTCGCGCTTTTTCTAAACAAACCCTAAGCCCGCAGAACTCATACCCGACAAATTCCAAACACACTACTCTGTTAAGTCGGCCATTTTAGATCGTTGCACATTTGAGAAATGAACATTAGACAAGTATCGTGTATTGTACAATATTTCACTTGTTACTCATATGTAAATCTGAATATAAATTACACTCTTATAACCAAATGTCAATTACACAACTGTTCTGTCAAAAATTATTTTAAATAATTTCTCAACAGCATAACTGTGGCATCGTGCATTGTTTACCTTGTTTACTAACTTGTAAAATTTTTATTACTGCAGCTGTCAATTTTACCGTTTAATAATATGCAAAGATTCATATTCAAAGGCACTAGAAGGCTTGGTTAATTGGCGTTTGCAAGTATCAAGTAATAGTATATTGTGTCATTAGGAGTAAATGTGATACTTTGGGTGCTGAGCATGTAAGTTTGAACGACGAGCGAAGCGAGTCGAACAATTACATGCGAAGCACCCAAAGACACATTTACTCCGAATAACACATGCTATTTTTTCTTCAAACATAGAAAATAAAATTATAAATATTATAAAATGCTCAAAACTTCAAAAAATATTCTGTCTTATCTAGAATTTCAAGTTGCCGTAGAATATGCTGTTTTGTTATTTTTGTTTATTTGTTTCATTTTTAACTGTCAAATTATTGAATTACAACCTAACTATTTTTCATAATATTTTACTTTGTCCGCCGCCGGCGTAAATGTGTTGCCAAGGATACACTTTTACGCCGGCGGCGACAATATTGAACTTCTGCTTGTTGAATACAAATACATAACAACGTACTTTTATGACGTTTGAAGAAAAAATTATTAAACTGGAATTGGGAAATGTTGTTACCACTTACCTCCTTTTCTTGAAAATCGGCGAACAATTCTATCGTTACATGTTGTTTCTCTTCAATAGTACCGAATAGAATAAGTGGAGAAAACATTAGTGTAGTAATGGTATTTAGCAAGTTGCTCTTATAATGTAGCATAGCCGAACGACAAGAGTGGGTAATTATTTTACCAGATTTCCCGCGGAAATCAGCGCAGACCATAAACATACCTATAAAAGAAAACATACATACATAACATCACGCTATATCCCACCCCTTCTCAATCTCACACTCCCCATACACCAATGTATTCCGGACACTATAACTACACACTCCTCTCAAATATCTCACTTCTACAGCAGTTATACGTCGTTCATGCTTCTTCATCCACACCCAACATTCAGAACCATACATCAATGTAGGCACTAACATTTTACAGTGATTACTATAATATAATTTTGGCACCTAGTTCTTTATTCGTAGGTGATTCTGGCATTTCCAAATCCAGTTGAATTTTATATGGTTGGCCATACATAAGAAGTTGTTGACGTTTAGTAAGCAAGACATGAGCTGAAGGAAAACTACATAATCCTTTTGTAGCACCACAAGATCTACAAAAAATATTGTATTGTATTTTCAAAATAGATCTCATATAATAACCACTTACTGAAATTGTAGATAGACTGGACGTTCATGAGAAATTTCAGGAACATATGAATAATAAAATGCCACATACATGAAAACACTCAGCCAAACTAACAACGACACAATAAAGGCAAGAACACTCCCCCTAAACAATATGTCCCTTACATTGTTTACACCTTTTTTAGTTCGTTGTTTATATAATTCAACTGTTTCGTGTATAAAATGTATTAGTGGCAATTTTATTTTTTGTTTGAACCAATTTTTTGGACTAAATTTAAATACAGAAAAGACAGCCGATATTATTTTAGCCATTTTATCGAAAAACTGACAAAAAATGAACTTTAACCCATCTTATCAAAATTAACAATTTCCATACTTCAAAGTTTAGGAATGTTAATATTGTCAGATGATTTTTAAATATATACGCATTAAAATACATCACTAGACATGTATATGTATTTCACTATTGTTCAAATAAAATATATGATAAGGATAAACAACTATTTTGATTACGATATAAACGTCAACATCAGATCCAAATGTCAAAGCTAGGATGATTCACGTTGATTGCAGATCCCGAGAAAGTTAGGAAAAAAATTGTTACCAAATTTTAATTATACATCTATATACAGAATTCGTTACGTTTCTTAATTTCAAACAAATTATTTAGTTTAAAATAAATAATAGATAGTTGTATAAAATATTAAATAATCATTATTAAATAATTATGGTAATTTTTGGCATCGAGTGTATTAACTATTTATCTATTTTCACTCCCGTAGCAGACAAACCAATTATAGATATAGGTCTGCGTCAGGAATTCGCATTAACTAAGCCAACCCAAATATACAACGAATGATATTAACGCTTACTTTCATAAGTTCCAACTGTACATTCAGAGACAATAGTTTATTATTATAATACCTAAAAATTAATGTTACTGTGCATTATTAACATTACAAATATCTTTACAGAATTTTTAAACAATTTTATGAATTATAAATTATTCAGTTAATGTTTTGTTATTACTTTTATTTGAATAAAGCTTAATTTATGAAAACATATATTTCGCTTAGAATGTACAAGCGACACTAGCGGCCTCTAAAGACACGCCTCCCAGGAGCACATCGGTTTTGCTATTTAAGGCCTTATGAAAAGCGCGCTCGAAAATCAGCCGGAAAGCTTCCATTCAATAGTGAACAACCCAAGTTAGCGGTAAATTTGATCTATTTTATTTCAAAATATATATGTATTAACAAAAGATAAATAATTATTATTCAACAGCGAATATGTGCTTTGCTAACCAAAGACGTAGAAAAAAATATATACTATTGACATAATTACGTATAAATAAAACTCGTAAAATCAATTGTTTTTTTAATTTTAATTAGTCATTAATTTTAATGTATGCATCAATGATACTTAAATGTTCTGCGTAAATATTGAGGAAAACAATTTTCCATGTTTACTTAATATTCTGTAATTAGAATTGTTATTTATTAACAGCTCGTCCAGACTCTAGATCTAGAACTGACATATTTCAAATATTTTGTTAAGTAGAAATATGAGTTAAAGTAGTTCATAATTTGACCGTCTAGCACTATTTCTTTCCAGTGTGCCTTGATGATCAGAGGCTAGCCAAGTTTGCGTCATTTCCTATTGGCTGCTGGCATTTGTTCGAACTTTGATTATAAAATTAATATAAAACATAAAAACAATATACTATTCAAAACAATAGCGTATAAATAAAACTCGTAAAGCAGAATGTTTTATTTGTTTTCTTTAATTTTAAGTTGTAAATAAATTTTATTTTCTTGTACACACGAATGTAACAGGCAAATATTGAGATAAATAAAGTGTTTTTCCATGTCTACTTGACATTCTTTAATTATAATTATTATAATAGTTATTTACTTTACAAGTGGGCAAAGTAAGGAATTACCCACGAGAGAAATTTCAATTTGCCCACGTAAAAAGTATAACGTTTTATCCAACACCTCTTAATAAATGCTAAATTTATTAAAGAAATATTATTTGACAGTGATATATGCTTTAAATTTTTAGATTAAAATGTCAATCGATGTAGTTACCAAGGTGCTGTGTGTTATTATTATTGTTATAAATAAAAAAATACTCACTAGTAACTTTCCTCAAAATTATACCCACTAGTGGGTAATCTGTTACTTTCCTTGTTTAAAATCGCCATAGTTATAGAGCATTTATTGAGAGGTGTTGGATAAAATTTATTTATCTTACAAAAATAATAGAAGACTTTTTCTCATTTTAAAACGATGATATTAATTTTATTTATAGGGTGTATATAGAAAGGAGTTTATAGTACTAGCAGAAAGAGTTTCCCGGAAGCGCAAATTGCAGATGAGCTATGCACTATGTACCTAACACCTATGAACTAAGAGTATTATTATAATTACTTATACAACACGTATTAGATAAATGCATAGAATTTTGGACTTTAAACATACTTAATTGTAATAAGTACTTATAATTTATTTAATAACCAACATTTATTTTTACGATGAAAAGACCTTCAAATAAGTATAAATGAATATCTAATCTGCAATGAGTAATGTTCAGAATTCCACTAAAATATCTTCTAATGTTTTGCGTTTCAAGTCAGGTACTAAGCACTCTTCAGCTGGGTACCCAACAGGTAGTAATAATGTTAATTTTTCATTAGCCGGTCGATTTAGTAGGTTTCGCAAAGCAGGACCACAGTTCAATGGTGTTGACGTTAGTGAGACCAAGCCTGCATACTGCAAAAAAATATTTATTAAGCAAATATAGAAGATTCGAGCCCAGAATCATATCATTTGGCCCAGTTAAAATCAAACAAAGGAAAATTGTTTAATTTACCATATTTATATCTTCAATTCTATCATTTTTACATATATGTATGTACGGGAGATATAATGTTTATGTTACGAAGTGATTAGATTTTAGAAACAATTCATGAATAGAAAGTGGTAGATTATTTGAAGGCCTATCAGGGTTTTTAGGCATATCTTAGTAAATAAATAAGATAGAGTGGTGTAGTGGTATTGGCTATTTCACTAGCCTCGTACTAGTACACCAGAGGTCGTGGATTCGAATCCCACTGAAGAGAATTATCGTTTGTCTTCACATTCATTCAAAATCATTGAATCATCAATCCATCAGGAGACATATAACCAGAGTAGTTAGTCCGATTACCATCTTCGTAATAATAATAAAAAAATATATAGAGTAAATTTCATTGGAATCAAAAAGATGTAGATTAATATTACCTGCAATCTTTATTTGAAACATTTTTTATATTTTATTGTCATTAGATTTAAAAACCGTGTTTGTGGTACCAGCCAATATCTTTTATGGGCCAAATGAAATCTTTGTTAGTTATTTTTGTTAATTTGTTATTATTTCAGTTGTTATTTATCGTTAAAATATTCTTAAATTTACTGAATTTAAGATACAAATAGATTGCAACAATTTTCCCTTTATAAGATCAGATTTTTTAAGGTATTCTAAAAGTATGGACTTGTAATTAAATAACTTACGTGTATAGCAGAAATTAGTATTCCTGTAGCAATATTAACACTTATTTCATTGTAATAATGAATTTTCTTGTCACCTGTTGAAGTAAAACTATACATTTGTTTAAAAACAAGAATCAAATATGGAGCTCCTGTTAAGTATTCTTTAATCCAATTCGTTCTAAATGGTTTTAAATCTGTTGTCCATTTTATACCCATACGTTTCTTATAATTAATTTCTTCCTCATATTCAATAATTTCTCTAATTTTATGTTTCATTTCGGCATCACACACAGCTACAAATGTCCATGGTTCTGTATGCGCACCGCTAGGAGAAGTTCCTGAAAATAATAAAGCTAAAATATTTAAATCAAAAAACTTATAAAGTAAAGTACAGAAAAGGTGTTGAATAAGAGCTCGGAATTGTATCATTTGGCGTTAAAATCATACAAAGGAAAATTGTTTAATTCACTTCATAATCATTTTTACCTCCCGCACATACATATATGTAAGGGAGGCATTATGTTTATGTTACGAATTGATTAGATTTTGGGAACAATTCATCAACAGTAAGTGGTAGATTATTTGAAGGCCTAACAAGGTTTTTGGGCTTTAATAAATAAATGGGATAGAGTAAATTTCATTGAAATCAAGAAGATGTAGAATAATATTAGCTAATTTTTATTTAAAACATTTTGCTGTCATCAGATTCAAAAACAGTGTTCGTGGTACCAGCTAATAACACCTTTGGACCAAATGAAATCTTTATGTTAATTTGTTATTATTTCAGTTCTAGTTGTTTTTTATCCTTAAAATATTCTAAAGAATAACAGAATTTAAAATACAAATAAATTGAGTACATTGTAAGATCAGAACAAATTTTTGTAAAAGTTATTCTAAAAGTCTTAAATGTGGATAAATCTAGACAAACGTTATACATTGCATTAGTATGCTGCTTCAATGATGCTTTGACGTATGATGTCACTTTAGACATACGTAAAAGGTAAAACTATATCATACACTGAGTGCCATACTCAGAAATGGGCAAATGACGTAATCGTAATGGTATATTTCTTATCTGATTTATATTAAAAACTGTTTTATATACAAGAAGTCGTTAAAAATATATTTATATATAGTAGGTATACTAGTCAAATGTCACTAGAAGCAATAACCAGAAGCGTTGATAAAGAAAGTTGTTTGGTTTTATTGACATTGAATGCAAAATATAAACATTAATTTCTGAATTAATTCTAACCAATATTAATTTGAATACAGCTTTAATTTTGAGCATTTTCTTCAACTTCTATAATGCATATACGAGCCCAATTCAAATGTAAATATGCTATAATCTTAATAAATAATATATTCAAATTCAGTACATATTATTTATTAAGAAATTTCACATTACAATCTTATTGCGTACCTGCTGTTTTTATAATATTCCTAATAATTTCTTTAGACACTGGTTGGGTACTAAAATGCCGTACAGTTCTTCGTTGATTCATAAGTTCGAAATATGCTTTTGATCTCTGTATCATGTCTTCTTCTGGAATTTGACTGAATACCAGTTTACTGTGTTGAAGATTTTTTGGTAATGCTGGAATTATACTTGGATCACAGCTGTCATCAAATTCTTGTTCCATAATCTCTGCTTCTGCAATAAGCGGCAAAATGTTTTTGGATAATGAAAACATAACAAAAATAATTGAATAATATAGATAATAGGTAATATTCCTAGATTGCCATTATACTACTTATTAGTTATTATACATGATTGAATCTAGAATATCACGTAGAAAACAAATTTTGAAATATATGTATACAAGGTGCTGCATTTAAAATAAGAAAATTGGGGAAATTTCTGGTTAAACCGGAAATAGAATATTTTCACTTTATATGTATGTATTTAAAATAATAGTAATTACAATATTCACCTTATAACTAATAAAAACTTTTAACGAAGAATTAAACCGACGAAAAAAGAAAGAAAAGCGACAAATAAAATAAACATTTTAGTTTTAATAACTAAGCTCCTAAACTAATGTAAATAATTTTGAATTCGCGCCAAACAAACATTTAACGAACGCCGACTCAAAATTAGTTACTTTCATTTGTTTAGGAGTTTTGTGACTACCTATTTTTTTACTCTAGAGGTGGATTTTTTTTTCAAATTCATATGGAATCAACTTAGAGGTATACCCTATTCAATAAAAAAAGAATCATCGAAATCGGATAACTTAGTACAAAGTTATACATGATAGAATCGATTAACAATAAATCATCCCCTATTTGTCAACCCCTAGAGAGAGATTTTTAAAATTTTAATGGGGCCAACTTCGAAGTATGCCCTTTTTAATAAACAAAAGAATCATGACTACAATGTAAAAAGTTATACATGGTCATACATAAAAATATACGTGTCGACTTGAGAATTTCCTTTTTTTTTCGTCCTTTTAAAACAACTAAATCTGAATAAATTCCAAGTTAAAATGTTGGGGTTTTCTGTACTATTGTAGAAGTATTATATAATAAAAAATTGTGTTCTAATTAATAGGTACTAATAAATAATTGTTCAATCTATATGCGAACATATAAATCAACAATATTTATGATATTTAATAAAGTATTCACGTACTATAAATGCATTCGTATGTTATTCATCTATGCAATGCATTACATCAGGAAGCATTAGAACAATAACACAATATAAAAGTCGTACACACTTATTTACCTTCATCCGGAGTTTTGTATTCTGCTTGTTTTTGCGTTGTGCCATTATTAGATTTTAAGTAGGAAACTATAAATTTTGATGTTATACAGCACAGTAAAACTGACAGAATATATTGCCAATATAATGCAAGAAACTGATAACAATACATTTTACTCATGGTGCGTTTTGGAATGAATAAAATTGTTTTATGTTCAACATCTTATATGCGCTTTCTTCATAGAAAGATATCATTAAGGAATTATCTCGTGCATTTTTTTGCAGTTATCTTTTTGTAGTGACCTAATTGCAATAACTTCAATAATATTTGTTGCTTTAGAAAGCTAACATTCGCATGTTCATCTAAATGAAGGTGGAATTTTTAAGGTGGAGATGAATACGTTATACTATAAATACATACATGCGTTAGAAATGGCAAGGACATTTCTATCGATTATTTTGTTATACCAAAGGTGATCGTGAAGTCTTGGAAAATGTTTCAAGATCAAGTTCAGTAAAAAAATTCATATGTACATACTATCCTCGACATTGAAGCTATTGTTTAGCTCGTAACTTCTTCATGCGTAATTTTTTTTACAAGAGTTACGAAAATAATGCAGGAACATTCATATTTACAAATTACGAAAGGTTAATGGTTTGAGTTTTATGATACAGCCGCAACTGTATTGTAAAAAAAAAAACTTGAACATAGATCAGTGAAGTATTTTGATTATCATTACAAAACATCATTTTAGTAATACATAGTCAAAGTACATTTCTTGATAATATTCCTTATTTCTGCGCTTGCCAATTTAATCTCAAGGTACCTATTATTATTTATTGTCACGTTGTCTGTAGAATAATAATAATTGTTTTTCAAGCGACATCCAATTTAATTGCTGACAGCGGATTTGTGCTCAGTTTGGTTTACCATTTCACAATAGACTCACGCCAGAACCAAGGGGCAAATTAGCCAAAACATCGCTCGCAAATTGTGCAAAATTATTTTTAAAATTTACTTCAACAATTAGGCTATTTTTTGTTAAACGGCTACGTCAACAAGGAAAATTGGCGCCTTTGGGATGAAGAAAATCCACAAGCCATTATTAAGACACGCATAAAAAAGAAATCACTGTTTGGTGTGCATTACGGGCTGTTGGAATCTTTGGTCCATATTTCTTTTAAAATAATACCGGATAGAAGGTTGCAGTTAATGGAGACCGCTATATTGACATGGTTACTGACTTTTTCGTTCCCCAATTGAATGGCATCAATATGGAAGAGCGGTAGTTTCAACAAGACGGCGCAACATGTCACACAGTGCGCGCCACAATAGATTTATTGAGGAACACATTCGATGAATATATAATATCGCGCAATGAACCTGTGGATTAGCCTCCAAGATCTTGTGAAGATATTTGAAGTCGCTAGTCTTGCCGATAAACCCGAGACGATGGACGACATGAAAGCCAATATTCGTCAAGTTATTGCCGATATACTGCCCCAGCTGCCTAGATAAATAATCGAAAATTAGACTTTTAGATTGTGCTTAATTCGAGCCAACCATCTTTTCGAAATCACAATCAAACACAAATGCCATAAAATTATCAAATTACACAGAGCTTTTTATTTTGTCGGATAAATTTCTGTTTGTGCGAAACCTTGTTACCTAGCAATTCGACAAGAAAACTGTTTTTAAAAAATTATCTTTCCAAAAAAGCCAATTCCATGGCCATAGCCATAGCCACGATTTGTATAGGTTTTATTTCATTTTAAAGTTCTATACCTCTAAAAAAACACACCTGTTACTTTCATAAATTTCTTTTATTATACACACATAAAACAAAACATTCTACAACGTTAAAAAAAATTTGTAATTTTATTTAATCACTTGAGGATATATTCTACAACACTTTACCATTAGCTTTACAGTTATCAATAAGAAACAGAAAAAGTTCCAGACATTTTTTAGTGTTATTCTTGAGTGCAATCATCTTTTTGGGATATGCAGGAGACCAATACCGCCACTGTATTCAAATGTTATTTACGTACACCCTACGCCGATAAAAATGTCGAGTGTACTCAAGGACAAACAAACAGTCAGTTTAGTAAATATATTGTCAGATTAGTCGTAGCGCGACATTTGCACAAAGATGTTTGTAGTCGTTGTACTAATCCCATTTACATTACTTCTTGTTGCATTTAGTTGGTTTTTGCAACAAAAATGGAAATTTCGATCCATCCGACATATCCCTGGTGCTCCCCAATATCCTTTATTTGGAACTGCTCTGGAATTTGGATTAAATCCTGTGGGTAAGTTAGATTGTATTTTATTTTCAAATAGAGCACAGAAAAGTTATTTGCCAAGTTAGTTAATATTAAATAAAATTACTTCAATTAGTTTTAAAAACTTTGTAATATTAGAAAAGACTTTTGAATTATATTTCTGTAATTTTTTTTTTGCTTAATAAAAACTTTAACAAAAAATTAAGCCGACGAAAAAAGAAACTGCAAAGCAAAACATAAAATAAACATTAACTAAGCTCCTAAATATCTAAACTAATTTAAGTAATTAATTTAGGAACTTAGTTATTAAGACTAAAATAGTTATATGTATATCAAGGCACTAAAGTATCTATAATTTTTTATTACGAATATTGAATTTGTTAAATTATTAATTAAAAACATAAATTAATAGCATTACATATTTGTAAAACGCCAACTGTCAAAGTTGTCAAATTTTGTTCTAATTTTCATTATTTTTATATGTTCTTTAACGTAGTCTGCATGTAATCTGCATTAAATCCAATAAAATATTGTCTAAGGTATATAATAAATAAATTCATCAATAATATTATAGAAAAATTTGTTTGTTATTTTAGGTTTGGAATTCAAGTAAAATTTTGACATTTCGGAAAAAGGTTTAATATTTTTCGCTTTTCAGTTTCTTTTGCCTTAGAGATGGATTTTACAACTTCGACGTATACCTTATTCAATAAGAAAAAAATATCGAAATCGGATAACCCAGTATAAAGTTATGCGCGGTAGAATCGGTTAACAATAAATCATCGCTTATTTGTCGTTTAAAAATATATATGTTTCGTATTTTTTATTGAAATTGGATAAAAGCGGTACTGTAACAATCCAATTTTTAAAAGATAATATGCTATCATAGTTCATTATATCCTATATTTAGAATTTGCACTTTGATAAGAATAGATAATTACTATTTTTAATTTTATGTTTTCAGAAAAATTGAAAGATTTAACTCGTCTAATGGATACTTATGGAATGGTAAATAAAATGAGCATCGGCCCAACTAATTATTATCTAATGATAGCAGATCCAGAGTTAATAGAATTTTTTATAAGTTCTCCAAGATATCTTACAAAGTCTGCAGATTATGATTTATTGCGACCATGGATAGGCAATGGCTTATTAACGTCAACGGGTAAAAAATTGTTTGAAATTTGAAGACAATAATACAAATATGATTATAAAAATCTCCAGGGTCTTACTGGCAGAAACGCAGAAAAGTTATTACACCAACCTTTCATTTCAAAATCTTGGATCAGTTTATTCCAATTTTCAATAATGGAGGCAAAGTACTTATTGAACAACTTAGTAAGCAAGTGGGAAAAGATACTTTTGACATTTATCCGTACATAACAGCTTATACTTTAGACAATATATGTGGTAAGTTATTCTTAGCAAATGTAACTTTCAATTGCTAAATATAGAATATAAATAAATATATCATCATATAACTTACTTCCGTATATTTCTGGAAGTGGTATCTTTTTTCAACTATCCATGAGTAAACAAATATTGGCGCGCTACTGAAATGTCTTTCGCAGACTCTCTTTCATTCTGAAATGGAATATAGAAGCATTTATAACCCTAGTGATAGTGGAAACAAGTTTTATGTGGTGAAAATTTATTTTCGCCTTGGGAAACGCACTAAAGCATATCTAGAAAAAAATACTAAACTCTGTAAAAAAAATATATGTTACAATGTTTGAATTATAGAAGTAAAAAATGTTAAAGATATCTCCGTAATTTATAATCAAGTTATAGTTTTCGAAAAACATGATAATGTATAAATATATTTCATTGTCAATACTAATTTTCTGATTAATAAATGCATAATTAAAAATTCGTTTAACCTTCAACCACTTTTTTGTAATTCATACTCTAAAAAATTCTAAATATAATTATCTATAGCTTGCAGGTATATTTAGTTGCAATTCTTCTATTTAATTTTGGAAATATGTTGAATGTTGAAATCTATTATTTCATTTTAGAAACTGCTATGGGTACATCGGTCAAGGCTCAAGAAAATCAAGACAATGAATACGTACAAGCAGTAAAAACTGTTAGTACAATATTTATAAATAGAACATTTTCTGCATGGAAACAGTTCGACTGTTTGTTTAAATTTGCTAATGAATATAAGGAACACGAAAAATGTTTGAATATTATTCATGGTTTTACTAATTCTGTTATTCAAAAAAGAAGAGAAGAACTATTGGCCAGTCAGTCTAATGCTACCAAGACTACAAGTCAAGAAGAAGACATAGGAGTGAAAAAGAAGCAGGCTTTTCTAGATTTGCTCTTAAATTCTACTATTGATGGTAAACCACTGAGTGATGAAGATATTAGAGAAGAAGTTGATACCTTCATGTTTGAAGTAATAATCTTTATGATCTGAGTTATTCTTTATTACAAATAAATATGTATTTGTTTCAGGGACATGATACAACTGCGTCAGCAATATGTTTCGCCCTCTATGAACTTGGAAAAAATCCTAATGTTCAAGTAAAACTTTAATACACAAAAATACAGAATACATATTTAACAAATTAAATATTTGTTACAGAAAAAAGTAATTGATGAGTTAAATGACATATTTATTGATGATAAAAATCGAGAAGCTACATTGCATGATTTGAATAACATGAAATATTTAGAAGTGGTAATAAAGGAAACTTTAAGATTATATCCTTCTGTACCATTTTTTGCCAGAACTCTTCAAGAAGATGCGACATTTAGTAAGTTTAAATTTAAATAATTTTATTAATCCTGTATAAATATATCTCAATTAATTATAGTTGCCAAAAATTAACGACAGTGAATTATGGATTCATAATTCCTAGGATGATTTTCATCTTCGTGAATAATGCCTATCATAATCCCTCATATAATAATATACCTACTATTATAACTGAATGTTTGAGACAATAAAATCATTTCGTATTTATCTATTTTCAGAGGGTACAACATATCCCAAAGATTTATCCATCTTCTTCTTTGTTTATTATATGCAAAGAAGAGGAGATTTATTTAAAGATCCAAATGTTTTTAATCCTGATAGATTTTTATCCGAAAAAGAAGAGGAGAAAACATCGAACCCTTTCGCTTATGTACCTTTTAGCGCTGGTCCAAGAAATTGTATTGGTAATTACATTCATTATCTTTAAGATTATATTGTGTATTGTATTACCTATATTTTTTATTTATTTTAGGTCAAAAGTTTGCCATGTATGAGATAAAATCTGCCTTGTCAAAAGTAATTCGAAACTTTGAGTTACATCCCATAGATCCCAAATATGATATCATACTATCTTCGGAAACTATCTTAAAATCTGCTAATGGCATACCAGTTCGGCTCACAAAGAGAGAATAATTGTCGAGAAAATAAAAACGATATTATAATTATCCTAGCTACTTAAATATATATTTAGCAATAATAATATATAATTATATCTTGTTATATCAGGTGTACGTAAAAAATAAATACCTCAAATTTTTATATTAATTTCATCTAACAGTTAACAAATAAATAAAAAACATTCTTCGGTTATTTTATTGTTTGTTTATTTCTAGTTATACAAAACTTTTATTAATTCAAATACAGATGAAATTAAGTACAATGAACGATTTTAAATTTGTGTTGCTCTCAAAATGGCGTCCACAAAACCAAACTCCTGTCATTAAGGAACTGTTGTCATCTGGTGATACTTTTGAGAACTACCGGAACTACCGACCAAATGTTTATTCCTTTCACAGTGACAGTCGTGAAAGGCGTCCCATCAAAATAACCTAACTTATCTTTATATATTAATATAATATCTATTACATACAATTAATAATTTTTTTATCTAGAGTTTGATGGCAGACAGTGAAGATGATCATGAAGACCAAGAGTGTGTTAATCTCACTGGATTTCTATTCGGTAACGTTGATGAAACTGGTAAACTGGAAAGCGATGTATTCGATTCTGAATCACAACGGCATCTTGCATCATTGGGAAGGTAGACCTAAAATAAACCATCAAAAAAGTTATATTTTTTATATATAATATTTAGGTTGGGATTGGGATCTTTATTACAAGAAATGATGGGAGATGAAAGAACAAGAAATTCTGACAGTGATGAAGAACTTACCCCAAATACCAATAATACAAATGATGTAACTGGAAATAACCATCAAAATTCTTCACAAAGTATATATTTGTATTTCTTTAATAGTTTTCGATAGTGGGCACTAACTTGATTATGTGATTTCCGTAGGTTGCTTATTGAACGTCATCGCAAAGTGACATTTCAGAATGATTCACCTTTTTGGATAGATTTGTGTTTATTATTAAAATTATAACACACTATAAATATTTTAACAAACACCAATACATTTATAAAACTGAAACGTACTCGATCACTGCGCCATCTAGTGAGGTTAAATCGAACGTTACTTTTAAAAATACAAATATGGCGAATTATTTTCAAATATCGCTTTGGCGATGACAAGTAATAGTCAAGAGTCGGTTCACTATATCAAGTAGTGCCTGTTACATATACTAGCTACTAACACGCTAAATTTTTATGCTCGTATGACACAATGAATTTGATATTAAAATATATAATTGTAATACAACATAGTTATAAACGGTCGGAATCGTGCAAAAAAGTGTACATAAAATTTTATGCATTTTATATTCACAGAGACAATTCTATAATAACTTATATCTAGAAATATGCCAATAAAAGTTAACTATTTATAGAAAAGGTTCAAATAAATATATAATACCATACCCCCATTACCCATTTTTGGGTCTTGCGTACTGCTTAGAGCAGATTCATGTAAATATTTTCGCATGTGAAGTTTGGTTAACAAACGTTTAATTAGCTCTAATCTCAACGCACATACTAACTCGGCTTAATTCTTTAACGAAGTTGTTATCGTAGCAAATTGCTAATAATGACAATATCGCATCGAAACTTCATGTTTAATGGGGAATATTTCATTAGCTGTGAAAATACGATTCATTTTTGTCACAATTATTAATTTATTACATAGCAACTTTTTATAGAATTATTCGCAAATGTTGGTGTATGAGGAGCCGCAGTAGTAATTGTGAAAAATTTGTCGGTTGTCGGGTTCGAACTCAGGATCTCTTGATCCATAGTCTGACGTGTTACCACTGAGCTATTCAATCCATTTTAATGTTTTTATTATTATTTGTATTTATACCTAAGAAAAGTAAAGTTTTATTTGTTTTTTTTAACAATAATAATGATCTTCATTTTTTTTTAACATAAAGTAGATTAATTAGGTTTAGTTTTTTGTATAAATATCGCGAATATATAATGAAGTACTATGTATAATGTAAGACGCATGCCTCTATAAAATAATAGCTAATTTTAACTTAACAATCTACACAATTTTTAACTCAGTTAAGTTTTAATCACTTGCTACAATTTTTGTCCAATAAAAATACGTAGAACAGGAGAATATATCACTTGTAACATTGGTTTTTATTTGTTAAAAATGTTAGCAAGTGGTTAAATATTAACGACTAAGTTACAAAATTAGACTGATTGTCTAGTAATTAATATTATATTTCTTATTACATTGTTTATTCGAAAATTTAAATAATTTATCGTTAAGCAATCTAATGCTTCTTGTTTTACAAAGATTAATTTTTGTTTCTTATATGTATGTATATTAGTATCGTTATAATTAATTCATTATTATGTTTTGTTCATATTCAGAAAGCATTGATAATATATAATTGCTTTTCATTGTAATATATGCTTCATGTATTATATAACAAAGTTCATATACTCTCAAGTTTAGTATATTTAATAAAAACGGGCGTGTATTATACAATTTTATGAAATACGGGATGATGTGTGCGCAATTTTTTTTTTTTTTTAATAGATAAATCTTTCAGATAACTTTGATCAGAAATCTCCATCTGCAGTAGACTTTTCCGATATTAATGAACTTGCAGATGACGAAATAGCATCAGATTTAAAGGTATATTAACGGAATTAAATACAGAAGTAATGTAAAATGAATATTTACAGAATAATGTATAATTCACAGACCGATGGCAATAACACTGATTACGATGCAGATGATGAAGATGCTGGTGTTAAATCAGATCAACAGTTAATGCCACCTCCACCAAATCCATCTGATATTGAATTATCTCAAGATAAAAGAGATGAAATCGAAGCGAATAAACGAAAATTGGAGACTCCGTTGGCTGCAATGCTACCCAGCAAATACGCTAACATTGATGTCACTGAATTATTTCCGGATTTTCGGCCTGATAAGGTTGGAAATAAAATCAGTTTTGTGTGCTAGTTTATTAGGATTATTTTAGTTTTGAATACGATGAAATTAAATAAATATTTTGTGTGATACTTAAATAATAGTGCTGCATCCAATCGCGTAAATCTTAAGAGGAGAAGTATTAAACAAATAACTTAATAAACATTTTGATTAATTAAAATGATGAATTTGTCGATTGGTTTGGATATACGAGAAGTAAAAAATACTCAGGACTGCAGTCAAGATGTATTTATTAATCAAAAGCCGACGTTTCGTTAACACATTTGGCTTCTTCAGGGCAAATGACTAAAATAGTTAGTAACGTATTAAAACAATATAAAAATAAATCAACATTACATAAATGATTAGTTTCTTTAGTAAATACGAACCCAGAATAATATTATTTGGCCCAATTAAGACATTAAAAAAATTGTTCTTATATTACAAAGGGAAAATTTATTGTACTCAGTTTACTTGTATCTTAAATTATGTTATTTTTAAGAATATTTTTAGGAAAATAACAACTGAAATAATAACAAATCAACAATTTATCTATCGGTACCACCAACACTGTTTTTGAATCTGATGACAACAAAATATAGAAAAATGTTTCATATAAAAATTGTAGGTAATATTATTCTACATCTTTTTGATTCCACTGAAATTCACTCCGTCTCATTTATTTACTTAGATATGCCTCAAAACCCTGATATGCCTTTAAATAATCTATCACTTACTTTGGATGAATGGTTCCCAAAATCTAATCAATTAATAATGTAAACATAATACCTCCCTTACATATACATATGTGTGGGAGGTTAAAATATGATTCTGGGCTCGTGTATAAAAAAATTTACCTACAAGAAACACAAGTTACTATAACAAAGTTTATGTCAGTTTTTGATTAATACACACAACTTGATTGCAGTATTTTCTACCTCTCATTTTGACTATTTTTTTTTTACAAATTAGACCAGAGATATATATGAGTAGTTACAGAAGTTCGTAACCAAATTAAGCAAATAACCTGTTTTTTCTTCGTACAACAATAATTCAATCGCAATCGTGTAACCCTTCTTACCTTTCGGATAAAATGTCGGACGTAATAATCCGCAGTATTATATGTTTTTAATTATCTACCCAACAAACATTAAAGCATGCTTCTTCAATTTACGTTAACCACACTGTTATACTGCCAGCAGAATACTTCAAACTAAGCTTTATGAATTAGTAACATACCTACTTTATTTTTATATTAGGTATTACGATTTTCACGGTTATTTGGTCCTGGTAAACCAAGCAGCTTACCTCAGATATGGCGTAGTGTCCGAAAAAAGCGTAAACGTCGTCGCCATAAAGACAGTACAGGCCAACACGATTCTGAATCTGCATCTGATGAGGAAAAACCAAAAAATAAACATAAAGGATGGACATTCAATTATGCACCTAACCCGACTAAAGAACAATGTTTTTCGGATGATGAAGTATGAAATACTAAAAGTATTTTAATATCGGCATTCTTCAAAAACTTAATACTTGTAGGAAAAACTACTACGAGCTGTAGAACAAGGAACACCTGATAATAAAGAAGAGAAGAGTTCTCGAGATGATAGTGGACCAAAAGTTGCGGACTGGCGATTTGGTCCAGCTCAAGTTTGGTACGATATGTTGGAAGTACCAGACACGGGAGAAGGCTTCAATTACGGGTTTAAACTTAAAGAATCGGTAATGCTCAATTTAATGAATAATGAATAGTAAATTAAATCTATATGTTAATGTAATTGTATTTAATATTAGAATGAAGAAAAAGGAGATGACGGAACTATTTATCCCGATGATGCATATTTAATGGTTTCTCAATTACATTGGGAAGATGATGTTGTGTGGGATGGAAACGATATAAAACATAAGGTTAGTTATTTTTTTATTATTATAAATGAACAACGCTTAAAATGTTTATATTTGCCATTTAATCATTTCATGTTTGTTACTTTAGTATCCGTTGAACAATAAAATATTATGCTATGATAAAAAAATATTTTTTTATGATTATAGGTGTTGCAAAAATTAAATTGCAAATCAAATGCTGCTGGTTGGGTGCCAAGTAGTGGCAACCGAACTGCTCAAGCTTTCAGTCAACCAGGAAAAGGCGGAACTGTTTTAGGTTCTGGTGGAGCACTTCGAATGCCATCGTCTAATATTGCAAATCCAATACTTCCGTCTAAACAGAGCAAATCACAATCACTGTTAGTATTTTATAATATTTAGGTTCTAGTTCACGTGATGAGAAAAGGTGCATTTGAAAAAAACTTTTTAACAAAAAATTGAACCGACGAAAAAAGAAACTGAAAAGCGAAAAATAAAATAAACTAATGTAACTAATTTTGGGTCGGCGACGTAATTAATTTGATTGTCTCTAATTAGTTACATTAGGTTAGGAGCTTAACTATTAATACTAAAAAGTAAAAACTTTTTCGCTTTCCAGTTTCTTTTCCGTCAGTTTAATTTCTTGTTTAAAGTTTTTATTTTGTTCAAAGTCAAATGGGACCAACTTCTAAGTATACTCTATTCAATAAAAAAAGAATAATTGAAATCGGATAACCCAGTACAAAGTTATACATGGTAGAATCGGTTAACAGGTAAAAATTCAGTGGAAGGACAATCAATCTTCCCGAATTTTGTACCATGAGGGGTGAATTTTTTTAAATTTAAATGGGTCCAACTTAGTGGTATATATCCAATAAAAAAAGAATCATCAAAATGGGAGTGCTCTGTAAATAGTTATGTGTACATAAAAAAATATACTCGGCGACTTGTGAACCTCTTCCTTTTTTCGTCGCTTAAAAAATCATATTGTTTCACATAAAATAGCGTGTTTTTTTCATCAAGAACTAGGATACAATGATATAAACATTAAACAATAATTTTATTATCTTTGACAAAGTGGTATAGTACCAAAAACTCAGCAACGAAACGAAGCAGACAATGATGACACCTGGTATTCAATATTCCCAGTGGAAAATGAAGAACTTGTTTATGGTCAATGGGAAGATGAAGTAATCTGGGATGCTGAGAACATGAATAAAATCCCGAAACCTAAAATTTTAACTCTTGATCCAAATGATGAGAATATTGTACTTGGAATACCAGACGATATAGATCCTTCCAAACAGCATGCTGGTAATTTTTTCTTTAAAAAACTATTTGAATGTAATATAATATTATCTATAATTCATAATAACAAAAGAAATTTATTATATTATTATTAATAATCTGACAGATAATATTTGTTTTTAAACTGTCCAAAATGTTTCAATAATTATTTGTTTAGATTCGGTAGCTCCTGTGAAAGTTAAAATACCGCACCCACACGTGAAGAAATCCAAGTTATTGTTAGGAAAGGCTGGAGTTATAAACGTGCTCCAAGAAGATGCTCCGCCACCTCCTCCAAAATCTCCAGATAGAGATCCATTTAACATTTCGAATGACCTGTTCGTATAAAACAATTTCTTCTTTATCATTTCTTTACTTAATTAATATTTCAGTTTCTATCAACCTCGCTCTTCAGAAACATCTCTAAGATTGAAAGTTGGTGGTGGTAATTTAATTCAACACTCTACTCCTGTTGTGGAACTTCGTGCACCGTTCATACAAACTCACATGGGTCCAATGCGACTACGAAATTTCCATCGTCCACCAATGAAACGGTTTTCTCATGGAACATTAGCTCATCCTGGACCGCATCCAGTACTGCCTTTGTTGAAGCATATTCGGAAGAAGGCAAAGGTATTTGAAATACATTTTATATTTTACAAATTATACTTTAATAAAGAGATTTATTTATATAGCAAAGAGAACAAGAAAGAATGGCTTCTGGGGGAGGAGATGTATTTTTTATGCGTACTGCTGAAGATTTAACGGGACGCGATGGTGATGTGATATTAGTTGAATTTTGTGAAGAGCACCCCCCACTTGTAAATCAAGTAAGTGCATTAACTTATTGGCAAATAAAATTTAGTAATATGTACATATTTTTAAATATATATTGACAACTAATAACATTTTAAAGATTACTTTGTATTTTATATTGATATTACACAATATGGCTCAATTATTTAAACGTGGATTGTGGTGACAATTTGAAAAATGTTTATAATATCTGTAGAAATAAGAAAATTTAATACAAGTTCATTTACCATTGACAACAAATACATGTTAAGAAAGTACTGCACAATTTCAGATTTCACGAAATATCACTAAAAATTGGAATATACTTTTATTGTATTTCTATATAATATAAACCCTAAGAAACTCATTGCTGTAGAGCGCATCGTCATATCTCTTAAATTTATAGAGATATGGCAATTTTCGATGTTTTTCGAAATGCTACTTTGAGTGGCTGCAACTCAAAATCTATTAAAGATATTGAAAAATAGACTCAGTTCTGTGCGTTTCATGCATTTTATTACAAATTAGCAAATTTTGAAATTTTTCGATTTTTTCCCCAAAATTTCGATAAGCGATAACTCGAAAAATATAAAAGGTACAGACTCGCAGACTGGACCATTCGATTCAGCTCGTTAAAATACATAAGTATGTGAAATTTCAGACAAATTGAACAACGGGTTGAAAAGTTAGAGCAAAAAGTCGGAAAATAGCGTTTCACGCCATTTTCCAACTTTTTGCTCTAAAACTTCAACCCACAATCCGAATGTTCTGAAATTTTTAGGGTTTATGTATTGCGATGAGCTGAATCTAATGGTTTAGTCTGCAAGTTCGTATCTCGTTTATTATTTGAGATATCGCTGATCGAAATTTCGAAAAATTTTCAATTTTTAAAAAATTTGTTATTTTGCTATAATATACACGAATAACACAAAACTGAAGAGTATTTTTCCATATCTTGCGTAATTTTTGAGTTGCAGTTCCTCAAAGTTGCACTTCGAAAAACATCAAAAACCGCCATATCTCGAAAAATTTAAGAGATATGATGATGCGCTCTGCACCAGTGATTTTTTTAGGGTTTATATTATATAGAAATACAATAAAAGTATATGCCAATTTTTATTGATATTTCGTGAAATTGAAGTACAACGTATGTATGAACTGTGTTTAAATGAGTAAGAATGTTTTACGGACGCATTAATTGATATAATAATAGTTTATTTACATTTATTTTATATTTATATGTATAAAAATATCGTGCGGTACCCACACCAATTATTTTTTCTATGTTGTGTATTTTGAATGAAACTTGTAGGTAGGAATGTGCTCAAAAGTAAAAAATTATTATAAACGAAAAGCTGGAAAAGATTCTGGGCCACCAATTTACCGCTATGGGGAAGTAGCCTATGCCCATACGTCACCTTTCTTAGGAATATTACACCCGGGCCAATCAATTCAAGCCGTGGAGAATAACATGTATAGGGCCCCAATTTACGAACACAAAATCCCTGAATCAGATTTCTTGGTCATTCGAACAAGACAACAATATTATATAAGAGAAGTAGATGCTTTGTTTTGTGCTGGACAATTGTGTCCATTATATGAAGTTCCGGGTCCTAACTCAAAAAGGGCCAATAATTTCGTAAGAGACTTCTTGCAAGTATGTACTTTTTTGAAGTAATTGTAATATTTGTTATTACTGAAAAATGTGTTTTTGAGGTGTTTATATATCGATTGTTCTGGAAAAGCAGAGATAATCCGCGAAGAATTAAAATGGATGATATTAAAAAAGCTTTTCCATCTCATTCTGAAAGTAGTATAAGAAAGCGATTAAAACTTTGTGCTGATTTCAAAAGAACAGGTATTAGTCTACACTTCAATTAGTATTTTAGCATTTTAATTATTTTTTGTGATGCAGGCATGGACTCAAATTGGTGGGTAATAAAACCAGATTTTCGCTTGCCAACCGAAGAAGAAATTCGAGCAATGGTATCGCCAGAACAGTGTTGTGCATATTTCAGTATGATTGCTGCTGAACAAAGATTAAAAGATGCTGGTTATGGTGAAAAGTTCTTGTTCACTCCGGCTGAAGATGATGATGAAGAAATGCAGTTGAAGATGGATGATGAAGTTAAAGTTGCTCCTTGGAATACAACTCGAGCTTACATTCAAGCCATGAAGGGAAAATGTCTGCTGCAACTTACTGGTCCTGCTGATCCTACAGGATGTGGGGAAGGGTTTTCTTATGTACGAGTGCCAAATAAACCTACAGTAAGTATTAATTTATATTACTTTGTAGATAATAAATTTACGTAACAATTATTTTATTTAATTACAGCAAAGTAAAGAGGAACAAGAATCACAACCAAAACGCACTGTAACTGGCACAGATGCTGATCTTAGAAGATTATCATTAAATAATGCAAAAGCTCTACTTAGAAAATTTGGGGTACCTGAAGAAGAAGTAAGTATTTATTACTTATAATAATTTGCATTATACTAAAACTATATTTAAACAGATTAAAAAATTGTCTCGTTGGGAAGTAATTGATGTTGTACGAACCTTATCTACAGAAAAAGCTAAAGCTGGCGAAGAAGGAATGACAAAATTTTCAAGAGGAAACAGATTTTCTATTGCTGAACATCAAGAAAGGTATCTATCTATATTGGGGTGCTTTTACATTAAACATTTATTAATGATTAATTATAGATATAAAGAAGAATGTCAACGTATATTTGATCTACAAAATCGCGTATTATCTAGTGCCGAAGTGTTAAGTACAGATGAAGGTGAAAGTTCTGATGAAGACAGTTCAGATATTGAAGAAATGGGGAAAAATATTGAAAATATGTTGTCTAATAAAAAAACCAGTAGTCAGGTATATATTTATTATAAATAAATGTCATGTGTCATTAATTGTTTAGAATGTGTCAAGCGTGCCATAATGCGCAGGATATTGCTGCGCATTTACTTTTAACCTATAATTGTAGTCCAAATATTTTTATTTAAATTGTTGTTTCTTAAAGCATATTAATAATAATTTGTAGCTTTCAATGGAAAGAGAGGAACAAGAGCGGCAAGAATTAAGAAAAATGATAATGGAAGGAGAAGACAGAAAAGGAAAAGAGAAAAAGGGCAAAGAATACGAAGAAAACACCGAACAACCAGGTTTTAGCTCTGCACAAGGTCGAGTATTAAAAATTTACCGGACTTTCAGGAATCCAGAAGGGAAAGAATTTACTAGAGTTGAAATAGTACGCAAAGCTCCTGTCATAGATGCTTATGTTAAGATACGAACTACAAAAGATGAAGCATTCATTAGACAATTTGCAACATTAGATGAAGCACAAAAGGAAGAAATGAAACGAGAAAAACGACGAATCCAAGAACAGTTACGACGTATTAAGCGCAATCAAGAAAGAGAACGATTGGCAGGAAATGTCAGCTCAACTTCATTCACTGCTAATTCTACTCTTAGTCTTGATAGAAGCAGTAACACTAGTTTACTAGGTAGAATTTACAAATTTTGTTTGTACTTTGAATGCAATAAATATTTATTACAGGCAATGAACCTAAAAGTACGACAACTCTAAACACTTCTCCAGGATCTTTAAACACACCCCAGAAAAGCACTGTTACATCACCGTCTAAATCTCGAAGAAAAACTAAACTCAAACCAGATTTGAAACTCAAATGCGGCGCTTGTGGAAATGTTGGACATATGAGGTAATTCTAATGGTAACACATATCAACCCGGTTACTAATTTTGCCGTATTAGAACAAACAAAGCTTGTCCGTTGTATCAAAATTCTGGACCTGCACCACCGCTCAACGTGGCTATGACGGAAGAACAAGAGGAAGAAATTGAAAAACAGTTGAATGCTGATGATGAAGATTTGGTTAATGTGGATGGTACTAAAGTTAAGCTATCCGGAAAACTCATAAAGGTAAATGTAACATTTAAAAAATCTACCGGTCAATACGTCCATCCCTCGAAAACATATTATCCAAATATACAAATTCATTCAATATTATTTATATATAGCATGCAGAAGAAATGAAACGAAGAACCTTATTATTAAAAGTGCCGAAAGAAGCAATGAACTCTAGAAAACGAAGACGAGGTGGCAGTGATATCCACTGTGATTATCTTAAACGTCATCAAAGACCAGCAAATCGACGTCGTACAGATCCTGTGGTAGTTCTTTCAACTATTCTAGAAGCAATTCTAAATGAAATGCGAGATCTTCCTGATGTGCAACCATTCTTATTTCCTGTGAATGCTAAAGTATATAATATAATGTTTTATTAAATACAATATTCAATTGACATATTTTAATTCTTACTATAGCTGGTTTTGGATTACTATAAAATAATACAAAGACCAATGGATCTACAAACAATAAGAGAAAATTTACGCCAGAAGAAATATCAAAGTAGAGAAGAGTTTTTAGCTGATGTCAATCAAATAGTTGAGAATTCTACTCTATATAATGGTATTGTTGTTAAATTATTTATTGTGCTCAAAATAATTATTTTCTAATGTTTAGGACCAAAGAGTTCTCTTACTATTGCTGCGCAAAGAATGTTGAATCGATGTGTTGAACGATTAGGCGAAAAGGAAGAAAGATTAATGCGTTTAGAAAAAGCAATCAATCCACTTTTGGATGATAATGATCAAGTTGCATTAACATTTATTCTTGATAATGTTGTAAACACCAGATTAAAAACTATGTCAGAATCTTGGCCATTTCTCAAACCTGTCAATAAGAAACTTGTTAAAGATTATTATAGTGTAATTAAAAAACCAATGGATCTTGATACTATTTCGAAAAAAGTTGCTGGTAAACAAATACATAAATAGCTAAATACTTGATGATATTTGCAATACTATTACTTATTTCAGCACATAAATATCATAACAGATATGAGTTTCTATCGGATGTTGAACAAATATTAAAAAATTGTGAATTGTACAATGGAAAAGAATCACCTTTTACTCAGAAAGCAGAACTAGTTGTTAAAATTTGCCGAGAAACTTTGGAAGAAGTAAGTTTGTTTTAAATTTATTGAGGTCTTTATTAATTATATTTTAATATTGCAGTACGATGATCATTTAACACAGTTAGAGAAAAAGATATCTTTAGTGCAAGAAAGAGCTTTAGAACAAGCTGAAATGGATCTTGGAGCTGACGACGAAAATTATACAATCGCTGAGCCTGATTCTCGAGAAATATATGTAATAATGTTCATTTGTAAATTAAAATTTTATTTATTTATTAATTGATTATAGAGCCGTGCCAGTTCTCCGGACACATCATTTGGGAAAATGGCAACTGATGATTATGATTTCGTTGATGTAGAAGGAGAAACTGCAATTATTGATGCAGCTAGTGCATCTGATAGCAAATCTATAAAACAGCGACCTAAGAAAAAAATAGGGGCTACTCTTGAAGAAGGTACAATTGATAATTGTTTTTGGGGGCTCTGTTTTTTTTTTTGTGCTCACTCTTTATTCTAACAACCCTAGGTTTCTCATGCGTCCAACTCATTCATGTCGCATTAAAACACAAATAATTTGTTGCTGATTAATTTTATAATCCTGCTGACTAATTATTAATTTGTTTCATTACTATTTAATTTTGAATACGCATAAATATAAAACTGATCTAAATGTGTTTACTTGCTTATGTCCAAATGATTTAATAGCTGTTTTTTGCGAAACAAATAATTACTTTTCATTTAAATAGATCTACAGTTCTCAAGCGAAGAAGAATTTGATGAAGTACCTTTAAGTGATCTCGAAGGAGACCAAGATAACAAAATGAGTATTTTGGTATCTGCAGAAATCCCTACAGAAAATGTTACTGGTGCTGATGATGACAGCCAGCAAGCTGCAGAAGCAATGATGCAACTTGGTAACATTGGATTTTATCAGCAATCTGATCAACATGATGCTGTTATATTTAAAGGTAAATTTGAATTCTGTATATTTCCAGTAATGTTCTTATGAATCGGTTACTTTTGTAGAAGAAAGTATGGATGTAGATCCTAATTATGATCCCTCCGATTTTCTTATGGCGGGCTTACCAAGACCAAAATTAGAAATAGATGTTAAACAAGAAATGCAATCAGAAGCAAAAATTCATGATGATTTAGCTGTTAGTGAAAGTGATGATGAAGGGTTGACAGCAGTAGAACACGCTACAAATGTCCACCAGACAATTCCAGAAGAAGATGATGGTGGAGATTTATGGTTTTAAAGATGAAATAAAATTTAAGTGAATTAATTTTAATGTAATTGGGAATTGCGAAAGTATAAGATAAGCTAAATATATTTTATTTAGATTAATTATTTCTTCAATTAATTGGTTTACTCGGTATTTTATTATAGTGATTTTACATACGATAATGATTGTAATAGTAAATAAGGAAAAAAACAGAAATAATTATTTGTTCAATTAACATTTATCACCATTTTTCTTTAAATTTGAAGTATCATGTATATCAAGAATATAGAATAAACGTATTGAAAGCAATATTCAAATATTTATTTAAACAAATTGGAAATCAGATTCTCTGTAGGAGCATTGGTTTATATCCTACCAACTGCGCCATCATATATTTATTCTGAGAACAATTAATCAGTTCAAGATATAATATAAAACATAATTGGTAATGTTATTGTAATCCACACCAACATATTACAATTTAGATACAATATTTGTAGTTATTCACTATATGGAACTGCCCAAAATGACGACTGACGAAATAAGAATTGTGAGAATACGGTCCTGTGTTTTCTCATGTCGAAGAAGAAGAACAGTTGCCGTTAGCGTTGTTATAGCAAATTCCCGCCAGATTTTACGAGAGACAACACAACGTACTATCAACCGGCTTTATTCTAAATTTGTGTCTGTAGCAAGAACATATCAACTGATCAACACTTATAATTTGTGCATTCAGAGTGAATAAACATAATAAGTTAAAATGTCTGCACGAGGAAAAGGTGGAAAATCAAAGGGCAAATCTAAATCACGATCAAATCGTGCTGGACTACAGTTTCCAGTTGGCCGAATCCATCGTTTACTTCGCAAAGGGCACTATGCTGAAAGAGTGGGTGCGGGTGCTCCAGTGTACCTAGCTGCAGTTATGGAATATCTTGCAGCAGAAGTGCTGGAATTGGCTGGAAACGCTGCCCGAGACAATAAGAAAACCAGGATAATTCCCAGACATCTTCAATTGGCCATTAGAAACGATGAAGAGCTAAATAAATTACTCTCTGGAGTTACCATTGCTCAAGGAGGTGTTCTACCTAACATTCAAGCTGTACTTCTCCCGAAGAAGACAAGTACCGCTTCATCATCTGCCAAAGAGGGAAAATCTCAGTCTCAGGAATACTAAAATTGTATTTTGTGTTTATTTTGTAAACTTGTTACTTTAATCGTTTAATCCTTAAGATAACTGTTTTATATAAAGGGACGTATAATAAAACCATTTTGTGACTGTATTTTTGTTTATTTTATTACAAAAAAAAATAGTAGGTATAGTGGCGCGGTAGTATGGGTACGAACCATTATTCAACAACCATGAACATGTTTTATGGTTATGTTAGTGTCGTTAGTGTAGAGGGAGAGTTCATGAGTACGGGTGCAGTGCTTCCTCCATTGTATCTGATACCAGCATTTACTTTTATTATTTACAAGGGTAGGTGTACGTGAAACAAGTAACTAGTACTAATATGGTGAAAGAAACATTAGCAAGTAGAGATGCAAATCTTAAAAAACAAAGAAAAAAATCTACTTCTACAACTGATACTATTAAGACGGAAGAAGATACGTATAAGGTAAAATTACTTAATTTATAACTTAAATGTATAAATTAAACAATATTTTCCGATAGAAAATAGTGGATTTTGAAGAAGCAGAAGCGTCTAAAAGGTCTCCTGACAAAGATGCCGAACTCTATTTTCAAACATGTCAAAATATCCGACAATTACTGGTTGAAATAGCTGAATTAAAAGAAGAAAATACTCCGGAGGTATACTTGTAAAAAGATAACGTATAACAGGGTGTAAATGAAACACTATTATATTACAGGCTAGAGAAAAAATTTCCGAAAAACGTATTAATACTTGCATGCTTGTTGCTGTACTAAAAAAGCTGAATCGGTTAGAAAAATTTCGTACGAAATCAGGCCGTGATTCATTACATCAAGAAAAGTTACAAACTGACAGTACCAAACTACAATTGCAGAATTTACTGTATGAACTTACATATTTAAAAAAAGAAATTGCAAAGTGTTTTCAATTTAGGTAAGGTAGAGTATTATAACCTCAATTATTATAGTTTAAATTTTTTGTATGTTACAGATCACTAGATGAAGAAATTGATCTTGTTTCTGAACGGGAATTTTTTAAACAAGCTCCTGAATCGATTTCCAAACCGGTATATTTTAAAACCCACGTATTTCTTGTGAATATACTATTTTTGTATTAATTTTTAGAGTACCACAAAAAATAACCAACATCTTTTACAACTGGCCAGACTAGAATGGGAATTACAACAACGAAAAGAGTTGACCAGTCAATGCCACAAACTGATAGCAGAGAAAGAAAAAGTTGCAGCGGAAATAGTGAACAAACAAGAACGCTTAGAGAAACTTGCACCACAACTTAATCATATTCTAGAAGTGACAAAACCGTTGCAGGAACAGTTAGGGATAGTTGCGGAAAAAGTTCGGGAAGAACATCATTTGGCGTACTTGTTACCAAATCCATTATATCTTCTATATGCGAAAGCTGCAGCGTTCACCCAAGTATACGGTAAGTTATTTTAGAATCTTTACAAAACATCAAAACAGAATCTCATGAGGAGGAGGAAACATTGCTCTGCAGCTTGAATCGATAATGTTATGCCAAGATTTAAATTTTAATTGTTTGATGCGAACTATCAACTATATATTTTATATTTCAGCAATCTATTTTTTGTAGTTTTCAATTTTAAAAACAAACAGCAAGTCGAAGTAGAAAGATTTATTGTTCAAATTAATTTTATTAGATTATAGGAAGAATATTTTTGAATCGTGTAGATATTAGAGTAAATATAATTATGAACCACAAATCGTTAACTGAAACGGTTAAATTAGTGATTAAAAATTGATTTTGATAGGTGCCCCTCGTTATGATCAATTGCTGCAGTTATATAAATCGATGTTGTTAGGTTATGTAAAAGATTTATGTTTGTTGTTTGGTGCATGCTAGTAATAAACGATTATTTGTTTATACATTATCAAGTAATGTGCACTTGACATGTTATTAGTGGACAATATTTCGAATTATAATGTTTCTATTCAATACTTAAAAGTATTATATATTTTTTAAATATCGGATTCGTTTATAAAACTTGCGGATGCGGTTCGATTTAGGATATAATAATTGATAAGCAGCGGATATTTTAACAATTAGTCGGATGCGAAAAAATGTATTAGCACAGGGCACTAGTTGTATGTATATGTATATTTATTTCAGATAAAAATACACAGGTCCATATTCTTGGTGAAGAAGAAGAAGCAAGACAACTGAAAAAGGATGATGGAGAATCACAAGAATCGACAAATGATTCAGATTCTGATCAAGACATTTCTGAAGTAATTTATATAATTTTTTTAAAACATAACGTAAAACATTCATATTCATTTTTTAATTATTTTTTTACAACTAGCATTCGCTTTTAATTAATAGTTTATTAACAATGACAAACCAAATTTAATTGTAGGAAGCGCAAGAACGACAAAAACGCCACAGAAAATCAAGTCGCGTTATTGAGTCACAAGAAGCTAAACGAAATAAACTTTTAGCTTCTCACCCTTTATATGTTCAAATTGTAATTAATTTGAAAAAGGTAAAAGAGACTAGTTTAACTCTAAACTTTTACTATAAAATAAAGTTACATGTAGTAACAGTGAAATGCCAAGTAACTCCTCCAACTCCAATAAGTGGAATCACAACTGGGTAAGTTTATCTCTGAAAAAACACTAAACAAATTATTAAGGACACAACATTTGTTTGAAATACACGTTTTATTATTTATTTGTTCATTTTATATACTGTGCTTGTGACATTTCAATTAATATTTAAACATTGCTGAGACTTGTCACCCATTAAATATTGGCGATTCCACTAACTATCATCGTTAAAAAACATAGTACAGGGATATTTATCTGTTGCAAATATTCCATTTTTATTCTTAAATCTCAACTTAGTGAAATCTTAAAATGAATTTATAAGCCCCGTGATAGATTTACGTATAATCAATCTCCGGAATTCATGTCAAAAAAATATGCTGTATGATCCATTCAAGACGTACGTTAATATGTCACCTCCAAGATTACGCAGTCCAGATATGCAGAGGGAGATAGAAAACGTCAACACACTTTTGATAACAGAAAATTATATTCAGTTAAATTCATAATAATTGCAATTATAAATAATTTATCAAAAGTCTAAATCGGACACTGAATAAGTTAGTTCGATTTATGAATGAATGATTAAATTTTAGTGAAATATTATCACCTGAAAACATCTTGCAAGAATTGTTTCCGAACGATTACGGAAAAGAGAGTCCAAATCCTGCTAATCATTATCAACTTCAACAACTGCAATTGGGATGTTTTTCATCATTATTAGATCAATTAGGGTATCCGTATATTTGGGCTCAACGAATTTGTGGTCTCGATTTTATTGCTACCAAAGTAAGTAAAATATTAACTGTATCCCACTTAATAATAATGATAATAATTTATACAACATTGCATGTTGAAAACGTCACAAATAAAATATAATATGTAGGATTTTAAATTTTTTTCGCAGCTGATTACACATTTGAATTAAATTGAATTTATTGTTTTGTGTGTCCGGTAAACTTCCACATCCGATTTTGTAATTATGGTCAAAATCGACTCATTTCTTTGCATTGTTATGAAACTTCGTTACTCTATCGTTTTTCGTTCGTGAGTTTTTGAACATATAGATACACATTCATCCATTCACACAGTCGTTATTAAAAATTGTGAAAATGGTCAAATCGGATTGAGGGAACCTTTCTAGCCATCGATTTATTCATGATTCCTGTACTTCACTAAGCAGAGGAAAGTAAAATTATTAGTTTCATTTAAATAATTTTGTTTAGGTAGGAAATAAATTAACTACACCTAGCAATGAACTAAGCCAATCTAATGTGGAATCTGTCATGAGAGTTTTAGGCAGACGTTTTCGTTCCAGAATATCTTTAGCGGTACAAATACAAGAATTAGGTAAATTAAAACCAATTCATGTTCATAGTCAGGTCTCAAGATTGCAATCTTCGTTTACAGAGAAAAATATAATTCCAGCCGTTCCAGACATATATAACGTTTCTTTAAAACTAAGTAGCGTAATTTCCAGTTGGCAAAGAATAACTTGGCAAGAATATACCGATAATGGTAGCACAGAAAAGTTTATTGCCGAACAATATGTTACCAACTCGGATATGCTATACCGCGTGGAAGTCAAACGCAAAACAGCGAGTCTTGTAGCTCTTGTAGCAATTAAGAATAATTTTCCGGAAGAAAAGTCTCTCTTTACTGTTACTATTAACTGGAATGGACAGTACCATTCCAATAATTGTGACGCTGTCAGAGTAAGTGATTATAAATATACACCAAACAATGTATAATTTTCCTTACGTTAATAGGATATTGAAAGAGCTGTAAATAGTGACTGGCCCCCAGAAACTAAATGCAACTATAATGATTTATTATCCGCACAAATAAGACGTTTGTTGAGCTGTTTTGATATTTTCTTAGAAATTTTATCTCCAGCAGATTTTGTTCAAGAAAAAATATACTTCAACATTGCAAGGTATATACGTAAAACTACAAGCTCAAAAATATATCATTAGGCTCAATTAAGACTTTTAGATTAACTTTAAAAAATTGTTCTGATCTTACAAAGGGAAAATTGTTGTACTCAATTTATTTGTATCTTAAATTCTGTTAGTTTTAAGAATATTTTAAGGAAAAATAACAAATTGACAAAAAACATTAACATAAATATTTCACGAACATTGTTTTTGAATGTGATGACATAACAAAATATAGAAAAATGTTTCAAATGAAAATTGTAGGTAACATTATTCTACATCTTTTTGATTCCACTGAAATTTATTCTATCTCATTTATTTACTTAAAATATGCCCAAAAACCCTGGAAGGCTCTCAAATAATTACCACTTACTGATAATGAATTGTTCCTAAAATTTAATCAATTCGTAACATAAACATAACACATCCCTAATGTATGTATGTGCGGGAGGTAAAAATGATAGAATTTAAGATATAAATATGGTGAATTAACAATTTTCCTTTGTGTGATTTTAACTGGGTCAAATGATATGATTCTGGGCTCTTAGATGATTGATACTGTTAAAGATAAATAAAATTGAATAAACATATGTTTAACATTATTTTATATTCCAGAGGTCGTGATAGACGCCAACCATATAAATTTTTGAAAGTTGGGGGTGGTGTTTTTACTCAGTATTAAAAATAATATTTTTTTTATTTTCAGTAGTGTGGTAAATAACATAACATTCGACGATTAGAAGATACATTTTACTCCTAGTTCGTAATATTTTCTGTAGTCTTCAATATCTTTGTAAACTTAGAAACAATAATATTTTGTTTGGAAATAAATAAAATGTAATACTATAAAAATTAAACTTTATTGTAGTAATAGTGTGCTGTAGTATAATAACAAATTGTTGAATATTCATATTTCAGTGGGCTCACATGTGTATTGCAGGTATATAAATCATATACATAAACATAACTAATTAAGAATTGGTATAATTTGGTACAATTCCTAACTGGACAATATGGTTTTTTATCGTTTTGATACAATTTTGTTTCATTTTTATTGTTTATATTAATTGAAATATTATTGTTTTTTGATATTTCATATTATTGCCTTTAAACATTTTACAAATTATCATTAACCGTATTATTAAAATTTAATGGCTATCATAAAAAAAATGTCCCGTTTTGTTGTCCATATTTCGAATTAATATCAAATATCACTTAAATACATGTGCATTGCATATATACTTATAAATCATATACATAAACATAACTAATTAAAATTTGGTAATTCTGCACTGGTTAATACAGTTCCGGACCATAATAACTTATTCAATTTTTAGTCCTTTATTAGTAATCCTGTAGTAACCTTATACGCTACTGGAGAAAAAATGAAACTTTATTATATATATACCTGTCAAATGAAATTTTGAATTTGTATTCAGTGCCGCCTGTTATTATTGGTTAAAACTTTTAAAAGATCAGAATACGCCCCTAACAACTGTTTTATTAAAATTTATCGACAATCCTAAAAAAAAGTGTCCCATTTTTTTTCCAGTAGATAATTCGCATTTTTATCAAATAATACTTAAATATAAACATAAGCGCCAATTTTCACTTCTAAATGTGAGGGGACAAGTATTTAAAGTACGTAAAATTTACTAAATATTAAAAAACTAGAATGTGTGGATATTTTGTAGACATACATAAATTAAATTTCCACACTTCAAAATGGAAGCCAATCTCGCAATACAAAATTCCTCAATAACTAAATTTTTTTTTAGATCTCCCGTTATTTTTCTTCGGGAAGCTTTACAAATATCTATAATATTTCCCCATTGAAAATAGTGCATATATGTATAAATGTAACATTCATAAATTCACACAAATAAAGGAATGGTTAGTTCTTGTATGTTCCCAAATATGTTTTGCAGTTAGGGCAGTAGTGGTTGATATTCTTGCAGGAGTCCATGCAGTATGGTACACATATGCAGGGCCAGCAACTGTAAAAAATAGTATTTAAATGTTAATTATTTTCAAATTATTCCACAAAGAAAATAGTAAAAAATCAATATTTTAACTAAAGATACAAAAACGAGAATTTACCGAACGATAATAAAACCATTAACAATGTATTATTCATCAAGCGAAAAAAAAAAACGCAATTTCCGCGTATTATTTTCAAACGTCAAGTTTCAAGTAAATTGCCAAAGAAGTTTATTTACATAAAGTAAAAAATTTATTGCAATAATTAAATCAATATAATAATGGATTTAGATGATATTATTAATAATTTTATAAAGCTGTATAGAGTTACAGAAAATATTGTAAAAATAATGACAAGGATAGATATACGCTGTGTAAAGAAATCGTAGTTAGTTTACGCTGCGAACGCTGTGGCAGCCGCTGTCAAAAGCGCTGCAGACAGCGGTCCGCTGGACGCTTGACATTTGACAGCGCTGCAGCCGCTGCGACCGCTGTGAGCCCGCCGAACGCGCCCATGACAATGACAAAAAAAGATGAATAATAAGAAGAATATTAGGACCAATAAATATATAAGAGAGAAAACTAATACAGAATAAGAATGAACTATGAAATAGAACAAAAGTAGAAGATAATCAAAAAGACTTGAACATAATTAGGGAGAGCAGAAGAAAAGAATTCAATTAAATCCACTAGTAGAATGGAGACCAGCAGGAAGAAGAAGACGAAGCAGATTCAAATCAATATAGAAGAAGAAGTAGAAGAAGATTTAAAAGCAGCAGGAATTAAAAACTGGCAAAGTAAAATTAGGAAGATGTGGAAAAACCTAATTACAATGATTTAAAAGAATAGAAACGGAGATTGATCCTCTCCAACAAAAGGATCTAGATCTTAAACCATTGGCTGTAATAAAATGCAAATATTATTATTCTCCAACAGTTTACAAGTGACATTGAAAATTACTTATCAATACATTTTAGTGAAAAGCGATAAATTTAATTGACTTGTATTATTTGGTACAATACAAGTGCTATGACGTTGCATAATGATTATGATAATTTTATAGGAATATCAAATACTAATGTGTGGAATATACAAACCAGAACACAAAAAGTAGAAGCGCCATTAAATGCGTCTTAGTAACAGCTTCAGTTTCAATTCTCGTGCTTATTTGATGATGACATGACGGGCAAGTCATCAATTGACTATCGGGACCAACGGCGGGACTACCCACGACAAGCATACCTAAAAAAAAATGCAATCATTTTCAGTTAACGACTTTAATGATTTCCCACGTAAACGCCCATGCTTCGCTTTTATAAATATCCAATGCATAGGTTAATTAAAATTGTCACTTATTGTAGATGATTGAACTAAATTATTTTTCTTTTGTGGGGCTGTCTGACTAATATGTATGGTTCGCGATAGAAAAGTTGTTATTTACCTATTAATTTTAAATGATTAAGTTCAGACCTACAGCTCTAAATTAACTACACTATACTATTCTGTAAAAAGGTACATCAGGAAAAATTGCGAATAATAATAATAACTTTTAAATTGGATAATTTAAATATCTTTAATATAATATAAATACATGAACAGTTCACTCTGAAAATCCTATCTACGTTTATATTACGGTCCAAAATGGATTATTGCTATGTTTATAGCAGTGTTTCTATTTTTCGAGAAGTAAAGTTAGAGCACTAGAAGAATGTAGGTATTCTCGTCCGCCATTTTGGGTCCAGATGTCATAAATAAAACAAGTTATTGGAATCCAGTTACTTAAAAAAAAAACATTTAAAATTTGTATCTGTCAAATTTGAAAACATATTTCTTGAAATTCTGTAAAATCCAACTACTCAAATCATACGGTAATATATTAGAAAGTATTCTGTACACACCTGTTAGATATGAAATATAATAATTAAGAGAATGATATATCACAATTATTAATCAATATCAACTTCAAATTTGACAGAAAAGAATTAAAGTAACTGGATTCCAATAATTTGTTTTATTTATGACACTTGGACCCAAAATGGCGGATGAGAATACTCATATATTCTAGTGCCTTAGTAAAGTATGAAGCGAGCGACATCTATGAGCAGTATGAGCATCCTAATAAAATTATCTTATTTTTCTGCTGGATTTATTTGTCATATAGTTTACAAAATATCCATTACTAGTCTAGCAAATTTATTTATTACTCTTTCTTTATTTCCAAATGGAGTATAACAGAAAAATTAAACCAAAATTAATCAAACAATTGGTAACTTATTGTTTAGGTAACTTTTATTTCATTCAATTTCTAGGAACATTGACAAACATATATATTCTCTTACAACTTATCTAACACCACAAAGTTTCCATGAAAGTGACCGAAGTTGTACTTTCAATGCTTCTAATTATAGCAAACCTATTGATCGATTATTTTCAAAAGTAAAACAATATATTTGGGTACTGTAAATGTTAACATACGTGGTTGTTGCTGAACTGGTGGTGGTGGAGCAGAACTAGGTTGTTGAAATCCATACGGTGGCGGTTGATCAGGATATTTACTCATTGTTTTAATTATAATCTAAAATAACAACATATAATTTGAAATAAAATAATATAAATAGTAATTATAAAATGATTCTTAAAAGAAGAAATTCTAAATATTTTTTTATTCTTATCTATCGAAATACATTAAAACTTACCGTTGGGAAATTTGTAATTTATTGTTATACCGGATGCCCAAATAAGACTGTACTAAGGTCGATGAACTGATTAACATTGGTAAACCACTACCACCGTTTTTTGGTTATTTTAGGAACAAAAGAATTAAGGAAAATGTGTTATGATTATACAGAAACACAAACGAAGAACAAACATACATAGAGAACTTTCAAATAAAAATGGTGTAACATTTTATGTTATAGATATTATAACAGAGTTCAAGATTGAATTACCAACATTCATTCAAGTCAGGTAATGTGTAAACAAACTGAGTAATGTTGGACATTTCTTAGAAATGTATTAATAATAAATCATTATTCACTCTGCATAGAATAATCATAGGTCATAAAATTATTGTAGGAGTTCTTAGAGTATGTAGGTAGAAAAGTTATGTTCGCAAATCAATAGTTTTGTAAACATTGTTTATATTTGTTTTGTTCTGTTGCTATGACAATTAGACAATTGATTATGTGTGAAAGGCTATGAAAACATTTGGTTATTCAAAAAACATAAAACTGGACATTTTACTGTTCATCAATTAAAGAAATGAGCATTTTTAAATTCACTTAGTATACTTGTTGCGAATTTATTTGAAACCATAAGTCATTTGAATTAATATAACATATAATTTTTAAGAAATAATCATTCGGTACCTAATAATTAGCACCCACTATTGGGAACAAATTACGTTACTGTTAATTACTCTGATCCATAATTAGAACATATTTTTGAAATGTTAAATTATTGGCTTCCCTAATTATTTTACATCAAAAAACTTACATAGTTTATTGTAGAGGAAGAATTTCTGCATTTTTTGACATTAATATTTATAATTTTACTCTACCTGGAACCGGGAAAATGATGAAAATGTACATTGGCAATTTTCTTGAAATCATCAGTGCTATGAAATTACTAATTAAATGTACCAATTGAAAGTTATTGGTTTTATATGTCATCAGTGTTTGATTTCAAGTGTCTTGATGAAAAATGTATAATTTGGAAGAAAATTTAGATATAGTGACATGGTTTTATGGTCAAAATAGTGCTCGACAAAATGTATTAAATAACACAAACTCTTAATTATTATCACATTTATTTTGTTATGTTATGGCACTGATGATTTTAATAAAATTACCAATAAACATTTCCGTCATTTTTCCGGTTCCAGGTGGAGTAAAATTATAGATATTTCTGTTACAAAATGCAAAAGCTTTTCCTCTACAATAAACTATTTAACTTTTTTGATGTAAAATAATTAGTGAAGCCAATAATTGTACATTTCAAAAATAGCATTTAAAACGTTAAAGTGCGATTCACCATCTGCATAATTTGTTCTACTGATAGATAAAAACTTGAAATAAATGTTCGATAAGTATTCTATTTCGTATATCATATCCAGTTTCATTACGCAGTGATACAGTACCACATATACAACATAGATGTTTATCTTTTACAAGTAACAGTAAAATGATACACTACCATACACATTATTGCATAGAATATGAATTGGAAAACAGTATACTTTATGCTAATTTTTTGTTTATAATTGCATTCGTCTATCCTTTAATTTTATAATTTAGTTTTAATACATTGAAGATTTAAACAAATTTAATTAATAGAAATACTACAATTACATTTGTTTTATTTTTTATTATTTTACTTTTTCCCACACATTTAATTTTCACAAGAGAAAATATTAAATTTAATCCAATACAAAATTCTAAACTGAGCGAACAAGTTACAACATCTAAATATTGCTGTATTAATTTATTTGCTCTGCACTAATATATTTATTACGTTTAGTTGAGTGCAGACTATGGAAGTGTATGTTTTGTTATATTTTCAATTATTCTAAATGTGTATTGTGTATGTGAAATAGTTACTATAATTGTATGTTAATGTGTACTTTGAAAGTCTTTGTATTGGCAACTAAGACATGAATATTTAAATATAATTGTGTAGTGTGTTTTGATTTAGACGTAAACTGATAGAATTTGAAGCCCAGAAATGCTATTCATCGAGGGACATCATAGCTGACAGCTGATTTGCAGCAACGTAATTGTAAGTACACTTGTATTTTGATAACAAATGTATAATTTAAAAGCATGGACGCTAAGTGATAAGTCAGATATTCTCTATATGAAACTAGTCATGCATTGCTCAATGACGTCACTGTGTACAATGTAGAATTTGTATAAATATTTCTAAAGCTTTAGTTACACCTAAAACATATCGTGTTATTCTAATAAAATGGTAGCAGGTGTTTTCTTAGGATTTATATGAAAGTGGAGATGGTTTTGTTAAGGAACAAAATGTTTAGAATTCAGAAAAATGATTATTTAGCACCATCATGCACTCAAGCAGAAGTGTTAATTTGATTATTTTTTCAAGGAGTTATGTATACTTTTACCATATCCTCTTTTCTGGGAAACAGTGTTATAAGAAAACATATGCCAGGAATCTAACATTTACCTATTTAATGTTGACATGTATGTTTCATCAAATATTGTTGTTACTACATAAAAACTACGAAGTCGATTGTTTACAATTTACAATAAATAGGAATAGAGATATTCCAAATGAATTGATTGGATTCAATCTTGACCACTGACTTGGTTTATAAGTTGTTTAATTTTGATTTTATTCCTTTTGCATCAACTGATGATGATAACAAAGTTATCGAAATATGCATTTAGATATTTTCTCATTACGCAAGATTTATTTTTTTAGAAATAGTAGAACGATCTAATTTATAAAATCTTTTTAAGAAAAAATTAAACAAAAGAAACTGAAAGACTAAAAAGGTTTATTTTATTTTTCGCTTTTCAGTTTCTTTTTTCGTCGGTCTAAATTTTTATTTTCTGTGCCTATCTATTTTTCTACGCTTAGGGGGTGGAATTTATTTCAAATTAAAATGGAACCAACTTTTAGGTATACCCTATTCAATAAAAAAAGAATAATTGAAATTGGATAACCCAGTACAAAGTTATGCGTGGTACAATAGGTTAACAGGTAAAAATTCAGTGGATGAATAATTAATCATCCCCTATTTTCCTACTCTTAGAGGTGGATTTTTTAAATTTAATTTTTACAAACTTTGAGTTATACCCTATCCAATGATGAATGAAAAATCAAAATCTAACTACTCTATAAAAAGTTATGCATGGTCAAACAAAAAATATGCGCTTTTTTTCCTCGGTTAAAAACTACAAAGATTGGATATATGAATAGACTAGATAAGTTACTTTTTACATACAATATCATTTAGATTACTTAACCCATTAACTTACTGTTTTACAAATAATTTGCAATTTTTTAAACTTCGAAAGGACATACATGTTTAATTAAATAGGTATTTAAATTCATTGAAACTGTATGTTAGTGAGTTAGTAAGATGGCGGGTACAAATAAACACTTTATTTCTAATAGTCAGAAATAGAACATTAAACATATTTGTTATTGACATTGTTATCAGCTATATATATTTTTATGGGTTAAATTCCATTTATTATATTTACAATTGAATATTTACCGTGTTAAATAACACTAATTAAGTATGTTTTACTAGATTATATTTAACCTTGCAGTTTTATTTTCAACAATTAATTGTAGCTAAAGAGTAAACTAAACATATTGTTCATTTCTGCTTCACTCGGATATTGAAAAATAACATTTAAAAATACTTTAACGTTTCCATAAAATAATATCGGTGCTGTTCAGGTCTGGCGATTTATATAAATAAAAAAGTGTGTCCACCACCCAAAATATATCGATCAAGATCAAGAACGGTGTCAGAAAATGATCGCACCCATATGTTAGTAAGATACAAATGAATAAAGTAATAATAAATAAAATTACTTACTTATTGGCGAATAATTAAATACAATCACAAAACTTTCTACCTAGATGTTACTCCACGTCAGGTACGATTGCAGACATGTACGAAATGTGACGCATTTCTTGTAGCTGCCTCATACTCGCAATGGCTATTGTCACATGCGCGTTGTACTCGTAAAAATAAACTGGGTGAAAGTTGTAAATATGTATGGTAAACAACTGCGCAGGAAGAGTTGCATAATACGACCAACAACAGTCTCGAAATATAGAACTATTTTATTTTAAGTTTACATCGATAATGTTCTTTGCTCTGCAACCGTATTCGCAGGGAACTTAGACTAGTTGCGCACTTATTCATAGATGCTATTTAGTATGTAACTAGCGGTGGATCTCACGCTACTTAGCACTACACATGTGGCCCAATTTTTAAGAGAGAGTTGTGTAAAGGAGCATGCTAGTTTATATCGATAATGTTCTTTGCTCTGCAACCGTGTTCGCAGAGGTCTTAGACAAGTTGCGCACTAAATCATAGATCCTATTTAGTATGTAACTAGCGGTCGACCTCATGCTACTCAGCACTACTCATATGGCACAATTTTTAAAGCGAGAATTGTGTAAAGGAGCGTGCTAGGTTCCGTGACCCAAACAATACTATACCTTATTGTATGATCTATTTAGCATTATTAAAGAAATAAAAACCAATGAATATATATAAAGGGTAGTCACACCGTTCCTTTCGTCCCAGTTATTCTTTTCGCAAAGAAAGGACGCTTTTACTTTCCTTCCTTGCATATCATTACTTTGTCGAAGAAGTCACTATCTCTTCCTTTTCATTTCAATAAATCAGCAAGAAAATTAGTCACTATGTTCCTCCATTTCATGTCACTGTTTTAACACAGAATGATAACTATTGGTTATGAAAAAGGTTAGGCTACTACACAATAAAAAAATTGATTTACGATTTGTTAATTTTGCAGTTGTTAAATATTGTTAGTTAACATTGACAAATATATTGTGTTAAATTAACAATTTGAACAAATATGACAATTTGTTCTACAAGAAAAATTGTTGTTTTTATTTATTTGCTACATTTATAAAATTTAACAAATAGACTCGTCAATAATAACAAGTAAATTTAGCTAACTTATCAATTTGAAATATTCTTTGTAACAACTAAACTTGTTATAATAACAATGATTTATTGTTTTGCTTCAATATAATTATTATAATATTTAATCAAAAGTACTTAAAAATAAATGTTAATAATTACTATATCCACAAATATATTTAGTTACGAAACACACAAATATAATTTGTTACTTGCTAATAAATTTAAAACATGTTAGTTAAATTAACAAAAATTAACGGTGAAACGTTTGGGATTAAAATTTTTCTCAATTTTAATTATAAATTTTTTACTGTGTACATTCCTAAAACTCTTGCTCCTAAAACTTTTTTTCATTAAGACTGGAAATGATTTGCGATAAAGAACGTTCCCCAAATTTCTGTTCCTAAAAAATTTCATATGATACCCAACAAGACGAGGTTTCTATGAATTTTATGAAAAACAATTGCCAATCGTAATTTGTTAGGGATATAAATGATTAGTCACTGCATCTCTCAAATACCAGCCCCCGAAACATTTCATTTAATACCTCATAAGTTATGTTTCTAGTAATTTCTACAAAAATAATTACCGATCGTAATGGTTTGTGATAAAGAAGGTTCGTCACTAAGTTCCTCAACTTCCTGTTCCTAAAACGTTTCATTTATTACCCCACAAAATAGGTTTCTAGTATTTTCTAATAAAATCGATTTTATTTAATACCCCATAAGTTATGTTTTTAGTTATTTCTATAAAAATAATTACCGATCGTAATGATTTATGATGAAGAAGGTTCGCCCTTAGGTTCCTCAACTTTCTGCTCCTAAAACACATCCTTATCCTTTGATCAGGTTTCTGTGAACTTTAAGAAAAACAATAGCCTTTCGTAACGATTACATCCTTTATATTTTCCTTGAATAATTTAGAGAATTTTCGAAAAATAATTGCCTATCAACACCTTGCCCATTATTGTAATCACTATTATTTTTCTTTCTTGAATCCTTTCATTAAATATTCAACACGATAGCTTGGCATTTATTTTCGTAAAAAAAAAAAACAATCACAAATTGTGGGTCGACATTTCATTTGTTACCAAATACGTTGTTTTTCAATAAATCAACCGATAATCGGCGGGAGTTCACTTTGATCATTCTACTTGTCATATCCCTTCAAGACATTTCATTTTCCCTATCAAACCAATTCCCATTTATGTCACCACCATTAGTTTTCTTTCATGGAAACATTTCGTTTAGTACCTAATACGGAAGGGCCTTATAAAAAATAAATGACAGTCTGTTCTTCGTCCTTTTTTCACAATTCTACGTGATAGCTTCATATAGTATTAGGTACCAAAGTCGATAGTCTAGCTCTAGAAAGATGTACCTATTTATTAAAACTGAGAATAAAAGAAGTTGAATTTGAAACTAAAAGTTGTACTAAATTTTTATTCGTTTTCTAATCTACTTTCTAAAGTATTATAGAAATTATTTTACTATAACACTGTTTTGGAAACTATGCATTCCACAATTAAAATTTGTATTGGAATAACTATCATTCCAAACGCTGCGTATGGAATAAATTCGACGAATCAGAGCCGCATATATTAGCGCGATATATGAAGTATCTTGATTTTGTTACTATGGTTACATCTGTTTGTTTTAATTTTTTTATTTGAGTTTGACGTTTTCAACAGTTTTGTATTTTACATTTTTTGTATAATTTACAAAATCTTGTTATAGAAAGTATAGTCTACAACAGGTAACGAAATGACGTTGCATTATTTGTTGTAGAATATTCTATTATTCTTAAGATGTACTGTAGGGTGTAGGGTGCTTTGTAATAAATATATTAATCTTTTTCAACTTGCAATTATTAAAAGATAAAAATTTAAAAACTAGTTTTTAAAAGTTCCCCAATTTGCTTGTAAAAAAATTCGAAATTGTAACATATTATTGAATATAGATTAAGAGGGACGTTTTCCACCCATGAATCATTTTGTAAAAATGAAAGTACATTTGTCTTAATTAAAATCACCCAATCGTTTTGCGGGCCACCATTTTCTAAAATAATTATTGTATCGAGAACAGTTGTCAGCGTCTTTCTGTCGATTAGGCGCAAAATTACAAAGTTCAGGACACAACCCAATAAAAAGCTAACCTTAAACTTTGCTGCGTGCCAGTAGATGGCGTTGCTTACTGGAAGCTTTTACAATAGGGGTCGCTGCTGTTTGCTAATAGGGTATTTATGGAAATACTTTATGTTTTTAATTAAGTTTTAATTATGAAACACCATACGGTACTTTGTTTGCAATAAATTCTAATTGATGGTTTACCAATTATGTTATGGTAAACAAACGAAAATAAAATCTCTGTTCTTGGAAGAATTTTGTACCTGCGAAACATTGGGATAATCCTTCACTAATAGCCTGGTGTACTGCTCCTCCCAAATGAGGTCACTAGAAAAAAAAAAACTTGTATTAGCGGTTAGTCGACTATGTCGGCCTTCGCGATAAATGTAAGCTAAAAATTAGTAGTCTGTTGTTATAATTTAAGGAAAATTAGTAAAAAAGATTCGTTAGATTCTAAAAGTATTATCAAATACGTTTACCTTCCGATCATATAGAGCTATTTTATTATTCGGGTCACCATTGCCATTTCGAGAACTATTAGTGTCGCGATCAGAGCTATGAATATTTTAGTGATATTATGTTTTCTCTAAAAATTGACGAAAATGTTCAATTAATTTTCATTCTTAATTTACTACCGACATTAAAAAAGGTTTTGCTGGTAATATTGAAAAGAATTTTTTTCTACTCCTGCAAATTCGAAAATCACTTTTGAAAATGATTGAAATTTGTTGAAAACATACGTTGAAAAATGTCAACATAAAAATACACAACTTGATACACAATGACAACTGACTACATGTCAATTGTCAATTGAAAAAATTGAAATAATGGGGATATATTTATACAGGAATAGAAAAAATAGTATTACACTCATAAAAATAACGTCTTGTTTCAAGAAAATTTTCAGTTTTTCTTATGTATGCATTCGTTGGAAAAAAATTGATTTCTTACAAAATGATTAAGTTCAATTCATTAAAAATTAATTTTGAACATACATTTAAATTGTTTTTAAAAATTAGGCAAAAGATATCGTTTTAATTTTAAACAAATCGTTTTTATTTAAAACGATATCATTTTGAATTAAAACTACTCCTATTCAAGCTACTTCATCCCCATAATGGGTCTCGGTTGAATACTTTGTTCCTTCAAAATTTTCATACAAAAATATTTATTAAACCTACAAAAGTTTTCAATGAAATCGTATTGACACATTTTTCTCTTCATTTAACAGAAATTTTTATTTTATATTTTCTCCATTTGAAAGTTGTTTAAGCGAATCAATTTAAATATCACAAATAAAAGCTGTGAGTCATATCAACCTTGTTACATTTTTGAATCCTTTCATGAACAAATGGTAGCCGATATGGGATATGAACTTGTTGTGTGTATCAAGGCTAAGTGAGGTGACATTTCAATTATAACACTGTGGTACATTTGACTGAATCATGAGGATTCAAAGCTTTGAAAATGAGTGTGATGTTTGTAATTCCTTTGCCTGAATCATCGGCGTGAAAAAGCTGGAAATCCAGTAGTTCTTGTGCGCCATGAAAAACGGGAAACACAATGTGGCACCAAGAATGTGGTCACCCCTTCTTGAGGAAGAAGTGTGTCTCCTTGTGCTGGCCGGTACGCCACGTGTGCCCCGGGGATCAATATTCGGAATGACCCAGTTGGGGCGAGGGGCGCAGGACTACGCCGCGCGCAGCGGCTGTGCCAAGACCATTGATCGCCCCACTGACCTCATTTCTAATTACACAAACATCTATAAATACTTGATGTTACGCTCGGCTACGAACTACGAAGGCTGCGTAGCTTTACTTACGCATGTATGCCTACGTTTCGGTAGCGGTACACACTAGGGTACGTGAACTTTTAGCAGATCTACGCAACACAAACTTGCATTGTGACCATTCATTTATTTGGGAAGATGTTAAATATTGGCCAGTTGAATTAGATATTTCACAGTGCCTCAGTAACCCCGTGAAATGGAAAACCTAATTAAAATAACTTTTTTGCAATACCTGCTCTGTAAGTTTCCCATTAATAACAAAATTTAAACACAGTAAATGGAACTTTTATTGCACAATTGGTTTTCATGGTTACATCATTTACTTACCGTCCACGGTGGATGGTAAGTGAAACTTACCGTTCATGGTGGACGGTAAGTAAATATATATCATTCAAATTTTATTTTTAACCTCAATCTGACAGCTGTTAATTTTGATACCTATTTTTCCTTTTCTTATATTTACGCAGGTATTGCAAAAAATAACTTACTAACCTCGAACTGTAAGTGATAGTTTTTAGGTCTCGAATGTTTAGGAAATCTCGACCCTACGGGTCTTGACATCCCAAACTACATTCTCGACCTAAAAACTATCACTTACAGTTCACGGTACGTAATATACTATTAGTGTCGAAGGAAACTTTTAAGTTTTGTATACATAAATCCATTATTTTTAAATATAACTTGCTGGGAGTAGATAATTTTTTAAATATCTTTTCGAATAGTTTCTCAAAATGAAACCACATTAAAAAATTACATTTTATTTTCTACATGCATATTCCATGTCCTTAAAACTCAATATTAGTATTTGGTACATTTCTTTTTCTTTTTGCACACAAACAGTAATGGCTTCATCAAATTTTTTTAGAACGTGTAAGATTCTCACAGCACCATTGTATTCTAGTTTTGGAAATTTTTCCAATACTTCTTCAACCGTCTGCTTGCAATCCTTATTACATTTTTGCATGTTTGACGCATTAGAAAAAAATTAGAAATTATTTTTTTTTACGTTTGGTCCTTTTTATTAACTTACCATTCCTATTTCCAAAACGGTATGTTTTTCTTACGTGTTGCTAGACTAAACAAAACGGAAAATAAAATTTTCGTATCAACGAAATTTAGATTTTTCTGGTATTATTACCGAATATCCAATACTCCACGATTCTTCTATGTCTAAATTCTCACAAATCGGAATCTATCACTTGTAATATATTTCTTGTTTTTTAAAAGGAATAGCTAAAATAACATAAACTCTTTTATCCTTAAACTGTCTTTTCCGTTTTTGATACTTAATACACTATTGTAGTTGTATTTTAAGTATTTTTAATTCATTTATATGTTACCATGAACATGAACTAACCACCTCCCACATCGGTAATAGTTTTTTTACGTTTGAGTCCGGTAAATGAGTATTTACGATTACAGAACGTATGATGTACAACGGTTTATTTTATAACTTTGTAGCATTTTTTGACGAAAGTTTTCTTTCTTTCTTAAAAATAATCAGAACGCCTTGGCCGTAATAAAAATAAATTGATAAGTAACTAGTTTTGACATTTCTAACAACTTTTTTCAAAAATAAATTCTGAAAATAATATTGTGAATCATTTCCTATTAAAGTGATAAGAGTACCGTAAAAAATAACAATACTGTAAAGTTCCATTAATCAGACTCAAATCACTCCGGTAAATATACGAATATGATATAATAGTATATTATTATATGAGTGATTATGATAGTCATTATTCACGAAAATGAAGAATCATCCCGAATATAATACTTTACTTTTTCTATTCCTGTAAATTTGGAAATAACCTTTAGCATTTTGGTGATCCACATTACGACTTTAAAATACACAGAAATAATTCTGAATCTGCGATTGGCCGAGAAGAGTGAATTATGAAGCGATAATACACTGTCATGAATTATACTACTATAATTAATTGAAAAAAAAAGTAATAGTGGGGACATATTTCCACGGGAAACACACGAGTAGAAAAATATATTGAAACTTAACCCGATCATGACAAATTGGAATAACAGTCACGTGTTTTTAATTTGAATGGCAGTTCCATAATAAGCATTCTCTAGGTTTTTTATTATTAATGAAATGCCATGTATTTTGAAAATGATATGATGAACTTATAATACAGCTCACATATCTCCGTTTAAACTTAATGTAGGTAATTCTACCACTACACACCACTAAATCATAACGATATCTCGAAATTCCTCAACATGGGACACCTACTACCTACTGAAGTTTCTGTTTGCCGGTGAAATACATAGTTTTATATCTAAATACATGCGGTACGTAGATCCCACAACAAACACAAACATATATAGCAGATCCGTCCCTGCTCAGCAGTGGTAACCCCTAAGGAACGCAACCAGTTCCACGCAGTTGACTTGGATCAATACAGCCCGAAAATAGGCCGGGCATCGCGCCTGTTGCCAGGCAACCCGTTCGCGGTGTATGAGTGTGGCCGACCGACACACTGACACCCTGAATTATAATCGACTGCTGCGATGCGGTCATGTGATCGAACAATCGAACCTCACCTACGGCCATTCGATTTCTTGCTGAACACACAATAGATCGATCAACTATTGTTTTGTTTTTTAAATACTAAACATTATTACTCTTTCAATAGCTGCCTCGAACTTACATTTTTATTACCACTAATTTTGTTTCGCGGCTACTTTTATGTTAAAATTGTGTTATTAATTATTATTACGCATGTAAAGTATTTCCAGCAACTTCTATGACTCATCGTCAACATTCGTTGCCATTTCACAATTTCTGTTACGTTTTTTCCTCTAATGAATGAAAACTATTTTATATGATCGTTGAAAATAGTCTGATCAGCATTTAACAAAGAAATTTAATTGGTTTTATTACTTGCTAAAAACATATGAAGGAATGCCTAAAAAAGTTATTAATTGTATAGAATGGCTGGTACCACGAGCTCTGTTTTTTTATAAAAGTGGTAGATAATATATTTCTCTGTAATTTTTATTCGAAGCATTTTATTATAAAACAATTTTTCTAATTTTAGAATATTGCATTAAAATATTTCTCTTAGAATACCCAAAAAGTTTATAAAAGTGTCGTTTTTGTACGAATACATTGCAACAATTTTTAACGTGTTAACTGTCAAATAATTTTTAAATATTAATGCAAGTTTTGAAAACAAATCAAAGAATGAATTAATTAGTTGTAAAAGAACCTAATAAATGGAGATTAATCAATTAATCTGGGTTTTATTCTGACGTCTAGTTATTCCAATCAGATTCAAGGAAAAATACGTTAAGAGTTATCAATACTGCAAACTTACATGAAAAATACTCTATACATTATTTTTATTGGAATTCAAAGTAATGTTTTCTAAATATTATTTTAAATCATATAATAAATAAAATTGCTTTTCTAGCTACTAGATTTATTAGTTTTATTAATTTTTATAGCTTTTTAAATGAAATTATACTTCATTCGTCTATAAAAAAAAAAGCCTTTAATTATGTAATTATCTTTAGTTTCATTTAAACATTTATTAGTTTGTATTTTTGACTTAAGTCAATTGTTACATTAATGTAATAATAATGTATATAGTGAAATAAGGATTAATAAATATAATTTTTATTCGAAACTTTTCCTCGCCGACTGCCAATCGTTCTAGAATTCAAATTACATTGGATAATTTATATGATAGAGAATTAATACTAGAAACCATTGGTCGCAATGGAACTGGATGAGGTTTGTGTGTTTTTGGAAGACCATAAATTCTTGGAAACTATACTATTGGGCTTCCATAATTAAAATACGCTATCTAGTGGTAGAAAGCTAAACTAACCTAAAGGTACATAAATTTCATTATATTTTGAAATAAAAATTAATAACAATAGTAGTTTTTATTGTAGCTGTCAATGTTTGATGCAATATATTTTGTTTATTCCAAAGATAGTCGTAATACGAAATAATATAAAATGTTTCAAATAACAGTTGTAGCCAATATAATTCTACATCTTCTTGAATAAAATAAAAGTTACTCTAACTCATCTATTTACCTAAATATACCTAAAGAAATTGACAGACCTTTAACTAAACTACTACTTCCGGTTAATATATTGCTTAAAAAATCTAATCAGCTCGTATCATAAACATGCAAAACTAAATAAAAAATTTGATAGAATAAATTGTGAAACAGTACGACCACCACCGGGTACGGGTCGTACGGAACGTACCCGGTGGTGGTCGTACTGTTTCACAATTAATTCTACATAATTCATTGCTACCATTTTAATTCATATTCTACTAACAAAATTTGGCATGGAGAACTTCATTGAAAATCGTAAAACCTGAAAAGGGCTTCTCTGTTGAAAACTCAGTATCAAATATATTACCCATCCCAATACCTCCTTTAGAAACATATATGCGCTGAAACTAAATACTCTTTAATAAACAATGTGCAATTAAAAAAAAAAATTATAACCCATGATTTTGTACTGTCGGGGAGCGACTGAAGTAGAAATAGTATTCCAATGTAAGTATAACATTTGTTTAAACCGAATTATTTAAAGATGTAAAAATGAAAGGTTCATTGCATTGGTAGATTATAGGTTAAGATTAAATTTTCTCCTAAAAAACCTATAAAAACAGGAAAATTTGCAGTGTGTATGGCAACAGTTCTGCTGTCAATAAAAGCAAACTACCAATACTAATGCAAGCATTCGCCATCATAAGATATCATACAAAATGAATTTGACATGTACCTTTTGGGAATTGTGATCAACGCCATCTCTTGATAATTTGAAAGTCCAATACTAAACTATAAATGTTTCGTTAGCTCAGTTATCACAGCATGTGATAAAATCATATCACACGGTTGCGGACGCATCTGATTGGCTAACGATCTTTCACATCACACAGCATTACTAGTGATATGCAATGACCAACTTTCAGTAATAGTTTAGCGTGTGAATTTCTGTACTTTTCGTAGTGGTCGTCGGAAAAATTTATTTACAGAACTATAATTCAAAAGTCTTTTATAATTTTACAAATATGTGTTCTGAATGTTTATGAAATTTACATGTTTAAAAATATTTCATATTTTAGCCCTCATCTGAAAATTATAATGTCTTTTATTCTGGTCTACTAACTAGCAAAATGATAGTTTGTAATAAGCAAGTTTAGTTGGTTTAGTTCCCAAGTAAAAACTCTGCCAACGCTACTGATTCTCTTTATCTTTTTCCATAGGAGCAATTCAGTTTTTACCAGTGGTGATGTAAAAAATATGTTACGTAAGAATATATTCCAGGAAAATACAGTAATATGATTCGCCAATTTAAAAATATCAGATGAATAGATAGATCTGCAATGTCTTTTACAAGTATTACTAATTGTTAACGTAACCAAAGAATGTTAAAAATCATCATTTTCCTCGAAACGAAACAGTTAAATACTTCTATGTTTGCGTAGTTTTCGCACCAGGTGTCCCGCCCAATTTCAATGTCAGTTTTTTGCACATTCTTTTTTACCAATTGAAATACCAAATACATATGGTTGTCATAAGTTTGTAACGTTTAATGTTGGAAAGTAATGAACGATCAAAATTTGTAATTTCATACAGTACTAAGAATGACGGTTAAAAACCTATATTAAGTATTTAAAAGCGATGAATCGTGCGCAGCAGAGGAAAGGCGATGATGTTCGTTAGACGTTAGTGTTCGCAGAATTCTATAAGACCTTGAGTAGAAACCTAACATTTGGCGTACTTTAGACAGACTACCGATTCCAATAAAACATTCAATACGTAAGTCGAAAACTTGTATAGGTTAGCGGGAACATCGTTTATTTATAATGGTATCAGATACAGAATTAGTAGAAACTTTTTGGTACATTTAATCAGAAGTAATACCATTGTACGCAATTTTTATAAATAATATAATTTTTCTACTTCTATATAAATATATCCCCATTATTTAAAATTTTCGATTAATTATATTAGACATAATACACGACAGTGAATTATGGATTCAAAATTCATTCTTCTCGGTCAACTAGAACTAGAAACCAATTATTCCTGTTTATTTTAAAGCCGTTATGTGGATCACTAAAGCTACGGCTGTCTGACAATTGAAAGTGTAGTCAATTGTCATTGTGTATTTTTATGATGACATTTGTCAACCAATTTCGATCATTTTCAAAATTAATTCCGAATTTACAAGAGTCTAAAAAGTACAATTTTATATTCGGGATTATATTACGCTTAAACTTACAAATTAATTTTACCGGTACATAATTTGTGTATTTACAAATTAAATTTTAATTTTTTTAATATCTTGCATTATATAAACATATTTATTATATTAATTAATGCATCCGTAAAACATTCTTACTCATTTAAACACAGTTCATATGTTGTACTTCAATTTCACGAAATATCACTAAAAATTGGCAAACACTTTTATTGTATTTCTATATAATATAAACCCTAAAAAACTCACTGGTGTAGAGCGCATCATCATATCTCTTAAATTTTTCGAGATATGGCGGTTTTTGATGTTTTTCGAAGTGCAACTTTAAGGAACTGCAACTCAAAATTTCCGCAAGATATCGAATTATACTCTTCAGTTTTGTGTTATTCGTGCATACTATAGCAAAATAACAATTTTTTAAAAAATTTAAAATTTTTGAATTGTTTTTCAAAATTTCGATCAGCGATTACTCAAATAATAAAAGAGATACGAACTTGCAGACTAAACCATTGGATTCAGCTCATCGAAATACATAAACCCTAAAAATTTCAGAACATTCGGATAGCAGGTTGAAATGTTAGAGCAAAAAGTTGGAAAATGGCGTTTTTCAGGCCAAACGTCAAGGGGTACCCCTTGAAGTTTTGGGCGTGAAACGCCATTTTAAGAGTTTTTGCTCTAACTTTTCAACCCGTTGTTCAATTTGTTTGAAATTTTACATACTTATGTATTTTGACGAGCTGAATCAAATGGTCCAGTCTGCGAGTCTGTACCTTTTATATTTTTCGAGTTATCACCTATCGAAATTTTGGAAAAAAAATCGAAAAATTTCAAAATTTTAAAAATTTGCTTATTTGTAGTAAAATGCATGAAACACACAGAACTGAGTCCATTTTTAAATATATTTAATAGATTTTGAGTTGCAGCCACTCAAAATAGCATTTCGAAAAACATCGAAAATTACAGTATCTCTAAAAATTTAAGAGATATGACGATGCGCTCTGCAGCAATGGGTTTCTTAATGTTTATATTATATAGAAATACTATAAAAGTATATGCCAATTTTTAGTGATATTTCGTGAAATCAAATTATAATGACAAAAAAGTAAATGTTGCATGGTATACGTGTATTATTTGTACAAGTTATCCAGGATACCATATACACAGCATTGAGATATCGAAAAATGTAAAAACTTCAGTTATTTATTCAAAATAAAACATGTCTATGTGAAATTCTAATCAAATTTCTTGAGAATGAAATAAAAACAAATTCCAGTATGTATGAAATATGTAATACGTATGAAGTTGAATAAATCGCAACGTTATCGCATTATATAGTTCTTATCAGTTATCTCACGTTTAACCTTGAGACATTAAATTGTAATCGCTGAAATGCCTTAGTTGGTTAAAGTACCTATTGTTTTGGAGTAGAAAATTGTTACAGAGAAATATGGGTATAGAATATTTGGAGTAAGTAACGTATAACTTATCAACTATCTTCACTTCTTGAAATTTCTTCTACAAATGTTCTCGCTATCGTATTTCACATTAAAAAATGTCAGTATTAACACACTTTAAAATACCAATTTTGTATCTGTGGAATATGTTGATTGAAGAAATTACCTTTTTGTTACAAGTTATTATCTAAATATTTTAATCTATAACACTTGTCAATTTCACATTCAATCTGTTATACTGGAACCGCCCTGTCTTCAAAATATGATTGGTTTCACTTCATTTTATTTACTTCTTACTTATTTCTAATTGTTCTTATTATTCATTGGACTGGGAAACAACAGAAAATATATTTAAAAACCTTAAATACTTGCATTACATTGTCAGTACCCTGCGGCCTGCGCAGATAATTTTCAAAACTTGTATCAAAGAATACAACAATGCATTGATTACTATATTCACTGATTACAACAAAGAATTATTACAATATATGAAACAGGTATTCTAAAAATTTGGGTAGATATGAAAAAGCCGCAAAAAAATACATTCTACATTAATTTAGATGAATTATTTATTTATTTTTTATATTTGTACTGTAAAAACTAAGCTCTATACATAATATATACAAATATCTACACCTGCATTTTTTACATGCTACAACAATAAATTTGAATGTGTTTCTAATTACAATTAATTTACATTATTATGGTTTAATTATATTTGTACAACACTTTATACCGTGCAATATGTTAGTTATCTTACTATATAATGGTAGGTAGGTAGGGATTCAAGAGTGATACTTGTAGAAGTATTAGGACAAATTTTTTTTACGAAACGTACATGTTTTCTTAACAAATTGCTCGAATTGCTTTATCTGAAAGCAACCATATTTGAGTGAGAGAAATAAAAATTGAGGAACCAAACTTCGAGTTTTATTCTGTAAGATAATTTTTGCTGAAACTACAATTTGTCGTTGACAAGGCAATGGAGGTAAATAAAACTTAATCCACTTGCAAATAATTCTTATCCGATATCCATAACTGGCATACCTAAGTGACGTTTCTATTGGGAGTTTTTATACACGTGGCGAAATATTATTGAGTATTTCCCACCAATCATTTGGTGCAATTTTCCCACTACTGCATATGCATTAATCACGTATAGGTTATAGCGGGAAATTTAGAAAAATGCTCTAAGGCATTTTTAAGTGACAAAATGTCCGTTTTATATTCATGACTACCATGCGTGACAAAATATTGATTGTTTATTGTATTTTGTCAAAAATTGATATTATTTTGTGTAAATTTATTTGGGAAATAGTCTAATAATAGTTATTTATGTATCAAGGCATTGAAGTTCAATTTTTTATTACGAATATGGAATTTAGTTGCCGAGTTTCATTGTAAAATAAATTGGTGCAAATCTACTCATCATAAAAGATAAAAACTGTAATAAACAACGCAAAATAATTTAGAAATTTCTTTTGTTGAATTCGTCTTTCTCTTTTGAGACAATGGTGTGGTAATACTCAATTATAATAGGTTAATTTTTAAAATTGTCTATGCTGTTTTGAAAGGCCAATTTAGTTCACCTGTCAGCATATAGACTAACGCCCTGCTGCATCTGTATTTCCGGTGACCAAATACCTGGTTTAGAAAAAAAGTGGTCTCGCTGTATATCCTGCTTCACCTTTGTCTTATACTTTACTTGACCATATAATTTGCAAAAAATAATATTTGTTGTATTTAAAGACTTTGGGATTAAGTTCTGTAAGAATATTTTATTTAAAACGTTTCATATTATTGTATAGAATTCTTTATCAGGAAAACAAATGAACAACATAAACAAGTAAGTAGAAACAATAATTTGTTTATGTTATTCATTTGTTTTCCTGATGAGGAATTACACACAATAATTCGAACCGTATTTAAATAAAATATATTTACAGAACTTAATTCAAAAGTCTTTTATAATTTTACTGAGTTCTTAAAGTTTTCTTCTTTTTTTTTGTACAGTATAATATTGTAGTATACAATATACCTACCTCCTGTAAATATATCAGCACACAATATTCCACATTATGAATGTGGCACTCTGCTTTCACAGATCTCAATTGGTTTACAAATGTGCGGTTACCAGTCGTCAAATCACAGTTCCAAAAATTTTGTACAGCAGGAACCACGACACGAAAGTAGTGTGCTAGGATAGAAATGTTTGGAGGAGATTGAATCTTGGTTGACTATACTTCAAGGTTCGTCCTAACCCACTCTGTGGGATATAATATAAAGCCATTCATATATATTCGTAGCCACTGAAATGTAGTAACACTGAAACGCTAACTTGTAGACTTTTATGACAGCGAAAAATAAACCTGAAAGATAGATGTCGTAACATTGAAAGGCCACCCTTCTTTGTCTAATACTTGTTTTTAGAACAGTTGCTATGTAAAAATATGTTACATAGTCTTGTCTTAGAGTGATAATAGTTTTTGTGGAACGAGTGTAGTAAATGAATCTTTACGGGCGAGCTGGAAAGATTGTGGGGCGAGCGACGAAGGAGTGAGCTCCCATAATCCAATTAGTCCTGTAAAATTAACTACAAGCGTACCGTGTACAAAGTTTCATTTCCACCTTCACAGTATTTTTAAAATTATTTTTATTAAAATATAAGCTTGTCAAATTTTACCAGACCCTTCAACAAGCCTGTAAAACTGTACAAGTCTCTTTTACAAGCCAGGTCTCTTTTAGAAGCCTATATTAAACTTTACATGTCTATGCGCTGTAATTACTCATTTACTTAATAGTTACCAAAGTGCCTGTAAACTGTAATAATCATAGAAAGTGGAATTGAATGATATTTAACAATGTATTGTTCAATTATTTGAAAATTCCTTTAAATTCACATACATTCTATAGTTAATTAAACATTTATTATACTGTATTATTTAATTTTTATGTTATACAATTTATTTTATACTCATTTATATTTATAATAAATAAACAATAATTAGGTAAAAGTTATGTAAAATATTCATTAAAATAATGACGTTTCGACATTTTTCAGGTAGAAAAATTGTTTTATTTTTAACCTGAAAAAGGCAGCATTTTGCTGTCGAAATGTCGTTATTTTAATAATTTTATACCGAACTTATACCCAGTTATTGTTTATTTATCATATTATGAGTTCTGAAAGCTTCTTTCAATGATTTATATATTCTTATCAACTTTCTAAACGTATTATACAACAAAGACAAATGGCCCTAAAACTATAAACCAGCTGTCTGTTTTAGCTCGCATTTTCAACGTCAGTTAGCGTCCCTGTATTATTATATTTCAATGCTCGTAGTTCTTTAGAATCCAAACTAGTCGTAGATGAGATATTTGCAAATAAATTATAGATGAACTTTGAATATACGTACGCCCACATTTCGACTTCTGAAATTTTAAATGTCCTGCTTATACTTTCACGTAATTAAAAGCCTTTTATTGGCAAATCTATAAAATATTGTCATGAACAGTAGGTGATAGTTGCAGAAATAGTATGGGTATAGTGAGAGAAACAACTGTGTTCTTTTAAATGGCCAGCAAGTTTTTCTAACAAAGTATCACGATTTCAATGCATACTAGTTTGTCTACACAATTCGTCGGTGCTGTGCTATTTGGGACTAGGGCACACGGGGGTCCGGGGGGGCAGAGCAACGCTAACGACACGTGCAGGGCCAAGGCGAGGCCGCCTTCATTGCGCATCCAACATGGCGTCGCGTGTTGCGTCATAGTTTTCCCTTTCTCTTCTGATACCCGCTTCCCCTTGCACGCCTTTGCTCTGACGGTAATTCCTGTTCCGCAGTGAGTTTGGACTTCAAGTATTGCCCTGGTTTTTTATCGTACTTGTTTTGAGAATATGCTGCTTCTATAAAACAGATGATAACATGCACACACATACTTTATTCATCTATTGGCAAATGGACAACATTCATTATTTAAAGCGCAGTCACTGTATTTTCACAAATCAATTTTTTAAATTGAAATCAATGTTTCCAGAAAACGTCAAGCAGCATTAAGGTGAATGAAGGAAGGTGCACTTTACCCTTTCACCATAATTTGGTTGAATCATAATGTCATTGATATAATGAATGAAACCTACTATGTTTTGAATATATTTTCGTAGCCAAATTATCAAGGTTTCATAACAATGAATAAAATTTTATAAAACTACTTTCTTGGAAGTAAATAAATAAGATACAAAATTATAAGATGATTTTCTGAAAATTGAATCAATTGCCTGTTAGCTCCTTTATTATTGAAAATTTTAAGAAATGGTAAAGAATGTTTTAAAATGGCGAAAAAGCGGTTTAAAATTTTTTTGAATAAGGAATGTACTCGTATATTGAGATTATTATTATATTTTTATAGTCTACATAATTATAATCAATTAATTTCAAATAATGTTTAGCCATAATATTTAAAATGAGGAAGTTATGAATTTTTTGACAATTAATGTTATATTATTTTAATATAAAAAACACAATAATTTCAGTAGGCTATGATAACAACGAATCACTGAAATATAGTAATACTGGAACGAGCATTTGTAATCTTTTATGCAAGAGAAAAGCAAGCCTGAGACAGATATATGTCGTGGGCCACTCTTCTTTGTCTAACACTTTTGTAGAACGATTGCTCTGCGTTTGTTGAGCTATTGCTATGTAAAAACAGAGGTTGCTATGCGTTTATTCAGCGGTTGCTATATGAAAACATTGTACAACAAAGACAGATAGCCCTCAACTACAGTGGCGTCGGAACAGAATATTTCGTGGGTGGGCGAACACCCCCCCCCCCTTCCCTCCGCCCTTTTGTCCCTATTCTTTTGAACAAATTTCCGAACAAATCTTGTACAATCATATACCATCAAAATTTAAATTATGTAGGACAAGTAGGGCATAGTTAAAACTCACATATGAATAAGTAATCTGTATTATTAAAGAACAGATTATCATTTATTATTCCGCCTATTGCTATATAAAATTGACTTTTGTCAAAGCAAAGTTGATGTTTCTGTGGAATTTTACTTTGTCGCTCGTCTCCAGTTGCAACAAATGGTAAAATTTTTGCCGTTCGTCTCCCATAACGTGCGGTAAATGTATTTTCTTTTTTTTTTACTAATTACGAAGCGTGAAGCACGAAGTAAAAAAAAGAACTACAACAGTCTGTAATTTACTTTTATAATCATTCTTTTGGAAAAATATTGTGTATAATTAGAGCGCAAAGTATTTATGTCACTCTGAAACAATTGAAACGTTTGTGTGCGGCTCACATTTCAATATTCAACATAACTTTGCGCTTTAAATATACAAATAGATGTTGCCAAAGACACGTTTTCGACTATGATACATTCAGTGCATGACAATCTGATTTCTCATGTATCATTGATACTCTAACTTTTACAACTGTCTGGTTAGGTGGGTGGGCGATGCTCACCCGCCAAAATATCTGGGTGGGCAACCGCCCACCCTGCCCACACGGGTCCGACGCCACTGCTCAACTAGATCGGCCCGCATTTTCAACGTCAGTACGCGTTCCAGTATTATTATATTTCAATGGTCCGAACCAATATTTTATGGAAATGTATTTCGACACCTTGGTTATACAAATATACAAAATACAAAAATATAAAAATTACCCCACCACTTCACGTGTAAAAATATATCATAATGCCGAGACCTGCTTTGAGCAAAGTGCCACACCCAGAAATATGTAAATGGCGAGATGATAAATCTATTTATTTTATGTTTATTTATTTAAAAAAATTTCTTTGTATTTGTCATGATTCTTTCTCGATTTTAATTTATTTATAAATATCAGTGAGGCGGATAGTGCTTCGCCGTGTAGATAAATGTATGAGGTGGATAGAAATTTGGTATTATAAATTTTGTAAACGTATAAGTTACGAGGCTCGTCGCTACGCTCCTCGCCTCGCATACTTTTATTTCGTATTGATAATATTCTTATTTTTTAAATTTCCATAGTAAACAAAATAATTCATATCAATAAATTCACTAGTATGGTAATGTAATTGCTATACGTGTATTTCCCTGGATAAATAGAAAATTTTAATGAAATATTATTATTTAAAACAATTATAGATTTTTGAATAATATATTTTAAGAATATATAGTATAGATTTGAGGTTCGTCGCTACGCTCCTCACCTCGTCAAAGTATTATTTAAGTACGAGGCTCGTCGCTACGCTCCTCGCCTCGCCTCGCATATAAAATATGTTTTATTGATATTGTACAATAAAATAATACATATTTACCATGATTTTTATATAATTTAGGTGTATTTAAATATCAAAATCTCCATCTGTTTCTTTAAATTTTCGTCACACTTTTAACCTATTTAAACTGTATTTGAGCGTACCAAAAATATGTAAAACCAATTAGAATACAATAATTTATTAATTTTATACATTTGCATGCACAAAATCGTTCACAAATTGTAAATTAATATTTGCAATGACATTTCATGCATCTGTCAAAATGAAATTTGTCAGTTAAAATTCATCTGATACTGTGTCTACAGAAACCGCATCAACATTTGGTAATTTTTAGTAATTTTTTATGAATTTTCTTTAGTTTTATCTCAATATTTTCTCAAAATTTGAAAATTTTTACTATTTAAAGCAACTTTAAATAGTAAAAATTTTCCAGTTAATTTCACCTCTATATTTTGTCATTATTTTTATTGAAAGAATCTAAAAATCCTTGTCTCAATACCATGCCTGAATTTTTCGTAAATATATAATTGAGATTACATAAAGGAAAAAGGTTTAATAAAGGAAAAAGGTTTAACAAGTATAATAAATAAATCGGATAACGTGAATCTCCGGGTAAAGTAAACAATATTTTCATTGCATTGGCTGCCGAATATTGCAAACATGTAACGCTATTTGCTACTGTGAACAGTATGATTTCGAGGTGAGTACTCCTCTTATCTCGAGGACCGATATATTTCACCAGACAGTGCATTTAATGTTACACTTCAACAGCCACCAGGCAATGGTGCCAACTTTATGGATTTTGTGGTCCTGAACCGACTGAAACAACCTACAATTTCATAACCTGAAAATGTCACAAATTAACTTTTCCACAAGCAACACCAAACTCAATGTTTTAAAATTATAAAAGATTTTTGGATTATGTTTTGTAAAAAATATTTTATTTAAATACTGCGTTTCGATTTATTCTACATAATTCTTCATCAGGAAAATATAGTAATAATACAATTCGTGTTCCTATATATAAATAACTTAATCCAAATGTCTTTTAATTTTACTTTGAGCTCTTATTGAAATTTGAAGTCTCGTTTGTACAAACGAAATAAAATTAAATTTACAAATACAACTATGATTTATACACTGAATAACAATTGAAAAAATGTTTAAAACAAACGTGGAAAAGAGTTATTGCTGAGCAAATTACATAGTGCGATATTTTTTCTCCCATCAAACTTATAACTTCAGTAATAATTATACAATATCCTAAACCATGAATTGTTGTATTAAACATTTCGTACCTAAACTTTTTGAGATAATCCGCTGCCAACAGCCTGCTGTGAAGTAAGACTTTTCCAAAAAGAATTCACTAGAAAGAAAAACGATGTTGCACAAAATTATAACATTTTCAACACACAATTTGTATGAATAATATAACCAATGGAAAATGAGGTTAATTGACTGCAGTCAAATTTTATTTTTTAGTGTTTCAAGGCCAACGTTTCCGCCAATCATTTTCTATTCCTGTGTAAATATATCCCCATTATTTCAATTTTTTCGATTAATTATAGTGTCATAATTCATGACAGTGAATTATGGACTCATAATTCACTCTTCCCGGATAATCACAGAATCAAAAATCAATTATTTCTGTTTATTTTTAAAGCTGTGATGTGGATCATCAAGCTTCGGCTGTCTGACAGTTGACAGTGTAGTCAGTTGTCATTGTGTATTTTTATGTTGACGTTTTTCAGTAGCATTCATTCCTCTCTGGAAATCTGGTATTTTGGTGCCTAGTTAAACAAATAACTATTTTCTTCAAACGTCATAGAAGTACGTTGTTATGTATTTGTATTCAACAAGCAGAAGTTCAATATTGTCGCCGCCGGCGTAAAAGTGTATCCTTGGCAACACATTTACGCCGGCGGCGGACAAAGTTAAATATTATGAAAAATAGTTAGGTTGTAATTCAATAATTTGACAGTTAAAAATGAAACAAATAAACAAAAATAACAAAACAGCATATTCTACGGCAACTTGAAATGCTAGATAAGACAGAATATTTTTTGAAGTTTTGAGCATTTTATAATATTTATAATATTATTTTCTATGTTTGAAGAAAAAATAGCATGTGTTATTCGGAGTAAATGTGTCTTTGGGTGCTTCGCATGTAATTGTTCGACTCGCTTCGCTCGTCGTTCAAACTTACATGCTCAGCACACAACGTATCACATTTACTCCTAATGACACAATATACTATTATTTGACAGTTCTTGATTTATATTTTTAACCTTAACCAATGGAATTTGGAAAAGTCAACATCTCTTTGTAAAATTTCTAAGTATTTCTTAATTAAATGTTTGCAAGCGTTTCCGCTACATGTCAGTGAGTAATTATATTATTATTAACATAATTATTTCGGAACATGACGAAAACCGTATACCCAACGCGTAATTCGTATATTAAGCGCGATATGAATTTTAAAGATCTAAAAAGGATATGTGACGTCAACCATAGAGTGGATAGTGACACTAAAACTGTTTGTGCTGATTACAAATGAACTTATCAACGGTATACCACAAGAAGTTTAGGTTTTATCGGAGAAACTTTTATTTGTTTGGTTAAATCTAACAGGAAATTTTGAAATAAAGAAATAAAAGTTTGGCTTGATGAAAAACAAAACATCGAGTGGTATTTGGCAAAATAATTTGTCGTTCAAGGTAATACGGTAATTAAAAGTTTATCCACTTGCAAATAGAATATCCGATGCCAAATTGACGAAAACACTGAAATATAGTCTTTTACAAAAACGAAAAACGAGACTAAAACAGATAGATGATGTGGGTCACTCTTCTTTGTATACTTGTTAGTAGAACAGTTGCTACACAAAAAAAATGGATTGCTACAATAGTAATATTTATCTTACATTTAGTGACAGCAATTTAGATATTTACAATAACAATATTTTTATTTATATGGGGTAAATAGCTCCGTGGTAACGTATCGGACTGTGGACCATGAGATCTTCATTTCGAATCCCACTACCGGCAGTTACCAATTTAAATTTACCCCTGTGGTTCACAGACAACATTGGGGGCTGTGATTTGACGGCTGCTAACCGCATTTTATGCACAAAAATATATCATACTTATCAAGATCTGCGTAAGCAGAGTGCCACACCCATAATATGTAAAAGGCGTGGTGATATAATTATTTTAGTAATATGAGATTATTTTCAATTGCTGTTTCAATAATCAAAATATTTATGTTTTTTTTTTTAATAATCTAATATTCTTGCAATGTATATCTATATAATTTTGTCTTAAATATGCTATATTGTTAAGAATATAAAATATATTCAAACCAACAACTGCTATTTCAAGCAAGATACTTATTTATGATATTATTATTATTATTAGACATAGTTTCCTAGGAGCAAAGAAACTGAACTCAGGGTCATTCAAAGCAGCGAACTTGAAGAAGGAAGATCTTGGATTTCGTTAAAGAGACGGGACTCCTCTCGAAGGCGTAAAACTTGTAGGGTACAATAGGCCTAAAGGGCGCAGTACAGGAACACTAAAACCATCTCGTGCATAATAATAATAAAATACATAAAACATAATTGCTATTGTAGCGATTCATTTTTTTTTTTCGTGTATGTGTTTGTTGAGTAAAACAACGGTTGCTCGTTTGCTAAACATTTGTTGTACGGTACCTATTTCCAAAATTGTACGACAAAGACAAATAGCCATCAGGATAGCCTTTAATTAGATCTCTCTCGGTTCGCATTTTCAACGTTAGTGAGCGTTCCAGTATTATTATATTTCAGTAGACGATAACGACTTTTCCATTGGAAGTTTTTAAACATGAGGTGAATTAATGTGATGCAATAGACTCGAATAACAGTATAATATTAAAATATTTAGCTGGTGACAGTTTACAGTTACTTTCAGATTCGTTATACACAAAGAAATTTCCCAATTTAATGTTTTAAACCTCGTGTATTGCATATGGGGAACTACTAATACAAAATTTGTAGATGCAAAATATTTATGTGAATCATAAAGAGCCCAGAATCATATCATTTGGCACAGTTAAAATCATACAAAAGAAATTGTTAATTCGTATTTATATCTTAAATTCTCTAATTTTTACCTCCCGCACATACATATATGTAAGGGAGGTATTATGTTTATGTTGCGAATTGATTGGATTTTGGGAACAATTCATCAACAGTAAGTGGTAGATTATTTGAAGGCCTGTCAGGGTTTTTGGGCAAACCTACAATCTTTATTTGAAATATATTTCTATATTTTGTTGTCATCAGATTCAAAAACAGTGTTCGTGGTACCAGCCAAAACCTTTGGACCAAATGAAATGTTTATGTTAGGGATTTTTATTAATTTGTTATTATTTCAGTTGTTATTTTTCCTTAAAATAATTTTAATAATAATAAAATTTAAGATACAAATAAATTGAGTACAACAATTTTCCATTTGTAAGATCAGAACAATTTTTTAGTTATTCTAAAAGTTTTAATTGGGCCAAATGATATGATTTTGAGCTCGTATGTAAAAATATTTGATTTTTAGGTTACCAAAACACGCATAGTACATTAAACATTGCATTTGATTTTCTGCATACTTTTTGTTTTAAAAACTCTTAGTTCCATTACTTTTTGCCTTAAAGGTTTCATACCTTAAAAAATTAGAGATGAATTAAGATATTTATATTTTTATATTACTACATACTACAAAATAATAACAATAAAATCTATTCAATTCATATTACAAATTTAATTAAATATATATTTTACACTAGAATGAAATATTTATTTGTCAACACACATGACTACATTGAACGACTAATAAAAAATTCTACAGTATTTCTTGATGCCATGTACTGTTTTTTAATGTTTGAGACTATCTATAAAGTACTAAACTTAATTCAATATATCTTAGTGCAAGTTATACGCGTGCAGAATATGGCCTAACTCTTTTACTAATAATGCGTTACACTGCTACTGACATTTACTTACAAAAAAATATTACAGAACTGAAATTACTGCTTCTTAACCTTTCTAAAAGTGACCTAAATTTCGTATTGGTTTTAGATTTTTTGTAATCCCATTCATATTTATAATACATCTGTACACACATATACATATTCAGAAAATTTTAGTACATAAAGATTATTTGACATGGGGCAAGTAACTGTCCATTGGCAGTACTGTATTTGAGATTAAAATGCTATTATTTTATTTGTTAAGTAGTGGCTTTGCGTTTTAGAAGCACTGACATAGTGACGATTAAATGAATTAGATAATGTTACTTCCGTATCCTTTCTCATAAATTTCGTAACATTCTTACAGATTAGGCAATGCCACAAATTCGGCACAATGTATGTAACAAATATGACATAATGTTTAATACACATTTCTACAAACTATTGTTTCGTTTACAATTGTGTGATTTTAAATAAATTTATATTCATGGAAAAGAGAACTGTGCAAAAACACGAAAGCAGGAGTCATGTATAATAGTTGCAGGGTTTTTAATATGAGTCATAGGAAAAGCTATTATAATCTGTTCTTTTCATACGAGGTATTATGAAATAACACCAAATTAGGAAAAAATAATAATAATTCTAGGTTTAGTGACAGTATATTTAAAATAACACACTTTGATTAATTATTACTTACGTAACTATTAAATGTGAAATAATTTTGGAACCTACCTTTTGTCACAATGACTTGATTTGGTGAAAGTATTATTTTACATTCTCCTAAAAACATACATGGATAATGGTCAGCACCTGTAGTAGAAAATTATACGTTGTTCTAGTTGCTAGTGAGTTCTCTTTATGTAGACTTGCAAATAAATGTTAAGAAAATATAAGAGTGGTTTGATAAGAAGCTAATACCCTTAAATAACGTCTTCTTGGAAGAATCTATTTGATTTTTCAACATAGTCTGCATTGAAAAGTATGCCTACATTTGGTCCAGATGATTTCCATATTTTTAAAAGTGTCTTTTGACATGACATCCTTATGACCTTTTTCAAATCGGGAGTAGGGGACATTGCACGGGGATAAGTCCAGAAGATTGGATAGATAACCAGCTTATTTTATACAAGTTACCTACCATTGCAATAGTCGATTTATTTCTTCTATTTTTGGGACAACTATCAATAATACTTGGTTCAACCATCTATTTTAACATAAGCTTGTTTAAAATTTTACACTTGACAGTCAAATGTGATTAATGTAAATGGACTGCAGTTGAATTTATACTTACTATAAAAATTACTTTTCGTTATTTTATGTAGTGTAACGATAAATATATCAAGATGTCAATTACCCTTTTTCTTTTCACCGAGCCAGATTTACAAGTTTGGGAATAGGAAAATTGAACGGGATCAAGTAAAGAGAATAAAGAGGATAAGGAATCAATTTCTAACCTATTTCATAGAAGTTGATTTGTTTGACCACTGCAATGAACAACCTTTTCTTCGATTTTTCGAACAACTACAATACTTGCTTCAACCATCCATAAAATTTTAACCTAAGCTAATTTCTTGATTGCCTCAAATGTCAACAAAAGGCTTGCGCCCTTAATTCATAGAAATTTACCATCCTCGAATGTAGAGATATGCAAAGTAAAATAATCTGATTTGAAAACAGGACAAAATCGGATAAATGCTTGAAATGAAAATTGTAGTCATCAATAACACATCTTTTTAAATACAACAAAATTTACTTTAATAAGTTGAAGAACTTTCAGAACTAAAAGTAAATTAGATTAAAAAAAAACTTAATCCAAAAGTCCTTTTATTTAATTTACTTTAACTCATTTATTTACAGAGAGGCCTTCAAGTAACTACCACTTCCGGTTGATAGATTTAAAAAAAAAATCTAATCATATTGAAATCGTATTCTAAGGACTCCAAAATCTGTTGGAAACTCAATGCCAACAGAAAACTTAGGACCGTCCCAATACTTGTACTCACGAAGTTTCAGTTGAAGTGTAACATTTATTTTTCTGCCATTAATGTATTACTCTGTATACCAGCTATATACATTACGGTACTGTTTGGGTAGGGTAGGGTGTCAATGTTAAATAATTTGAAGATACTATGAAGACATAATTCGAATGGTTACTTGATACAATTCTGGTTATAGTTTGAGAAATGTTTAGGATATGTTTACAAATCAGTGCCCTATTTTATCTAGTGCAATACAGCAATATGTAGGCTCTTATATAGGAATACAATAATGACATAATTTTTTTAGTTTAAAATATTAAAAAATAAAAAAGTTAAATATTTTTTTTGTAAAATTTTGCACAAATCATTTCTATCGGATCTTAAGTACATCTCAGATTTTTGTTAGACCACTTTATCCAGTCATTGCAGAATGGTAGAAAAAAATTATTGGGTCAGGTTGACCCAGAGAGTACTCCGTAAAAAAAAAGTGTGTTTTCGGAGGGTTAAACTCACGATATACGTAAGGGAGGTAATTTAGTTTAAAATATTAAAAAATAAAAAAGTTAAATATTTTTTTTGTAAAATTTTGCATAAATCATTTCTATCGGATCTTAACTACACCTCAGATTTTTGTTAGACCAATTTATCCAGTCATTGCAGAATTATTGGTGAGGTTGACCCAGAGGGTACTCCGTGATAAAAAAAATGGTTTGTTTTCGGAGGGCTAAACTCACAATATACGTAAGGGAGGTAAGAAAATTTTAATTTGGGTGTGACACCCAACTTTTGAAGGCCTATTGGTGGATTCAATATTCAATCCCGTCAAAATACAACACCCAAAGGTATCGGCGGAACAGGAGCATAGGGGTTGAAGTTAAAATTGGTCACATTAGGAATCTGACTATACCTACCTCCCGAGAAGTCCACTAGAAATAAAAAAGTTCATGGCAGCAGGCCGCTCATCGCTCTAACATTTCCAACATCCGCTATCCCATTCCTCGCGTCTCATTGTGTCGGCGAGGCAGATTTGACCGTTACGTGCTGCTTCGCGGCTTCAGAATCGGTGGTCTGTTTCGCAAACCAGTTTGCGAACGCTGGTCCCGTGTCCGCATACGTAGCAGTTATGGAATTTGCCCAACGTTTGATGGTTTGCCGTCTAGTGCGCACAACGCACATATTTTTAATTGCCTGCAAACTGTACAGTACAAATTCAACAGCTGACTCATGTCGCCATTTCCAGTGTAGGTCCATGATGTGAGCACATACGGTTACGTAATGCTACATTGCCAAGTCTATCGCACGTGGTTTGCTTGTGTGAGTGGTGTGAACGAAATTTGGTTATTTTTGAAGTTCTAAATTTGGTTTTACACTTATAGGTTTTCCGGATTAAAAAAAATGTAAATACATTAATATTTATTGGTACCAATAATTGCCAAAAGTCGTTCGAAACAATAATTTAAAAACGTAAAATAATTGGTATACCTACTTACTATATTTGCTTAACGAATTGGAAATAAATTTAACTATGAAATAATAACAATATAGGTTAATATGTCAAGGTTTCGAAATACAAACTGTAGTTTTCTAAATACCATTGAATAACATTACCTATTGCACCTACTTGCTGATTATACTTGCCTACAAACTCTATGCTATTAAATTATAAGAACCTAGATAATTTAAAAAGTTAAAAATGAGTTCAAGTGGAAATCGAATTAGAATTTTAATTTCGTAATAGGATTTAAATGAAATGTAAATTATTTGGAAATGAGGAAGTAGAAAGTACGATAAAACATTTGGAACTAGCAGCAATTCTACATCATGTTTGAAGCAAATTATTTGTACGTTTGAAACAGGAAGTCGAAATTTCGTAGCGAAGCCACAATGCGTGACGGTTCGCTGTTGCCATGGAAAGTTTTGGCAGCTGGGAGTGCCTGAGTTAGGCTTGTTTCCTGATTGGTTGAATGTACAGTTGGAGGGGGAGCTTCAGTGCTATTTTCTAAAATAACGCTTCTTGGTGTGCTTGCAGATGTTGTAATATTTATAAGAATTTTTAAACAAAGGAAACTGTTTATTTATTATAGGCACATATTTTATAGAGAACATTGCTATAATTACAGGTATATCGTATGAGTAATAAAGATCATATTAATTTATGTTACATTACATATTATATTTAATTAGATTTCCTGGTAACACGTATGTTGTGAAATAAGGAAAGTAGACAATTTGAAAATGGTCTGAAAGTCCTAGGGTTGTACGAATAGATTCCGTGCGCCCGCCCTTGCGACGATAGTATTTACTGGTTGGTCTAGGGTAGAATATGGCCGCAACTCAAACCCAACCCCTAGTATGTCGGGCCTGCTTAAAATAGACGTTGAGAAATGGAACAGTAACATCAGTAACATTGCAGCTGGTGAAATTCACAGCTAGTAATGTCCCTGCTTTTACTGCAAAACTATACTTGGAAAAAGCAACAAAATATTAACTGTTCTTCGGAAACCGGACGATGAAAAGTCCAATAGGAAAATAGGAGAGAGAAAAAGACTGACTAATTTTTACAAGCCATAGTCCATTCCTCTCCCCGTCTCACCAATTGGAATGCAAGTTGATTATTAGCTGACGGATGATGTAAAAATATATTACGCCATATCTATAAAAAAAAAGTACTACCTACAACGATGAAGCGGATGTGACAAAGTATTATTGCAATATGTACACTAACGCGTGTGTTAGTTTATCTGGTGCGCGTAACCGTTGGTAATCGCAAATTCTCAGAACATAATGACGCGAGCATCTCGTTACTCATTATGTCGATGATTTAATTTTAGAGCCATTCACTCAAATTACGTATGATGTCATCAACACTCTTGACAAGAAAAACACAAAATTGTAAGAGAAATTGAATCACAAAACATGCGATTTCCTTAATAGAATTCCTTCACTTCACAATGAACAGGATTGCCATGTAGTTGTTGCGAACTAGTACCACAAAATGGCGCCCTCGTTAAACAATGCGGAAGTTGCAGAAGTAGGTCGATTAAAAAGTCACAGTGCACAATGCTTATACATGATAAAACTATGCGTTACATAATTCGACTAATCTTACCCGCTTTTAGTTGCAATACGCTGTAAAATAATGTATTTTTAAGTATCTTGACACGACTGCAAGATCCGCGATGCACACACTACGACGGTTGCTTGCAGATTGCGCGGAAAAGGAAAGAGCGCAAGGCCTCGATGGTTTTAGGCCGCTGCGCCGCTTCCCCTCGCGGCACTGTGAATGCGCGCGACTACACCGCATTGGCCAAAACCGTCCCCACTGACGCCGTGACGTCATGTGATTAGACTGTGAACGCGCCGCGCACTGCACCGCCGCCCGGCCCCGCAACCTCATGACCTCGATCGTTTGCGCGCAGCTAGAGTTAGAACCGCGCAGCGCCACTGTGGCACTGTGAGAAAGTATGTCCACATCGCGGTGCTCCGCGCTCCCCTGCCGCCCCTCGCCCACCACATCGCGCCGCTCGCGCAAAGCATAACATAACAGATACACGACACACTGACTACGCTGCGGCCTCGGCCTGCACCGCCACTATTGCGAAGGGGACACGTGGAGTGAAGCGGGTTACTGAACTGACGCTGTCTCTCTTCCACAGTGACACGTGTAGCAGGTCGATGAACCGCTTACACGTGTATGTGTACAATGCACTTTCAAATTGGAATCTTACTAACTTTCCTAGTCCTAGCTAATCATCCCAATTCTCAAAAACACATCTAAAACATTCCATATACCTTACACCTTTTAGCTACATTTACTTTGAATTTTACTTTGCATTGAAATATAATAAAATATATAATAATGCTGAAAATATTAGAATATAATTAGGGTGCGCAAAAAGCACAAAGAACCTGAAAGCAGCTTCCTAGTAAGAAAACAAAGGTTTTGAGAACGACCCAGTATTGATCATGCATGTTCGGGTATCATCGGTGCCTTTCGTAGCTACAAGTGGGTCACACGTGTCGCCGTAGAACACGGCCTTGGCTCACTTGCTCGCAGTCCACGGAACTATGGATCTATCGCCCAACCAATGCGTAGCGAATAAACGCTCTCTAAATGAAAGTAAAAATTATTCCAAGGATACAACGAATGTACACAATCTCCTATTTCGTTAACTAAAATTATTCTACTTTTTATTACAATACAAAGTTTACTCAAATTATCTCAAATATCATAATATTATACCCATTTTAGTTCCATCTGCATACTTATTTATAATACAAGCATACTTAGTTTCAACAAAGTGCAAATTATTTAATCGCAATTTCAAACATACAAAAATAAAACAAAATATACTTACAAACACTTCTGCAGGAAATGAGCACACTTAACACGGCTGTACATTCAAAATTTAAATACTAAAAATCAAAGTCTCTCACACAAGGTCAAGATACTAAACAGTCCCTGTTCTATTACAAACTGAATTGTCAATTTGTAATGCTGCGTTCTCTACTCAAATACACCGCACCGTATAGAGGGGCAAGGGTACCAAAATTGTTGTCAGCGCTGCAGATGGTGAACATCGGAACCATGCTACCCGCTGGTCAACCCCACATGATCTAATAATTTCGTCATATACTTCACATCCATGAAACAATGGGATGTCGACAGAGCCGGGCTTGCTATTTTCACACTTAAGACAAAAGAAAAATCTGGTGAGGCCACAGCAACTATTTTTTAATTTAAAAGTTATTTATTGTCAGTTTAAAATTGTTGCATAATTTATGTACCAATATCCTGAAGAATATTATAAACACATATGCATTGGTATATTTACATTTAATGTTAGGACATAAGTACATAATGTGCTACAGTTTTTTGGTAAAATAAATTAAAAACAAAAAACCAAAAGAGTATGTTATTACTTGGTATAAGAGCTGTATACATATAAAACCAACTGGGTACTTTAAGCTAGCACAACTATTGTTGCACAATCAAACAAATCCTATTAGAAAATTTAGTACTTATTAATTACTAATTTATTAGCAATGAACAAAACTTATTACTGTTATTTTTTAAAAAGATAAGGAGGGATGTGCTAGCTTAACCGTTAAGCAAGCACAATTATGCAAAAAATATATAATAATAGCTAGAATCATAATAACAATTGATTACTAATAAATTACTCGATAGTTACTGATTAATTATTGAGTAATTATTAATTAATTACTTATAAAACTGGCAACGAACTTGGGTACTGTTTTCACTTATCTATCAGCAGCATTTTGGGGCAAACACATCATAATTGCTTTCATATGATTAGACAGTATCAAATTATTAAACATAATAATTTCTACTGTCAAGCAAATTGGTCAGTCTGTAGCATTCACAAGACTGGGTACGGTTAATGTATTAATGGTACGGATGGGGAGGTACGAAGGAAAAAAGAAGCGGATTCAAAGTTACAGGCAGTCGATTTTGGGCGATTTCTTTATATATTCAATATTTTTCTATCAACTTTGATAGTTCATAAAATTTATATTTTAACAGACACTGTCATAAAAATTTACATTGAAGATAAATAAAGTATGCTGAATACGCTCATTAAAAGCAATTTTAATTATCTTTTATAGTTTCCGAGATACAAGCGTACAAACAATTTTTGAGAATTTTTTCTGAATTCATTGCCGCATAAAATCGCTAAAATCTCAAAAATTAAAGCTTATTCATTACTAAAAATACTTTATTTGTAAGTTTCAGGTCGAAAATAGTGGGATAGGGTATAAAAATCAAAATTCTAAGAGATGAAAAATTTTGGCAAAATCTTAATACTAACCCCTTGGATTTTTTCGGATTTTAGGCCATTTACAGACTTTTTGCTCTAACAAATCTTTCCGTTGAGCGATTTCAATGAAACTTTACACACTTATGTATTTCGCCGAGCTGAATCCAATGGTTCAGTTCCCAGCCCTGTATCTCTTCTCGTTGTTGAGATACACGTCCTGGAAAATTTTTAATGCAGCCAATTTTGGGTAAAATTTCGAAAAAATAAAAATAGCTGAAAATTTGTTTATAGGATAACTAAAGCATGAAACTTTCAAAACTGGAGACCGTTTTGTGATATCTCGCTTAGTTTTTTAGTTTCGGCCTTGCAAAGTTGAAATATTATACAATTTTCATGGATTTTCGCCATTTTTCAGATTTCTTTCAATAAAATTTTATTTAATAAACCTAATGTGCTGAAAATTAGTTTAATAATAAGTTTAAGGATTGATCTAACTGGGAAAATGCCTACATACATATACTTATATTCGTATTTACACTTCAAACTGATCTAAAGTATTAGCCCATGTAAAAAAATCAAGTAATTGAATATTTCTTTTATTCATTACACAATCAATAATAAATATGGTTGAAAAATATTTTCATTATGGTCCATGGTAGTGCGGTAGGTGTGGATTTACGAAAAAGTGTTGTGATCACATTAAGACAGTAAATCTTACAAATGTCTTTCGAAAAATTATCATTTACCTAAGAATATTTTAGTTGGGTTCGTAGATTTCATATGTTAATAGGATTCAAGTATCCCAATATCTTCCCTATAAGTATATAGGTACACGTTATTTGATGCAGTTAATTGTACCTTTTACTGTGTTAGCTAGAAAATAAATTTATTTTCATTAATTATGTGGCAAGCGTATGTGTGACATTGAAGTTGATGGCACATGTGACAACAAAGCCCGTGAGCTGTACGTTAGTAAAGAACGAGTGAAATAAGTTTGGACAAAGTTTATGCATCATTCAGGTTTTGTAAAACATCGTGTCCTATGTCACTAATTACAATTATTTACATATACTCATAACATCACCCTATATTCCACACAGTGAAGTAGCAAAACTCGAAACACAATCAAGCAATAATCAATCTCCTTCAAACATTACCATTTTAGCCTCGTCCTCATTCATAGTGCGATTCATACCATGCTTGCCTATTCTTCACACTCGGAATCATTCGTTCACGCAACAAACCATCAATCATACCTAGACATTTATTTATAAAGAAAATTATAAAACTAAGGAAATTTTATACCCGGTATTATAAAGAAATTTAACAGTCACTTAAATTTAATTTTAAAGTTAATTTATTTGTTTTTAATAAGTGCACATCATGTCAAATTAATTTATAACAACAATGCTGTCAAAAATTTTATTGTCATTTAGATAACTTGTTGTAAATTTACTATGGAAGTAAATTTATCTGGATTATAAATTTCTTTATAATATACCGTGTATAGTCTCAGAATTTTTATTATCAAATTCTTTAATCCGAAGTATCCAAAATCGAATTGGCGAATTGACAATTCGTTGACCGTCCAGTCAATGTAACTTACATTGCACCAAATAATTTAAATTGTCTGAAATCATATTGTAATTTACAGTATATTACTAATATATACTTGGCTGATAGCTTTACTATATGAATGTCATTTAGTATCAGTCCTAAAAAGTGTTGAATTCCATTTAGCAACTTTTTCAATTTTTAGAGACATTTTTCTTGCTTTAACACAGCCCTGAATGTGGACGAATATTAACGTTTAAACACAGAAATATAATAATACTATAACGCTTACTGACGTTGAAAATGTGAGCTGGGAGAGACAGCTAATTGAGGGCTATCTGTCTTTGTTGTAACAATGTTTTTACATAGTAACCGCTCAATAATGCATAGCAACCTCTCTAAAAACAAGTATTAGACAAAAGAGAGTTTTTCGCTTTCGTAAACGACTACGAGTGCGTGTTCCAGTGCGTTTAAACCACAGAATTTGTCTCACGACGACGAGTATCGTGACTTGTATAACATACAAGTTAAGTTGCTTGTATACTAATACTCTACTAGCACATACAAATGCTTACACATTTTAACAAATTTAGAAGTTCGATTATCATGTATCCAATACATTTTGTTTCTGCTGATTTTACCATATCAGGTATTATTGCTTTTACTTTCTTATAAACAGAATAAGCAAGTAAAGCAATCGTGAAAAAATCGATTACGAGAATTTCACGGGAAACATGTTTTGAGCACCCCTGCTGTCGGTTTGAGAATTTTCTCAATGATGTCTATGGGAATGGAAGGACGGATGTGTGTATATTCTATAACTTTCGAACGAGAAATGAAAGAGTAACAAAATTTCATAATAATTATAAGTTTGATATTTCACATAATTGAGTTGCTTGTTCGGCGTCGATTCAAAATAAGCTACAATAATTTAGGAGTTTAATTATTATTTAAGTTTTTTTTGTGGGTTTTTTTTTTAATTTTTTGCGGTTACCTATTATTCTACTCTTAGGGGTGGATTTTTGTTCAAATTCAAAAGGAACCAACTTCGAGGTATACCCTATCCAATAAAAAAATAATCGTCGAAATCGCATAACCCAGTACAAAGTTATGCGTGGTAGAATCGGAAAACAGGTAAAAATTCAGTGTGCGAATAAACAATAATCCCCTATTTTCCTATCTATCGAGGTGAATTTTTCAAATTTAAATGGGACCATCTTCGAGATCGAGGTATACCCTATCCAATAAAAAAAGATTCATCAAAATCGGTCTACTCTGTAAAAAGTTATGCGTGGTCATAGAAAAAAAGAAAATATACGCGTCAATTTAAGAATCTATTTCTTTTTTCATTGGTTAAAAATTATCTGAAACTTAAATACTATACCCATTAAGTACAACTAGTTATATACGAGTAAGAATCAAATTTAAATGAGAGAAAATAAAAATCTTGTATGAAAACAATATAAAACAAAATAATTTTGGTGATAATACAAGAAACAATTTTAATACGTCTCTGCTCTTTTGAGTATTTCGTATAGTCCGGTTTTATTTCTAAAGAAATAATTAACACCTAATAAGGTTGCAACCCTTACCATCAGTGGTCGCTATTACTTGCTAATAGGGGTCGTATTCAGGTAAATATTTTATGTTCTCAGTTGAACTTGAACATATAATATATGCGAAATGATATAAATGTAATTCATCTTTTAAGAATCAGTAACGAATCCGAAATAAAATGAAAAATAGTTAAATTATAAAATAGAAACTGTTACTATAGAATCTCTTCGACATTTTCCAATCTCTTGTCAATTTGATATTTGGTGCAATTAAAGTTTGAATAAATACAAAATTGGCATTTAGTTATACTAGTATGACGAAAGCATCTATTACACATATATAATTGATAATGCATGCTTTCAGAAAAAGCAATAAATCATTTAAGAAAGTCCATAATACATTCTCTACAATTTTAAATCGAGATTACTTTCGCCATCTCTTCCCAAATTCGAGAACTATATTTTGTGTGCTCTTGACTGCATATTTCCGAGAGATGTAACAGAATTCGTAACCTTATTTCAGCATATTCCCGCAGGCGGCAGTACGATTTATCTTTTGTAAATCAATACTTTAAAGCATGCGCATTAACGATCACTTGCATGAGAATAAAAATTTGGATTGAGCGCAAATATATTTTATTTAAAATATTTGTTTATGTAGGACAAATTACAATATGTGCTTAAGCACAAATATCATGCTATCACGTATATATCTAAACGTTGTTTTGCATAAAATATATTTAAATAAATGTTTAAACAATTAATAACAGTATGTTATTATATGAGGAATTGTGATAGTTAGGTCTTATTCATGAAGATGAAGTTTGCTTCATGAGCTGTAGGCGAGTTATGCAAATCATCCGAATGAATAATGATCATAATTCCGAATATAATACTCTATTTTTTCTACTCCTGTAAATTCGGAAATAATGTTGAGTACATTTGAAAATGATCTAAATTGGTTGAAAACACAAAATGAACAACATCCATAAAAAATACACAATGACAACTGATTACATGTCAACTGTCAGACGGCCGTTGGTAGGTTATCCACATCACGTTTTTAAAATAACAGTGATTGGTCGAGAATAGTGAATTATGAAATCATAATTCACTGTCGTGAAAAAATTAAAATAATAAAAAATATTTATACAGGAGTAGAAAAATATATTTTTCTGATTGTATTGTCTTTACATAACACTACAATATTTATTTTCTTTTTTCATGAGTTCTTATTGTTCTATTTTACTGCCTCGTATTTTGAGTTTATGTTTCAAATATTTCCTAACCGTGACATGCATATTTTTTTTTATATTCATAGTTATTCTTTTGTCTAATACATTATTTTATGTTTATAGCGACTCTTGGACAACGTCACCGTAGCCTTAATCACCTTCATCAGTGTCTTCGGAGCTATCAGCTAATAAGTACAACATTCACAATGCAATCGTAAGAATTTGTAAAAAAATATTAAATGAATTATTCTTTATTTCTAATGTGTTTTTTTAATACATGTATATAGAACCATCAACCTTCTGAGATCAAAGTGGACCATTAAATTATCGTGGACAATATGACCAAAGTCATCGTAGACAACATTGCCAGTCATCGTAAACCATATCATCGTGGACAAATTAGAAACATTGTGGACATTATCACCAAAATCATCATGGACAACTTCACTGGAATCATAGTGGACATCCCTAGAATCATCGTGGACAATATCACAGAATCATCATGGACAACATCACTAGAATTTTCGTGGATAACATCACTAGAATCATCGTGGAGAACATCACCAGAATCATCGTGGACATCCCTAGTATCATCGTGGACAATATCATCAGAATATAATGGACAATATCACCAGAACCATCGTGGATATCATTAGTAGAATCATCGTGAAGAACATCCCTAGAATCTTCGTGGACAATATCAACAGAGAAATCGTGGATTATTATATCATCGTGGATAACATCGTCAGAGTCTTCATCCACGAGAGTTAAGTTTTTAAACAATAATTTGATTGTTCCTAATTTTATTTTGTGTGTTTCTAGGCATAGTTGCAGCAGCAAAGAAGCTGCTTGGAAATGTCTCTGCCTGATAAATCATCTGGTTGATCTTCTACAGCCTTAAGGATCGTGCTATAATAGCTTGGAATTGTTTTGAAACTTCTCCATTCTTCAAAGTATTGTAATATGTTTCTTTTTAAATAAATATTAGTAAAATAGTAATAACCAATTAATCATATAGCTTTTTAAATGCAACCATTTGAATATGGTTTTTAATCTTTAAAATGATTAATAAATGTGTCAAATTATTTATTTATATTTGATTTGTGCTTTGCAGAGAGCAGTGTAGGTTGTTATAATACATTCGGGGTTCCTCAGGAGATGGTGAGATCTGCAGCGCTACAATGAACTTCTTCACCAAGGATCAACATTTCTGCAACATCTGGAAGAATTTCTTCAGTTGTAGCATTAATGAATACATATTTAACGCATTAAAAATTGTAATTCAAAATATAAAAATGTCCATCTATGTATCATGGCGGATATTTTTTTCTTGTTGTTTATTCTTAAACTATTTGAGCTAAAATTGCCTAGTCAAAAATTTTTAGCTCCAGATTAATTGTAGAGTGAGGAAATATCACATTTGTTAATTAATTATTGTTAATTAGAAAAATATAAGCTAATAAAAATGTTCATGTGGCCATCCTGGCGGATATTTTTCCATTGTCGTTTATTCTTAAACTGTTTGACTTAGACTGCTCTACATTGAAAAATTTAACTCTAGATTAATGCTAGTATTGGAAAATATCACATTTGTTAATTAATTATTGTTAATTAGAAAGATATAGGCCATATACAAATATTCATGTAGGCATCATGGCGGATATTTTTCCATTGTCGTTTATTCTTAAACTGTTTGACTTAGACTGCTCTACATTGAAAATTTTAACTCTAGATTAATTCTAGTATTGGAAAATATCACATTTGTTAATTAATTATTGTTAATTAGAAAGATATAGGCCATATAAAAATATTCATGTAGGTATCATGGCGGATATTTTTCCATTGTCGTTTATTATTAAACTGTTTGACTTAGACTGCTCTACTCTGAGAAACTTAACTCTAGATTAATTCTAGTATTAGGAAATAGCACATTTGTTAATTAATTATTGTTAATTAGAAAAATATAGGCCATATAAAATGGTTCATGTGGCCATCATGGCAGATATTTTTCCATTGTCGTTTATTCTTAAACTGTTTGAGTTAAACTGCTCTACTCTGAGAAACTTTACTCTAAATTAATTCTAGTATTAGGAAATATCACATTTGTTAATTAATTATTGTTAATTAGAAAAATATAGGCCATATTGGTTCATGTAGCCATCATGGCGGATATTTTTCCATTGTCGTTTATTCTTAAACTATTTGAGTTAGACTACTCTATTCTGAGAAACTTAACTCTAGATTAATTCTAGTATTAGGAAATATCACATTTGTTAATTGAAAAATATAGGCCATATAAATTGGTTCATGTAGCCATCATGGCGGATATTTTTCCATTGTAGTTTATTCTTAAACTGTTGGAGTTAAACTGCTCTACTCTGAGAAACTTAACTCTAGATTAATTCTAATATTAGGAAATATCACATTTGTTAATTAATTATTGTTAATTAGAAATATATAGGCCATATAAATTGGTTCATGTGGCCATCATGGCGGATATTTTTCCATTGCCGTTTATTCTTAAACTATTTAAGTTAGAATAATCAAGTACCAAATTTTCAACAATATATTAGTTATAGAGTTAGAAATATTACGTATGTTAATATATTATTGTTAATTAATAAGAAATTGTCAAATTAAAAATGTTCATGTTATATTGTTTGTAATATTTATTGTTTATTTGTATAAGTTTGTTGTAATGCTTTATATATTGCAATAAATAATTAAAAATATGCTTGTGTTTCATATATTTATCTTTCCTTATTCTTATTTTATTGAATTAAACCTTTAAATTAAGGGATAATGTCTTCTCATCACGAGAAAGTGCCAGAGATCGCTTGGCTTGTTGCTTGGCTTCAAAAATAATAAATAAATCCCTTCATCATAGTTTAGAAATTCACTAACAGATGGCAGAACTATCGGGTGTGAATGCTCTAGTTTTGTCGATTTGTTCACTTTGAAAAAGAAAATTTTAATTGATAAGGGCATGCCCTACGCCCTTCTCCTTCTAGTATGTTGTAGATGGGGCTAAATTAACCTAGTTTCTAAGGTCGATCAAAATTTCGTTATTTTTGCGATATCTTTTACCGTTTTCGAGTTATAAGGGTTTAAAGTTTTTGTAGCAACCCTTAAAAACTACCCTATTTTCTACTTTTTGGGAGTTTTTTCTCGCTGATCAGATAGAGCAGGGCTGTATATCGGGGCGTTTTTGTCAGATCCGTGATTTCTCTTACCCTTTCAGAGATACACCCCTTTGAAAATTTTATTTAATTTTATTTTCAAAGGGCTGTATCTCTGAAAGGGTAAGAGAAGTCGCGGATCTGAAAAAAACGCCCCAGTATACAGCCCTGCTCTATCTGATCAGCGAGAAAAAACACCCAAAAAGTAGAAAATAGGGTAGTTTTTAAGGGTTGCTTTAAAAACTTTAAACCCTTATAACTCGAAAACGGTAAGAGATATCGCAAAAATAACGAAATTTTGGTCGACCTTAGAAACTAGGTTAATTTAGCCCCATCTACAACATACTAGAAGGACAAGGGCGTAGGGCATGCCCTTATCAATTAAATTTTTCTTTTTCAAAGTGAACAAATCGACAAAACTAGAGCATTCACACCCGATAGTTCTGCCATCTGTTAGTGAATCTGTAAACTATTATGAAGGGATTCAAGTAAATTTTGTCGAACAAGAAAAATTTAATTGATAAGGGCATGCCCTACGCCCTTGTCTTTCTAGTATGTTGTAGAGGGGGTTAATTTAACAGAGTTTATAAGGTCGGCTAAAATTTCGTTATTTTTGCGATATCTCTTACCGTTTTCGAGTTATAAGGGTTTAAAGTTTTAAAAAGCAACCCTTAAAAAACTACCCTATTTTCTACTTTTTGGGTGTTTTTTCTCGCTGATCAGATAGAGCAGGGCTGTATCTCAGGGCGGGTTTTTCAGATCCGCGATTTCTCTTACCCTTTCAGAGATACAGCCCTTTGAAAATTAAATAGAGCAGTGCAGATTTTATATGCGAATTATGCAAGAAATAGACTAATTTATTTCGCAATGGTTTGTGAAATCGTATTCAGCACACTCAAATAAGGGATATACAGCCACTTCTAGCCCTTTAATGTTAATATTAAGGGTGATTTTTAAGGGAAACTACTTTGAAAACTTTAAAGCGTCATATCTCGGAAACGGTAAGAGATATCGCAAAATTAACGAAAAACCGCGGTCCCTCTATTAGTACCCTGAAGAATCGACCCTTCTCTACAACATATGTGAGTATAAAGGGCGTAGGGCCAAGGGTTAAAAAACCGCTAATTAATCAAGGTCTCAACTTCAAAAAACGAGCATCTTCAATTAGTTTTCATTTCCAAATCGAAAAAATGTGAGTGCCGAGTTACGGCATCGAGCAGTGCTGCCATCTCTCACAAAATTTGTGAACTATTGTTGTGAGTACAGCGCAGCAATATTTTCAAACTGCGATGATTTTTTGTAGTTTAGGAACCTGTAGTTCTAAGATAAAATAATAGATGGCAGTACTAAGATTAAAATTGAAATGAATAAATTAAAATTATTAATTTAGTTTTATTAAATGACAATATTAATTTTAACTATTGTTTTTCTTATTTGAAAATAAATAAAACATTTTATTTCTGTAATAATTTATTGTATCAATGGATAAATACAAGTTATATTTTATTTATATATTACAACACATAAAACATAAGAGTACGTGGAGGAGTATATAATTTTTATTATATTATTTATTTGGAATGAATATAAAGTTCAGATCTCCTGGATTGACACTGGAAGAGACTGAAACTCCTCTGGCATTCACCTGACATCCTAGGGAAACTTCCAGAAAACCTTGGGACAGAAGAGAGGAGTTGCCGCCCACTAAACAAACAGAAAAACAACAGTAAATAAATCAATTCATTATAAATTAATTTAATAAACTTACATTTGTGTTGAGAACGGCGAACTATGTTGAAGAATTACTTGAAGGCTCTGAAACTGTATCTGCTGGCCGCAGGATCTTGACTACGAGGGATGAAACTCTCTTTAAGAATCTTCAACTGCATCGCCACTCGTAAACTCTTGGCTGAAACAACAAAACAAATAAGAAACTGCAAATTAAAATGAAACAATGTAGAATTACATGTGTGAAGTAGAAAGTAAACATGTAGAAATCCAGCGAAGACTACTAAGTCCACTGTGTCATCTTCATTCCTGTTTTAGGAAACAGAACAAAAACAAACCAAACAATGGAAGCAGAAAACACCTATACTGAAAGGAAGAAAAAAACACAAAAATATATAAACAAAGAGAAATTTAGGACGAGAAGTTCTGTCCCACGGCGGATGATACATTTCCATCGGCGGTGGAATCTGCAACTTCATCCCTCGATGGTAGACACAGGAACATTGCCCATTTCCCACGGTGGTTGACTCTGCAATGACTAGAAATATAAAAGCAAAGCAAATTAAAGACAAGGAAACAACGAAAATGTTTCCGAAATAGAAAAACAAATATTACCTATAATATTTGATTCTTATCTTCATTATTCTTGATCTCTGTAAACAGATAAAAACAAACACAAACAAATTAAAAACATTGGAACAATTTAAACCTGGAAATAAACACTTACGTATGAGAAATACAAATCTGAAAGAAAAATGCTGTAAAGGAATACAAGTACCTAACTTAAATTATAGCTGAAATAAAATGGATGTTGTTGTTCGTTAGTGTATATGTATAAAAAAAGTAACATATGTATTATAGTACAATAACACAAGTGTTAAAATGTGTTACTAATTTAGTCAGTACTGTTATCCTTTGACTATAAAACACAAAAATTTTTGTGTTTCCTAGTTTGACAGAAGTGTTTGTGAAACGTTGGCTTTTGATTAATAAATACAACTTGACTACAGTTCTGAGTATTTTCTACCTTTCTAATACCCAAGCCTGAAACCTAAACTGATAAAACTCACCTATATTTGATGTCTAGTAGCTTCTTAAGAAGCAAGTCTATGGTTACTCTACGGCAAAATGAAAATGATTTAAGAGTTAAAGACGTTTTATATCTTCAGGTATATCAAGTATATTTTAATTTAATTGCTATTTAAAATTTTATTATTTATATTATTTTAATCTCAACTTTATAATGATTCTGCTTTAAAATATAAACAGTATCCACTACAAGCTTGTTATTTTCATATTGATATTGGTATAACAAATAAATTGAAAATATTTGCATTTAAATTAATTTTTATTCTTTGTAACAATTTTTTTTATATATTACTTATATCTATTATTAAAAAATTTGAACTTAGATCTTGCTGTTCAATATCAGCAATCTTGCAATTGATTCGCAAGCATAAATTTGTTATATTTGTTAATACCCCACATAGGGATTTTTTTTAAATCTTCGTACGTTGTGAATTTCCCATTTAGAGATCTGAAAACGAAGAATAATTAATTCAGTTTGATAAAATAAATTCGATCAGTTTCTTTACCCACTAAAATATAGTAATACTGGAACGCTAACATGAAGGCTTTTATGAAAGCGAAAAACGACCCTGAGACAGATAGATATCGTAGGGCCAGCCTTCTTCGTCTAGCGATTGCTATGCAAAAACATATTACACAGTCTTCTCCAACAGCGATAAATAATATTACAACAAAGACAAATGGCTGTCTCCCGGCTCGCATTTTCAACATGAGTTGGCGTTCCAGTATTATTATATTTCAATTGCTTTACCTGTGGGTTATTATTTGTAGCGCCGTTTTTATCCCAACGGTCGCTAAACATTGTAGCTCCTTCTGTGTACCAAAATTAAGTACATGCAAAGTTTTTAATCTATGATTTTTGTGAGGATCCCTCGATTTTGGAGTTTTCGGTTTAGGTGGACTTTTTGGTTTTCTAGAGAGAGTCTTTGTTTTAACTTTCACTGTTCTCGGAGCAGGAACTGGTACAAAATCATCCAAACTAAAACAATTTATATAAATTATGTTTGTTATAATCAATCTCCTCCAAACATTACCACTTTCGCCTCGTCCACATTCATACATGCTCGTCTATTTTTCACACTCGGAATCATTCGTTCACGCAACAAACCATTAATCATAATCAACCAGTTATTCCTCGGACGTCCACGCAATGGTTCACCTTCAATCTCACCCGCATATATTAGTTTCACCAGTTTTTCATTCGACATTCGCTCAAGATGTCCAGACTACCTCAACTGATTTACACACACTTAACAACATTTTTTTTCACCATACATACATCAATGTAAGGATGCGATGATCGGCTGATGTAGGAAATGGTAAATCAAAAACGGACTAGCAGTCAAATAATTTATTAAAAACTATGCCGACGTTTTCACAGCAACGGCTGTCATCTTCAGGGCTCTGTAAATGTGACATAGTGAACTTAATGATAAACCATACAAATATAGAAATATTACTTACAAGTTGAAGTTAAAAAACAATTAAATAACATGGACACATACATATATGTGTCCATGTTATTTAACATACAAGTATGTGTCCATGTTCTTTAATTGTTTTTTAACTTCAACTTGTAAGTAATATTTCTATATTTGTATGGTTTATTATTAAGTTCACTGTGTCACATTTACAGAGCCCCGAAGATGACAGCCGTTGCAGTCGAAACGTCGGCATAGTTTTTAATAAATTATTTGACTGCTAGTCAGTTTTTGATTTACCATACACCAATGTATTCCGGATACGATCTCTCTTCTCTCAAATACCTCATTTTCACAGCAAGTTATACGTCGTTTATGTTTTTTATCCTCACCCAACATTCAGAACCATACCATCAATGTTGACACAAACACACCATCATAAACCCTCAATCGAGCAACTTTAGATACATTCATGTTTCGAGCAAATGTACCCAGAGCACCCAATACCTTGCACTCTGCAGACACCCGCCTTTCAATCTCCCGGTCAAACATGCTACCCAAATATACAATCAGTCACCAAATAATTCTTCTCAAACACGACATTATACAACAGATTTAATCCTTTTCCTACATCATTTATTCTCACAATCATTCGTCTCAATTGCTCTTCAGATTCACCCAACACATCATCTGCATACGCAAACGCAGACGCTATACAAATTAAACAACCAAGGAGACATTCCACAACCTTGTATCACGAAATCAATCACTCAATCTACAATCAACCCTCACCGCAGCCTCACAATTTCATAACATAAAAAAATACCTTGAATTTCCCTCTGCAACATTGACTGGTTTAGGTGTCGCTGAAATTTGTGGAAAAGGCGCTGTAATGCACTTCATCGAGAGTCTAACACTTCTTCTTGTAGATTTAAAAGGAGAGCACATATTATATGCGGGAGCTTTAATTAATCTGTTCACATTTCCTGTCACTTTAAACCTCGGTGCTGGAGTAGGCACCATAGTGTCATTAGGAGCCATCATAGAAAGCCTCATACTACGTCTGACTTTAATCGGAGAAGTGGCCACTGATACACTTTGTCTTTCTGATTTTTTTAATCGATTAACAACTGGATGAGCTGGAACTGGCACTTTGAATAATTGATTATCAAATTCTGCTATTGGAGATTCTAAATCTTTTCCTAATTCTGTTATTGGGCTATCGAAAATCTGCAAAAAAAATTGGTTAATACATACATTAACAATTAAAAACTGATGGCTTACTAAATGTCTTCTACTTAGAGGACTGTTCCTGCTAGTTTTGTTTAAGATAGTATTCTTTTCCGTCAATTGTGCGAGTTCGTTTTTAATTAACTCAGTCGCTTGATTTTTAATAGTAGACCATTCCATAATACTAAAAATTACATTTTGATAATAAAAATTATAGAAATAATATGTGAATACCACTTACACTGGTGGAGCATCATTTTCTTTATCGTCTCGTTTTAAAAACAATCCAGGAGTTGCGGCAAATTTCTGATCAATAACATTATTTACATGTTCAATGATACTATTTTGCACAAGCTCTGTACATTGTCGAACCAAAGGACTCAAATTGTAAGGATGTTTAGGCGCATCAATAGTAGTTGATGTTGAAATTGACAACGAATCCAATGTTGAGGCAAAATTTGGACTGGAAGTAAATCTATCACTTCTAGTAGACACTGATTGTATCGAAGCATTTCTATTTCCAAATAAAGGTTTTTTATTTTGTGTTGAAGTGGAAAAAAGTGAAGGCAACTTTCTCTTTTTCTTGATAGTTGTTAGAGGTTCAATGTTACCCAAAATTCCTGGATTAGCTTTATCATAATCATTCACTATATTTTCTAACTGTGGACGATTTTTAATGCATTTTGCTTTGTCAGCAAATCGTAACGTTGCTAATGTTTCGGATATGTCAGTTTCACTTGGACTGATACAAGCCAGCAGGGAAACGTAGTTATTTATGCTGAGTGAATCGTGCAGAATAGTAGTTAAAGTACTATCCCGATAAGGGACTACGGATCTATCCGATAAAGCACTTATTACACGACCAACTGCCAATAACCCCCTAGAAAAATTAAATTATTACTCAACAGTATTTTACATTGCAAGACCGTTATTCAGAACTTTACTATATATAGTGCGATTCATATATGTTCGTCTATTCTTCACACTTGGAAGCATACCCAACTATTCCTCGGACGAACACGCATTAACTTCAATCTCAGCCTCATATAATTAGTTTCCCCAACCTTTCGAGATGTTCAAACCATCTCAACTGACTCACTTTTACTTTCTTAACAACATTCTTCTCAATATTACATTCACCATACACCAATGTATTCCGGATCCCTCTCCTCTCAAATACTCATTTCGTCATTTCCACAGCAGTTATACGTCGTTCATGCTTCTTCATCTACACCCAACATTCAGAACCATACATCAATGTAGGCACTAACACACGATTATAAAAACTAAAAATTCAGTTAGAACAAATAATATATTTTACTTATTAATCGTGACGCCCTCATGGAAAGCTTGTCCTTGGTTCCCTGTCCGTCGTACACTTTCAGATCCAGCAAGATCCACAAGATGCAGCTTCGAAGTAATACCAGTATCCGTTTTAGTACAATACACAGTAAAAATGGCGTGAGATCTTGAACTGGAGGCATTTAGAGCCGTGTGTCTTACATGCCGGCCTTTTCCACCAACTAACAACCAGTGACGAGCATCTTCATTGCGTTCAACCCCAACACAAGTCATTCCATTTACACAAAAACCTTTAACAACAAGAGCCGCTTTACTACGACTAAGAAGATCGTACACTTTCTCATTGTAAATTTCAATGAATGAAATAGAAATTGTCATGTCAGGATCTCGGATAGACACCTCAAAGAAGTCGTCCAGAACTCTAGGAATTAATCCTGAATCGGTATCCAGATATTTCTAAATTGAGAATATTCATTAACATACTGAAATTAATTGTAAAAGTTATTTGTTACTTTTGAGTCTGTGCCCATGGTATATGTTTTTCCAGTGCCTGTCTGTCCATATGCCAGGATTGTACAATTGTATCCATCGAGAACTTTCGACACTAGTGGTTTAACAGTCACATTATAAACTTCGCATTGGTGTACTTCACTGGAAAATATATTATCGAAAGCATAAATGTTTCGTTTATCTGATACCATCAAAACCTAAAAATATATTTTGTTTACAAAATGTGTATTTCTAAAATATGTAAGTACTAACCGGAGGTTCTCCGTCTCCATGTATATATTTTATTACATTTTTATCCTCTTCTGTTAATAAAGGGCGTACCCTGACACCAACGTTTACTGTGATATTATTATCCATTGACTTAATTTTTGTGTACAAATAACTAAAAAGTCACAAATCAACTGCTATCAAATAACAGACATGCCATGACTTGTTTACTATTTTCAAATTCAAATTGACGGTTATATGCGCAATGCCACTTCCTTTCGCTCTGCGTTTATTTTTTTACTTCCATTTTAATTATAAAATTAATTACATTTTCTAAAATTATACGTTAAGCTAGCTTTATAAAATTGTAAAAAGTTTAAGGGGTATGTTCAGAAAATTAATTAAAAAAATATATGTATCAGTTATCAGTCGATAAAATAGGAAAATATAAATGGCGATGTTCATTTGTTGTTGATGTTGATGTGCATTTGTGACATATCAACAGGTGGTTGAACTTTGCCACGTGTTATAAATTTATACAAACAAATGCATTAAATATTACATTGTACGAAATATGATTTTCGGAAATAAAGGTACCTCTCCAGAAAAAGCAACCATGAATTTGACGACAGATATGTGTAGGGTGTGCATGATGACTAGTGAATATTTGAAAGACGTGGTCAGCTTTGAGTTAACTCCAGAAATAGTCAACATGCTCAGTGCATTTGCCAATATTGATGTAAGTCATTAAAACCATAACTTGATTCATTTCTTTGATAATTACAGTAATTTCTTTGTTATCTACAATGGCAAATTCTTTCCAGGTCCCTATGAATCATTGTCTTCCATCATTAATTTGCAACAAATGTTATTCCCGTCTAATGGATTCACTCAATTTTAAAAATTTATGTATAGAATCTAATAATACTTATAATAATTACATTATAAATATGCAAAATGATACTGTACAAGTGCCTCAGGAAAACAAAGAAATACCTCCACCAAAAAGTGCATCACCAATACCAGAAATAATAAAAATAGAAGACGATCCTAAAACAAGTGAATCTGAAAACAAAATAGAGAATGTGAACACAGCCATCGAATTTATTAGTGTTAAAAAGATTGCGGATATGATTGAACCATCTGAAGAATTATTAAGTGCACTAGGTCTTGTAAAGGTAAATGATAATAATAATCTTGGCAATACTAAACCAAAAGAAATGAAAAATTCCAATGAATCAATAAATAGTTTAAGTAATGACCAAAAAGACTGCAAAAATTTAAACAAGACTTCCAATATAAGCAATAATGACAAAAATTGTGGTAAAAAATCCTACAAGTGTAAAATATGCCGTAACGTATTATTTGATTACGGAGTTTATCGCCGACATTTAGCTACGCATGGCGAATGTCCTTATACATGTAAAATATGCGGATCACGATTTAGCAGAGCTCGTGCGTTAAAAGATCACACTCTGAACACACATTCTGGAAGTAGGCCTTACGCTTGCACGCAGTGTACTTCAAAATTCATTACGTTAACTGACCTAACAGTTCATTTGCGAAAACATGCAGGAAATTCCGAGCCGCATGCTTGCCAAATGTGTCCAAAAAGATTTTCGAGCGCAAAACAACTTCGCGAACATTCTTCCGTTCATGAACATGACCGAAAACCATTTGAAAAATACAGAAGATCAGCTACAGGCTACGGAGAACATTCTTGCAGACATTGCGACCGCAAATTTCGGAAAAGGTGCGATCTAGAACGCCATGAACGAGTACACTCAGGCGAAAAACCTTATGCTTGTTTGATTTGTGGTGGGAAATTTCAACAAGCTCATAATTTGACCAAACACATGGTTACACATACTGGAGTTCGATCTTTTACTTGTGATATTTGTCAAAAGACTTTTGGACGTTCAGATGTTTTGACTAGACACATGCATGTTCATGAAGTAAGTAAACCGTTCAATTGTCAACATTGTTTCAGAACATTTGTTAGACAATCGCAACTCAATAGTCATTTGGTTAAAAAACATCCGAAGATGGAAAAATAACCCTTCTATATTTTGTCTGCTCCAGGGAAATTGAAACTACAAATTATATTTATGGAAAATTTACACTTATTGTTATTAGCATTAGCACTCGAATCTTCAGTTTCTCTTGAGCAGTCAGTATTTTGTTTTGATGCTATTTTTATTTACTAACATTATCGTGAAACTTAATTTTTAAATTTAACTGCCAATATTTTACAAGTTTAATTAATCAAATAAAAGTGCAATATTGCGCATTATATTTATTTAGCACTTTTCATTTTAAGTTTTTCATATTTTAGTAGAATTAAGTTACTCCACAGTTAAGAATGTAAGATATTTTATATTAATAATCGTTATTATATTTCTACTCAGATGGAATGTTTTACATATGTCTGGATATTTTTGGACGGTTTCGATTGTTGCCTTAATGCGCACAAAAGGTTCTATTAATCTTTTGTATACCATTAATTATTACAGTTTTTTAGGTTTAATATGATTATTTTGATTTTGTAATAATGATGGTAAATTACGACTGAATTTGTATCTTCAGATTCAAATAACTGTTGATACAAGACACACGAGTATTAAATATTAACAAATAAAATATTTTCTGTATTAAAATTATGTTAAAGTTATGTTAGTGTAAGTTGGATAAAATATTTTATTAGGTATATTCTATTATATACATCAGACTTTCTATGTGCCTTCCTAAATAATCTAAAGTGATTTAATAAGTGCATTGTTTTTATAAGAAAATAAATTTTATACTGCTCTTCATAATATTTGTTCTTTTATTATACCTCTTTTATATTTCATCATTGGTATAAATAATTTCAGTTACAATATCAGTCTTGTTCAAAAATATTTTTAAACCTTTACATAATAAAAGACTAAATTGTGACAATAAAATATATTTACAAGCCATATTCTTTAATTAAAGATCCAGCAATGACTAATTTTTGAATTTCCGAAGTTCCTTCATAGATTTCCGTAATACGAGCATCTCTATAATGCCTTTCAGCCGGCATATCAGAAACATACCCCATCCCCCCTAAAACCTGAATCGCTTGATGAGAGCAAAAGGTGGCTGCTTCACTCGCTGCCAGTTTAGCCATTGCAGCTTCCTTCGAAAAAGGTTTATGGTTATCTTTCAACCAAGCCGCGCGCCAAGTTAACAATCTAGCAGACTCTAACTTTAATGACATGTCAGCTATTTTTTGTTGGATCATTTGCAATTTGATGATTGGTTTCTCGAAAGCCATTCGCTTGGCGGCGTATTCCATAGCTACGTCTAAAGATGCTTGGGCGATACCTAGCGCTTGGGATGCGATGCCAATTCGGCCAGCGTCTAAAGACATCATAGCGATTTTGAAACCGAAACCTGGTTCGCCAAGAATGTTCTCTTTCGGGACTGGGCAGTCTTCGAAGATGAGGAGGACAGTAGACGACCCACGAATACCTTTTTCGTAAAATAGAATTGTAGATGTCTTTATTTTTGAAGATAACAATATTAAAATCTTCCACATTAGCAAAGTTGTTAGTATAATTATTTTGACCAACGAATGATGGTGAGTATGGATGTATCATAGACTTTGGGAGTGTAAAAATGTGAGATTGAGAAGAATGTTACAAACACCAGCTGCATAGGAGGTGGACAGAAACAAAAACAATTCCAAATGCGAGGAATAGGAGAGCAATTATGAATGTGGACGAGACAGCAATTGAATGCAAAGATAGGAATAAAATCGGTTATTTACGAACAAAAATAATAATTGTTAGAACCACTGAAATGTAATAATACTGGAACACTATCTTGTAGGCTTTTATGAAAGCGAAAAAGCCTGAAATAAATTGAACAAACTTTCAGAACCCATAATAAATTAATTAAAAAGACTTTTGGATAAGTTCTGTTATTTGAAAATACATAATAACTAATTGAACTCATTTCTACTAATGTGTTATTTAATTTTTATATTAAACATTGATTTCTTCATATTTTCTTATAAACGTTCTAAGCGAATTGTACAACAAAGACAGTTGGCCCAACGATAATGACTGACTGTGTCTCTCGGCTGCATTTTCAACGTCAGTTGGTGTTCCAGTTTTATTATATTTCAGTGGTAACCCACGACAATAAAAAGCGCAACATATCTTTAAAAAAGCGATAACAAAAACATGAATTTACCTAATTTATCTTCCTTCTTGCCGAGTTCCAGTCCTGGCGTAGGTTTGGGAACAATGAATGCCGAAATACCTTTATGCTTTTTCGATTTGTCCGTCGTTGCAAGAACAACCCCAGCTTCACTTTCAAATCCATTCGTTATCCATGATTTCGTTCCGTTTAAAATATATTTATCTCCTTGTAACTTCGCGGTTGTGGAAGCTGCTCCAGCATCTGAACCATTTCCCGGCTCGGATAATGCGAAACAACCAACTTTTTCCCCATTTGTAAAGGGTCGAACATATTTTTCTTGTTGTTCTTTTGTACCAAATTTCATTATTGGGCCAAGGTACAGGGAATTGTTTACTGACATTATGACTCCTGCACTCGCACATCTACGGAAAAAATATATTTTCACAATCATTTAATTTTGGTGTTTGCTCTCATGAAAAAGTGAGCAAAGTAAACAAATATTTAAATCAACTAGCATCAAATTAAAGGTCATAATTTCAGTCGAATAAATTATAATAGAATTATGAATAAAATGCAAATTCATTTGTAGCAGAAAGAACAATATAATAATTTGAATATCGAAAGAAGTTTATTAGATAGAAATAGGTATTTATGTAGTTCTAGTAAAATAAATCACCAATTTTCAAAGCAACAACAATAGTTTTTCTTACATGATTTGTATCTTACCCTCTTGATATTTCTTCCATGGCAATAGAATACGCTAAATAATCAAGTCCTGTGCCACCCATTTCTTCCGGAACAGTTACAGCCATAAGACCCAATTCCCCCATTTTTTTAATTTGATCTTTAGGGTACAAATGTTCTTTATCTATTTTTGCAGCTATAGGTTTCAGCTCTCCCTCAGCAAAATCTCTACATGTTTTTTGTAGCATTTGGTGAGTCTCCGATAGGGCTGATAGAGAGGCAATACCTCTTTCTTGACGTAAAGATGTACCTGTTTGAAAGTATATAATAATAAAACAAATTTTGAAAAGGTTACGTACTTACATTTGGGTACAACACGAGCGAATTTTAATAAAGACATTTTAATTTTACTTAAAATGAAAGACTGAACTCGTTGACTTTCACTCGGTAAATGAACTAATTTATATTATGAACTTTGACTTTGTATTATGTGACAGGTACAGGTACAGTGCATGGAACATTTATCTTTCCCTAGGTAAATTTAAAATGTTATTACTACTTTATGGTTTTCCTGTTTGTTATTGATAAATTTTTACTACTTAACTGATAAGTCTAAAAATATAAACAATTAATATTTTAAAACTGAGATAACCTTGTTGAAGTTACAACTTTTAAGATAGCTGTAGTTAAAATTAAATATAATTATTGCACTTTAATTAACTGAAAAAACGACTGTGTATTATAATATATTAAATAATAAACATATTATTTAAACAAATGCATAATTGTATACCAATGTAACCACGCGAATTTCCCTACTTTCCGATTCCATGATTCGTTTAGATGTCAAATTTGAAAATTCACGTGTGATCATAAAATATCCCATAAAATATAGGAAATATGAGATATGCACAATTAGTAATCGGCCCAGCAGGTAGTGGAAAGGTAAAATCATAATAAACATTCGAAATAATAAAGCAGTATAAACTAACCAAAATATATTTAGTCAACTTACTGCAGTACACTTGTTCAACATGGAATTGACAGTCAACGAACAATTGAAGTTGTCAATTTGGACCCAGCTGCCGAATATTTTGACTATACTCCAACAGTTGACATCCGCGATTTAATAAATCTAGACGATGCCATGGATGATGAAGAATTAAAATTTGGTCCCAATGGAGGATTGGTGTTTTGCATTGAGTAAGAATAAAACAAAAAGTCTATATTAAATTTAATAATTGTTTTCATTTAGGTATTTGTTGGAAAATTCTGACTGGCTTCGAGAACAACTAGGGGAATCAGACGACGATTATTTTCTGTTTGATTGTCCAGGTCAAATCGAATTATACACACATTTAACAGCAGTTAAAAGTCTTATTAGTTTACTACAAAATTGGGGATTCAACGTGTGTTCAATATTTCTTGTTGATGTTCAATTTATGGTTGACGGAGCGAAATTTTTGTCTGGTACTATGGCAGCGCTTAGTGTAATGGTTAATTTAGAATTACCCCATATAAACATACTCAGCAAAATGGATTTGCTAAGTAAAGGGGCTAAAAAACAATTAGAAAGATTTTTAGAACCCGATGCTCATAGTTTACTTGGAGATTTAGAAAATACCAGTAGTGTATGGTATGCGAAATATCGCCAGTTATCAGAAGCAATTGGACAGTTAATTGAAGATTATAGTCTTGTAAGATTTTATCCACTTAATATTAGAGATGAAGAAAATATTTCTGATATATTGCTTACTATTGATAATATTCTTCAATACGGCGAAGACACAGATGTAAAAGTTGCTGATTTTGATCCACCGGAAGACGAAGATAATGAATAATTTTAAGTTTTTATTTGTATTATACTGTAATAGATTGTCATTTTGTAAAATAAAACAATATTGAATTAAATTTTAAGTTTTGTTATTTGAGGGGTGAGAGGAGTATTTCATAACCTCTAAATTAAACATGGCAGTTTGTAGACAAGGAGCAATTATTTTACGAAATTTACTTACACAAACTGCAATCAGTTCTCGTACAGGTATTATAATACACATATTTACATAAAATATCTTTAAATTTGATTTAAACATTGAACATTATAAAACTTGCATTTATAACCACAATTTTTTTTTGCAGAAACCCGTAATATTAAACGATGGGTATCTCCAACACTAAAAGAACTCAAAAGACGAAAAGAGAAATTAGGTCCTCAACCAGAAATCCCTCGATCATCATACCTCGAATGGAATTACCAAGCAGAAATCTTCGCGTTTGGTAAACGACTCAATGAAGTGTTTGACAGTAAATTATTACAAAAAGCTTTAACAAATCGTTCATACATAATTCGCGAAGAAGCTAGACAACAAGAAGCAGGAATAGAGACTCCACTTCTAAACATGGAAGATAACTCAAATTTAATTCGGGAAGGCGAAGAATTTTTAACAGAATGTGTAAAAGAACAACTAAAAACTGCCTTACCTAAATTTCCCGCTGAAGGTATTGACGCTCTTTGTCAACAATTAACCTCCAATGATTTTTTGGCAAATGTTGCTTTCCACATTGGTCTCAAAGACATCACATTGTGCTCTGTAAGATTAAAAAATAATTTATAATAATTACTTTATAAGATAACTTGAGGCTATTACAGGAATATCCACCAGAAAATTCAACTCTGAGCAATACTTTTAAAGCAGTCGTAGCTGCTTTATGTCGTTCTTCCGGAGCTGAAAGAGCTAGTGAATTTATCCAAGATTTTGTAGTTCTTAAACAGCTTGCTGGTAGAGATGTTAACGAAATGTGGTATATTGAAAAACCATTAGAAATGCTGAATAAGTTATTAAATGGCGAAACCGAACCCAGGTTGTGCAACGAATCCGCTGCTAACACCATACTAGCTGCGTATCAAGTTGGCTTGTATTTGGAGAAACGTTGCGTTGGATTAGGTAAGAGATGTACTAGTGCAGGAACTTAATCATAGTGTTAGACAAAGAAGGTTGGCCTTACAACTTCTATCTGTCGCAGGCTGGTTTTTCGCTTTCATAAAAGCATACAAGTGCGCGTTCCAGTATTTATTTTTAGTGCTGGTTGTCAATCGCTTGCGTCAAATGTTGCCAAGGTTGAGAGTACAAAAAATATTACTCAATTATTTTATATTAAATTGATTGCATCTTTGGAATTAAATATTAATCGTATACATCAATGTTATTTCTTATAAAAATATAATCTAAATATGTTTTAGGATGGGGCGAGAGCGTGGACATAGCCATCGAAATGGCAGCGAGGAACGGATTGAAAAGATTATTTGGCACAACTGATTCAATGCCCGCGATTCGTGTCAAACAACTCGATACCGCAGAACTCTCAAAAAATCGAGCCAAAATACACAATTAAAGTTTTATATATTAGAAAATTAAAATAAACTCTATTCAAATCACTTAACGTTATTTACACTGCGGCTGAATCCATTATCAGGTTCCCTTGCTTATCTTTGAGTCGTATCCTGCCATTGGCATATCGAGTTTCTTGCACACCATCAGGGTATAGAAGCTTTACTGTCCCATCGGGATATTCTCGTCTTTTGTGGTCTTTGGTGTGAACTTCTCGCTGGCCATTCGGCAGGGTAAGGATTCTTTCACCGCTGGAAGATCGAGTGACGAGCAAGGTACCATCAGGAAAAGCTACGTCTTCAGTACCACCTGGAGATGTACAACGACGGCATCCGTTTGGGAAAAGGATTTCGCTGGCGCCGTTGGAAAATCGCTTCTCTATTTGGCCACTGAAATGTTTTAAATAATGTAGTTGACGAAAAACGATATCAAAATAAATAAAATGCCTAACTGTCTTAATGTTATATTGCTTTTGCGTTCACAGCAAATATTTTCTTTAATAAATGTGAAAATCTTAACTGCAATTCTTCAAACAGACTGAAAAGTATGGCCATTAGTTGAAAATTCAAGAATATTTGGTTAATATTGTCAATAAACCACCAAAAATCTTTTAATATTATCCGAAAAATCATCAAATAATTGAAAAATAACTATTATACATATAAGAACAAGTATTATTGTTTTCCTTTGTATGATTTTAACTGGGCCAAATTATATATTTCTGGGATCGTATATCTATAGATTTATTCATTATGAATAGGTTGAGATCATTGTTGAGTTAGAACTGATTGATTAATTTTATTTATACAGTGTCAGAACAAGTAACGAAAACTGAAAATTTAATGAAATACGTTTTGTATTAGAAACAGAGATAATAAAAGTTAGGCAATTTTTTAGTAACAAAGTGTTATTGAATGATTTAAAAATATATTATTTAAATTGATTTCTTGTCTGTTATTTTAAAATAATAAATCTACTTACTTAGCAAATTCCAGTAGCTCCAATCCATCTGGAAAAGTGGTATGCCATGTCTTGGCGTCCGAATACAAATATCTAATCGTTCCTGTCTCTTTGCAAGTTTCTTTAACATCTCCATTGTGATACTGCATAACAATCATCTGTCCATCAGCGCTTATACATCTCACGTTACCATTAGGATAAGTAATTCGCACACTACCATCTTCCAAAACAACTTCTTCCCGTCTTCCAGACATATCCGAGCATGAAGATGCTTCTGCTGGAGGTAATTTAGCGTTTTCGGGATCTTGAAGAGAAGATTTGCCGAACAGTTTTTCGTATTCCCGTTCGACTGATTCAAAACTTCGTTCAGTTGAGGATTTTGATTCGTCTGTAGTGTTGAGAGAATTTCGACTGTTTTCTTTATTCTCTTCTGGATATGTTTTTGGGGAGAATGATTTACGATTTGAGCTTTGACTGCGAGTTCTTCTTCTTGAACTCTCTGTTTTATCTTTGTCCAAACTTTTTCTCTTTTCGGAAGTCTCAGCCTTTTCTTTTGTTTCCTGTGCGAGTTTTGTTAAATTTTTGTTTATCTCATGTAATACTTTTGTTTCAGACGGCCTTCTTGATAACAACTGTTTATTAGTTGCTTCCAATTTACCATTTTTAGTACGAAGTTCGTTATTTTCAGTACGTAATGTAGCATTTTCCTTTTCTAAGTGTTTCAGTTGACTACGTATTCTAGCTTGTGTAGCTCCCCATTTGGAGTCTTTCAATTTCATTTCCTCTTCAATCGTTGTTACCTTTGATCGCAATGCATTTAATTCATCTCGTTCTTTTTGACGAGCTGTTTTACCATCTTTTATTTCTCGTACGTATCTATCATACACCGATCGATCTTTTACTAATTTTGCTCTTTCTTCATCTAGTTGAGCTTTCATTTGTTTTTTCTGTTCTTCAACTTCTTTTTCTAATTGACGTTTTCTTTTTTCATAACTACGAGTATCAGCTTCTAACTGAGATTTTAGTTTATTAATTTTAGCATTTTCTTTTCGGAATGTGTCCAGTTCATTTTCTAATTGCTCTAAGCGTGTCTTTAATAATTCGCTGTTTATTATAGGTTGGTCTGTGTTTGTAGCAGCATCTTTAAATACTTTTAAAAGAGATTCTTTAGTTTCTGAATTAGTAGGTTCATGAGTTTTGAATTTTGTAGGTATTATAGTATTAAAATCACATATATCATTAGAATTAATACTGGACAATGATTCACTAGAACTTTCGGTATCACTATCACTATCACTAATTATTAATTGTTCATCAGTTTCTTTTTGAAAAGGTGGTTCATATTGTATCGGTTGATCAGAAAAAGAAACAGTTCTTTTTGGTGGGGAATTCAACGGTTTTACATCATCAACTTCTTCTTCAGGAATTTCACTTGTTAACAAAGCAAAATTAAGTTGTTTTTTAGGTGTTGATTTAATTGGATGATCCAAAAGTCTCGTAGCTAGTGAACTTGTAGAACAGAAACTACTATTTGAAGCTTTCTGTTCCAAAGCTTCAAATAATTTCAGTTCGTCGATTAGTTCTCGTTCAAATAATTGTTGATCATTTTCGGCTGATCTGTTTATTGTGGGACTATCAAATATAGCTGGATTATGTTGACGGACTTCTATTAGCTCTGCTAGTAAAGCCATATAATCCGTGGGTTTCTCTTCAGTTGTTGTTGTCCATGTAGCTCTTGGAGAATTTAAACTGGGATTTTTCCTGCTAACAGCCAAATTTTCAGTGTTCAGATTTAATGGTTCTATGTCAATGTCACGACTGGGAAATGTATTTCTAATTTCATTTTTAGGTGATGTACTTGATTTAGATCCTGAATGACGTTTTACATAATTCTTACTACCTTCTTTTCTTAGTTGTGGTTCTTCAACTGGTTTTTGTTTAACATGATCACGATTGGTTGAAGCATTTTTAGATGTTATATTTGATTTAGGTCCAGATTCAGAATATAAATAACGATTATTATAATTGTTATTGGATTGAGTACCTTCAGAAGTACAACTTTTATATTTTTCCCTTATATGTTTTGGTTGTTCAAGAGGTTTTTGTCTACTCGAAGATGTTGATTGATTGTATTTATTTAACTGCAGTTTTGGTTTGGGTTTCTTATGTGCTAAGTCCTGTATTGTCATTCGAAATCGACTAAGACCCTCTCCTTTCTTTAAAAATTTTCTTTTCGGCTTTTCTTGGTGATGTGTCACTGGGGTATCATTTTCCATTAACTTTTCCTCCAATATAGCAGTAAAATCTTTCATTGGAGATCTAATAGGAACTTCGTCTAAATCTTTGTGATTTTTATGGCAAAAACGAGGTTCTACTTCTGCTTCAGAGTATTCTGAACCACTATAATCGTTTGGAAATATATGTTGAGTTCTATTTGAAGAATTGTGTTCATCTGTATCTTCTGTTTGTTGCACACCTAGAGCTTCATACATTCTTCTGTGTTCATTCGATAAAAACTTCGTTTGTTGTGATTGTTGTTGAAGCAATCTTTGTTGTTGTTCCGCTTGCCATTTTTTTAAACATTCAATACGAGAAAATAGACTTGATGGAGATAACGGTGTTGTTTGTGCCATATTTAAACAATAATTTATAAACACTTACAGGTAAATAAATATTTTAAACTGGAAAAATATAATGCACTGCGTCAACTGATAATTCAAATGTCAATGTTTACCGTGAAGTTAGAAACACAATCTTCAAAAACATAAGCTACTTCAAAGATGTGCGTTACCCGGCAAACTCAAATGTAAATGATTATTTTTACTTTTACAAAACAAATCCTAATTAATTATTAATTCTTTTACTGTGCTATTAAGCTAAAAATATATGGATGGGAGAACTGCGGATCGGTACACCTAAACAAAATTTTTAAATTAATATTTTACTTTAAGAAGTATTGTACTACAAAAATAAAAATTTGACATGTAATATGTAAAAAATTGACATGTAATATTCACATTAAATAAATAAATCTAATATCAAATTATGTGACTATTACGTGAGTATATAGAGATTCTTCTTGAATACTATAGTTGTGTGAGAAACTAGATAGCGAGTTTAATCCATCGATTTTTTGTCTTTCTAGAGAAGAACTTAATAGATTTACCCTATTTTCACTATAACATAGAATTGTTTATAAAAACTTTTAAATATAAGATTATGTATATTTACTTTTTTTTCTCCTGTTTGTGTTTCAACATTACATATTTACTAAGTTGTGGTGGAAACCTATAAGGTATAAAATTTTCCGAATGTAATCGTCTGAAAATATATCAGAAATTGTAAAATAGGTGTTACTTCCACAATAATTATTTTATACTTATTAAAATCATCGTCTTCGCCGCCCCAACCTTCATACAAATTCGACAGTCCGTTAATTTTTTTAAATTGTTTGGCTTGTATAGAAATTACACCACCAAATAAACCTGTATATGGTAAATTATATCTGCAAAATGGATGTTATTCATTGTAATTTCATAAATAAAGGTATTTATATCTACCTAAATGTATCAAGTGAACTAGACATGTGCCTTGGTTGTTTGGAACATGCATAAATATTACCAGTGGTTATGGGGATTAAATCTACATCATGTAAAATTAGACATGTATATCCTGCAGCCATAGCTTGAACAGCGCCAATATTAAACAGTTTTGCTCTGTTGAATGGAGCAGAATCTTGTTGATCAATTACATAAATCTTATAATGTATATTTTGGTTTTGTAAAAAGTTATGAGCATAATTTAAAAATATCTTCAATTGTTCTTCTCTTTTCCTATAAGGAATTATTATAGCTACTTTAAATTTAGGCTTACAATATTTAGGAACATATTCACCACCTGTGAAGTAATGTTATATTACAGTAAGTATATAATTTTTTCTATCAATAGCAATTCTATATTTACCTCTGTATGGGAGAATATAATCATACTTCTTATAAATATCTTTAATTCTTATTTCCTTATTGTTTAATATTACATCCTCGAATGAGCAAGATTTCATGGTGGAATGTATAATATCCTCATTTTCAACTAATTCCATTAATACACTATCTATAGGAATATAATAATAATGTTTGGCATGTCTTTCGGGATGAAAAACAGATATTAAACAGAAAATTAATAAAATCAATGCGATTAACCTATAACTAGTGCTAAACGTCATTTTTGAGGAAAAATTGATTTGTATACACCACGTATATATCACAAATTAATAACTAAATGAAACTTTTAAGTGATTAACAATTTAATTACGACTGATTTTATCCTTTCTTAGCACTAGTTTGTGTTTGTATTGCTTGGAACATGACAGTTGTCTTGTAAACAACTCACTAGTTCCCAAAAGAATCATCATCAAGCTATAATAACATTAGTGAATGTAGGTATTACACGGAAATAACAGCGAGTTTTTCGCAATAACAAGGCTTGAAATTAATTATTATAACTACTTATAGATTGTAAAAAAGTTATTATATACTATTATCTATATGCTGCCTACATTATTGAAATAAATGCATATTTTTAACATTTATGAACCAACTTCAGAATTATAAGTATCTGCCAAATTACAAACCAATCAAGAGATTGACGTGGAGTTTGACCAAGCATGCGCCTATCAGCCTTACGTGGCATTAGTTGTGGATGGTGCAAGGAGTGATGCCTTATTTTCAGTAAAATATTAATTGATTAGTTAAATTTAACCAGGTAAGTGCAATATTTTAAACATCATTTTAACCTTTATATGCAGACATATAAGTTCATCATGTGCTTGTAACAGTTTTCAAAATATATGTCATTTTGAATGAGGTCATATCAAAAAATATTATTGAAAGTATTTATTTACTGTCATATCAATGTCACTGTGTTATTTTAGAGCTAATAACGTGTATTAGTAATCATTGTTCATATCATCCAGAAAGATGAATCCACAATATTTACCCCCTTCACAATTTGGGGGTCCTCCACAACCACAAGGATATACACCAGGGAAACCAGCGCCCGGTATGCCTTCATCAAGTCCTCAAGATTCTTTTGGTACAGCTCAGCCAACACCTGGTAAGTTGTATTAATTTATGTATAAATAAATTCAGCTTTGTAATGTAAACACATCTTGCAACGTAAGCATATTTGAAATGTCATTTGATGATGTACTAATCGTACATATGTTATTATAATTAACCGTATTGAGTTATTTGTTTATAGTAAATTAATATCCTACTTTATTTACTAGTGGTGATATTGATTAATTAATTATTTAGCAAGTTTTATATTTATGTATTTTTTTAGGTGGTTACATGCAACCTCAGCCATCATATGGATATAACAAAGGACCAATGGGACCACCAAGTGCACAAAATAATGTGATGCCTCCACTCCCTAAGCCAATGCAACAAGGCCCACCACTATCCACACAAGCACCTCCTACAAGTATGCCCGGACAACCGCCTAGACAGATGGGACCACCAGGTATGCCTCCCAATTTGAATACACAACAGTCACAAATGCGTCATCCAGGACAAGCACCACTCATGTCAACTGGTTTACCTACTTCATCACAACAAGTACAGAATGGACCTACAATGAATCAAATGCAAGGCCGAATAGGACAACAGTCACCACATAGACAAGTAGGTCCTCCTCCAGGTCCACCTGGTCCCGGCCAGATGTTGCCGCCGATGCGATCTTCTACACCTGGCCAGGTTGATCAGACAATGGGACCTCCACCTACAACTATGGGACAAATGCCTCCACCACCATCTGGTCCAAGTATGCCCTCACCTTCGCCAGGGCCAGGACAAATGGGACCTCCGATGGGACAGCCTCTTAGTTCTGGAACAGTAAGTGGCCCACCTAGTTTGATGGGACCACCAACTTCTATGGGACAGCCAGGTTCAGGCTTGGTTGGTCCTGGAATGCCACCAGCTGGCCCTGGAATGCCTCCAGCTGGCCCTGGAATGCCCCCAGCAGGTCCTGGAATGCCACCATCTGGTCCCGGGATGCCAAGTGGTCCAGGAATGCAACCACCTGGTCCCGGGATTTCAAGTGGTCCTGGATTGCCACCAGTTGGTCCTGGAATGTCACAAGGTGGTCCTGGAATGCCACCAGGTGGTCCTGGAATGCCACCAGCTGGTCCTGGAATGCCACTAGCTGGTCCTGGAATGCCACCAGGTGGTCCTGGAATGCCACCAGGTGGTCCTGGAATGCCACCATCTAGTGTTGGTCAAATGGGGCCTCAACCTGGTTCAATATACCCAATACAAGGACAGTTACCGCCAAGTATTCAAGCAAAATCACCGGTTATGCCTCCACAACCTGGTGGTGGAATGGGACTGCCACCAATAAATCAAGGTCCTCCTCGAAGCAATATGCCTCCCAATATGCCACCAGGACAGTATTTAAACAAGCCAGGTTATCAAGGAATGCCACCACCAGTAAATCCTCCAGGACAATTACCACCACAACCTAACCAAGCGTACAATCAGCCTCCAATGGGCTCTGGTTATCCTCCGCAGCCTAATCAATTGATTAACCAGATGAATGACATGCATTTGGGTGGCAATAGACAGTATCCTGGTGGACCGATGAAACCAGCGATGAATGGAGATAATTCTCCGCATATGCCACCTCCGCTTCCAGCGGGTCAAGGACAGTATTTAAATGGATCACAAAACAGGGGGCCACAAGCTCCTATGGGATATCCTCCGATGCATGGACAGCAGCAACAACCTGGTGGACCCTATCCACCTCAGGCGTCTTATCAGCAGCCTCAACAAGCTAGGAGGTTGGATCCTGATCAAATGCCTAGCCCGGTAAATTAAACAACTTAATTATTAATTATTTTATACATACATACATAACGTCACGATATATCCCACTCAGTGGGGTAGCACGAAACCAGAAACACAATCAACCAACAATCAATCTCCTCCAAACATTCCACTACATTTGCCTCGTCCACATTCATACATGCTCGTCTGGAACCATTCGTTCACGCAACAAACCATTAATCGTACCCAACCACTTATTCCTCGGACGTCCACGCAATCGTTCTCCTTCATTCTCACCCACCTTTCATTCGACATTCGCTCTAGATGTCCAAACCACCTCAACATTCTTCTCAATCTCACACACACTGTACAAAAATTTATTCCGGATACGATCACGTCTCGTATACCCACACACTCCTCTTTAATAATTTTATTATTGTCTATTGAATTTTCCAGATTCAAGTGACTTTAGACGATCAAAAAACTCGCTCTGGAATATTCTGCACCAACCAAAAAGGTTTGGTTCCTCCTTTAGTTTCAACTAACTTCATCACACAAGATCAAGGAAACGCTGGTCCTAGATTTATCCGTTCGACGATGTATAATGTTCCAACTACGTCTGACATGATGAAACAAACCGCTGTACCTTTCGGGCTGGTCATCAGTCCTCTTGCGCGGACATTAGATCAAGAATATCCTCCTCCGATTGTTGATTTTGGAGAATTAGGACCAGTGAGGTGCATTCGTTGCAAGGCGTACATGAGTCCGTTTATGCAGTTTATTGATTCTGGACGTCGATTCCAGTGCTTGTTCTGCAAAGCTACCACTGAAGGTAAATCATAAACTTAATTTGAGGCCAGTGTTTTTGGTTTCTTATTTTTAAAATAATCAATATTTATGAAGTGTCGCGTGTGTATTTTCGTGACTAGTATATTGATGTTTTCTTGGTTTTATAAATAATATTTCTTTTGGTTGTAACTATTGAAATATAGTAATACTGGAAACTGGAACCTTCACTAACGTTAAACATGCGAGCTGAGAGAAACAAGCAATATCTTTGTTGTACGGTCCGTTTAGCAAGTTAAAAAATTAACATTCAATGATTTTGAAATAAATATATTATCACGCCATTTATTCAATTTTGGGTGTTGCACTCTGCTCTAAATTTGTCGGCTGTGAGGTTCGAACCAGGATCTTATGATCCACAGTCCGATGCGTTATGTGAATTTAAAGGAATTTTCAAATAAATAAACAATACTATGTTAAATAATATATAAGTATAAGTCTGCGCAACATGTTTTTACATAACATCCGCTCAACAAACGCATACAAACAAGTGTTAGACAAAGAAGGGTAGCCCACAACATCTATCTGTTTCAGGCTTGTTTTTCGCTTTTTTTCATAAAAGCATACAAGTGCGCGTTCCAGTATTACTATATTTCAGTGATTGCTACATTTTCCAGGGTTCTGTACAATTTCAGTAATGGGATAATTTTCTTTCAGTGCCGACTGAATATTTCCAACATTTGGATCATACTGGTCAAAGAGTAGACCGTTATGAACGTCCAGAATTAATTCTGGGTACTTATGAATTTGTCGCAACAAAAGATTATTGCCGTAACAATACATTCCCGAAACCACCTGCTATTATTTTCGTTATTGACGTGTCGTACAACAATGTGAAATCAGGTCTCGTGCATTTGTTATGCGCTGAGATGAAGGAAATCTTAAAACATTTACCTATCGATCAAAATCAGGAAAAATCCAAAATGAAAGTTGGGTTTATCACCTACAACAGCACCGTTCACTTCTATAATATCAAAGGGAGCTTAGCCCAGCCACAAATGATGGTAGTTGGGGACGTACAAGAAATGTTCATGCCGCTTCTTGATGGATTCTTATGTGACATTGAGGAATCAGCAGCTGTGATTGATTCTTTAATGCAGCAAATTCCAACTATGTTTGCTGAAACTCGAGAAACTGAAACAGTGCTTTTGCCCGCCATTCAAGCAGGTCTTGAAGCTCTTAAAGTAAGAACACACTTTTTAATTAAATTTTATAATTATGTTGTCATAATAACTTGTCTTGTTTAACTTCTTCACCTACGCCCTTAATTTGAATATTAATTAAATTCTAGTTCATGAATAGAAATGACTATATTAGTAACTGTTTATGCAGAACAAATTTTAATTTACTTTTTACCTCCCTCTGCATTGTTTGATAAGAAATCTATGGCGGGAGGTATTGTGGTGCCCACAACAATTTATTTGTTTTGTTTAGGCTTCCGAATGTGCTGGAAAACTGTTAGTTTTTCATTCAACTCTTCCAACATCAGAAGCTCCTGGTAGATTGAAGAATCGTGATGAACGAAAATTACTGGGAACTGATAAAGAACGAACAGTTTTAACTCCACAGACTCAAGCGTATAATCAACTTGGACAGGATTGCGTTGCTGCTGGATGTAGTGTTGATTTGTTCATCACCAATAATTCGTATATTGATATCGCTACTATTGGACAAGTTTCGAGATTGACCGGCGGAGAAATTTTCAAGTATACTTACTTCCAGGTGAGCAAGATTCTCTTGACATTATATATTTATTTATTTTTCTTTTCCTTGCAGTTAAATTTCCCCACGCCTTCCTATCTTTTGTTTTACTGTGCTAGCTTTAAAATCTTCTACTTCCTTTAGCCAAATTGATCTGGGTCTTCTTCCTGGTTTTCATTCTAATTTACTTGCACCCTTTTCTTCTGCTCTCCATATATGTCCAAGCTATCTTACTATCTGTTATTTGATCTTTTTCACTATGTATTTTCCTTCTAACTCTTGTTCAATCTCATAGATCATAGATCATATTCTTAAATCTTTTTAATATTTTTTGTCATTGTCATAATCTCAGTAGAGTACATTGTTATTGATCTTGTTATAGTTCGGTTTGTTCACGCATTTAATAAGTTTTTTCAATAAAAAATGATTCATTTTAGGCCGATGTGGACGGCCAGAGAATGGTGAACGATGTCATAACTGATATTAGTCGCCCAGTGGCATTTGACTCAATAATGCGCGTAAGAACATCAACTGGAGTGCGACCTACTGACTTCTACGGTCATTTCTTCATGTCAAATACAACTGACATAGAAATAGCAGCCATTGGTGAGCAACAAATAATTTAGGTTTAATTTTAAATATTGACAAATCAATTTTTCAGATTGTGATAAGGCTGTAGCGATTGAAGTCAAACATGATGATAAACTGACGGAAGAGGAAGGAGTATATATTCAAGTTGCTTTGTTATACACTTCTTGTGGAGGTCAAAGGCGCCTACGTATTTTGAATTTATCCCTGAAGACTTGTTCTCAAATGGCAGATCTTTACAGAAGTTGCGAGTTGGATACTATTGTCAATTTCTTCGCAAAACAATGTAATATTTTATTTGTTGTGTATTTTTGTAGGTTTTTATTTGTTTGTTGTTGTAGGTGTGTATCGTTTATTAGAAAATAATCCAAAGGCTGTTAAAGATTCCTTGGTTAATCGATGCGCTCAGATGCTGGCGTGTTATAGGAAGAATTGCGCCAGTCCTTCGTCTGCAGGACAGTTAATTCTTCCGGAGTGCATGAAACTGTTGCCTTTATATGTCAATTGCCTAATGAAGAGTGACGCCATATCTGGAGGTAACATTTTTAATTTATTCTCAATATATTTTTATAAAACTCAAATGATTTTAGGTTCGGACATGACTCTGGACGACAGGTCGTTCGTGATGCAGTCTGTTACAATAATGGACATTCCTACTTCAGTAGTTTACTTTTATCCTCGCTTAATACCTCTGCACGAAATTCAAAATGGTTCAGAGACACCAGAAATTCCTAATTCCATTCGGTGTACTGTTGAAAAAATGGTGGACAACGGTGTTTATTTATTAGGTAAGCCAAACTATCAAAATACATATTTATGTAACAGGTACCCTATTATGTACGTGTTACGTTTCTTAGTTTAGAATGACAATCATTTGACAAGTGACGTTGACATGAAAAAAAAATTAATAATATAATATCTGTTGTTCCGTTATTAGGTTGTTTATTGTTTTAATTTTATTGGACTAGTCCATAAAGAGCTTTATGACACGCATTAAACTGCACATTTTGTACAACTTCTTAAATATCCGAGAACTACAGTTCTCTTGAAACATTTTAACTTTCTGGTCTCCTAAATGAAATGTCAGATAATAAAAACAAAGAATCTATTCTTAGTACTCATATAAAACTTCATGTTATATCCCACTCAGAATCAGTGGGATAACAGGAACCCAGAAAAACATTCCTATCCTGACACACCATTTTCGCCTCGTCCACATTCATAAATGCTCTTCTATCTTCAACAACCACTTATTTCTCGGACGTCCACGCAATCGTTCACCCTCAAACATTAGCTTCACCAACCTTTCATTCGACATTCGTTCATGGACATATTCCTCTCAAATATCTCATTAATATTATGCCTGTTTTTATTGCAGAAAACGGTATCCATATGCTTTTATGGATAGGATTGAATGCAAACCAGGAATGGATCCAGAACGTGTTTGGAGTTCCCAGTGCTGCGCAAGTGGATATAGATCGCCTTCATCTTCCGGAGTTAGATACGAGTCTATCAGTTGCTGTCAGAAATCTGATAGATCAAATACGGGCACAGCGGCATCGTTGCATGAGAGTAAGTATAAACTCCACAGATGAATGTTTTCATAAACGTTCAAGAAAATGTGAAATAACTAAATGAATTCTTTCAGTTAACACTAGTGCGACAGCGAGACAAGTTAGAAACAGTGTTTAGACATTTCTTGATGGAAGACCGCGGTCACGACGGAAGTTCAAGTTACGTGGACTTTCTGTGTCACATGCACAAAGAAATTCGCCAGCTGTTGAGCTAGCAATCGGCTCGCGCCAGATGAAACGGATGTCCGGTCGCATTTGTTAACGCTCACTTCACAATACAAACATCAATTTTGAAAAGAGGATAATGTGTTTGTTTCCGAGGCGGATGATGCATGATGTATATTTTAATCTTACTTCCGGTTACTTAATATTTACGTAGGTTTTGTTAGCTGATTATTGAAGAACCATCAGTAAAATTAATTGTAAATTTGATATACTCTAGCGGACTTTTGAATAATTATGAATGTTTTGCACGTTTTGCATAGATTTTGTAAAATGGTTTAACACTAGTATTAATCAAATACCGACAACTAAACATGCATTATTTATTATAATCACTTCGCTTGATGTCTACATTATTTAGCAAATAGCAAAAACTGGTTAATTATTAAGTAACCGCATCCTAATAAATATTGAAGAAAAGATTTGATTTGAGTATAACGTGATTTTTGAAGAAAAGCATATTTTAACTGTTTTGAAATTGGCCTTTGTAAATTTTAAATATGAAAGATTTTAATACATACTGATTAGTTTTTATTATATTTAGGTTGTAATGGGTCATTATTTACACTTGAATATAATCGAATTAGGCATTAATTATTGCGTTATGTAAATATTAAACTACAGTCAAATGACACAAAATTGTATTATTTTTATGTTCCACTTTTTGTTTGTGACCAGCTCTTAGCAATTTCCTTTTGCTGAAATTACGATTAGACATCATGATGATAGAATTATTGATTTATTACTCTTGGCTGTAGCTATAGGTTTAGGTTTGTAAACTATGTATCAATCTTATATAATTAAATGGATAAAAACTACTATTTGCTTTAAATTATTTATCCCATTATTTTTTACATACTTTTATGGATTTCGTAAGTTGTAAATATCGAAATATATTCAGATATTACGCGTGTAAATTGAAAGGATATTGTCGTAAAATTTTATGTTCGCGCGTGACTTCAAACTTATGCTTTTTAGAGGAAGCAATAATTTACATAAAAACTTTTTATCAAAAATTAAACCGACGGAAAAGGAAACTGTTTAAAAGCGCTAAATAAAATAAAACCTTTTTAGTCTTTGTAACTAAACTCCTAAACTAATGTAAGTAACTAATTTTATGAGATATTGCGCACATGGACATACATACATCCACCCATCCTCACACACTGACATCATTGAAAAATATTTCCGCAAAAATCTCGTCAACGATTGTTTTCATGATTCCAATACTTCCTTATACTTTGTATAAGAAAGTAAAAATATACGAGTCGACTTCAGTACCTCCACCATTTTTCATCAGTTAAAAAATATGTTAAAAATTAAAACGATTAAAGGTATATTTGAATATTACAGTTCAAGCTAAATTATGCATTCATTTGTACAATAAAGCTATATGTACTTTGCAAGCGAATTGATTATTCTCGAGCTTACGGTTTTGAATATTAAATTTAAAATTATACGGTGCTTCTAGGTGCGGACATTGCCTCTTATATTCTCTATGAACTTGCGTGAATCTAATCTAACTAAGGGTAGCGAGTATGGTTTCATTTAGCATGGTTAAGAGCAGTGTTTTGTGCTGTCTATGTTGTTGTGTGTCTGGAAAAGTAATTATTTTGCTTGTTGGTTTAGTAATACCGGATAATTTTACTACAATACGGAATTATTTCGTAAATATTTGATTTATACGATGAATCATAACTTGTCTAATAATATGGTATTCGTTAAAGTTTATTCATTATTATACAAGTTGTGCAAAAATAATAAAAATATTTTCATCCCAACAATTACTTCTGAATCTTCTTGAGATTCGGTCGAGTATAAAGAATTTTAATATTCCTTTATGATTCTTTGCCACAAATATGAAAATAAGTTCATTAGTTATTCATAGAATCTCTAGCAGAATAGAATAGAAAGGTAATATGAATTGTATGAATATGAAATTGAATTTACATAAAGTGCAATAATAAATAGAATATTCCGTGAAATAATTGTTTTATGTTTACCCACAACTGCAAGCTGTATTTACATTTCATCTTATTCTAGTTGAATTGCACTTGAAGAGATATGAAAAATTTCTAGGTAATACGAAATATTTGATATTAGATTTATTCAGTAAGTTTTATTAAAATAGATTTACATGTAAATAGTAATCTGGTAAATCTTAATATTAAATCTTATGCTCCTAGAAAAACAGAAAAAACCTACTTTTCATTGTTGTGCAGAACCATGCATCGTCTTCCAGGTAACACAAAACAATATACACAATCATCGCGAATTTGTGGCATGTTTAAAACGAATGTACTATTGCACTATCTTTAACAATACTTAATAAATTAAATTCAACAATTATTTTACCGAATTTCAAGTTATTTAATGAGATTTTATATAAAAATAAGTCACTGCAAAATTTAACGGCCATATTTATTTGAATCTGTCAAACTACTATCAACTGTTTCGCTAATCCAAGGCACACTCTGATCCTAAAATTCAAATTTAAACTTTGGTTTTGAAATATAACTGTGGCATTTAATTTTTAATTAAACTAACTAACTATATAAAAAAATAGGCATTTCATTTAAATACTGAGTTTGTTGTATTTAAATTCGCAAAATTAAATATGTTTATAGCGCATATCTTCCGGGGAATATGCAAACTAAATTATATTTATTTTTAATATTCGTTTTAAATTTACTAGGACATGTTATATGTATTATTATATTGTGAGATGTAATCATCTGGTGAATTTTATTATTAATTCATAGTTTTATAGAAAAATAGTAAAAACTTATCTTTCATTCTTGCAGTACCAAGTTGCTGCTTCTGGTAATACGAAACATATGCACAAACATCAGGAATTTCTGATATATCTGAAACAATAAAATTATTCGATTATCTTCAAGAACTATTAGTAAACAAATATCAATAATTATTTTACCGCTTTTAAGTTAATTAATATGTATTTTAGTAAAATAAGTCACTACAAAATTTAACGGCCATGTTTACTTGAATGTCAGGTGAACTACAGTCAACTGTTTCGTTATATCCAAGGCATACTCTGATCTTAAAATTCAAATTTAAATTTTTGTTTTCAAATTTAATTTATAATTAAATGCAAGCGATATTACAAATTTAATAGATAAATAGAGTTCTAATTTAGATAGTGATTATTCGCTATTTATGTTCGTGAAATTAAATATGTTTATCCAACACCTCTTAATAAATAATCTATAACTATAGCGATTTTAAACAAGGAAAGTAACAGATTACTCACTAGTGGGTATAATTTTGAAAAAAGTCACTAGTGAGTAATTTTCTATTTATAACAATAATAATAATACACAACACCTTGGTAACTAATTCGACTGACATTTTGATTTAGAAAATTTAAAGCATATGTCACTGTCAAATAATATTTCTTTAATAAATTTTGCATTTATTAAGAGATGTTGGATAAAATACACACCTGGGCAAAGTGGAATTACTCACACGATAAAATTATTACACTCAGCTTTCGGCTTCGTGTTCTAAAATTTCTCTCGTGGGTAATTCCTTACTTTGCACACTTGTAAAGTAAATAATTATTATAGCTAGTTAAGCGATAGTGTTGCAAATATAAATGGGAATATTTTTTACATTAAAAATAAATTAAGAACTGGACATCATAATAAATCTCTTTGACTCTGTCTTCGTAGTTTAAGTTAGGATTTTAATAAAAATGTTCATCCCTTGTAAAACATCAGCTCTCAATGTATGCGAATCTCTACGTGACCTGGTTCTCGTATTTCTCTTTATGACTGGAATGAGGCAATTTCTAGCAACACCGCGAATTTCATTTTTTATTTGCGGTTTTAAATATTCATGCAAGTATATGAAAGAGCTACACCGATAAAAAATGCGAACGTCATTGTTTGATGTAGGTAACTATTCTTTCTTGTTATTTTCTTTTTTGCATAGATTGTGTTTTATTATTTTGGTCTATTAGATAGTTCCTTGTTAAACTGTAGCATATGTAGAATTTTTAATCATGTAATTATGATAATGTAAGGTAATTAAATTAAAATTGCCATTAATTATAGTAATTGTAACAATTTTATGAATAATTTGGACCTGTCATTCATAATAATTTACATTTTGAACGAAATATCTAATAATCAATACGAATATTATACAACCGCAGATTTGAAAATTCTAATTTTAGTAAAACAAAAAGTACAACATAAAAAATTAAATTTTCGTTATACCGGATGTCAACTTTTTTACAGGACAAAAGTTACAATTTTAAAATTTTCACTAGGCGATAGTTCGTTCCCTATAAATTTTAGAACAAAGGTGTAAATACAAAATATGTTCAGAATCAAAAACTGCACTAAATGAGCCTAAATTTATTAATGTGATACATTTCTGTCATTAGATAGACGTAAAATAAAATGTATATTTTTTAGCTATTTCCAGAGTGCCATGATAAACAAAATATACAAACAGAAACATTCGTATTGTTTGAGTTTGACAGATGACATTTGGCAGAGTTTTAATGATTATAGACGTATTTAAATTATTTCTCAGTAATCATGAACACATTTACCATTTAGAATTATGCCAAATGCCATCTGTCAAACTCAAAATACCTATAAATTATAAATTTTATTTTACGTCTATCTCATGGCAGAAATGTATTACATCAATAAATTTAGGCTCATTTGGTGCAGTTTTTAATTCTGAACATATTTAGTATGTACACTTTTGTTCTAAAATTCATATGGAACAAATTATCGCCTAATGAAAATTTTAACATTGTATTTCCTGTTCTATAAGAAAGTAGAAACCTGGAATATTAACGAAGTATATTGATAAAGCAGAGAAATTTCTTGAAAGAAAATTATGTATCGATTAAACAAGTATTTACCACAATCATGATTTAAATTGATGAGAGATTTTAATTAATATACTTTAATACTCTTTGATCAGAAATAAATTAAGGTACCTACTTTGAAGTTAAAATACATGGATATTAATTTCATACAAAGTACCAGTTCCTAAAATATTACAAAGGCCATCATGTAGTACATGCATTGAAACATTAGATCTTTGAAATTTACCAGCACTTGCTGTTTTAGGTAAAACACAAATTGCCCAGGGACGTGCGCAGAAATTATCTGTGGGGTTTCTAAATATTTTCAACGAACTCATATACTTGTATTTTAGAAAATAACAATTGGCTATCTACTTGTACAAGTTTAAATTATACATACCAAGTCAAATGTCTAGATCTGTAACACAATAAATTATATAGTTTCACAGACAATCTGTTAATGTACGAATCCAAGTTTTATTTATAATTTTTTCTATTGAGGTAATTGAATAATTTTTTCAGATCTTCATAGATGAAAATCCTTTGCTAACTGTCATAGCAATGAATTTCTTTTCTTTTTAGGCTCACCATAATTAAAAGTAATATTTCGATACGAATAACTTACTATATGCGCTTATAGATTTTCTTATATTATATAAATATTTGAAATTTAAAATAGTATATTCTACAACAAGTAATGGAATGGCACATATTCCACGCGAGCAAAAAGTTTGTAGTCCGAGCCGAAGGCGAGGACTACGGTTTGCGAGTGTGGGATATGCTATTCCGTTACATGTTGTAGACTATACTTTCTATAACAAGATTTTGGAAATTATATAAACAATTCAAATATAAAACTGTTGAAAACGTCAAACTCAAATAAATAAAACAAACAGACATAACCATAGTAACTGAATCAAGATATTTCATATATCGCGACTCAGATTCGCCGAAAATATTCCATACGCGGCGTATGGAATGTTAGTGATTCCACAACATTTTTTAGTTGTAGAATGTGTAGTTTCCAAAACAGTGTTATAGAAAATATGTTTTCTAATTTTGTTCAGCGTGGGTGAACGCCACTGTACGTGCTTAAGGGTTGCAAAGTGTGTGGGTTTATTCTAAAATATTAAAGAGGGATGACAGATGTCACCTTTAACCTTCATGTTAATTAATTACTGCAGGGTCAGTAGAGTAGAGGGACAGAATACGTTAGTGCAAGCGCAGGACTTCAGCTCTTGTTCTTAGGCTGGGCGCAAGTAAAGGACTAAGACTATTCTGTTTCCTAATGGTGTGCTTTGGGCGAAGGTAATAGGATTATGGTTTTCAAAACAGGGTAATTATTTATATTGTATTAGTGGCACGAATTTGCATTTGCTGATGAGGAAGAGAGTGTTTTAAAAATAAATCATGGGTACAGCTGAATTTTATTTTGGTGCTACACAAATCTATTTGACAATGATCTACATCTTCCATACAAACTACTGAAATGCAGTTGCATATTCGGATTATATTCATACATACAAAACATCATGTTATATCCCACATCTCCTCCAAAAATTACCACTTTCGCCTCGTTCAAATTCATTCGTAATCAGAATCATTCGTGCATGCAATAAACCATCAATCATATCTAACCATTTATTCGAGTTTTTGGGTGTTTTAAGAGCAGTGTTTTAAGCTTATTTTATAAAAAAAATAATTTAAATAAAAGTGGTAGATAATACATTTCTTTGTAACTTCTATTTGAAGCATTTTTAAATAAAATAATTGTAGAACATTGTACAGCGCTAAAACAGCAGCTAGAACACTACTCTTAAAACACCCAAAAACAGAACTCGTGGTACCAGCCAATGTTTCAAGCATGGAAAATGTACTAATTTCATTTCATACTATTTATTTGAGATGTATTAAATCTGCGACAATTAATATCGGCCAGAAATCTACGCAAAAATATAAACTAATAAAAACATCGTATGAAATAGAAACGGTTTTCTGGATAAAATGTAGAATTCAAATTGGTATCGCGCTTCGCGCCAATTAGTTCAATTGTTTCTGTCAGTGAGATGTGCAACAAAGTGTTTGTGTGCGTGGAAAAATCGATTTTTCACCCAAAATATTTTCGATTATATGATTAAAACTTATATTAATCGATTCAGTATTTTTTTGTGGTCATTTTAGTGTATAAACAACAACTTAAGTTTTTCTCAGTGGAAAATGTTCAACATCGTTTCAAATGTAAGCATTGTTTGCTGTATGGTTATTATTACTGCTATAATAGTTATCAATAAAGGCAATAATATTTATTTCTAAATAGAATATTAATGAAATAAGAATATTTAAATAGAATTAAAGATTAAATGTAAAAAGCAAATTGTAATATTTAGTTGTCGTGATTTTGATTCAACATGTGTAGTATGTTTAGCTATGTGTTCATGGATTTTAACATGTATGTTGTGTATGTAGTGACTATGCATGTGTTCATGGATTTTATGACAATTAATTGATATTAGTATGTATTTTGTCGCATTTTAGGATTCAAAGCCCATAGCTTCGCTGCAGAATATTCTCGAGCTCTCGTGTTGTCCAGATGTAATGAAGACATGCCAAAAGATAAGTTAATTTTTGTTCATTTGCTTTTTTCAAATTATAATTGTTTTGTGCGTTCAATAATTATTTTATATTTTACTACATACTGTCGGTTAAGAAAGATTTGAGTCAAATAACAATAAATGCTTCAAGTAAATTTTATTTATTCTAACAATATCAGTAAGTCAATTATCATTTATATAGTCGCTATTTAGGTTAAGTTAGTTATAATTAGCTACCCTCCGTTCCGAAATACACACATGTTAGTTTTAAGTGCGACTATATAATTGTTGAACGATGTTTTTAACAATTAATTTAACAAAAAATAACACTGCTCATTTTATTTGAAGCATTCTACCATTGCAACATACGTCACAATTATTTGAACGTTATAATTTGAATAATTATTGCAAAAACTTTGATTGTCTAAAGAGCAACTAGATAGTTTGACTGATGCCATAAAAATGTTGCAGATTTAAAGTTGACGAAGCTCTCAGACCGTTACATCCAGAGAAGCTGATGGTTCTTAGGAGGTCGTGAATGTTTACACCTGTAGAAGTGACCATCGAGGGAGATGACAGCAACAACATTCAAGGGAAGTAGATATTTTACTTGACATACACACATACACACAATTAACAATACATTCTGCACAGTGTAGCTTTTTCAGTCCTTTTATTATTAATTTTACATTTCGTTTAACTTTGAATAATTAAATTGCTTCGTGCATTCAATAATTATACCACGATATTTTACTACATACTGGCTGTTAAGAAAGACCTGAATAATTTTTCTGTTGTAAATATTTCTAAATTAATTTTAACAACAAATGCTTCAAGTAAATTTTTCTCTGTATGACTTTATTCAAATATTTATTATGTAAATAGTTTCGGGTATATACCTACAAGGTAAATAATTTTATTAATATTTATATAGTCGCTCTCTAGGTTAAGTTAGTTATAATTATCTCCCCCTCGTTTCGAAATATACACATTTTAGTTCTTAGTCAAGCGACTTTATAAATGTTTAACGTTAACAATTAATTTAACAATAATAAATATGACACTGCTCATTTTATTTGAAGCATAGCTCTAAGAAAATTTCCGGTAGATATATAAAATATTTAAATTTTAATCAGCTTTCATTCTGACTGTCATTGTGAGTAGATCTCTCACGATATAATTATTGAACTCAGAAGGCAGCCACATTAAACTGTGCAAAGTATACACACCATGTAAACTTTACAATTATTTAAACATGATAATGTTGTTGTTTAATGAATATAGCTTGAATGTTTGACGAGCAACGGGACAGTTTGACTGATGGCACAAAAATGTTGCAGATTTCGAGTTCACGAACCTCTCAAACAGTTTCATGCAGAGCTGAAGATGGTCGTGAAGATTTTCACCTGGAGAAGCGACCATTGAGAAAGACTCGAAGCACAACCAGCCGTCACACAAACACTGCGGTCAGTGAGTAAGAACTCCCGATGATCCGCGTCCACCACCAAGAGTAGAATTTGACCCTCGAACATGTACTTTTTCAGCAGACAGAACGAAGAATCATAACTATACAATGAAATGTATTATATTGTCTTATATTTATTGTAATATTTCTTGGTAAAAATTGTTGTATTGTACGACGGACCGATCCAAAGAACAGATCGGGTCCGATATTCCATAATTCTTAAAAAGAAAAAATATGCTTGGGGGTTTGGGATTTGTGTTTTATTGATTTGCCTGTGAGCAAATATGCATGAATCAAAATAATATTTTCGGAATTAACTTTGCGCTTCACGCAAACATTTTTTAACTTCAATTTTCACTTAAAATGCATGAACAAAAAAAAATTTTCGGAAAATCGCCCACCGTCCCACGCAAATTTTTTTTTGAAAATTAATTTTCACTTGCAAATTCCTGGATAAAATCAAATTTACAAAAAATAGCCCACCGTCACGCGCAAAATTTTGAAAAAAATACTAATTTTCATAATTTCGGCCAACATCCTAAGCAAAATTATCAAATATTAAAAACATCTTATGAATTAAGAACAATTTCTCAAGAAAATAAATTCAAAGTTGGTATAATGCTTCGCGCCACACTACGGTTCAATTGTTTTTTATCTGTCAGTGAGATGTGCAAGAAAGTGTTTGTGTGCGTAGAAAAATCGAATTTTCACCAAAAATATTATCAATTACATATGTAAAACTTTTCAAACGATTCAGAATTTCTTTGTGGTCAGTTTAGTATATAAATTGTTGCTGAACTTAAAAATTTTAGTTTTGCTCAGTTGAAAACATTCTACACCGCTTCAAATGTAAGTATTGTTTATTGTATAAGTATTATTACTGCTATAAAAGTTATCGATAAGGCAATATTTACAAATATTTAGATATTTATATGTATGAAAATATTTGAAATATTTAGTTGTCAGTATTTTGATTCAACGTGTGTAGTATGTACATATGTGTATGTAGTGGCTATGTATTCATGGATTTTGATGGCAATTAATTGATATTAGTATGCATTTTATCGCATTTCAGGATTCAAAAATCATTGTTGCAAAGTGAGGTCCACATCCGAGTAGCCGAGCTTCGCTGCAGAATATACTCAGCAGGCTCCAGTGTTGTCCAGATGCAATGAAGACATAACTAAAGATAAGTTTCTTTTTATTTATTTGCCTCTTTCAAATTATAACGATTAACTGATTCGTGCGTTCAATAATTATACCATGATATTTTAATACATATTGACGGTTCAGAAAGACGGGTCAAATATTCCTAAATTATTATAACAATAAATGCTTCATATAATTTTCTTTATTCTACAATATAATTACTATTTATATAGTCGCCATTTAGGTTAAGTTAGTTATAAGTAGCTACCCTCCGTTCCGAAATATACACAATACACATATTAGTTTTAAGTCAGGCGTTTATATAAATGTACTTTAACAATTAATTTCACAACAACAATAACCCGAAATATGTAAAATGTTACAACATTGCACATTTTATTTGAAGCATTGTTCAAACACAATATAAATTCAGTATTATAACTCGAATGTTACAATTGCTTAAACGTTATAATTTTGCAAGTTATTGACACAAGCTACAATAAAACTGCAGAGCAACTGAACAGTGTGACTGATGCCATAAAAATGTTTCAGATTTCAAGTTCACGAAGCTCTCAGACAGTTTCATCCAGAGAAGCCGATGGTTGCCAGGAAGTCGTGAAGGTTTACACCTGAAGAAGAGACCATCGAGGGAGACGTCAGCAACAACGTTCAAGGGAAGTAGATATTTTACTTGACACACACACATACACACACAATTAACAATACATTCAGCACATTGTTGCTTTTCAGTCCTTTTATTATTAATTTTATATTTCGTTTAACTTTGAATAATTAAATTGCTTCGTGCATTCAATAATTATACCACGATATTTTACTACATACTGGCTGTTAAGAAAGACCTGAATAATTTTTCTGTTGTACATATTTCTAAATTAATTTTAACAACAAATGCTTCAAGTAAATTTTTCTCTGTATGAATTTATTCAAATATTTATTATGTAAATAGTTTCGGGTATTTACCTACAAGGTAAATAATTTTATTAATATTTATCTAGTCGCTCTCTAGGTTAAGTTAGTTATAATTAGCTCCCCCTCGTTTCGAAATATACACATTTTAGTTGTTAGTCAAGCGACTTTATAAATGTTGAACGACGATCGTTAACAATTAATTTAACAAAAATAATTGACCAAAATAAGTATAATAACACTGCTCATTTTATTTGAAGCATTGCTCGAAGAAAATTTCCGGTAGATATGTAAAATATTTTCATCTTAATCAGCTTTCATGCTGACTGTCATTGTGAGTAGATCTCTCGCGATATAATTATTGAACTCAGAAAGCAGCCAAATAAAACTGTGCAATGTATACATTTAAACATGATAATGTAGTTGTTTAATGAATATAGCTTGAATGTCTGAAAAGCAATGGGACAGTTTGACTGATGGCACAAAAATGTTGCAGATTTCGAGTTCACGAAGCTCTCAGACAGTTTCATTCTGAGCTGAAGATGGTTGTTAGTAGGTCTTGAAGATTTTCACCTGGAGAAGCGATCATTGAGAAAGACTTGAAACACAACCAGCCGTCACACATACACTGCGGTCAATGAGTAAGAATCGGGAGGATGATCCGCGTCCAGCACCAAGAGTACAATTTGGCCCTCGAACACGTTCAGCAGCCAGAACGCAGAAGAATATCTATACAATAAAATGTTATATTATCTTATATTTATTGTAATATTTCTTTGTAAAAATTGTTGTATTGTACGACGGACCGATCCAAAGAACAGATCGGGTCCGATATGCGATAATTCTTAAAAAGAAAAAATATGCTTGGGGGTTTGGGATTTGTGTTTTATTGATTTGCCTGTGAGCAAATATGCATGAATCAAAATAATATTTTCGGAATTAACTTTGCGCTTCACGCAAACATTTTTTAACTTCAATTTTCACTTAAAATGCATGAACAAAAAAAATTTTTCGGAAAATCGCCCAGCGTCCCACGCAAAATTTTTTTTGAAAATCAGATTTCACGCAAATTTCTGGATAAAATCAAATTTACCGAAAATAGCCCACCATCCTGCGCAAAATTTTGAAAAAATATTAATTTTCATAATTTCGGCTAACATCCTAAGCAAAATTATCAAATATTAAAATGATCGTATGAATTAAGAACAATTTCTCAAGAAAATAAATTCAAAGTTGGTATAAGGCTTCGCGCCACACTACTGTTCAATTGTTTTTTATCTGTCAGTGAGATGTGCAAGCAAGTGTTTGTGTGCGTAGAAAAATCGAATTTTCACCAAAAATATTATCAATTACATATGTAAAACTTATATCAATCGATACAGAATTTCTTTGTGGTCATTTTAGTATAAATTGTTGCTGAAATCAGAAACTTTAGTTTTGCTCAGTTGAAAACATTCTACACCGCTTCAAATGTTAGTATTGTTTATTGTATAAGTATTATTAATGCTATAAAAGTTATCGGTAAGGCAATAATGTTTATGTCTAAATATATTAGCAGTAAAATAAGAATATTTACAAATATTTATAGATATTTATATGTATGAAAATATTTGAAATATTTAGTTGCCATTTTTTTGATTCAACGTGTGTAGTATGTACATATGTGTATGTAGTGGCTATGTATTCATGGATTTTGATGGCAATTAATTGATATTAGTATGCATTTTATCGCATTTCAGGATTCAATAATCATTGTTGCAAAGTGAGATCCACATCCGAGTAGCCGAGCTTCGCTGCAGAATATACTCAGCAGGCTCCAGTGTTGTCCAGATGCAATGAAGACATAACAAAAGATAAGTTTCTTTTTATTTATTTGCCTCTTTCAAATTATAACGACTAACTGATTCGTGCGTTCAATAATTATACCATGATATTTTAATACATGTTAACTGTTCAGAAAGGCTTGGTTCAAATATTCCTAAATTATTATAACAATAAATGCTTCATGTAAATTTTCTTTATTCTACAATATAATTACTATTTATATAGACGCCATTTAGGTTAAGTTAGATATAAGTAGCTACCCTCCGTTCCGAAATATACACAATACACATATTAGTTTTAAGTCAGGCGTTTATATAAATGTATTTTAACAATTAATTTAACAACATAAATAACCCGAAATATGTAAAATGTTACAACACTGCACATTTTATTTGAAGCATTGTTCAAACAATATAAATTCAGTATTATAGCTCAAATGTTACAATGCTTAAACGTTATAATTTTGCATGTTATTGAAACAAGCTACAATGTCTGCAGAGCAACTGAACAGTGTGACTGATGCCATAAAAATGTTTCAGATTTCAAGTTCACGAAGCTCTCAGACAGTTTCATCCAGAGAAGATGATGGTTGTCAGGAGGTCATGGAGGGTTGTACTTGGAGAAGTGACCATAGAGGAAGACGTCAGCAACAACGTTCAAGGGAAGTAGATATTTTACTTGACACACACACATACACTAAGAATACATTCAGCACATTGTTGCTTTTTCAGTTCTTTTATTATTAATTTTATATTTCATTTAACTCTGAATAATTAAATTGCTTCGTGTATTCAATAATTATACCTCGATATTTTACTACATACTGGCTGTTAAGAAAGACCTGAATAATTTTTTGTTGTAAATATTTCTAAATTAATTTTAACAACAAATGCTTCAAGTAAATTTTTCTCTGTATGGTTTTATTCAAATATTTATTATGTAAATAGTTTCGGGTATTTACCTACAAGGTAAATAATTTTATTAATATTTATGTAGTCGCTCTCTAGGTTAAGTTAGTTATAATTAGCTCCCCCTCGTTTCGAAATATACACATTTTAGTTGTTAGTCAAGCGACTTTATAAATGTTGAACGACGATCGTTAACAATTAATTTAACAAAAATAATTGACCAAAATAAATATAATAACACTGCTCATTTTATTTGAAGCATTGATCGAAGAAAATTTCCGGTAGATATGTAAAATATTTTCATCTTAATCAGCTTTCATGCTGACTGTCATTGTGAGTAGATCTCTCGCGATATAATTATTGAACTCAGAAAACAGCCAAATAAAACTGTGCAATGTATACATTTAAACATGATAATGTAGTTGTTTAATGAATATAGCTTGAATGTCTGAAAAGCAACGGGACAGTTTGACTGATGGCACAAAAATGTTGCAGATTTCGAGTTCACGAAGCTCTCAGACAGTTTCATGCAGAGCTGAAGATGGTTGTTAGTAGGTCTTGAAGATTTTCACCTGGAGAAGCGACCATTGAGAAAGACTCGAAGCACAACCAGCCGTCACACATACACTGCGGTTAGTGAATAAGAACTCCTGATGATCCGCGTCCACAACCAAGAGTAGAATTTGACCCTCGAACATGTACTTCTTCAGCAGCCAGAACGAAGAAGCATAACTATACAATGAAATGTATTATATTGTCATATATTTATTGTAATATTTCTTGGTAAAAATTGTTGTATTGTACGACGGACCGATCCAAAGAACAGATCGGGTCCGAAAAAATATGCTGGGGGTTTGGGATTTGTGTTTTATTGATTTGCCTGTGAGCAAATATGCATGAATCAAATAATATTTTCGGAATTAACTTTGCGCCTCACGCAAACATTTTTTAACTTCAATTTTCACTTTAAATGCATGAACAAAAAAAATTTTTCGGAAAATCGCCCAGCGTCCCACGCAAAATTTTTTTTGAAAATCAGATTTCACGCAAATTTCTGGATAAAATCAAATTTACCAAAAATAGCCCACCATCCTGCGCAAAATTTTGAAAAAATATTAATTTTCATAATTTCGGCTAACATCCTAAACAAAATTATCAAATATTAAAATGATCGTATGAATTAAGAACAATTTCTCAAGAAAATAAATTCAAAGTTGGTATTTTGCTTCGCGCCACTCTACTGTTCAATTGTTTTTTATCTGTCAGTGAGCTGTGCAAGAAAGTGTTTGTGTGCGTAGAAAAATCGAATTTTCACCAAAAATATTATCAATTACATACGTAAAACTTTTCAATCGATTCAGAATTTCTTTGTGGTCATTTTAGTATATAAATTGTTGCTGAAATCAAAAATTTTAGTTTTGCTCAGTTGAAAACATTCTACACCGCTTCAAATGTAAGTATTGTTTATTGTATAAGTATTATTACTGCTATAAAAGTTATCGATAAGGCAATATTTACAAATATTTATAGACATTTATATGTATGAAAATATTTGAAATATTTAATTGTCGTGATTTTGATTGAACGTGTGTAGTATGTACATATGGGTATGTAGCGGCTATGTATTCATGGATTTTGATGGCAATTAATTGATATTAGTATGCATTTTGTTGCATTTCAGGATTCAATAATCATTGTTGCAAAGTCAGATTCACATCCAAGTAGCCGAGCTTCGCTGCAGAATATACTCAGGCTCCCGTGTTGTCCAGATGCAATGAAGACATAAAAGATAAGTTTCTTTTTATTTATTTGCCTCTTTCGAATTATAACGATTAACTGATTCGTGTGTTCAATAATTATACCATGATATTTTAATACATATTGACGGTTCAGAAAGACGGGTCAAATATTCCTAAATTATTATAACAATAAATGCTTCATGTAAATTTTCTTTATTCTACAATATAATTATTATTTATATAGACGCCATTTAGGTTAAGTTAGTTATAAGTAGCTACCCTCCGTTCCGAAATAAACACAATACACATATTAGTTTTAAGTCAGGCGTTTATATAAATGTACTTTAACAATTAATTTAACAACAAAAATAACCCGAAATATGTAAAAATGTTATAACATTGCACATTTTATTTGAAGCATTGTTCAAACAATATAAATTCAGTATTATAGCTCAAATGTTACAATTGTTTAAACGTTATAATTTTGCAAGTTATTGAAACAAGCTACAATGTCTGCAGAGCAACTGGACAGTGTGACTGATGCCATAAAAATGTTTCAGATTTCAAGTTCACGAAGCTCCCAGACAGTTTCATCCAGTGAAGATGATGGTTGTCAGCAGGTCGTGGCGGTTTGCACCTGGAGAAGCGACCATCGAAGGAGACGACAGCAACATCGTTTAAGGGAAGTAAATATTTTACTTGTCACACACATACTGGCGGTTAAGAAAGACTTGATTGAAATATACCTAAATTATTTTAACAATAAATGCTTCAAGTAAATTTTGATTATTCTACAATATCAGTAAATCAATTATCATTTATATAGTCGCTATTTAGATTAAGTTAGTTATAATTAGCTACCCTCCGTTCCGAAATACACACATGTTAGTTTTAAGTAAGCGACTATATAATTGTTGAACGATGTTTTTAACAATTAATTTAACAAAAAATAACTGGAAATATTCAAAATAAACTAACACTGCTCATTTTATTTGAAGCATTGTACCATTGTAACATACGTCACAATTATTTAAACGATATAATTCGATTAATTATTGCAAAAACTATGATGGTCTGAAGAGCAACGGGACAGTTTGACTGATGGCACAAAAATGTTGCAGATTTCGAGTTCACGAAGCTCTCAGACAGTTTCATGCAGAGTTGAAGATGGTTGTTAGTAGGTCTTGAAGATTTTCACCTGGAGAAGTGACCATCAGGGAGACGACTGAAACAACGTTCAAGGGAAGTAGATATTTCACTTGACAATTTAGTTTTGCATTGAGTTACTTCGCTCCGATAATATTTATTCAATAGGTTGTTCCTTTTTCAGTCATTTTATTATTAATTTTATGTATTCGTTACAATTATTTTATGTTTATTTAGCTTCCCTCGTCCTTACCGTTTACACACAATAGTTTTTAAGACAAACGAATATATAAAATTATCTACCCATAAAGGGTGATAAAATCAATATTTAATTAATATAATTAAATAATGGAACTATTGAATAATAACACTTACATTCTTAATTTTAATAAATATCGTAGGTTTATTTACTTAGAACTTAAGAAACATACTGTTCAGTTTGTCTCCATGTTTTTCAGCTCGAAACACAACCAGCCGTCACACATACACTGCTGTCAGTGAGTAAGAACTCCCGATGATTCGCGTCCACCACCAAGAGTAGAATTTGGCCCTCCAACATGTACTTCTTCAGCAGCCACAACGAAGAAGCATTACTATACAATGAAATGTATTATATTGTCTTATATTTATTGTAATATTTCTTGGTAAAAATTGTTGTATTGTACGACGGACCGATCCAAAGAACAGATCGGGTCCGATATTCTATAATTCTTAAAAAGAAAAAATATGCTGGGGGGTTTGGGATTTGTTTTATTGATTTGCCTATGAGCAAATATGCATGAATCAAATAATATTTTCGGAATTAACTTTGCGCTTCACGCAAAACATTTTTTAACTTCAATTTTCACTTTAAATGCATGAACAAAAAAAAATTTTCGCAAAATCGTCCACCGTCCCACGCAAATTTTTTTTTGAAAATTAATTTTTACTTGCAAATTCATGGATAAAATCAAATTTACAAAAAATAGCCCACCGTCCCGCGCAAAATTTTGAAAAAATTTTAATTTTCATGATTTCAGCCAACATTCTAAGCAAAATTATCAAATATTAAAAACATCGTATGAATTAAGAATAATTTCTCAAGGAAATAAATTCAAAGTTGGTATAGGCTTCGCGCCACACTACTGTTCAATTGTTTTTTATCTGTCAGTGCGCTGTGCAAGAAAGTGTTTGTGTGCGTAGAAAAATCGAATTTTCACCAAAAATATTATCAATTACATATGTAAAACTTTTCAATCGATTCAGAATTTCTTTGTGGTCATTTTAGTATATAGATTGTTGCTGAAATCGGATCGAAAAATCTAAATTCAGTTTAGTTTTCTATAGCATAGGCGACAGAATAATCCACGTCTGTTGGCGGTGATTGCTTCAACTTCGAGTGCAGCCAACGACACCAGATCGATGAAGTCGGAAGCATTTAAACTTATATTCATGAAAATAATTACAATATCATTAAAGAATTTTATGAAAGTTCTTCATGTAGAAAATTCCAATTTAAATGGCTTTATCCTGGACTACGATGATCAGTACACGATACGCGTCTTATTCTCCGACAATATAAGATCTATTCGGATGCAGATTCAATAAAATTTAGATTTTAAAGGATGAAGTTGAGGTGTGTGGAAGATGAAAAATGATGCAGGTTATGCGGAAGAGTAAATGAAACAATACGACACTTAACAATAACATGTACGAAAGTTATTCGAGAACTGAGGAAGGAAAACAAACGGACTAAAATACACAAGATATCAAATTCGAATTAAAATGTCAAAATATAATTTTTCTTTAACGTGTGACAGTAAGAGAAAATGTTTCAAACAATAATTGTAGATAATAATACTTGAAACATGATTTAAAACAAAAGTTGTCATTAAACTATAATTTACTGAGATGTTTCAAAATAACTTGATAGGGCTTCAAGTAAACTACCACTTCCGGTTATTGGATTATCACCAAAAACTAATCAGCTCTTCCCAATTGATATAGGTACCGGTTGTCAAATTACGGCCCCAAAGTTGTTAGCGAAATACAAGTCACATAATTATTGTATGGTTTTATACAAGAAATAATATTTAGATGCATTATTGTCGAATTGTGCTAAACAATCTGAGCATATTTGAATCCAGATACGTATGAAAATGTTAATTTTATTTTGGTCCTCGAGTTAAAGAGGGAATAAACAATTAAAATAAACAGGTGAAAGTTTAAAATGACAACATAAGCTGTTAGAGATTCGAGGCAAATTAAGAATTGTTTATATTTTTTAAGCGGGCTAACCTCGAGTTTTTCTGCGGAAGAAGCAATTTCGTTGTGCTATTTGCAGAGAATTTAATCGGATTTTTAAATATTAAACACCTAATTACAAGATCCTCCCTTGTTCTAGTGGAGATATCTACATTGGGGCATCGCGCAAGACTGGGATACGTTTGGTCGATTTAATTCTAACGTTTGTCCCAAATTCAGAATGTGGGACAATAAAAAGAAACCGGTTGAAAATGATTCTTTAATAGTTTTATCTGATGGAATTTTATATCAATTCGTATTCTTTTGTATGTAATTACCATTTAATGCGTTCTAATATTAACCATAATTTAGAGAGATTTTGTTATGAAAAGGTAAACAGGAATTATATTTAGGATTTTTGAAAGGAGCAAAATTGTAGATTATGCTTTCTCATTGTGTATTCTTAGAACTTAGAAAAGATTTCTGTTTTGAATGTTTGAGGAAACAAATATTTTGCCCAGCAATGTCATCGTATTATAGCCTTAAATTTTCTATAGACGAGAAGAAATATTTTCTCACTTCTTTATAAATATTTCATTGGCCAGTTCGTGCAAATAATATATCTTATTATTTATTTATTATTTCTCTTGTCCTGTGGCTTAGAATCTAATCTACAAATAATAGTAGAAGTCTGTCTGTCTGGCAAGGGTGTATGAATCTCTGGTTTTACATTTTCTCAAAAACTACTAAACTAAAATTTTTATTTCTTTGTCTACCTAACTTAACCTCATGAGCAAAAATGTATCACTTACCGCTAATCTGTAAATGACACGAAGAAGTATTGAACTTGTGTCTTCATCATCATCAACCATCATCATCATTGGCACTACAGTTCTAGGTGAGGAGGAGCGAGGCTTTCAAATACCGTGGTAAAGTGTAGTATAGAAGGTGAACAAATGGTCAGCCTGTAGCACAAGAGTGTAATTAAAAATCACTTTTATTTTATTTTAAATAATAATTATATATTTTAAAAGTATTTACAACATTAATTTCATTGTTACCCAAATATTAATGTCTACTGAAGTTTTTATATGTTATGGGAGAGTTGAAAACCAGCAATTGTCTAACCCATCCCAAATGTACAATTTTAACAGTGCAATAATAATTATTTATATTACTAGTGAGGTAGAGGCCTTATGAGGGTGTAGGATGTACAAAGAGCGATAGTAAATTATTTGTAATATTTTATTTACTTAAAATCAAAGGAGCAGAATCGATCAAATTTGTTTCTGGCTATGACAATTTTTATATCAACCCGGTAATAGATTTTTCCTACGACCACTTAGAAATCTGCTTATTGTATGTTTGTTGTTGCTATGGAAATGAGGTACATTGCAAGCATCTCGCGAAATGAATTTGTTTTGTATTTCAATACAGATCATTTCGTTTCAGTACAGGTACCATTGCTAGGATACTTATTGTTATTTAGAATTGTCAAATATTGGAATGGTGAAAGCGGGACAAATTGATGATTAAAATATAAGTAATATCGTGGTCGTAGAAAAAGTATAGTGTACAACTCGCATGGAATATTCATTTCATACTGATATGATTTGCAGCATGAGCCGAAGGCGAATGCTACACACTTTCATACTCGTAGGAAATGAGTACCATTCCAAGCAGTACAATATACTATTTCATGGAGTAAAGTAGAACAAACTAGTGCTGTAATAGACAAAACTGCATCAAATTACATCATAATATGTTAGATTACTACACTAAAATGATTGTAATATGTTTATTATATCAGTGGTGTAGATAAATTATATTATTATTATTATTGACTGTACCGAATTAAGAACAATTTTAAGTTCTAAAGTTATTAATAATTTTAGTAACAATGTAAAGTAAATACCATTATATTTAATACACGATGTTTCACTCACTGCATTAACAAATAAACTAACCACTGCATTTGGTTTCAGAAAGTCTGTTCCTTGTATCAAGTTCCAAATTGTTGGTTAACGCAGGTTCAAACATATTTAAAGCTTCTGTATATGAAAGTTGTACTTTAGTAGTGAAATAATTTTTGATGTGAAATGACGCTTGAGTATATTTGTGCAGAAGTGATGTGATTATAAGTGGAATTAGAAGCATCTACTGGAGCAGAATGTCAAATGTAAGTGTTTATTTTTATTTGATACTAAAAACAGCTCTCTTTATACTGTGAAAAATGCTAGAGCATTTACAGTAAATGCTAAATACATGTGGCATCGAATAAAACCTAATTTTCTGTGAAAAAGTATTTGTACGTGAAAAGCGAGTGGAAAATAGGTTTAATTATACATAGGTTGTAGCATGTACCTGTACCCGTCTAAAATAAGTAGAATCACAGAGAAATTCAATTACTCTACACGGTAACCGATAGGAAAATCTGTGGAATCTCTAAAGCTGATCGCAGATACCACTCTCGTGATTCTAAAATAAGTTTAATCCACTGAACGCTGAAATGCTCTCAATCCACATAAAAGTTTCAATCGCTATCATTTTAAAAAGATTTTTTAAATTAGTACCTACTGCTGGTGAATTATATATACTGTCAGGAATTCGTCTACGGTAAGGTGTAAGGTGTAAAAACCTTCTTAATCGTACTCAAATTGTTTTTTATGGATCGACATCCTTCATACATCCTGCAGTCTATGAGCCCAGAAATATATCATTAGGCCCAGTTAAAATCATACAAAGGAAAATTGTTTAATTCACCATATTTATATGATAAATTCTATCATTTCTATCACAAAGAGAGATATTATGTTCATGCTATAAATTGATTTGATTTTGGAAACAATTCGTCAACAGTAAGTGGTAGATTATTTGAAGGCCTATCAGGGTTTTGAGGCATATCTTAGTAAATAAATGAGATAGAGTAACTAGCATTGGAATCAAATAATGTAAAATAATATAATCAGATTCAAAAACAGTGTTCCTGGTACCAGCCAACACCTTTGGGCCAAATGAAAACATTGTGTTAGTGATTTTTGTTAATTTATTATTATTTCAGTTGTCATATTTCCTTAAAATATTTTTAAAAATAACAGAATTTAAAGTACAACATAAAATATATCATAATACCAAGATCTTCTTTGAGCTGAGTGCCACATCTAGAACTGGATATTAAGCGTGATGATATATTTATTTATTGCTTACTGTTGACAAGGAGTGTACAACTAGACATTCCTGCCAGGGTCGCATGCGGTTTGTAGATCTACATTCGTTGTCTTCATTTTGTCAATACTCTAATACCAGTTAAACCCTAAAGAAAATTTAATTAATAAGTGTACCAAAGCACTAAGAACTAAAAATAAAGTATAAACTTTCTGTGTTTCTCATTAAGAAGTAAATGAATATGTAGCACGAACAACGCAACTAAACTAGAGGTTCTGGAAGTAACTAGAAGCACTCAGCTATAAAACCAATATCCGTAACGAGTTATTAAAATGGGTTGGCAATTTAATTAAAATCAAAAAGTACACTAAAAGCAAACAGAACGAGTATTGAAATCCGCTAATGACATTGCCAAATAAGAATTCGTTGTTTTGTTGGTATTTGATATTATTAATATATTATTAGTTTCTGATATTTATTGTGAAAGTTATAAAAGTAAACAATACTGATATAGAATGTTTCAATAATTCAGAAAAATAATTAGCATGTACTTCCTGATATGCAGATTACAGGTCAAAAGGAATATTCCAAAAAATTTCAAAATTAATTGAAGTATACATATTAAATAGCATGAATAAACACTGAGTGTATATAATGATGTATTAGTGCCTACATTGGTATATGGTTCTGAATATTGGGTGTGGATGAAGAAGCATGAATGACGCATAACTATTGTAGAAATGAGATATTTGAGAGGAATGTGTGGGTATACGAGATTTAATCGTATACGGAATATATTAGTGTAGTATTGGTGAATGTGAATTGAGAAGAATGCTGTTCATAAAGAGGGAGTGAGTCAGTTGAGGTTGTTGTCAACAGATGTAGCATTATTTAAATTTCTAAACCCTCAAAATTAACCCCAGGTTTGAAATTTATTATTTTCTGAATTTTCCTAGTTAGATTAATTCTTCATCTAATTCTTAAACTAATTTTCGGCACATTTAGATTGCTAAAAAATTTTTTATAGAAAGAAATCTGATAAATGGCGAATATCTTTGAAAATTGACTAAAATTTGAACTTTGCAATGCTGTAACTAAAAAACTAAGCGAGATATCGCAAAACGGTCTCCAGTTATGAAAGTTTCATGCTTTCATTACCCTATAAACAAATTTTCAGCGATTTCTATTTTTTCAAAATTTTACCCAAAATTGGCTTCATAAAAAATTTCCAGGATGAGTATCTCAAAAACGAGAAGAGATACAGTCCTGGGAACTGAACCATTGGATTCAGCTCGATGAAATACATAAGTGTGTAAAGTTTCATTGAAATCGCTCAACGGAAAGAGTTGTTACAGCAAAAAGTCTGAAAATTGCTCAAAATCGGAAAAACGTCAAGGGGTTAGTATTAAGATTTTGCCAAAATTTTTCATCTCTTAGAATTTTGATTTTTATACCCTATCCCACTATTTTCGACCTGAAACTTACAAATAAGGTATTTTTAGTAATGAATAAGCTTTAGTTTTTGAGATATTAGCGATTTTGTGCGGCAGGGAATTCAGAAAAAATTCTCGAAAATTGTTTGTGTGCTTGTATCTTGAAAACCATTAAAGATAATTCAAATTTTTTTCAATGAGCGTATTCAGCATGCTTTATTTATCTTTCATATAAATTTTTATGACAGTATGTCATAAAATACAAATTTTATAAACTATCAAAGTTGATAGAAAATATTGAACGTATTATAAATATCGCCCAAATTTGACAACCTGTAACTTTAAAGCCAATACAGATAATTAGAATCGGATTTAAAATATGGATTCTTCATACTTTATTGATGTGTGTGGGATAGTTTTGTTATTTTATTGAAGAAATTTGTACAATTCTGAAGCCATTATATATTACGTGTTTTTCTATTATACTTATTACGCCTAGATCAGCTTTTTACTAAATAAATATATTAAATTTACTCTTTATTTTTCTATATTTCATACTCTTTTCAGCTAGCCTCCTCCATATGTAATTTTCAAGCTAATTTATAAATTTTATGTATTAAAATAATTATTGAATTTTACTTTAGTACAAGTAAAGTTTTAATAATTCATGAGTATTTAGAACCAGAAATCCATAATACACTGTTATTTTAAAGCCGTGATGTGGATCACCAAGCAACGGTCGTCTGACAGTTGACACGTAGTCAGTTGTCATTGTGTATTTTATGTTGTTGTTTTTCAACGAATTTCGATCATTTTCAAAATTGATATCCGAATTTACAGGAGTAGAAAAAGTATTCGGAATTATTGACGCAAACTTCATCTTCGCGAATAATGACTATCATAATCCCTCATATAATAATATACTTATAGTTTCCATTTCGACAATCCGAATGTGTTATATTCATGCAAACAGAATCAAATTCTGCTGAAGAATGATAGCCATTTCTCATTATTGATTCATATCCGTATTCCCAAATTGCTATTTACTGTTTAGCGCTCGAGTGTTTAGGTCGCAGGTATGTTTCCAATTGATAATTGGATCACATTATGAAACCAGTGGCTAACATACATCACAAGATCACAGATACCGTTCGGTTCAGTTGTCATAATGAGGTATAATACGAGTATGCCATACGCTGCTTCGAATGCCTCGTGGTATTTGATTGAGGACACGCATGTGATCGCTACTTGTTATTGTGATGCTACATTGTTATCAATATATCGATTTTACGCTGCTGTGAATTGTTCTTGCAAATGAGGAGATGCATGAGTGTATTGGAGCAATCTGATGAGTTCTACGGAAACTGAGGGGTGCTAATTCGTAATTGGAACTATTTAATTAGTAGAAGCATAGTAACTTTTCAGGGTTGTGAAACCATAAGGTTTATATATCTAGGCTGAACCATAACACTCGATATTTTAATTTTACATTATATTTGCCACATAATTTACATTCATGCCATGTGTGTTGCCCACACGACCATTTCAAATAAAGCTGCCTACGACTGCTTTGCGAAATGGAAAAATCGGATGTGGCCAGCACATAACCTCCCGCCCAATACAACTCTAATGCCTGGTTGCACCAACGTCAATTTAATTTTAAACTTGGTTTAAATAAATATTTATTTAATTAATATTGTGATGCAGTATAATTTTAAATTCTAAACCCTCAAAATTAACCTCAGGTTTGAAATTTATTATTTTCTGAATTTTCCTAGTTAGATTAATTCTTCAACTAATACTTAAACTAATTTTCGGCACAATTAGTTTGCTAAAAAAATTTTTATAGTAAGAAATCTGATAAATGGCGAATATCTATGAAAATTGACTAAAATTTGAACTTTGCTGGGCTGTAACTAAAAAACTAAGCGAGATATCGCAAAACGGTCTCCAGTTTTGAAAGTTTCATGCTTTCATTACCCTATAAACAAATTTTCAGCGATTTCTATTTTTTCAAAATTTTACCCAAAATCGGCTTCATAAAAAATTTCCAGGACCAGTATCTCAACAACGAGAAGAGAACCAGTACTGGGAACTGAACCATTGGATTCAGCTTGGTGAAATACATAAGTGTCTAAAGTTTCATTGAAATCGCTCAACGGAAAGAATTGCTAGAGTAAAAAGTCTCAAAATTGCTCAAAATCCGAAAAACGTCAAGGGGTTAGTATTAAGATTTTGCCAAAATTTTTCATCTCTTAGAATTTTGATTTTTATACCCTATCCCACTATTTTCGACCTGAAACTTACAAATAAAGTATTTTTAGTAATGAATAAGCTTTAGTTTTTGAGATTTGAGCGATTTTGTGCGGCAGTAAATTCATAAAAAATTCCCGAAAATTGTTTGTGTGCTTGTATCTTGAAAACCATTAAAGATAATTAAAATTTTGTTCAATGAGCGTATTCAGCATACTTTATTTATCTTTCATGTAAATTTTTATGACAGTATGTCATAAAATACAAATTTTATAAACTATCAAAGTTGATAAAAAATATTGAACAAATTATAAAAATCGTCCAAATTTGACAACCTGTAACTTTAAAGCCAATACAGATAATTCAAATCGGATTTAAAATATGGATTCTTCATACTTTATTGATATGTGTAGGATAGTTTGGTTATTTTACTAAAGAAATTATTACAATTCTGAAGCCATTATATATTACGAGTTTTTCTATCATACTTATTACGCCTGGATCAGCTTTTTACTAAATGAATATATTAAATTTACTCTTTATTCTTCTATATTTCATACTCTTTTCAGCTAGCCTCCTCCATATGTAATTTTCAAGCTAGTTTATAAATTTTATGTATTAAAATAATTATTTAATTTTACTTTAGTACAAGTAAAGTTTATTCATGAGTATTTAGAACCAGAAATCCATAGTTCACTGTTATTTTTAAGCCGTGATGTGGATTCAGGAAAAATTCTCGAAAATTGTTTGTGTGCTTGTATCTTGAAAACCATTAAAGATAATTAAAATTTTTTTTCAATGAGCGTATTCAGCACACTTTATTTATCTTTCATGTAAATTTTTATGACAGTATGTCATAAAATACAAATTTTATAAACTATCAAAGTTAATAGAAAATATTCAACTTATTATAAAAATCGCCCAAATTTGACAACCTGTAACTTTAAAGCCAATACAGATAATTAGAATCGGATTTAAAATATGGATTCTTCATACTTTATTGATGTGTGTGGGATAGTTTTGTAATTTTACTGAAGAAACTATTACAATTCTGAAGCCATTATATATTGCGTGTTTTTCTATTTACTTATTATGCCTTGATCAGCTCTTTACTAAATAAAACCCTGGAATAAAATATTTCATATCTAACAATTTATTTATTTAATTTGTGATGCAGAATTGTTTACCAGGCTTAGCTAAACGTGATTTTTATGACAATAAGAAAATGTTTGAATCAAAAAGGTACTTTTTGTTTGAAATAAAAATGAATCAGATTTTTGTTCCGATGCAAAGTTAATCTTGATCTGCAGTGACATTAAGCTCAGGATTTGCGTAGTTCAATATTCCCGGGAGATGGCTTCATATGGAATTTTAGATAGATACAGTATTTATTTTTTTGAATATTTCATTCATGGTATGCACACAAAATTATAATTACATTGACATATAGCTCTGTGTGCTGTCTAGATATATTACTCTTTCTGAGTGATTTTTACAGGTTTAATATCTTGCTTGATATTTAGAGAACATTGCTAGCTAAAAATCTGACAATCTAAACGAAAACAAACAAACGGTGTATTAAAATTGTGATAAGTTTAATGCCTGATATTATAAAGAAATTTAACTGTCAATTAAATTTACTTTCAAATAAATGTATTTGTTTTTAAATAACTGCACATCATATCAAATTATTTTAAGACTTACTTAACATTGCTGTCAAAAATTCGATTGTCATTTGGATAACTTGATGAAAATTTAGTGTAGAAGTAAATTTAACTGGAGGTTAAATTTCTTTATAATATCAGACATAAGTTCTCTCGTCCAAAACCTTTGGCAATCTTTCAATTTATACTCGACAGATAACGCTATTATAAGTAGTGTCATACCGGGAATGGGTAAATGGCATGATGATATATTTATTTAATAATATTATTGTAGAAATTGGAAACAATATTTTCGAGAAACCGTACTTCTGTTTCTTGATTTCTACAGAGTTTATGTAAATATTATTTCATATTCGTGCTTGTTATATTACCAAGATGTTCTACGGAAAACTCTATGAATATCTAATACAGACATTTTAATAATTTACATTATTACTGTTTATATAACTCATCCCCAACTTTAACTCTGTAGACAGTAGGTTACTGTTTCTGTATTTGAATTAGAATACGAGCCCAACGCCGAATGTATTATACTACCTGAAAAATATGCTACAATCAAATGTAATTTTTTCACGCTGTTATTGTTGCTATAAAAGTCTAAATTATTACGTCATCTATGTATTGAACTATACTCTTAGGTAAATGATAATTTTTCGATAGATATTTATAAGATTTATTGACTTAATGGGATCATAATACTTTTTCGTAAATCCGCACTTCCACGGATCATAATGAAAATATTATTCAACCATATTTATAATATTGAATGTGTAATCATTAAAAACAATATTCAATTACTTGTTGACTAGATTTTTACATATGCTAAAAAATTAGATTGTTTTAGTGTAAATACGAATATTGGACGCAAGTTAATTATTTTTTTCTACAATCGTTGCACAATATCGACATTGTTATTCCATTTTTGGTTAGGAAATGTTCAAAATTGTCGCTCTAGGGCGACAAAGTGACATATTGTCGCACTAGCGCGACAAAAACAAAACAAACATAAATTAGGTAAAAGAAGTAAATGATGCATTGGATTTTTCTGGTAACCTTGCTATTGCAAATACAGTTGGCATATACGTACATACACTTCAACTTAATCACCATAAACTTATTCACTCTGTAGACTTGATGTCAAATGTACTCCATATGTCAAATGTACTCCATGTGTCAAATTATGATTTCTTTGAAAATTTTTATTTTGTTCATAAACGTTGTCATGCTTACGGTGACATGGGTAACTACAATTTTACTGAATTGTTATAGGCGTGACCAAAGATAATTTTGAAAATTAATTTTTTTCTACAGCTTGACATTGTTAAACGATTGTAGAAAAAATATTGTGTGTATCTCGTCGGATAGAGCTTGTTCGGTGCACTTGTCAAGTTGTTGATCTCGGCTTCGCCTCGATCAACAATTCCTCGCCGCGTGCAACAAACAATGCTCTATCCGCACTTGATACACAAATAACTATTGTACCGCGCATAAAATATTTTTACAGTGAAAAATTTCTTAAGAAATAATATTTTGAAAGTATATTGAATTGGAATATATTATTTAAAAACATTATAACAATATTTAATGCGCGGTTCAGAAATTATTAACCTGCGTCCAACATTCGTATTTACATTAAAACAAATAGTTGTTTTTAATAATTGCATATTTAATATTATAAATATGGTTGAAAAATATTTTCATTTTGGAAGTGTGTTAGGTGCTGATTTACGAAAAAGTACTGTGATCCCATCAAGACAGTAAATGTATCGAAAAATTATCATGTACTTAAGAGCCCAGTATAACATATAGATGACATAATAATTTTAACTTGTATAGCGACAATAACAGCGTGAAAAAAATTACATTTGAATACAGCATATTTTTCAGACAGTACGAATACATTTAGGGTTGGGATAGCAGTTTTCTTCTACAAGTTTGTATCCATAACCTAAAAGTAAGTAACATTATTTCAGTTCTTCATTTCCATCAGTATTTGATTAATATTTATGATTGCATATACGATAAACCTGCAAAATTCGCAACAGCGTATAAAAACGTGCGGCGCTATGAATACTTACTTTACCAGTGAATAGAAGTCATAAATCATATAGCAAACTAGTCCACATTACACCCTTCATACGCACAAGTCCATATAGTCCACTATTCATATAACACTCATCGCGCCCAAAACAAAGAAAAACTCGACGGCAGATCGATAACAGTTCAACTGCAAAATAAATATTAAATCTTTGTTTGCATTTTCATTTATATTTCTCTCGATATTAAATTAAATTTCAGCAAATAATTTAATAAATGGTTGCTCTATAATTTTATTTGGTACTTGTAAAATATACTGCGATAATGAAAAATGATTTGAATTTGAATGCAGTACATGCAGAGCGCATAGATGAATAGTGTAATAAAATGGCAACCAAGTTAAAAATTAATCATTATTTATGACCATACTGAGGGTCTGAGGTCTTCTTTGATACCTTTACAGTATCTTCCATCCTTTCTTCCTCTAGAGGCATGTTATTCTCTTTCCGGTCTTCTTGTTTCTCACAAGTCTCTCGAATTTTTGTATAGCTTACTATACATTTGGGAATGAGAGAGTAATACACTAGTCTGTCAGGTTGCTGACATGGAAGCGAGGAACGAAGTGACGAGCTTGCTTCGCATTTCAATAAATAGAATTAAAACAGAAACATTTTATTTCTTTGAGTGGCATTGCAACGCATGCCTGGGTATAAGCTAGTATAATATAATAATATAAATACATAAACAGATCACTCTGAAAAACCCTATCTACGTTTATGTACCAGTCCAAAAGGGATTCTTAGAACGTTTGGTGTTTCTGTTGTTCGACAAGCAAGTTTCATTCCAGGTATAAAGCGAGCGGCATTCTATGAGCTTCCTAGTAAAGTTATATCTTATTTTTCTGGTGGATTTATTTACCGAATAACTGACAAAAATCCAATACTACTCTTGAAAATTTGGATGGAGAATAAAGTATGGGAGTTGATGTTTAAATTACTTTATGGTCCTGGTTTCTTTTCATAGGAATTAAGGGACTGTTTTCAGATACCCAGTCAAGTATTGGATTAGAAAATTCCAGAAAACATTGGCATATCTGGCTTAAAGTAGATGGATTACTACAGTAAAGTTATATAATGTAAGAATAACAACATATGGATGTATATAGGTACTACAATGACTCACCTACATTGAGCCAAATTTGCTAATGCTAATGTGTTTGCAAACTTTTCAAGTTCAGTGCTTGGTTGGGTATGTATACTATTCCTGGGAAAGAACAAACATTATTTAATGTTTCTTCTTCACCCTTTTTTCATAGCATAAACCCATGAAAAGAAACCACAAGCATATACAAATTAAAACGTTAACTACTGCTGTACGAATGCTGGAGATCTTCAAAATGTTTGTTTATGTAGCACTACTATACAATTAATCACTAATAATAATTAATGGCCCGCTGCAATCATTTTGTTCATTTTCCTTTGTAGTAATTAATTTTTAGTCAATTCCCAAAAAACCAATTACTTTACTCCTCGCAGAAATTAAATTTCAACATAAAAAACACAAAACCTCCTACATCAAAGTTCAAGCCAAAAAAATAAGTATTAAAAACACAAAAAAATAAAAACACGCACCATGGCTACGTAGGATGCTTTATTGTTGTTTTTCAAACAGAGGCAGAAGTGGGAGCAGGCTGTGGATTGAATTTTTTCGCTCCATACGTTACGGTGCGATGTGCGATGAGCGGACACGAGACAGGATAACCGCCGTCAACTGTCCTCGCACCGCAGACTCCTGCGCAGAAGTTTAGTGCTCGCGATTATTGCCCCGTGCCCATTAGTGACACATCGATAATAACTATAACAGATAACCATTACTTTCTGTCATCGTTTTTTCGTTATATTCTGATATTGAAAAAATATATAATAATTTTATTGAAACCCATCTTGAGCGTAGATGCGAAAGTGCGTCAGCACGAACCCTTAAACGTAATCAACCACCAATCAGTTTCCTCTAAACATTATCACTTTCTCCTTGTCCATATTCAAAGAGCGTTTCATATATGTTCGTCTATTCTTCACACTTGGACTTACTCCTTCAAGCAACATATCATCAAATATACCTCACCACTTATTCCTCTGACGCCCACTAAATCGTTTACCCTTAATCTTATCCGCATACTTATTTAAATTTAACAAACCTTTCATTTGTCATTAGGTCGAAATGGACAAACCACTTAAATTGACTCCCATTTTTTAAATATTTTTCTGATACATCCAGACAATCCGTCAAATATATCATTTCTAAAAAACTTATACGTCGTTCATGCTTCTTCATTCATACTTAAAATTCAGAACACTCTGAAATCGTAATTAATACTCAATCGAGCATCTCTAGATACGTTGACGTTTCGAGAAAAGGTACCTACAGCACCCAATACTTTGCGCCCTGCTAACTTCCTTATTTCAATCTTTTAGTCATACGTCCATCCCTCGAAAACATACTTCCCAAATATACAAATTACGTGAAATTAATAAATAGTTGTTGCAAACTACAGTAGTTAATTATGTTTCATATAGAAATTGGGAATACTTTGAAGTTAGTTGAACAATGTTTTGTTTAGAAAATTAATAGTAATGTATTATCATAAAAGCTACGGTTATTTAAAATTTTGTTTCATTGCTTAAAAATTTCTGTCCACATGGTTAAGAACCACTTAAAAACAAATACACAACTGGAAAATATGTTGCTGTTGAAGTTCATTTAAATTAACGTGATCCAAATTCCATCCAATACTATTTATTACCATAACTATAGATTACGAGGACAGTAACTAACTTATTATTGGTTGACCCTCAGCTAAACTCAGTGGAGTTGGGGTGGGTTCACAAAAAACGAAACGGTGGGTACGGCATGGGCGCCAGTCGATCGAACTGGCGCCCACTCCGCTCAACCGGAGTTGAACGACAAACGTGAAAAGATAGGAAGTGGAATTCATAAAAGAAACTGAAACATTACATTTAACCACTAAATCATTATTCTCAAACATCAACACTTATAAATATAAATAAATTATAAAATTCTAAAGCTAAGAACATTCTAAAAAGAAATTGCCTAGTCCTTAAGTCTTGAAGTAAATAAATAAATAAATAAATAAATATATCATCACGCCTTTTACCCATTACGGGTGTGGCACTCTGCTTACGCAGATCTCGGTAGGTGATATATTTTTTCGTATGAAGTGCGGTTACCAGCCGTCAAATCATAGCCCCCAAGGATGTTAGTGGAGGGGGAACCACAGGGGTAAATTTAAATTTGTAACTGTCGGCAGTGGGATTCGAACTGAGGATCTCACGATCCACAGTCCGACACGTTACCACGGAGCTATTTAAAGTCTTGAAGTAATAATAAAATATTTATAGGTATTCCGATAATTATGTTATCATTATCAATAAATTACTGTTAACCCTGGATTGCTACACTGGGATCTAAGAAACCCCACGATTTTCATCTAATCTTCCATATGCACAGCATTTGCATAACTTCGATGCTACCTCGTTGTAAATTCAGTTTCTGTAATCCTAAACAAATTTTCAATATACTCGTAAAATCCCCATGTGGTTGTCCAAAATAAAAAAGTTAAGTTTTGGAAAAATGCTGTATTTTGAATAAAGTATATGGTTCAGAAAAGTTATTAATTGTTTAATGTCTTTCTATAAACCTAAACAAATATTTCATAGGTAGAATTCATAGAAAAATTACATCCAACCATAAGAAAATAGTTTTTCTTTTCTTGGGGCTTCCCAGACCTCAGTATGACGTTTGTGTAACTGTGAAAGTAGTGTGACTGTCCAAGGTTAACTATACTAAACATCTTTGAGGGACAAAAATATATGACTTACTTTATTTACTATAAATATAGAAATTCGCTGGTGTCTATAGAAGGTATAAAAAATCCCAAACCCGCATGGGGCGAACTCCGCTGTCATCTTTCCCCGGTATTGTCATTCCACTCACGGAAACCCCTCCACCGGTACGGTGAGCCGGCCAGGTACAAATGGGGCCCGCGGACGTGGACGTGGCTTTGACCCCCGCAACAATTAATCAACAACACACGGTCGGCGTGGTGCCTTGGGTCACCACAGAGCCACACACCGTGACATCCGCAGCGGCAACAAAACGCGAGACGTTGTGCAAAGTGAGACTGGCCATCACTCAAACTCATCCGGGTGCAAGTATTCCTAATGTGGATAGGGTGTTAATCCTTCCGCGGTTAGGCTTTACACGTCTTCTATGATGGTATGCATATCCAGGAATTTGTATGCATCATTAACATGCCTGCAGATCTCAATAATAGGTTTTAAAAATTTTAGAAACTTCTGATCATCAAGTTGGCAGGTCAACAGTTTGACTACAAAATCGTTTTAGACTTCAGGGATAGGTAAAGCATCTTAAAATTAAGGCACAATATAATTTACAAAACTACACTTGGAGTTATGTAGTAACAAGACGATAGTAAAGATATTCCAAAAGGAATAGTTTTTATATACAGCCTCAGGGATACATACTGTTTCGTAGAAATACAAATATTACTTCAGTGTTGTACACATTCATGGGTCGAACAAAAAAATATAGTAGAAAATAAAAGAGCAACCAGAGACAGTTACTAGTAGAACATGTGTATGCTCAAAATTAGATATGACAGCGTCTCCATCTAATAGACTATACAGTATCCCAGTACTAAGTCGAAATCGATCGTGCAAAGCAATATAATAAAACTTTATTAAAATAACTCAGTTAGCTCAATACCTACCATCCAGAATACTAAAAATGCAAACTGAACTAGAGTTATTTATTGATAATATAGTATCCCAGATATTGTATACCGCAATCATCGTACAAAAGTGGAAGAACAGCAATGCTCAATAAATCGTTAAAAACGATATTATAAAGAACAAAAAGATATATGTATAAATATCTCTATATGAGGCACTCTGCTTAGAACATGCGTCGGAATATGAAATATAGTAGTAGTCCCTAATACTTGCATCAAATTCCACTCAAATCCAAATTAGTTTCAATAAAAAACCCATAACTTTCTCGTCCTCCCCCCATTTCCTCTAACGCGCCCTCCATCTAAACTATCAAAGCTTCTTTACCGGGTCTCTCATAGAACAACTACACTACACCGTGCACTGCCTGGTGACTGTGTATTGTGTAAAGGCAAGCTGGAAGCCGAGCATGCAGCAGTCCTTGATTGCGGCGCGGAGTTGCGGTCTGACTGTGACATCGTCACTAACGCGAAGCACGACCCAGATTTCTTGTGGCCCGGCAAGCCTACCACGTCTTGGAGGTGGATTCTGCGATGGGCTCAGAGGCTCATTACAGCAGCTGCAGCAATGCTGATTTATTTACTATATTGCTTAATAGAGATACAACTTGGTGGCAGTTGCATTATTGGTTATAGTTGAAGACATCAAGATCTAAATTTTGAAACGAGAGAACTCCTGGGGATTTCTTTCAACAGAGTGAATCACTATTCCTATTCCATCCGGTTTTTATGTTGAATGTTCATGCTTATATTTTTCCATATTTTCCTATTAGTAGATTTTGCTTTTCTATTTGTAATTCCTGTGTTGTACAAGTCTTTTTTTATCCAAATTGCGAGGGCCTACCTCTATCTCTAGTATGAAATATTTCATTGCTTCAGTGACGTACCCAATTCATTGGTTGCTGCTTTATTTCTCTTACTATTGCAAGCGTAGATTGCACCAAAATTGATAACTTGTATCTTTTGCATTAATGAAAATGTGGAAAATTATATATTAAATACTGCTTTATGGGGTAAATAGTTCCGCGGTAATGCATCGGGCTGTGAATAGTGAGATCCTCAGTTTGAATCCCACTGGCGACAGTTGCCATTTTAAATTTACCCCTGTAGTTCCTCATCCACTGACATTTTTGAGGTATTTCATGTGTAAAAATATATTACTTATCGAGATCTGCGTAAGCAGAGTGCCACACCAATAAAAAGCGTGATGATATATTTATTTAAGGTTTTAGTAGAAATAGCAGCATTTAAAGTAAATTAAAAAAATTCATGCTGTTGTAATTTCATTACGAGCCTATATGTTAATCAACCGATTCTTCCTGTTCGGTTTAATTAGTAATTTTTTTATCGCTTTTCGGATTTCATGGAACGAAGTTTCAGGATTCTCTTTGGCCTAAAAATAATCCGGAATAAAACAGTAAGCGTTACTCATTAAAAAAAAAAAACTCAATAGTCCTCAATATATTATATATACAAGAACCTTTTTACCGGAAGGTATAGGGTGTAAAACTTTCTTAATCATGCACAAATTTCCCCCAGTTTTCTTATTTATCGCCATCCTCCGTGCATCCTGCAATGTAACATTCCTCTTCTTAAGAGTCTTGTTGATGAAGATATTTCATGTGCCTTCAGTCTTCCATGATCGTTCTTTTCCTTCACGTTTGTCATCCAAATTTACCGCACAGGTCTCGATTCATTCTTTTTTATAATATGGCTCCACCATGCTAGTTGTCTTGTTTCTATGAAGTCAAATGCAATTGTTATCTTATTATTTCGTTTCGTATCTGTCAAATACTCCTAGTATTTTTCTGAAGTCCTTTTAGTCCTCAAGTGTAAATAAATAACTGAATTAAAGTAATAGAAAAACTATGACACAATACCCAAATAAACGTAAACACAAAACTGTTGACAATATGAAATTGTATATACACAAAGAGTGCAGCACAATACCGCGTAATACGGTTTCAAGTTTTACCGCTAGATGGTAGGTCTCAGGCTGACATCGCGATTAAATTTTCCTTTTTTTTGTAATATTTTACTGTTCATTCATATCTTTTGTTCATTTTCCTTAATAGTATAATACGTACCGTGAACTGTAAGTGATAGTTTTTAGGTCGAGAATGTAGTTTGGAATGTGGAGACCCGTAGGGTCGAGATTTCCAAAACATTCGAGACCTAATAAATCACTTACAGTTCGAGGTTAGTAAGATATTTTTTGCAATACCTACGTAAATATAAGAAAAGGAAAAATAGGTATCAAAATTAACAGCTGTCAGATTGAGGTTAAAAATAAAATTTGAATGATATATATTTACTTACCGTCCACCATGAACGGTAAGTTTCACTTACCATCCACCGTGAACGGTAAGTAAATGATGTAACCATGAAAACCAATTGTGCAATAAAAGTTCCAATTACTGTGTTGAAATTTTGTTATTAATGGGTAACTTACAGTACAGGTATTGCAAAAATATAATTGGTCCTACAATTGTTCTTAATATTTTTCTTTCTATTATTCTTTACTGTTCCTCTTTTTTTTTTGGATAATATTAATGTCTCCGCATCGTACGTCAGTATGGGTCTAATGCCCTAATGATTGTATTATATTGGTGGTTATTGCCCTCATGGAAATCTTAATTAAAAATGTCAAACACCCATCACCATCGTTGTCATAATCATAATAAATCATACGATACTACAGCAATGATCACATACATCACAAATCCAATAATTCAGATCACAATCACCACTCAACGGTACCGCCATCACCACATCCCTGTAAACCTGCAGAATCCGACCTCAGTGTTCAAGTGTCGAAGTGTTACACTGCGTGTTTGCAAGACAAGGAGAGTTGGGGAGTTGGAGAGAAGGGCGAAGGGGAGGTGGCAAACCAGGGATTTAGACGGGCACTTCTTCTAGACCCTAATCAAAGTATCCGTTAATAACGCGTGCTTAACGTGATTGATTGATTGATGATAACCTCGGAAAAGTTCCGCGAAGGAGGTTTTATGTTACAAATAAGATTTTGATAAGTTTACTAACTTTAAATTTTACATATTTTATATGCAGATAGGTCTTTTATAATTTTTAAGTTTCCAAACATTCTTAACAAATAAATATATTTTTTTTCACGACATGATAGGAAACCCCACCGTTCTTCTCCCGAAATAGTGAGGAAAATGTGTTGTTCCTCTCTAGAGAGGAAAATATGGAAGTGCTGCCAATATGAAAGTTATTTATAAAAAATATATTATAAAAATTATAAATAAATTCCTAATTGTATTGAAAATCCTTATTTTAGTGATATACATATTTTATATAATCTTACAATTATGTCTTATATATTTCTTTTCGTTATTAAATCACAATTTGACAACTTATTAAATATATTTAATATTGGTTCATTGGCAACACTGCTACACCGCCTTGTGTCTGATAACCTAACTTTTAACGTGCCAATCTGTCAGTTGCGTTCTTAAAGTGTGTGTTAGGTCCGAGCAAATCGTTTTTAGAAACATGTCGTGAAAAAAATGTTGTGTCTAACACGAGAGGAAAGCTCTTCTTCCATTCTCGTTCGAAATGCCTCACTCGCTGCGCTCATGAGGCAAACTTCGAACTCGAGCGGGAAAAAGAAGCGCTTTCCTCTCTAGTTTGACAAATAACTATTTTCACGACATGGTAGGAAACCCCACCGTTCTTCTCCCGAAATAGTGAGGAAAATGTGTTGTTCCTCTCTAGAGAGGAAAATATAGAAGTGTGGCCAATATGAATGTTATTTACAAAAAATATATTATAAAAATTCAAAATAAATTCCTAATTTTATTGAAAAATCCTTATTTTAGTGATATACTTACTTTAAATTATCTTGCAATTATGTTTTATATTTTCTTTTTCTTATTAAATCACAATTTGACAACTTATTAAAGATATTTAAGATTGGTTCATTGGCAACACTGCTACACCGCCTTGTATCTAATAACCTAACTTTTATCGTGACAGTCTGTTAGTTTAGTTCTCCAAGTGTATTTTAGGTCCGAGAAAATCGTTTTTAGAAACATGTCGTGAAAAAAATGTGTCTAACACGAGAGAAAAGCTCTTCTTCCACTCTCGTTCGAAATGCCTCACTCGCTGCGCTCATGAGGCAAACTACGAACGCGAGGGGGAAAAAGAAGCGCTCTCTAGTTTGACAAATAACTATTGCTCATTTGAGTGTGGCAGTCTGCTTCGAGCAGTAGCCTTACGGTCCCTAAGGATGTTAGTGTGGATAACGTTAAAACTGCAACTTAACTGTCGGCAGTGGGATTCGAAATAAGGACTTTATGATCCATAGTTTGATACATTGCCACAGAGCAACAGTAATATATACTGACTATAAATGTAATAAAAATTAGAATGCTATCAAAAGGAGGAAACTATTCAGTTCCCTTCATATTGGTGTAATTGGATCACTGGTAAAACGAAGCAAAAATGTTTAAATAAATCAAAACTTGTGTGAGTCTTTTTCATGTAAATTGTAGAGTGCAGAGCATTTGTCACTCCAGTATGTAGATTATGTTTAAAAAGTGAGAAACATTTTAAACGTCCATAAATTTAAATTTTAAACATGTAGCACTGCCATAAAAGCAGACGAGATAAATAATTCACCAACATCAACAAGTAATTCCACTACCAACCAAGATAAAAGAAACAAGACCACTTGATTATTGATAATTTTTGCATAATTTCCCAGCTTTGACGAACAATCAATTTTAAATGTAATATTGATTCGGAATACGATGACTAATGTTGTTGCTGTTATTGGAATATATGTTCTAATACGAGCATTGAGATATTCAATATGACAGGTTGATTGAGGATGATAATTTAATGGATGAAATCATTCAAACGTTATTATTGAACACGAGGAAAATACATTATGTGCTCAGATAAATTGAAATCTATTACATTACAAGTGCAACATCCAAAACTTAGAAACAGTAGCAACAAAATCTCTTAGAATTTAACAACAGTTCAATATTCATTCTTGTCTTGGTTCTTCAGCGTTATTTTTTATTTATTTACTTCCCATGTCGTGTTTATAGCATCCTTCGTTGCTACAGGTCACAGTTGCTTGTTCATCTGTTTTATTTTCTCTTCGTGAGTCGTAGTTCAATTGTTTCTTTAACTTTAACCTTTCTCGTAAAACTGAACAAACGTGGAACATACAAAGAACAGCAACAACATATTGTTGTAAACAACTTTTGTTGGTTTAAAAATTAATAAGTAAATATCAACTGAAAGATTGCTTCCATTAATACTGGAAATAGATTAAAAATAATAAGATATGATTGGATAAATAAATATATCTTCATGTCATTCATACAGGATGATTCATATCATACAGAAAAGTTTAGGTATGGGGGCCCAAAATAATGTCGTTTCCTTAATAAACTTTTGACAAAAACTCAGTAACAAAAAAGTTACAGCAAATTAAAGTTGAATCAATTAATATGTAATTGTTGCAAACTACAGTTGTTAATTATGTTTCATATAAAAAACTGGAAATACTTTAAAGTTATTTCAACAATGTTTAGTAAGAAAATTAATAGTTAAACATTATCATTAAAGCTATTGCAATTTAAATATTTGTTTCGTTGCTTAAAATTTGCTATCCACGTGGTTAAGAGCCACTTAAAAACAAAAATACAAATGGAAAATATGTTGCCGTTGAAGTTCATTTAAATTCACGTGTTCCAAATTCCAATCTCATACTATTTATTACGATAACTAGGTACAGGTTAGGAAGACGGTAACTAACCTATTCCTGGTTGATTCTGGGTTCACAATGCTCGAAAGGTACGGCGAGGGCGCCAGTCGATCGAAGTTGATACTTTGATCGACTGGCGCCCTCTCCGCTCAACTGGCGGTTGACCGACAAACGTAAAGGTATAGGCAGTGGAATGAATTCATAAAAGAATCTGGAACATTACACTTAATCATTAAATCATTCTTCTCACACACCAACACTTATAAATACGAGATAAATAAATTATAAAGCTAGGAACAATCTGAAAAGAAATTATTATTAAGCCTTGAAGTATTAAGAAAATATCTAAATAGGTATTCCGATAATTAAGTTCTCAATCTTTTTCGTATGTTTTGAATCACCCTGTAGGTATAATATAGTTGGGTGAGTTTGGTCAATTTAGAAGTTAAAAAAGCATTCATTTTTGTTAACTGTAACTTAGATGTACATATTTATAATCCTTCTGGAAATAATGTTCTGTATTTATTTATGTACCGTTTCATTAAGAAAGTTAGTGTATGTCATGTTCTACGAAGATTGAAAAGTTTTTCGTAAACATATAATAATAAACCATCATCATATCCGTCCGAATTAATGACCGCATTTATGAAAGTTTTGGTATAAAATTGATTTGCGTGCAGATAAAACTGAAAGAAAAACGCAGTAGGTAACTGATAAAGTGATGAAGAACTTTAGGGAAAAGATGGGTCAAATGTAGCACATTTATAAGGAAGATAGAGATTGCTGGGGTCAAGTTGATTCCTTTCATTAGATACTTCAGAAAAAAGTTGGAAAGATTAAAGTAAAACTCGGGCGGAAAGTCTGTGGCATGGCCAATCTCGGAGCTGTCAGCTTGCAGCCAAGAACCGACGAGGACAAATCTTTATTCATAACGATATGTTGCATCCTACATCAATAAGGATTTTTAGATTTCAAATTCTAATTCGAATGCTTATTTCAGTCAAAAAATAATACCCAATTCATAACGTATGGAAAAGATTGAAAGTGTAGCTAAAGGGGACTAAAATATTGCTATTTCCTTTATAAACTTTTGACAAAAACTCAATAAACAAAATATTACAACTACAGTTATTTGTATATCAAGGCATTAAAGTATAATTTTTTTATTAGGAATATGGAATTTATTATCCGAGGCGATCGCGGAGGAGAGTAAACCATATGAGTAATAAAAAATACTTTAATGCTGAGGTATATATTATATTTTTTTCCGAAATCGTTAAATTAAAAACATAAATAATAGTATTTAAGTATTTGTAAAACGTCAGCTAGCTGTTGCGATGGGGATGGCTGTGATAACAAAAGTACTGTCAAAGAGTCAAATTTGGTTATATTTTCATTATTTTTGTTATATATTCTTAGACATGTTCTGCATGTGATCTGCATTATATCTCTGATAATAGTAATGATTTGTTATTTTTCAGAGACTGTAAAATAAAATCTTGAAACGATAACTAAGTGCTTTTTCATATTTATTATTAATATACTATTATTATACTTTGACGTTTAATGAATTGACATTTAAATGAAATTCAACGGCAACTTGTTTCCCAGTTGTAAACAACGACAATGTTACATTGTTTATTTTCACTAACAAATATTGCACGAATATCCAGCGATGCATAAAACCAATTTCAATATTACTAATCCCAAGTAACAAGTAAATTCCATTTTGAGGAAAATCATTGCAGAATGCAGCCCTAACCTGTTGAAATTACTGCCAAGTTTCAGTACTTATCGGAAAATTATGAAAGTACAGTGATTTCCCGACCATGCGCACTAACTTTCAGCGCGCTTCAGGCTGAAGTTTCCCGACGCTTTTCAGTCGCTGGTTGTCCTTGCATTCAGCAACACGAAGTTTGCGCCAGTCAAACGGCAGCGAAATACGCGATCGGTCCGTTGCTGTATTCGTTGCAAAGGAAACGGAAATTTTTTCAAATAATTTTGTGAATTTTTCCCCATATTTTTGAATGATCTGAAAGTTAATAAATGTTGTAAATAATTAATGTTTTAGTGTTGAATGGATTATTGAGACTTTATAAGTGATGAATGGTTAGAAATAAATGATTGTATTGTTAGTGTAACTTATTTGTAGGCAAAAATCTACCAAAGGTAATTTTAATCTTTATAAGAAATTATTTATAGTTATTAGATAGATTTTAATAAGAAAATATTTTATATAATTAACAATTCGTCATATCACACATAACCAAGGACAATTTGCAATTTTAACAGTTTAAAGAAAACTTAAATTTTATTGGGAAAACTGTATCTTATTACCTACTTTTAATTATTTAAACAAAAATATGTATTGAAACTTCGAACATATTTAATTATTGTTCTTAGCAGTCTAGAAGAACCCCCTCCCTCCTTATTTATTAATTGTTCTTTTATTAAAAAGATATTTTTTTTCTTTTATTCATATACAAAATTAATTATATACATACAGGTTTTAGAATTTAAATGTAACGTATAGAGATTTCAATGCTATTTTTTTATATTACTGTATCTTTACACACACACAAAATGGATTGCTAGAACAGCAATATTTATTTTACATATATATATATATATATATATATATATATATATATATATATATATATATATATATATATACCGTGTGTCCCACGTAAAGGTTGGCATAGGCAAATAACATGTAAAATCAGTTTTTTGTAAATAAAAAGTGTCCGGCAAAAAAGTATGCATCCAAATTTTATATCATAATACTGCCAATATCCCTACATCTTATTTAATACAGATTACTTTATTTTAATACCGCAATTTAATGAAATTAATAATAATAATTCCTAATTTTCCGCCTACTCTTTTTATTGCTACTGACGTATAGTGCCTGCAATTTGTTTTAAATATTTTAATCTGTCACTGTCAATTTCTGGCGATGGAATCCATTCAGCGTACATTCCTGTGGTGTATTCTGATATTTGTCTTGCACTGCGCCCCCATAATACATTCTAATAATATTTGCACGGTTCTCGACATTTAATGTATTCTTGATGACAGTGACAGATTAATATATTTAAAACAAATTGCAAACACTATATGTCAATAGCAATAAAAAGAGTAGGCGGAAAATTAGGAATTATTATGATTAATTTCATTAAATTGCGGTATTAAAATAAAGTAATCTGTATTAAATAAGATGTAGGGATATTGGCAGTATTGTGATAAAAAATTTGGATGCATACTTTTTTGCCGGACACTTTTTATTTACAAAAAACTGATTTTACATGTTATTTGCCTATGCCAACCTTTACGTGGGACACACGGTATATATATATATATATATATATATATATATATATATATATATATATATACAATACGTAGATATATATTTATTTCTTTTCTATAATATACATTTATCATAAATAAATATCTTGCTTGAAATATTAGTTGTTGATTTGAATATATATTATATTTGACATTTCAAAAAACATAATATAGATTATTTATTTATTTGTATTTCTGTAGAAATTTCGTAGATTGTAATGATATAATTGCGAATTTGAGGATTTAAACTTTCCATTTCTTTCTGTTAAATAAATAAATCTGAAGCTGTTTTATGAAATGTCAAATATTTATCGTTTAAATAAATAAACTAATTTGATTTACAGAATGTCAAATATTTTACGTTTTTATTTAATTTTCCATTTTTCTAATAATAATTAATTTTAATTTGATTGATATATCGTGAAATATTGGTATTTAGGTAATCAAATGAGCTTTTTTTGTATGCATTTCTAATATCTGAATAACTTTTGTGTTTATACTTTTGCCAGTATGTGTAAGAACAGCTGAGTGCAGTAGTGATATTAAAAAAAATTATTCAATATAATTTAGACCCTTCCAGAAAAAAAAGTGGGGCGCCTATGATCGTCCATAAAACGATGATACTGTAGGAAAGTATACTATAAAATTAATTAAAGATTGAGCGAAGGAAAATTTCAAGATAGTCCTTTTATTTTTGAAGTAAACAAAGTGGATTAAATTTTGCGGTTTATTTGAAAACAGTTTTGAAAACCTCGCTCGTTTAATACATTATTCTCTTTACAAAAGAAAACTGAAAATGTTCACTCACTAATCAACAATACTAATAATAAATTTTTTTGTAAGTGGATTTATTATTTCATAATTATGGACAATAATTTGATTAAATGTGAATTATTCATTCGGATAAAATTTATTTGTAATATTTTTAAACAGTTTCTTTCACCCGTTTTTATTTTTAATTTAGAATAATGTGTGATGATGTATTATCTTTTATATTAAATATCAAGATAAATTAATAACAAACACGGTGCGATGAAAAGTAAAACAAAAGAAAGAGAAAGAAGCGTATAATTCTGCTTGAAAAGAACAAGTTTTAAATTACCAACCCATATTTTATCATCGTTCTTAATTTTTTGTTTTCACTTTTTGGATGGCACGTTTTCTTCCGAACTTTTCACCAATTTGTACCTCTTTCAATTAATCTATAGACATATATTATATTACACGTTTATACAATAATAAAGAAATATATAATTATTTGGGTACCAATCCTTTCAATAATAGTATAATATTTTATTAGGGATTATGATAGTCATTATTCACGAAGATGATGAAGATGATCTGAAAGAACTAACATAACAATTTGTTAAAAATGGAAGGTAGAATTTCTGTGAAACTATCAATTCCCTCTGCAAATATCTTTAAGATCGTGGCGAATAAATAAATAATAATTGGCGTAACAAAAAGTAACTAAGTTATAAAATATGTAAATTATTTCTCGAACAATAATAATTTCTTGTAAATGTCGACTTGAGCGTTAATGTAAAATTTGTGTAAATTGAGTTCTATTTACAAAACAGTTATGAAGTTCTATTACTTCGAGGAATAAGGAATCGAATAGAAATTTAATTTTAACTTCCATAGCTTTAAGCGTTTGTTCCATTCAAAATAAAATTTTCCTTCCATTTGGTTCTTTTTGAATTGAATAGGCGAGACAGCACTTTAGAAAATACTTTGTTGTTATTCAAGAAGTAATCTTCACTTTTGACGATAACTTTGCTTTAAAATATTAGAAAATGCACTGCTTAAGTTTTATATTAGTTCTGAAAAATAAAACATGTAGTGTTTCTTAAGAAATATGTATGTATACTTCTTTCTATAAATCTAATTAAAAGGGTTTGGAAACGTTATCAACATTGTATGACCATAGTTTTCTCAATAATTGAACAATTCATTAGTATTAATAAATATTTATAATATTATTAATACTATTATCATCAATTTATATTTATATATTGGTTTAATACTCCTATGGGGTAACGCCGGTTCCTATGAAATTTTCTAGATCCGTTTGTTGGAGTGGATCGATTTCCTTTTCTTTTCCTTTAAATCCTTGTAGTTAGGTTACCCCACACGTCTTTCTATCTTTTATTTTATTTGCCAGTTTTTAATTCTTGCTTATAAATCTTCTACTTACTTTAACCATGAATTTTTATTACTTACATGCTTTATTCTTCTCGGCTATCGCCAATACCATATTCGTAATAAAAAATTATACTTTAGTGCTTTGATATACAAATAAATATTTTAGTATTTTTTTGGTTTATGTAGAAATCTCTATTTGTTGTCATTGTTTTTTCGTTATTGTCTACTTCTCTTTCTCTATGTTTGTTATTTATAAAGAGTCTTTTTTGTTTTGTTTCATTTCCTATTCCAAATTCTGACAATAAGTCAATATAATACATATTTTTGCGTGATTTAAAATTGTTTCAAATTCTACATTAAGCATAGACAAAGCAAAGTCCAACAAAGTGAATTTTGTGCGCTCGAAATAAAATTAAAATCGACAGACTAACCAATACGATTTTCCTGTGTTATATATATTTTGATTTGATTTGTTTGGAAGTCTGTTTTATCGCTTTGATTTTTCTTTGCAGACATGTCCGCATCTTCCATTTCGTCTGGCTGGAAACAAGTAAGTAAATTTTTTCAATTTATCAAATCCGTTTCCTCTCTTTGTGGCTGCAGTCTCATCCGATAAATTCGAGCTAAATTTGACGGAAAATTGAGCAATTCCATTCTCGATTTGAGTTTGACCAGAAAACATTCCGGAAATACACATTTTCATATAAAAGATTTAGAAGTACACAAACAAAAACGAAACATTCTCCCATAAAACTGAGATTTTAAATACACACATATGCATTATCTCCACGTGATATAGAATAAAATTGTCAGCAAACATGCCCCGCGGTGTCGGACAGTTTTCTGTTGCACATCAAAGACACAATACGGCTGAACGCAGCAATGTAGTGCATAAACAGAAAACTCACGACTTTCATGCATCCTGTCGCGTAGTTAGTTATAAATGAAAATGTGTCCGTGAACGAAGGTTTTCTAGTTCCGGATTACTGGAATAGCCGCCAGTCGCTGTCCAGACAGTGGAAGTTGGATGGTCTGTTTTGTACTGTGCTGGTTCTTACAATTGTGATGCAACAATTTTAACGAAGCTAGGAGAAATACTCCATAATGTTTACGAATCAAATTTAAATTATATATTGGTTTAACTCGTCACATGCGTTCGGTTAGAATTGAAAGAATAACATAAATTTAATTAGAACAACTAACAGAATTATTTATTTATTGACATTTATTTTATACACTATAAATAGGTACTTCATTTATTTATATACGCATTATTTATTTCGATTGATTTCTATATCTTCACATTCTGAAGTTTTATTCTTATATCTTACTTAACATACTGACGGTTTATAAAAGACTTGTTTTATAATAGTATTTTAAACATAAAACGAGAGGAGTAAATTTGAAGATATAATGTGATTATTCTTGATTATTTCACGTATTACAAATTTGACCAATCAGAATGTCTCATTTTCCATTGTTGTGCATTTTAGATAAGTGATTAAACAGCACCATGCTGTTTATTCGCGATTAAATTGAATCAAGATTTTATATGCAAATTTTTAACATTTTGAAGGCATATTTAGCCGGATAATTAGTTGCAGAAGCAAGATACTTACATGTTTTTTACCTTTACTGATATTCTATGTCTTTAAACATGCTGAATTATTCAATTCAAGCTATTTCTATTTACAAATTTTTGACATTTATTTGACAAATAATAAGAAAAACAATCAATTTACTATAGTTACACTATAACAACATAATTTTATGGTGCTTTTTGTTTAAATGTGTACCGATTTATTTATGTGAAAATGTGTCAAAATCAATTTCTTCGGCAAATATTAAAGTTTATGCTATGAATTCATGAAATAATCTTGACATATACCCCTCGTGCTAAAGAATTGAATCTATTAAATTTGATGTCTAGCTTATTTACAAAATTTTGCTTTTAAAAAAGTGTTATTGTACATAATAATTTAAGATAAAATCCCGAGACCGCAGGTATGTACTCACTTTTTAAGCAATTTTTTTTGCATAAGCTAGACATGTCATATTTCATCGATTAAATTCTTAGCACTCGTGATATAACTACTGAAAATATTTTATTTTTTTGTAAAAAAATTGATCAAATGTCAAGACAACAATATACTATTATTAAGGTATGTATTCCCAAATACAACATTCTAAATCATAAAATTATTGTAGTATATATTTTTAGGATAGATAGTAGTTTTGCTATAGACAGATTTGTTAAAACGAGTAGTAGCAAAGTTTTTCAAATAATATTTGAATGTTTTATTTCGTGTATATTGTGTAGAACACTGGTAAAATCGCGGATCTAATTTCAGCGATCACAAGCTAAAAATAAAAACATCACACCTCAGGATTTTTCAGGTCCAGCCTTACTTTCAATTGTATAAATCTTCGCTGGTTGCTAGATTTTATATTAGACTTTGATGATAATCTAACTGCATCGACTGCGCAAGTCACTAATTTTAATTTGGTGGGAAAGATTTTGTTAGTTCAAAAATATGCTATTTTCTTGACGTTATAGGTAACAATAAATAAGAGCATGGAATGTTAAAATTTATTATTTCTGTGATGATTTTGGTGTCATTTCTATGTCGACCGCACAAATCAGCAGAGGGTAAACCAGCACAGTCCACCCTCACGTTGTCCAGGAATGTGAAGGGATCGGATCGGGACTGCAGTCGGGATTAACATCACATACGAGACACATATTTTCCATTATAATACATGTTCAATCCATTGTCTGCAGTATTACATTATCATACGGTTGGAACAGCTAAATGCAATTACTTCTGTACATCTGCAGAAAATCTCTCGTTAGGATTTTTATAGACTTTTATTTGCTGATAAAATTTATGTTCTGTTTTATGAAGTTATTGCACGGCACTGACTTCCAAGTTTTTAGGTCGGACGCGGAATTTTAAATTCTTCTCAAGGCGGAGAACCTATTTCCTTCATTTTAACAGACTCGAATTTATGAATTAAGAAATGCTAACATTATGCTTTTTACAAAAATACTTTGTTACGAATTTTAATTTAAAATAAATAAAATATACAGTGATATAGTTTGTTAGCATACATCATTTGAAATTAGAAATGCTTGGGATTGAATTCGGTAAATTTTTAATGCCAGAAATTAGCTCTGTGGTTCAACCTTTGCTGAAATCTGTGGGTACCATGATTTAACTGCCGTAACCACAACCATCTGTAAACCGTCATCTACCCAGATTTGCAATGCAAAGCTAACACATCGGGTTAGAATACTATAAATATTTACTTTATCTGCAATGATAGCCAAGGAAAAATTGAAACAACAAAATATATAAGGCGTGTAGGATTTCAATGCATTACTTGATATTTTGTAAAACAGTTTCAGATTTATATATTTGTTTATCCTTAAAATTTCGGTGCTTTGCAATGTACATTATTTCCGAATGGGTGTCCAAAATGGACCCCAGGTTTTCAAAGCATTATTTAATAATTTATTAACATATATATTATTTAAGGAATAGAAACTTAAATAATATACTATAAGGCCTTATTATCTTATTCAACACCTCTTAATAAAAGCTCTATAACTATGGTGATTTTAAATACGAAAAGTAACAGATACCCACTATAATTTTGTAAAAAATCACTAGTAAATCATTTTTTATTTATAACAATAAAAATAACACACAACACCTTGGTGACTACTTCGATAGACATATTAATTTAGAAATTTAAAGCATATGTCACTGTCAATTAATATTTCTTTAATAAATTTTGCATTTATTAAGAGATGTTGGATAAAACGTTATACTTTACACGTGGGCAAAGTAGAATTACCCTCTTGTATAAAATTAAATATAAAATTTCACTAAACATGCGATCAAAATAAGAAATCCGGCATCATTATCATCATCACTCAGATCACTTGTTTCACCGAAATTTTCACATAATTTTTGAGCTCTGCATCAGTATGAATCCAATGTATATTTTTATCGCTCATTTTTTATTTATTTTTGATAGCTGTAAATGAGGCTTTATAATATTCGAAACAATTTGGGTTTAAGTTAATTTAATAATCATGTGTAACCTTTTCCATAGTGAGAATTTCTAAATGGTGTTTTGAAAGTTTTATGCGAATTTAAATAATTCCTGAAATTGTGACACACTAATTCAATTAAATTATTCAACGGTTTATGTCACTGGAATATGTGAAATAGGTCATATAGAAATGACCATATTTTATTGGTTATAAAATATATGACAAGTGAAATAAAGATGGATATTATTCGGTGGAGGAAAGCTGTGGTAGCGTGGTGCTAGTTTTATTACTGGAAATTTCAAACAAATGGATTGTTCTATGAAAATACTCGTAAAATAGGGGTTTAAAACAAACCATTTGTTATTTTAACTGCAGTATTAATGACAGACTCTTAAAGCTCCCAAAGAGAATAATTGTTTTATTGATTGGACTTAATATTTTTCAAACCAATTCTCATGAGTTCATAAGACACACATTTATGGTTTATATTTTCTTAAGGAAAGATGGGTTTCTGAAAAAATGTAGGATACCTCGTTCATAACGAATGGTGTCATCAACTTTAAATTGTACTGCCCAATCCATAAGTTCATTAATGAATTAGAGTAAAACAATAAATCATTATTTACAGTAAAGTGCGGCTACGAGTCACAAAAACTTATAAATTAGCTTGAAAATTACATTTGGAGGAGGCTAGCTGAAAAGAGAATAAAATATAGAAGTTTAAAAAGTAAATTTAATATATTTATTTAGTAAAGAGCTGATCCAGGCATAATAAGTATAATTGAAAAACACGTAATATACAATGGCTCCAGAATTGTAATAGTTTCTTTAGTAAAATAACAAAACTATCCCACACACATCAATAAAGTATGAAGAAACCATATTTAAAATCCGATTCTAATTATCTGTATTGGCTTTAAAGATACAGGTTGTCAAATTTGGGCGATTTTTATAATATGATCAATATTTTCTACCAATATTGATAGTTTATAAAATTTGTATTTTATGACATACTGTCATAAAAATATACATGAAAGATAAGTAAAGCATGCTGAATACGCCCATTGAAAGCAATTTTAATTATCTTTAATGGTTTTCAAGATACAAGCACACAAACAATTTTCGAGAATTTTTTCTGAATTCACTTATGCACAAAATCGCTAATATCTCAAAAATTAAAGCTTATTCATTACTAAAAATACTTTATTTGTAAGTTTCAGGTCGAAAATAGTGGGATAGGGTATAAAAATCAAAATTCTAAGAGATGAAAAATTTTGGCAAAATCTTAATACTAACCCCTTGACGTTTTTTCGATTTTCAGCAATTTTCAGACTTTTTGCTCTAACAATTCTTTCCGTTGTGCGATTTCAATGAAACTTTACACACTTATGTATTTCACCGAGCTGAATCCAATGGTTCAGTTCTCAGTACGGTATCTCTTCTCGTTGTTGAGATACTCGTCCTGAAAATTTTTTATGATGCCGATTTTGGGTAAAATTTTGAAAAAATAAAAATCGCTGAAAATTTGTTTATAGGGTAATGAAAGCATGAAACTTTCAAAACTGGAGACCGTTTTGCGATATCTCGCTTAGATTTTTAGTTACAGCATTGCAAAGTTCAAATTTTAGTCAATTTTCATAGATATTCGCCATTTATCAGATTTCTTTCTATAAAAATTTTTGTAGCAAACTAAATGTGCCGAAAATAAGTTTAAAAATGGTTCTCTGATTGATCGAGAAGAGCGAATTATGAATCATAATTCATTAACTTGAATAATTCATCGAAATAATTGAAATAATGATGATATATTTATACAGGAGTAGAAAATCAAGTATTAGACAAAGAAAAGTGACCCAAGACATTTATTTATCTCAGGCTTATTTCTAGCTTTCGTAAAAGACTACAATTGCGCATTTCAGACAAATTAACTATATATCAGTGACCAGAATGGTGAAGAAGTATAGTGTTTTTATTTATTTGAATAGCACCCGTAACCAATTACAAACTTGTCAAATAAATATTATTTAATAATGTTCTTGAAGAGAAACAATATTTTATATATTTGATGTATACCATCAGTCTTAGATGGTTAACGTATTATCATCACAGGAACAAAATTCGATCCAATAACATGTTTCATTTTTCACATAGAAATATACGAGGGGTCAGTCGGTATATAAATCACAGACTAATGGTTCCTCTGCATGCAATACAATAAATGAAATAAAACTTCATATCCGGCTCAAATTGCCGTGATTTTTCAAGGGTTCTATCAAATTAACACAAGCGTGAACACTGTATGAGTTTCATTGGTAATGTCATTATTCCCAAAATGCATACATTTTAACAGATTTTTACATCCCGCAGCATCCTGTAAAGTAGATGCAGAAATCATGATAAAAATTCGGTAGTGAGTATATAGTATATATAGAATATATATCAATTGTATCACTTTGAGAAGAGCTGTTTACTTTCTAATGATAATTCAATAACCGAAGGTGGTAATTTATTTGGAGTCTTATCAAATTATTTAAAAATATCTTAGTAATCATGGTTAAATGACAGTTTTTGTTTCAGAACAATATTTTAAATATTATTATCTACAATTATTGTTTAAATAGTATATTCTAGAACAAGTAATGGCATATATTACACACGACCAAAAGTTTTAACTGCGATTTGCGAGTGTGGGATATGCCATTCCGTCACATGTTGTAGACTATACTTTCTATAACACTGCTTTGGAAACTATGCATTCTACAACTAAAAATTGTTATGGAATCACTAACATTCCATACGCCGCGTATGAAATATTTTTGAGGAATCAGAGCCGCGATATATGAAGTATCTTGATTCAGTTACTATGGTTACGTTTGTTTGTTTTAATTTGATTTATCTGAATTTGACGATTTCATCATCATCATCATCATATTTAGTTCAACAGCCCGATGTGGGCCCCGACTTTCTCAAGCTTTTCCTTCCATTCTTTCCGATCCTTGGCCAGCCTCTGCCAGTTCTTGGCGCCTATGCTGCTTGCGTCGTTGTCCACGCCGTCCTTCCATCTGAGTTTTGGTCTACCACGGCTCCTAGCGCCCCCTGGTCTTGTCGTCAGAATCTTTTTTGGTGGGTAGTTTTCCTTAGCTCTTGCGACGTGGCCTGCCCAGCGCAGTCTTCCTAATTTGATCACCGTTACGATATCTCTTCCTTTATTTGCTATTTCAGTATACTTATTGTATAGTTCAAAGTTATAGCGTCTGCGCCATATTCCGTCTTCACAAACCGCTCCAAAAATTTTTCTAAGAATTTTTCTTTCAAATATATGTAGTGCTGTTTCATCTGTTTTTGATAGCGCCCAAGTCTCTGATCCATAAGTTATGACTGGGAGTATCAGGGTTTTATAGATCAGTATTTTTGTTTTCCATGTTATATTAGGACTGCGTAGGTGTTTATTTAGACTATAATAACATTTATTCCCTAGTAAGATTCTTCTCTTGACTTCAGTTGTCGTATTATTTACGCTATTTATTTCTGAACCTAGGTAGATGAAGCTATCGACAGTTTCGAAAATATTGTTTTCGATCTGTACATGCTGCCCAATTGTTCTTGTTCGTTTTCCTACTTGTGTGGCCATGATCTTAGTCTTCTCTTCGTTTATTGTTAAGCCCATCTCTCTTGCTGAGTTTGTGAGATCAAGAAACGTTTTCTTACTTGTCGGGAGTGTCCGTGTGATTATATCTACGTCGTCTGCAAAAGCTAGTACTTGTGACGATTTGTAGAAGATTGTTCCCCTGTTTTCTAATCCTGCGTCTCGGATAGCTTTTTCCAGGGCAATGTTGAAGAGGAGGCACGCCAGCGCGTCTCCTTGCCGCAGACCTTTATCTGTTTGGAAGTCTTCTGATGTTGCATGCTGTATTTTGATTCTGTTGGAGACTTTCTTCATGGTCATTTTTACTAAGTTAATAATTTTTTCAGGTATTTTGAAGAGGTTCATAGCTTCATACAATTTTGTTCTTATAATACTATCATAGGCTGCCTTAAAATCTATGAACATGTGGTAGGTGTCTATGTTAAATTCATTGGCTCTTTCCAGTATCTGTCGTAGTACGAATATTTGGTCTGTTGTGGAGCGCCCTGGTCTGAATCCGCTTTGGTATTCTCCTAGTATTTTTTCAGTATAGGTACTTAAACGATCGTATAGGATATTTGACAGGATTTTATATATAGTATTGGTAAGCGTGATGCCCCGATAATTTTTACACTCCAATTGATCTCCTTTTTTGTGTAGCGGGCATATAAGTCCTTCTCCCCATTCATCGGGCATCTGTTCTTCCATCCAGACTTTTAATATGATCTTGTGAACTTTTTCAGCTAGTACCTCTCCACCGTGTTTAAATAATTCAGATGGGATGCCATCGCTGCCGGGGGATTTGTTGTTTTTCATTTTTTTGATGGCGTGTTGGACTTCTTCTACTGTTGGTGTTTCAATTGGTTCTTTATTTTGCATTTCCTGTGGTGCGTTCTCATCTGGTGTCGTAATTTCTGTGCATAATAGTTCTCTAAAATGCTCGACCCATCTTTGTAGAACGTCTTTTTCGTTACTTAGGATTTCTCCGTCTTTGTTTCTACACATATTTATGCGGGGTTTAAAGCTTTTACTTGAGTTGTTTATGCTCTGATAGAAATTTCTTGTTTCTTTTTGGTATCTGTGTATTTCTAGTTGTTCTAGGATTTTGTCTTCATGTAGTTTTTTCTTCTTTCTGTGCAAGTGTTTCTCTTTTCTTCTAAGTATTCTATATTTTTCTTCTGCTGCGCGTGTTCTATGCTGCTGTTTGTATCTGTATGCTTCATTTTTCTCAGTTGTTATAGCGCGGCATTCATCATCGAACCAATCTTCCCGTTTCTGTGTTTTCGTAGTCCCTAATATATCGTTTGCAGCTGTTTTAATTGCCTCCTTACATAGGTTCCAGTCGGTCGTGGGTGTATCATTTTCTCCAACCACTATTAATTTCGACTCAAGACTGTTTTGGTATTTATGTACCATTTCGGGTTCCTTGAGTAGGTGCGTGTTGTATCTAGGTAGTTTTGATCCTTTTAGTTTCTTTATGTTTGATATTCTTGCTCTTATGCGTGCACCTAGTAAATAATGGTCCGAGTCAACGTTCGCTCCTCTATAGCTTCTAACGTCCAGTAGATTAGAAAAATGTCTACTGTCAATTAGTACGTGGTCAATTTGATTTTGTGTGGAACCGTCCGGGGCAGTCCATGTTATTTTGTGTATCCTCTTGTGAGGGAAGTATGTACTTCCAATTATCATGCTTTTTGCTGCTGAAAATTCGATCAGTCGGCTACCATTATTGTTTGATTCATTATGGAGACTATGTTTGCCCGTATGTTGTCTATATATTATCTCCTTGCCAACTTTCGCATTTAGGTCTCCGATGACGATTTTTATATCGTTATTTGGACAGTTTTCATACGCCTCTTCCAAGTCTTCATAAAACATGTCTTTTTCTTCTTCTGTTTTTTCCTCCGTTGGGGCGTGTACATTAATAAGACTTATATTGAACATTTTTCCTCTAATTCTTAGTACGCTCATTCTATGGTTGATTGGTTTAAAATCCATGACACGTTGTTTGACTCTTTTATCTACGATAAAAGCAGTTCCAAATTCATGTCTACTATTATGGCAGCTATAGTAGATATCATATTGCCTTTTTTGTATGATACCTTGACCTGTCCATCTCATTTCTTGTATGGCTGTGATGTCCGCTCTATATTTATTTAATTCTTCTTCCAGTTTTCTTAGTGCTCCACCTTCATATAGCGTTCGTACATTCCAAGAGTAGATCCTTAAATCGTTATCCTTTTTTCGGTGCCTTGGTCGTCGTATCGGAATCCGTCCGGCGTTTTCTGCTTGAGACCTCGTAACTTGTTTGTTTTTCCGGGGTAGGGTTGTTAGCCCTACGCCCAACCCCCTTATCGGAGGGCCATTTCTTCCGCTACCGTTAGCCCTGCATTAGCAGGTTACCAGGGTTCACCACGAGGAGGTGGTAGTCGGAATTGGGTAGGAGAGGCTAAGCGGAGCCATAAAGGCTATCTCCATGCGGTACGCATGCACTACCCCTTGGAACCCCTGACGATTTCAACAGTTTTATATTTGTATTTTTTGTATAATTTCCAAAATCTTGTTATAGAAAGTATAGTCTATAACATGTAACGGAATGGCCTATCCCACGCTCGCAAACCGTAGCCCTCGCCTTTGGCTCGGGCTACAAACTTTTTGCTCGCGTGGAATAAGTGCCATTCCATTACTTGTTGTAGAATATACTATTCTCTTACTGTTATCATTTACGAATTACAATACGGTAAATTTTGTATTGACAATCTAAATGTTTCTTTTCTCTACTCCATGTAATCATGAATTATTATTTGTGATTTTACTTGAGTAATTGATGTTTAAAATAACTGTTTGTTTCATTATCATAACATGGATCGTAGTAAAACAGTTTTTTGATGATAAATTTTCCGCACAAAACTAAATCACAGATGAACATATATCCTGGGTGAAAGAGTTGGTATAATATGTGTATAGAACGTGGTTTCCTTGCACGCTTAACGTTAAATAATTCTCTAATTTATGAAAGTTGTAAATTACATGTGTTCCCTCTGCAATGTACTCGCTGCTATACATTACGTTTATGTATCTCTAATAATTACTGTAACTTGCATAATTATACGAATGTATTATTGTGCAAGACAAGCTTTGGTGTTTGGTCACAGAGGTACGTTCTCCGAATTAACCAAAATTTGCCTAATCTACAAACTACTGACAACATACGAGCATTCAACAACTCACGTTATGACTTTAATGTTTGACATTGTATTTAAAACATGAGTTATTGGTAAGTAAATCAGCGAAATCAGTGATCAGTAAATTCTGGGGATAGATGATGTGGGTGATGAAGATCACTTGGTAGACACTCGTTCAGGGAGCGGGTAACAAATTAATCGAACACGTGCTCTTGACTCGGGATAATTAGTTGGGTAATCACGAAACTTCTCAGCTGTATCAGGAACTTAGTTTTACGGGCGAAGTGAAAGTTAGCCCTTATTAACTTATGAGGGTCCATTTTATAAATATTACCAGAGTTACAACTATGAAATCATTAGCTTCTAGGAAATTTATCATCAGGTTTTATTATGCCACGGAGATTGGCTTGTCATAAGTTTTTTTAAACACTTTTTATGTTTTTACACACATGTAATAAATAATACGCAAGACTAGACAACTGATATGGGAAATTAATAACAGGAAGAAACGTTGAAATAGTTATTTACATTACATGCAAGGTATAACAGTTTTTACTGCTGAATGGATGAAATGACCGGCGGGCCGATCAGGCGAACCTGTCACCTCCAAAGCAGTAAAAACAGTTTACTTATTACTTACTTGTAAACACCATTTACCCGTTCTCTATTGTCTTTGAAAATTAATCTTTACAAGTTACTAATTGACAACTGCATTGTAAATATTTTACAAGTTAGTAAACAAGGTAAACAATGCACGTTGCCACAGTAATGCTTACAAGGCTTATGCGAAATCATTTCAAATAATTTTTGACAGATCAATTGTGTTTAACTGAGGATTTGGTTATAATTTTTAAATTTTTCTTATGATTTACAAATGAGGAACAAGTAAAATGTTGTATAATACACCCAACTGTTTTACTTCTTCAAAAAGGTGACAGGCTCGCCTGATCGACTTGCCGGCCATTTCCTCCATTCAGCAGTAAAAACTGTTTTATTTTGCTTGTAATATAAATAACTGTTATCCAAAACCTCTCAATAAATGTTCTGTAACTATGTAACTATAGTAATTTTAAACAATGAAAGTAACAGATTACCCACTAGTGAATAATTTTATATTTATAACAAAAATAATATCACACATCTTGGTAACTACTAAGATCGGCATTTTAATTTAGAAAATTTAAAGCATGTTACTGTCAAATAATATTTCTTTAATAATTTTGCATTTTGTTGGATAAAACGTTATACTTCATACGTGGGCAAAATGGAATTACATACTTGATACAATTACTCTTGTGGGTAATTCCTTACTTTGCCCACTAGTAAAGTAAATAACTATTATTGTAGAGAAAAAATTTAGGTATTTGTTGAATACTGTTTTGACCATAAAACCATTTCACTATATCTAATTTGACATACATTTTTAATCAAGACCTCTGGTAGCAAACACTGATGTCAGCAAATGACAGATAAAACCATTAACTTTCCATTAGTATTTATTTCGTTATTTCACGGCAAGATATAATTGGAGGTCCAAATGCATATCCCACACGGACTCCTATTGGTATCTATTAAACTTTGAAAAATTAAAGCGGGTTTAATAATAAAGAAAGGTGGAATAAGGGGTAATGTAAATCTGAAGAGGGTATAACTCAATCATAAGAGATATATTGAATGTTATCAATGAGAGTGAATAATTGTTGTATATTTTTAATAAATTATAACTGCTAGATACTTTAGAGAGTGTCATAGCCCTAAGGATCCAAGTTTTTCTAGTCCAATGATTGTTTTTATCATCATAAATCTATGGAATAATACTGAACATTTTTAGAAACGATTTGCAGTACAAAAATAGTTTCGGGTGTCAAGGATAATTTCTACTTTCCGAGTTTCTTATTTATATATGATTTTCACTTCAGGGAACCATTCTGTTCGCAAAAAGAGAGATTAGTGTATATAAGTGTCAAATTTTTTCCTTATACTTTATCTCATAATTTATAAGCTTTGAATAAAAGATTTCAATTTCATGTTGAACAGTCGTTAAGATGATGGTTTAGATCTGACCTTGTCGTTGGCATAAAAATAAAAATGAATGTTTACTAATTTGAAAAATGGCATTGAGACGTGTCCAGATTCGATCTAACGAAATTTCCCTACATAACCTCAAATTACGAAATAATTTAATCTTCTACGAACAGCTGAAATTAGACTTGCATCTCACATATTTCACGGAAAGTTTTCAATGGCGCGTCAGTAATAAAAATGTTTTTATAGCAACAATAACAATACAGAAGAAAAGTGGAATAAGTATGTACTGCTCACATATCTCCAAACTACTTGCGGTTGTTCGTTGCTTGCTAAAACTTAAGTGTTTTATTGTTCAGTTGTGAACAACTGCCAAAATCGTAAGAGTGGAAGTAGTGTACGTATGTACTTACACTGCAGAATTTTGTGCCAACTTGCTGCATAATTTTCCACACTACATTAGTTTCACGACACGTTGTTTTTGGGAATAAGTCAAATTGTTTAAAATGCGACGTAGTATTTATCATATTTGTGTGTTTTATTTATAATAAATAGATTACAGTTCAATAACCACAGATGCAATAAAAAAATCTGAAGTTAAATGTTTAATACTTACACTTGGTTTTTGATACAATTAATTATATTTAAAGTTGATACCCAAGTGTGAAATAATTATAAATGGACGATTGAATTTGTGAAATAAAACTCGAAAACCAGTGTGAAAAAGGCAATTTTTGGAGTTATATTTCACTCATCCATTTTCAGTTAATCGTTTGATCTTATAACAACTATAATTATCGAATCATATTATTGAATATACAGACGTTATATATGTTAAATAATACTTATGCTATGCAATATTCCGCTTTATTTCATAACTTTAAAGTCTTCAAAGACAAACAAAAAGCTACACTATAAAGGGGTCTTCCGCTATACTTATATATATATATATATATATATATATATATATATATATATATATATATATATATATATATATATATCAAACTAATTAAATAGCTTATGTAAGTTTTTTCAAATAAACGTGAGAAGTATATTTATAAAAATAAATACAAAAAATTCCACAAAATTTCACTTTAACTTTGATAATTTTTTTAATTATGTTTCGCGCATCGTCATATCTCTGAAATTTATTGAGATATGACAATTTATGATGATTTTCAAAATTCAAATCTGAAAGGCTGCAACTCAAAAACTGTGCAAGATATCGACAAATTTTGTTCAGTTTTACATTTTTAGTGCATTTAATTACTAATTAGCAAATTTTGAAAACTTTGAAAAATTTTTAACTTTTTTGAAAATTGCGATCAACGATAACTTGACAAATATAAAAAATACTGACTTGCGGAGTTGACCAATCGATTCAGTTCATCGAAATACATAAGTATGTAAAATTACAAAATGACTAGACTACGCGTTAATTAGTTACAGCAAAAAGTCTGAAAATAGGCCAAAATCTTCAAAATCTTAAGATTTACTTGTAGAAACATAGGATAAACTATTTAATTTCTTTGGTATATAATTTGTAAGTATAGCGGAGAAAGCCATTAGAGTGAAGAGAAATAGTGCTGCTTCTTGTTTTTCTTTGAAGACTGTAAAGTTCTGAAATAAATTCAGGATGCATCTGATGATTTATTAGTCTATAAAAAAGAAAAGCTGTTCACAAATAGATGGTGCATTAAAAAAGTAATATTTCAGAGTGTCAAGATATATGGAAAGTTTATCCGATATTAGCTCAGCACAATTATTTATTTAATAATGTCATCTACATAAAAAATGTTGACATTTTGTTCCAAGTATAAAATGGTTTCAACTCTCACAGATGCTTGCCCGTAACTTTACAGCATTCCCTAAAGATTTATGGAGGTTAAGCTGATATATTACGTTTTATTCCGTATATTTCTCATGAATGTGACAAAAAGAAAAATTGCCCATAGTGAGACATGGTTTTTTCAGATGACCCTCTATGATATAAAGAATCTTTTCGCTGTCAACATTTTTTTAGCGCTTTGTGTCAAACTTTACAAGCTGTTGATTCTTTTGTTCGCATTCTAAATATAAAACAATACAAATATGATATAAATATTTCAGCGCGTTTTCCACGTTTTTCCTCAATGCTGCGGATATTGTTTGGTTATTGTTCCAATTCCAAAATGTGTAAAATGTAATGTTGTCTCTCAAAAGTATATTATTTTCGCATCTGTCATTGTTATTAGATAACATATTAAGTATGGTTCTCTTTTTCGTATGTAACATTTTATAAAGAAATATTGTATAAAAAATCCATTACATTTGTAAGCTTTGCATATGAGGGATCTATGAAAATAAATGCATTCTTTCATGTTAAAAATAATGCATGAATACTACATAAAGTACTTTTTCTTTATTCAAACTACTACTTTATATCTATTACTATAACTTTTAATAATAAAAAGTGCTGCATAATAGAGCATGAAATATGTATCTTAGACATATATAAGCGCATTATCCTTGGTGTACAAGGATAATACCTGTAATGTATTTATTGATAATATTTTTCTTGTTAACCCCATTCATAATTCAATCCGTATATTTAGTAACATATTAATTAAAATTATCCATTTGTTTTGAAATCTTATCATTAAATTATTACTTAAAATTTAAATGAAAGCTATTAAGATGATATCTAAAAATTAAAATATATATAGTGGCTATGAGCTAACGTTGCTTTTTATGAAGTTTTCTAAATCCTTTTGTTGGAGTGGATCAACCTCCTTTTCTTTTCCTTTAAATCTTTGTAGTTAGGTTACTCCACATCTTCCTATTTTTGGTTTTACTTTTCCAGTTTTTAATTCCTGTTGCTTTTAAATCTTCTTCAACTTCCTTTAGCCATGTTGATCTGCCTCGTCTTCTTCTTCCTCCTGAATTCCATTCTACTACTGATTTAATTGTATCCTTTTCTTGTGCTCTCTATGCCCAAACCATCTGACTGTTGTCTGATCTTTTGCACCTTGTCTTTTTCTTCCAACTCTAGTTCTATTTCCTAGTTCATTCTTATTATGTATTCGTTTTCTGATGTCTTTATTGATTCTAATGTTGTTCTAATTATTTTTCGTTCCATTATTCTTAAATGTTCTTTTGTCATTGTCATTGTTATTGTCTCAGAGCTTACATTATTATTGGTCTATAAATTAGCATTTCTGTATATTAAGTTTAAATCTTATTATATAATCTACTAAATTTTGTTTTTATTTTTTATCATATTTTATCATTTTATTTATGATACATAAGGACAAAATGTGCTATTAATGCTAATGTGTACATTTTGATATATGAAAAATTATGACTTCACTTACCTATATATTTTTCGGTGACATCATTGGACTTTTCGTTTTTATTATAATGTAAATGTTAATTGTAGCAACAAATACAATGTTACAATATGCTGGTATAAAGGTATAATATCAATATTTGAAATCTGATTTAAATTTGCTGATAATACTTGAGTGCGTTTTGCTCTTAAGTTACAGTATCAAATACAGAATCTTGAAGATTTCGGATTCGATTGTAAAATTATTTTAATATTATAAACCGTAGAAAAATCTCATTAAAATTTGTATGAAACAGCAACAGCATGCTACGTTATTAGCCAAAGATATTAGAGATCTTCGATTTGGTTTCAGACTATCAACCACCAGATGTCAAATATTATATTTTAGAAACTACTGTAATAACTTTTTTCTGATGGTAGTATTATATTGCAAAGTTAAAAGATTATTTAAATCTATAATGTAAATTTATCTAGAGATACATGATTGACTCTGTATGACGGTCTGTTAGTGTCTTCTTTGATGTATGATTCTGAATGTTGAGTGTGAATGAAGAAGCTTGAACGAAGTGTAACTGCTGCAAAGGTTGAGATATTTGAGAGGAGTGTGTGGGTATACGAGAAGTGATCGTATCAGGACTACATTTATGTATGGGGAGTGTGAGGTTAAGAAGAATATTGTTAAGAAAGTGGGAGTGAGTCAGTTGAGGTGGTTTGGACATCTTGAGCAAATGTCGAATGAAAGATTGGAGAAACTAATATATGCGGGTGAACGATTACGTGGGCGTCCGAAGAATAAGTGAGGAGCTTAATTTCAAAACGTAATTATTCCATATTTTAAAGTTTTGCATAGTAATTATAGTAACAGTATTTGGAATGAAAATAAATAGGCAGTTTGAGGCAATAACAACACTGTTTTAAAACGAAGGTCAAGCAGCTAAATTATATGGGAACAATAACTTCTAAAAAGTTTTCAAGCACCTATGTCTTCGAAAAGATTTTATGCATACAGTGACACCTATGGTTTATTTTAAGTAAAATATTGGATAATCACCTTTTGAAAATAAGCACCATTCAAGTGGCTAAGTATGATAGATGGCTTGTTGCTTGTTTATGGTCCACAGACATGTGAAGAGCGAAAAATTATAATTGACGATATTGTCGAATGTGGGATTCACACTGAGGATCTGATGATTCTTGTTTGAGAGATTTTTAGGTTTGATAATAGGAATAATTATTGTTGAAGTAAAGGAATGAATGTTGCTTTAGGAACAAATGGAAGCATTTGTAGACGTGGTCCCATTAATTCTAGCATAACAAATGACTTATCGGATTCGCAATATCGCCGCTCGCTACATTGGTAACACATGCCTCTTCAGCTTTCCGAATCCCTAACCTTAACCTCCTCCATCGTTCACGAGAGCGTTATTTCAACCAATTAGACATATCCATAATTCGTACATCTCGGGTGGGGCCCGAGCTTCATTATTATGCACTGATAATGTTCAAAATAATTAATTTCATGAATAATTCATTAAAACTGATATGGTAACTAACAACACGACCACTAATCAATAAGCTCGCTGGAACTCTAAGCGATAAAAGTGGAAATTAAGTGTAGTGAGTGCAAGTAGCAAACGTCAAGTATTTATTTGCGGTAGATTTGATTATGGTGATTACGGTTTATCAACGTTCATAATTGCTATGTCAACATGTTATATACTAACTTGTTGGATAATATTTGATGAGCTGCATGCTAAATAAGGCAGACAAATTATATATGGGCAGGAAAATTGTTTATTTATAGCAAAGAAGTACATACTTTCCTTTAGGGTTTAGGCAATTTTTGGTGGCAGCGGTCGTTTAACTATTTTAAACAAATGTTATACACAATATTATTAATATTCTAGTTTTTCTACTCATGTGTCAACATATCCCCATTATTTAATTTTTTTCGATTAATTATAGTAGTCATAATTCATGACAGTGAATTCATAATTCACTATTCTCCACCAATTACAGATCCAGAAATCAACTATACTTGTATATTTTAAAACTGTGATATGGACCACCAAGCTACGGCCCTCTGACACTTGACAGTGTAGTCACTTTAGTCAGTTGTTTTTGTGTATTTTGATGTTGTTGTTTTTCAACGTGTGTTTTCAACCGATTTCGATAATTTTCAAAAGTTATTTCCAAATTTACAGGAGTAGAAAAAGTAGAATATTATATTCGGGATTATGGTCATTAAATTTCTTCGTGAATAATTACTATCATAATTCCTTATATAATGACATACTATTTTTAAGTATCATTAAAGTTTGGTTACATTTTGATTTTACTGTTATAAATGTTTTGAATGTACTATTCATGTTGTAATTTCTATCCAACTATGTTAACTAGGATACTTTACTAATAAACAGAATGGATTTAACTGTCGGTTTTTAATGAAGCATTACGAGTGTCACAAAAATTTAAAACGAAGAAACAACACTCGATTAATTTAGAACAATATTCTTAATTGCTAAACGTATTTCTATATACTAGACTAGACATTCATCAAGTATACAAATGAAGAATGATTTAATACATTTGTGCGAGTCTTACATATAGTTCTAATATATTAACGATTCTAATGAATTTTGTGGAAATGAGGTATTACAAAGAAGTAGATATAAATTGGATGTTGGTGTAGAAAATGTATGAAACTGAGAAGAATGTTGTTAGAAGAATAAACACGAAAGTATGGAAAAATGAATATGTATGATTGATGGTTTGTATGAATGTGGACGAGGCGAAAGTGATACGTCAAAATTGATTGTTGCTTAACTGTGTAATCCCACTAGTACAATACCGTATTATGTATGACGTTTGCAGAATTTGTATCCTAAATTTCGTATACAAATTTATGTATAAACCCTACTATCGTATCATGTAGATATGACCCTGTTTATGGATGGATGAAAAATTGGTCCTTACAAATAATATTTTCTTTAATAATCTTCTATTATTTATATAGCGGCTTAACACCCCTATGGGATAATGCTGATACTTTTGAAGTTCTCTAGATCCTTTTGTTGAAGTGGGTCAATCTTTGTTTCTTTTCCTTTAAATCCTTGTAGTTAGGTTTCTCCAGATCTTCCATTTTTTTATTATACTTCGCCAGTTTTTAATTCCTGCTGCTTTTAAATCTTCTACTTCCTTTAGTCATGTTGATCTGAGTCTTTATCTCCTTTTCCTTCCTGCTGGCTTCTATTTTACTACTGATTTTTCTAATGTTCTCCAATATGTATATTTGTTTCTTGATCTTTTCCACTATGCTTTCTTCTTCTAATTCTTGTTCTATTTCATAGTTCATTCTAATTCTGCATTTGTATTCCGATATCTTTATTGGTCCTAATACTGTCTGAGTCTAAGTCTGAGAATCTTCTATTACCTACATGAATTTATTGTAGGACAAATAAAGTTGAAGAATTATATTTTCGACTACTGGTGTTAACAGCCCCGCCTGTTATGGTCGTCTGTGGGATTCGAACCTAAGAAAAATATTTTTTTACATTTGTCAGTGATTTGCAAGAAAAATTTGCTAAAAAAGCGTTGAGGTGTTTCAGTTTAATATGATTACTCGCCACTAATTCATTAATTAAACTGAATGCGTATAAAAATGGACATTAATGACATTAGTAAACGTTCATCAATTTTGTAGATAGTATCTTTTTCATTAGTAGATTGAGTTTCCCGCTAACACTGATGAGACAATGAAATTGCAAATCTAAGCAGTTTCTCTCGCCGCGCATCCTCAATAACTTTCAGAGATTCGCGCCGCCCACCAACGAACTTCGGAGCCTGTTTTTTATATTTTATTTTCCCATCAAATTTCAATTTATGAGGGTGACAGATGGAAATATACCTATACGTCATGAACAGATTTCGTTTAAGAATTCGAGTGGAAAATTGTCAATCAGCAAAGGAAATGTATTATGTTTAGAGTAAGAACATTTTTTTTTGTTTCGATCGGTTCTAATTTACATTTTATTGGAAAATACTTTTAATTAATTTCTCATTATGAAAAGCATATTCATGTATTGCACAATGTTTACTTTACCTGAATAATTCATTTCTGGAAAGTAATATTATTGGTAGCTACAAAAATACCAATTTAACCGATATATTTCTTCTTTATAACAACTATAGATTCTATTTAATAATTTTGCATGTTAATGTTACATATTTCTGGGTATGACAGCTCTTCGATTACACTTTGGTAAATATAGTTTCCATTTGAAGAACTATTCTTTAAATTCTAACAATAATATATAGCACTGTAGGCGGTTGTCTTCTATATAATTTATGTGATATTTCTTATCCTTAATTAAGGCGAACCTGTGTTTGGTATTTAATTATCGTGAAAGACGCTGCACTTGTGCCAGTAGCGCCTTCCCCAGTGGCATCCAATTTATTCAGTCGATATCAGCGATTGTTTGCGCACATTTCGTTAATTGTTTGCCGTTGATACGACATCAGAGCGAGCTTAAAACGCCGACAAATTCACGGTGAAACGCTTTCAATCGAAGATGTTGCTTTGTTCTTTTGATTGGAACCGGAAGTAGGAACTCCGGCGCACGTAATTCGTTACCGGAAGTCGGCACGGCAACGAGCAGAATCCGGAGAATGAAAGTTAACCGCAAAGGAAAGATACAATTAACAAACGTACAGAAACGGGAAAGAGTGAAATTTAATTAGGCGCCCGGCTAAAGTGATTGTAGATGGAACTATAAAATTTTCGGGATTTCAATTCGGTATTTAATTAAGAATGCTACTTTCAGATGTGGTTGAGGTAATTAATAAAAAATTTGAGCTTTAATTATTCTTGACCTTCTTCGAGAATGAAGTCTCTAGCAGAACAAGAAGGATTGCTTTATGTAAGAAAGAGCTATTTTTTAATTAAAAAGAAGATTAATGAGGCTGATTGTCTATCGCTTTACGTGATAAAATGGAAATGAAATAAACACAATCAGTATATCCAAATTCATACAAACTATTAAAATATTCCACTATATTCAATTGCTTACCCTCATCGGAATTGAGATTCCGATCTCCTCCTTTCATTTTTAAACCATCTCATGTGATTCATTCATCTAATAATATTCTTCTCAATGCATCTATCTATACAGAGTATATTTAGAAAATCGGATTCCACCTAACTTTTTTATTATAAGGAATAGAAAAAAATTCTTCATATATAAGTTTTATTATATTAAATATAGTATTTGATGACAGGTACAAAATTTTTTATAAAGTCAGGTTTACATGATACGACTATCAACTTTTATTTTTCAAATGGGAACGTAAAATTGTTTTACTAAAACTGAAACCACCATTTTTTCTCCTTTCAACGATGTATTACTAATTGAAAAATATCAGAATTTTTTTTTATTGAAATGTTCTAGGTGGCTATGTTTGTTGTAAATAATTTTTTAACCGACGAAAAAAAGTCGACGCGTATATATTTTTTATAACGCATAACTTTTAACAGAGTATTCCGATTTTGATGTTTTTTGGTTGGTCCCATCTAAATTAGAAAATTTCATCCCTGAGGGTAGGAAAATAGAGGATGATTAAATTTTCACCCACTGAATTTTTACCTGGTAACCGATTCTACTGCACATAACTTTGTACTGAGTTCTCAGATTTGGATGATTCTTCTACGGGTATAAAAATTGGTAACCACAAAAAAATTATAAACAAAAAATCAAATTGACGAAAAAGAAACTGAAAAGCAAAAAAAAAATTACCGTCTTAGTCGCAATAACTAATCTCTTAAATTAGTTACTTACATTAGTTTAGAAACTTAGTTATTAGGACTCTAAAGGTAGATAGAATTAATTTTTCGCTTTTCAATTTATTTTTTCGTAAGTTTAATATTTTGTTAAATTTTTTTTGAAAGAATGCTCATGAGTAGTTAAAAAGTAAGGGTTATTTATCACTCACCATAGTATTACAATGGATGGCGGACATTCAGATATCTTGCATACAAAATGGTGACCCTTAACAATTGTAACAAGACGTATCCCCATACCCTTATGTCTGGTATTTATTTACAATTTTCACGGACATTGAAAAACCAAAACTATTTTCTTCAGCCTTCGTTTATCAGCAATAATTAATTATTCTACTCCTGTCTTCTCGATCAGTCACAGAACCAGAAATCAAATATTCCTGTTTATTTTAAAGCTGTGATGTGGATCACCAAGCTACGGCCGTCTGACAGTTGCCAGTGTAGTTAGTTGTCATTGTGTAATTTGATGATGTCCGTTTTTCAATGTGCGTTTTAAGCCGATTTCGATCGTTTTCAAAAGTGTTGTTTCCGAATTTACAGGGGTAGAAAAAGTACATAATCCTTATTATAATAATATACTATTATTTTACTATTGTAAACATGGAGGTTGAAGTGGTAAGATGATCCAAACAGAAGTGGGAACCACAAACTGTGGAAGAAAAAGCGACGGAGAACATAAACATGCGTTCAATATTTACATTCAGTGTTGCTTATTATCTTTGCATGTACTTTTGTTATTGAATAATAACAAAACATTTGTGTAATGTTAAATGGACCATATCTCAGTTTTGTTATTCATTTGCAACCTTTTTATGTTAGGTATCCTCGTTGTTATGAGACTGAATAACTGAGTAGCAAAATATATTGAAAATAAAGAACCATCTTTTGTTGTTATGGATGTAAGTGGATGAACGTTATTGATTAGATACTAACTCTATTTTTATTCAAAATCCTTCAGTTAAAACAAAACACAAAATGAAAATCTGCGCAGTTCTCGTTGTGGCAGTTTCACCTGTACGCGGATTTATTTTTCGAGCTATCAGCTTTAATCTCGATGAGTAATTTATGAGGTTAAAGTCATGTCAGACACTGTACTAATTACAAGGGTATCATTGGCTGCAACTTATACCAACACATTCAGTGTGTTTGAACATCGCGCGCTAGACACCATAAAATGCAGTTTCCTGTCTAGTTATGACAGTTAACGTCATTTTCAGCAACGGTGTAATAGTCGATTTTTTGTTTCGCTGTAGTGTACTCATGAAATTAGATAATTGGGATACGTTAATGTTGAAATGGAGTTGTTAGTTGGTGCCGTGATGTGTCAGTTAATTTTTTGATGAAGGTAAGGCACTAGAATATATGAGTATTCTCATCCGCCATTTTGGGTCCAAGTGTCATAAATAAAACAAATTATTGGAATCCAGTTACTTTAATTCTTTTCTGTCAAATTTGAAGTTGATATTGATTAATAATTGTGATATATCATTCTCTTAATTATTATATTTCATATCTAACAGGTAAGTGTACAGAATACTTTCTAATATAATACCGTATGATTTGTGTAGTTGGATTTTACAGAATTTCAAGAAATATGTTTTCAAATTTGACAGATACAAATTTTAAATGTTTTTTTTTAAGTAACTGGATTCCAATAACTTGTTTTATTTATGACATCTGGACCCAAAATGGCGGACGAGAATACCTACATTCTTCTAGAGCTCTAATGAAGGTAGCGAATATTGGATGTAAGAATTAACGGCCAGTTCCACAAAACATAAAAGATGGCTGGTATCACATTTTGGAAATTTAATATTTTATATTATACAGGTTTAAATTTCTTATTTTTAGATTAACGATAATAGAGCGATAGTGTTTCTAACAAATATGCAACTTATACTTTAATCTATTTCTATTAATAACATAAGCTAGCATAAAGAATTACAGAATGCGGAATCATCGATAAAAGAAGAATAAAGTGGAATCGAGGTAGAAATAGGAAATAAGAGTAACATAAATGACGTGTGTATATTTATTGTTTAACCAGCGAAATATGTAAAAACAAAGCTGTCAATTTCAGAGTTCTGCATATGTTATAATGATATACGTATCAATATTTATAACGAAATATTATGAGCAGTTGTATAAAAGAAACGAGATTTATTCGTTTGATATTTTTTGACTGGCAATGAAGATTTATAGTGTATTAATCATTCAATATCAAAACTACCATATTATTTACATTCATCATTCTCATAATTTAATATGTCAAACGTTTCAAACTATTGAAATAAACATTAATATCTCAAACAATAGTTCGCATTTCCACAGAATGTAAATTTTTCATTCGTACTTTTTCATGAAACTGCAGATAAAAGTAAAAACTGCTGCGTCATTACCATTACCATCAAATCATAGAACTCATTTTCAGATGTAGATCAAAGGTGGTCATGAGTGTTGCGGGCTCTCAGAATAGAATAGATCGCGGATGCGGCGAGAGATGACGCTAGTGCTGCTTGCTGCTTGCACCCGTCAATTCTGTTTACCGGAAATTTATTCTACGTTGCGAATATATTCGATTTTCATGGCAAGTCGAGCGGAGAATCTAAGCGGTGATGGACAGATATTTGATATCAGATACGTATTACTTATATTCTGGTCCCTGATGGTTTATATATTAAATATGAAAAAGTTTTTGATATAAACGATATTTGATCTTGATTTAATTAAATGTCAATCTTGCCATTGAAGCTATATGATAAACAAGACAATTTTCGCGCGAAAACCAATTACCACTCAACCTCTAAAGGAAGACGAAAGAGAAGAAGAGTAATTTGCCTAATGTTGTATAAGCACTGAAATATAAAAAATATAAAGACAATAATTTGTCAATGTTTCAGTCTCTGAATAATGACTAAATAAATAAGTAACAGAGACCGACTAATCCAATCAATTGGTAACTACAGATGCGTTTAGTTTTTATTGGAACTCATCAGCGTAGTGTAACGCACCAATTGCTTTGGAGGCAGTGGCACCGACTGACTGGACCGGCGAGATCTAAAATCCCAATTCGTTGTTAAATGGAACTGAGAAGTAACTAAATACATTCAGAATCATCTACTTGACTTTGATTTCAACAGAAGTAAATATATAAATCAACTTATAATCCAGAATATAAATTCCTATTGACTAAAGGCAGACCACTACATATGACAAAAGACAATACAAATATGAAAATAATAGCAAGATTTAGGATAGGCAATGAAGAAAAAAGAAACAATTACTGGAAAGAGACGATGATGGACAATGCAGAATATGTAGGAGAGATTTTGAGAATTTCAGGAAAAGACTGTGCAGACTACCTAAGAAACAATAAATCTACTCAACATATGCTACACGAAGAAAAACTCAGACACTGATTGGATGAAAAGATTTACCGAAACAAACCAAATATTTGTACATATGTAGTATTAGTTTTTATTATAAATAAAATACCACAATGAGAATAAAATAATTACTTACTACAAACAATACTGTAAAGTCCCATTTACCGGACTGAAACTAGTCCGGTAAACTTACTAATGTGATACAGTATGAAATAATAGTGTAACGATTTGTATTATATTTAAATTTTGTCCTCGTTTTAGAGGGACATTATCTCGTACATTTATTAAATATATTTCTGTCGCATCAAATTGCTTGAATCATCCATTTGATAGATTGAATGACAACACGGGCAGCAAGGCATCAATAATTGGAAACTGTGTAGCAAATAATATAGACAATGTTAGTTTTAAAAATCAAAATAATGTAGTGACGTTTGCATTGTTGAAGTTTCGTGTTTGGTCAGACATGTAATTAATCAAGTTCAATATTTAATGAATCCAGGAGTTCAAATATGTTGCTTGTATGCGGAAACATGTACATTCTACATGGCAGGTCATACGTTGGGAATTGTATCAGTCAGTAGAAACGCAGTAAGTAGTTAATTTGTTCAGTCAGAGATCTGTTAAAATTTAACTGGCATGCCTCCAAAAGCTATGAATTTAATTTAAAAAATCAATCCTGAGTATGCAGCATTTTAACTACTGAAATCTAATTGAAAGTTCATGTGAAAGCCTTCGTGTAATTGCTTCAATAAATTTTAATCAAACACTGCAATAGAATAGGTGAACTATATTCCAGGAAGTTATGCATTTCATATTAATGTCTTGTTATGTTCAAAATTAGAATTTATTCAATAAATTTGCTATTTACATACATATGCGTTTGCACTAAACTATAAATTCCAGGTATATTACCTACCGTACGAACTTTAGTCTTTATTGCAATTTTGAATAAATACATATAAATGTGATATTAGCATGTCTTCTTCTTAGCTTGAGTACATATTACACTGCAGCAACAGTACCACTTAAAAACATAACTCGAAATAAAGAAGACTGTTAAATTTTGCCTGACCATTTTCAGTGACTAAAAAAACACTGCTAATTCTTTTCTGAACTGTATATGATGGCGGTGATGATAAACAATGAAGTTGCACCATTCGTTGTGTACTTGGATAGGTATTTTGATACCTTATTTAGAATCATAGTAACAGAGATGTTACAGGAAATAGTAACAGAAGGAAACAAAATAGGTTTAATGCAACTCCGAAAACCCATTGGAAACAGTCCAATAAAGATAGGAGATTTTAAATTCAAGTTAATATTTAGACAGTATGCTAACAAGCAAAGGGGAAAGGGACGCAGAAATTCAGTCAACAAAAAAATTATTAAATCACAAGATTTGAACTAAAGATACAAAAATGAGAGTTAACCAAACGAAAATAAGACCAATAATGATGTATGTTGCTGAGACTATGGCATTGACAAAAAAGGATGAAGAAGATTTAAGAATAATGTCACGAAAAATAACAAGAGCAATATTAAGACCAATAATAATATCAAAAAACGAATCAGATAAAGAATGAAACTATGAAATAGAATAAGAGTTAAAAGGAGATGACAGTGAAAAAGTTCAAGCAACAGAGAGTCAGATGGCTTGCACATATATGGAAAGCAGCAAAAAGGATACAATTAAATATGTGGTAGAATGGAAACCAGGAGAAAGAAGAAAACGGGGTTGATCCAGATCAACATGACTAAAGGAAGTAGAAGAAGATTTAAAAGCAGCACAAATTAAAAACTGATAAAGTAATGAAAAGAAAGGAAGACGTGCAGAAACCAAACTACAAGGATTTAAAGAAAAAAAAATCGATGATTGATCTACTCCTACAAAAGGATTTAGAGAGCTTTACCCATAGATGTGTTAAGACCCTATATATATACTATACATATATATTTAGTTTTAATTTTAATTTTTTTACGAAGTTGGGGAGCGGACTTATCGTTTTGGTGATATGCCACCGCAGCAGATCATTGTGAATTTAACAACACAAACGAATATGCTCTTCAGTGGGATTCGCACCCATGACCTCTAGTGTGCTAGGCTGGTGAAATAGCCATTACACCACTGTAATCGGCATTCATTTAATTAAAGATTATATGATGTATGTCAAAGTATATCATGAGAATATGGTCTAATCAAACCTTGTCGTTTCCTTATTACTACAAAGGGATTTAACAACACAAACGAATATGCTCTTCAGTGGGATTTGAATCCATGACCTCTAGTGTGCTAGGCTGGTGAAATAGCCATTACACTACCATGGTCGCCATTAATTTATTAAAAGATTATATGATGTATGTAAAAGTACATCATGAGAATATGGTCTAATCAAACCTTGTCATTTCCTAATTACTACAAAAGAAATCAAAGACAAATATCCTTTTTTCAATACAAGTATAATTCTGATATTTCATCTAGTTGCAAACTTTTCCTTTCACATTTCTTATTTCGTTGTTCGTATTGTCCCCGCAATAACGTCATAATTTCCAAGTCCCGCTGATACGGTCATTTATTACCGGAGCTAATCATCGGCGAGCCATCGACACGTTTTCAATATCTCCAGGGTCTAGGGGTCAGTTCTACCGCCACAGAACGTGGGCCGTGTGGGACTTGGTCACTTCGCAACTCCTACCGTTGCTGCTGCTTGACATTTCTAATAAACTGAGCATTTGGGTAATGGATCGTCGAAAAGGATAATTGATCATGTAATTCTCTGGGTAGTGAGGGTTCGGTAATGAATATGGATTTCATTATGCGGGATAGAGTTTTTGTTAATTAATTAATATAGAAAGTAATTCAAACACATCCAGGTTATATCATATGTGTTTGGAAAACATCAATTAAATTAAAGGAAAATAGAATAGAAAATAAGGACAAAAATTATTTGTACGTGTATTGAATGTTCGTTAGTTTCTAATAGATATATCTAAAAAAACAATTTACTCACAAGGCGTGAAAGAAATTCACTTATATAAGATGACAACTAAAATTTAAGGTTCAATATTTATACTAGGAAATTGAAATTGTACAGGTCAGTTCATTTCAGTACAGGTACCATTGCTAGGATATTTACTTAGAATTGTCAAATATTGGAAGGGTGACAAATTTATTATTAACATTAAATTAATTTTGAAATAATATTGTGGTCGTAGAAAAAGTATAGTGTACAACTCGCATGGAATGTCCATTTTATACTAGTAGGATTTGCAGCATTCGCCTTTGGCTCAAGCTACAAACTTTCATACTCGTAGAAAATGAGTACCATTCCATGCTTGTTGTACAATATACTATTACGACGTATAATAATTATTTGAGAATTCGAAAAATATTTGTACTACCCCTGATCATAAAATACATTGGGTGCTATTCACAGGTCTATACTAAGGGCTACTAACAGGGCATTTTAACATTTGGCATTGTTACTTTGCAAAAGTTGTTGATTACCTTGGAGATCAATAGCAACAGTGTTAAATCTTAAAATGCTCTAGTTAGAAGCCCTTAGTATAGAGGTGTCAATAGCACCCTTTGTGATCAGGGATACTACTAAAATGCTTGACATGAATAAGAGAAAGAAAATACGGAAATATTGGCTTCCCTTTTTGTAAGATATTTAGCGTCTTCCTCCTTTTGCAATTTTTACTCTTCCTTTCAAAAGCTTTATTTTCCCAGAAGTTATACGTCATTTCTGTTTCTATATTCACATCCAACATACAGAACCATACACACATACTCATTCCTTAAAGTAGAGCACATATTGTTAACGGACATACAAAAAAAAAAATTCAGAATTTATTCCAGAATATCTACATAATATGGAGAATGTTATTGAAGTTGTTCATACTATTTCTTATTGTGAATGAATGAACCAGTAGTTGTTAAAATAAAGTGCGGCAGTAAACATGTCACGTGTCAATAACAATCCCCTGGCAAGGCTTTCACCTTTCAAATAATAGAAAATCTGTTACGCAGCGCGCAACTTTGAAATATACATTCTTCTTCGTTGCGTTGGTGGCAGGGCACGGCGGTGGATTGTACAAGTTTCTTGTTGGAAGCAGAAGATATATGTCGTTAAGTTTACACTAGGTAACAATTCCAGTATAATCCTCCTGGGTGGAATTGGGTGGGAATTGCGTGTTCAACTCGTAAATCGATACTTTCAAGAACCGCACGTTTTAGATGCGAGTCCACGACGAAAGAAAACTTACAACTTCTGTAAAGCGACACCCGGCTTGTTTAAATGAAAAGCCATAGCGTGAGGAAGATGCCTACTGATCGGTGCTCGAGCACTTCGACATTAAAGCACAGAAAATGGACTGTAGAATTTACCGGACTAACTAATAATTTTAGAAAAAATAAATATACAGCAAGAAGGAAGACACAATCGTATGGTTGGCAAAATAAAATTGTTAGGGGAAACGGTGAGGGGAATGAAAGTTCTATTTTCTTGAATGGAAAGGTGTCCTTTATTTTATTGAAATAGATATTCCGAAGTGTTCCCTTTTCAACGATGTAACATGTAAATATAAATAAATTTAAAATTACCTATGGTTACAAAGTTAAAAAAGCATTAACATATTTTATAGAAAATAGAAAATCAGGCAGGCTATTGAACAAAATAATCTATTGATAATTTTGTCATCTAGTTGTCAATAATTGTTGTGGATGTAAAACCATTGTTGACAGGAGTATAAAAAAAACAATAACTTGTTTTGTTCAACGGCCTACCTGAAGTTTCATTTTTCATATCAAAGATATTATCGATTTTAGAATTTTGTAACCTCTTAATTTTAATTTTAGATATAGGAACATGTTGCATCGTTAAAAAGGAAACATTTCAGACTTTCTGTTCTAATAAAAAAGTACCACTTTACATTTAAGAAAATATAACTTTCTTCCTCTCCCACCACATACCCTAATAATTTTATTTTATCAACCATACGTCCTCCATCTTCCCTGTGTGATTATTTTATTTTTAAAGTTATTAGTTAGCCAGCTAAACTGATTGCTTGCTTTAGAAACCCCTAAATATATGAAAAGAATTCAGGAATTCATAGCGAAATTAATTTTTGTCAAATTATTTTTGATATCCGCGAGCGAGTAATGCAATTTGTAAATAAAAATTCTGCATGCGTCAATGTGTACAAAATGTAATAAATTTTTGATCTTGTCATATACGATAAAAATGCTTTAGGGTTTTGGGGTGATCATTTTATCAAAATAAAATTTGAGTACCGAAATATTGATTTACACTTAAATTTACAAATGGTATCTCCCAGAAAATTGTGAATTACACCATAATCCAATAAATATAGAAATTAGAAATACAATTGTTGTAATACTAATAATTAAATGATTCAATTAAGTAAGTTCAAATAATACAACATTGCAAATAATTGTAAATTATTTGATGACTATATCGTGTATAAATTCAATCAATAATTAATATTAATTTTTGTTAGAGAATTTAATTAATTAATAAATGGTATTATTAATATTTAATAAGTAACTGTGTTAGGACCAAGGGCAACACGATTAAGTTTTTTATTGATATTAATAATAAACAGTAATTAATAATATAATTATTAATTTGTTTATTAATTATCACAACAATGGGCGTCTGACAGGATCAAATTGATTAATTTGGGTAATTGGACATTAATATGTGACATATTACTATTATTTATTTATGTCATTTAACACAATTGTACAGTGCTACCAGAAAGAAATGCACACCAAAAACATGCAAGAGAATTGACCAATGGTTGACCTAACACAAGTTATATAAATAAATAATGTAACAAATATTTTTATTGTAATATAAATGAATGTAGATACATTACAAATTTAACTTATTAATATTATCTGCATATTATATACATCAAATAAATATTTATAACAGTAGCAAAGATAGGAAAAGATTTGACTGTGATGGAATTACAATAGGAAAATAAGTACCTACTACATTTTGTATTGATTTTGTAATGTACTTAAATTTTTTAACCGACGAAAAAAAAAGGAGGTACTTGAGTTATAACGTTTTACAAAATAGTCCGATATTGATGATTCTTTTTTTATTGTATAGGTTATACCTCGTAGTTGGTTCCATTTAAATTTGAATTTTTTCACCGCTTTGCACAGTTTCTGTTAAAATTTACTTTTCGTTTTTCTTTTTTTATAAATCGAACACTACGGTATGAATGCTCAAATAAAATACTGTAAAAGCCACACTATATATTTAATTATTTCAGTCCGAAAAAGATTTATTTGAAATTTCGCAATAAAAATCCCTTGTTTCATATCAGACGTAGAAGTTACCGCGTATTTCGTACTTGCATTAAATAATGTACGCACTGGAGCAGAAGGCGTGCATATGGGCCGGAATGCGCCTCGTTCTCCACCCCACTGTCGCCTTGCCGCCCCCGGGATCTCATTTTGAATAAATAAAAAGCAAAAAGACTGCTAGTGGTGCGGCGGTCGCTGTTTTACGATTTCCTTTGAAATGCGCAAGGAGAGTACACTTTCTCTGTTATATTTATTTAAAAACCGTGGCGAACTTAATAAATTTTTAACTAGTAAATTTATCTTAGCATAGGCTTTATGAAACTTGGTGTAAATCTGAACATATGGCTAGAAGGTAGTTGGTTTTGCAATCAGGAAGAAATGCCCGTTAAAAATACTAACCTTGGAATACGACACTGAGGTCTAAGAAAGACCACATGCGCAGCTTTCGTATAACTTCGATGCCAGCTCATAATTCGTAAATTCAGTTTCTATAATACTCCTAAATAGATATTCAATATGTGTTTGTTCTCATAGACTAAAATAAAAAAGTTCATAAATTTTTTAAGTCAGTTCAAGATCGGGAAAAAATACGATCTGATCACAACAAAATTTGAACAGAATGACTTGGACTGTGTTGAGGGTTAGCCAGAGTCTAGTAATTACTCGAAGAATAACACTACAACACATATGAAAATTACACATTAATTAATAGTACATTAAAAGAGCAAAAATCACGTTCTTACCTCATACAAAAAGTCCAGTGTTTGATACCTTGCACAGACGTCAATTTTTGCGAATGGATACTGACGTCTTAATTTAGTTAGTAATAAATTAACAGTAATTAATGTTGCTACTTGCATAATTTCGAATGGTATTCTCAGTAATAATATAACAAGAGAGTGAGAATAAATTGAAAATAATTTGACAGATCTTTCGAAAACTTGTTGCCAGGCAATAGCCACGAAAGCCCGTAGGGCTTGAGTGGCTATTGCCAAATGGCGACAAGTTTGAGAAAGATACTGGAGAATTATTTTCTAATTTATCGAACTATCGAGTTATATTTAATTAGATTATTTTTTGATTTTATCATCAGGCACGTCACTAAATCCATCTTTTTGCTCATTTTTACTTGTGTTGATGATACCTATCTGACATCTGACATCTGTCAACAAAAACAAAAAAGCTACAGAGAAAATTGCCGGGAATAATCACAAGAGCATTATTCTCAGTATAATAATGACAGGATTGGTTAAAACGCAGACACGTGACATACAATAAAGCATTTGATTGGTTTAAATAAACGTCAAAAAATAATCATTGGAATTTGTTCTTCAGCTTCAATATCGTTTGAATACATTTTTATTGCAAAAATACAAAATTTAGGTTAGCTGAACAAATATTCTATTGGTAAAATCCGTGAAAACTTACATCTGGTTATGGGAAAGTAGTTTTTCTTTTCTAGGTTTTCCCAGACCCTAGTGTGACGTTTGTGTAACTGTGAAAGTAGTGTGACTATCCATAATTTTTTTTCTTGTGATTCATTTAAAAATTAAAAATAAAATATAATATTATTAAAATACATTAAAATATAATACCTAATCTGCAAAATATTTGTGATGTGAATATTTAATTCCATTAAAAATGAATAATTTCATATAAAATAATCTCTCAAATGTGATATTAAATATTAATACGTATTGAATATTAAAATAAAAATGTAAATGGAACGGAATTTTAAATGGGTTTTGTGAATTTTATAATTTCAGAGAATAGAAAAATTCTGCTATAAAACAGTAATCAAAATCCATTAGTTCTTTTAGTTCTGATGTACAACATCCTCCTCGAGGGATGTCGCTTTGGTTACATTAGTACAAATTGAAATTCTGACTGCATCAAGACGAATTGATGATGGATCCACTAGTTCTACATTATCTTTAACAACAAATATTGAAAATATCACCATTCTCAAGAGAATCTGACCTTTCATAAGATATAAGTATCGTTGAAGCGTGAAATATAGCGTTTCAGTATTAAAACCTAATTTAGGCAATTAAAGAAGTTTGGCAACATCGTCTAACTACATCATTATTAAAATTATACACGAAAATATAATACGGAATTTTTAATTATGTGTAGAGCGGCGGAAAACGATGTCTGTCCAAACTTTCGTTATTAACGGATGTAGCTTCTTTTGCACTGAAATAAAACTTAAGCAATTATATTTTATATAAATTAGGACGTTATGGTGTCTAAAAATACTTATATTTTATTTTTATAGACCATTACTGCAAGACTTAAGTCAAGAGAGTAGAGAGTACATTATTAATGTATTATGATTTCGTGTATGAAGAATAAACGAGCATGTATGAATCGCACTATGAATGTGGACGAGGCGAAAGTGGTGTGTCAGGATAGGAATGTATGGAGGAGATTGATTGTTGGTTGACTGTGGTTCTGGGTTCGTGCTACCCCACTAAGTGGAACATAGCGTGATGTTATGTATGTATGTTAAAAGAAACGTTTTTGTTTAGGGTTTAGCGTTGTGCAATGTTATAAAAATGCTACAACCACTTTTCTGAATAATGCTGCTTTCCTGTATTGTGATTTTTTTTTACATGCGTTTCTATCAACGGTTGAAATGTGTTTTGAAAGCACTATTTTAATAGAAAAGTTGGGCAATATGTGTACCACTTAATTTCGTTTTCCTTTTATTTGTTTGCGTCAAGTTTGTTACATATAGTATGATCAGAATTAATAACTTTATGTTCTAAACTCGAGCATTAAGTACTGCAGTTAAAATAGTTGGATCAAGATAATATTTCTTCGGAGTTTAATTATTTTTGTACGCTTTTAGCGTAATGGAGAAGCTAGAAGACAGTGACAATCGGTGATTTGTGCTCTTAAACTTCTCCTGCATTTAACTTTGCCAACACAACTTTAAGATTAGTTTTACAAGCTCTTGCTACATGTGATCTTATTGTAACATAACAAAACACTGGCTTTGTTATTTATTTGGCGGTAGTGGTAACTTAGTGGGATTTTTGGTGTTAGAGCAAGTAGATATCTTTCTTGTCACGTAATATTGCACCGTCAAACTTCGCTCTTGAACAACAAGGAGTTCTACTTAGTGTTCGTTCATTTAGTGGCAGCTCTTGCCAAGAGTTTATTATTTATTTGTGAAGTGTTCCTCAATCGATGATCATTACATTTAGTAAAAGATTAAAAATTATTGATTGTTGTTTCTTAGAATAGGGGATTTATAATGTACGAAAGAACTTTTAAATTGCAAAGTGAATTAATTAATGTCTGTTATCAGAGTGGACGGAAAACTGTTAATTATATGAAATAGGTATAACTTATTGTTTTAAGTACAATTATAATATAGTAGTTTTGAATCAATTGTTAGAAAGTTTTAAGTAGCTGCAATAATGACATTAAAATTTTAATCTTCACTTAAACGACGGTAATATACATGTCTGGAATATTTTATTTGACAGGTGGTCTTGTTTAATATTTAATATTTAAAAGACACAAATAAATAACGTAAGTTTCAAGATTCAATATAATTTTGTTGTCATTAATGTGTTGCACAGCTGATAAAAATGATATTTTAATTTCTTATACCATAGAATGCTACACTAGAGTCTAAGAAACCTCAAAATTTCAACTAATACTCAACGTTTGCATAACTTCGATGCTATCTCGTTGTAAATAAAGTTTCTATAATCCTAAACAAATATTCAATGTAAAATCCTTGTTTTCCTTCCCAATACTCCAAAATGAATAAAATATATGGTTCAGAAAAGTTATTAACTGTTTTATGTCGTTCTATAAATCTAAACAAATATTCCATTGGTAAAATTTATAGAAAAATTACATCCGGTTATAGGAAAATAGTTTTTGTTTTCTTGAGCTTTCCCAGGCTTCAGTGAGACGTTTGTGTAACTGTGGGTTAATTGTTATAAAATCTTGTATCTTCAGCTTACCCAATAGTTCGGTAAATTCTATGATACATTTTTTTTTTCGTGTATCTGTTATACTATACTTACAAAAGAAATATGTTGAAGTCATTTTAAATCTTATTCTACTAGTATTGTAATATTCTAATTCTTTTATAATTTAAAAGCCTTCTAGAAAAGCATGTCAAAATATGTGTAAACAAGAAATTGAGGTTACAGTTGTCAAACTACCCTTAGAATTACGACAGAACACAACAAAGGGGGAAAGTGATGATAATTAATAATTCAGTAACTACTCTCTAAAATATTCACCTAGAAATTAATCCCGTTTCCTCCAAAATAAGATTATCTTAAACATTGTCCCTTCTAACTATAAAACCATTTGACAACTCTTTACGCATAGCTTTGAAAGCATAAGTTATTCGTTTAGAAGTCGAAGGGTACGCGTAAATAAATACATTCTTGTCTCCTCGGCGTCGACGTATGCGCTGTCGCACTTAAGGGCGCGGTTAAAAGTTGAGCTTGTCATAACAACCGCGTATGCTTTCTGTAGGCGCCACCAGTATCTCCGCTGTAAAGTTTTCAGTAAGAAAGTGGTATCAAACTTTACTTCCACTCGCGCTCGGTTATTTTCGGCAATCTCCGGTATACGTCAAAATAGTGTCGCGGGTATTTGAAATACGATTGTTGTAACGAATACCGTCAACAATATTTGTAGCATTCTGTGTTTAGTTTATGTATCAGTTACTGAATTTTACCGTCGCTCGAGTCATACCAGTTTTGAATTTTTTATTTTGATATAATATTATTATAAGTGTTATAGTATTGTTATAAGTGTTTTGTTATAAGTATATATCTATTTTTAGAGTTTATTCAGTTAGTGTTAAGAGTGTTAGCTATTAGGTCAGATTATTGTTTATTTTTATATTAGTGTATAATTATTTCAAACTGAAATGGCACCAGCTAGAAGACCATTGTCAAAACGACACAAAAAACGAACAAAAGCAGCAAAAGCTGCCAAATCTAAACTTGTGAAAAAATCCCTTAACGATGCTTCGGACAGGTAAATATATATATATATATATATATATATATATATATATATATATATATATATATATATATATATATATACTTAATAATTGTATTAATTGTCTTGCTCATAATTATTATTATCTATTTATCTACTCTTTTAGCTCATTACAGCGAGACAATATGTCTACTCCGCCATTAATTGATGTAGATTCTGTTATAGAAAATGTATCTTCCGTTAGGTAAAAATATTATTACTATACATCACACGTATTTTAAATTTAATAATTTTTCATAGCTTTCATGATAACCAAATTCACATAAGTTCAACACCTAAACATTCCCATCAAGTCCCGGCGTCTACAATTTCATCACCTGAAAGAGATCCATTTGATTTTTTCTCTGTTTCGGACAGGTGGATTGTATATGTATATATATATTTTAATGAATTATCTTTACTGCTATATTTTTTATTCCAGTGTTGAGAAACATAAATTATCCTTTATGAATGAAGAATGGGTCGAAAATGCTTCAAATTTAGAGGGAAATCGAATAGTGGAAATAAATTATTTCACACAAAAATTAGTAACACTACAACAGATGCATTCTAAAATCTGCTCTGTTGGCATATTGCTACCTAAAGGTGAAAAGAAAGATGGTTTAACAAGTGTAATAATTTTAGAATGTAATTTTTGTTTAAAAATGGTGAAAGTACACACAAAAAATCCAAAAAAAAAATCGGAAATAAACACTGGTGCTGTATGGGGTACTTTATCAGTTGGTAGTACTTTTACTCATTTGGAGGAAATACTATCAGCTATGGATATTCCGTCACTATCAAAGTACAATTTTAATAAATTGCAAAATAAATTTTTAGAGGTATTCCACCACATTTTTATAATGTTTTAATTAAAATAATAATAATAATAATAATTTTAGACATTTTCTCAAGGATTACTATCCGTAATGGACAAAGCTGGGAAAGAAGAATACGAAAAAGCTGTCGAAAAGGGTAATGTCGATGATGATGGGATTCCATGGATCTCAGTTTATTTAGATGGTGGTTGGAGTAAAAGGTCTTACGGCCATAATTATAATGCAAATTCGGGTGTAGTAAGTTAACCGTTATCTAAATAAATCAATCATGTACTGTCCTATTACACATATATAATTGTAGGGTGTTATAATTGGACGAGAAACACGAAAGGTGTTATATATTGGAGTTCGAAATAAATATTGTGTCAACTGTGCTAGAGCTGCCGACAAAAACGAAAACCCTAAAGATCATATTTGTTTTCGAAATTGGTCCGGATCAAGTGCAGCTATGGAGAGTGATATTATCGTTGAAGGATTCAACAGCAGCATTTCAATGCATAATCTGCGTTACAAGGAATTTGTCGCAGATGGGGACTCGAGCGTGTATGCTCGAATTAGAGAAAAGGTACCGTACGGCCACCAAGTTAAAAAACTTGAATGTGTTAACCACGCCATAAAAAATTATGGAAAAGCTTTGTATAAAATAAAAGGCGACACCAAAATTCCAGTTCAAGGTAGAAAATATATTACTATTCCAACTATAAAAAAATTACAAAATGAAGCAAAAAAAGTTATTTATATGTGGAAAACTAAAGACGATAATGTGTCAGTGTTTCAAGAAACACTAAAAAATACCATCATGAATGTGTTTCCTCAACAACACATATCAGACATGAAGAAATGTAGTGTGTTTCATCATATAATTGGTAATTTATTTCTTCATATTTATTTTTGTTAAAAAATTTATGTTTGAAATTTTAGGAGCTATAGAAATTTTAATTAAAAAAGCACCACGCTTAATAAAAAGCGAAACAAATAACAGTGCTGAATGTTACATGAATATTTTAGCCCGATTTACTGCAGGTAAAAGACTAAATCTGATACAAAGAGGCTCATTTCAGGCGAGAAGCTATTTAGCTGGTATGCGATACAATAAAGGAGTACAGTGGCATATATCTCCATGGAAAAAATTTATGAATAAAAGTCCTGGTGTTCATTTTAAACAATACATTCAAAAACACAAAAAATGCTTAGAACACAACCGTACGACAAAAAAATGTATTAAAAAAAATCTACAAAATAATTACAAAAATATAGACTATGGGGCAGCTGCTGAAGAGCCAGAACTAAATGAAGATGAATATAGATTAGAATCTGACCGAATAATTAATAGTTTACAGGTATAAACATAACATGTTGTTGTAGTATGAATTAAAATATGAAATATTTCTAGGTTAATAGGGAAAAAAACTTACACAAAAATATGTTGTGGGCACCACAATACCTCCCGCCACAGATTTCTTATCGAACAATGCAGGAACACGGATCACCACTATCAAGAAACGCTCATCTCTTCAAAAAATTATGACACATGTCAAAAAATGAAATTTTTCAACCTTTTTTTATAATTTTTCTTTAACGAGTTGTAATTTGTAAATAGTGACAGTAAGAGGAAAATGTTTCAAACAAAAATTGTAGATAATAATATTGGAAACATTATTCTAATAACAATATTTTCATTAAATCTTAAATTTACTAGATATTTTAAAATAACTTGACAGGGCTTCAAGTAAACTACCACTTCCGGTTATTGGATTATCACCAAAAACTAATCAGCTCTTCCAAAGAGTATACAATTGATACATACAAAATATCAAAATTTTTAGTTTAGTAGTTTTTGAGAAACCTTAACTCCAGAGATCCACACAGACTGACAGACTGGCAGACAGACAGACACACACAGACATCATTGCGAAACTATGAAAATCGTATTCTAGAGACCCTAAAACGTGTTCATCCACTGAAAACTCACTACCCAATTTTTAGCTTTCTTATATAACTTGAAATTTTGTGTATTAAAAAATTACATATTTATTGTGTTTATGTCTAATGAATGTACCTTTATACAAGTTTTTGCCAATTGCGAGGTTTTTTTTTGTTTATGAAAATGGTGCCGAATCAACACACGCCACATGACAATTTCACTATTGCCTTGGACCAACTCTGACTACGTCACTGAAAATCGGTTCATCGATATATAAACAGAAAAACTACAAATATTTTATTATTATACATAAATGTGATAATTACCTATATTGTGTTATTTATTTGTATGTAATATTGACAATAAATAAATTTTACATTCAAGTTTAAACAAATGTTTTATCTAAATAATATTTTAGAATATTCATTAATTTAGTTTAATTTTTCTCTTCTTCAATGGCATTTACAAATGATTTAAATGATATTATTCTGAGATGAAAGTGTAACAATGAAGTTGCATCGTTGTACTTTTTATAAAATAGTTGATTTTTTTGTTGATTATGTTCAAATATGCAGTAACGTAGTGCACAATTTTAAGTTTCGTTTGCTAGCTTATGAACATGAATAAGAGGCGATATTTCCATCTAAAAAATGTCGCATCGAAATCATAGCTCGAATGATAGTAATTGTTTTAGCTTCGGAAGTTTATTCGTAGATGTGTAGACCGGCCGCAAGCAGAGTTTGACAATTCTCCGTATGCATTCGTTTTCGTATACATCTTTCTTTTCTAGCGCGGTAAACAGTTTTGATAACGGTGTGAGCGCCACGGCTCGGTGCGGTATAACGCTGAACTAAATTAACATTACACTCTTATGGAGAAAACCAATCTGCTCCATTTTAAGACTAACTAGATAAAAATTATAAACGAACTTTAAATAATATTAATCTACATGTTCATCTTCAGGACATAAAGGTAATTTTTTTCCAAAAAATCGTTTTGAAATAAGAGAAAATTGACTTTGAAAATGACTATTTCGGCTACTTTCAGGTTTTATTTAATTTTTTAAATTATGAATACAAAATATTGAAAACAAACACTGTCATGTCAATCTATACACTTTTATCTCTATTTTAGAATATTTTGCACTATTATATCTTTATTTATTTTTTAGTAAATTCGGCAGATTGAAAATACATACATTTTACCGCGCCCTTAACGTTGACACTATCTAGATTGATTAAACAAACGGGTTGCGTGAAAGTATCACCCGAGGAATTTATTCCCTTGTCGGGCTTTGTTCGAACGACGTAAAGAATTACTCCCTTATTTGAATCCACGGTAATTCCAAGGAAATTTGTTTCTACGTGTGGAAGTTACGCTAATTTCTTGGAAGCGATTCTGAGAGCCGCTAAATTTGTTACCATCTTGTTGTGTATTTATTCTAAAGCGCTCATGACAGTTGTATTTATAGCGCTGCTGCAACGGTTGAGAGATATTATCTACTTACGGCTGATATTTTATTTATGCATCCATTACTTAATTTATTTCGTACAATCGAACACATACGAACAAACAAGTAGCGTAGAATTTAACGAAATATTAGGTTAACTAAGGATATAAGATGTCATAACAATTAAGAATCTAAACACGATTATTTGCTAAGCTATTATAAGTATGTACATAAAAGTTTGGTAAATTTTCAGAAAATGCTTCTTATACGAGGGTTGCCTTTTATATTTCGGGATTCGGCAAACCTAGTGCTGCTATCTGGCAACTAACGTTCCTATAGTAAAGATTGGCATTTTTGACAATATATGTACTCAGAACGTTTTGACGTACGAACACTTTTTGTGTAGTTAACAGTAATTTTAAAAATTCATGTCGGCCAAAAAATGGATTTAAATCGTGATCATTTTCGTGCGATTATTTTTTACAAATTTAGACGTGGATTAAGTCAACAACAGTACATCGATGAACTTAATTCGATTTTTGTCGATGAAGCACCATGAGGGACCAGTGTTTATTGATGATTTACTGAATTCAATCGCGGCCGTAGTTCGCTCAACCTCGAGTTTCGTGAAGGTGGTCCAAAATTGATTGTTGTTCCGAAAAACATTGATTCTATGCGCGAACTGATATTGCAAGATCGCCATGTAACTTATCGTGATATTGAAGCAACCTTGGACATTAGTGGGACCAGCATACATACAATATTACATAAACATTTGGCTGTAAAAAAAAATTTTTCACGTTGGATCCCACATAATTTGACAATCGCTCAAAAAAAGGCTCGTGTCAATGGGTCGCAAGAAATGCCCAAAAATACGATCGCGGTGCTTCAAAACATGTGTTTGACATCGAGACAGGTGACGAATCGTGGATCTATGCGTATGAGCCCGAAAGTAAACAGCAGTCGACTGTAGGGGTCTTCTAAGGCGAGCCAAACCCAACAAAAGTCGTTCGGGCACGAAGCACTTCGAAGCAAATGGTCACCTGTTTTTTTCGAAAAAACTGGACCTGTCTCAATCGTACCATTGGGGTAACGTAGAACGGTCCTTTCTGAATGGTACACAACCATTTGTTTGCCAGAAGTCTTCAGAAAATTAAGAAAAACCAACCGCTGAAAACGGATCATTCTCCACCACGATAATGCGAGCTCGCACACAGCGGCTGAGACAAGGAAATTTTTGAGCACTCAAAACGTCGATTTGATGAGTCATCCGCCGTATAGTCCATACTTGGCACCCAATGACTTCTTTTTATTCCCGAATATTAAAAATAAATTACGAGGTCAACATTTTTCGACACCTGATGAAGCGGTCGATGCGCTCAAAATGCATGTTTTGGAGGCACCTCAATCGGAATGGAAAAAGTGCTTCGAAAATTGGTTCACACGTTGCAAAAGTGTATTGATCTACATGGTGAATATTTTGAAAAGCAATAAAGCCATTTTTGATGATAAATATTCATTTGTTTTCTCTAATCCCGAAATATAAAAGGCAACCCTCGTATCTTCACCTTACCGAATAGTTTGGTAAATTTTATGGTACTTTTTAAATTAGTATATAGGGCTTTTTTGGGGCACGTACACAAATAATTACTAAAAAAGCAAGATTTTAAATGTAGATACAAAAATGGGAATTTATCGAAAGATAATAGCTGCTATTCACAGGTCTATACTAAGGGCTACTAACTAGAATGAACTATGAAATAGAACAAGAGATAATAAATAACAGAGAGTCAAATGGAGATCAGAATAAAAGGATCAGTAGTAGAATGGAGACCAGGTGGAAGAAGACGTGATAGACTCAAATCAACATGTCTAAGGGGTAGAAGAAGATTTAAAAGTCGCAGGAATTAAAAACTAGCAAAGTTAAGTAAACAATAGGAAGCTGTGGAGAAACCTGACTACAAGGATTTAAAGAGAAAATAATCGAAAATTTATCCAGACCAACAAGAGGATACAGAGAACATCATAAGAAGCGGCAATAATAGGATATGGCACCCCATTTTCGAGTAGAACAAAGAAAAAATACTATAGGAGGTCATTATTGACGTAGATATATCTGTGTATTTTTACCAATTGTGGAAAATATATCTTATTATTTTAATTCTAAACATTTATTTCGATATTCTAAGTATATATTTTTAACAGTTGACAATATGTGTATAATCATATGAAACTGAAAATATATAGGCAATATTAAGATATTTCCTGATAATACGGAACGGGATGAAATGCATAAGTTAGTTCATTATTAATGGAACAGAAAAGTGAAGTTGCGACATAAACAGGAAATTTCTTTATTTCTACAAAAAAAAACTCATTAATTATGAAACGAAAAAGAAAATCTTTTACTTCTCTATTAACTCGAGAAAAACTTTGCAATTTACATGGTAAAAAATAATGCGAAACGAAAAATTAACCATTAACTTTAAGCAGAAGCTTTGCTACATTGGTGTACTAATTGCAACCTAAATGGAGCGAAATAAAACTTTATATTTTCTTCTTTTATTCTTTTTATTTCATTATATTTATTGTTGAAGGGCTCCCAATTATTTTTAAAAGCACGAACACTAGTGGATAACATTTATTGTTATCGGTTTTTTTACCAGTTTGGCTTTATTCGTTCAAAACTCTAATACAACAATTCGTCGAACTAATAAATACATTTCCAGTTGATTACAACAATCAACTTTTCGAGTCCATAAAAAGTCATTTGAAAGAAAAATATTTCGCGGGAGATTGTGTATGTCGATACAACAGATTTCTTTGTGTGATTCTGAACTATTTTATATGTAGACCAGAGCAAGCACAACTAGAAATTAAATTAATTAGTTTCGAAAAACTGCTGAGTTGCGCTAGTGTGCAGTAATACACTTCTTCAGGTGTTTTGACGTTTGATTGCAATGGAAGCTGATTTTTGTGTTGTAAGATTTTAATAATATTAGTGTTAGTGTAGTGAAATGAAGTACAATAAGTGCAGACTTTCTTTATTGGTGCGTTCTAATGATACGGCAACAATTACTTTATATGTATTCGTGGATTTTGGTTGTATTTCGTATGAATGAATGTACATCGTAAACTATAGTGAAAGCAAAGATTGGATTGTGAGTGAACATTGTATTGTATTATACCTGAATCTACAATGGACATAGGTAGAACTATTATAATTTAGTTTTGCATTGTTATACTTCACAACACATACCATAAGAGGAGGTAATATATCGGATCAAATGATTTGGTAGTAAGTTCTTAAAAGACAAGCATGATTTCGGGTTCTAGCAATATGATAAATCATTTTTACTTTCTTATACAAAGTATAAGGAAGTATTGGAATCACGAAAAAAATCGCTGACGAGATTTCTGCGGAAATACATATTTTGACGTCCACTGAATCTGTTAAGACCAATTTCTCAATGATGTCTGTTTGTGAGGATGGATGGATGTCCGTCTGCGAAATATCTCATGAACTAGACAAGATATGTGAACGAAACTTGGAATTTATAAGAAAGTTGTGTGGTGCCCAAACCAGATTTTCTTTGCTTCTTTTAACAAAATTGAATTATATGTTTAATAAACTAATTTTAGTTGCTATGGGAACAAACAAATAACAGAAACTGTAATTATTAATCATTCAATACAGTTTCACATACCAATAGAAAAATTTAAAATTCACGGAATATCCTCACTTAAAATTGTAATATTTTTTTATAACATTTCTTTATAATATAAGCGCTAAGAAACCCATTGGAGCAGAGCGCATCGTAAGATCTCTAATATTTTTCGAGATACGTCGATTTTTGGTAATTTTCGAAGTGCAACTTTAAGGGCATGTAATTCAAAAACTATACGAGATATCTAAAAATTCTCTTCAGTTTAGCGTTTCTGGTGCCTTATATAACAAATTAGCAATTTTTTAAAATTTTGATTTTTTTTTGTATTTTTTTTCAAAATTTCGATCGGCGATAACTCGAAAAATATTAAAGATACGGAGTTGCAGTGTTCACCAATCGATTCGGGTCGTCGAAATACATAAGTATGCAAAGTTTCATAAAAATCGCTTTACGGTATGGAGAGTTAGAGCAAAAAGCCTTAAAATGGCGTTTTTTGTCCTAAAAGTCAAGGGGTACCCCTTGACGTTTGGCCTGAATTTGGCCATTTTAAGATTTTTTGCTCTAACATTTCAACCGGTTGTCCGAATTTTCTGAAATTTTCAGGGTTTATGTATTTCGTCGAGCTGAATCGATTGGTGAACACTGTAAGTCTGTATCTATCATATTTGTCGAGATATCTCAAATCGAAATTTTGAAAAAAATTCAAAAAAATTTCAAAATTTTCAAAATTTACTAATTTATTATAAATGACACGAAAAGCACAAAACTGGAGATATTTTTTGATATCTTGTATAGTTTTCGAGTTACAGCCCCTCAAAGTTGCTCTTCGCAAAATATAAAAAATCGTCATATCTCGAAAAATATTAGAGATATGTCGATGCGCTCTGCTGCAATGGGTTTCGTGGCGCGAATATTATAAAGAAATGTAATAAAAAAAAATACAATTTTAAGTCATATTTGGGGAAATTTCAGTATTTTGAAAAATATTACAAATCGCCATATTTCGATAAATATAAGACATATTACGATGCAAACTACAGCAATGAGTTTATTCATGTTTAAATTATACATAAGTAATAAATTTCAAGTTAAGTTTGGAGGGGTATTTAATTTATTTTCTAGTAAACAATTTATTTGTATAAGAAAGTAGTGTGTTTTTTTTCACAACCGGGAGAGAAACTCGGTTTCTATAATACCAAAATAGTGATAGATTCAGCCAATTTCTACAGGCGATTTGGGCATTTTCTCTCCCGTCTTGAAGGAAAGTGCTAAAATAATGGCATTCGTTGAGAAATGAACAAAATAATTTTATTTATAATTTAATAAAGTCTACGGCAAAAGAAATTTTTAATTTTTGCTCTCGTATTAAAAGTAGCATAATTTTATAATTTTTATTGATATCGTACCTACGCTACTTAATATGCAGGTGATATTATAATGATATACAAATGGACAAAAAATTTATGAGCCTCGAGCAATAAAAGGAAAAAAACGTGTCCTTCGTGTATGGATTTTCATGTGTTTATTCCATGTTAGCAGAAAATTGAGGGCTAATAACACGTTAACATGCTCCCAAATGGTACTGTTTCGCGCATGCGTCATAAAACCTACATAAATTTTTCATACGTTCACCCCGTAATCATCCAGTGCCCTAGGTGCGACTATGAATAAGGGATGGTGGTAATGAATTATAAAATTTTATTCTTGTATTTTTTTTATAGTTTGCTGTACCATTAAATGTACTTCGGCCGTTTTATGTTTTAATTACTGTAAGTAGGCTACTTACAATTATTCACCAGATATTAAAATGAACTCTTTTCAAAGGTTTTGCTTGTGAGTGAATAGATTTGTACCACTAGTCCAGAAACTATTACGCGCATTCGTAAAACAATTTCTGGACGTGTAATACACATTATTTTTCGTGACGATGTTGTCAAATAAGAAATACTAGAATGTTTTTTATGTTGGTAACATCAGATTCGTAAACATGGATACGCGGGATTTAGAATTATAAATAATTCATTTGATTTCTATAAAAAATTCGGTAACATTTATTTAGTTGATATATATATATATATATATATATATATATATATATATATATATATATTTAAATGGATGAAGAAGAAACTATGGTTTATGAATTATGAATACATAATAAGTTAAAGGAGTATATTTAGTTTTCATGACTTGAATTACTCGAAAACAAAATGCATTATTCTTACAAGAAAATTAAAGTTAGAGCTCATAAAGCTAAGATATACTTACTCCAAATGTTCTTTGCAATGTGCAGAAATATGGATACAAGTTATACGACTTGCTTTTAACTTTTAAGGAAGAAATTTCAAATAAGTGCATATGCGCAGTTATAAATGCATAGAGTATGAATATATTATAATAATAATAATAATATCAATATTAATATTTTATCAAAGCTTTGTATGTCTGTGACATTATTTTTATATATTCTGCTACATATTTCATTTCATGTTGAAAATTATTTATTATTTATTCATTTACGAACTAGATTTCGCTCTGAAACCAATATTTTACATTTATTTCATGTAAATATAATAAATTGTGGCTTTTCTCATCTTTTCGACTGTAGCATTACAACTTTTGAACTTTTTTCTTTTCCGAACTTAATATTTTAAATGAACTTTACTTTTTTTGTAGATACAATGTATGTATAGCAATAGAAAATAGGTTTTACTTACAAGCTCTTTCGGTTCACAATAATTTATACAACGACTATACAGGGAATTGACCTGAGAATTACTCACTGTTGAAATTTCCTAAGTTATAATGCTTTGAAATTGTTTCACTGGATGCTATTACTCGTGGGCCGTATCCCACTATTTGTTGATCATTTTCCGTGTGATAAAATACCTTTGTTATTCGGATATTATAACTGCAGTAATCCATCTAGTTCATGCTAATATTTCTCTGGAATTTTTATATTCCACACTAGACTGAGTATCTGGAAACAGACCCTTAGTTCTTTTGAAAAGAAACCACGACATAAATTAATTTTAACATCAACTTTCAAATTCTAATTAAACTATAGCTACTCCTTTACTTAATTATAGAATATGTTTCAATATTATTTGTATAAGTTCAGTAGTTTGAAAAAAAAATTCGTAGTGATTTCCCCAAGAAAAATATATTTTATATTGTGCGGAAGAACTCTGTGTTGTTGAAAGATTCAAGATAAAAATAAGAAGAACTTTCTTTGGTTCTTGTAAACAAGTAACATTACCTTATACAACTCTATTCGTATGTTTCTCTCAACAAACTTAGAAAACTGTAACACCTATGTTATGCATTTTCTAGTTTACGATATACGAAGTCACATAAAATCTACGAGATAGGTTTTTTATTTTCATTTATATAAAATTTGTTTCGTGGTATCACTACTAGGGAGTAGCTTAGCGGTGAAACAATATGATCTAATCAAATTTTCTTGTACATTGTATTCATTTGTATTGAAGTTTTTTGGTATCAGTTCTTATAGTTAGAAATATTTTAGGTTAAATTTTAACTCGAGTTCCCTTCAATTTTCTACAATATACTCGTACATATGTTTGGTTAGTTCATTTAAAATATTTCAATATACACAGTTTGATGTATAGTGATAATAATTTTAATATTTGCATTACATGTGGATCGTGTATCTATTTGAATATTATGTTCAAATAATGTGCAGGTTCTATGTTTATTTGTCATTAACTATGTTAATCTTCAATACCAAAAATGTGTTACAATTTAAAAATAATTATTGAGCTTTGTAATATTATCAAGTAAACATTTACTGATATAGTTTGTTAAATCATATTATTTATTGAGTTTTCCCTGGACACGTAGATGTTATAATAATATTGGCATTGTTTTCATGATGTTGTGATTTAAAAATGATAATGGATTAATTTATTATCTTTTAATGGAATCATTTAAAATTCAATCAAATAATGAAAGATTAATTTTATTACAATAATATAAAATAATTTCAAATGCAGTAGAATTGATAAGTATTTTAACGGTGGATTAAAATTTATTTCAAATCAGTCAAGTTTTGATAAAGTTGGGGTACTTTTAAAGTTGAAACCCCACCAGTACTACCAACTCCCCAAGTCATACCTCTGTAACCGGCAATTTCAGATCAAATATCAAAACGCAGTCACTAATATCCACTCAGTAAAATCGGGTGTACCCCAAGGAAATGTTATTGGGCGGAGTATGGAATAATAGTTGTTCCAATACAATTTTTAGTTGTGGAATGCGTAGTTTCCAAAACATGTTATAAAAACTTTTTCTCTTACTGTCACCATTTTTGTCATAATTGAAAACTCAATTTTTTGAAGGGATGAGCTTTTCTTTATAGTGGTAGTCCGTGTTTTTGGATTGTTTGATATGAAATCTATGGCAGGAGGTATTGTGGTGTGCACAGTAGATTTTTTATTTTTGTAACAAGTCAATTGAAGTTCTCGATGTCTCCACGTTGTAATACGAAGATAATTAGGCTGTTAACCTACCTATTTTGCGGGGAACAATTTGTTATCGCAGATCTTGGTAATATTAGTAGAAGAGCATGGAGTAATCACCCGACTTATATGGTTGTCTGTGGAAATCGAACTGAGCATCTTATCAAAGAGTTATTTTCCACATTAAAAAGTGTAGTATGTACATAAATTTTGTATACAAAAGGGTATCGTACCGAATTTGTGTTCTCAAATGAAGTAAGTCCATATAAAAATAAAATTTCACCCTCCATTACCCCAGCGTAAAATTCTGCGGATGGCGCATCCCTTACTACAAAATAAGAATTTGAAATGCTCAAGCGTCTCTTTACAAGAGGGGCTATTTATATCAAGTTTTCCGGGGCCGTGGTACAGAATGATATGACACAACACACGACATGACAGACGAATGCATTGTTAAGGCAGCCTTTGTTCGCGGGCTTAGAAAGACCCCCAACGCTAACATAGATTATAACATATTCATACAACACGCACGATTTTCATATAATTTCCTTCGAATTTATTCGGGGTATATGAATAGTTTCACTTATCGATTTCCGGCGAGACTGTCACAGAATGTATGAGCACAATATAAAAATAGATTTCCTTTCTGCGGAATTCCGGGACATGTCTACGAGACGTGTCCTACGTGGGGGAAACGCTTTCGGTCTTATTATTGCGTCGTTCGAGAAGTGCTTTTCGATTTTGATGTATTTGTGATACATGAGCTGATATTTGTGATACTGATCGCGACGATTCCATACAAAACATCTATCTATTACTTTCCTTTAATGAAATCTAATAATACCACTCGTCACTTTATGAGTATATCGATGGGGAAATATAGAATCTTCTGTACAATTGTCGGCAATTTACGTTCAGTTGTAGCACTGTAGGACGTGGGAGCACGTCTAAGCTTCCTCGAATTTCAAAACAGACCTCTTCCGATTTTCAAAACAACACTCTCCTTTGGACTGCCAAAACCTGTTCTTTTAAACAGCTAAAAAGTATTGTCATCAATAGATACCTACTTGTGCAATAATTACAATTGATATTTGCAATATTGGTACAAGCACGTTTATTGAACTGCAAAATGCTGAATTAACAATTTGGAAAAATGCGCTTGTTACACTACCCTCCTCTTAACAAATCACATGGTCAACTTGATACTAAAACAAAGTGATATGCAATAATTACATCGAATTATGCAGTAGCTACTAATACAACCAATGCAAAACAATATAAAATATTCTTAATACCACTATAAAACAATATAACAACAAATAAACTAATAAATGACAAATAACACAAATCTGTTATTAATTGAAAAAACCAAATGAATCAAAGGAATTAACCACAATCCCTACAAAATCAAAGCTTTCAAATTAACCATTAGAACTGACATAATTATTTAAACTTATCGTTATACAAACTAAATGTACTTAATCGTAAAAATGTTTTAAAAATTATTTTCCAACGAAAAAAATACATATAAACTCAGCTCTGTAGCCACCTAAATACACATTTTCTTATTCTAAGTTTCGACCAGCAATTGTAAATGCCTTCGAACCTTTAAAACATAAGAAATAAGTAGTAGGATTAGTATGCTGGAACGTCCCACTGTTGTCCTTGTCTTCCAAGTTGCGGGAAAGCTTACCTCACCGTGACCATAACAGCAGCCTTTTAATGCAAATATAAATAAAAAAAAATTGTCCGTAGAATTCGTAACACTTCGCAGGTAGTTCGGGGGCGTAATGACCACTACACACTAGCACTACCACTGTCACTGCACTGAAGGCAACGGGCGTTGAGGGGGTGGCGGCTCCTCGCAGCAACAAGGGTCGAAAACACTTGATGACACTTGACGCTGGTAACACCAGCTGATTCTTCGCTGTGAACTTGACGACCACGCCCTGTTGGGGCGCAACAGACGACGTCCTCCCACCTGGCGTATCCTGGTGGAGATGGACTACTGCTGCTGGTTTCCATCGACTGAAACCACGCTGGGGTAGCTGCTAGAGCTACGCATACGGTTCACTGAGCGTGAACCCTGTTCACTGGCTGTGAATGCCGTAGATCTCTGTTCTCTAGCTCTTCAGTGCTGCTGGTATCAAAGTACTGTTCTTCTTCTTATGTTCTACCTTTCTGGGTGTTTTCTGCTTTTTCTTGCATTACCATGCCGTTTACCTACATATCAGCTTTCTGCATTGACTCAGGAACAGCAGCCTTGTGCTCAGCCCGTAACAATGAGTAAAAGAAAAATTGTGGAATCGTATTCTAGGAACCCCAAAACGTGCTTATCTTTTGAAAACTCCAAAACCAAAACCAACCAACCAATAATTTTGACCCGTCACACAAAAGCTTCTATATTCTTTTGCTTATAGAATTCTATATCTTCTCTTATGAGTTTATCAATGGCACATTTCGATCTTTGTTTCTTCAAAATTTATTTCAATGGAATGTCGAATGATCCTTTTGTATATTATTCTAAATATTAATCAATGAATGAATTTTCACGTGTAGTATCAGTTAAATTTGGTGGATTCGGAAATTAGATTATTTATTAGTTGTAATATATAATTTCGCTGTGATATTAAATTGTAGCAAACATGAATATTCCGTGTTGCAAACAGAGTAGAATTTAACATATACATAACTGATAAAGTGATAGATAAATGCGAAATGCCGGTGCCGTATAATATGATATTATAATTTTAAGTGATGAAAATGAAATGGAAATGTTTGATGGGCGATAAGAAGTGACTTTGTGGATAAAATTAATCCGAGAGTCAAATACAACATAAATTAATTTGAGTTTAATTACGGAATTTGCACGCGAACCATTCGTGCGAGGAATATGAGTACACGCTAAACATTTCCAAATAACTTCGAACTTCAGTTTAATCGCCCGTTGCCATTCGCCGAAACGTTTCAGCGCAATTATAATAACAACAATAGGGTCCTTGACTGTTTTTTTTTTATGAAAATTTATCTAAATTGAAGACTATCTCAGTTTTACACTGAAGTCTAAGAAACCCCCACTTCTTTAATCTAATTTTCCACATGCGTAGTATCTTCGATGCTACCTCATTGTAAATTCAGTTTCTATAATCCTAAACAAATATTCAATATAAAATCCTTGGATTGTTCTCAATAGTCCCAAATTAAGAAGTTAAGTTTTGGCAAAATGCTGTGTTTTGAATATAATATATGGTTCAGAAAGGTTATTAACGGTTTAATGTTTTTTTATAAATTTTTACAAATATTCCATAGATAGAATCCCTAAAGAAATTACATCTGGTTTTGACAAATCAGTTTTCCTTTTTTAGGGTCTCTTAAACCCCACTTAACGTTTGTGTAATTGCGAAACAAAAGTGACTGCACAGGGTTAAAAAGTATTCAATTGTTATTCATTAAACCACAATGATTTATTAAAAATGTACTGACGTCAGTGTTTTCGTTTGTTGTGGATCTAAAACAGTTGGGATTGTTAATAATTTAAGTCACATAAATGTTTTATTTTATTGTTGAGAAAATTATTATTATTAAACCTCTCAATAAATGCTCTATAACTATGGCGACTTTAAACACGCAAAGTAACAGATTACCCACTAGTGGGTATAACGAATACACCCATTGAGGTGAACAAAAAAGGAACGCACCAAGGGTTGTAAAGATGGTGAAAACTAATACAACACTATATTGTTCTATTGAATTATATGAAAGTTAACAGGTTACATTATTTTATCCAACACCTCTCAATAAATGCTCTATAACTATGGGGATTTTAAACAAGGAAAATAACAGATTACCCACTAGTGGATTTTATTTTAAGCAATGTCACTAGTGAGTATTTTTTTATTTATAACAATAATAATAACACACAACACCTTGGTAACTACTTCGATTGACATTTTAATTTAAAAATTTAAAGCATATGTCACTGTCAAATAATATTTCTTTAATAAATTTTTCATTTATTAAGAGGTGTTGGATAAAACGTTATACTTCACACGTGGGCAAAGTGGAATTACTCACTCGATAAAATTATCACACTTACTTTGTCCAGTTGTAAAGTAAATAACTATAAATGGAATTAAAATAACTTTTCGTGGTAAATAATTACAATAAACATAAAGACCATTTATTCCAAGAAGAAACATAAATGAACTTTAAGATTATTTTAGACCACTGATAACCTATGATTAGAATAGATGTGCAAGAGAGAAGCAATAATATTTCTAAACATCTATTATTTATATCTAATAAGATGTTCTTGGGCCTAGTTATGATATAATTAACTTATTTGCCATATTGTGTCTCTAGTGAAGGACCTCATTCTAAATTCTGTTCGTTAAAAATAAATGTACATCCTTCGCTATTTACTATCATGCTCTTCCAGCGTTCCAGCGGTGTTGCAGAATAAAAATAAAATACGAAAACTTTTAATCAGCACGTATTATATAGTGCATGAAGACAGGTAATGTCGTAGGAAATAGGTAATAACTTACGATAAATTCTATTTGCTTTGAGCGTAATTTCAATAAACAGTAATTTAGTAGCATCCGCCGGCAGGTTCTATAGCGTCACGTTATGGTGAACGCGTCTAGCATCTTAGTGTGATCATGAGCGCCACATCCGGGGAATACTAACGAGATGCTTTTTAATTTTATTACTAAAGGTACCCAACCAACTGTTTGATAGTTAAGCTACGGTTAATTGTGCAGTTACTTCAACAGTAATGCGCTTTTCATTGTATGGGTTTATATTTATGATCATAAGGTTTCGTTACTCTACTTTCTCCAGTTCACAAATTGAAACATTATTATAATAACATAAATTATCATTAAATTATAATTTACTCAGTTATTTTAAAATAACTTGATAGGGCCGCTTTCGACTATCAGATTATTACCAAAAACTAATCTACTCTACCCAAGGGTATACAAATACAATATATAAAATATTAGAATGTTTAATTCAGTAGTTTTTGAGAAACCGTAACTCCAGAGATCCACACAGACCTACAGGCGGACAGGCAGACACACACGGATATCATCGCGAAACTACTAAAATTGTATTCTTGGGACCCTAAAACGTAATCATCCACTGATTATTTTTTGACGTTTCTTTAAACCAATGAAATGCTTTATTGTATATCATGTGTCTGTGTTTTAACCAATCCTGTCATTATTATACTGAGAATAATGCTCTCTTGATTATTCCCGGCAATTTTCTCTGTAGCTTTTTTGTTTTTGTTGACAGATGTCAAATGTCAAATAGATATCATCAACACAAGTAAAAATGAGCAAAAAAGACAGATTTAGTGCTGTGCCTGATAATGAAATCAAAAAAGAATATAATTAAATATAACTCGAGAGTTCGATAAATTAGAAAATAATTCTGCAGTATCTTTCTCAAACTTGTCGCCATTTTGCAACAAGTTTTCGAAAGATCTGTCAAATTATTTTCAATTTATTCTCACTCTCTTGTTATATTATTACTGAAAACTTACTACAGAATTTTTTTAAGTTTCAATTTATTGCTCCAAATGGTTGTATTAATTTCGATAGATTTTTAGTTGTCACAGAATCAAAGTCATTTGAGACTAACGCGGTTAATATTCTTAAATTTCTTCTTAAGGCATCATTTGTGTTGAGATGTTCATGTGTTCGGTCTAGTCTAATCGAATTCTTGTTCAGTTTTATGTTTAAATTGGTACTCTCACTCCTATGTACGTATGAAATAGCTGGGTCCATTTGAGGAACTAGAAAGATAGTGGTATAGTGTAGATTCAAAATGTAACAATTTTAAAATCTTTGGTAGCGGTAACTATAACTCAGTTATAATCTTGTTGATAAGTTGTGGTTGTCGCTTATATTAGTAATTGTAAATATTACTTTTAAATTCATTTTTACCGAATGAATGATTTCGTGGTAAATTATTCCGAAGGTAGTGTTGGCGGGAGTTCTTTAATTCTTCCTATCCACATTACTCATTTTCACCTGACGCTTTGTGTTTAATAACCGAAACCATAACCGTGCAATTCTATTTAAAATTCAAATTTTCTAAATTAACATCTTGTGACCCTGCTCCTGCTCTGTCCCCTAGTTTTGTACGGCCATTATAAACGGCCAGTTTATCTCGGGCGTTTACCATTTTCTGCGCGATGGTCTGTTATAGGTGAATGTCTTTACTGCATATGCCTCGGTGGAATTCAGAATTCACGGATTCGTACCTACGAGGATGATGCCAGGACTGGAGTAAGGCTTCGTTCACATAGGCGACACTTAGTTGATTTTTGCAATTGAATTGTTTTTATTCATGGTTGTTCAAAATTTTGTAGATTAACAGATAGACAACTATTTATAAAGTGTGTTTCAGTTTCGAGGCTCATCATTGGGATTTACAGAAATACATTTTACTTTGGTCAAATTAGACAAAAATATCCACATTTTTTGATATCCCATTCAAATTTACAATCTGTCTATCCATCTATCTACAGATATTCAATAAATTTTAGTGATAGAAGATGAGATTAACTGCTCATTGACATTACTTTACTTAATTACTATAATTATAATTGACTAATACAGTAATACCATGAAAATCTGTTGATAAGCCAATACAACTGTTTAAACTTGAGTTTCAACTGCTTCCGTTTGATCCAAATGTGTCAGACCTCTGTCTAAGAGCATTCCAAGATATTTGAAATCATCAGCTTGAGGTAGCTGACGGTTGTTCAAATATACTGTCTCTTCTGGTGGTAAAGTTGTTGAATGAATTTAATTTCATTGGTTCTAATTCGCCAATTTTGGGTCAAAATATGATATCCATATATGTCCGTCATATGTAGCGATTGTTGTTTGAACCAAAGTAGGAACATAGTATTAGAATTGTCACAGTAATGACACCCAATATTTTAGTGGCACGCTACCGAAAAGAGAGCCGCTCCGTGACCGCTGATACTTAGTAACCATAGAAAAGAGAGTATAGTACGTTAGTGTCAGTTATGTCTATCAAATATCAAGTTAGAGTATTTCTTTCATGTTAGTTCATAAAATGAGTACAAAACAGAGAGGTAAACTTATTTGTACCATGAAAAATTCTAGGAACTTTTAGAGTTCAGGTGAAATTATACATATTTTTAGATTTTATCTCATTTGCAACTGACAGATATTAAATTTAACCGCCGTATACTGCTACTATCAATATGGCCGCTGGTCTATTGGTCGATGCGACATAAAGATCAAAAGTTTCGACAGCGAGTGTTGTTACTGTGTGAATTATTATACTGTGGTAGGAAGATCAACAGTATACAGAAGATATACAATTAGTCCATTAACTCTTCCTTGAGGTACACCCGATTTCACTGGGTGGAAACTAATGGTAGCGTTTTGATATTTGATAATAATTTCTAAACTACCGCATTTTAAGAAAAATGTTTCAGATAAAAAAGGTATATATTTGTATTATTTAAACAGTGGCGTAGAAAAATATATTTTTTTGTGGCTCATATTTAAGATATGAAACAAACTTATAAATTTTTTAATGACACCAATGGTAACAAATACCGTAGTAAAAATCCAAATCTGTTACTTTTTGTAATATTAGTGAGTCCGGGCCTGAAAATGTCCCGGTGGCACGTTAGCGTTATTCGAAACAGCTCAGACGGAAAACCTGAAACTACGCTAGTTTAACGGTTTGTTACGTCGCTTATTGTCGGAAAGTCGTAGCGAATTGTTACCGATTGAGAATTAACCGAGTATGTAAATAATAACTTATTTATATGCTGATTGGGTACTGCTCCGCTTTCCGTTCATGGCGTTGAATTTAAATGTCCTTATATGGCCAAATAATTTTCTCCGATAATGGGAAATTATTGGCTGTTGATAGAAAAAAATTGCGAGCAGTGGAACGTGTTTCGAGGGGAGTTTGGAAAGAATACTCATTTATTCTTTTAAAAAGAATTCTTATTATTATTATATTTTTACTCTTTTGTGCTATAAAAATATGTAACAAGAAAACATATACATTTTGTACAATTTTTTGCGTGTAAAATGTTTACATTTCACCAACGGGAAAATGTTACAGTAATTTTAAATTATACCATAGAAATTTTTTGTTGCGCTAAAGTTTAGAGTTACGAAGCGAGCTACTTTATTTACCTTCAGCAAATTAGAGTAAACACATTTTATTTAGTTTTTAATTCAAACTACTCTCATGCAATATGGATTGAATTTTGTATCAATTGCTCGGTCGCAATTTGAACTCACTAAGCATGGATTTAATATTTTACGTTGGCAATATTGAAGAATTATATATTCACAACTGTTCAATACTGTTCAGCGGCTACATTAAAGCCGGGCGAATACAGGTACTGTGAACTCACCAACCAATATGCAATTTCGCATGCCTTTGTGGCATATACATACCGAAACAAAGCCTGTTACTTGCCCAAACAAACAGAATCATTTACTATATATTTTTATTTGTTTAACTTCACTATTGCACATTTTAACATTTTTACCTAATTCGTTAAAAAAAACTGTAGGTATTAATAAAGTTTACAACTGAAAAATCATAACCCTCATGAAGTAGTTAAATTATTGCTTTCTATAAAACCTTCCTATAAATCTATTAGTATGAGTGATCCTTGTTGCACCATTCATCTTTAAAAAAATGGCTTATAATTCCTTAGTTTTGCTCTCCACTTCTTACGGCTAAAACTAAATTTCTAAATATCTTCGTAGATTTTTATAAAACTTTGAATAAACCTTACTAGAAATCCGTCAGATTCAGTGAATTTTGTCAGTCTCAAACTTTGCAATAGAAATTAGTTTTGTGAATCTTTCATTTTCTATTCCTAACAATAAAAATGAGGATCCTAACAATTTTAAAAAATCTACCTTAGAAATACCTTAGTTTCAGTGATTCTGGTAGTATCTTCAATCTATCAAACCTAAAAAATTATGATTCATTTCTTCACCCTCTTTTCCTACCAGTACAATCGAAGATCTTCAATAACTTTCCTAGAATTTTAAGAAACCTTTAATAAAATTTTCCTAAAAATTCATAAACTTCGAACTTTCCAATGGAAAGAAGTTTTATAATTCCATTCTTAATCCTGTATTCCTAAGTGTAAAATTGAAGATCCTCAACTTTCTTAAATTTATTAAGACAATCCATTTTTTTAATTATCTGTCACACATATCTTTCAGAAATTTTTAATTTTTAAACCGGTACAAAATATACAGAAAGTTTCAAATAAAAATTGTCGCCATTACATACATAACATCTCAATATATCGTACTCAGTTGGGTAGCACGAACCCAGAAACACAGTCAAGCAACAATTAATCTCCTCCAAACATTCTACCACTTTCGCCTCGTCCACATTCATAGTGCGATTCAAACATGCTCAATCTATTTTTCACACTCGGAATTATTCTTTCACGCAAAAAACCATCGGGCGTGCGGGTTGTAAAAACCACCACGGTACATTAGTACGATTTGCAACATTGGAATAGTTCCATATCCATAAGTACCAAAATTGAAACACAAAGTTTGCATTAAAAGACGCTTAGCATAGTAATAACTATTTAAATAGCCGCCATCTTGATGTGAATATGTAAGCAGAATTTCATTCCCGCATGACGTTAGAATACGTAAACGGTTGTCACAGCTCCGCACTTTTCTCTCTGCTGATTCCTGGGAGATTTCGACTACGACTTCCAATACATATTTCAATGGATCGCCATGCTGCCATATATCTCGTATGTAAACAGCGCCGGGTCTTTGAAACACCGGAGAATTCGAAAAACTGCTTTTCGACGCCCGCAATAACTCATTTTGAAGCTTTTGCACAACAAAACCTTCCGCTGAGAAATGTTAATAACGGAATAAACTTTTCTTCTGCAACTTTTAAACTAGGAACTTAGTTACCATAAAAGAGATACTAAATGTAATATAAATGTTTTTAAACTCATTTTGTCTATTTTATCTCTTGCCACATACCTGTATGGGAAGTACAAGAATTGTGCTAAAAATTCAGTGGATGAGCACGTTTTAGGGTCCCTAGAATACGATTTTAATAGTTTCGTGATGATGTCTGTGTGAGTCTTTCTGTATGTCTATCTGTCTGCGTGGATCTCTGAAGTTAGGGTTTCTCAAAAACTATTAAACTGAAAATTTTGATATTTTGTATATATCAATTGTATCCCCTTGGAAAGAGCTAATTAGTTTTTGATGAAAATCGTATTTTACATTTTTGAACCAATAAGAAGTGAGAATTTTTAACATATCTAGAATAATAGAAATTTGATTGGCCATTCACGGTGCATAATTTTCTGTACAATCAAAATTTGATTGGTAGTTACATCAAAAATTCTTCCTTCTGATTGTTTCAAAAACACCGTGCACAATTTTTGGAAATCACTTTGACTAGATGTAGGTAATGGATAAAAATAGTGTCCAGAAATTTAATTATTAATGGAGTAACATTTAAATACACAATTCTGATCTCCCAAGCACCAGATGAAAGCTCTGATAATATTTGATAAATATGACAGACTATTACAGAATTCCAACCCGAAATTCACGGGATTGTTTCCATAGGTACACTTTCGAGTATTCTGGGGAGCAGTACCTTCAGGTGTTTGGTCGATTTCATAAATGGACTTTTCAGAAAAACGAAAGTTAATATTATTTGTTGTTTCGTTTTAAATTTGCATCCTTTTCAAATTTTTCATATCGTTGTTTGCAATGTACGGCGGGAGGTATTGTGGTGCCCACAACAGTTTATTATATTTGGAAAAAGTATCATTTCTAATTTATTTTGCCCCTCTGCTTGTTAATTTTAGCGTTTAATTCTTCCATATTACTTTCCGCTACAGCGCCCTTATTGTCTCAACATTTCTCATGTTTGAAATGAATTTCAGGTTTAATAAAATGTGCAAATACAATCATATAAAAAATGTTGCAGTACATATTTGATTTATCTCCGCTTTCCATTTCACGAAATGAATTTTTATTTTGAGCTGATATTACAACTGAAATTGAATCTCTTTTCACTTTCATGTTCGAAATAAAATAAATATCGTTGTATAGAAATATTAATATAACTAGCAGAACAAGTAAAAGTATATTACATGGCTGTTAGTTAATTTCAAAAACTTTTGTGTGTTAAAAAATAAAAAAGTACTCGGGCATCTGCTGCTGGACTTTTGTAACGTTTCTTGTTTTGGGAGGAAACAGTATCAACTTTTAAATCCATTGCCTGACCTCATTTCTTCAGATGAACTTTATATCTAAGTTTCTTCCGTTTTTATAAGTAAATAACTATGCTTTAATATGGATTCAACTAACTTTATAATTATAAAAGTTAATCATTCAATGGAAATATATGTACAAGTAAAACTCTGCAATCAATTAACTAAGTATTAATTAAATCTACTTAAGGTGGTACTACAAATTAAATTTGTCTAACTGAAATTGTTGTTTTGTGAATACAAATGAAGGTAACTATTATGCTAAAATACGTAGACAATATTGTTTAGAAACAGCAAACTAAGTTTGTATAATTATATTTGTTTATTTGCCTTTACATCTGAAGTATCTTATAATTTTAATTTTATTATATAAAAAAAAATCTGAAGTGGCCAGCATATAACCTCCCGCCAATACAACTCATAAACGGTACAAAATAGTATTTGATGATACAGAAAAATACCTTCTTATTTGTTTATTTTCTATTTATATGGGGTAAATAGCTCCGTGGTAACGTATCGGACTGTGGATCGTGAGATCCTCAGTTCGAATCCCACTGCCGACAGTTGTCAATTTAAATTTACGCCTGTGGTTCCCCCTCCACTAACAAATTTGGGGGCTATGACTTGACGGCTGGTAACCGCATTTCATAAGCAAAAACATATCACTTACCGAGATCTGCATAAGTAGATGCCACACCCGTAATGGGTAAAAGGCGTGATGATATATTTATTTATTGATATATTTAAGAAATTTAATTTTCATTCGTATATTTATTTAATTTTTTGATGTATATTCACTTAGAAAATAGCTTCATAAACACAATGACATGTGTTACATTTCGTAAAATATAAAATTAATAAAGTTAGTGTAATCAAAACATATGTAAAATTCAATATTCTACAATTTTTAAAATAACAAAAATTGTTAATACACACACACGCCCACTCCCACGTACTCGCACACGCACACGCCCACGTACTTCCACACGCACACGTACACGTACGTGCATACATACAGACATCATAGCGAAAATAGTATAATCGTATTGTAGGGACCCTAAAAAGTGATTATTCACTAAAAACTCATTACCGATTTTTTTGATTGAAAACAAAATTGTGAAAGATTGAATTGAATCGTTACTTTCACAATAAAAATCTAATCTTTTCTCAAGCAAAATGGAAGGTATAAAATACGAGTAACCTTCAGCATAATAATCCTTCTCGTCGCCAATAAATCTCGGCAATAATTATAAAATACGGAATCTATTCCCGTAAATACAAAATAATCCCCACGTTTCCAAACAAATCATCAGTAACAATACCAGAGTGAACACAAACTCTAGGGGCTTAAGCCCGTGACACAGTATTCAAAAGTCAACAGAAAAGATAAAAGGAAATCGTATCGTATAGTCAGCTTAAACCTGTGCGAAACTCTCCAGCCAGCACCAGGCTTCGCCTCTTTCATTTGCAGCGAAAACATCAGCAGCTTAACACAAGATCGATGATGCTTTTTATTAAATAATACGCCGCACAAATGGCTACGTGAATGTGGGTACGAGGATACATCCGAGAAATAAAATAACTGTAAGAACCCATATATCGCAAAGACAAATTGTTGAATCGACTCGAATTATAATTGCTAATATTGTGACCAGTGAGCATCGAGTTTTGAAATTATGACATTACCTACATTCATTTTCAAACTTTAAATTAAATTTCGTTTCCTATTGCAGTAGTTTTGTATTTGTATTTCATTATTTTTGTTATTAAATAATATTAAAAAGTTTATAACAGTAGCGCATTCACAATGCAAAATTATTTCATGAATTATAGCTAGCGACAGGATATTTTTATCTTAGTACTTAATTGGAATTTTAATTAATTTTTATTATTAAATTTTAATAAATACGTTGCATTCCTAAAAAAAGTTTGCCATCAACGCAACAACGACCAATAGTTACAAACTTCATACAAATCATTAAAAAAAGCTGAGCGCGTTTAGGCAATGGTTTGGCTCCTAACATTCCGGGATCACTTTGGCCCAACTAAACTAACACTGAAATTTTTAATTTCACAAGCAAAACTGTATAGACATATATCTCACTAGTGGGATAGCATATTCAACCAGGAATCAGTCCAGTTCTATCGCCTCGCGCATTTTAATTTTTTCATACTTAAAACCACAAAGAGAAATGAAGATGTATTTTTTTTTTCTTCTCCTGTATAAATATATACCCATTATTTACATTTTTTCGATTAATTATAGTATATCGTGAATTATGGGTTCATAATCCCTCTTTTTGGCCAATCACAGAACAGGAAATCAATTATTCTTGTTTATTTTCAAGCCATGATGTGGATCACTCTTCCTACGGCCGTCTTTCAGTTGACAGTGCAGTCAGTTGTCATTGTGTATGTTTATGTTGTCATTTTCTTACTAGCATTTTCAATATAATTTTTCTTTATCGTGATGTAATTAGTAAATGGTAACAGTAAGAAAAAAAATATTCATACAACAATTATTGCAGATAATAATATTTGAAACATTAATCTAATGTTAAAGGATGCGATGGTCGACTGATGTGGAAAGTTGGAAACAACCAAAAAACGGTAGCAGTCAAAAATTGCTATCGCAACGTTGGCATAGGTTTTTAATAAATTTTTGACGGCTAGTCCGTTTTTTAATTCCTCCCAATTATTCTAATAACAAAAATTCTCATTACATCATAATTATATTTCAAAATATCTTCCGGTTATTGGATTATCATAAAAAACTAATCAGTTCTTTCCAAGGGAAATACAATTGGTGTACACAAAATATCAAAATTTTCAGTTTAATAGTTTTTTAGAAACCCTAACTTCAAAGATTCACACACACAGACGGACAGATAGACAGACAAACACACAGGCATCATAGCAGAACTATTAAAATCATATTCTAAGGACAGTAAAATATGCGCATCCATTAGAATTTTTAGCATGATTCCTATACCTCCCTTACCTCCAGGTATATGTGGTGAGAGGTAAAAATGAAAATACAATTTGAATAACTATCATTAAGAATTAAGTTAGTTACAATATACAATGCACTGAAGAGTTTTTCATAGAAACATCCCTCTCCCCGATTCTTCCTCATTTTGCATTTCAAAGGATCTCTTCTTTCTCCACATAGACGCCATAGAAGAACACTAATTCAAAAGAGAGTTCGCCATTCAAGATGCACCACGTTATTAGTGTGAATACTCGTGGTAGTTCTCCGCGTTTAAAAAAGCCAGCTAAATACGGCTCCTTTGAGCTTGACTGCCCCAGTCTAAGTTTTAAAAAGTAAGATGTTATCGGGGTTTGACGCTGTCAGGTCATCAGATAGCTCAGCAAAACTTGTTCTGGGTTTTATTACAAGGGAACGACTTGTTAATGGTTAAATAATGCTTCTTGTTTAGTGTGAAAGAAGGTAAATGAAACAACGAGCTGTTAAACGATGTAAATTTTAAATTGCTAGATAATAGGTACTTAGTGTTTCTCAATTTAATTTTACTGCTCGAAAGCTTGTAGCTTTTATCTTTATAGACCTGCGCAATATTAAACTTGATGCATGCGGTGAACGCTAATTCGCATATTTATTGTTTTGTGGCATATTAAAAACCCAAATAAAAAATCTGGTGTGGCACCACACTACTTTCTTATACATGTAAAACCAACAGAACACGTATGACTTGTTCCTTACGTATGACTTTATTTTAAAATTTTGTAATTAAAACATGTATGACCTGTTTAATTTCCTTTTCTTATTGTAACTATGATTTTATTTTAAAATATTAATTAAAGTCATACTTTTTAACTAATAATTCAAATATTGCTTTTATAATATTTCAAACGACATATTTTTAACACTTCAGTATAATTTGACATAAAGATGTCAAAAAGTTTTAGGTTTTATTCCCATTGTAACTAAGATTACTGAAATATATTATTAAAAATATAATTTAGTTTTTCTCAAAATTAGAAGCATGTACAAGAAAAGTGCAAATAACATTTTAATGTCCAAATATTTTTGCTAACATCTTTCTTATGGAACTTTCTTCACAGGTTATTCTTAAAAAAAGGAATTTATTGTTTTGTGTCTAGTAAACTTCCTCTTCCGGTTTTGCAATTTCATTCAAAATCAACTCTATGCTTGTTGTACAATATAGTATTCTGAACCATGAATTTTATTCAAAACACAGCATTTTGTCAAATCTTAACTTTCTTATTTTGGTCTATATGAACAAACTCATATTGATTTTATATTGAATAATGGTTTAAAATGCGGCGTATGTGGAAAATTAGATGAAAATCGTGGGTTCCTTAGACCCCAGTGTACCATTTCAGGGTTAAGAAAAAAATGGTTGAAATAGAAGTTACACAGAAACGTATTATCTACAACTTATTTATTATGCTATATAGAATTTTTTGCACTGAAATAATCAACAATGTATATATTCCACAATAATACAAAAAATTAATAAAATATTTTAATAATTAAATTTTGAATGACGGGTCCATAGAATCCGAACAGCAATTGTATGTGGAATTCAATATATTTAATAAATAAAATAATTAACTTTTGTGTTCATTGTCAAATTATTAATGAATAAATTCAAGTATACAAATCATTGTGAAAATAAATTATAATTAGAATATAATAATATTAATTTGTTTTTGGTATGCAGGAGGTAGGAATTATTTGAATGGCAATGAAATAAACCCAATTTGAGAGTTGAAAGAAAATTGTAGATCTTACGCCAAATAAATATTTAATGAAATGTTTATAGACAAATTATTTATTCGCCGTTCGACTCGTGAAAAATAATTTCCTCTGCCTGTTCAACATAAACTGTTTACGTTCAAGCAATTTAACTTGTAGCTTTATAAACATTTCCCGGATTTCACTGACTGCGCTAGCATTCGTTTTCCAGCAAACGGGATTTTTTACGCAGTTTTGCCAACATAGAAACGGGACAGTCGTTTTGTTTCGATTTAATTTCGAAAGAGCAGCGTTGCAATTATAAATTTTAATGGAATAGGAGTTCATATGTTACGTTAGACGTTACTCCTGCTTATTGTTTTGTTAGCTTGTTTTTTAAAATTTGTATGTGACATTAATATGGTTGTTTTATAGCTGTATGATGTTATGAGTTTCTTTGACCAGCGCACACTAATAAAAAGAAACAATAAACGTCCTTTTACCCTTTTATGGTCTCGTTATTAACAAAATTATCTAATTGTAAGATCGCTCGAACAGTCTGGTGTGTCATTTATGTTTAAAGTTTTTTATGTTTCTGTCATGTTTACCTTGAAAATTGTTTATTGCTAAGGTGTCTATTTTTGTATAAAATATTTTGCATTTGTTTATAATATTGGTTTTGTTTTTCAGAGTGAAATACATTTTGGTGCTGGACTCAATCTGTGTTGAAGATTATTTCCGAAATTGGTAAGTGAATCTAACTTCAATTATCGTATTAATTCACAAGACTTTCAACATGTTTGCCTAAAGATTTTTATAAAAATTATGGAGTTTAAGTATAAAATAATGAAATAATAAATAAGTATCTTAGTATGCTAGACGTTTGTTTCAGTAGGAAACGAAAAACTTGTCTTGATGACTATTTCTTGTCTTGGGCTTGATTTTCAAGACAAAAAATTAAAAGTTTCTTGCTTTGCTTATTTCTTTGCAAAGTATTTCTTGCCTTGTTTCCAGAATTCTTGAAATTTCTTGATTCTTGATATTTTAGGGGAATTCCCTTTTCCATCGCTTTATCCAATCCAAACGCCTAAGAAAGTAGCGTTGGCGTCTGCCCATGCCTCTCCCTTTTAGTTAAATGGTTCTTAAATGTTAGTCGCGTCGCGTTGAACTTCGATATTCTATCCCTTTTATTTAAGAAAATGAGTGTTAAATGAAATATAAATCAGATTTACTTGTATAGTGATGAATCCGATCTAACAGAAACAGAATCCAGCTTAACTTAACTTGATCCAGGTTCTTCCACGTCTTAAACGAGAATCGGAATCGGTTCTTTCCCGTAATAATATTTCTTCCTGTCCTAATAAAAAAGTAACAGATTTTTTTCAAAGTTATCGTGAAAAAGAATACAGAACGATGTACCCAAATGCAAGAAAACAAAATAATATATAATAAAATTTAATTAAATAAAATATATACGAGTACGGGATAAATATAAATATATATTTTGAAAATCATAGCCATAGATTAAAATTTTTATATTTTAATCATAAATGCGGAATGCAAAAATTTATTATCAATATATCAATATTTCTTGACAAAAAATCTTGAGTCTTGATTATACTTTCTTTTCTTGTTTGGGAAATGGAAAATACAAAATACTTCTTGTTTTGACCCTGTCTTGATTTCAAGACAAGGTCAAGAGTATATCTTGATTGTTGTAAAACATTACCTATAATCTTCCAACATTTATCAATAATTGTCTTAACATTTGTATGTATTTTATTTAGAAGAAAGTATAATATATAAAATTAAACTAACTAAAATATTGTTTTATAATGATTAGAATTTCAATTTTTTTTACTGAGCAGAGAAGTATTCATAATAGTAACATTTTAATTGTTTTTGGCCCGTGGTCAAAAAAGTTTGCATATACATGATTTAGTTGAATCATAATTCCAATGGTATTAGAAATTTGGTGGAGGCGCCGATTTCCGTGTTGAATCTTTGCAAGTAAGACTTTCTTTAATTTATTAACAAATCACTAATTATAAATAGAATGATGTCAATAGCAAATTAAGCGCTGAATTCGCAATCACGGTTTCACAACAAAGATTTGTGTGTTTCTTTGTCTTGCAACAAATATCAATATGTATCTATTTTGGAACATTCAATTTCGATTAACCATTAACCTCATAAAGGAAATACCCACTCTCGACCACACCTTCAATCCCCTTTACGATAAAATGTGTCATAATGGTTCAGCGATTAACTCTGCTCATAAATTATTCGTATTAATTTCGAATCGATGTCCATTAATAATTAGAAGTGATGTGTTAACGGTCCCGTCACTTAGAACGGAATGCTTCCAAATAGATATAAATTTGACATGACGATGTATTGCACTGTATAGTTCTCACCACAAAACTAATTCTCATTTCTATAATATAATTGCAAATATAAATGGAACAACAATTCGTAACTATAAGTTTCTTGACAATGTGTAGAGTTGATTAGATTTTGTTGAAAGTTTCTGGACTCATAAAATAATGAATTCATTTTAAATATGGGGGAAATAGCTCCATAGTAATGTGTCGGACTGCGGATCATAGGATCCACAGTTCGAGCCTCATATTAAACTACGAAAATTTTCAGTAATAATATAAAAAGAGAGTGAGAATAAAATGAAAATAATTCGACAAATGTTTCGAAAAATTTTTGCCTGGCAATTGCCAAATGGCACCAAGTTTGAGAAAGATACTGGAGAATTATTTTCTAATTTATCGAACTTTCGAGTTATATTTAATTAGATTATTTTTTGATTTCATTATCAGGCACGCCACTAAATCAATCTTTTTATACTTATTTTTTAATTGTGTTGATAATAACTATGTGATATCAGACATTTGTTAACAAAAATATAAATGCTACAGACATTATTCCCTGGAATAATCACTTGTGCTTTATTCTCAGTAATAATATAACAAGAGAGTAAAAATAAATTGAAAATAATTTGACAGATCTTTTGAAAACTTGTTGCAAGGCAATATTGCCAAATGGCAACAAGTTTGAGAAAGATACAGGAGAATTATTTTCTAATTTATCGAACTCTCGAGTTATATTTTATTAGGTTTTTTTTTATTTCATCATTAGGCATGCCACTATATCTATCTTGTTTGGCTCATTTTCTACTTGTGTTGATGATAACTATCTGACATCTGACATTTATCAACAAAAATATAAATGCTACAGACATTATTCCCTGGAATAATCACTAGTGTTTTATTCCCAGTAATAATATAACAAGAGAGTAAGAATTAATTGAAAATAATTTACAGATATTTTGAAAACTTGTTTCCAGGCACTATAGCGAAATAGCAACAAGTTTGAGAAAGATATTATAAAATTATTTTCTAATTTATCGAAATCTCGAGTTATATTTAATTAGATTATTTTTTGTATTTTATCATCAGACAAGCCACTAAATATATCTTCTTTCTCTACAGGGATTATTCCCGGGAATAATCACTAGAGTTTTATTCTCAGTAATAATATAACAAGAGAGTAAGAATAAATTGAAAGTAAAGCATTTCATTGGAACGTCAAAAAATCATCACAAAAAATTACTCCTTTGGCTCCTCTTCCACTACCATCCTTGGAGGCCGTAATTTGACGGCTGGTAACCGTACTTCACGCGCAATAATATATCATAATACCGAGATCTGCTGTGAGCAGAGTGCCACACCCTTAAATGGGTAAAAGGTGTGATGATGATAAGTATGGAAGCGGTTTTGGTAGAGCGTACAGTCCGTACAAAATTAGCAGTAAATCAACACCACATTGTTGTAAATACGTGTGTTGTTTTAATAATATTTCTGTTTGTTTATCACAATTCATTCTGAGTAAATATTTCTCCACTGAACTCATAAACTATGAATGAATGCTTACATGCATACATAATTAAACATTCGTACATAAAATATGACAACTATGACTGGAATATGAATTTGTCATTATGTGCAATATTGTTAATGGGGTACCGTAGAATAAAAGTGTTGCGCATTCATTTTTTATTAAAATTATATGCAAATGAATGTGCGAGCAAAGTTACCAACTATAAAAATGGAATAAATAAAAGAAATGTGTAAAACAATGTATACTAGTAATTAAATTGTCACTGAAAAAACTTGTTAAGTAGAGTAAAGGAGACTGCTATGAAATTGCATGCAGGTAATAACTTTTTGGAATTTTAATGAAGTTTCGCAGAACTTTAAATAGGCAGCCGTTTTATTAAAACCTAATCAGATTATTTATTTACTCGGAATGCCGTTAAAACTGTCATTTTTTTACGTTTGTTATTCGTATTTGATTATAAAACAATATAATATATTGTGAATGCGTTTCTTTACTATTTGCAAACAAACTTATAGTTTACATTTCACTTGAATAGTATCAGGCTTGTGGCTAATTTCTGTTTTGTAAAAGAACATATAGATTTAGATTGATTAGTTGTATAGTTCCCTTCTTGTTTTCACAGTAGATTAAAAGAATTAAACGATTGCCAGTATTTGTATTGCATATGTAAATATGTAAGAACAAAATCGGATTACTAAGATTAACAACAAATGTTGGTTGTAAAGAGCAACTACCGGACATTGGATCACAGTACCACCAATTGAAAATAATCGAGTTTACAAAGAGAATTTTTGTGCAACGGCTGTAAGAAACTATTTTTGGAGATTGTTTTAATGTAGTTGTAGATAAAAAATTCAAAATATGTTAAATTTCAATTGTTTATCGAAGTTGCCAGTGTTATCAACTTGAAATTAAATTATTTTTCTGTGGTATATATTTTGAAATATATATTAATATATTATGTTACTAGAAATTGAAACACGACTTTATGTGCTGAGCTTATACATTTGCAGCTGAGGCTATGCAAAGTAAACTTACAAATACAAGTGTAATTTTTTTCATTATAAACAATAAAATATAAAATATGACAGAACCCCATGCGATACAACTGTCAATTGACAGGGCTGCTCTAATAGGTGCTGCCACCAGTGGTATAATACGAAACAACTAATATATTATTGTACGCCATACAATTATATTTTTATACTCCTGTATAAATATATCTATATTATTTAAATTTTTTCAATGAATTACTGTACCCATAATTCACTCTTCTCGACCAATCACAGAGCCACAAATCCATAATTTACGGTTATTTTAAAAACGTGATCTGGATCAGCAACGGCCGTCTGATATTTAACAGTGAGTCAGTTGTCATTGTGTATTTTTATGTTTTTAAACGTGTTTTCAATAAATTTCGATCATTTTCAAAAGTAATTTCCTAATTTCCAGGAATAGAAAAAGTATAGTTTTATATTAGGGATTATGGTCATTATTCACTACGGCTCATGACGCAAACTTCGTGAATAATGACTATCATAATCCCTCATATAATACCTACTTATTGTATGATTGTATTGGTAACAAAATGATTAACTTCTTTATCGTATATGTAGTAGCAAAATATGAATATAATTACCCTTGAAAAGAAATAATTTACAACACTTTCCCTTCTTTAAAATTTAGGTATATAGATTAATAGCACAGATTCTGAGGTGTACCAGGGCGTGTGTTAAAACGAAATGAAGTTTTAAAGTAATATGAATGAACTAATTCCTAAGAAATAAATTTTCATAAACACTAGCTTAACACTTGTCGCAATAAAATGCGTGAATCATTACCCCTAATTATAGTTCGCGTGTGAAAGGACACTTGTCAGCCTGATTTATGTAATGTATGCGTATCCATAACGCAGCATAGCGTAGGATAGCATAGTGCGGCGGAGCGTAACACTAAAAATATCAAAAGAGCCTTTTTCATACATACCGCAATTTCTATTCATAGTTCCTGCCGGTGGGAGTAATTATCAATGCGGAAGTAACTTTCTTATTTTGTTATTAATACTAATCTCATTAAAATGATTTATTTTCCTATTGTCATTATCGTATTTTTATTTTTTAATAACGTGCCTGATACGTACTTATTATAATAAATGCAAATTTTTTGAAGGAGATATTAGTATAGTTTTATACTTGCAAATTTGTCTTATCTTATTTTGCTGCTAATTTCATTAAAATCAATTATTTAAAAACTTTATATTCCTGAGAATTTATATTTTCCCTTTTTTATACCTATTTTAGGGCCGGTATTTTCTACATCAGATAAACTAGAGAAATAGAATACTTAATGATAATCATTTAAGCTATGATTTTGATGCAATATTTTCTGTTTAACCCACTGATAAATTTATTCTCTAGTATATCTAAAGTTGGAAATACCGGCCTTTTACAATAAATATTATGCATTTAAAATTGAAAATGCAATACAGATACGAATTGAGAATTCCAGATGAGAAGAACAATAGGAAAATTAATTGTTTTTGATTCATATTATTGTATTTTTAAATATGTATATCTATAATAAATCACACCGTAACATAAGATAAAGTTTTCTCTAAATAATATATCATAATTTTATTCGTGAATTAAAAACTCATTAACCCTGCGTAAACCTTACGTAAACAAACAAAAAAGTCAACTGAAAAAATTCATCAATCATTTGACCAAAATGCTTAACCCTGCAATCTAACGAAATTATTAATATTAAATCTGGTAATCGACTTGATTCTAATGACCACTGCTACTTAAGCTTTAGAGGCACTTAATTCGACAGCAATGAAAAAAAAAAACAAACATTTATTTTAGTAATACTAATTCAATTCCGGATATGTATCTAATGATTTCTATTTCAAATAATACTTAATACTTTTCCTTAAACGTTGAAATTGCTTTTTTATTATGCCTGCATCATAATCTTTATTTAACAAACTAAAAAGTTGGTAAGCAAGAACAAAAATAATTACTATTAATATTTATCAAAACTGTTATGACAAATTATAAAAAACGAATCTACATAGTAACGTATAAATAAATGCTAACCAATCTCCTTGTAAACGATATACGTAAAACGTCATACGCGCAAAATTATCAGTTGTTAATATAACAAGAGAGTGAAAATATACTGAAAATAATTTGACAGATCTTTCGAAAACTTGTTAGGCAAAAGCCACGAAAGCCCGTAGGGCTTGAGTGGCTATTGCCAAATGGCAACAAGTTTGAGAAAGGTACTGGAAAAATATTTTCAAATTTATTGAACTCTCGAGTTATATTTAATTAGATTAGTTTTTAATTTCATCATCAGGCACGACACTAAATCAATTTTTTGCACTTTCTTTACTTAATATATTTTGGCGATATTACCGTAAAATTCCTAGTCATACCTATATGTTCTTCAATTGTTTCAAATTTTCGTTTTAATGTTTTACAAAAGTCGAAAGAATAGTGTAATCCAGTGTATCCTATATTTATTAAATTCTAATATTAATTTGTTATATTTTTTCATATATTTAATATTAAATAAAACTTAAATAATAAACAGTACAGCTGGCAATTTTTTTTTTGTTAAACGTAACTTTTCTCTATTTAATATTATCTATTTTACCATTGTGCAACTTTATCTTTACTTTTTAAAACTGCTAAGTATCCACAAGCCTTTGATCATCTTCTCTGAAGAAAGAGTCCCGAATTTCCTGCATTTTTTTTCATGTTTCATAAAGTTTTGGTCGGGGATAAAATTCAGCTTTAAAACTATAGGACACCATGCATTCTACTCGTGTTTTGATTGTATTTAAACTTTTGTACAACATTTATAAATATTGCGTATTTATCTGCTCATTATTCGTATTAACGTCTGGTTAAAAATATTTATTGTTACGTTAAATTAGTCTTTAGTATGGGTTGTGTGTCGTTAGGGAGATAACTGGCTAAAATGATCATAAATCAGAGAAAGTAATGAAATGTTTATTTACCGAAATTAACATCCAGAAGATTAAATAAACAGTCACAACATAAAGCGAAATTGCCAAACGTTAGCAAATTTTAATTACTCATAATCGTTCTCTTTCCTTCCATGATATTATTTTTAATTAAAAGAACAACATATAAAAGTAGCTTCGCATGTATGAATATTTCAAATGTGGAGTATATTTCGGTTGAATGTAACAGTAAAAAATGAAATAATACACATAATAGCACGCATCCCAAACATTTACGGATATTTCCGTACGTGTCAGGAATTTATATCGGCCAGCGCCAAAACAACGGCGCGCCAAACACAAGGCACAAGGAGAGAATATTACCGAACAAAAGATGAAAGAGATTCGAAGTTGGCTCCGAATACCAATGCTAAATTATATTTTTTAAAACAGCATTAGGCTTATTCCATTATTCATCTAGATTGATGAGTTTTATACTACCCTTTTGTTTTCCCATTAGATTAATAGAGTTACACGATGATGAGTATTTGCATTTGTTGTACAATATACTATTCCTGACACTGGCAAAGTATTCTCGTACGACTTAGCTTTTCAAATAAATTTGACGCTTGTGAAAATAAATAAACTAACCACGGATACGCTGTCCTAAGACATTTTTATCAAAACAGCGCAATATTTTAATGTCTTGTTGGTTGTCTGACAGTTATAAATGAAATATAAAATAATTTATTAATGAATATAACCCGATCGATAAAAAATAGTAAACTTCCAGGACTCCTGGTGTTTCCACCATCGCCCGGAAATATGTCACTTTCCTTCTAGATGCACAATATACTAATTTTCTACGACCACTGAGAAATCTGCTAATTGTATGTTTATTGTTGCTAGGGATATGAGGTAAATTGCAAGCATCGTGCGAAATGAATTTGTTTTGTGAGTATTTCAATACAGATCAGTTCATTTAAGTACAGGTGTCATTGCTAGGATACTTATTTAGAATTGTCAAATATTGGAATGGTGAAAGCGGGACAAATTTATTATTAAAATTAAATTAATTTTGAAATAATATCGTGGTCGTAGAAAAAGCCTAGTGTACAACTCGCATGGAATGTCCATTTCATACTCGTATGGTTTGAATCATTCGCCTTCGGCTCATGCTACAAACTTTCATACTCGTAGGAAATGAGTACCATTCCATGCTCGTTGCACAATATACTATTCCTAATACTGGCAAAGTATTCCCGTACGACTTAGCTTTTCAAATAAATTTGACGCTTGTGAAAATAAATAAACTAACCATGGATACGATATCCTCAGACATTTTATCAAAACAACGCAACATTTTTATATCTTGTTGGTCGGCTGACGTTTATAAATGAAATATAAAATAACCAATTATTGAATATACTCGTAAACCGATCGAAAAAAAAAATTGCAAACTTCCAAGACTACTGGTGTTTCCACCATCGTCCGGGAATATGTCCCTTTTCTTCTAGATACACAATATATTAATTCTTTACATACTCGTATGTCTTAAACATTAGGAAATACAGAAAAGCCTCCTATTATATTTGGTTTTAGCATTACTAATAATGAAGAAATTTATATATACGTATTGGCAAATAAATTTTGTCTCCAAGTATTGTCTTCTATCGGCAATGTGCCAGTACCATTCTTCATACTTAATATACTATATTTTGCACATAGTCATAATTTGACTAAAGAGTAATTTATATGAACCAGACACTAGTGACCTCCGAAGACACGCATATCGGTTTGTTAACCTTTATTTTAGTTCATAGCAGTATGTAACAATCTACATGCTTTAGAGATTTTCATTAAATCTTGTAATTATCAAGTTTTCATTCTCTTTTATGAGTTATCCATTAATCCATCCGTAACTCAAAGACGTGTCGAGTAAATGGTTCCACTGCATTCAGTAGTCCACAAAAAATAGTAGCTACCTAGTATTAAGGTATAATACAAACTCACAAACCTAATGTCAACTCCACATCATCACATCCCTCGTCTCGCTATAAATACATGGTAGAACATTCATTACAAAAATCAATCAACGCAACAATACAATAAATTCCAGCGGTGGCCGGTAACAAATAGCGTGTGGATTCCTCCGCCACCAACACAGTGTAAACTGTGACACGGTTAATGAGATTCGATCGCGCAACTGGAATTTCACCCGCTCGGAGCACGAACTGCGAGGAGACGTATGTGTTGGAAGTCACAGTCAGGAAACCGCAGTTACACTTGCAGTAAGAGGTGTTCTCTACCATGACTTCATTCCTGCTGCTGACTTGTAAACATATCTTTACTGGATTACGGAACTTGTTGGAGGGTATTTGGTGGATGGGAAGTGATCTTGAATTGTCCAACTGGAACTAGGCTAAGAACTATCTCAACATAAAAACCCTGAAACACAATACGAAATCTGTTCAGACAATAATAGTACTTTTTTATTTATGCTTGTTTTACTCAACGCAATTTATTGGTCAATTAATTGGCCAAGTTTTCCTGTGAATAAATTACCAAGAACTAAAATATTGTCGTTCAATTTTCCGCCAATTTCAGAAATACCAACATATCAGCATTCACCTATGATACTAATATTTTTGGTTCAATGACAAGCTAGCCAAAGCATAATGCCTATGGTACACTGGTCGATGAGCATCAATGAGCTCATTGCTGAAACAACAGAACGAACCCTCCTTTCAAGATTTTTAATGTCTTCAATGACGAATACAGGGAAATTTCTGTAACAAAAAATGTTAACATGAAATGAAACACAGAGATACGTCTGAAATGAGACCCGTTTGTTTCCTTGATGCTCATCGATGAAAAATAGAGGAGCCTCTATTTTATGTCGATGACGGGTTCGTTCTGTTGTTTCATCTATGAGTATTGATGTTTATCAACGCTCCAGTGTGCCATAGGCATAAGAAAGTATGATTGTTTGGCAATAACTAAAATCTTCTAGAAGTTCCTAAAAAATTATCATATCTTCATTTGAGACTAACGCGACAAATATTCTACAATTTCGTCTTGAGGTACCATCCGTGTTAACCCTCTATTGCATGAATTTTTTTTTTAATAAGGGCTCAAAAAAATTATTTTTACAAAAGAAATATTCATATATTTAAAATGAGTATGTTACATACATTTTTTTCTTAAAATAATAAAAAAAATTTAAGTTTTGTTCTCTATTGGGAACATTATGAACAAATTCAACTTACAATAGAACTTTGGTCTATTGGGTCGTCTTTGCGTACTATACAAAATTGTTTGATAAACAACCTCTTCTAGGAAAACATCAGATTAAAAAATTTTGGAAATTTAGTAAAGGTGTATTTAGCTGTAATATATCAGCAGGTAATAAGCTGCTTCCTTCAAATTTTACATTTTTTATCTCAGTATCTGTAATTATCCTTTTTCCACTTCAACTTTTTTTTATGTTGGTCAAATTGGGAGGAATAACCTAATTGGCAATTGACAAAGTGTATATAACATTCCCAAATGGTTACAACATGATTGCCATGAATGTAAGCTGCATAAGAAAAGAAAAGAAGAATTTGAAATTTTATGTTCCCGATCGGGAACAGTATGCAATAGAGGGTTAACATGTTTATAGGCTTGGTTTAGGTTTCTGTATTTTAGGTAAACTTTGGGTAGACTCTTGAAGTAATTCCACCTATCCACGTAAGGGGGAGTAGCTTTGTGCATTTGGCCAACCTTAAAAGTATCTATTGTTTGTAAATTTTTGTGTAATCATTACTTTTTTAGTAAATAAGATTAAGAATATTTCGTAGTTAACAATGTTAATGAAATCTTTGGTGTCGCGTATACATTGTAAGTTGCGAGTAGTAATTATATAGTTGCACTAATGATTCGCACATACGCGTGGGCGTAAAAATCTTTTTCCATATCATAACCCGCAAAATGAATTATCGGGGGGACACGTTGCCGTCCACGTCCACGTTTACGTTCACGTTTGGCTAGCGAGTCAAATACGAGGATTTATGTCCGCGTTACATTTCCCGTGTTTGTGCCGCTCCCGGAACGGAACCGAACCGAACCGGAAACTCATTTTCACGTGGAAATGCGCACGACCACATTGCTTCGTCCGCTGGCCGCGGCACCGCACGGCGCTGTTAGCACTGCCCGCTTCGCCCTTCATAAACGATGAATTACCACTGTGATCATTTATTCATTATTGTTACTCCTGCGGTACAAGGATTTTTAGTTAATTTTGTTATGCGGTTTCATTGTTCCATCCAAGCTTTTACTCACATAAAACATTAAATAATTTAATTTTAATGAATAATGAAGTTTTTTTGTGATCCATCCATATTTACAATTCGTCTACATATAAAAAGAAGATATTCAGTAAATTTTTGTGGTTAAAGATTATATGACATGGGAAAGTAACTGCCCATTGGCAGTACTTTACTTACATTTACTTAGTTACTATATTTGCAATTGACTAATTAGATGATTTTATGAGAATACTGAATCCTAAACATATTTATAACGGTTCGCTAAATAAAATAGTTTATTTTCGTGACACTTTAGTCTTTGATTGTTTCTTGCACTCAGTCTTTTCTTCTTTAACGGAAGGCATTTGTAGATCTTGTACAATAGGGTTGTTCACCATTTTTTTTTATGAAACTTTATCTAAATTGAAGACTATCTACACTTTAAAAAAGTCTTAATTGTTATTCATTAAGCCACAATGATTTTTTAAAAATGTTGTAACGTCAATATATAGGTGTTGGTGGATCTAAAACAGTAGAGATTTAAATAATTTTTGTCACATAAATGTTTTATTTTATTGTAATAATAATAATAAAATAAGTAAAAAAAATATATGACTACAATCTGTACAAAACATCATTGTGGCTTAATGAATAACAATTAAGACTTTTTAAAAGTGTAGATAGTCTTCAATTTAGATAAAGTTTCATAAAATAAATAAATAAATAAAAATGGTGAAAGAACTCATTATCCAGCTGGGAACAAAACATGGAGCATTGATAATCATACAATTTTTTATTGAAATCTTTTGATGAATTCAATATTAGAGGTACTTGCTGACCCCCATAGTTCGATGCCATATGAGAGCAAGAATTTTCTGCCGATGAGCCAATACAGCTATTTTATCTTCAAACCCAGCTGCTTTCGTCTAGTTCAAATGTGTTTACGCCAAGTCAGACGTCTGTCTAGGTGCATTCCTAGATATTTGACGTCCTCAGCTTGAGGTAGCTAGCAGTTGTTTAGATATACTGGGGTGCATGTGTCTCTTCTGGTGGTGAAGGATTTACTTTCGTTGGCCTTAATTCCCCAAGTTTTTAACCAACACTGAATTAGGTCCAGAATTTTTTGTAACAGTTGCACTGCTAATTTTGGGTCCGAATGTGATGTCAGTATTGTTGTATCATCTGCGTATGTAGCAATTGTTTGATCCAGGGTAGGAAGATCAGCTGTGTACAAAAGATAGAGACCCACTAACACTTCCTTGGGGTACACCCGATTTCACTGGGTGGATATTAGTGACTGCGTTTTGGTATTAATCGAAAAGTTCTACAGTACTTTTTTTGTGTAGTTCCCGAGATTCCAATCCATCGTTAAGACAATTATTCTCTTGCTGTATGTTGCATAGTGATAAGTAGAACGACGATGATACATGATAGCCTAGTTATTTTAATTAATTCCGGTAGAAAAACTATGGTTTCATGTTCCAGAAATTATATTTTAATTTTCTTCCACAGGAAGTTCCAGCAGGGTTGATGAAACCGTTTTTGCGCGGTGAATCTCTTGCATAAATATTAATTTTTTGTCCAGGATATCTTTTTATTTTATTCTCGGTATAAAATCTCCCGAGTTATCGATTTTAAAGTTACATGTTCTTGTGTAAAGTTCGTTAACTATGCGTATATACGAACCATTGGTCTCTTAGGAATATAAATTATAACTTAAGTATTCATATTTTTTGTTAAGTCAGCTCTTGCATTGTTCTAAATTTAAAATAAGTAATTATTCACGCCCGGAGATACAGCGATTATCAGATAAATGGAATTTCATCGCTTGCACTTTAAATATGCAAATTTCACGGCGCGGTATATTGGTTTGGAAATAATTATTCCACGAAATATGTTCCATATTCGAAGACTCTAAGTATAGGGAAGAATTTTAATAATTTAATTAGTCGTTAGATGCTGAGGAACAGAGTTACTTAGGTGTGAACAACGAAAATAGTTTACAAGTCGATCTTGACTTGATCAAGAAAATAGTTTTACACAACTTCATAACATAGTCCTGCATGTATGTCCTCGGCAGGAATGCGCGATAATTCTACCCATCCAATCACATAACGCATGCCTTACAATCTAAATTGTACATTCTAAAACAAAAGTTTGTGTAGCACATTAAAAATAATATTCGAGTGCATTTTTACCTAGAAATACAGATATCAAAAAGTTCAATGAAATAAAATCTATCATTGTCCAATTTCTTTGCATCCCGCCATAGAGAATAAGCAAAATACGCTCAATTATACATTATATTTTATTGTCGTACTGATTTCCCTTTTTTCTATGAAGCTGACATGGATAAATGTCTTGATGATATATTTATTTTGTTTACTTGTAGGGTAGCACAAACCCTGAAACGCAATTAACCATCAATCAATCTCTTTCAAACATTACCACTTTGGCCTCGTCCTCAGTCATACATGCTCGTCTATTCTTCCCACTTGAAATTATACATTTAGGCAAGAACATATCAAGTATACCTAAACATTTATTCGTCATATGTCCTAGCAAATTTTTAACTGTAATTACTCCTTCATAAATTAGTTTCACCAAATTTTTTAAAATGACCAAACTACTTTGACTAACTTGCTCCAACTTTTTCACAACATTCTTTTCAATCCCAATATACCAACATATTCTGGACATACTACTGTCAAATACCTCATTTTGCAATAGTTACACATCGTTCATGCTTCTTCATCCATACTTAACATTCAGCAAATTTATAAATTGGGCTTGGTGATATCTGATCCATCATCTTTTTATGTATATTTTATGTAGCAGTACATTTGAAATTGAAGTATTCACAATTCAATTTAGTCGGAAGGAGGATAAAGAGCAATAAAATTGCAATTTCAATGGCTTTGTAAAATTCAGATACTTTCTTCCAAGGTATTTATAAATATTTTACGACGTTCAATAATTATTTGATGAGTTCGAAAAATATTTGAACAACTAAAATGCTTGACATGAATAAGACAAAAGACAAAATACGGAAATATTGGCTCCACTTCTTGTAAGATATTTAGCTTCTTCCGCTTCCTCTTTTCGCTGTTTTACGCCGGTCCTGCCTCGGTTTCCCGGGGGATTTTGTTCTATAGCCTCTTTCCTGATATTCAAGTTGCTCTTCGTACCGTTCTCGATCCATTTCCATTTTCAGCTCTTTATTTTTTGTATTGTTTGGCTGTGTTTACCTAACGTCTGCGAGTTAGGGTTATTCGGTTTCCTAGAGAGGTTCGCAGCCTCTTTCTTGCCCAATATATACGGATTATTGTTCATAAGCGTGCTTACCCACATGCGTGTTTGCGAAAATCTCCAAGCAAAGTGTAGTCATTTTTTGTTGGATGGACATGGGAAGGAGTAATCTGCATAAGAAGCTTAATTTATTTTAATATTTACGGTTATTTTGGACATTCGAATTTGGTTTCATCGAACTATTAGTTCAATTAGCTCAGTTGATTTGTATGCTTCTATATCTTTAGCATGGTGTAAAATTGATTTAAATGCTATTTTTTGATATTTGTGTAAATTTTTACCTATTTACCTATAATGGAATGGCAATGCATCCAAGGGCGGATCCTTGGGTCTTTTTTGTAGTCGGGATTTCTATGATACAAGAGTTATGTATATATTTGTTTAACAAGCGAAAATGTTTGTTAGTTTCTAAAGAAATATATTTGCTTTCGTCTGTAATGTATATGTCGTTCAATCCCTTTCGCATAAGACTTCAAGTCTTGTTAGACCTAAAAAAAAATTGAGACTTACAGACGACAAATTCTCGAAATTAAATTTCGAAAGTTACCTCTGTGGCTACTCCACCACTACCATTCCTGGAAGCCTTGATTTGTGGGCTGGTAACTACACATCACGCGCAAATATTTATCATAATACTGAGATCTGCTTTCAGCAGAGTGCCAGACTCAGAAATGGCTAAATTACTTGATGCTGATATATTGATTTTACAGCAAAGGTGTGAATACAAAAGTTGTTCTGAATTTAAAAATGCATGCAATAAAGCTCATTTAGTTTCCTAAATGTTATTATTTCACAATATATCAATCAAATGAAAATTAATATTTATTAGAACAATTCTAATACGGTCATAGAAAATGAAACAAAAACGAAAAATATTTGACATTTCAGAAAATAGTTTTAGATTTATTTATTAGAGTGTTGTATTATTTTCTGTAGATATTACATAGACGATTGTAATGATATAATGGAGAATTTGATATTTCTTTCCTTTTATTAAATGGCAAACATATTTCGTTTTTGTTTAATTATCCATGGCTGTGTCACAATTTTCCTAATAAATATTTATATAAATTTGATGGATTATCGTGGGAGAAATACTAATATTTTCGTTGCTACAATGTCTTATTGCATGCATCTTTATATTTTGAGCAACATTTGTATTTGCAGTTTTGTTATAAAGTGAATAGGTTAAAATGTATTGCAATATAAAAAATATAACATTTAAAATACCTACCTATGTTCCATATTTTAATTCTTCACCCGGTATCCAAGCTTTACCATTTTATAGTTGCTACAGCTGAACTAGCAGACATTTTTTTATGGCAATAATATTTATAATATAATCTTTAATGATAAGGACTATTTTTCGGCTGGATGATAGATATAAATAAAACTCCTGGAATTAAGCCACTATTTTATTAAATACTACCTCGATCGAATTCAACGCTGCCTAGGTCTTCTTCAGCAAGTGGAAAAGAAGACGTAGGCAGCATTTAATAAAATATTGGCTGAATTCCACAAGTTTTATTTATATGTAATCTTTAATATGTAATAATAATATACGTCCTTTAAATTCCATTTAAATTGTTGATCAAAAGCAATTTCTGTAACGAATTTATAATAAAAAATAAAAATTTAAATACGTAGAAGTTGAAAGATACTTATTGCTTTCGTTAATAAATTTTTAATTAGTTGAAAAGAAAATACGACGAGTGAAAGAAATACTCATAAATAATAAAAAAAGATTAAAAAAAATCAAAAACCATTCCTTTAGAAAATAATATAAACCGAATAAAATTCGTTGAAAGACTTTTTCATTAATTCATTTCTTTAAGAGCAACTCCAGCCTCTCTTTTATAAGTTTAGAGTCTACTTTCTTAAAGATTTATAAAATGTATGAATGATGTATATCAATCTAAAAATGTAAATATCAGATGAAAACAGAGCGGGAACCCGGCCATGACTTCAGAAAAAATTTCAAGAGAAAATCGCTACCTTTTCTGCGTTGTAAACGAAAAGTAAAGTTACAATTCTACCTTTTTATATAATATTACTTTTTTTCTCTTTGAGTTGGGTTTCTTTTTATTTTCAGCCGATTTGTTTTGTGGGCTCGTGCGGCACTTTGACATTTTTTCTCCGTCGATATTCCTTTAGTCCGGAAACAACCGCAACCGAGTAATATTTTCAAAACGCGTCCGATGTAATAACGCACCCTCTGCGTGGCTTTCGCTTGCAGCGCGATTGCCACTTGAATACACACACAAATTGAATATTCCTCTTCTTAATACGTGCTTAACTTTGCCTACAATACATGAACTGAACAGCGATAGCTTCTATACAGACAATCGGATACTATAACTGCTGGATGAATTTCTAGTGTGGATATTCTTCATATGACAAGTATATTTTTGAACGGTTCTGAAATTTTTAACCAGTGACAAGTGACGGTAATGGTTAGAAAAAAGTACTCATGGTTACTTATAGCTAATCACACTGCAGGACGACAGCTGCCCGTTAAAATTGGTTATTAACTATCTTGTCCTTTTTTGAGATCTGTGAGTGTTACGTATGTTTTATAATTAGTATAGGTACATAGGGTTTGTCTCATTGTTACAGTTAAAGCATTGATTCAGAAATATATAGATCTGGGCAAGCAACTATAAACCTTAATCAATGGATAATGTAACAGCTTTATTTTTAAAAGTAAACATAGGGATATTTTACACGGAATATTAATAATAATCAATCATAATGAAACAAACAATGCAATTTTAAACTAATAAGAAGTTTATTTTAATTACATTAGTGGTTAATAAATTACATAAAATTAGAAGACATTATTATTTTTAATTATTGTAAATTATTTTTATCTTTACTTAATTAACTAAATTAATACTTCAATACTTGCTTTCTTTTTAGAGCCGGTATTTCTAACCTCATATAATCTAGAGAATTAATTTATCAGTGGAATAAACAAAAAATATCGCATCAAAATCATAGTTAAATTAAGGATTATTATTATAGCTGTCATCTTTTGATGCGATATTTTTTGTTTATCCACCGATAAATTTATTCTCTAGGTCTAGATTATATGAGGTTGGAAATACCAGCCCTAAATCATTTTAACTGTAACTATGGTAATGACACATGTATAGTAAAAAAAAAACTCCCGGTATGTTAATTAGCTACACGCTACAATTACCCCTGATAACCGGTTTGATAATACATAAACAAATAATAAAATAATTAGGTTTTTACAATAATTGTAACAATTAATAAAATATGTACTTCAGTGCATACTACATCGTAGGTACCGACTGCGCCAAAATATTATATATTGATTTAAGTATTTATTTAATTATTACAATAATAACAAAAATTTATTATTTATGAACTGTCAATCTGTTGTCAGGGGCAACCATAGCTAACTAACATATGTAGTAATACTATGATACTTAAGTTATAATGGTGAATAATGATTTTATATTTATTAAAACTGGAAAAGTAATAACACTTAAGAATATAAATGGGCGATTTAAACACCAACAAGTATATTGGTAATATATCGTTTAAAACGTGAGTTCTAGTAGTCGATGAAACCAGAATAACAACAAATTACTTGAATATTATTTCTTGAAAAGCATGGTTGTCGACCACAGATATTTAAGTTTACAGTCCACACCGTTACTCCGGAAGTAGAGCAGAGAAAATGCCCCCCTCAAAATTTGCAGTACCGTCCTGCCGGTGCTGTATCAGTATATCATATAAATTTGTCATATGATATAATAAAGACATGTCGCATAAAGAAGCAGTAGGTTGTACCAGCGCCGCCTAAAACTGAAAGCGCACACATTGTACCGCCGCGAACAATGGCCGGTCGAGAGTAACGGCTTGTGCTCCGAGTGCGCACTCAAGAGGGCCATGCAGCCTCTAGCGCCCTCAAAGCCGCTGAAAAGAACAAGTTCTTGTCGTCGCCGTAATATTCACTTTCTATTATATTCACCGATTATTTATATCCTTGTGCAGTATAATATACTGTCTGCTCGCTCGCTAGACGTAGCTAGAGCATGTGAGGTATACGATCATGGCGCTTATGGTGATGCATTTGTTATTATTGAACGAGGTGCATTCTAAAACGCATCAAGTTTAACCGCACCAAAGAATCGAAATTGTATTAACGATTTCCCAAAGATGTTATACTAGAAGACAAGGACCTCAAGTTTTTATTCTATTCTTTCAAAAGACAAACGATGGTATACATGTGTCACAGGGATAAATATATATATATATATATATATATATATATATATATATATATATGTATATATATATATATATACAGGGTGTTCATTTTAAGTGGTACACTATTGCTATTTCGAGAACTATAAGAGCTACGACGTCGGTTAAATTAGCAAACAATTTCTATATTATAAGACAAATAAAATGAGTAAAACAAGAATTTTTTTCGATCAGTGGTTCTCAAAATGCGGGGCGCAACTTTCTTATTTTAAATGGCAACCTACTTTTTTTATTTGCTTAATCGATTCAGTATTTTTTCTGAATTCATTGATATTCACATGTAATGACCAAATAATACAAAATATTTGAGAAAAATGCAAAATTAAAAATATATCTTTTTATTTAAATTTTCATATACAAAGTTTGCCATGGAAGAAAACAAATAAATCAAACAATTTTTAATATTAGTTTTTTTAAGTGTACCTCTGTATTTCTGTATTGTAACAACTAAATTAATAATTATTCTCATAATTACAGTTTTTTCAACTATTTCTGCATTTGGTTTATTTGTTTTCTTCCATGACAAACTTTGTATATGCATATTTAAATAAAAATGAAACAAGATATCGAACAGCCCTACGAATAACAAACCCTGAAATCCTCATAAGTCATAACTCTACTGTAAATCTTGTATATGATCGGAGAATGTGAATTCCGGTGGAACTGGAAAATGAACTATTAAAGTCAAATTCATAAATGAAGTATTCAATTAAAATAGAAGTAGAAGAAGTTAATGAGTAATTTATATTTATACTCATTTTATAAAGTTGGAGATGTTCCCAGAAACAATATGTCGGGAAGGAAAGGCAAATGAATAGGTGCGAATATTCATATATTTAGGAAAATTAATTAAAGCTGTATATTTAGAAATGCAGAGACAATGCACAGTTTGCTGTTTAATATCATCCAGATAATTATAATGAAAATAAGCGCCAAGTTTATAATTCATCCAGAACTAAAGACTTCTTGTTTTGTTTGCTCTATGTGCTATTGCATTGATCAAAAAACAAATTTAATTAAATTTTACCGCCGGTAGAAATGGTTGCTTGTTGAGTTCTACGTTTTAAATTTATTGACTACGACAATGAATAGCTCCAACTCAGACTGATGAATCTATTTTTGTTTATTTTTACCTTTTAGATTCTTTAAATAATTAGATTTCATTGCTGTGCTCGTAATGACTTTTGCTTTGAAATTGGTGAACCAATATAAATAACTTGTTACTTTAATATAAATTAATATACCAACAAAAGCATATTGTAACATCTACTGTGTTAGTGCCTAAACTGATGTATGGTTCTGAATGTTGGGTGTGGATGAAGAAGCATGAACGAAGTATAACAGCTGTAGAAATGAGATATTTAAGAGGAGTATGTGGGTGTACGAGACGTTATCCTATACGAAATACACTGGTGTATGATGAGTGTGAGATTGAGAAGAATGTTGTTAAGAAAGTGGGAGTGAGTCAGTTGGGGTGGTTTGGACATGTTGAGCGAATGTCCAATGAAAGGTTGGTGAAACTTATATATGTGGGTGAGATTGAAGGTGGACGATTGCGTGGGCGTCCGAGGAATAACTGGTTGGGTAAGATTGATGGTTTGTTGCGCGAACGAATGATTCCGAGTGTGAAGAATAAACGAGCATGTATGAATCGCACTATGAATGTGGACGAGGCGAAAGTGGTGTGTCAAGATGTTTGGAGGAGATTGATTGTTGGTTGACTGTGTTTCTGGGTTCGTGCTACCCCACTAAGTGGGACATAGCGTGATGTTACGTATGTACGTATGTATGTACTTCTCAATAGTGTGAGTTGTGCAATATTCGTTAAAAACAAACAACTTCTGCTTTTGCAGTTTATTTCACAATAAAACTCTTAGGATTCACGAATTAATATTTTCCCAGGTAAACAATTTGCGAACAAAAATTACAAAATAGATTGGATAGGAAAACTTACAAACTTTCGAACGCATTCGGGATGTATTTACAAGGCAAATTACATATAAGTTTTGAATTTAAATAGGATGTACTTTTGTAAGTAGGCTTAAACTCAAGAACAAATATATAATGAGCTTAACCACCGTTACCTGCATACAGATAATAAAATACGACTGCACCAAAACCCATGAAATCATAACAGACAGATATATTTTTATGCCACGACGAGTAAAAAGGAAAATAAGTTTGAACTGCTTTCTGATGCATCGAGATATTTCTACACTGGGCTATATGGAACACAAACAAAATATATGAATGTGAATAAGGTTAGGAAATAGATTTACAAAAAGTAAATCGAAATATTATCAGATTGTTTCGATGAAATGGTAGAGATATTTTCTGCCACTAATATTTTATTGTAGACTACATAAACATAAACAGACAATGGGCATAAAATATTTATTTTTAGTCACTGTTTCGACACGACCGCAATTTTGCATAAGTTAAGATTATCTGTTCAGAATTCATAGAGGAATTATGTTCTTTACTCAATGAAGTCTGCTGTGTGGATGGGTGAATGTGTGTCCGTTTGTTCAATAATTTATAAACGAATTATTAAGAAAAATATTGAAAAGAACCAAATATTACCCAAACATATTAATATCGATAAGAAATATATTGTTGTCAACCGAATTCTCATATCATACTTTTTAAAAACCGAAAAATTTTCCCCCAGATACGAAATTTATTATTTTCTGAATTTTCCCAGTTAGATCAATCCTTGAACTTATTATTATACTAATTTTCAGTACATTTGGTTGATTAAAGAAAATGTTATTGAAAGAAATATGAAAAATGGTGAAAATCCTTGAAAATTGTATAATATTTCAACTTCGCAAGGCCGTAACTAAAAAACTAAGCGAGATATCACAAAACGGTCTCCAGTTTTGAAAGTTGCATGCTTTACTTACCCTATAAACAAATTTTCAGCGATTTTAATTTTTTCAAAATTTTACCCAAAATTGGCTGCATCAAAAATTTTCCAGGACGTGTATCTCAACAACGCGAAGAGATACAGTGCTGGGAACTGAACCATTGGATTCAGCTCGCCGAAATACATAAGTGTGTAAAGTTTCATTGAAATCGCTCGATGGAAAGAATTGCTAGAGCAAAAAGTCTTAAAATAGCTCAAAATCGGAAAAACGTCAAGGGGTTAGTATTAAGATTTTGCCAAAAATTTTCACCTCTTAGAATTTTTGTTTTTATACCATATCCCCCTATTTTCGACCTAAAACTTACGAAAAAAGTATTTTTAGCGATAAATTAGCTTTAGTTTTTGAGATATGAGCGATTTTATGTGGTAATGAATTCAGAAAAATTTCTCAAAAATTGTTTGTATGCTTGTAACTCGGAATCTATAAAAGATAATTAAAATTGCAATTAATGGGGGTATTCAGCATACTCTATTTATCTTCTATGTAAATTTTTATGATGGTGTCTGTTAAAATATAAATTTTATGAACTATGAAAGTTGATAGAAAAATATTGAAAATATTCAAAATTGCCCAAATTTAACAACCTGTAACTTTGAATCCGCTTCTTTTTTCCTATGTACCTCCCCATCCATACCATTAATACATTAATCGTACCCAGTCTTCCCTAAGAGAATGATACAGACTGACCACTTTACTTGATGCCGCTTAGTCTTTCCACTAAAATTCAAATGATCGGAATAAACGATTTAATACCCTTTTTTTCACGACATGGTAGGAAACCCTACAGTTCTTCTCCCGAAATAGTAAAGAAAACGTGTTGTTCCTCTCTAGAGAGTAAAATATAGAAGTGTTACCAATATGAATGTTATTTGCAAAAAATATATTACAAAAAATATAAATAAATTCCTAATTTGATTGAAAATCCTTATTTTAGTGATATACATAATTGAAATTATCTTACAATTATGTCTTATATTTTTCTTTTTCTTATTAAATCACAATTTGACAACTTATTTATATTTAAGATTGGTCCATTGGCAACACTGCTACACCGCCTTATGTCTTATAACCTAACTTTTAACGTGTCAGTTTGTCAGTTGTGTTCTCAAAAGTGTATTTTAGGTCCGAGCAAACCGGAAAAAGAAGCGCTTTCCTCTCTAGTTTGACAAATAACTATTAATTACGTTTACAAAGAAACTCTCAGTTATACCTGTCATAAATAAAAATGTGAACACTCTCGCTGGTTCTCAAGTTTAGTTTAGTCTTACCGCTACGCTTTCCCGCAGTTTTTATGTCCGGTATATGGTATAAGAGTAGCACAGCTCCATTACTATTTCTTTGGCTAGTGCATGTGTGGTTTAGCGCACCAACAATATGCATTATGCTAAGATATATTCGTAATAAGTCAGGTCTTGGCACAAGGCTCAGTCGCCCGCCGCAAAATTACTTCTCAGTTACCGCAGTATGTGGAAGTTTGTTTCTGCGGCGACGGGCGGCAGTGTCAGCAGCGATGCTGTGTTCTCCAACAAACTTCGCTGAGCCTTGTGTTCCGTGTTGTGCTGGTTTCAAGCTTTCAAGGTGGTGTCAGTGCAGCTAAGGCCGCTGGGCTGTCGGATGTCAGATAACGGATATCTTAGCGTCCAACTCCAGTAGAATGCATTTTTGTGGGGATACGGACTGTGATATGTATTGACATCTGCTTGCTCTGCTATTTGGATGCTCTCATAGATATGCGGATGGAAAAGTAAACGTAATAAATATTACAAAGCCAAAGACAACCAACGTGGGAAACAAACTAATATAATAAAATAATAAATTGTTGTGGGCACCACAATACCTCCTGCCATAGATTTCAATCAAACAGTACTGGAACATGGACCACCACTATTAAAAAACGCGCATTCCTTAACAAAAAATACATTTCAATTATGACCAGTGTTGTAACAGATTATTTTAAAAATGATCTAGATTAAGATCTTCACATTTAATATGTTCCAGATCAGATCATAGATTAGATCAGATCAGGAATAAAGGATCTTTTTTGGATCATAAATAAGATCAGTAATTTTTTTTTCGCAAAATATTTAATTCTTATTAAGAAAATAGAATACAAAATATGAAGAGGTATTAGAACTCCGCTAAAATCTTTTATTTAGCAAGAAAAAGATTGGTAGCGACAGTTAGCGGAATTTTACGGTTTTTGTAGTGGAATTTGATAAATCTACGCTGGAAACATTGGTTCATAACTTAGAGTATGCTGAAAAATATCTGATCTTTTTAAGATCATAGATCTTATTCTTTTTGATCTAGATCAAGATCAAGATCAGGAAACCTAAAACGATCTAAACCAGATCAAAGTTCTTACGAGTAGATCTAGATCATTTGATCTTGATCAGTCTCAACACTCTTATGATACATGTCAAAGATTGACATTTTTAAATCGTTGTCATTTTATTTTCAATTTACGAGTTAGCAGAAAATGCTATTGTATTTCTTTAACGTATTGTAATTCATATATGGTGATAGTAAAAGAAAAATGATTTAAACAACAATAAATGTAGATATTTGAAACATTATTCCAAAACCAAAATTGTCATAAAACCATAATTTATTAAGATACTTCAAAGTAATTTGATAGTGCTTCAAGTAAACTACCACTTCCGGATATTTGATTTATTACCTAAAACTAATCAGCTCTTCCAAAGGGGATACAATTGATATATACAAAATATCAAAATTTTTAAGTTCAATAGTTTTTTTAGAAACCGTAACTCCAGAAATTCACACACACACACACAGATAGACAGATAGATATACAGACACACGCACAGACATCATCGCGTAACTATTAAAATCGTACGGCTGGTGGAAATTATTATAACTAAAAGTTAAAACTTGAAGATGGCTCTACATATCTTAGTCCGGACGAATAAACATGTCAACACAGATAATTCCTCAAGACGAAATATTAGAAATTAGAATATAAGCTGTGTTAGTCTCAAATGACTTCATTTCTGTGAAAAGTAAAAAAAAATATACCAAAAATAATACAAATATGTGTGGCAATAAGTTGAGACCTAAGAAACCCTTGTCTAACCAACTACTAATATGATTTTAAGCGCTAACACATTTTAATACTTGTATCTTTCGAAGTCGAACTCTTTTACTTGTTTAATTTTAATATTTTGACAAATGAAATAAAATTTTTGTTATAATGTATCCATTTCAGTTTAAAGGGTCACAGCTTAAAGGTTTAGATTGCATTTTTCTTGTATTCAAATGTAGTAGGCTTTCATATCTGGCTCGTGCGTTATTCATACGTTAATTGTGTTTTTGTTTTTGTTGATCCTATGTTTGATTTTCATTTTAGGTCAGATTTATGTGATGATAAGGGATAGCTGTGTTAATATTTGTAGTAGCTGTACATAAATTATTAATACGCCGCTGTTTTTCCAAGAATACATTCTGAAAACATTTATATTTATGTCTGAAAAAAGACCGACAAAATAGAGACATGAACTTAGTTTAGTTTCAGTGTAGTATTTCAGAAAACTTTTTGTTTTCCTGTGGTTCATGTTCACTTCCCGTGTCGAAGAACGAAGCAAGAAGAATGAAGCAAACGGTCGATTGGCGGGCATGCGCATGGTTTCTTTGTTTTTGTTTATCAGTTATCGTTCAGTTGCGTGTCGAAAATGAGCGAAGTTGGTGTAAAAAGAAACATTCCTCGAGATCACGGAAAAATCAAGTTACCGGAGCTTTTATTATCCTCGTGATATGCCTGCCACGATTTTTCGAACAAATTTTTTTAATGATATAAATTATAAGACTTTTTCTTGCATTTTCTTTTATTTATAGAGAAATTACAGCTGCGAAACCTTTTAATATGGACATGAACATTCCAACGCAGAATAAAAGAATACATAATTACTCTTCACACTTTAAATGTAAATAACCACATAAATGAATTTATAGGAACTAATTACAAAACATGCAAATAAAACCTTATGTTGTTCCATAATTTAATTGATTGTCTTTTGTGTTATTATTATTTTATAAGAAAGTAGACCATTTTTTTTTATAATTAAGATATTTGGTTGTTGTTAGCTTGTTATTAATACGGATACATAGTAGTCATAATACATTGTAATCACACTTTCTTATCTAAGGGTAACCATTGACAACGTGTGGTATAAATTCGTATCTAACAGTTCTGTCAAAAATGATGATCTATCGACAATCCATAAACAATTTATATAACAACACATATTAATTTCTCGAAATTTCCGGTAATACATGTAATACTGTAATATCTGGGGGTATTGTCTTCCATTTTAATCTCATTAAATCTTGAAACTTTGACATTTATGAAAAATAATATTGTTTTTCTATTCCTGTATAAATATGTCCTCATTATTAAAATTTTTCGATGAATTATAGTACCTATTATTCACGACAGTGAATTATGATTCATAATTCACTCTTTTCGACCAATCACAAAGCCAGAATAATTCCATAATTCACGGTTATTTTAAAGACGTGATGTGGATCACCAAGCAATGGCCGTCTGACAGTTGACATGTCAGTTGTCATGTATTTTTCTGTTCTTTTTCAACGAATTGAGATCATTTTCAAAACTAATTTCCGAATTTACAGGAGTAGAAAAGAATATAAGTAAATATTAGGGATTGTGGTCATTATTTACTCAGATGATTTGCTTCATCTTCATGCGAGTTGTACACTATACTTTTTCTACGACCACGATATTATTTCTTAATTAATTTAATTTAAATAATAAATTTGTCCCGCTTTCACCATTCCAGTATTTGATAATTCTAATTAGGTATCCTAGCAATGGCACCTATATTGAAATGAACTGACCTGTATTGAAATACTCACAAAAAAATCATTTCTCACGATACTTGCAAGGGACCTTATATCCCTAGAAACAACAAACATACAATGAGCAGATTTCTAAGTGGTCGTACAATAAAGTATTATGTACAATTCTCTTGGTATGAAATGAGTAGTATTCCATGCTTGTTGTACAATACACTATTTCAGTAGCATAATAAGTGCAGGAATAAAATAGTTTTATTGAAATGTGGCAAGTAACAAAAGGCACTTCCTTCTAAAAATGTATACACATACAAACGAAATTATTCATAATAAATCACATATGTCAGGTGAGCAATAAATTTCAATAAAGTAAGCGTGAATGGTTCCCACCGTTCGGTCGTGATCAAAACTCAAAAATATCCGAAAGGCCACGTCATGTAGCGGCTTTATGTTGTGCAAAATGTCATTCGTAGCTCTGGATATGGTAATACACGTTCTGAATTTCCTGGTTTATGCGTAGACATTTGACGTTCATCCCAACGTAAATCCGGCATTCAGATATCACACATAATTTCAAAGATCTCCGCCGTGGCGCTGGCGCTGGCGCCGAGCCTCGCTACGGACTCTAGAATTCCGGTTTCGTTTGCCGGAGCCGTCACTTTGCATCCCCGACTGTGAGACTAAACCGGCCTGCTTACACAACCCAAATTCTCGGCTATCAACGTCTACCTGTCACTCAATAATTCGTATCGTCAGAAAAGGATGCTTTTAGATTTAATATAATATACCCCGTTTCTATGTCGGCCGCAAATTTGCTTATTTTAAGATGATTCCAAGGAATTTGCTTTATGGGGGGTATAATAACCAGAACATTGTTTTTGACAGCAGATTGATGCATATTCTTCATCGATCATATTAACTTTAACTTTATTGCTTTTTATTACTAAAAGTATAAACCATTTGAAACATAAGTTAGTATCGATTAAAATGATGTTAAAAAGAATCAAATATTGAAGTATTTATTTGTAATAAATGTACAATGATTAAATATTCGGAGCGAATTGCAGGATCATCTTTCATCAATGGTCCAATGATTCTAGAAATTTTTTCTTCAATACCGGTGAGTTTTATCTTGGATGTCCTTAATCTTCATTATTAACTATTGCTTCAAAACTATTGTTGTATTCTTTATAAATATCAGTAATAATTTAACAAGAAAGTAAGAATAAATTGAAAATAATTTGACAGATCTTTCGAAAACAAAAACGAAAGCCAGTAGGGCTTGAGTGGCGATTGCGAAATGGCAACAAGTTTGAAAAATATACTAGAGAATTATTTTCTAATTTATCGAATTTTCGAGTTATATTTAATTAGATTATTTTTTGACGTTTCTTTAAACCAATGAAATTCTTTATTGTATGTCACTTGTCTGCGTTTTAACCAATCCTGTCATTATTATACTGAGAATAATGCTCTTGTGATTATTCCCGGCAATATTCTCAGTAGCTTTTTTGTTTTTGTTGACAGAAGTAAAAATGAGCAAAAAAGATAATTTAGTGCCTGATGATGAAATAAAAAAATAAACTAATTAAATATAACTCGAGAGTTCGATAAATTAGCAACTGCTAAATATAAAAATTCTCAAATTTAAAATGTAAATGAATATTTATTAATAATGTTTATCGTGGTCGTACATTTTAATTAGATAAATTGAATGATATTATATTTGCACACTTTGCCATACATGTGAATTTTCATAACTCACTGCCCGAAATTTTAATTTCCTTGTGATGGTTCGATATCGAATGATGAACAAATAAATAGTAGGTTTGTGTTGAATTTATTGATTATCTGCCGGTACACTACAACAGTATCTTATGTACAAAAAAACACAAAATGCATTGATTTAATATGAGATATGTTTGTGGTAGATTAAAGGGTTAGTTTCCATTTGTATTCCTATACTTTTTCATTTTCTCTTCCGTACTTTTTTGCAGTTACATTTGTTTTGAAATATAGTGCAGTTTGTTAAAATTCAATTGGTACTGGATATAACATTTATTTTATTTGGTAGTTAAAACATTTGTTAATTTAGGAACAGATACACAGCTCTTGTAACTATTTCCTTTCTGTATTCATGTAAGTAGTCTGTCCTCCATTGTGACGTAATTTCTCTCAAGATGTCGGGGCTTAAATTGAGATCAATTCGCAGCAACTACGTTTTGCTTGTGCAACATTTTACTGACCTCTTTAACGGATCAAATCTGCTCTATTAACTAAAATCACAAATTCAGCAGAAGCTGGATTACACTGATCTTCGAGTCGATCGTCGTTCTGATTCCGTTTTTCCTCACCCCTCATTTATTTCCGGATTCTGGTCAATGTCTATCGCCTGGCATCCGGCATGCCGTACACCCATAACTGGTAATTGAATTTCTCCTTTTTGTGGTGAAATCCTGTGCTTGTATAGCGCTTTTACTGCCTATTTCATTTTTATTGGGTAGTATTTACTCTTCCAGGTATTTGCTGTTATTTCGGGGATATATTTTTATTGCGCAACACTTTAGGGCAATAAAAGGACGTATAACATTATTCATATTCTAGTTAAATTTATTGCAAAAGTTATTGTGCGACATTCAATAAATTTATTAAGATCGTATTGGTTTCAGTAGAATCAAATTGATGATTTGTTGTAATTGTGAAATAATGAAACATCTACTTACAAATAATAACAGGCTATTTTTGTAAGGTTGGTAATACGAAGATTGACAGTCATGCAACGGCAAAAGTAGGGTTATTACGAGTAGTAGTACGAGTTGATTGACATTTTGGGTGGCATCGCCGTTTGTTTGCTTTTGCTGAAATTCATTTTGTTGAGAATTAACAAGATGTTACATATTTTAGAAATAATTAGAATCCGAAAGAATGAGCACTGTTGAAACTAAAATGTAAGCAACTATAATTGAATTTTTAGTGTGCAAGCGATTGGATAACTAAGTTGTATATTTAGGTTATGTACGTTATGTATCATATGGAATAAAACGTAGAAAACATTTTTTAAATACTACAGTGTAACATTTGAACAAATAAATCAATCAATAAATTGTTTCGTGGTAAAATTCGTGTCCAGGGTCCCACGCGTTGCCTGTGCAAATAAAAAATGTTTACAAATGAACACATAAAATCAAAGGCGAGAGCTCGAAACCATCCCACATTTTTAGCACATATTGTTTGCAAACTTGACATGAACAGCATGTAAACAAACGATATAAACATTGTCTGTAATTAACACGAATTCTCAAACAAAACAGCATTGGGATGCGCGCTGTGCGTACGACAAATACACGCACATTCAGTCGCACGTACAATCCAACAGCAGCGACAACGACGAGCATGGGAGCGTGTGTGTTCGGGAGAGCAATTACATTTGCGCGCCGAACATCATTAGTAGAACCAGCGTTTACACATGGTAGTTGTGATATTAAATCTTCGCCTCGCTTCAGACCGCAAGAGCCGTGGTAGCGACTGACGCAGTGAGGACAGCAATGGGACTCAATGCAGGAATGTGTGATGGAATCATCGGGTAACGTGATCATTTAACGCGCGTTTTGATGACGATTGGGTTTGCAGAGAACCTGGAATGGGGAATTTAAGTTGAGAGGTGTTTAGAATGCTCTTATATTGTACAACAAGGATTATGGAAAAGATTGCATATTTCACGAATTGTTTGATATTTAGATAATGCCATTCAATAATTAGGCTTTAATTAAATTAGTAATTATCATCATCATTAATGGCATAACAATCCTAGAATTACCAGGGCTTCAAGTACCGTGGTATTTACTTCGTTACCAATTCACTTTACTAGTGTAACGAAGCCGGTATTAATAATAATATTTATTTTGGTTAGACGTTACAAAAATGTAGACCATAGTCAGTGACAAAAATGACGATACAATAATGATCTTACTTTTAGTTTACAAAGTAGTATACTCCATGTATTCAGCGATACTGTAGAAACAATGTTTTTGCAACATACATATAATTATTTTTTAAAGTTATCAGTATTTTCATTTCTTATACTGACATGCAGTTTGTTGAACAATAGAGGACCCCAATAATCAATACAATTTTTCGTCTTATTTAATCTAACAAGCTTAGTAATGATGTTATTTCTATTTCTTGTTTCATATTCATGTACATTAATATGTGACAAATATTTGTTAACATTATTTTTGACATATAGAAGGCAATTGTATATGTAAATACATGGTAGTGGCATTATCTTGTATTTTGTTGTTTTCGTAATCCAGTTTTGAAATAATTCTTAAAGCTTTTTTTTGTAGTCTAAACACTTTCACGCTTTCAGACATGAACCCCATAGCATTCCAATAAAGAGGTTCTTGTGCGGCTAAAACTTCATTTCAGTTGACCAAGTGGTTAACCTATAGAACCCGAGTGCGATTAAATATCTGATATTACGATACAATACAACAGTATATAACACTATATTAATATTGACAAACGATTACGAGTCATGGTTACTGTCCCAAAAAATTGTAGCACGGTTTTCCAAGACTGAAACTTAGGGGTTGACAAACAACAAACACTATCTAAAGGTGATAAAAATGATATTTAATTGAATGGAAAAAGGGTGAATTCAACAATTAACAAACAAATACAAATATTACAAACAACGACAATGTACGAATATGCCTAAATAGTTACAACTACCAAAACATTATTACAAGTTACTTAAAGTTCTACATTTTGTAGAGCACTGCAGACGTCTGCTTTGTTTAAAAATCTAAAACCAACTATCTTTCTTGTGCTGGCCAAACTAGCCAACTACCCCACATGCGGTAGTTAAAAACTAAAACCTAATCTAGGGTTCGACCAGGCCTCTCCGTAAATATGTCAACTCCAGATGACATATCAAGCCGATATTTCAGAATATTTGCCGCAATAATCTCAAATGACTATTTATGATAATCAAACTACGAACAAGGTTAGGGTAAGACACTAGCAAATTGATGAAGAAAAGAGTGAAATGAGAATATAGAAAGAGCAGGAGAGAACAGATTAAAAAAACGAGAAGAGATTTCAAACGATTCATTTTGTGACCTCCAGGGCAAGAGAAGGCTAGATAATTTTTTACACGTGCTGTACCACTTAAGTTCAACCTCCAAAAATTTTAGTAAATATGCAAGCAGAGGAGTAAAGGTGAAAGTGGATTTCATTATCCATGTTACCACGAAAAAAAGTATATGGGAAACCTCAATTATCGACAAAAAGATTAGGGAACATCATATTGTTATGACTTATTTTGATACTGAAACAATACGAAGTTTTAACTATATCGACGAACATTAATAACAATGTATTTGTACAATCCTAATTGCACACCGTATTCCAAACCGTATTCCATATCGTACTCTATACCGTACTCCGCACCGTATTCCGAACCGTACTCCACACCGTACTCCGAACCGAACTCCACACAGTACTTCGTGCCGTACTCCATACCGTACTCCGTGGCGCACTCCGAACCATACTCCACACCGTACTCCGTACCGTACTCCGTGCCGTACTCCGTCTCCAAACCGTATTCTGTCCCCAAACCGTACTCTGTCTCCAAACCGTACCGTACTCCGTACCTTACTCCGTACCGTACTCCGTACCTTACTCCGTACCGTACTCCGTACCGTACTCCGTACAGTACTCCGTACCGTACTCCGTACCTTACTCCGTACCGTACTCCGTACCTTACTCCGTACCGTACTCCGTACCGTACTCCGTGCCGTATCCCGCGCCGTACTCCATACCGTACTCCGTGCCGTATTCCGCGCCGTAGTCCATACCGCACTCCGTGGCTTACATAAATAAGCGTAAGTGCAATATTGTATAGTATTGAAATGCAAATTAAAAATTACATTCATATACTAAGTAAATTCATGGGCGTCTTATGTCCCAGCAGGCTTAGAAAGTTTTATGCCGTGATGTTTTACACTTTGACTTTGTATTTTACTTTTGGAAAGTTCCAGCATCCTATTATCTAAGTAAAGTCTGAACGCTGAGAAACTGAGCAGACATGTGAAAATATCCACACTCGTTGGACCGACCAACTTATAAAAGATAAACTGGAAAACTACAAACAGAAATATATTTCCGGGTAGAAAGTTTGCAGAAACGAGAAGTTAAATATGATTTAATTTATATTTGAGCAAATGGTACAGGAGCGCTTTTGATAGATCTGCCTTACGTACCAACATACCTGTTTGTAATTTCAATTTGTCTTTCAGCTTGACACGCGAGGCTTTGCTCTGCTGCAAGTTGTTAATTTAATTATAAAGTTAAACATAAATAGCTATGCGCTACTTTAATTAAAATAAAATTTTGTTTATGATACACGATATTCTAACTATGTGTACATCTGAACCATAACATGTAGTTTACATTTATATTTGAATTTATGCATGTAATATTCTAGGTTATGAAACTGTGAGTTATTTAAATATATGTATTATATTCCTATGCAAATGAAGCAAGCATAATTGAAATATACAAATTTACAAATAATTGCTTACTTTTATGATTCGTCTCTAATCACGTATCTACCATTGCACTGTAAAGAGAATAGCAAGCAGTGCAACAGAATCTGAGCTCCTATAGTTCAATTCGATACTACAGCAATGAATAATAAATCTAACACAACAACAAGCTGAAAGAAAAGGAATTGTATAATCGGATTTAAGTCAATTTCAGAGCAAGTCCAACTCGTAACTCGATAAACAGGATGCACTGGTGCTGTAATAATTCAGCGTTGTCGTTACCAAATCAGATACACGCTTTTATTAAGCTTAGTGACACGAGGTTCTTGCATAATTGAAGTGTTCCCTTCCGAAGCTTTCAATTTGTTCATTATATATTGAAGAGGGTGATTAGGACTGATGCTCTAACTATAAAATCAACACGACTCTTGAATTTAAGCACTTTTTTTGTTCATGTATTGATTTGTAATTACTATTATACGTCATGTAGTTGATATACTCCACTTTTACATACATATGGATTATGGCTCGATACCACTGTTTGTTCATAAACATTCACATAACATTTTCAAAATCGATAGGAAGTCCATCAAGATGGACGAGCATACTTCAAATTCTCTCATCTAAGCATTCAGTTTATCTTAACATGTTTATAAATATTATAAAGCAGTATCCAGCAACTATCATCCAAAGTACTTGATAATTTTAATATTATCTATCCTCGTCATGATCTTTTCACCGCTGTATGCGAAGTATGTTCATGGTCTCCGTCACTTTTTCTTCAACTATCTCAAATCTGGTTCCTGAATAGCGTGGATGATCCAACACAGGGATCTCATACTTGGTCAAAAACCTTTTGACGGACAGTGCAATGTGAGCCTTTTTCTACAATTCAGGTCGTCGTCTTCTTACTCGTTTACAAAATGTAGTCAGGATTAATTTTGGATTAAAATTAATAGTGCAACATATCTTTCGCACATAACTGAAAAATTCCCAGCTATATATCATCCTATCTTAAACTGATTAGAATGAAGTAGGCTGCTATATATCCAAGACGGTTCGTGATTTGTTATTAATGCCTATGTATTCCATATTTGCTCTATTTCGTATAGTAGGTATACGCGAGAAATATGTATCATACATCTAACTGACGTTTCATATTTCTACCTAAAACTTGTCGTGTTTTATATGAACAAGAAACGCAATTTCATTTGTCATATCACTTGGGTTTGGAGTTGCTGTTTACTTCACGTAGCTGCAGAGCGTAATTTTAATTTGATGTAACAATTCCGCTGTTGCTAAATCGTTCCTGAAATGTTGCACTCTTGAACAGCACGGTGAAATCAGGGATCTACATTTGATATAATATACAAATTATAAGTATTGCTTGTATTGCTCTCCTATATTTTGACTTTGTATTCATAAGAAGCAGTTTATAAACGAATGTTTAAAATATATGTATGCCAAATAATTGTGAAGTATCAAAAATATGTGTCGTTTGAAATATTCATATAATAACATCATGGTAGATCCCACTCAGTAGGGTAGCACGAACCCAGAAACACAGTCAATCAACAATCAATTTCCTCCAAACATTCCTATCCTGACACATCACTTTCGCCTCGTCCACATTCATACATGCTCGTCTATTCTTCACACCCGGAATCATTCGTTCAAGCAACAAACCATAAATTATAATTAATTATAAACGTAGTATTTGTATTATTTAAAGACATTTAAAGACTAGATATTAATACACATTTTAAAATAATTTTCAAAATAAAGTCATGCGCAAGGAACAAGTCATACTAGTTCAGTCGGTATTACAGGTATGTATAAGAAAGAAGTGTGGTGCCCATATCAGATTTTTTTACTTCGGTTTGTTACACACCTTCACTATTTCATATAATACTCATAATGGAAGCTTATACGCGAGCAGAATATTCGCATGCCATCTATGGGTATCAAGTTCAACTTCATCGAATTTCCGTGGTCATAAATACAAACATATTTGTAATAATTCCGCTGTGGATAAATCGTTTCTGAAATGTTGCACTCTGAACAGCACGTTGAAATCGGGGATCTACATTTGATATAATTTGTATCGAAATTCTGCAAATTAACGGCAGTAATTAATCCGGCAAACGAAAAGTTTGACGTGGTTCAATCTAGGAAATTATTGCTGTAAAGTGGAAGCATGTGCTGGCAGTTAAATCGGTGCCACCCACGGAAATAATCTGTAATTTGTAATAAGCGTCGGGTGTGCATTCCGGCGCGGGGAACGAAACATATTTCTTCGGAAATGAAAGCAAGTAATGAACAGCGACGCAGCATCGGCAGTGCGGTTTCCCGCGTTGTATCACGCACAAAAACAATTCTTCGCCGGAAGCCAAAACAGGATTGTTAGTTGTGATTCATGGCGGCGAAGTCTAGAAAACGCTTATAAAGGCTCAGGGTTAAATTGCTTGAACGTAAACAGTTTATATTGAATGGAGAGGGAAGAAAAAACGTTTCTCGCTTTCATCCCCGAATACAAATGGTTTACGAGCTCACAACGGACGTATTACCGACGTACTTTTGTTAAACAAACGAAGTTCTACGGTGTGTTTATGTATTTACTGATAGATAAACTCTTTTGAGCAAACATTCCCGCCAACGGCTCTCTGGAACGAGCAGAACGCACATCGCGTGGAATTGGCGAACGACCCCTTTTGGTTCGTGGATATTTTATCCGTAAATCGTTCGCACAACAAATGATGCTGATTTACTGTCTACGTTAAGTTGTACTAGACACTACAAGTACTGCACGTACTGTTTTCCTTTATTTGACTTTACGTTCATAAGCTTTTAGAAATACTGCTATAAGGGAGACAGTTTGTAAAGAGATCTAGAAAGATTCATTTAGTTAAAACCTAATAATTCATTAACACAATGAAGTGTTTCTTTTTATACATTTTAACTTCAGATACACAATATACATAATTCGACTATATTGTGTATTGAATTAATAGTTATTTACTTTACAAGTGGGTAATTCCACTTTGCCCACGGGTGAAGTATAACGTTTTATCCAACATCTCTTAATAAATTCAAAATTTATAAAAGAAATATTTGATAGTGACATATGCTTTTAATATTTTAATTAATATGTCAATGGAAGTAGTTACCAAGGTGTTGTGTGTTATTATTATTGTTATAAATAAAAAAATACTCACTAGTGACATTTCTTACAATAATAATAATAATAGTGGGTAATCTGTTACTTTCCTTGTTTAAAATCCCCATAGTTATAGAGCATTTATTGAGAGGTGTTGGATAAAATAATGTAACCTGTTAACTTTCATATAATTCAATAGAACAATATAGTGTTGTATTAGTTTTCCACTATCTTTACAACTCTTGGTGCGTTCCTTTTTTGTTCACCTCAATGGGTTGCACTGACTGCGTCAATTATCAACTATACGTAAACCTAAGTAAATGCGGCTTCAATTAAATTTTATCAGTGAAAGTCTTGAAGCTGAATCCATCAGTCAGATATGGTATCAAAGAGTCCCTCAATTACCCAAGCAGAATGTGGCGTATCGACAAACTAAAATGTCCGTCGATTCCCTGTCGGATTTAGCTGTTTTGGTCAGTAACACGTATGTCACCCAAGGGGCTCGAGTGGAACAAACATGGCTGTTCGTATCAATAAACATGAGCCAGCTGATAAAGGTAGAGTAGTTACCACTTCGCTAGCCTCACTGCCTCACCTCTAACCGTTTGTGGTCTGATCCTCTCATAATTGCATTATTTAAGGCCACCCAAGGATAAAATGTAATTTCTCCTTATGAATTATTAAATAGCCACTTTGTGGTGTCCAGTTATGTGATGTCTATTTTTGTGCAAACTTTACACATGGAAAACTTTCTCAATTAGAGGTTCGCTTTATTTAACTTTACCCACTGCCATTCATTTATTTACACACGTGTCTCTATTGATGCACTTCTAACGAAATTGTATTATATGCTACTTGCTTAGTTTTTATTTAGCATTAAAATGTGGAGGAATTTAATTTTCCCACTTGTAGAGATTTAAAATGGATTTATGATGACACGAGATGTGTACAGAAAATTACCGAACATTTTGAAATACGCGCCAACGGAAAAATTTAGTGACATGCTGTTGGCAGCATTGCGTTGCGCATAACCTCTTCTGTAACCACATGTTTTTGTATTGTACATATCTGCTTTAGTTTTCGTAATATTGGTATTTAAGCACAATGTGTTTAGTGTTAGTAGCGATTTCTGAAATGTGCGATTTTCTGGAGCAACGATTCAACATTAAATTTTGCGTATAACTTGGGAAAATTTTCACAGAAACGCAAAAAGAAACCAGAGTTCTCACACTTAGCAATTCGTCAGTTTCGTGCAAAAAATCAGACGACTGTTCTTCCACAATCTCCTTATTCGCCAAACCTCTTTGCGATTTTTTCTTATTTCCGAAATTTAAATCAATGCTGAAAGGTTGATCTTTTCGTACTATTGATGACATCAAAGCAAATGCGTCAGAGACCTTAACCAATTAAGTATAAGTATGTTGGTAACATGGAGTATAATTATATATAAAATATTTTACACTTACACGATACAGAACAATATTAAAACCTGGCATAGTTTATCCAGTTTAAATGTCAGAGCTTGGCAGAATCATAATGTGAAAGTGAGATATATTTACTTATGGTCTATCATACGCTGGGCATAAATGGGTAAAAGGCCACTTCAAATGAAGTTATCCAGGACTGTTTCGAAATATGGAAACACCGTTGAGGAAAATGGACAAAGACTAATAGTCGGTGTAAAATTAATAATAAAGTTCTCACCCCGTAAACATATTTTTATATTTGGAAAAATATCAATTTGGAAATATTGCCAACTCGCCAGCTGAGAACAATGTACGGCAATGTTTCGCGTTTGATTAGTCGTAGATTAAATACTGAGCAATTCAAACATAAATCGGTAATTTGAAACATTTGCTAATTAAATTCTCTGCATATCTTCGAGCGCCAACGCCAGCTATGTCACAGCCAGGATCGTAGAACATCAGGTTGCCAAGTAACGTACGAGCACAAGTCACTTTAAGTATTCGTCAATCCCATGCTTCAAATTTCATTTTTATTATGTGGAGGATAAAAATTGTTCGTCATTTTAAATATGCGACAGTACTTTTTAAATATTGCTGCCATCTCCCGCCATATTTCTATACATAGTTTTCTACACTTCATTTTGGGGTCCATAGAAAACGATTACACTATTTAAATTTATTTGTACAACAAATAATATTGCTCACGAATTTGAAACTTTTAGACGTATGAATTTTTGATATTTTATGCCGAAAGGTTGCAATCTTGTTCTTTAAACAGTTGCACGTGCGCAGTAGTACAGTCAGAGGAAATGAAGCCGATTTCATGTGTTAATAAAATGCAGTGATTGTTTTTAAATTGAATAGGTAAATAGTTATATGTATATCAAAGCACTAAAGTATATTTTTTTTCTATTACGAATATGGAATTTATTCTCAGATGTGAAAGCCGAGAAAAATAAACCACATGAGTAATAAAAAATACTTTAATGTCAAGGTATACATTATATTTTGTCCGAAACATTTAAATAATTAATTAAAAACATAAATAAATAGCGTTAAGTATTTGTATAACGGGGATGGCTGTGATAACAAAAGTACTGTCAAAGTGTCAAATTTGGTTATAATTTTCATTATTTTTTATATATTCTTCGAAGTGTTCTGCATGTGATCTGCATTAAATCCGATAAATTATTATCAAAGGTAAATAATAAATAAATCCATCAATAGTATTATAGAATAATTTGTTTGTTATTTTAGGTTTGTAATTCAAGTTTGACATAAGAGTCTGTAATGTTTAACTCGAGCTACTATTTTGGCTAACTTCGCTTAGTAATATCATATACTTTAGTATCAATTTCGTTCGTTTTAATTTTGAAATAATATAACTTTCAGTTTCAGTAATGTATATGTTTGTATGTTTCGAATATTTGGCTTAATCGTTGTGGTAAAAGTGATGGGAAAGACGGACGTATTAATCAAAATATCAACATCATTAAACAAACAAGGAAGCTCTTGTAACCAATACTCATTACCACAATCTGTATTCGCGCGTGTATTCATGTAAATATGAACTTCCGACGGGGTCTGATGGCCTGCAAAGATTCCGGAAGAGTAACATGTGGTTCAGCCTTCCTTCTCTCTCTCGTGAAGTCCCTACACACGTTTTTAACCGCTAGCTATTTCACCGAGAGAGTAAATTAAATTTTATGGCGCTCAACGCAGGCACAATGCGGAAGACGATTCATTCTGCGTTATCTGCAGGAAATGAGAACCCTGTTAAATTTTAACCGGTGAAGAAAATTGATTATTAATTTCAGACCTTCGAAAGATTCTTTGAGGTTGAATTTATTATGATTTATACGATGCGTAAAAGCTGGAATTTACAATGAAAAATGGAACTAAGATGCGGGTTAAACAGAGATTAATATGCTTCTCAAATCATTTTGATTTCAAATCTGCTCCAAAATCTATCATAAAGTTTTATTATGATTTATTCCCAGGCCAATAAGCTCCAGATTTTTTTATTTATTTTCATTTCTCACATCTGAAATCACCAAAATTTCTTTATTAATATATTTAAAAAATTATATTACTACATTGTAAATAATATGAATAATAGCTAAAGGCCCTAAGACATTTCCTCATGGGACGTTCTACAGGATGTGAATAGGACATCTAATACCGAATAGAATTTTCAGGATTTCGGTATTCATAAAATTCGATTAGGGATACCGGAATTTAAGGTATTGAATTCCGGGATTTAGACAAAACGAAAAGTTATAATTAATGTTACTATATTTATGATATAACTGTTAAAAGTGACATTTTATGAGAAATTGTGGATTGTGAAAAGTTTGTGAAATGAGGCAAAGCCAAGTGAAAGCAACTCACGAACGAAATAAATCACTTTTTTTAAATGTACATCATACAAAATTTTATCTACGATCGCCCTAGTGTACTAGTAAATACTAAAAAATGTAAAATATTTTGACAGGTAGAATTATATTTGTTGATTTATTGACACAAATCGTTAGCTACGTGTTAAAAGTAACAATAACATCACCTTTAACTCATTGCTGTGTTACTTTTAACATTAGTGCCTGAAAGTGATACTTTTAACTTGCGAAGCAACCGTTAAATGGACCACTTTTAGCAACAGTCGTAGATAAAAGTACTTTGTTTCTCTTTAAAATGTGATCTTAAAAATAAAAGTGAATCAATCGTACTATGCAAATAAGGGTGACAACAACACAACACAGCTTAGTAGGTACTAATAAATACCATCAATACCGAAAATTCCGATACTGAAAAATAATTACCGGGATTCAAAAATGTGGAGGAAGTTGTGTGTTTTCGGGATTACGAAAATTCGGTATCTTGGTATGGGATGTCCTAGCTTGAAAGTGTATCTAAAAACATTAACCCTTGTCGCCCATTTCTTAATTAAAAATGTCGCTATTATGTTAAAAGAAACTAATAATATATTATTAATTAAATTATTAATATGCGCGTTGGAATTAGCTGTAAGTACTTAATATGAAAATGAAATAATTACATTTACAATGTATTTTCATTTATTTATATTAAAGGCAATAATATGTATAATTAAACATTTCAAAACTAATGAAATTATAAAATTTAATATAACGCTATGCTTCAATTAGAGTTTTATTGATTTAATATATAAAATGTGTACAGAGCCCTTCCCATAATGAATTTATAAAAAACGTTTAAATTAATTTATTTGCAATGTTATATAAAACAATCCACTAACGTTATAGTTATTTCTTATCAAAACAATAAAAACAATGACATGTATGTTTCACTTTTTATATTTCAGAAAGAATTTGTCGTTTAATGAACTATGTTCGTGTTTAAAATACATATATCAAATATTTATAACTACTTTTGTAATTGTACTATCTATGTATTTATCTTACTTCAGTAACATAAGTCTAATTTTTATTGTTTTGAAAGAATGCTGAAATGTCTGAACACAAATATAATTTATGTAGGAATTAAAAGTATTTTCTTAACAGGTGTAATTTAATTAAGATAATGCTAATACATAATTAATATTAATGTGTTTTCTTACTTCATTACCATTTCTATGAAATATGAAAGATATATAGATAGCGTTTTGTTTTGTTTATTAAAATAGTATTTGAAATAAATTGAACAACAAATTTATTTATATAGAATACATTCAAAGTAAATACTTTTTTATTAGTCTATTCTGGAGGAGGCAAAGCAACAGAATCTTCTTTAATTTCTTCTTCATCCTCTTTATTGTTTTTATTATCCTCAGGACTTTGATTACCAACTTCTTCTTTTTCCTCATTAGTGCCATTATTATTACTGTCGTTATTATTTGACACAGTATCAGTTGGCACCCCTGTAGCATCATTATTATTCTTATTATCGAAAATTATTGTTGTGTACATAATTTTATAAACTTGACAATCAATAATATCAAGAAGAGAAGTGTTATTGGTGTAGGTTCGTTTGAAAAATTCAACTTGTTGTCCATTGATGAAAATTCTGTAGCCCTCGGGTTCACAAACGCACGTTAATGAAAATCGTGCCTTAAATATTTCAGTTTGTTCAGTTGGCACGCTGTCAGTGCTACATTGATCTTGTATAGTTATTTCATTTTTGTTAACTCTGTAAAAAGACACAGCATTTCAAATAATATGCGTCAACAAACAATGAAATCATAGCCTTACTTAATCTGCAAAGATTGAACGATGTTATTGGCGTCATCTTTAATATTGATGCACATTCGGTTTTCACATTTTGCGGTAATGAACAAAATTGATCCGGGTTTTAATCCATAGGGTATTTTCAATTGAACTGGTAATCTGCTGCCAAGAGGACCCAAATCAAGAAAACTTGAAATAAGGTCGCAATCGGAAGAACTATTCACTGTCATGACGTTGAATTAGAACTGGCGAACAAAACAAAACAGTCGTTTTGCGCTCTGTTTTGTTTGCTTGTTTTTTTTTTTGTTTGCTTGTTTTTATTTCGTTTGTGGTGAGGTTTATCAATAAGAATACTATTGTTTTGTTGTTCGTGTTTGATAACTAACCGCAATTGTTTCAAAACAATATACTCATACATGATTATTCCTTGTAGTTATCATATTTTGTCACAGAATTACGGATATTTATATACATATAGTTAGGAATACTTTTACCGCAAGGTGTAGAATATAAAGGCTCTTATTCTGGCATAAATTTCGTCCATTATTTCTTATTAATCTCTATCCTTCGTGCATCCTGTAGTGTAACGTTCCTCTTCTTTAGTGTCTTATTGATGATGGTATCCCATGTATCTTTTGGTCTCTTTTTTTCTTCAGGTTTGTCATCCGAGTTTGCTACACCGGTCTCGATTCATTCATTCTTATCATATTGCTTAACTACGCTAGTTGTCTTGTTTCTATGAAGTCTATTGCAATTGTTCTTTTATTGTTTCGTTTCTTATTCTGTACAACATTGTTACTCCTTGTATTTTTCTCAGGTATTGTATAGTAGAGCCATTTTGCATTGTGTCGCACATTTTCCGCGTTGATGATATTTGGTAATTTTTTTATATCACCCTAATATATACAATATTTCAAATAGTTTTGCTGTTGCTATTTTGCAGATTAATGTATGCGATTAAGTTTATTATTATTGCTGCATATACTGTACACTTTCAAACATTTAAACAAGGTATTATTTAAATTATGTACGAGTATAAAATGGAGCTAAACATTTTTTAGTACTTACAAAGTAGAATTTTATTATGTCGTATTTTACACATTATAAAATGCTTTTAGAAGATAAGTACATGTTTTTAATCCGTAAAAAGGAAATTAAATGACGATAAAATCTTTTATCTTTATTATTACTGAAATATGAATAAATAATAAAGACAATTATAACAAGAATTTTTAATAATAAAGTCGTTCAGTGAATTTAAATTGCAAAATATTGCATTTATTACAAGTATATGCGTTTTGAATAAGCGAATATAAAGAATAATAAAAAGTAAAAGAAGTAAGTACAGTTTTTCATTTTTTTCAGTTACACAAAAACAAATATCATTCTATCATTAAGTATCGTCGTTCACAATTTATTACTGGACCAAAACAAAAAAGAGACAAATGATATCAACAAAGTGGAAGAATACGTGATCTCCATTTAAAAATAGATACCAACCTACGAATACAATTCTATTACAATAAACAATAAAATATATGTTAGCATTCCTCAGCTGAGAACGAAACGGAAATGAGAGAGACAGACGAACTGTGACCCTTCCGTTTGATTAATGTTGTTGCGCTGGTCGCGGTGTCAGTAAGAAGCTAGAGATAAAATAAAATAAACACGTATATATTTTATCCAAAGTTGTAGCACGTATACATAAGGTTGGCCCACCTGCTCTATTACACACCATCACCTTTACTTTATCTTTTAGTGTCGTGGTTTAGTGGCTGGTAAATAAGCAGACAGTAAGAATTGTCAAAAAGTAACAACCATGATTAGAGTACCCCTTTTTTTGAATGTCTTGTTCTCTCGAACTCCAAATTAATAGTGAATAGGTGACATTTTAATACTTCCCACTGTTTTATTATTGTCTATGAATCAGTTTATTCTAATTTTGTAAGGCATCAAACGTTGAAAATATATTCGCAGAGTATAAGTATTTGCAGTAAACACACTTTATGAACCTGCTTATAAAGTTTTATATTTGCAGAAGAATTTAAAAACGTAAACTAGAATTGAATTCTGACGTTGAAGTTGAGATTGAGATTATAGTTCGTAATGGATTATGTCTGAGCCATGAACCATGAGCTGTTAGTTTATGGGGGCTGTTTGTGCCCAGTTCACTAGATGTTAAGCGTTTCAAATGGCCTTCGATAAAAATTCTACCGCTTGAATATTTTTGCTCTTTACTGCAATCTTCCAAATGGAATATATATGACTTGTTTGCATCACAAAATTTTACTATCCCCGCAAAAACTTTATTTGCTGAAAGTTTCACACAATTTATAAAACTGGCTCATGTGATGATCCACAAATCCTCAAAATCTAGAAGAGAGGCTTGTTTATTAGAACTAGAGGCTAAATCGTAGTTTACGGCCAAATATGACGTTAGCTGCAGATCCAAGTTCCTTTAGCCAGTCATAGTTAAAGAAAAACAATTTAAAAAAAGAAGAAACTCAGATTTATTTTAGTTTTGAGGTTGAATAAACACGAATTTGTTCAACAGCATTTTCAGAATGCAAATTTACTAGGTTTTTGTTGTTCACCCCAAACTGTCATATCCACCAAATATCATTGGTAATCCGTAGCTAACGTCATATTTGGCCGTAAACTACGGTTTTACCGAACTAGAAATTGGAATATATTGTAAAAACCTACTGCTGTAACTTCGTTCACATCTTCATGTAGTCATACTTACAAAATTTGTCAAATATAATAGTTTTTCCATCATCATCTGCTAGTAATTTTCTGTATACGTAGCGCTGAGTTTTCACAATCTCGATTCTTTATATTAGAAATTATTTCTCAGATCATATATCATAACCTGTACAACACTTCCTGAAATTAAAGAGTTCGTTCAGTGATCACTGCACACACTACACAAATTTTTAGAACGGGTCAAATTTCCACCGAGAAAAATAATAGTACCGTTCAGCCAATTTAACTGAGTAATCAGCAATTTAATGCATATTAAAACACTTCAAATTTTTTTGTCCTAATATGTATACATGCGCCTTGAACAGTATAGTGTTGCTAACTTCATGTCGTTTCTTCAAGTGGAAATCTAACCTCATTTTATGACAGAACAGTTATGTCAGTTAATCCATTGAAATATTATTTGATAAATTATAGTGATTACTAATACTAAAACTTTTTTCAGAATCCATCGCGGATGCACTGAGCTAATCCATGGCATGATGAACTCCCCTCACAAGCTCAGTAAGTAAAAGTAATTCAGTAATTATCTCCAGTCCCACACAAAATGCAGATAAGCCCCGAATTCGTGCCCCGTGAAATTATTTTACGATATCTATGTTTTAAAGCGCAGAGTTAAATTACAATATTGAAGGGAGCTTTCGCGAACAAAGGTGAATCTAAAATGAAGTGAAGTACCTTTATAGAGTCATTCTACTTCTAATAATATAGTAATAAAATACCTACCTGCATATCTGAAGAGCCTTTTCATTCGACCTTCTTCGGATCACAATGAAATGATCGTAGATTACATTCATAGCTAGAATTAAATTTCAATTTCTCCCCTTTTAAACAGGCCATTCCGAATTGATTTTCATTTACGATGGAACGGACTATGTTTCGCTCAAAACTTTTGTTCATAATCTTTTTCCATCGGTGTGTTATATTTTTCCAGTTGCTTTTAGACAGCGAATTTCTGAAAGCGATAGCTCCTAACGTTCCTCGAAAATGTCCTTTGTAATGGGAGATGAAATGTCACAAACTATTTAGAAACTGACGTGATCAGAACACAAAATTTTTATAGATTTTATGGCAGGAACATCAAGTTTCACAACGCACTCCATTATTTAAACTTTCTCTAATCAATAGTCTGTTTCTTTTCCGCATTTCAGAAATTCGCAAAATTCAATTTAGCAACTCAGACAATTAATTAGTTTGTTTATTAATCGGCCCTATTTACTAACGAAGTTGTTTCGTAACAACTTGCTAATTGTTATCAGAACTTTATGTTTAATAGGAAATATTTCTTTTTGCAATACCTGTACTGTAAGTTACCCATTAATAACAAAATTTAAACACAATAGGTTTGTTCCAAGTGGTCATTTCGGACATGTATGTGACATGTTTGTGACAAATTTCACTGCGCTTGCGAAAAATGTAAACAAGTTAAGTTTGAAACATAAGCTTCATTTTCTTTTTTGTAGCGAAAAATGTATGAATTTCTTTATGTATATGTATATTTAAGGTTAGCTGTCAAAACAAAAAATGAATATGCATATGCGATTCACTCCATTCGCCGTTCCAGTCTATGTTTCAAACTTAACTTGTTTACATTTATCATAGGCACAGTGAAATTTGTCACAAACATGTCACAAACATGTCCGAAATGACCACTTGGAACAAACCTAGTAAGTGGAACTTTTATTGCACAATTGGTTTCCATGGTTACATCATTTACTTACCGTTCACGGTGGATGGTAAGTGAAACTTACCGTGCAAGGTGGACGGTAAGTAAATATATATCATTCAAATTTTATTTGTAACCTCAATCTGTCAGCTGTTAATTTTGATACCTATTTTTCCTTTTCTTATATTTACGCAGGTATTGCAAAAAATATCTTCCTAACCTCGAACTGTAAGTGATTTATTAGATCTCGAATGTTTAGGAAATCTCGACCCTGCGGGTCTCGACATCCCAAACTACATTCTCGACCTAAAAACTATCACTTACAGTTCACGGTACGTAATATACTATTAGCTGTCAAATAAAGATTACATAATTTTTGTCAAAATTAGCAAGTTGTTACGGTAGCAACTTTTTAGAGAATCCAAAGCATGTAGAAACCTCAGACAGGTACAAATATCAGTATGTACATTTGCTGACGACTTAGTGGTTATAGAAGGAAATGAAGAAGAAAACAGAATTTAAATACATATATGGAATGAAGCGATTGAACAATATGATATGAAAATAAATGCTAAAAAGACAAATGGTATGGTAGTGGAAAACGAACAAATAACAGGAAATAGAAAAAGTCAATAAGATTTAGTACCTTAGAACGATAATAGAAAGTAATGGTAAACAGGACACTGACATAAATTAAAGAATAGATAAAACGGCTAGAATCTTTTTCTTGATTTATTCTTTATTCCGAAGCATTGAAACTCTTTTAAGAAATACGAGGTCTGTTTAGAAAATGACCGGACATTTTGAATTACTTGCCAACGGGGATATTTAGTGATATGCGGTTCCTCTGTAACCAAATTTTCTTAGATTGTTAGTAGTTATTGTAAGTAAAACACAAAATGCAAATGCACTACCGAGGACCATGTGGTTATTGCAGAAACCCTAATTGTTAGAATGTAATTTACACAAAAGCCAGTAAGCTTCCCTGCTTATTATTACATAACAATAATTTCAGCAAATCATCTTAAATACTCGAAATGCTCAACGCAGCGTTCGCCATCCCGCCATCCGCCTTCCGTTTTACAGGTTTACAAATTCCACCGCGTTTAACAATTGCCTCCATTTGCTCGCTGCTCAGTAAAATCACGTCACCCCTCCTGCTGACATCATACGCATGCCACTGTTGACTTACGCAGCCAGAGATCGGCTTACGCAAATTCCGTCCGTGAACCTGCGAGCTGACGTCGTCACCGACGCCCTCGGCGCAGTTTGAAAGATCTACGCGCGGGACCCCGAACAGAGATGTTGCGGCTGAGAGCGACGGCTGCGAGACATTGTTAGGGGAACGGTACTTTACGTACAGAACGACGGGGTGAAAATATTATAAAATAGGAAAATTATTTTAACTTGATTCATTGAAGCACTATAACTGTACTATAAAGTTTATCTGTATAGTTAGGAATGTCATTACCGCAGTTACAGTTAAAATGATTGACAGCAAAGTATTTGTGTGCAATAGTATGATTTTAAGAATGTTAGGTTACATGTTAGATTATATGACATCTGAAAGTAACTGCCCATTTGCAGTACTTTACTTACATTTACTTAGTTACTACAGTTACTATAATTACAATTAACCAATTAGATGATATTATGAAAATACTTAATTCTAAGATAAACTTATTTATAATGGTCCAATAAATGTAGAGGGTTGTGATGTTTTAAAGGTTTTACACTTCCGCACTGCACGAGATTCACGGGTAGTTTATTTTTGTGACGCTTTAGTCTTTGAATGTATTTTGCACTCATTCATCTTTAACGGAAGGCATTTATAGATTCAGTTGGGATCAAACCATGGAGCATTGATAATCATACGAAGGATTTTTGGTTAAAATCTTCCGACGATTTCAATGTTGGAGGTACTTGCGGACCCTATAGTTCGATGCCGTACATCCAGATTGGTTTGATTATTGCTTTATATAACAGCAATTAGTTGTCAGTGGAGAGGATGGATTTTCTGCCGATGAGCCAATACAGCTGTTTATCTTCAAACCCAGCTGCTTTCGTTTGGTCCAAATGTGTTTACGCCAAGCCAGACGTCTGTCTAGATACATTCCTAGATATTTGACGTCCACAGTTTGAGGTAGCTAGCGTTTATTTAGATATACTAGGGCTCATGTGTCTCTTCTGGTGGTAGAGCCACCAGATAGTTGAAACGAGTAACAATGATTATTACGGTATCATCTGCGTAAGTAGTGCAAGGGCATTTAATGTCATTTGTGCAATGAGATCATTAAAAATAATATAAACAGTGAAGGGCCTAGAATGGATCCTTGAGGAACACCTACAGAATTACATTTCATAGATTTAAATTCATATGTAACTAACATTCGTGTCTCAAGTCTATGGAAACGGGTTGAAATCTATCATATAGATAAGATTTCAATCAATTACGTGCAATATCTTTAAAATTATAGTTTTTCAAGTTTTTTTTAGAATGATAATGTGGTTTACACAATCAAGTTAGATCGCATAATATGCTTGCTGTGTGTAAATTTATCACAAAGGAATGCGTGATGATATATATATTAATATATTTTATATATCTATATGATATTTTCATTATTTGGGAAGGGCTTTTTGTAATCCCAATTCAGGTACCTTGCTGTCAAAAAGCACACAAACAAATTAAATATTTATTTTGTTATTTAATCATGTAAATGGAGCCTTTAAATGAAAATTGTTTATAAGCCACCCTCAGTTGTTCATTTATTATAACAAACAACAAACTTTTTGCGTAGACGGAGGCTTCTGAAATTGTTTGTAAATATTCGATAACAATTTTCATTTATTAATTAATTTAGGTATTAAATAAATACTCTCAAAACAAAAACATCTATAAATAAACACAATAATTTAAAATTTAATTCCATAAAGAACGCTGTGAAAAAAGCTGATATTCGCGATAATACACCCAAAAATATGTTTGAATATTCTGGTAGCTCGAAGATAATATAATCCATTTTCCAAACCACTGGCTCATATTTATATAAAAAAGAATTATAAAATGATATCGGCTTATTTATTTTGGTGCGATTCGCACATTGCTGGATTTTATGCGTGCGTGACCCATTGTGTAAGCATTTTATTTTCGTCTTTTGTCATCGGATCAGCCATTGTTTAGAGTTCGCATTACAAACGACTACGAGTATTGTTTTTGTTTCATTTATTGTTCACATTGGTGGAGCGAACATGGCAGAGGAAGGGTGTTGTAATATTCTGCAGAAAATCAAAAAGAATATTAGATATGCAAAATTATTTTTCATATTTATAAACTGGAAATAATTGTTTAAATATAACATTATGTTTATCAAGTATTATTTAATTTTACTTATATAGTATATTATACAACGAACATGGAATGGTACTTATTTACTACGAGTATGAAATCATACGAGTGTGAAATGGACATTCCATGCGAGTTGTACACTATATTTTTTCTACGACCATGATATTATTTTCTAATTAATTTAATATTAATAATAAATTTGTCGCGTTTTCACTATCCCAATATTTAATAATTCTAAATAAGTATCCTAGCAATGGCACCTGTACTGAAATGAAATATCCTGTATTGAAATACTCACAATACAAATTCATTTATCACGATGTTTGCAATAATCTCATTTTTCTAGCAACAACAAACATGCAATGAGCAGATTTCTAAGTGGTCGTAGAAAAAATATACTATCACACCATTTACATTTTTACCTCCCGCACATACATATACATATGTAAAGGAGGTATTATGTTCATGTTACGAATTGATTAGAATTTGAGAATTCATCAACAGTAAGTGGTAGATTATTTGAAGGCCTATCAGGGTTTTTGGGTAACTCAAAAGTAAATAAATGAGAGAGTAAATTTCACTGGAATCAACCTACAATTTTTATATGAAACATTTTTCCGTTATTTTGTTTATCAGATTTATTATTTCAGTTGTTATTTTTCCTTAAAACGTTCTTTAAAATAAGAGAATTTAAGATACAAATAAATTGAATAGAACAATTTTTCCTTTGTAAGATCAAAACAAAATGTCAGATTTTTATATGTTATGTGAATTATCAGCAATATTTTAATTTAATTTTGGTGTTTTTGATTAATTTAAAAAATGAAAAATGTGTGTGTATTGAATTAATTTAGCGCCCTTAAAAATGTAAAAGTGTCGCCGCCCGTGTTGGTGGAGCATATGCGTGCGCTGAGCCATAGCCTACTTGGATGAAAAATGACTATCGGTGTAAAAAATAACACTGTAGGATATTCAGTGCGCCCTATTGGCTTTTAATTTGAAATACACACGTGTTTTATGGAATTTTTAATTAATGCCTAATTTTTCCAACTGGGCCGTGTACCCCCATCGATACTGTCACATTTTTATTGTCTTCTGGTTAACTTGTGAACTGTGAAATTTTTTAATTTTGTGCCGGATTTTGTAAATCAAATTTTATGCATTGTCGGTTTAATAACCCTTGAAAAAAATTATCGCTGGGAATAAATTTTAAATTTCGAGTAATTTTTGCATGATATGAATAACTAACTACATTAACGTATCGAAACTGAAGGCCTCGGGGTTAATTACGCCAAAATGATAACACGAATGTATAATAAATTTGTCAATAGACATTTCGTAAGTTGTGTTTTATTACTTTTATATTCAGTATTTTTTATACACAAAACTACATTTAATTTAACTTTCTTATTTGAATTTCTGTCTGTACTAATCTGAGTTTTTGTTTGATTGAAATATGTTTAATATCTTCAAAAGCCGTAACGATACCTACTTTATATAAATCTGAAAGTCCGTTGTATAAAACTTGGAATAAGGCTTTTAGAAGTTTTAATAAAATGAATTTGTAATTTAATTTAAAAAATCTGAATTTTTATCAGGCTACCAAGGTTCCTGACCATTTTAAGGAATGATTAAAAAGTGCTGTAGAACATTTGCAATTTACATTACACTTTTAAAGATTTAGCCGTAAGTTTATTTCTTCTTTTTATTACCTAGATTCCATTATAACAGACATAAATGTACATTGTTTTGGGTAAATTTAATATTTTACTGCGATACAAGTTTCTTTAAGATCGATTTAGTGTTATCCCAACATACGCTGATTGCGCATCAATCCTTTCTATTCAAACTGTCTACGTTTGATCTACACATTGGCATTCTTCAAGGGCTACAAGAAATTTTTATAAAACAATAAGAACATGAATGTTTCTACATTGTAATTGTAAGTTTTGTATTAATGTAGAAACTAACTTTAAAGTATACTCTTTTCCCAATTTATATTTAAAGGATAATTAAATGTTGTTGTTTCTTACGACTACTTATTAATTGATTCAACTATTATTTGCTGTTACCTCCTTATTATTGAGACCTTATTTAACCCTTAACTGGTGTAGCGGGATCTTTGAAGATCCTAGTATTTTTAAATCTAGTTTAGTGTTAAAAATTTAAACTAAATGTTTGAGTTTTTCAGTTGATTCATTAATCGACACACTTGACTTAGTGACGGTCACACGAATCTATATATTTCTTAGTTAAGAAGATAATAACAATTGGTATCTTTAGTAACCCGACTATACCAATTACGTTGATTTTATAATGTTTAGAATGTTTTTTAACTGAAAGTGAATTGTGTGATATTTTAATTATCGAGAACGAAGATGAAAATAACATGCAATCAGAAGACGAAATACATAAGATTGATTCTAACATTTCTAATGCAGAAAGCAAACACATATTTCAAATGAAACAGATTCAGAAAGAGGTTGTCCTAAAATATAAATTTTATATCATAGGTGATGTGTTCATGTATACTAATATGTAATTTTTCCCGTTTGGCCCATGAAAATTATTTTTGACACTTTTACGCCCCAATAACCAAGAGGCAGTACAGATGATCAGTATTTTTTCTATATTGTTTATTGCTGAATGTTAATTTTATTTTCTTTAGTTTTATACATATTCTGTTTAAATAGATGTAAATAAAGATATAACATCAAGTTTTATCGTAATTTTCTTTTTTTTACCTACATTTTGCAGTAGGGTCAATAACCGCAGATTTGATTATATTTCAGGCTTTGGCATCAGAAATAGCACCAAATTAATTAGATTTCAGTTAAAATCTGCTATGAATTTTGCATCTTAGAAGTTATTTGTAGGTTGGCACACATAAGAACATTTTTGCTGATACTTAAAGTAAAAGTAATTACCTTATATTATCCTTAATCCCTACAAAGGGCCAATTTACCTGAGCACTTAATAAGCCTGTAATTTCATTATCCTTGCGAGGAAAAATTAACCCAGGGCTCTTTGTGCGCTTTGTGGTAAAGATGTAAGAGATTTTCCATCTTACAAATGGGTGATACGTGTATTATATGGTTTGTTGCTTCCTCCTTTTATATCCATTTTTTATGAAACTGACGTGAAAAATGGAAAGGAGATTGCAGAAAACTATAAAATTTCTCTCGCATAGGCCCAAGGCTCTTGAATCTCTTATGTGGGGGCGACCCCTTTTTACCAGCCCACTTGCACTTACCTGAGATGTTCTGACAAACGTCTCCTTTATATGCATGTCTTAAAATATGTCCTCCCGTTTCTTATTTTTAGAAATTTTACCCGCTTTTTATGTACGATCCCCAAAACTGTCTCGTGGACAGGTCCATAAGTAAGATAATTTTTGTTGTTGCTTTAATGAGAAAAATCTTTTCTATTTATTATTTATTCTGCGCAACAGTTACATATTACCTTTTTAGAAGAAACAAAACACACTTTCAACTATCTAAAAAAATTGTGTTACCAACATAAAAAATATCATACACATGAGAATAAAATAAAACTTATGTTGCCATCTTCGCATCATCGGTCACAACAATTTTATGTAAAATTTTATGCTAATTAAATTGGAGTAAAACCCATGTCCAATTTTTAAATTTTATTTTGTTGCAGGTGCCAGGAAATAGTAGGGGCCGTTTGTCATTTGGTTTTGGATTTACAATAATGCGTTTCAGGGCACATCGGAACAAACGTAAGTGATAAATTATATCTGCTTTCGTTAATACCATTACATTATTTCAACGTAAATAATGTCCCCGTTGTCATTTTTATTTACAAATCATGCCAGCTCATATATTTATATCGTAATCATATGTCAATCTTGATCATGCAGTATGAAATATATAATTTAAAAATATATCCACTGCATCAGTAAATAACAATGCCAAACAATAAATTATTGGTTTGGTCTTATTAAATGTTGCATCATACATCTATATTTATATACATAAAAAAAATTAGAAATGCCTATCTACGAAAATACAATTTTATTTGACGCTGATGTATATAATATCTGTTGAACAAATCATGTACTAAAAAACTTAAAACACAATTGGCTGGTACTACGAGCTCTGTTTTTGGATGTTTTAAGAGAAATGTTTTCCCTCGGTTTTAGTGCTGCACACTATACTAAAATTATTTTATATAAAAATACTTCGAATTTAAGCTACAGAGAAATATATTATCTACCACTTTTTTATAAGTATTTTTTTATAAAATAATTTTAGAATTTTGTACAGCGCTAAAACAGAGGCTCGTGGAACCAGCCATCTTGTTTCTGTTTATCATTTAACATGAACTGAGCTATTATACATATGGCACACTGGTTGAATTAATGAGCATTGATGAGCTCTTCGATGAAACAACAGAGTACGCATAAAAAAATAACGTGAAATGAGACACAAAACCACAAAAGATACGTCTGAAATGAGACACGTTTATTTCATCGATGTTCTTTGGTGGAAAAAGAGGAGCCTCTATTTTCCATCGATGACGTGTGAGTTGTGTTCATTTAAGAGCTCATCGATGTTCATTGATTCTCTTAGACCAGTCAGCCATAGGTTTTACACATGGGCTGAAATAAGAGTCCTGTAGTTTCGTTCTACTTACTACAGATGGCATTAGTGCAGACACTGTTCATTAGCGCGCTACATATGGCTTTAATACTTAACCTAAAAATTATACGCTTAGTAAAATACTTCAGGTGTATAGTGAAAATAAAAAACTAAACTGATAACCAATAAATAATTGAGTAGGTGCATTAGCAAGATGTGAATGAAGAGAATCTGAATGCATCTCTTAGGAACAATTAGAAATGGCATTGTTTGAAACAGTATTTCTTTCTTGTTGTAGTGGAAATGCAATGCTTGTTAGCAGTTGCATTATTAATTCATATAGCAAGAAGTTTTGAATCGGTAAGCTGCAACTTCAACTCAATGTGCACTTGTAACTTCGAAAGCGAAACGCAAAAAGTTCACGACATAAGTTGCATAGCCGTCCCATTCTACAAGTTTCCAAGTAAGCATTTTAGTTCTAGCCGTAAGTATTCTCCATCGGCAAATACAAATTCACCACTCGCCGTTGTAGGAATTTCAATCAATTTCCTTAGTTTTCCTCGAGTTCTCCCACGAACTTTTGTTGTCTAAACTCTCCACAAATTGAATATTAATAACGCGAGGCCCACGACAAAAAAATATTGCTAAACTTATTCTCCCTGTGCCGATCTCTTTTTTATGGAATTGATTCAAATAATTTGCCTCAATCGCCATTCTTGTCATTGAAGTAATCTCTGTTTAGGTATGCCGGGAATGTCTGTGCAACACATGGAGATCCAAGGGTCCAGTATCATGTCGCTGGACCGATCCACTCTGCAGAACGCGCGTATCCAGTCTCTGACCGCGGCCAACAACAAGTTACAGAGCGTGGCGGAAAAATCGTTTAGGTATGTTCAGGTAATCTTTTACTCACTGGGATATTTCGTGGCTCGGAATCATTTATTATCAATGAATCGTTTCAGCTCGATGAGCGAGGTGCTGTCGTCGTTGGATTTGAGTTATAATAAGTTAGATTTTGTGCCGTTTAGTGCCATGCAGGACTTGAAGAACCTGCAGTGGTTGAATCTATATGGGTAAGTTTGACAACTTAGATTTTTAAAACTTATTAATTATATATTTTGTATACCCATATTGATGGGGTAAATAATTTTGTGATGAGATCAACTTTTTGCAAACTTTTGCCACTTTTCTTCAAACTTGCTAATTTGACAGCAATTTTATTATTACATGATATCATGGTGTAAATCTGTAAATTAATTAAGAAAAGTACATTATTTTGACTTCCCCTATCTACAATTTCATTCTTTCCTATAAGTTATGAATCAACCTGTATATCTTCATACTATTCTAGATAAAATGCAATATAGGTTTATAATATTAAATGAACTTATCATAATTTAAAGATGCGTACTAACAAAGAAAAAATTCGAATGATTACTTGGTACAATTCTGGTTATAGTTTGAAGAATGTTTGCTAGGTATATATGTATAGGTCAGTAAATTAGTATGAGAAATTTATTTAATATTGACAATATTTATTGAATTTTAAATGAAACAGTACAGTAACGTATATAACTGGTCCTCATAATAATATTTTAATGACAAAAAAGTAAGAAAGAACAGGAAAGTAACCAAATATGGAATAGGTTCTTAATGTGGAATACAACTATTTAACATTGCACAAATTAAAGACGTTTATTATTAATCATAATCAGTCATACATTTTTGCTTAACTTAGTAATAGTCTTATGTTTTAAAAATTAATTAACCGTATGATATTTCTATTTAAATTCTGGAGTGACCAATTTTGGTGATTTTTTTTTTTTTGTACTTATGGAGTTACCTGGATGGTTCTTAGTTATATTTGGACACGGTAGGTGGTGCGGTTGTCGAAATCCTGAGTTTTAAAAATTTTCCTGACTTATGTTCATGATTTATGCATTTGACTATTCAGTTGACGCTATAAGTACAAAAAAAAATCGGTCAAGCCGTTTAGGAGAAGATTTACGAACACCGGAATTTTATGTATCTGGAAAATCCATGTTTCTCACACGGAAAACGTTGCGTGTTCACGGGTTAACAAACCGACAGACCTGTACATTTATACACCAGACGAAGGAATAACAAAAAATATTCTACGCATATTAGCATTAATATAAATTCATTTGAACATTTTTTATTACTTAGGTTAGATTTCTGAGATCAACATAATTCATTATCTAGATTTAAGAGATCCACTTTTTTAACATTTTGTTCTTCGTTATCTAATTACATTAATGTATTTGAGGTATTTCAATTATACTAAATACAAGGTTTTATTTAAAGAAATATGTTTTGATAAAGAGATCTGTGGCAGGACAACCGAGTCCGCTAGTAATTGTATAAAAATTTAAATAACAATAACATAAAGGACAGTGTTCCATATTAGGATCCTATTCCATATTTGGTTACTTTCCTCTATGTTAATTATAACTTAAAATTAAATACTTACATCAGTTTTTTTATATCTATAATGATTGTTTTTCATAATACAAATAGTGGTTCCATTAGTAGATTGTTATCAGAAAAATATGTCGGTCAATATTATGTAAAAGCAATAACAATAACAGTTAGAAAACTCTCGAAAACAAATAAGTTTCCACAATGAAAACATCCAGAAAGTCATAAGATTTCTTATAATATATGTTCAGTTTATTTGTTTCAGTAATAACATAAACTCAATAGTCGGCGAATGGTCCAACCTACAATACACCTTGGCGAACTTATTCCTCGGCGGAAACGACATAACCGAAGTCCCATCAGATATGGATCACATGTCACGTTCGCATTCACTGCGTCAGTTTAAATCTCTGATTTGGTTAAACTTGGACTCGAACAGAATATCGAAACTCCTGCGACACAGCGTTCCTCCCGGTCTGCAGACACTCAGCGTCGCGCACAACTTACTGCACAGCATTCCGCATGAATTATTAGCAGAGATGCCTCATTTGCAATGGCTGTACTTGCGCGACAATCACATTAGTTTAGTGTCTGAGTATACGTTTCCTAGGAATGTTCGCTTGGAAAAGATCGACCTGAGCGAGAATTCGTTGAGGAGTTTGCCCCGAAAGCCGTTCAACAATTCGCTATATGTCAGGGATCTGAATTTGGCGTTCAATAACATTCGGAACATTTTGTCAGATAGTTTTCAAGGCTTGGAATGTGGTCGGATCATACTTTCGCATAATGAAATTGAAGCGGTAGACAGCAAAGCCTTTGCTGGACTCAATGAAACCTTAGAGTATCTAGACTTCGATCATAACAACCTATTACACATACCACATGCTTTAACCCATTTATCACAACTAAAATATCTATATCTTTCTTCTAATCTTATTACGAATATTCCTGAACAGGCTTTCTCGGAGTTTAATACCAAATTGAAAGCTTTAAGTTTGGGCGGTAATAGATTAAATACTGTTCCAAAAGATGCATTGTTAAACTGTAGCGAGATTTCTTATTTAAATATTGGGTATAATGAAATTTATGAAATAACAGAAGAAGATTTTGAATGGGCGTTTAATCTTAAAACATTACTGTTGAGGAATAACAGATTAGTTCACTTGAAAGAGAGAATATTCGCAGGATTGAAATCTTTAAAAGAGTTAAGTTTAAGTTTTAATCCTTTGCGATACGTTGATACGAATGCTTTTGATGGTTTAGCCGATCTTGATAGTCTTGAAATATCGTTTAGTTTAGATTGGGAGGAATTTCCACAAGATATTTTAAAACCCTTAAACAATCTACAATGGCTTATGATGGATAACAATAACTTTAAAACAATAACTGATCAAGGATTATTAGATTTATCGCAGTTACGCTACTTGAATCTAGAGGGAAATCGATTGGAATTACTTCCAGTGAATTTATTTAAAAGTACAATTCATAATTACTTAACGGATATCAGGTTATCAAATAACAATTTAGAAACAATACTTTCCAATACTTTTACGGATATATCGAGTTTGCAAACTGTAGTTTTGTCCGGTAATAAGATATCGGTCCTCCAGAAAAATAGCTTTTTCAATGTGACGAACCTAACAACGCTAGTTTTGTGCGATAATCGGATAAATCAAATATCCCCGGAGGCTTTTTCAAATCTGCCAAACTTCAACCAGCTTGATTTACACTCAAACAAACTGAGCGAATTTTCATTTAAAGTTTTTACTAACGTGTCAAATTTGTCGCCATTAATATTAAACGTCAGCAAAAATTTTATATCATTTTGCGAATCCGACAATAAAATCGTAAATATAGAAGTTTTTGATTTAAGGGTTAATAATTTGTTGCACGTTCCCAGCTGTTTGGAAAGTGTTTCAGCGTTGAAAAAGTTATTTTTAGATTCCAACGGAATTTCCCTCCTTGGGCACAACACTTTCATGCACCTAACTTCATTAGAAAGTTTAACTTTATCGCGAAACAACGTCAGCGTGATTCATAAGCACGCGTTTTTCGGATTACAAAACTTACAGGTCCTTGATTTGTCACATAACCTTATTACTTTCCTCCACATTGGTCAGTTCACCAGCATGCCGCGATTGCGAATTCTGAATCTGCGGGGTAATAGGATAAATTATCTCTCGAAAGACGCGTTCACAGGCACAGCTTTGGAGATGTTGGACTTTAGCTATAATTCTTTTAACGTTGTTCCGAGCGTAGCTTTAACAGAAGTTGGCAGCACTCTGCGTCATCTTGCGATAAGTTCTAACAACATAGAGCACGTTGATAGCACAACTTTTCCCGAAATTCCCTACCTACAACATCTTGATCTGAGCAATAATAAACTTACCATCCTTCCTGACAACGTGTTTACGAGTTTAGGCATATTACAAAAATTGGATCTCAGTTCGAATATCCTTCGCGCTAACTTCAAGGAGTTGTTTCATTACGCGCAGTCGTTGAAAGAGCTCCATCTGTCGAATACTGGCATGCTGTTTCTGCCGCATTTACCGCTGCCGAATCTTGTACATTTGAATGTGTCATTTAACAATATTGAGAGCATTAGCAAGGCGTCAATGCAGGATTTGAGGGAATTAAAGTATTTGTATTTGAACTACAATAAACTGACGACTGTTCCTGCTCATGTTTGGATTCACGTGCCGTTGCTGAAGACCCTGGATTTGTCCAACAATCCGATAAAGGTAAGTCAATTGTCATATTTTTATTCAGTATATATAGGTCGACAAACAGACATTCAACCCTTAAAGATGTAATTGATTATAGTGTCTGAAAATTGTAACTACTTACTTAAACATAAAGCCTTTCTAGCTCCCGATATAAGGCTGGTCTTGTTGTTAGCACTTGACTCGTTGTTCACGTGTGCTCTTCCATATTTCCCTTCATCATTTCTTATTATTTGTTTTTGCTTTGTTTTGTTTTACTTCTTCGTTTGAATTTTTAATAGGTCTACGTTTTCTTTTCTTCTCTAATGGTCTTGTTTTACAAACATCCTTGGGTATTATTGTATCTGGCATCCTGTTAATATGTCCTAACCATCATAGTCTTCTTTCTTGTATTAGATATTCTAGGGATTTTATGTTAAGATTTGCTCTATATATTTTATTTTTTATGCATCTCGTTTTGTTTTCCCACGTTTCTATATTACTTAAGTTACTTCTATGTTTCTCTGTTGTAATCCATAATTCCCATTCTTATGTTGAGAATGGATACTGTTACTATTTTAAAGACTTCTACTTTCGTTTGTTTCTACATTTCAAATGTTTCCAGGAATTTGTTTAGAAATACATTGAATAACAAACAAATTCGTTTATATTTTATACATTTGCTAAAAAATGTTACAGTAATTATTTACACAAATAGTGGGATAATAATTAGAAGTATATACAAAACAGATTGGTAAATTTTTAGTGAGTTCGGAAAATTCTAAACAAATTTTTTTCTTGTAAGTTTGCAGTTAATTGTTTAATAAACGGTAATGGTTAAAAATGAGTCTTGTCGTTTGGTAATGAGCCAAAAGATCCGCGTGAAGAGTAATAGCTTTTCACAGATTTCCAAGGTTTGCTTCTCGGATTTATGCATGATGTTTGTTATCCGCGTTGTACAATGGGATTACAGTAAGTTTAGACGTATGTAATGAACTCTGCAGATGTACATCTCCGGTGTATTCATGCGACGCCCTTGCGTTGTGCTCCACACGTACACATAACGTTATGCTACTTAAGGAATAAATAAGTCAGATGGCTTTATATACCAGCGGACTGTTTTATTTATATCAAGTTTAAAGCATGATTTAATAGCCTTTCACCATCCCGCAGGGAATATAGGAGAATTATGTTTTGAAAGTTAAATTCAATTATTGATTCTATGCTAATAATAAAACTGTAAAATAAAATAAAGCATAGTTTTTAATTTAAGTTTGTAGTGACTCAAAATGTTAACTTGAATTTCCAATTGGAAGTTTCCAATGCATGCAGGTACTTATTCACGTTTTCTTTATAGGAAATTAGTTTTGGAAGTTTTTCCGGACTAAATAACTTACAAAATCTGAACATAAATCATCTGAATCACATCCGTAAGTTTGAGAGTAAATCAATAATGCAACTTCAGTTACTCTCATCGCTCACGATACAGACCTGGCCTCATCTGGACAATTTTCGTCCGCAATTCTGTTCGCTTCTCGCCAATCTAACTCGCCTTCGAACGCTCAAACTTCACGTAAAGGATTCTACCCTAAATGAGCAATTAAGATGCGTTGCTACTAACAAAATTAAATATGTTGAAATCTCCGGACATAACCTAAGATTTGTGGACAAGGATGTGTTTATCAAGTTCACGAGGAATCCGGAGTTACTCGTTAGAATTACAAATACGCAGATTGAAGAATTGCCAGCGGGACTGTTTTCTGTTTTGGACAAAGTTGCACACTTGACCATTGATTTAAGGAATAATATGCTGACTTATTTGAGTCCGGATATCTTCTACTCCAATGCCACCACGTGGAAGAACGTTGGTACCACTCTAATATCAGGTAATATTCATTAATTTTTTATCCCTATCTATCGTGAATTGTGGGTATTATAATTCATTTATACAGGAGTAGAAACAATATTTTACATTTAAATATACAGAGCAATATCAAATGTATAACCTGGCATAATTTATTCAGTTTGAAAAAGCAATAGCCTAGTGAGTATGATCACCAAGTGAAGATGGGAGGATCAACTTCCGAAACGTTCAACAATAACTAAGATGTTACATTTTAAATAACTATTTTCTCGGATTCCTTAAGCTTATTCCAAATTTAAAACCAAAATATTTTTGAATCCTTCGTACAAATTATTGTAACAAATTCCATGAAATAAATAAACATTAAAGTTGCATCTTCCAGGTGGCCTACTCGTGTCCAACAACCACTGGAAGTGCGGCTGCCACCTAGCATGGCTAGGCCACTGGCTTCGTCGATGGGCCCGAGAATCCCTCCAAGCACACACAGCTCCAGTCAACACCGTCATCCGAGTCCACGAGCTCCTGAAGGAAGCCACGTGTCTCAACGTCCGCACCGGGAAACATGTGCCCATCGTGAAACTATCTGCAGAGGACATGAGTTGCCATGCCAGTGCGCTCAGTGGGGTGAGAAGGACTGCTGGTTCTGGGGGTGTTGTGGTGGGGGTGGTGATGGTGGTTGGTGTAGTGAGGCAATGGGGATGAGAGATTGTTTTGGGGTAGGTAGATTGTGATAAGTAAATGTAAGGGTTTTTGTGTTTAATTTGTAAGAAAGCTGTATGATCAAACTTCTATGGCAAACAATTCAAAGCACTTAATTTGGTACTCAAAAATGATCATAAATAAATATATAAATAAATAAATATATCATCACGCCTTTTACCCATTATGGGTGTGGCACTCTGCTTACGCAGATCTCGGTAAGTGATATATTTTTTCGTATGAAGTGCGGTTACCAGCCGTCAAATCATAGCCCCCAAGGATGTTAGTGGAGGGGGAACCACAGGGGTAAATTTAAATTTGTAACTGTCGGCAGTGGGATTCGAACTGAGGATCTCACGATCCACAGTCCGACACGTTACCTCGGAGCTATTTACCCCTGTAAAAAATAAAGGACAATGATCATCAGTAAAAAAGAAGAAATACATACAATCATATTAGTTCGGAAAAGGCTGGAGCATTAATAACTAATAATGGAAGGTTAGATGAAGAAATAAATGAAAGTACAAGAATAAAAGGAAGACTTTTCAATAGTAGGTACTGAAAACATTTTACTAGCGAAGAAGGAAATTTCGAAAGACATTGAATTACAAGCATACTAAAAATGTTTTTCTAGTCTACTAGGAAAGAATAAAATTCCGAAAAACACTGAATTATAATCATACAAATTAACTGCTTTCCGAATTTACCAGGAAAGAGGGAAATTTCGAAAGATACTGATTTATAAGCATACAAAAAATTGATATTCCTCTTCACTGGGAAAGACGGTAATTCCGAAAAAAAATTGCTTTTTACATTTATCCTGCAAATTAGAAACATGGACAACAATAAAAGGTAGATTGAATAGTACAAAAATGCGGTTTTTAAGACAATTGAAGGGAAGAACTTTCGTGGACAAAGTAAAAAATGAATACACTAAGAAAGCACTACAAATACAAACCATAGGTAACTGGAGACTTATCCAATGAATGGGAGCAGAAAGCACAACAAGGAAAGTATACAGGGTGTTCATTTTAAGTGGTACACTATTGCTATTTCGAGAACTATAAGAGCTACGAGGTCGGTTAAATTAGCAAACAATTTCTATATTATAAGACAATTAAAATGAGCGAAACAAGAATTTTCTTAGACCAGTGGTTCTCAAAATGCGGGGTGCAACTTTCTTATTTTAAATGGCAACCTATATTTTTTATTTGCTTATTCGTTTCAGTATTTTTTTCTGAATTCAATGATATTCACATGTAATGACCAAATAATACAAAATATTTGAGAAAAATGCAAAATAAAAAATGTATCATTTTTTATTTAAATATGCATAAATACAAAGTTTGCCATGGAAGAAAACAAATAAATCAAATGCAGAAATAATTGAAAAAACTATAATTATGAGAATAATTATTAATTTTGTTGTTACAATAGAGAAATACAGAGGTACACTTCAAAAACCTAATATTAAAAATTGTTTGATTTATTTGTTTTCTTCCATGGCAAACTTTGTATATGCATATTTAAATAAAAATGATTCATTATTATTTTGCATTTTTCTCAAATATTTTGTATTATTTGGTCATTACATGCGAATATCATTGAATTCAGAAAAAAATGCTGAATCGAATGAGCAAATAAAAAATATAGGTTGCCATTTAAAATAAGAAAGTTGCACCCCACATTTTGAGAACCATGGTCTAAAAAAATTCTTGTTTAGCTCATTTTAATTGTCTTATAATATAGAAATTGTTTGCTAATTTAACCGATCTCGTAGCTCTTATAGTTCTCGAAATAGCAATAGTGTACCACTTAAAATGAACACCCTGTATAAAGCAAAGATAACGAAGAAAAAGCAAAGAGGACGACCAAGAAAAACCTGGACAGAAAAAGTGAAGAAAGCATTAGAAACAGGGGCGTTAAATGGAAAGAAGCAAAAGCTTTAACCGAAGTGAAACATGGGAAACGAAACCTAAAGAATAACCCAACACTCACCCGTAAGGGTAAAAAGGCTTTAGGATTAAGTAAGTAGGTATAAATATAAACTGATTCAAATACTTGATTTCGTTTCAAATCTCTGGTTTCTTCTTCGTCCAATCGAACTTTTACAAGTTTTACAAGCTTTAAGAATCTTGACTTATTTACTGGGGATTGCCATGCAAGTTTGATCATTTATGTAGGTCACTTTAAAATTAATTTACAGTATTTTAATTTGTCCAGATTGTGTATAACATACAAAATAATAAACCAACAGTGTTAAAATATATTATTCAAAAGTAATTACTGCCAGCTAAGATTCTACATTTTTACTTGATAATCTTTAATAAAAATTATCCAACATTGAAGTTTGCCCAGAACAAAGCAAATTACATAAATTAGTAACTAGTGTCTGTACAGTATTGCTATTTAAATTAAGAATGTATATTAATAAAATATCTAAAAGCAAGTCTCGAATATGTGATAATAGGTAGTGTGTAGTAATAAAATAATTTCAAAAATATTTAAAAAAAATTATACCTAAGCACGTTTAATGTTTTATGAATTACATATAAATTTTGGTGTTACTGTGCAGTAATAGTTTTTTCATCGATTGTCATACGCATTTCCGGTGTACGTACTTTATGTAAAATAATTGTAAATATTGGTGTAATTTATCTTTTATCTATTGTACTATATTCATATGCTCGTATGTCGTAACAACGATACGAATTTGTCCGAAAAATATTTATTGAATTTTCCGATTTAAACTATTTTTGTAACTTTTATATTCAATAAATAGTTAGTAGTATGTCTATCCAATTAAACAAAAATACTTTTGAGAATATAATTAAACATGTACAGTAGATATATGCACCTATTAGGTTCACATTAAGTTAGTAATTATAGTGTTCTGTTCCATGCAAATCATTTTCTATGAAAATGAGCTAAAATTATTTTTATAAATAACTATAAAAAGAATTTGTATATAGCTGCCAAAAGTACTCTAAGCAAAATTTGAACACTGAAAGTGCAACGTTATATTGAATCATGGTTAGATGGTTTCAGCATATTTCACTAGTACGGAAAATGATTATTTATTTATTTATGTACTGTATATTTATATGCAATCTAGTAGTCCATTCAATTTAATAATTTACAATTATTAAACAGTTCAGTATGATTTGAAAGTGGTAATTACTCTATAATGAGCAAATGACATAAAACAAATGCAATGTTTGATTAATAATTGTAAATTAATATGAAATATGATTAAATTTTAATCGTACATAATGTAAATGAAAGTTGTATATTTAAATCATTATTTGCATGTATGTACATAATCTTTTATAATTAAATAAAATCATAATGCGATAAAATAAATTTTTAAAGGGCTGTATCTCTGAAAGGGTAAGAGAAATCGCGGATCTGACAAAAACGTCCCGATATACAGCCCTGTTCTATCTGATCAGCGAGAAAAAAAAACCCAAAAAGTAGGAAATAGGGTAGTTTTTAAGGGTTGCTTTAAAAACTTTAAACCCTTATAACTCGAAAACGGTAAGAGATATCGCAAAAATAAGAAATTTTTGGTCGACCTCAAAAACTATATTAAAATAACCCCCTCTACAACATACTAGAAGGACAAGGGCGTAGGGCATACCCTTATCAATTAAATTTTTCGTTTTCAAATGTGAACAAATCGACAAAATTAGAGCATTCACATCCGATAGTTCTGCCATCTCTTAGTAAATCTGTAAACTATTAAGAGGGATTTTTTCAAGGACCGCATTTGAAATCTGTCACTGCTCTATTTAATTTTCAAAGGGCTGTATCTCTACAACATATGTGAGTATGAAGAGCATAGGGCCAAGGGTTCTCAAAATCGCTAATTAATCGAGATCACCATATTAAAAATAAATCAAAAAGCAACGATTACATGACGGCAACGAGCCACCGACCAGTGTAGTTGAACAGAATGCTTATAGATGGCACCACTAGACGGGTACAAAGTCGCTAATTCGGTTTCTATGGCATTTAATGAAAAGGGTGTAACGCCCAATATATGTGGGTATGAAAAAAAGGAAAGAGAAGGATAAATATAGTAAACCCAAGTGTAATTTTAAATATTTCATTGCACTAAGTTAATATTTCATACATAATATACACATAAACAATAAATATCATAAATAATATTAAATGTCCATCATGATCAGTTTTAATTTGTTAAGATCTTATTATTAAGAATAATTTATACTTTTCAATTCTACAATTAAATTAGAGACGAATATTTGAGACTACAAAATTTTAGCTGAGATATTTTAAGAATAAACAATAAGAGAAAAATGCCACCAGGACAGATAGATGAACATTTTTACATAGCTTGTACTTTGTTAATTTAGAATAATAAATTTACAAATGAGATATTTTCCAACTCTACAACAAAACTAAAGATGAAAATTTGAGGCTACAAAATTTTTACTCAGATATTTTAAGAATAAACAATAAGAGAAAAATGTGCGCCATAACAGATAGATGAACATTTTTACATAGCTTGTATCCTATTAATTAACATTAATAAATTAACAAATGAGATTTACAAATCCAATTTTGTCCATTGGATCTTGTGTAATGTATTTAAAAGGTTGACTACAAACATAAAAACTTTATTAATACCTAATTTAAATAAATATTTGGATATACATTTAAAGTAAATTAAATACAACGTTTTGGCAGTCTCCTGCTATCTCAAACAAGTCTCAAAAATATGTTCACATGAAATAAATAATTTCAAATCATTTCGATTCAAATTTCAAATTAAGAATCATCTGCGCCGAATCAAAATTATTGATTTTTTTGATCGATTGTTCATCAATGCGCATGCGCTACGAATCTGCTTTGAAATATGTGAAAGTAGAGCATAAGTTATGTATTAAAATATGACAGGATATGGCTGAAGGAATCTCGTCCACTACATAAGATAAAAATTAATAAATGAAAAACACACAATAACACAATATGAATAATATTTAAAATTCTGTAATAAATTTCATAACATAATATATTGTAATATAATTTGCAATAAGAAATACATTTCCTATAAATAACTTAAACTATATATTTAACATAATATATCATTTCGACATTCCTATGTTGTCTTCAACAAATTTCAAAGTGAAATAATATTAATTTTATTGACAAACATCATTATTTCAAATACTTGAACAGAATGTAAATGCGCAAAATCTAAATTATTGATTTTTTGAGATTTGTGATCATCACAGCGCATGCTCCATAAGTGAATCGATGTTCCATGCTGCGAACATATTCTAAACTGTAGATCAAATGCGGAGAAAATTATTATTTTTCTCTGAAACTAAACTAAAATATGCAATGAAGTATAAGGAACTATTTTCCATGTATTTCGTAGGAGAATGCAACTAAAATTTCGATTTATAATTGTAAGCAATTTATATTTGGTTAATATTGAATAACAGATCTAAAATATAGACATAAATTAGAAATACCTGGTCCAAAATGAAACATTTTAGTTTTAATCAAACATTAAAAACATTAATATTTGAATTGTACATGCTGAGAAGATATTATGAGTACTTACAATATAAAGAAATAAATTGTGGAGTTTAAAAAATTCGCGCATGTGCATTGTGTAATCGTGTTCTGTTATGTTTAGTAAACATTTGTTGTTTGTTTGACAGATGAGTTGTGTGATTTGTTTTGATATTTTTAGTGTAAATGTTAGTGCTAGTGATAAAAGTGATAGCAAAATGTAACATACTGGATCCTGGCACCACTAAAGTTCCTGTAAAGGTAGGAATTTGTTTTGATAATTGTGTGATCTGAATATCAAATGTTTACACAATGTTTTGTGGTTAGTATATACAGACTTGATTTTGAGGGCAATTTTACCTATACATGAACTGAATTTTGTTTTTAAATAAACAATATCTTCCAAGGAATAATACTATGGAAACTTCTATAGAATATATGAATATATGGAGCATAATTTTTTTACAACGGGATTAAACAGAAAAATTAGGAGAATACGATGATGTACTTTATATCATATTCATAAAGAAAGCAACTCGTGTTTTTATATTACAAAAACATAAGTTTTTAAATAATTATTTGCAAACAATACAATTCTGTTTTGTATTCATTCATCTGCATAGACATGTATCGAATTTCGCGATTTTGTCTGGCCAGGAGATATAAATAGATTCATTAATTAATTAGACCAAACATGTTTTCGTTTGATTTTTGCTTGAAGAAGTGTTGGTTTAAATAGAAACTATTCACTTATTGTTTAACTTTTCCTAAAAACTGTAATTATCTTTACAGAATTTTGTTGTTAAATATATTAGTACCCAATAAATTTATCCATCGAGTTTCATATCTCATAAGTGTTATTTATTAGGAAATGTTTATTACAAGAGAGGCTAGAGGCTTATATTGATGATATATTTTATTGATTAGCTTCAAGACAAACATTGAAAATACAACGATGAAAAAATACATTTATTTCTCGTACTTAACTTTTCCCCCTCCACTAACATCCTTGGGGGCTATGATTTGACGGCTGGTAACCGCACTTCATACGAAAAAATATATCACTTACCGAGATCTGCGTAAGCAGAGTGCCACACCCGTAATGGGTAAAAGGCGTGATGATATATTTATTTATTTATTTATTTACTTAACTTTTAAGCTATTCTGATTTTCCATATTGTATTAGTAAAAGAAGCATCGTATTGCAGAATGAAAATTGCTAAAATAAACTAATATTTTAATCTACTAAACATTTATAAAAGTAGAATATCTAATACCTTTAAAAGAAGTGATAAATTCAATGGAAAAAATCCCAAGATTGTAATGTCAATTTTATGGTGTAAACTTTGAAGAAGTACAGAGTTTTTCTAAAATAAAATTTTCTAAATTTCTCATTTCTTCAATATTTTGATACATATACCCACCATTGTTGCTAATTTGTAATCGAAATAGCATATATTCAATTTACTCAACGTTGTCATAGTATTTTCAGACTGTAAAATATTATTTCATTATTTTAAATAAAAACTAAATAAATAATAGATATTTATGTAACAAGTACAGAATTTCGGGTTTTATAGATGAGGCAAATAAAAGAGTGAGTCAATAAAACCCTATTATGTACGTGTCACATAAAATATATTTCTTAGTTTAGAATCACAATTATAATTGACAAATGATGTTGACATGAAAGAAATTAATTCTGTTGTTGGTTACCAAATTGTATATTGGCTACTGTTTCTACTTTATCGGACTTGTTCATAAAAAGCCACTTTATGGACGCTAAACCATGTAATAAACAAGTGATTATAGTACAGTTGAACATAAAAGTTTTTTGGTTAAAGTTTTGTAAATTTTTATTTAAGTACAACGCTGTAATATCATAAAAATTTACAGAAACTAAACCTAAAATATTTCATTTATTTATTATATGAAAACATAAATTCAAAAGTTTATTTATTGTCGTAGTTTTAAGAATAGAAGATATCAAATTTACTTTTTTCACGACATGGTAGAAAACCCCACCGTTCTTCTCCCGAAATAGTGAGGAAAATGTGTTGTTCCTCCCTAGAGAGGAAAATATAGAAGTGTTATCAATATAAATGTTATTTACAAAAAATTTCCCAGTTAGATCAATTCTTAAACTTATTATTAAACTAATTTTCAGCACATTAGGTTTATGAAAGAAAATTTTATTGAAAGAAATCTGAAAAATGGCGCAAATCCATGAAAATTGTATAATATTTCAATTTTGCAAGGCCGTAACTAAAAAACTAAGCGAGATATCACAAAACGGTCTCCAGTTTTGAAAGTTGCATGCTTTAATTACCCTATAAACAATTTTTCAGCGATTTTTATTTTTTCAAAATTTTACCCAAAATCGGCTCTATCAAAAATTTCCAGGGCGTGTATCTCAACAACGCGAAGAGATACAGTACTGGGAACTGAACCATTGGATTCAGCTCGGCAAAATACATAAGTGTGTAAAGTTTCATTGAAATCCCTCGACGGATATAATTGCTAGAGCAAAAAGTCTAAAAATAGCTCAAAATCGGAAAAACGTCAAGGGGTTAGTATTAAGATTTTGCCAAAATTTTTCATCTCTTAGAATTTTGATTTTTATACCTTATCTTCCTATTTCCGACCCAAAACTTACGAAAAAGGTATATTTAGCGATAAGTAAGCTTTAGTTTTTGAGATTTGGGCGATTTTATGCGGCATTGAATTCAGAGAAAATTCTCAAAAATTGTTTGGGGGCTTGTATCTCGAAAACTATACAAGATAATTAAAATTGCTTTTAATGAGCGTGTTCAGCATACTTTATTTATCTTCTATGTGAATTTTTATGACGATGTCTCATAAAATACAAATTTTATAAACTATCAAAGTTGATTATTAAAATATTGAATATATACAAAAATCGCCCATATTTGACAACCTGTAACTTTAAAGTCGATACAGATAATTTGAATCGGATTCAAAATATGGATTCCTCATACTTTATTGATACATGTGGAATAGTTTTGTTATATTTCTCAAAAAACTATTACAATTTTGAAGCCATTATATATTAAATGTTTTTCTATTATGGATGTTATGTATGGATCAGCTTTTGACTAAATAAAAACATTAAATTTACTCTTTAAACTTCTATGTTTATTAATTTTATAATCTTTTCAGCTAGACCTGTCCTAAATTAAATTTAAAAATGTATTAAAATAATTATTTAATTTTGAATAATTGGTTGAATTTCGGAAAAATTTTCATCCCTAACAATTTAATTTTTATACCCTATCCCCCTATTTTCAACCCGAAACTTACGAAAAAAGTATTTTTAACGATAAATTAGCTTTTGTTTTTGAGATATGAGCGATTTTATGCGGCATTGAATTCAGAAAAAATTCTCAAAAATTGTTTGTATGCTTGTATCTCGGAAACTATAAAAGATAATTAAACTTGCTTTTAATGAGCGTATTCAGCATACTTTATTTATCTTCAATGTAAATTTTTATGACAGTGCCTGTTAAAATATAAATTTTATGAACTATCAAAGTTGATAGAAAAATATTGAATATATTAAAAAATCGTGTTCTAAATTCGTTTGGCGCTCTGGAACAACCTAGGCCTTTCGCGCAAAGTTAATAATTAATAATCTTACCTCATACTTCATAAGTTGACAGGTAAAGAGTAATACACATATCTGAATACTATAAAAGAAAAATACTAATGAAAACTGAATTAATGTTACTGTGTCTACTCCTCCAAATATTAGGTAGTATATAAAGAAAGCAGACTGTATAAAATTAGTCGCAATATTGAAAAGTAGTGGTATAGATATCCATTCGAAAATTAGATTGTTTGCATTGACCAACAATGCGTGTAAGTCTGTCACTGTTTCTAAAATAATCTGCATTTGAAATCGATCTCTTGTATCTTCTACATTTATAAGAAATAGGTCATCGTCGTCTAATTGTTCCAAGTAATCATTTATCGTTTTAAACCTTGTTCGAATAAAATAGAAGGCTGTAATTGGCATGCATAAAATGATACATCTTATTATTACTGGATATCCATATGCAAGAGTATCTAAAAGTATATGTGCCCAAGGTTTTGTACCCATAAATCCTAAATATATTGGTGTTGGTACACAAATCGTTCCAAAAATGATGAAACCAATATAGAATTTCTTGTAGGAAACAACGCCGTTTAATAATTTAATTTTCTCGTCTATTTCCAAAAGAGTATTCATGTAGTTCACAAAAGTAGAGTGGTTAAAAAGGTACATCACTGTTGCCACTACCACAGAAGTAGATGCAAAACTATATTGAAATATGTAGCTGATGTATTCCATGCTGTTGTTAATTATTTGCAACTTCAGTGCTTGAAAACCAAATATTATAGAAAGTATAACTGTAAAGTGACAGAAAGTTATTAGATCAATGTATGAGACAAATTTTCATTCACAAAGCTCTGATTGAAGTATATTTACCTAGAATATGAGTTACATTGCGAATATTTGGTTTATCTGGGACAAGAGTATATTGTCCCTTATTTTTGTGTATTTTATATGGCATATATGCAGAAATAAAATAGAAGAACATAAATTTAGAGTGATATTCTATAGCGTTAGTTATTTCAAACATTTTCTGCGAAATACTTGAATGTACAAAAAACTAAACTTAATGCCACATAAAATTTAAATTCTAATACCATTAAAATATCATTATATGTAGTTGAGTATCTGATATATTTTATCATATTCCAAGCATCAAATTAGAAGAAATGTACCTCTGCAGAAGAACAACATATTGATTTCATAAATAAAGAAAAATAATTATATTACGCCATTACAAGAAAAATCGGTAGAAACAAAAAAAAAAATCGTATGACAAGTCATTTATGTCAGCTTCTATTTTTTACCTAATTTCTAAGTTAATTTGGTTAAATTTCATCACGAAAAATGAAAATATTTCAGTAGCGATAATGAATATAAAACCTCTGAAGAAATACCGTGAATTTCAGCTAAGATGCAACATTCACATTTCTGCCATTAGTGCGTTACTATGGATACCAGCTATATCCATTACCTATCGTATTGTTTCAGATAAAATGCAACATAGGTTGTCAATGTTAAATGAACTTATCATCACAGTTTACTAATTTAAATATTTTTCAATCTATAACAACAATTTTACCAAGTAACAATTCGAATTATTTCTTCATTAGTAAAAATCTCTTAATTATGATGTGAAGTTCATTTAATATTCACAACTTATGTTGCATTTTATCTGAAAGAGTATGGTATCCATAGTAATACATTAGTAACATTAAGACAGAAAATATTAATATACAAACTAGATACCGAACTCAATGTAAACAAACAATTTTAGAAGTGAAGCCGCGACAGCCATTTGTTAGAAAGGCTATATTTGAATATAATGTATAGTAAATATGAAATAAAACACATAAATTGTTATTAAATTTATTTTAATTGCTAAAATATGAAATGTAATACAAATAATACACTTTATCACTTTATTGGTTGAAAAATAATATTAGTTTATTTAATTTATATCGTTTTCTCATATTATGCTCAAGATTTGATCATTTTGCTATACTGTTTAACTTTACAATCAAATCTGAACTATATATTCTAATAAATACCTTTAATTTGACACAAATGTCACTTTCTGCCTTTTTAGCAAATGGTCGGCGAGGTTTTACAATTGCGCATCGAGTTAGGTATCTAGATTATGTATAAACATCTATGTACTCTGCTTTCATGGAACAAAAATGGCGTAAATAATAACAACGTACTGATGCAGTGGTAAGCAATAAATAAAAGAAATTCGTAATATTTATTATAAACAATTGGCGTTACTTTTTACATATTTCTTATAAGTAAATAAATTACAATTTCACATGTTTTCTACTATAATATATAGGTACTAAAACTTATATTCTAAAAATTATTGATGATATACTGTGTATAACTATATTAATTAAAATAAAACACTATTATGTGGACTTAGGTTTGCACCATTTTGCTTGCAAAGGAAGAGAGCCTTACCATAAATCATTAATATTTTAAAAGCCTTCTCCCGAAAAGTAACAAGTTTTACAATAACAATATTTCGTAATAAATTATTTAAAAGTGAATCCATCACAAAATAAACAAATTTCTGATCAGTCAATGTGTTTCATGTACAATTTACAAATCACCAAGTTTATTACAAAAAGCAATCTAAAGAAGAAACCAAGGGAAATCTCTAGTGTCCGCATCTCACTATCAAGTGCCTCTATATTTACAGTACGTCCTCCCTAAAATATCATCCCATGGAATCTGGTCCTCCAGGGGTTTGACAGGCTGGGCTGCGAGTTGGTCCCGCACCTACAAAAAATTCATAGCCTTAGCATCTTACAGCGGAGAGGTCGCAGCTTTGCAGCTTGAGCTTGGAGCTTTCTCCTGTAGGGAGATGCACGCAAGCTTTACTGTTCCCAAAAATCGTAACCATAAACGTGCACGAGGAATTAAATTCAGTTTGTGTGGACGGATACTCCCTTAGGCGGTAAAATTTGTAAATTGTGGCTGTGAAGAGATTTAACCCTCCCTAGTTCGACATTTCATATTTATTCAGTTTGCAGTGATACACAATTGGGCTTACTTTGTTATTTACCCGTTAATTTTTAACGATCCGTTAAAAATTGTAACCAATATAAATATATGTATCAAACGTAGAACAAATAAAATATATGGAAGGAGTATAGACGAAGATAGTCTGTAACCGACAGCGCGGTAGAGATAGAGAGATGAAAGTCACGTGACGGGTGGCAAGATGACAAGAAAGTGCATTGCTGGTTAACATTATTGGCGGTGTGCTGAATTCAGTGTTACCAACCGCAGTCCCGTAACAATTATAGTTTCCAAGATATTAAGGATAAAATTTAAGTCAAGTTTTGGAGTTCAAGTACATTTGTTACGGGTCAGATTTTAGTGTGTAACAAATTTATGTGATCAGATAAATGAATGAAAGTTATTTGTTTTTTAAAGTATGCTGAATTCAGTGTTACCAACCGCAGTCCTGTAACAATTATAGATTCCAAGATAGTAAGAATCAAATTTGAGTCAAGTTTTGGAGCTAAAGAACATTTGTTCCCGGTTCAGATATTAGTGTCTAACAAATTGATGTGATCAGCTAATTGAATGAAGGATAATTATTTTCTAAACGATTTTTCCTGACTTATCGTTATCACGAATTGGTACTGCATTTATAGCAGTAGTAGCATAATAATTTTAATTAATTCCAGTCTACTAAATCAGAGTTTAAAGTTCCGAACAAAATCGCTCGCACATAGTTTGTAACTCACCTGCTCAACCTGTCGGAAAACCCTGATTAAATTCCTTCCTGCTAGCTTCTCAAGGTCGTTTTCACTCCATCCTCCCGTCCCGAGTAGTTCCGCCAGCAGGTATGGATACCGGGACACGTCTTCTAAACCTCGAGGGGTCCTATATACACAAGAAACAACATACATGTGTATACAAACATGCTGTAAAGTCTTAGTCTGATAAAAGAATAGTTTCGGTAGCTTTCTGACAACTCTCATTAAATCAAAAGTAGAAGAGCATATAAATAATAATACAATTAATCATGGAACTACATCAAATAATTGATAATCAAAGTGTTATTTATTGAGGGTGTAGAATTAAAACGGGGCGTATAGGGATTTCAATGTTACTTTTTTATATTGCTGTAAATTTTTACCTATTCACTTTACAGCCAAAGTGTAAACACAAAAGTTTTCCAGAATTTAAACAAACATGTATTGGACCCATTTGATAACCTAAATATTAGTATTTCATTAAAAAAAAAATAGTATTGAAATCCTTATGTGCCGCATTTTAGATCTACACCCGTTATGCATATGGCGCATTCGTCGATGAGCATCAACAGAACGAACCCACCGTTCAAGAGTTTACAATATCATCAATGACGAAATGACGAATTTAGGAAATTTCTCTGTGACAAAAAAAGTTAACATAAAATGAGATACAAAAGATACATCTGAAATGATACACGTTTGTTTCATCAATTCTGATCGATGATAAAAGAGGGGCCTCTATTTTTCGTCAATGACGGGTTCGTTCTGTTGTTTCATCGATGAGCATCGATGCTCTTCGATGCTCATCGACCAGTGTGCCATAGGCATTATGTAGAGTAGACAATCCAATGTTAAGGTAAATCATACAGTCCGAAATTTGCGCCCATGTATTAAAAGAAATAAGTGTAGATTCAAACTGTGATATAAAAAAAATTGATGTGCGCAGCACATATCTTCCCGCAAAGTCTGATTTCTAAATGGTACCAAATATGGAAAAAATTTAAGAAACAATTGTAACTAAATTAGTCTAAAATTAGTTTTGAAAATTTTACATAATTATTGTTCTATAACATTTGCCATTTTCCTAAAGTGTTGAAAAATCGAATAAAAACTACTAAAAATCCCCGTTTTATTTATTAAATCTAAGTGCATTTTCCATTTGGAAAAACGATGACTATACACATTACAGAAACCTGCACAAATCGTTGAGAATGTTTTAGTTGTAGGAAGCACACCTTGTAACAGTCCTGCAGTCTTTTATCTTTCAAGAGCTTTTTAATCAATCAACTTGATTTATTATCTAACGATGCAACCTCTTAAACCGAGTGAGTCGAGATTTTTTGGTTTATTACTCTCTTGTTATTTGAATATTGCATTTGTTTCTTAGAGAAATAATGAACAAATTAAATTGTGCAAATATATTCAATACCTCATTTTAAAGTGCGCAGCAGGTTTTCCAAAGATAGTCGAGACAAATTTATGTTGCAAGACGATTCACTATTAATAAACATTTCCAAATGCAATATCTCCTCCCCGAAGATAGGAATGATTGCGGTCATGTAGTTCCATTACAATTGGAGAACCGTGAAACAGGAGCTTCAAAGCTCTCAGCTCCCAGATGTGCAGTTCACAGCTTGGGCTACAAGACCACAATTAAATGTCACCGCCCGCCAGCTCACTACCACTGCTGCCAACTAACGATTTCCAAACACACTACACGCCTGGCCAAAGCACTATTGTCATCTCGCGGAATTGAAAGCTGTATGACAGTTCACCGTTCTGTCTTTTGAGGGATCATTAGATGAAAAATATATAAATGGAATCAAGACTGGAAATAAAGATGGTGAGAAAAAGAACTTACATGTTAATGCCGTCAAAACCAGCACCAATTCCCACGTGGTCAACTCCGGCGATGTTTCTGATATGGTTAATATGTGCTAGAAAAGGAAGACTAATTATTCTTTAAACATCATTAGTGGAAAAGCATCGGTTTAGTAGGGAAAAAGCAATTTCCCTCAAAAGGGATAAAAATGATTGATTGTTTGTGGTGATCAACAAAACTTGATGTTTCGGGTTCGGGATGATCAATGTCAAGATGGCGGCAGAATAAGAAAAACTAATTTTACAAGTCGCAATTATTGCTCATTAAATTGCGACGAACAAAAATATTGTCGTTCGTTTTACGCACATTAAGTTTTCTCTCAAATTATTGGTATAATTTCAGTAGTATCAATGTTATCTATGGATCTATGCTACTAATATTTTTGGTTGTTCAATCTATACGCATAAAAGTGACAACTAACTTAAGTTTAAATTTTTTGACTGATTATAAATGACTAAAATCCTTTAGAATTCCCTAAAAAATTGTCGAAAAATTTAACATAATCTAATTCGTCAATAAATTGGACAATTTATTGGTGAAGAAAAAACTGACGCAGTGTCGTATTACATACAACAATAGACAAGAAAAATAAATTGCATCGTGTTAAACATTAAGAAATCCGAACATTTACGCGCCTACGAAGATATTTAGTGATATGCGGTTGGCAGCACTGCGTTGCGCATAACCTCCTCCATAACCACATGTTTTTGGATTGTTAGTAATCTCGCTTAATTTTCGTGATATCGTTATATTAGTGTAATGTGTTTAAGTGGTAGTAGCTAATTTTTAAATGTGCGATTTTCTGCAGCAACGATTCAACATTATATTTTGCGTGATACCGGAGGAAACTTTCGCAGAAAAGCAAAAAGTGACCAGAGTTCTGGCGTGACAACTCAGTTTTGTGCTAAATATTAGATGACTCCTTGTTCATTCTCCTTACTCGGCAGTTTGATTTTATTCGCGAATATAAAAAAGTGATATTACTGCATTGTGAAACCCTCTTAATTCATTTAGAAACCCAATTAAAATAAGCCAATAATCTATAAAATAAGAACTCCGGTAACTTTTTCAATTAGCTGCATTAATTAGCCCCTAATGCTTTAAACTTATAATATAATTTATTCTCCGCACTATATGCTACCATTATTTCATTCGATATCCAATTTTCATTAATTCGTTTGTGCACGAAGTGTTAAATTAAGTTTTCCGGTAACCGGATAAACTGTGCAATTTATGATAAGAAGCTTTCTCGTGTTCCTGTGGACTTGAACTGTTAACAATGTTAAGGACGAAGGCCTGAATGCACCGAGGAGGTGTGAAGATACTATGTTGCACCAGAGTGACACATCGCACGACCACGGTTAAGATGGAACGTGAGCAAAGACAAAGGGACACTTACAGATCACGTCTTGGACTGTTGCGGTTGAATCGCAACTGATAAAGTGCGGGTAGAAAGATACCATCACCAGACCGCCATTCACCGCCTGAAATAAATACACATCACATTTCTTTAAAATACGCTCGTATTCAGAACTGATCTTAACCTATCAGCAGCGTTTGTTCTTATATAAAATAACTATTTTAAATAGTACTAAATAATAGCAGTAATATTGTGTGGTAGACATAGATTATTGTGTTCAGTGAAAAGAGAAAGGATGTTCAAAAAGTTCCGGGACGGTAAATATCTCGAGAAATCGAAACAAAAAATAATAATTTCCAAGCAAAATTTACTTTTCAATTATGACAATAACATTTATAAAAAAACAATTGACGATCGTCCAAAATAACTTTTTACACTTAAGTTGAAATATTCTCCATGAAACTTTTAATTTGATGTCAAACACAGTAGGATTTAAATAATATTTATAAAATAACATTTGACAATCTCGTCCATGAGATTTTTAATTTGATACCAAACATGGGAGGATTTATACAAAGTTGATAGGGCTTCAAGTAAACTAGTACTTCCAGTTATTGGATTATCACCAAAAACTAATCTCTTCCAAAGGGGATACAATTGATATATACAAAATATAAAAACAGACTGATAGGCATACACAAACACAGACATCATCGCGAAACTATTAACATCGTATTCTAGGAACACTAATACGTGCTCATCCACTGAAAACTCACTACCGAATTTTTAGCATGATACATCCCTTACAGAATGTGGCGGGAGGCAAAAAGTGTAGGTGTAGGAAAGGTTTTAATGATTGAGGCATAGTAAACAATTAGCAGGAATCAAGTACGTGTACTATTCCTTGTGGATGATATTAGGAATGGTTCCCTCCATGGCAATAACTTAAGATATTCTCGGGAGTGATACTGAACACCATTATCCGATATGACTCGACGTGGGACTTCGATCATTAAGAATATATCATTTTACAAATGTTGAAGCTCGCCCAAAAGGAAATCAATAGAAATATTTGTTAAACAATTTCGCCAGAAGTCCTATCAAATTTGTACTAGTTACTTCTTACAATCGCGATATTTTAGAATATTCACCTATTTAGACGGCTGGAGTACTCTGTTCAAGTTATTGGGATTGACATATCATAAGTTTACTTACAGTCTTTTATTACTACTAACATCGCTTTCAAGATAAATATTCTATATATTTGGGAAAGCCAAATGGTAAAACTTTTGGTACTTACCAGTCTCTTGAGAACGTGGTCGGGCACATTTCGCGAGCTATTGCAGATGGCATGCGCCGAAGAGTGCGAGAAGATGACTGGTGCACTACTAGTGGATAATGCGTCCAACATCGTAGGTACGGATACGTGGGAAAGGTCCACCATCATACCCAGACGGTTCATCTCTCGAACCACCAACTGTTCAAACCATTTTGTCATTAACAAATTTTGAAAAGACTGAACACAGAGGTCATGGTTTCAAATGCGGATCAGGTCAGAAAATTTTCATGACCTGATTTGGATCGCACCCACTCCCGTTACCATTCCAATTTGGAATAAAATTAACTTGGCAACTACAAAGCTACTGGGCATCTGCTAGTAGTTGTAATAAGGGCTTGCACTGGATGGGCAAAGCATAAGACATCAGTATAAAGCAAGTGGCAATTTAAAGTAAAAATTTAAATGTGTGTTGTGCTTAATCCTAGGAAAACAACCCCAAAAAGCCATACATACATTCGAGTACATTAATAAATTTATTAACATTCAAAAACTTACAGGTGCTGAAAATGTAACATAATTTTCGTACAATTTCAAGTACATGGATTTAAAATGCAGCACTTTAAAAGCGACTTCTAATGACAAAATATTATCGTACTCCAATAAAACCCGATAATCGCGCCTGAATATTCAAATACGTTGAATAAATATTTGTTTGTCAATTTATCTGAATAATTTAAACACGATAATTTATTCAACGTAATGAACTTTGTCGTATAAAAACCGGAAAGTGAAGTAGGTGCGTTTTAGCTTTTATGTAAATATTATTTTTACGTTTCTGTAACCCAAAACTTTAATAGCATGCATAATAAATTCACAGAGTATTACTTCACTCTAACAGTTATTGACTTTTGGTATTTGATACTTTCTACTCTTATTTATTAATTTTTCATATTTTTACCAACACAAACTATATGTTCAAAAATCAATCAATACGCGGTGGAATTAATTTTGCGAATTTTTAAGTATTCATTTTAATGGACCATTAGTTTCAGATAATGCATCTTATATCCCTTAGTTTATCGAATAGTTCGATAAATCTTATGGCAATATTTTCCGTGTGGATGATCGACTTGATCCCAGAATCTTATCATTTGGCCCAGTTAAAATTAAACAAAGGAAAATTGTCTAATTCACCATATTTATCATTTTCACTTCCCGCACATATATGTAAGGGAGGTATTATGTTTATGTTACGAATTGATTATATTTTGGGAACAATTCATCAACAGTAACGGGTAGATTATTTGAAGACCTGTCAGGGTTTTTGGGCATAGCTTAGTGCTTAGTAAATAAATGAGATAGAGTAAATTTCATTGGAATCAAAAAGATGTAGATTAATATTACCTATAATTTAAAACGTTTTGTATTTTGTTGCCATCAGACCTTTGGGCCCAATGAGATCTTTACGTTAGTAATTTTTGTAAATTAGATTTTTTTGTGAAGATGAGAGGCGGACTAACTACTATGGTCATATGCCGACTCATGAGTGGATGATTATGAAACTATGTGAGCAACACAAACGTCCATGCTCTTCAGTGGGATTCGAACCCACGACCCCTGACGTGCTAGGCCACTATGCCATCGAGATCGGCATAAAATTTGTTGTTATTTCTGTTATTTTTCTTTAAAATATTCTTAAAAATAACAGAATGGGTACAACAATTATCCCTTTGTAAGAATAAAAAAATTGTTTTTGCAATACCTGTACTGTAAGTTACCCATTAATAACAAAATTTAAACACAGTAAGTGGAACTTTTATTGCACAATTGGTTTTCATGGCTACATCATTTACTTACCGTCCACGGTGGATGGTAAGTGAAACTTACCGTTCATGGTGGACGGTAAGTAAATATATATCATTCAAATTTTATTTCTATTGAATAAATCCAAAATGTGTTCAATATACTTTATTCAGGAAAAAACTCAATTTAACATGATACTTCATTCATGTAAACAACAACAACAACTGTTTTATTTTATACACAAATTATAACAATGATAATAAAATATGGCAACTAAGATTTAAATATATATAATTGCAAATTAATATTTCATAATTCAACACTCCGCCTCAATTTATATATTTAATATAAAATTGAATTAAGCATTTAACATTTAACACCTATTTTTAATCTTAATTCTTCAAATCTAACTCGAGGCAGACTTTTAGTAAGAATATCTGATATTTGTTCGTTTGAACAAATATATTTTACCTCTATTTTATTATCATTATGTAAATCTTTAACAAAATGATATTTTATATCGACATGTTTCAATCTTCTATGTTCCCATTTCTTCAATAGATGAATACAAGACTGATTGTCTTCGTAAATTTTAACAGGGTTTTCAATCTTCTGGCCAAGATCTCGTAGAAGATTCTGAAGCCAAATCAATTCTGCTGCAGCTGCTGCCAAAGCGATGTACTCCGCCTCAGTCGACGAAAGGGCCACTGCAGTCTGTTTTCTCGTGGACCAACATACTGTAGAGCCAAATACCTGAAACAAAAAACCGCTAGTTGATTTTCTGTCTGTGGCTCCCGCCCAATCTGCATCTGCGAATCCAACTAAACAATCTTCATTGTCTTTCTCGTATTTGAGTCCGAAGTCTATGGTTCCTTTGATGTATCTGAGAACATGTTTTAAACCAATCCAATGACTTTCTGTTGCATTACTTTGAAATCTGCTGAAATAATTTACTGCAACACTAAGATCTGGTCTTGTACACAACATTGCATACATCAGGCAACCTATTAACTCTCTGTACGGCTTTGTTTCTACAATTATTTCTGCCTGGTTTTTATCTTCATTATCTTTATCTGTCTTGACTTCCATCGGTGTTTTTACTGGCTTACAATCTTCCATGTTGAAGCGCTTCAATAGTTTTGACAAGTATCCAGGTTGACTAAGAAATATACCATCTTTGGTTCTGTCTATTTTAACTCCAAGAAAGCAGCTTAAATTTCCCAAATCTTTCATTGAAAATTTCTTATTTAATTTGTATTTTATTTCTTCTAGTTTTGAAGAGTTGTTAGAGGCTATTATAATGTCATCAACGTACAACAGCAGATATATTTTGACTTCTATTGTGACTTTCATATACAAACATTTATCATATTGTGATTGAATGTATCCTTGATCCTTGATAAATGCATCAAATTCTAAATTCCAGATTCGAGGAGCTTGTTTCAACCCGTACAAGGATCTGTTTAATTTGCATACTAAATTTGGATTTTTAACAAAGCCTTCTGGTTGACGCATATAAATTTCTTCTTCTAATTTTCCATGAAGAAAAGCATTTTTCACATCCATTTGTATTGCTGTTAAATTCTCCTTGTTAATTATTGCAACAAGAGTTCTAAACGTGGTCATACGAGCAACTGGTGCGTACGTCTCTTCGTAATCAAACCCTTTTATTTGAGAACAGCCTTTCACCACCAATCTCGCTTTATATCTGTCAATCCTTCCATTGGCATCTCTCTTTATTTTAAAAATCCACTTATTGTTTATTGCCTTTCTTCCTGAGGGTAATTCAGTCAATGCCCATGTATTATTTTCATAAAGTGACTGAATTTCTTCTTCTGCTGCTTTATACCACTCTTCTCTATCAGATTTACTTTCAATATCATTATAACTTACTGGTACATCATCTTCAAGAAATGTTTCTGCGATCATTGCTAAAACAGTACAGTTATAATGTTGTGGTTTTTTACTCACACGTGTGCTTCGTCGAAGTTCCTGTTTATCTTCATTGATTAACTTTTCATCAGATTTATTCTGATTACCTCCGCCTTGATTCGTACTTTTCTGTTCTTCTGTTATTCTAACATCTGCGATTACTGGTTCAAATAAAGAACTCCATGAATCATCAACAAATGAAAATTTTGATTCATTGAAGATGACATCATGTCCTTGAAGAACTCGTTTTTCATCAGGACACCACAAACGATACCCATTTGGACAATATCCTATCATAAATACCTTTTTACATTTAGAATCAAATTTACTTGTTGATATTTCTTTTGGGACATGTAAGTACGCTACGCAACCAAAAACTCGTAATTTCTTCAAATTTGGTTTCACACCGTACCACAATTCAGCTGGTACTTTATTTTTCAAGGCTCTGGTTGGGCTGCGATTAATTAAATATACAGCTGTCATCACAGCATCCATCCAAAAATTTTTACTTAATTTGGTATTCAGTAACATACATCTTGCCTTTTCTATTATAGTCCGATTCATCCGTTCTGCTACACCATTCTGTTGAGGTGTATAGCGAATTGTGAATTCATACTGAATACCCTGACTTTCGAAGTGTTTCTTCATTTCATCTGAAACATATTCTCTTCCATTGTCACAACGGAATCTTGATATTTTTAAATTAAAATGTGACGTTGACATGGACTCATAAATTTTAAAATATTTAAAAACTTCTGATTTACGTTTTAAAATGTAAGCCGCCGTGAAATGTGTAAAATCATCTATAAATGTCAATACATACTTTCCCCCATCACGTGATTCTGGGGCAATAGGACCAAAAACATCACTGTGGACTAGTTGCAAAGGACGCTTGGCTCTATTACGCTGTTGATTGTGTGGCAAGCAAGTTTGTTTTCCTTCTACACAGCTTTCACAGAACTTCAATTTCGCCGATTTTAAATCAATGTCAATTCCATCTGTCAAATTTCCCATTTTTCGTAATACATTTTCACCAATGTGACCCAAACGTTGATGCCATAATTCAGGAGTCTGAATTGTCGAACATATATTAGCGTACTCAACGTTTCTGAAACCTTTTAATATGTATAACTTTTGCTGACGGAATGCTACAGCTACTACTTTATTATGATATGTAAGGATACATTTGTCATTTTCAAAAACAATTTTGTAACCCAATGTGTCAAGTTTTGAAATTGACAGCAAATTAAACCTTAATCCTGGTACAAGAAGGACATTTTTTATAGTGATTGTGTTCTTCTTACCTTGAATCATTGTCATGATTTTTATCTCACCGGTATATTTGGCTTCTAATACTTGTCCAGACTTCGCAACTTCTATTCTTACCAAATCAGACAAAGGCTTTAGGTTTGACAGCAATTTTTCATCATTGACAAGATGTTCTGTTGCACCCGAATCCATGCACCAATTTACCACATTTATTTTGTCAACAGCTTCAGTTGCTGAAAAACAGAAATTACCAGAAATTTCCTTCTCGTTCGGTGATTCTGTTACAAAATTTGCTCCTTCTGTTTTAAAAGGTGTTTTCTTCTTATTTTCCCAACAGTTTATTTTCTTGTGTCCAAGACGTCCACATTTATAACATTTTATAACATATCTGCTTGGTTTTGAATTCAAATGTCGATCACCATTTCCTTTCACAGGTGCTGAAAATGCTATAGAGGCGTCTTTCTTTTCCCTTTTCGTAGAATCTTGACGCTTAGATTCTTCGTCAAGTAACCGATTTTTTACAAAATCTAATTTTAGTTTTTCAGCCGACAACGTTTCCAGTGCAGTTACAACTATATTATATTCTGCAGGCATAGATAAAAGTAGATGACATACAACATCTGTTTCTTCTAAAGTTGCTCCTGTTGATTTCAATTCTCGAACCAATTTATCAAATTTTAAGAAGTGCGATTCTAAATTATCCGTAGATGCATTATATTTCATAGTTAATAATGCTTTTCTCAAAAGTAACTGATTAGCAATGCCTTTTCTTTCAAAGGTATTCGATAACGTCGACCAAATCGCATATGCCGTATTCTTGTCTTTCACGTATTCGAGATGACTGTCTGCAATTCGCTGTATGATTTGAGATTTACATTTCAAATCCTTTCTTTTAAATATTTTCAGTTGTCGCTCTTTTTCTGCCCTAACTTCTTCCTTATCTTCATTCTTGAAGATGACGTTTTCTATATACGGCCTTTCGATCATGTCACTGAGTTCTAGTTCGTCCAACAACGTCTCCATCCTGAATTTCCAATTATTGAAATTGGACCCATCGAAAAGTGGAACCTTGTATTTTTCCTCATACGTCATACTTTCTACTATTGAATCACAATATTTGGTTATGCACAGATAATTGCCGTGACTGGGCCCATAACCTATTGAATAAATCCAAAATGTGTTCAATATACTTTATTCAGGAAAAAACTCAATTTAACATGATACTTCATTCATGTAAACAACAACAACAACTGTTTTATTTTATACACAAATTATAACAATGATAATAAAATATGGCAACTAAGATTTAAATATATATAATTGCAAATTAATATTTCATAATTCAACAATTTCTAACCTCAATCTGAAAGCTGTTAATTTTGATACCTATTTTTCCTTTTCTTATATTTACGCAGGTATTGCAAAAAATAACTTACTAACCTTGAACTGTAAGTGATTTTTTAGGTCTCGAATGTTTAGGAAATTTCGACCCTACGGGTCTCGACATCCCAAACTACATTCTCGATCTAAAAACTATCACAGTTCACGGTACGTAATATACTATTAAAGTAATTCTAAAAATTCTTAATTAGGACAAATGATATGATTCCGGGCTCGTATGAGTCGTATATATTAACCAAACATACGATTTTCGATGCATCTCATGTAAGTTGATTACAACAATAAAAGTAATATTTGTCGAACGTGGCCCGACCATAACAAGTAACAAGCAAGCAAACTTAAACCCCTAATCTCTGAAGAAAGGTGGGTCTGTTAAGGTAGTGCAAGATGAAGTAGCATCAATCCGTGTGTTGATTTAGGACGTGACTACTCGCTCCTCGTAGTTAACTCTTTTGTCACTTTGATTAATCTGTTTGTCGTGCAATAACTCACCGTGCCGAAATGAGACAAGCCGCCGATGTGCGGAACTCGCCCCGGCTCATCCACTACGCAGCAGTCTGCCCTAACACAAACACATGAAGTTAGAGTCACTACTGACGCGGGTCAAGTGCCATGAAGATGATAAGTATTCGGGTTAGAGGGTTAAGAGAACATTCACCCTGCCGTAAGGCACCTTTACTTTACATTATCCTTTTTCTTTTAATATTGAAAATGGTTTTTAGAGAACTTGTTTACAGCAAACAACCCCAAAAGTATTAGTAGGTACCACTTGAAAAATGTGCTATAATCAAGTAATAGTTATTTATTTAACTAGGCACCAAACACCAGATATGAAACAGATGCTGACAAAAAATTAGACAAAATGTGTGAATAGATATGAACGCATTAATTTCAATTTTTATTTATGATGAATCCGTAAATACGATTGATATTAAATAATGTGTTTTAAGATATACCTATACGAAACAATTAAAGATGAAAGATGGATGTAATATTTGTTTTGTTCATTATAAAACTAATATATTTATGAGGCAATATCCATAATTTTTTACAGGCAACGTAAAGAAGAATCTGTACTCACCAAGGTGTGTTGCAAGTGTGCGTAAGGGTTAGATACCTCGCCCCAAGTTGGTAAAACATGCGGAGCACCCCTAAACTTGTACCAATTGCATGTCCTCCTTCTATACCTATCAAAGATGCGAGGCGTCTTGAACGATGCGCTCTTTCAATTCCTAACAGAAGAATAATTCAAACTAAAAACTTAACTGAAAGGGTACATTGTAAAGTTGCTACCTTCGGCTGTAGTAACCAGAGTCATTTGACTTGGATACATCGCTACTAGTCTTCTTATTATATCAATTTGTTCTAAAGTTAGTTGAACGGAATCTAAAAACTGAGACGAACAAGGCACGTAGGCGGACCAAAACTAAATGAACATAAATGTTTATAATTAAACAATGAAATTATAAACAATTTTGGTGAACCTTGCCATGTGCTATTTCACCTACGATTTGAATGAAATTAAAGGGAAAATACTAACAATAGCGGTTATACTAGGGATAATCTTAAAACCCTGTACAGTCACACTAGGGTCTGGTAAACCCAAAGAAAAGAAATACTTATTTCCTATAATGGGATTTAATTTTTTCTAGGGATTTCACCTATAGAATATTTGTTTAGGTTTATAGAAAGACTTTACACCGATAATATCCTTTCTGAACCATATATTTTATTCAAAGCGCAGCATTTAGTGAAAACTTAACTTTTTGGACTATTGAGACCAAATATACAGGCTGTCAGAAAACACTGCCTAAAAATTTACAGGCTGTGTAGTACAGTTGAAAACAAGTTTAAAAATCTTAACCCTCTATTGCATGAATTATTTTTGTTGTAAATAAGGGCTCAAAAAAATTATTTTTCACAAAAGAAATATTCATGTTTTGTTCACTATTGGGAACATTATGAATAAATTCAACTTACAATAGGACTTTGGTCTATTGGGTCGTCTTTGTGTACTATACAAACTTGCTTGATAAACAACGTCTTCTGGGAAAAAATCAAATAAAAAATTTTTTTGGAAATTTTGTAAAGGTGTTTTTAGCTGTAATATATCAGCAGGTAATAAGCTGCTTCCTTCAAATTTTACATTTTCTATCTCAGTTTCTGTAATTATCCTTTTTCCACTTCAAATTTTATTTTATGTTGGTCACATTGGGAGGAATGACCTAATTGGCAATTGACAAAGTGTATATAATGTTCCCAAATGGTTACAACATGATTGCCATGAATGTAAACTGCATAAGAAAAGAAAAGAAGAATTTTAAATTTTATGTTCCCGATCGGGAACAGTATGCAATAGAGGGTTAATATACATAGGCCCGCAAATCAACTGTTTTAGAGATAACATTGAAATAGATTACAATCAAAGAAGATATTCAAAATGTTGTCCTTTCATTCCAGGATCTACATCTTCGTTCAAATGTAACCCGCACCCGTTCAAAAACTCCGATTTTAATTGAATTATCTGACCACAGTGTTCAAACCCTAAGTCTACACAACTCACGCTCGACAAACTCAATTCATAGTATTCATTTTTAATGGAACTTATCTGAAGATAATCTTGCTTCCACGTTCTAAGTTGTACTTTTAAAGTGACACATTAAACTGTGTTTTTAAGATCATCCAAGTTCGAACGCCACTTAATACTATTTTTCCTTTAATCGGTAGTAAAATAGGCTACACATCAAAATGAATTATTCATTTTGCAGGTGAAATTAGTACATCGCAAGGTTGATTACAATTTTTAATACCTGTGCAGCCACCATTCCTTCCTTTAATCTTCTAAGATCTGTGTGAGACCATGCACTTTGTGCCCAAGGCGAAATTTGACGAAGATCATCACTAAATTGAAAATCTCGCAATTTATTTTTCAGAAACTTGCGAATATTCCACGGCAAATCGTTATGACTGAAAATAAATGTACAATAGATACTTTAGATTATTGTAGTCTACTTGCACATATTTAAATTGTACAATCAAAGTGAAAAATTTAATTATTCAAACATTTTGCAAATAGTTTTTAATGAATTTGTGTAAGTGCTTAAACTCTACAAGGAAGAATGAACCCCAGTGTAATGGCAACACTAGCGCGTAGGCTGGCTTTCGCGTTGTCGCACTATACGCTGCGCAGAGACTATTGATTGCGACAGAATTTTCATAGGAGTGGCAACATTGGTTTCAACATTATTTCGTTTGTGGTTTTATACTTGAGAACATAGAATGTGAATAATTTGTTTTGGAGGGAAAGTAGTAGATGTTGAATGTGTCATTACACTTAAGGTTTTGTTAGAATTTTAAGTTACAAATATTAATTATGAGTGAATTAATGGAAGTGGAGGAAATTTCTAGCACAAGTAGTGTTAAAGACAAAGCAGGAAGCGATGAGAAAACACGTTCTTTGCCATGGTATGTTATAGTTGAGGTTATTTTGATTGACATTTCAAATAATGACATTAAATTGACAAATGTTTTAGGTTGTCATTGTTCCGGTGACATTTCTTAAAATTCGTTGTTAAAAATGCTCTACTTAATTTGTGCTTTATTAATATATCCACTGGTACTAGTTACTGTTGGTTTGGTTGAATTGGGCGATATAATTTCATTTTTCAAATATGTTGCTTTTATTGTAATTATATATTACATTGCGAAATTTTTGAGAATATATTAAATTGTTGAACAAAATTCAATTTGGTTTGAATATGGTAGATGAATCGTTTTACAAATTATTACCAATAGTTATTTTAACAAATTTATTATTGTACGATTATCTTAATTTAATCGAGTTTCTATTATTGTTTTATTTATTTTCGTTCCATCACCAAAAAATTGAAAAAGCCTGTCCATGTATTGCAATAGTTTTTCTTTTTATTTTACTGATTCATTTTCTGCCTTACTTATACACAAGATTCAAGAATAGTGAACAATTTTATTATTGTTGTTGTTGTCAGGATTGAAAAGTTTAGACCAAAAACCTTCAAAGACATCTTGGGAAACGAAGATACTGTTAGCCGCTTGTCTGTCTTTGCCACTCAAGGAAACGTACCAAATATAATAATTGCTGGTCCTCCAGGTGTTGGTAAAACTACTACAATACTTTGCCTAGCCAGAATTTTGCTTGGTCCAGCGTTTAAAGATGCTGTCTTGGAATTGAACGCTTCGAATGATCGAGGTATTGATATCGTAAGGAACAAAATTAAAATGTTTGCACAACAGAAAGTTACTCTACCTCCTGGTCGGCACAAAATCGTCATTTTAGATGAGGTCGACAGGTATACAACAAGAAACAATACATATACAAAATAATACTTGGAATATTTTTAGCATGACTGAAGGTGCTCAGCAGGGTTTACGTCGTACTATGGAACTTTACAGCAACACTACTAGATTTGCTCTAGCTTGTAATTATAGCGAGAAAGTTATTGAAGCGATTCAGTCGAGATGTTGTGTTTTACGATATTCTAAATTAACTGATGCTCAAGTTTTAGCGCGGTGCATTCAAATTTGCCAAGGAGAAAAAGTAAGATACATACATCTTAACATTCTTCTCAATCTCACACTCACTATACACCAGTGTATTCCGGATCATTCTCTCAAAAATATCTCATTTCCACAGCAGTTATACATCGTTCATGTTTTTTTATCCACACCCAACATTTACCAAACATCAATGTAAACACTAACACAATTATAAACACTCAATCGAGCATCTCTAGATACATACACGTTTCGAGCAAATATACCCAGAGCACATTGAATAACATATTTAAAACTCGACATTTTGGTATTACATTTATTAACAATTCTTCATTGTAAGGTTGAATACACGGAAGACGGTTTGGAAGCTATAGTTTTCACATCCCAGGGTGACATGCGCCAAGCCTTAAATAATTTACAATCGACTGTAAATGGTTTTGGACTTGTAAACAGCGAAAATGTTTTTAAAGTTTGCGATGAGCCGCATCCATTGCTGATTAAAAATATGTTGACTTACTGTACGTCTGGAGATTTTCATAATGCTTATAAGGTATTTAAGTGTAGGTAGTTTAGTTAGTTGTAAATTTAATAGTTACCGGAATTTATAGATTATGCAAAGTTTGTGGAATTTAGGATACGCGGCTGAAGATATTATTAAAAATATTTTTAAGGTTTGCAAAAACCTGGACACTTCGGAAACACTGAAACTGTCTTTCATTATGGTAGGAGCAATTAATATTAATATATTAATTATATTAATACGAGCTTTGTTTTTGGGTATTTTAGTCAGTATATTTTTACAAATATATTTGGCTAGTATGTTTTCAAGAGATGGATCATTTGATTAACTTAATTTAGGCTTATTAGAAACAGTTCAATTATTAGCTTCTCTAATTATTTTACATAAATAAATTAAATAATTTATTGCAGATGAAAATTTATGCATTTTTTTACACTAATATTTCTAATTTTACTCTTCATGGAAGCGACAAATTTACAGAAATATTTATTCATAATTTTTTTAAAAATCATTGCCATGAAGTACCAACAAAATAAATATGATTTTAATTAAGACATTTTTGCCGAGCACTATTTTGACTATGTAACCATTTCACTATATCTTATTTTATTATTAAGTTATACTTTTTAATCAAGACACTTAAAATCAAACACTAATGACTGCAGATGACAGATAAAACCAATAACTTTCAATTTTCCTGTTCCAGATAGAGCAAAATTATAGTGTCAAAAAATTGCAAAAATTCTCTCTCTACAATAAACTATTTAATTATTTTGATGTAAAATAATTAGGGAAACTATCATTCGATTCACCACCCGTTATATATTTTTTTTCACTCAAAAACAGAGCTCATAGTAACATCCATATTTATTGTATAAATTAATCATTTTATATTTGGTTATTTTAGGAAATTGGTATTACTCACCAAAGAATTACAGACGGTTTAACATCCTTATTACAAATGTCTGGTTTATTGGCGAGACTTTGTGTGAAAGGCAAAAATATCGCGAATGAATAAAAATAGCATTTCAAGTATTTTATTGTAAGAAATACATTTATTTTGTACTACCGTTTACTGAATAAAACTATTTAATTTTGTAATTAAAAATGTGTAATAATATATATACTCACCCATCTATTAGCGGCACTTCGTTTAGTATTCTGCTAACTACATCTAGTCTTGCTTCCAACGGTAAAGCTAATCCAACGTTCATGACTAGTAATGGACCACAAATAGTAATCCACCACATATCACACTGGACCTGAAATAATTTATTTAATTTAATCATATTTAAATTAATATTTATGTTAAAAGGATAATTAAAGTCCGAAAATTCCTTTTAACAATGATTTATTGTGAGTTAATTTAATTTACATTATAAGCAATATTACATAATGATACTAAGGAATTATAGGTTTATTCTTCGGTTTCGTTACTGAATTTGGTGTTATAGAAAGGGATGTATGCAACGAAAACTTTCCAGTCTGTGAAATATAAACCTCCGATTCCAGCAGCCATGCCAAAGGTGGTTGCAGAGGTAACCCTAAAAGAAAGACGAAATTAATGTTTAGGTTACGTAAGATTATTCGAATTATTTTACCAGCTAGATGCAATTTGCATTTGCTTTTTTCCGAAAGATCGAAGGAGAGACATTGTTATTCTTATTAATTACGTCTAGTTCTGTAATAAATAAAATTATGAATATATTTTCTGTTATATTCTTGACATTTTAATATTATAACCTACCTCCGAACGAACGATCAGTCTGCGAGCAGTTGAAGTATAATATGAACTGCGCGTGCGTACTGTTCCGCAACAGTACTACCAACTGTGTGCAAAAGAAAATATTCTTGAGTTCGTTTTCATGTATAGGTCGGCAAACTGGTGTGCGTCCCCGTGATGTGAAGTTACGGTGGCCGCCAGTGGCGCCTCTACCGTCTGGGTTTCAAATATACTCAAAATATAATATTATAACAATACAAGAACCAAACTAATTTATTTGGATTAGGAATATACAATTTAAATTTGCTAACACATAATCCTGTCAGAGACGCATATCGGTTTGTTAACCTACATTTGTTTAAATTTAGTTCACTTTTTACGCTTAATATTTGATAAAATCTATTTTACATGCACCCAGTTGCATTAAACATTGTTAACTATATTGATAGTTAACCATTGCAAAAATGGTTGTATTTTACGCAACTTGTTATTTTAAATAATAATAATAACAAAAATAATATTTATTGGGACCGAAAATGTACAAAAATACATATTAATAACACATTATAAGAATTCATACAGAGACGACATTTCAAATATTTCATTATCCCAATATTTCAGTGGTGCACTACCGAAAAGATGGCCACTCAATGTCCGCTGATAGGCAGATATCTTAGTAACCAAAGAAAAGAGAATTTAGTATGTCAGTGTCAGATGTATCTGTCAAATATTGTAGTTTAAATTCTCTAAATTTTTTATTAAAATTCAACGTTTTGAATTACTATACTAGTAATTTTTCATTATATACGAGTGAATAATATGAACAAGTAAATAAAAACAATTAATCAAGTAGCATAAATTATGATTTAAAAAACAGATGAACCCATGTCTTGTTCAAATCGTTGTCTTTATTCTGATTCACTTATAGATTTCTATAGCTTCTCTTATAAGTCTGCCATCAATCTTATAATTTTGTTTCGTCAAAAATGGTTTCAGTGACACAACTAGCCACAGAAATTTATCTGGTAGGTAGGTCCCACTTGTTTTCTCTAATTCTTGTTGTTATTGTTCTGCTAGTCCTTCCAAAGTAATATTTTTCACATTGAGGGAGTTTTATAGTGAAGCGGAAAAATATTCTTTGCACTCTTCAATATATGTTGTAATTTGACATGTGGAACAAAATATATTCATATTAAGACAGTATTCTTTCAATTTTGTCGGTAACATTTTGGATGTAGGACAGAGAAGCAAATTATTTATTATTGTCGTTTGTTCTTCATTCTTTTTAGACATAAAGCTTTCAAGATCTTTTCTTTATCGTAATTCATTCAAGTCAACTTTTTTTGTATCGAACAATGTGATTAGCTAATAATTTCAGTTTTAACTTTGATGTTATCGGGTTATAATATCAGCGTAGTAAATAATTATGTACATAAAGAAAAAAAAATAACCCGTCACAGTATAAAACGTTCGATACTGTACATGTTAATAAACGCAATCTAAAATCGAATATCTTTCTTGAATCAAGTTTCGCCCGCCCAGTTTATAACTTCCTCAACCTTACAAATGGCCGGCTGTTACGATAAATTACTACTTTGATAATGTAGGCCATAAATCACAACATTTCAGTATTGCAATTTTTCTGGTAAAAAAATGGTAACGATAAATTGAAGTTGTAGCTGATATTATATTTGGCTCGAAGGCCCAAATTCGAGTACGGGGCAATTTGTACATTGTCGAGTAGCTCATTTGCACAAACTGCTTTATTGATTCCGTAGGCATTTGTTAGAAACCTAACTTGGAGGGCTATATATTAATGTTAGCCAGTTCATTTGCGGTGGAAGAGAGAACCGCCGAAGATGCCAACGAACGGGATAAAGACATTGTTTATGTTTACTAAATTTTACTAGGTTTATTGCAGTTGCACATCTAAAATCATATTAGTCTTATTGTATACGCTAAAAAGGGTGATAGGAATTCTTTGATTAATTCTAATTCGACAATCTTAATGCAAAAAACTGTACGGCCCTTTGTAAAGGCACACGAAGCCATCAAACTTGTAAATGTGCGATTAGAATTAAACGAATTGTTAGAATTTTTCAAGAAATATCATTGCTGTTTACTTTCATTTGGATACAATTACATTCATGTAACTAATTGCTTATTGTCAATACTTTAAAGTTTAAAGTTGAAGCAATAGTCACGAAAGCCCATTGGGTTTGAGTGGCTATTGCCAAATGGCAACAAGTTTGAGAAAGATACTAGAAAATTATTTTCTAATTTATCGAACTCTCGAGTTATGCGAGTATTTAATTCGATTATTTTTTGATTTCATCATCAGGAACGACACTAAATCTATATTTTTTGCTCATTATTTACTTGTGTTGATGATAACTATATGATAACTGACATTTGTCAACAAAAACATAAAAAACTACAGGGATTATTCCCAGGAATAGTCACTAGAGCTTTATTCTCAGTATAATTATAACAGGATTAGTTAAAACACAGACACGTGACATATAGTGAAGCATTTCATTGGTTTTAAGAAACATAAAAAAATAATCAGTAATAATATAACAAGAGAGTGAGAATAAATTGAAAATAATTTGACAGATCTTTCGAAAACTTGTTGCCAAATGGCGATAAGTTTGAGAAAGATACTGGAGAATTATTTTCTAATTTATCGAACTCTCGAGTTATATTTAATTTGATTATTTTTTTATTTCATCATCAGGCACGCCACTAAATCTATCTTATTTGCTCATTTTTACTTGTGTTGATGATAACTATCTAACATCTGATATCTGTCAACAAAAACAAAGAATATTGCCGGGAATAATCACAAGAGCATTATTCTCAGTATAATAATGGCAGGATTGGTTAAAACGCAGACACGAGACATATAATAAAGCATTTCATTGGTTTAAAGAAACGTCAAAAATTAATCATTTTAATTTCATTGATATATCGTAATATACTAACACTTAGGTAACCAAATGGCCCTTATTGTATGCATATTTAAAACCTGAACAGTTTTCGTATTTACACTTTTCCTGTAAAGTCAATACGTTCATATTTACAGGAATATAACAAAAAATAGCATTGAAATTCCTAAACATTACATTTTAATGTACCTGGTAATCAGTATAATTATTTAACAATTAAATTCAATGAAGTATGAAGATCACATTATTTTTTCTTACTTGACAAATTTCAATCCGTATAAATATATCTCCCACAATAACATTAACTTTATCTTCCACTTTCTTTCCAATTTCCAGATCACATTTCGCTCTCACTTAAGTGTGAAGTACAAAGACATATGTGATACCGTTTTAATCTTTTAATTGGTTTAGTTTCGCGAATCGCCATCGCTACCAAATTGCAGTGGCCATCGGCAGAGCTGCCATGCTATGCCTTGGTTCGTCTACGTTACGGGTTACGGACTAGTGGACTGGAAATAGTGCCCTGGGCGCCATTAAAGATAGTCGAGCATCGAGCTTTCAAACGGCGGCCAGTAGTGCAGCGGGGGTGAAATTGCCCAAAGTGGTTAACGATTCATTGGGTTTTTGAAAGTTTTTATTGGATACTCCTTAGTTTGATGTATGCGTTCGTTAACGCTTTGAAACAACGGGACAAAAGACGAATACACGAACTTTCAATGAGTAAAAAATTATATTATTTATATTTATTTTAACCTAGTTACTTTCTAACAGGCACAGCCCAACAAGAATTTGAAAAGATTTTAAATTAAATACAAATCAAATTATGAAATAATAATATGTCAAAGAGAGCAGCAATTTATTTCTTTACAAACAGAAAAGTTATAATATTAGATTTTGAGTTATAGCAATAAATAGGTACTCGTATAACATTTAAACATTTTCTTTCTTTTATATATAACTCATACTTTTAACTTACAATAAAATCATAGTGGCCGTTTACAATGAGAAACAATTGAACATAGTCTCTTGTTTTTCCTAATTTGGCATTGTTATTGTTTGTCATGAATAATTTTACTATTTCCGAATTAGCAGATATGCATTTAATGTTCGGTTGTAGTTGTATATGAATTAAATATTAAAATCGCTGAAACTAAGCATTTCCAGATATAAGTTTAAACACTGATAAAAAAGTTTTCTTGGAACAAACAGATTCCTCTTAAATAAAGATAAAATTGATTGGAATAAGTCAATTCGTATCGTTTTCATTGAAACTTTTGTCGGTTTAATAAATATTTTAAAATGAAAATTAATTTAATTTTGAAGGAACATATCAAAGTATTCAACTGAGACTCAATATGGGAATGAAGTAGTTTTAATTCAAAATGATATCGTTTTAAATAAAAATGTTGTTTAAAATTAAAACGACTTCTTTATCATTATTTTTTAAAACAAAATTTTAAATATATTCATACTTTTTCAAAGCAGAAAAAAGAAGACAAATAAAATTTATATTCAAAATTATTATTTTATTGAATTGAACCTAATCATTTTGTAAGAAATAAACTATCTTCAACGGATGCATATAAAAGGAATACTGAAAATTTTCTTGAAACAAAAAGTTATTTTTATGAGTTTATGAACTTTTTTATTGTTTTAAGATGTATTAGTCATCTTTAAATCCGTGACCTTTATATTTTGAACACCTGTATATTTAAATAATATTGTACGTCAGTCACAATAAACCAAAACATAAATGAATTTTTCTTGTTTCGACAGAGCGTCTAGACGGCACTTGTTCGTTCTGATAGACAATCACTTCTTTAGGTTTTGTCGTTCAAATCGAATGGACGTTTGATATTAGTGGTGTTAATTTTCAATAATATTGGTGATAGTGCAGTGAAATAAGTGCAGTACTTTGCTTACTAGTGCGTTAAGATGTTACATCAACATTTACTTTGTATACATCCACGTTCGTTTGATTATATATCGTACAATAGACATAGACTACAGTGAATACAGGGATTTGTAGCTGCATCTGCTAACAACGATGGATATAAGGTAGGAATATTCGAATATTATTTATATGTGCTTTAATTCCACTGTTCCACATAGGGAACTAGCCAGCAAACACAGTTATGTCGCGATTACATTATATATACATAACATGGATAGACCTATGTCCGCAACACGGTCTATGAGACATGACATCCCATGTATGTAGACATCGTAACGTTAATGGTACATAACAAAACTATTGGTATAAACAACTTTGAATACACGAATGGAATAGTTGTTTTTATACATTTTTGAGTAAGATCTCTTTGAAAATGTTTATTTATTTGTAAATTAACAATTTCCTTCACATAAATTACGATACGGAAATATATAACCACTTAGCAAAATTAAATTAAATGTATTTCAAAGTACACTATAAAATATTTAAAAAATCTTGGCTATATTTTTATATAAAATATATGAAACTTTCTAATTAACTGTAAATAAGTTATAAGTACGGTAACATAACATATACATGTTGTAGGTATGTACCATGTCCACGACCAATGTGACATACCAACAATATAACTTTACGCTCTTTCAAGAGATGTCCGACATGGTATATGTATATTACGTTATTAGTACGTATATAAATTATATACTACTCAGGTTTCAGATATTATATACCAGGTACATCAATGTTACAACTGTGTTTGCTGGGTCGAGTCACAAATTGGCAAATAATTAATTTATATTTTAACTAGACGCAAAAACATCGTACTATATTTAATAAAAGTTTAAAAAATATTATTATTTATCAATATATTTAAGTTTTAAAGATAGCAATTCTGGCGTAAGAGAATCATGTGTCTGTTAAGTTTTTCTCACACATCTATTCGAACCAAAGATTAGCAAAATTTATAAATTTTATTTGACTAAAATAATCTTACAGTTTATTAATATTTTTTCCTGGAGTAAATGAAAATTTTATTAAAATATTTTTTTAAACAATAAAATAGAACATTTATGTGACAACTATTATTTACAATCCTTACTGTTTGTTGAGATTAGCATGTTTGTATTACATTTAGTGTAGACAAATATTGAAAAGCAATCGTGCTTTACTCCAGTATACGATCATATAGCCAAATTGGTATGAATATTCAATGATAAAAATATACCTATACACAATTTAAAAATACCTGTACGTATTATAAACTATTTATTATAAGTATCTATTTCTTAACATGCAAATAATACAACGACAATTAATATTATCTAGATCCCGAGTTCTTTGTGTCTTAAAATGTTAAAATGCTCCGAATGCCTTTCACAAAGTATCTCCATAAATTTTGGTTTGCGCCCTTTCGCTTTAAAACCCTTGAAATCCTCTCATTTACCCTAAAATATATGTAATGTTTCCCTCGAGTTGCCTGCATTAACTACGAAAAATACATTTAAGATCTCACGTGCTGAAGTGTCGCACCAATTTATTACCAAACTTCAGTGCGGAATGATGCCCATTTCACGCGACGTGTGAGATTTTCACAGAGTATCGTAGCCCTCAAATAGTTAATACCATCAAGTACATTTAATGACAACGATATAACTTTTAGAAATTACAGGGAGTTCAATAAATAGAGGTCAATAAATTAAGGATGGATAGTGCATTTCACAACAATAATAAAAGTTCATATAAACACGTATCTAGTAATTTTTTATTTCAAAGTTAATATCGATTTTAGTTTCTTTTTTTTTTTTCAATTAAATATTTAATTTTTAACAAAAATTATAATAAAAGTTTTTAACTTTCTACTAGTCTTTCCATAAATTATCGTAGATCATCGACTTGACTAACTGACATTGAAGTAAGAATATAGTGGATATAAGTCCAGGGCCCGTAGATTTACAGATCATTAAAAACCAAGTATAATAATACGGGAACACTAATTGACGTTGAAAATGCGAGCTGAGAGAGTCAGCCAGTTGTTGGGCTACCTGTCTTTGTTGTACAGTCCGCTTAGAGAATATAAATAAATGAACATTCAATGATTTTGAAATAAAATGTTTAATATAAAAATTATAGAATACATTAATAGAAATGACTTCAATTAATAGTAATTGTTGTATGTGAATTTAAAGGAATTTTTAAATAAAACAACAATACACTTAAATATTATTTATCACTTTTGGATTAGACTGTTCAATATGTTTTTATACTATTTACTTATTTTCGCAACATATTTTAATATCAAATGTTTGCTAAAAAATTGTTGTGGTGGTAATAACGAACAATGTTTTATTAAAAAAACTTAATAAAGAATGAAAACAATACCTTTAAAATGTAGTGAGAGTATCTGCCATCAATAATCACGTGAACGTACCGCACTAGCCCCAAAACAAATGAACATCAGCTGTCAAATAATTTACGCGCGAAACTTCAACCCGGAACCGGAAGGATCGAACAGCCAGGCGTCGCGGATCAGACTAAACTCGGCAAACTCGGAACAATTTCCAAGAACCATCGCTTTCCAGACGCAGAATCTGCGCTAGACTTCCGCCTTCTCTCTCTTCTGCTCATTTATACCCGCCGGTCTCTCTCGCACTCTCTTTCCTCTCCCTGTGTTGCCACTTGCACATGCTCCTTTTATCTTAAACCTGCACTTGATTATTTGCGTGCCCTGAACTCAATGTAAAGTTTTGTTGGCACGGTTCATGATTTTTTTTTCGGTAGGTGTTTTTAAAAGTTTTCAGATAAACTTGCAGTTTGAAATGCGCTTTAGATATTGCTGATTTTCTAAGACATCGATGTATATTTATTTATTTATATACGCATATTCAAATACCTCAGAAAAAAATTATAGATAATCGGTCCAATAGGGTATTCCAGTATAAATGAATTTATTAAAAATAATGTTTCATGTACACAAAGTCAATTTTGTGACACTGTTTTTCTCAAAAACAATGCTACAAAATTGAATTTTGTGCAACTGTTTTTGGAGAAACTTGGGGCTGTCATTTCTCACGTAAAATTATTGAATCGGAGACTCTGCGTCGGGGTTGCGGCCTGGGACCCCATAGGCCCCGCGGGCAAAGCCCCTTGGTGACCAGTGGTATATTAAACATGCCATACAATTTTTTTTTATTGAATTTATGAACGTGAAATAGGAAAAGTAGTATGTACAACTCGTGTTACAATGCTTAATTGTAATACTCGTATTACAAAAAAGTTCATTGTAACACTAGTTGTTCAATATACTATTTTGATCATTTATATCACAATATAATGGAATAATACAATAAAACATGCTTAAAACAAGTTTTTATTCATAATTCTAATCTCACTTAATAAGAATTATTTTTCATTTAAAATTTCATATTTGCATTACTAGTGGCCCAAACTAATGAAACAAAAATTAAATAGAAAACGTTGGAATCCCCCATTATATAACAACAAATAAATAAAAAATTAAAGCTGACTCAAGTTAAAATGGCGAAGAAGGATGAGCTGTAGAGTGCTGAAAACAAATTCGTATTTCCATGGTCGTATAACTCTTGGCCGAATAAAGCTAATTATTTCTCTTTTTACTGTCTTTTATTATTAGTTTTTACACCTCCATGATATTAAAAGTTCTCGTGCGATAAAACTTATGGCGATATATTTCACGAAACTTTACGAGAGCAGCTCGATGTAAAAAAGATCATATTCATTTTTTAATATGTCACCAGGCGAATGTTACAGAATTTTAGCAGACAGTAAAAAGACCGGGCAATTGTACACGCTTCCTAAAGCCATTCTGTTTGTGTCTGCGTCAAATTCATTTCTACACCCTGCTTGTCGTCGTTGCATTATTTTTATGAGTATATTTATATTTTCTCTTGTGAATCTATTTTTATTGTAATCGTAAAACTAGGTTATGGCTTTTCATCTTTAAATGAAATGGTGCACAATACAACTAGTTTAACGTCGAAGATATCGCACGTCATTCGCTAAAGAAATATAGCAAGACATGTTGGTATTGTTGGTGCTATTATAATATTATAGATTATCGTAATCATTGAAATATAGTAATACTGGAACGCTCACTTGAAGGTTTTTATAAAAGCGAAAAAGGGCTTGAAACAAATGAATGTAATGGGGTACCCTTCTTCGTCTAGCACTTGTTTGTAGAACGGTGCTATGCGTTTTTTGAGCAGTTACTATACCGGGAGTTTTTTTTATCAGTATACATAGCGATGTCATTACCATAGTTACAGTCAAAAAAATTGACAGCAATGTATTAAAGCGTCTTTTTTTATGAATAAACATAGGAATAACTTACAGCAATTAAAAATAATAATTCCTATTAAAGTAATGTAATTTATTAAATACTAAAGCTATTAAAATAATTTTTTTGTTTATTTAAACCTGCATTGTTTGTTTCATTATGATTAACTATTATTAATAATCAGTGTAAATAACTTTAAACTGTGGCTATGGTAATGACACATCCCTATGTTTATAGATAAAAAAAAAACTCTCGGTATAAAAGCTTGTTGCTCAGTTTTATCCAAAAATGATAATAGTGATTTGTTCAACAAGGCAACAAAATAACAGATTTACAGCAGAGGCTGCCGTTTCATTGACGAGGCAAAGCCGAGGCAATAAATGCTGCCGAAACTGTAAATTTGTGTTTGATGCCATATTGAACACACTATTTTTATTCATTTATTGATTATTTTTAATCCTGGATCGTTTCACTAGGGTCTAAGAAACCGCACGATTTTGATCTAATTTTATAATTTTGTAAATTCAGTTTCGATAATCCTAAACAAATATTCAATACGTGTTTTCAAAAAATTTCGATCATTTTAAAGTGTTTTCTATATTTACTAGGATAGAAAAAATATAGTATTATATTCGGGATTATGGTCATTATTCATTTGGATGATTTGCATCACTCGCCTACGGTTTGTGACTCAAACTTCATCTTCGTGAATAATAACTATCATAATCCTTCATATAATAATATGCTATTAATGTACTATTTAATATTTATATTAAATATTATATTTCAAAATCATTGAATGTTAATTTAATGTTAAACGCCCGTGAGCATTCCAGTATTACTATATTTCAGTGATCGTAATAGTTATCAATTGCCCTTTTTACGGTTTAGTGTACGGTGTGTGATGTTTCATTATTTAATTTTAATATCCTCTACTGGAATTCATTATTAAAGTTCCAGATGAGTTCTAAATTTTAACAAAATATAAATTAATTACAACCGACGTAATCTAATTTGTCGCAGAAAACAATCTAACTTACCTAGTGAAAAACTTTTAAGTGACATCGATCAAGCCATTACGTGTGTCGGGAACACTTTGCTACTAAATAAAGTACTTGATAAATGTTTACGTCCCGGCTCTTATTTAGTTTTGGCGGAGAAGTTTGGTGCGCGCGCTACGAATATCGAAACAAAATCACCTACAAATTAAGAAGAATTTACTAGCGCGTTTGATACTAAATAGCTTCGCCAGGGCACACTTTATAATTACTCTTATCGTTCATTTGTTCTCTATGCTTAGTTAACTGGTGACCTGTGAAACCAGTGGCGGAGAGATTGGACAAAAAAAAAACACATTATATTTTATGTATTAAGGGAAAGAAGTGCATATAACATATATAATGTATTGCCAAATTCACATTCTAAACAGTAAAATAATTGCTTTATATATTTTTGAGATAGATAGTAGTTTTGCTATAGACAATGTGAAAACAAGTAATAGCAAAGTTATTCAAATAATATTTGAATGTTTTATTTCGTGCGCAAGTCACTAATATAACGTTGCAGGGAAGTATTTTGTTAGTTAAAACATATGCTATTTCTTTTATAGTAATTCATGCTTTGAAATAAATGAAAAAATGTCGTAGATACTATTCCATCAATTTGTGACATTTTTTTTTATTTTACAATAAAATTATGGCTCATAAATAATTTAATGTATAAGGTATCCTATGTACTAAAACTTCTGAGTGCAATTTTTAATCCCTTTGAATCTTACATAGACATGAAATTGTCTGTTTCTGTTTTGATTTTGGTATCATAGAAATATCTAGTTTCTCAATATAAATTACATTAATGAAATTTATTAAATTTTCTTTCCTTAGTTCTGGGATTGAAATTTCCTTAGCAACGGGAATAAATTATTATCGTCCCATCTTTATTGGCAACGGCAAATAAGAATGTAAAATCAAGTTTCTTGGCCGTGGAAAAATAAATATTAGTTGTTTTAAAAAAATTTTGTACGCCACTGTAGGTGAACCCGATGGTGAAAATTGATTTGTTAGTGCATTTAAATTGCGCGAGTTTTTTTATTGAACGATTTTTGTACACGCAATAATAAAATAATGCATGTTATATTTACTTGTCCGTAATGAAAAGTTAAAGTTTTTATACCATTTAATCATAGTAATTACAATCATAAATAATTGATACATAAATAAGATTGTAAGTTTTCGCGGAAAATAAGAAACTTTTATCTTAAAATATTGTTTTTTTTGTTATATTAATTTGATAAGATTTTCTTTGTTTTATGTGTGCTATATTTATAATATCGAAATACCTTGTAAGAATCTTATTGATTTAAAGAAACTTTTAAATTATGCATTTGTGTAATATATTTATTTATTTCGAACTCTCTATTATGACAACGTCACATCTGATCAGCATCAGAATGTAACCACTCGAAATTAATAGCATTATAGTGCGATTGCACAGAACAGTTCACATACTCAAATGCGATGACCGCCAGATTTGGTAGAGGAAGTTGTATTGTATTGCTACCCTCTGTAATATACAGCGCCCTCACCCTCTATTGTCGCTTTGTAGCCTTGCAGAACGATAGATTTTGATTACATTTTCTAGCTTTCACAACCTCTAAGTTGGGAAAATTATCTTATTGAATACAACATTTTTGGTAGCTATACAACAATAGGATTTTTGACTAAATTTAGATTTTTAAATATTATAGTAGTAGAGATAATTAATTTCACAGTACAGGAGAAAATCTACTGGTTTCTATTTCTAAAGCTAGTGGTAGGGCTTGCAGTATTGGGATATAGAAGTAAAATGTTTTAATTCCGAAACCCCGGGATTTAAAAATCTATTCGCTATTGGGTGTTCTTATGTATATATTATATACCTAGTGATTTTTTTGCAATAACTTAAAACTTAAAAGAGATCTGCAATTACAGAGCTCAAAAATCGATTTCTTATACAATTTTACGTTGGTATAGAAAAAATTCTAAGTTTCTACTTGTATCAATTAAAATAAATAATTAAATAAATACGCCTTTACTTTACATGTACTGCTATTTACCCCTTCAATTTTCTGCAATATCTTAAATACTAGATAAGATCTGCAACTGCGGACTTTAAAAATCGATTCCTCGTACAATTTTACATTGTTATGGAAAAAATTGCAAGTTTTTATGGCTAGTATTAATTAAAATGAATAACTAATTAAATACACCATACACAATAAATGTACATATATCTACCCCTTCTATTTTCTGCAATATCTTAAATACTAGATGAGATCTGCGACTGCAAACCTCAAAAATCGATTCCAAGCGTCTGATTCCTTAAATTTGATGAAATTTTTATAAAATCATATCTCACTTAATAAGAATTTTTTTTTCATTTAAAATTTCATATTTGCGTTACTAGTGACCCAAACTAATGAATCAAACATTAAACAAAAGACGTTGGAATCCCCAATTGTTATCCTTCCCATTATGCATAAACTCTATTTCAAAATAAAACGGCGCTACAATATTTTGATTTTATATGTTATTTTTGATATTATGTTATTATTATTATTATAATTTTTAATTTGTGCCTTTTTGAATTTCTCGCCCATTTGAATAATACCTACAAGCATATGTGCTCTAGGGACATAACGTACATTCCACCTCAATGATATATGGCTCATATAACCTCGAAGAACTGTTCGATATTCAATTGAAGAGTATAAAAACGAATGTATATTTGCGCTGTAAAAGTAGATACCTATATTTATATAACGAAGCGATATATTCGCAAAGTTCCCGGCTCTCGCGAACTATTCTTGTTTTGCTGGAAGATCCAAACAGTCGTTCTATATCATTCGAGGAACACTCTTACTGTGCATTGATATTTTCTTTCTTCTACGAGAGTCTTGGTAAATAATGGATATTCTATGGAATTTGTTTTGAATTCATTTTGCAGTGTTGGAGTAAGTTTATTTCGTTTATGGCAACTTTATTTAAAATATATTCGTAAAACTTTTGCATTACTTTTATGTACATTGCAGGAGCTTCTAAATTGTGTAATATGATGCTGGACTTTTTATACCAATAGATTAACTTATTCAAATCTAAAAAGTAAAAATAAGTAAATATTGCACCGTTTAGTACATAATGGGGTCTATAAATAAAAGACATTTGGATATATTTCTATAGATATAAATTCATTAAAATACATTCTACTATGTATGATAAGTGTTTGTAAAACTACAAATTTATATTTCAATTTTTATGAGATAATAAAGGTATCACAAATACAAATAATTAGGTAGAGTTATATTCCTCATGAATTGTAAATCCAGTCTCTGTTTGAAATTTCTGTATTTTATTTGCTTGCAGCAATTTACATGCATAATATTTCCAATAACATCTCTAGTTATTTTTGTAATAATCCAGAGAAGTCATATTTTCAGTCTTGGTTGCAGTTATTTTGTTTGTTTGCAAGACTATAAAGATAAAGGATTTGAAGTTTTTTAATTTTAAAATTCCTTTTATTTGACAACAAAGAAATGAAAACTTTTAAAGAAAACTCTGTCTAATGGCAAGTGCCTCTGGTGTCAGAAATGAGAATCTTGCAATTTCTTTTGTTATCGATAAATGTAGAAGCTTTTGTTTTTATCAGAATATAGCACCAAGATGGATGAAAGATGCAATCTACAAAAATAATTGTAATGTTCTTCCAAGTTGTTTTATCTATTTCAAAGACAATATTTGAACTTGTTTAATATTTGTTAAAGGTTAAGTATTGGGATCGTCATACAAACTATAGAAAATTTATAAAAGATTGTATTTGTACTGCTGGTAATAAAAGATCAGAAAGGAGGAACATCAGCAATAAAAGCCGAGAACTAGGCGGTTTAGAAAACGATACGGTCGACTGATATTGCAGTCATGTCACATTGGATACACTACGAACTATTAAAATCTGTACTTCCGTTTTATTTAGCTACAATGTGTACGTTGAAATATAGCCATTGTTGTCTACAAATACACTTATCCTCAGATTTGAAAATCTTGGTTTGTCACCAAATATCACTTATAAAAATTATACACTTTTATTGCGTTTCTATATAAATTAACTTATTAGAAACCTAGTGCTGTTGAGCGCATCGTCATATCTCACATAGTTTTAAAGATATAACGATTTTTATGTTTTTCGAAATGCATATTTTAGGGGCTGCAACTCAAAAACTATGTAAGATATCAAAAAATTCTCTTCAGTTATGTTATTTTCGAGCATTTTATTATAGATTAGTACATTTTGAAAAAAAAAATATTTTAAATTTTTGAAAATTTCCTAATTTTTATTACAGTGCATGGAAAACGCAAAACTGAAGAGAATTTTTCAATATTTCTCATAGTTTTTGAGTTGCAGCCCCCTCAAAGTAGCACTTCTAAAATCATGAAAAATTGACTTATCTCAAAAAAATACTCGTATAAGAGATATGATGGTGCGCTCTACAGAAATTAGTTTCTTAGTGCATGAGCTATTACAAACGGATTAAAAAGAATTTCATATTTTAAGTGATAATTGGTGAAATTTTTAGACTCCAATAACTGGAAAAATAAATATATAAATACATATATACAGAATGTAACATAAATAAGTTTATCCAACACCTCTTAATAAATGCTCCATAATTATGGCGATTTTCAATTAGGAAAGTAACAGATTACCCACTAGTGGGTATAATTTTGAAAAAATAAACAATATTATTAACACACATCTTGGTAATCTCTTCGATTAACATTTTAATTTCAAAAATTTAATGCATATGTCACTGTCAAATAATATTTCTTTAATAAATTTTGCATTTATTAAGAGATGTTGGATAAAACGTTATACTTCACACGTGGGCGATACAATTATCACACTCAGCCCTGTAAAGTAAATAACTATTATTAAGTTTAACCAGTGATAAAACTCATAGAAAACAACAATATTTCTTAATGAATTTTTCTGAATCCCATTTTTTTAGGATGTTTACTACTCCCAAATTGACAAGTTAACAGGAATTTTCATAATTTGATTCAGTAGCAATATTAATGACAATATTAACTAACCTAACAAATATTTATTATTTTATTTGAAAAAGTTGACAATATCAGATAAACCAATATCGCAAATTTCACATGCATATCTTAATAATGCTCTTATCCCACTTACATCGTAAATATATATTAATAAATGTTTTGTGTAAAATGAATATGGTAAAGTTAGAAGAAAATGCGAAAACTTGTAAAAATGTGTTGGAATGAATCCATATTAATATAAAATCCCCATTATCCTATAATTTCAATATCCCATTCACTCCATAAAGCCTGAAATCGGCGGAGAAAAAGAGTAAAGAATCTGACGCAGCAATATCCAGTGGTTTAACCCCGAGATTTTTCCGCCGTGGCCCAGTGAAAACTGACCCGCCGCGACTTTTTCTTCTTTTCCAGTAACTAAGATGGAACAGTCAGCGTTTTCCTGTCCGTTGTCACGTTCGCCACGCGTCCATCTTGGGTAATATGATAGATATCATTTTCGGTTACATAAAACTGCCATTTTCTAAACAGATCGCTCAGATTCACGTTAACTTTCATTGCTGCGCGGTACTTTGAAAACTCATAACTGGAATGTCTCTATCGGGCAATGGTTATTGGTTCATACGACCACGTGGAACTTTTAACTGGCCGTTTTATGCTACATTGTTATAGTTTTTCCACCAGGAGATTTATATTTTTAATCAGAGAAGCGTGCGGATGCGTTCTACTAGGTTTTTTAGGTTTTACGGTACTTTTAATTCCTGGTCTTTGAAGTTTCATATAAGTGTTTTATGTTCTAAATTATTTGTGATCGTTTCGCTTATACATTCTTAAATACCTTCCACTATATTTATAACTATAAATATCTTTGAATAATAGTTATTTACTTTACAAGTGGGCAAAGTAAGAAATTACCCACAAGAGAAATTTTAATTTTAATGTTTAATGTTATGGTTATGTATCTTTGTTTTAATTTTATATATTTGAGTTTGACGTTTTGAATAGTTATGTTTTTGTATTTTGTTTAATTACCAAAATCTTGTTATAGAAAGTATAGTCTAAAACAGGTAACGGAATGGCATATCCCGCACTCGTAAACTGTTCATACTTTTTGCTCGTGTGGAATATGTGCCATTCCATTACTTGTTGTAGAATATACAATTAATGTAGTTTGCATAAAATATTAAGTAAATAAATTGGGAATTTATTAAATTGTTTCTAAAATCTTTAAACGTTATTTCCGAATTTACGTGAGTACAAAAAGTGTAGTATTATATTAGAGATTATGGTCATTATTTACTCAAATGATTTGTATCATCTTCATGAATAATGACTATCATAATCCCTCAAATAATAATGTACTAATTTTCTACTCCCATATACTAAATATGTCCCCATTATTTCAATTTTCTATTAAATATTGTAGTCATAATACACGGCAGTGAATTCTGAATTCATCACAATCAGTCACAGAACCAGATTTAAATTATATCTGTTTATTTTAAATCCGTGATTTGGATCACCCTTCGTTCGTTTGACAGTTGGAGTTGACTGGGCAGTTGTCATTTGTTTATTTTTCAAAGAGTTTCCAACCGATTTTGATCATTTTCAAAACTGCTTAACGTTATTTCTGAATTTACAGGATTAGAAAAGTACATTCAGGATTGTGGTAATTATTCACTCAAATGATTTGCGTCCTGAACCGTAAATAATAATTCCTCATATAATAATAAACTGCTATTGACTCATTCGGTAACATTGACAAGAAACAAAGATTATATTATTTAATTCCTTTCAATTCACTATCCCAACCATCTATCCTTCGCCTCATGTCAATAATTCTGCTCGTCCATCCTTTTGAGAATTGTTGCGTTAGGGTCTGACCTCGACCAGCTGCGAAGTAAATCACTACATATGAGATAGATATATACTTACACCACACACCACAGATGTACGCGTATAACATACCAACCTAGAAGTTGTCGGACTTCGGCTGGCCAGAAGGTCAGAGTCAGTCAAGTATAGAACAGAGATGTACACAGTGGCTTTTCCAAAGATTTCCCACATCGGGAGGATTTGAGTCCCTAGGGTGATAGATGTTTACATGCGGGCATAGTACGCAGGGAGAAATGAAACTGTGTAGAATGTTACTCATCAAATAATATATATTTTTGTAAATACGTAAATCGGCTGGTCCAATATCGAACATTTCTTCAAAGTTTAAATTAAAATGGTTACATATCTGCGGTAAAAGTTTTTATACCGGGTATTAAATTTTCGCGCAGTGGTATGCAACTTTATATTTTCAAAGAGAACATCCTACATATTTTTGCAAAATTTTTTTTCTCTTTAAAATAGGTCTTATTCATTATAGTCCTAAACTAATCAGTGCAAAAACTAAAAACAGGAATTGAAGGAGTATATTATTATCTATATATTTTATAATACACTTATATAACCGTTATATAATCAGGAAATTTAATAAGGAAATACGGTTTATAATAAATTATTTTAATGTGAAACAGTTTCCTTGTTCATAAATTAAGAGGAAGGTAATTTTAATCCAGGTAAGGGCACCTACTTAATTCGTTTAATTTGGAAATAAGAGCAAATTGGCCATATTCCAAATAGAACAGCAACTGTTTCTTAATTATTGTAGCTTTATTAACACTACACACTTAATTAGAGATGTAATTAGGTATTAAATTAAATATTACAAATGCGTTTAAATATGATTAAATTTTAATAATTATCATTGTTATTTGATATCTACGATGCACTCTGTAATGTAAATTACGTTATTTTATTTAAACTTGAATATTTAAAAAATTAATGGATTCTATCATAAAATTTTAAGGTATCATAAAATTTTAAGGTATACTTTCAATATAAATTACGTAACTATTTTTTTGTTAATTCTTTATTTATATTTATAATACATTTATAATTAGTTATTTTACTCGATACCAACTGACCATATAGAAAAGTAATTGCATCCATTGACCAATATTATCTTCACCTTTCGCCTGCTTCGAATTATGTAATATTACTTACTGCTTCTAATAAATTGATAATATATTTCCCAGATCAATTTTTTTTATGCTTATCCGTAGTATATTTCAATTACATCAATATTTTTTTAATATTTGCAGCGTAATCTAAAACAAATATTAATAATATATTGAATATTAATAGGAGTATTATTTATTTAGTTTTTCACTTACAGATATCGTCTTTCATGACATTTATCCAAGTTATTAAAATCTTCTTTTAATAATGTTTTTACTGATTTGGTGCACACATTTAAATAATTATCCCAGTCTATTGAATTTATGTCAAAATTAAACAACTTTTGATCGTCTGTTGATAGCAAATTCCATAAAGCAGGGACATTCATGGATTCAAACTTATAATCTCTTGATAAGAAACACATCATTGCGCCTATTAGCTGATAATATTTTGCCATGTATTTTTCAAAACTGTAATGTATTGATGGCTGAATATATATATATATATATATATATATATATATATATATATATATATATATATATATATATATAAAACTACGAGTACAGCTTTAAAATCTTACATGGGTTTTTGTCTGAATATTTTAAGAAAAGTGTCGTAAATAATTGCTGGCAAAGTTTGATATATAGTTACATATTTGTAAAATAACCATTCGTTATTCGTAGCCACGTATCCCGGGGTCCAAATTGTGCTTTCTAAAGGATACGGAGTGTTTATAAAAGCATCATAATATGTTTTTCTTAAAATTGGGTTTGAATCACAACTGTAATTGTACACTTTCAATTCTTCATTTCTAAATAAATAAATATACATTTATAATAAAACAGTATGCAAGAAGATGCTCGTATGTTCAAACATACCTATTCTGAAGAGCTCTCTTCCAAGCAACTGCAATCATACAATTTACAATCAAGTCTACTGGAACAATGTCCAATTTATAGTGTAAATCCGTGTATAATGCTTTAATTGTTCCTGTTGCGAGCCCTATTCCTAAAAATATCATTGCCTGCATACTGTTCATCCAACCTGGGAAGGGCTCCCAATAGGTAGGCATCACTGTAACATGACCTTACTTTACACAAATGTCGATAATAAATTTGTTTTTAATTATGACACAATTGATTGTTTCGTTTAAGTATAAAAGCTATTTTCATTTTGCTAAATTGAATTCGATCTTGACCACTGGCTTGGTTAACAAGTTAATTCAACCTTGATTCGCCCTTAGCTCTATTACTTAAAAAGTAAGATTTCTTCATTTTGTGTTAAGTACAATATCTATTTTTAATCACATATTTGTTATTTATAGTTTTAAAATGTTTGTGATAATGACAATTTTTTTTTAACTTTCACCTCCTGAAGATGACCCATGTGGGGTAGAAACCGGTTGAGGTTAAAATAAAAGTTTTTAAATTGTGACTACAATCCAGAAATTGTTTTTAATTTAATACAAATACCAGTCAAGAAGCTTACATGTTATGCATTACTAACCTCCTGGAGATCTGAAAATTGCCACAGGAATATTGTCCTTTTCCCTTTCTATTTGGTATTCTGCAACGTTTTTGGTTAGTATATAAGTATTTGGCCAATTTTCCAGGAGAATTGATGATACTTTCGACAAGAATTCATCGTTGGAATTTTGAATTAAGTTAATGAAAAATTCAGGGGTATAGGTTAAATTAACAACTTTTTCTTTGGCTTCTTCCATGTAACCATTTACCCAACAAGTTGATACGTAGATGAGGGCCTACAACTACAACTCTTTAAACTGTTAATTCAAATAATTGTTTGGCTGTTAAACAAGGGAAAAACATAAAGGTATTCTTGATGGTTCTTGAAGTATAAATGACACGAAACATTTAATAAAAATAATAATGAATTGATTAATCAAGGCTAATGTTTTTACTATTTTTTGTACACTGAATAGTAATTGACTCCATTAAAAGAGGAAAATTAATGACAGCTTTAAAAACTGACAAATACCAAGAAAATTAAGAAGATTTATAGCAATGGCAATGAGAAGGCAAATAAAATTATTAAGACTAGCACTAAAGAACACGATATAATATATTGCTAATGAAAAGGGCCCAATTAAGGCAATTTTATAATGAAGCCCTAGGAGTAAGATATTTTTTTTATAAAAAATTGAACCGACGAAAAAAGAAACTGAAAAGCGAAAAATAAAATAAACCTTTTTTATTCTTAATACCTAAGTTCCTAAACTAATTTAAGTAACTAATTTTAGAATCTGTTACAGGCAAAAATTTAGTGGGTGAACATTCAATCTTCTCCTATTTTACTACTCTTAGGGATTTATTTTTTTCAAATTTTAATAGGACAACTTCGAGGTATACCTTAGCTAATAAAAAAAACAATATTCAAAATCGGGCTAGTCATACATAAAAAAAACGCATCGACTTGAAGACCTTCTCCTTATTTTCGTCGGATAGGAATTTGAAATTACAAAACTAAAACAGGAGATGGAAAAAACGGAGGGCGACCCATTCAAAAATTATCTACATAACTTCGATAGAAGTGGAACAACTCTTCAAGGAAAGGCACATTATTATGTTACCTGTAAATATTCCATGTTTTTTGCGATGTCAATAACATTCTTCGTAACAATAATATTGTTGGTTATTGCATCTTTCAAAGTAGAATTAAACCCAACATTTGCAGCGCAATGAAAAATTATATTTACATTAGATTTTACAAATGAATAGTCTGCCTTATTCAATCCGCAATACTTGTCTTCCAAATTTGAAATAAGAAACACTACTTTATTTAATATATCAGGTTTGTCGTTTTTTATTGAATCAAATAACTAAAAATATAACACAATATATAGTGAGGTGCATTAAGTATAATGTTGTTACCTTACTGGGTCGTTGAAATATTCCAATATCCTCTCTTCTGCGCTAGTTTTCTTCTGGGGTCTAATTGTCAAAATAATCTTGTTTAATTCAGAGCACGACCGTAGTAATTTCTCAACCAAAGCTTTGCCTAGAAATCCTGTAGACCCTGTTATAAAAATTGTTTTGTTTTTGTAAAAATTTTGAATATCTGTTGCCATGGTCGCCAGGTGCAGATCACGAATGAAACTTGTTTGCTATTTTGTTTATAATATAGTAACAATAAAACATCTTTTTACTTTTTATAAATTGATTGTAATTACATTGTTAAGAAAGTTTAAAATTACAATTAATCTACAACTGAAAACTGGACTCAGTGGCGTACTTTATATCAATGAGATAAATAAACATTTTGTGTTTATTTTCAATATGAGAAGTAATATTCCCCGTGTTCTCTATTATGTACGCCACTGAAATACTTTGTATAGGATTTTTTATATTTGAATTGTTTTTTTTTTGATAAAACAAGCGCCGTAAATATGTTAATTACGTTTTTATAGTAAAGTATAAATGGATTCACTTGTATTTAATTATACCTATTTTTATCTAATATTTGTAACGTAATCTGTAACAAATAAATTACATTACTGTAATTTTTTTTTAATTTACAGTTAACATAACAGATTAAGTAAATATTATACTTATTATTTATTTATTTACTCAACAGGATTAAGAAATTCCTATTACAGAGTAATAACATAGAACTAATAAAATGTATGACAGAAGTATAGACAAATAACCAACACATGAATTATAATGTTTCATAAAAAAAAAACTTTTCCTTTAATCTGAGACAGGACATCGAAAATATTTTGACAAATATACAGCAATTTGCGGTATAAGCTTTGAAAGATTCTTTTATACTTTTAAAATATTTAATAGTTTTTTTACAACGTTTTAGGTTTTGTTGGGGTACACTATATATAAGTCCGTAAAACACTGAACATTAAAAAGCACTTTTTACATGTAACTTTTTACATTGAAAGGTTTATATTTCCTCTGTAGTATACATACTGTTTGTATTTATTTGTGCCTTCTAATATTTGCAACGTAACCTGCAACAAACAATACACCCAAAATTATTTAAAATTTAACATATTACAATAAGTTTTTTTTTTAACTTACAAGTATCGTCTCTCTTGACATTTATCCAAGTTGTCAAAATCTTCATTTAATATAGTTTTCGCTGATTTAGCAAACACTTTTAAGTATTCGTGCCAGTCTATTGAATTTACGTCAAAATTAAACAACTTTTGATCGTCTGCGGAAAGCGAATTCCATAGAGCAGGGATATTCTTGAATTCAAATTTGAAATCACTCAATATGAAGAATGCCACTGCATCTATTAGTTTGGCGCTTCGCGCTTGGACTTTGTTAAAACTAAAAATTTTAGCACTTTATATAACTTCATATCTAGTAGCTAGTAGCTAGTAGTACTTACACTGGTTTCTGTCCGAACATTTTAAGAAAAGTATCGCTAATAATTGCAGGAAAAGTATGGTACATAGTAACATACTTGTCAAATAACCACTTATTACTAGTAGCCACATATCCTGGTGTCCAAGTTGTCCATTCTAAAGGATACGGTGTATTTACAAAAGTATCAAAATACTTCTTCCTCGGAATAAAGTTTGTAATGCAACTGTAGTTGTACACTTTCAATTCTGTATTTCTAAAAAAAAAAAAAAATGGCTGGTATCACAATCTCTGTGTTTGGGTATTTTAAAAGAAGTGATTTAATATCAGTTTTAGCGCGGTATAATATTCTAAAATTATTATTTTTTATTTACTATAATTAACGAAATGTTTACAAAAACGTGTAAATCATTTTTATCTTATTTATAAAACCCTAATTCTATGCAAAATTTCAGTTTGGATTTTTTATACTTTTATATATTTTTTGTCTCTGATAAACACTCTTCTAGTAATAGTCGTATAAGCAGAAATATATTGTGCAAAAAAAGAGAAATTGCACAAAGTTCAGTATAGAATATAGTCTAAGTAGTGTGTAATACCTTTTCAGCACCACAATTAAGTAAAAAAAACATAAAATTTACGTAAGAATATTGAAACAGATTATGTTAACATCATTGCTATCAGAATTCACCAAAAATTATGTTATAATCTGATAAATGAGGGTCCAACCTTCTTAATCCGTGTAAATTCAGCAAATTATCTGCAACTGTCAAATATTAAATAAATATTTTGTGGTTAGTTCGATCAGTTTCACAGCGTCTGATAAAATCATATCACACAGCATTGCTAGTGATGTACAATGACCAACTTTCAGTAATAGTTTAGCGTGTAAATTTATGTAGTTTTCGTAGTGGTCGTCGGAAAAACTATTTCAGTATCTAAGTAATTCTGGATTTTGGGCATTCGGGAATTTGGACATTTGGGATTCTGGGCTTTTGGGATTTTAATATGTACCCAACTTACCTACTTTGAAAAGCCCTGTCCCAAGCAACTGCAATCATACAATTTACAATCAAATCTACAGGAACAATATCCAGTTTGTAGTTTGAATTCGCGAATACTACTTTAACCGTTCCTGTTGCCAGGGCTATCCCTAGGCCTGTAACCCCTTGTATGCTGTTCAACCAACCGGGAAGAGGCTCCCTATAGGTTGACGTAACTAAAATAGTTTCCATATGTGATACATAGTTATTCTTGTTGTATGGTAGTTACCTGCTGGACATCTGAAGATAACCACAGGAATATTGTCTTTCTCCATTTCAATTTGGCGTTCTGCAACGTTCTTCGTTGGTAGATAAGTGTTGGGCCACTCTTCCAGAAGAGTTGAAGTTATTTTTGTCAATAATTTTTCGGTGTTGTTATTAAGCAGATTAATAAAAAATTCGGGGGAATATGTTAAATTTACAACTTTTTCTTCGGTTTCTTCCTTGTAACCTTGTGACCATATAGTTGATACGTGGACGAAAACCTAAAATTGTATATGAATTACAAAAATGGTTTTGAAAGTAGCTATAAATATTTTAGGATACCTGTAAATGTTCCATGTCCTTTGCCAAATCTATAATATTCTTGGTGGTTATAATATTGCCTCTGATTACATCCTTTAATAAAGCTTTAAACCCAACATTAGCAGCACAGTGAAAAATAATATCTACAGAAGATATTACAAATTTATAATCGGCGTCATTCATCCCACAATTATTTTCTTCTAGATTCGATGTCACAAATACTATTTTATTTAACAACTCAGGTTTGTCATTCTTGATTGAATCAAATAGCTGAAAAAATAGCAGAAACAGACAATTTTATTTCAGCGTGAGAGAAAGTGCTCAAATAGTGACATATATACGTAACATTACGCTATATCCCACTCAATAGGGTAGCACGAACCGAAAAAGACAGTCAACCAACATTTCATCTCCTCCAAACATTACACCACTTTCACCTCGTCCACATTCATAATGCGATTCATACATGCTCGTCTATTCATCACAATCATTCATTTACTCAACAAACCATCAATCATACCTGAACACGTAATAGATAATGGCTTCAGAATTATAATAGTTCCTTTAGTAAAATAGCACAACTATCTCACACACATCAATAAAGTATGAAGAATCCACATTTTAAATCCGATTCTAATTATCTGTATTGGCTTTAAAGTTACAGGTTGTCAAATATGGGCGATTTTTATAATATGTTCTATATTTTCTATCAACTTTGACAGTTTATAAAATTTGTATTTTATGACATATTGTCATAAAAATTTACACGAAAGATAAATAAAGTATGCTGAATACGCTCATTGAAAAAAATTTGAATTATCTTCAATGGTTTTCAAGATACAAACACACAAACAATTTTCGAGAATTTTTTCTGAATTCACTGCCGCACAAAATCGCTCAAATCTCAAAAACTAAAGCTTATTCATTACTAAAAATACTTTATTTATAAGTTTCAGGTCGAAAATAGTGGGATAGGGTATAAAAATCAAAATTCTAAGAGATGAAAAATTTTGGTGAAATCTTAATACTAACCCTTTGACTTTTTTCCGTTTTTGAGCTATTTTCAGACTTTTTGCTCTAGCAATTCTTTCCGTTGAGCGATTTCAATGGAACTTTACACACTTATATATTTCACCGAGCTGAATCCAATGGTTTAGTTCCCAGCACTGTATCTCTTCTGGTTGTTGAGATACTGGTCCTGGAAATTTTTTATGAAGCCGATTTTGGGTAAAATTTTGAAAAAATAAAAATCGCGGAAAATTTGTTTATAGGGTAATGAAAGCATGAAACTTTCAAAACTGGAGACCGTTTTGCGATATCTCGCTTAGTTTTTAAGTTACAGCATTGCAAAGTTCAAATTTTGGTCAATTTTCATAGATATTCGCAATTTATCATATTTCTTTCTACAAAAAATTTTTTAGCAAACTAAATGTGCCGAAAATTAGTTTAAGAATTAGTTGAAGAATTAATCTAACTAGGAAAAATCAGAAAATAATCAATTTCAAACCTGGGGTTAATTTTGAGGGTTTAGAAATTAATATTATGCTACATCTGTTGACAACAACCTCAACTGACTCACTCCCTCTTTCTGAACAGCATTCTTCTCAATTCACATTCACCAATCACCACATTAATGTATTCCGGATACGATTAAGTCTCGTATATCCACACATTCCTCTTAAATATCTCAGTTCTACAGCAGTTATGCGTCGTTTATACTTCTTCATCCACACCCAACATTCACAACCATACATCAATATAGGCAATGAACAAACTAAAACAAAACTAAACTAACTATCATAAATGATATCACAATTCCAATGATGAAATACATAGTAAACATTATAAATATAAATAACATCCTCAGAAAAAATCATACATTTCTCAACCTAATACCTAGTTTAATATACTATATTTTACTTACAGTATCGTCGAAATACTCCACCATTCTGTCTGCAGCACTTCTGTTCCTTTTAGGTCTAATTGTCACAATAATCTTGTTTAACTTAGAGCATGACCGAAGTAATTTTTCAACTAATGCTTTGCCTACGAGACCTGTAGATCCTGTCACCAAAATTGTTTTGTTTTCATAAAAACTTTGAATTTCTGTTAGCTCCATTTTCGTAATATATTTTTAAATGTAATTATTCGTGTGCCACTAAAGTAATTTTTTTAGTGAACCTATTAATCGCACTTTTAAATAGTGACTAATATTTTTCTGGCCTTCGACATTCTGGTAACTTTTGAACATAAAATATTTAAGTAAAACAAACTTGTTTCTAAACTAAATAACAGGTTTGTTATGCAAGTTTGTATAAATATCTATTTGAGTAATTAATTTTCATCTGTTGACATTAATTAATATTGGAATTTAGCAATGAGATTTTTATTAACTATATATCTACTGAAATATTGGAGCACACATAATTATTTTGAACTTGTACAATTAAAAATAATATTCCTATTATTACTCATGCGAGCTTGTAAAGTTTGGATTTCGGTTGAGTATTAGTTAATGTTTCAAGGTACTAAATCACAAATAATTAGAAAAAATTCTTACATATATTGGATCTTGATTTATAGATATTTACAATATTAGTAGGATAAGAGTATTATTAAGATATACTGTATAATCACATAAGTATATTAATAATGCATTATCACACGTGTATTTTTTTTTTGGCTTTTTTCTTGATAAGTAGAAAATTAATTCAAGTAGTTACTGTGAAAATGTTTTTAATCCATGCCGACCACAATTTGACATTAAACAATTATGCAGTTGAAGCATTTCGTGAAAATTTAACTATTTTATAAAACTGTGTGATTTTCACCGTCGTGCGATAAATAAATCCAAATAGATTCTTCAGAAATAAAGACAGAGGTCAATAATATTAGGTTTACGATTTAGTATAACGTAAACTGTATATTAACTAATTAACAATAAATAAATTATTGAGGTGAAATGATAAATATTTACAATGATTATTCAATGATTTTATGACAAAAAACAGCGTATGTATTTACTATACACTTATAACATATGTAACAATTGCTTTAATCGTTAGTAACTTCTTTCATTCGCCCAAAAAAAAAAAAGATTTGTCTTATAATATTTTACTCTTGCAAAAACCATAATATGTAAATTATGTTTTTATGTACACCACGAGCAAACAGTTTTTTATGTTTCTAATATTTACAGCGCAATCTGTAACAAAAAACATAATGTTGTTTTGAATTTCAATATTTATAAAACTTACAGATATCGTCTCTCATAACATTTCTCTAAGTTGTTCAAATCTTCTTTCAAAAGTATTTTGACTGACTTGGTGCACAAATTTAAATAATCATCCCAATTGATTGAATTTACATCGAAATTAAACAACTTTTGATCATCTTCTGGAAGCGAATTCCATAGAGCAGGGACATTATTGAAATGAAACTTAAAATCGCTTGATAAGAAATATTCCGCTACACTTGCCACTTTAGTATTTCTTGCCATCATTTTTTCAAAACTATGAATAAATGCTTCAAGATAATTAAATATTTACGAGTTTAGTTTGAAATACTTACTAGGGTTTTTGTCCGAACATTTTAAGAAAAGTGTCGCAAATAATTGCTGGCCAAGTATGATACACTGCAATATACTTCTCAAACAACCACTTATTACTAGTAGCTACATATCCTGGAGTCCAAACCGTCCTTTCTAAAGGATATCGCGTATTTGTAAAAGCATCATAGTATGTTTTTCTTAGAACAGGATTTGAAGTACAGCTGTAGTTATATACCTTTACTTCTGTTCTTCTAAGAGGAATACGTTTAAAACGAAATTCTATACAAGGAGATGTTTGTAGGTATTGGGATCTGACATTGAACATTTGCCATCTAGCGACATAACGATTGTACTAGTATAGTAGTCCTCTCGCTGGCGTGTTCAAATGTGACATTTGATTATTTATAGTCAATTTGTACAAAAATGAGTTCGGTGAGTGAAAATAGTGACCCAAACGGAAAATCAACTCATTATGTGTATAAAGCTAAGTGCGCAGTTGAAAATTGTGGAAGTAAAGGAGGAAAAAAACGACGGTGTAAGTTTTCACTCCTTTCCACTGGCGGGTGAATGCTTTGTTATAGTGCGTAATATGTTCGACGTTCCAGAAAAATGGATAAATTTAAAGCGTGGCAACGAGCTACGAAAATTTTACTGGTTCAGAAACATACAAAAGTATGTTTATTACATTTTAAGAAGTTTATTTTTTTATTGGTAAGTGAGGTTATGTTTCGTCATACGTTTGGAGTTTATAACACGCTTTACATTAATTAATTTTTAACTTAATTGTTCAACTAATCCAATTTGTATTAATTTATATATTAAATACATATATATTTATACATTTACATTATTAATTCAATTATTGTCATATGTCAAAATTTGAAGCTTAGATTAGATCCTTACTGGCTGCAAGGAATCCAAGTTGCAATGATGTGTTTGCATTGTTCACCCAGTCCAGCTTTGCAGGAACAATCTATGTGCACTAACTCACCACCCTGAGTGATTTCACCTTTAATTTCGTGCGGTTTCTCTCTCAAATTGGAGGATTGCATCACATATGCCACAATGTTTACATTTGCACTGTAAACATTGTCAACAATTATACCGCATTTAATCAGATGTCCTGCACTCAAAATTTGCTTAGCTTCAACATAATTTCTTTGATCTTCGTTTTCACCTGCCCAGAGAACAAGTTCGTTGCAATCCAAGGACATTTTTTGTAAAAAAAAAAGGAACCCGTGCGAGAAATTACACACATGCGCGATAGACTACTAAAGCCGCCATATTGAATAAGCCACGCCCCCATGTCAGATCCCATAGGCTTACCTATTTTGAAGAGCTGTGTTATAAGCAACTGCAATCATACAATTTGCAATCATATCTACAGGAACGATATCCAATTTGTAGTGACTATCCGAAGATATTACTTGAATTGTTCCTTTTGCTAGTCCGATTGCTAAAGCGGTAATTGCTTGAATACTGTTCATCCAACCTGGAAACGGTTCCCGATGTGTTGCCGTTACTATAAATATATTTTCTATATTTATTTATTCGTAGATTTATTGTTTGGTTAATAATAACAAAGCAGTATATTGTATTATTGTGTGTTCGCTTGTAATAAATAAATGTGCAATATTTGTATTAGTTACCTCCAGGTAATCTGAAAACAGCCACAGGAAGGTTTAGTTTCTCTCTGTCTATCTGGTGTTCTGCAACGTTCTTTGTAAGTAAATATGTGTTTGGCAAGTACTTCAGAAGGGCTGGTGTTATTTTCGACAAGAATTCTTCGTCGGTATTTTGAATTATATCAATAAAGAATTCGGGCTCGTACGTCAAATTAATTATTGCCTCTTCTGTTTCCTTTAAATAGCCATGCACCCAGCAAGTTGATACGTAGATGAAGGACTATATATTTATGTGTATATTATAATAATATAAGAGATTTTATTGCAATTATTGGGTACCTGCAGGTTGTCCATATTCTTAGTCAAGTCTATAATATTTTTCGTAGCAATAATGTTGCTTCTTACAGCTTCTTTCAAAGGAGCTGTAAAGTTAACAGATGCTGCGCAGTGAAAAACTATATTTACAGATTTTACCAAATTGTAGTCTGCATCGTTTAAACCACATCGTTTGTTTTCCAAATTTGAAGTTACAAATATTACTTTATTTAATATTTCCGGATTCTCATTCTTAATCAAATCAAATAACTGAAAATATAACATACAAAAATTTTAATAAGATTTACATTTAGTTGAGATTAATTATAAAATAACATCAATGTAATAAAAAATAGGAGACCTAACAGCAGAATAGTGAAAATATATAACTGTTTTGAAATAAAAGTCGAACATGAAATAAAATATTGAGTTTATGAAAAATAAGCAAATATTTATTCCTTCTCCAGGACACTATAATACAATAAATACAAAATAGATAACAATAAGACTAACATTTAGTATATATATATATATAAGGCTATTGGATTCAGATCTGTATTTTTAGTATTAATATTTAAAACCAACGTTTCGAATTAATTAAAAGATGTTACAACAATGTATACAACGTGATAATTACTTTACTATAATTAAAAATTTGTGCACTTACTGTATCGTTGAAGTATTCCAATATTCTGTCCTCAACATTTGTATTCTTTTTAGGCCTAATTGTCAAAATAATCTTGTTTAACTCAGAACATGACCGGAGTAATTTCTCGACTAACACTATGCCCACAAAGCCAGTAGATCCCGTTATGAGAATTGTTTTGTTTTTGTAAAAATTTTGTATATTTGTTTGTTCCATTTCACTTTTGATTATTGCAGGTATTGTCAGTTAGTCTCCTTTTGAACAAATACATTTAAACATATGATTTTTCGTTATGAGTTTATTAATGGTAGTTTTTGATTGCTTAAATTATTATTGGAGTGGGACCGATAATTTTGCTATTTTTATAACTTAAGTAACCTTGAATCCGTCTTAGAAAAACTGGTTTGCTATTATAAATAACAATCACCTAAGTATTTAAATTAATTATTTAGTCTGACCTCTTGGCATATATGTACAAAGGTCAATAAATTCGGCAAAAAGTTTTAACAGAGAGTAAATAAATAACTCCACAAGCATGCAGTCTTTTTTATATGTGTAACAAGTCTTAAGTCAGCACATTTTAGTTCACGCAATGATTAAGTAAGTAAGTACAGAAGTAGGTACAGTAGAGTATAGTAAGCTGTAGAGTACGTTCATCATAGATTATCGTTCAATAAAGATCATGTAAGTCAGTCGAAGGATTGGAGTTATTGTTGCTGACTCCCAGTCTCGACAGGACCCTCTTATATTTTCTACCCTCTTAGGGGGTGTTAGATATGTTTCTAATATTTACAACGCAATCTGTAATAAAAAATATAGTACATAATGTTGCATTGCATTTCAATATTAATAAAACTTACAGATATCGTCTCTCCTGACATTTCTCCAAGTTGTTCAAATCTTCTTTCAAATAAATTTTTACTGATTTGGTGCACACATTTAAATAATCATCCCAGTTGATTGAATTTACATCGAAATTAAACAATTTTTGATCATTTGCTTGGAGCGAATTCCATAGGGCAGGGACATTATTGAAATGAAATTTAAAATCTTTTAATAAGAAGAATTCTCCCTGACTACTTATTTTAGTATTTAATGCTATCATTTTTTCAAAGCTAAAAATAAATGCTTGAATATACCTAAATATCTACGAGTATAATTTGAAATACTTACAAGGGTTTTTCTCCCAACATTTTAAGGAAAGTGTCGCAAATAATTGCTGGCCAAGTATGATACACTGCAATATACTTGTCGAATAACCATTTGTTAGTAGTAGCTACATATCCTGGTGTCCAAATCGTCCGTTCTAACGGATACGGAGTATTTGTAAAAGTATCAAAGTACGATTTCCTTAGAACAGGATTTGTAATACAGCTGTAGTTGTAAACCTTCACTTCTGTACTTCTAAATGCATAGGAATACGTTTAAGATGAAAGTCTTTGCAAGTAGATGTTTGTAGGTATAGGCTTACCTATTTTGAAGGGCTGTGTTCCAAGCAACAACAATCATACAATTTATAATCATGTCTACAGGAACGATATCCATTTTGTAGTTAATATTCGAGTACATTACTTTCATTGTTCCTGTTGCTAGCCCAACTCCAATAGCGGTTACTGCTTGGATGTTGTTTATCCAACCAGGAAACGGTTCCCGATATGTGGACGTTGCTATAAGTTTATTTTCTTTGTACGGGTGTTATGCGGGCATTACATGATGAAGATTTTCTTTTCAAGTAATTTTAAAATGCCAGTGATAGGTAAATCGCTTATTGCAAAACATGTGGATAGATAAAGCAGTAAAGCAGCAATGTACAAGTGTACGGCCAATTTATTTAAAGGAAATTTTAAGAAAAAGTACCGCACATTCTTTTTTATTATACCTGCATCATAATCCGTGTTTAAAACACGCTACAGCGTTCATAAACCCAAGATTAAAACACGCCGTGCTTTAAAGGTTGCTAAGCAACAACACAAATAATTACTACTTATACACTTGTATCATAATATACTATTTGTTGATTCGTCTATCTCTATTATTCTTAACGCTCTTGTGCGAGAGAGAAAACTTTTTAATATCACTTGAAAAGAAAAACTGTGTGGACTCGCTTGTAATAAATAAATGTGCAATATTTTATAAGTTACCTCCTGGTACTCTAAAAACAGCCACAGGAAGATTTTCTTTTTCCCTGTCTATCAAATTTTCTGCAACGTTCTTCGAAAGTAAATAAGTGTTTGGCCAGTACCTCAGAAGAAATGGAGTTATTTTCGACAAGAATTCATCGTCGGTGTTTTGAAGTAAATCAATGAAGAATTCGGGTTTATATGTCAAATTAATTATTGCCTCTTCGGCTTCTTTCAAATAGCAATGTACCCAACAAGTTGATACGTGGATGAAGGCCTAAGTATTTATGTGTATGTTACAAGAAACATAAAATTTCTTTCACGACATGCCAAGAAACCCCACCTGTATTCTCCCGAAATAGTGATAAAAATGTGTATTTTTTTCTCTAGAGAGGAAAATATAGAAGTGTTACTAATATGAATGTTGTTTACAAAAAATATATTGTAAAAAAAGAACGGTGGTGTTTCCTGGCATGTAGTGAAAAAATATCTATTGTTACAATTATTAAGTACCTGTAGGTCTTCCATGTCTTTAGCCAAGTCTAAAATATTTTTCGTGGCGATGATGTTGCTTGTAACAACTTCCTTGAATGAACCAAAAATGTCAACAGATGCTGCGCAGTGAAAAACAATATTTACAGATTTGACCAAATTGTAGTCTTCATCGTTCAGACCACAGTGTTTGCTTTCCAAATTTGAAGTTACAAACAGTACTTTATTTAATATCTTTGGTTTTTCATTCTTAATCAAATCAAATAACTGAAAATATAACAAAGTATACATAAAATATTTTTGGATTAAGATCAGTCTATGTAATTCTTCATCAGGAGAACAAATGAATAAAATGATACAACAAAGTGTGAAACGTGATAATTACTTACTTAATTACTGCTAAATAAAAATTTGTGCACTTACTGTATCGTTGAAATATTCCAGTATTCTGTCTTTGACACTTGTATTCTTCTTAGGCCTAATTGTCAATATTATTTTGTTTAACTCAGAACACGACCGAAGTAATTTCTCGACTAATACTTTGCCTACAAAACCTGTTGATCCCGTTATGAGAATTGTTTTGTTTTTATAAAAATTTTGAATATTTGTTTGTTCCATTTCACTTTTGATTAACAATTAGTCTCGTTTTCAACAAAATTTATAACATATAATATTTATTTGTCAATCTATTTAAATCTTTGTTTTTATCGTGTTTGAATGCTTTCAAATTAATAATAAAGTGGGCCTGATAACTGTGCTCTTATCTGTCCCCTCCTTATATTTTGTATTTCATAAACTTAAGTAACCTTTATTCCGTCTTGAAAAACTGGTTTTTCGTATATTACAATCACCAAATTATTTAAATTTTAATCTCTTGGCACATATACATATATTCAACAGAGAGTATTTATTTTTATTTAATATTTCGACGATTAATATATAAATGACAATCATTTCTCTCATATCATAAGATTAGACAGACAATAGTTAAATATAATAAGAACATTGGATTGTTAAACATCTGGAGTTTTAATCAATCCTTCTCAGCTCTTGTTCTTTATTTCTCTTCTTATAGCTATAACGTTTTCGGGATTTCGAATTAATATTTAATCTACTAAACGTGCTGCGAATAAGGACTCTTTTAATATATAGGTTAAGAATGCTACAAAGATATCGCCAATCATCGTTTAATCAATTATTAAATAATAATTTAGAAGATATCTGTTAAAAAAATATATAAGTTTTGAACCCGAGCTCGAAATTTATTTTGGGTTTCAAACTTCTTTCACCTAGTGTAACATCGGGTTCCAAAGTTCAGCGAAGCCAAATATAATATTGAATTTTAAAATTTTCATTTCTTCAAAGCATTATAAACCATATAACTGTATTCAAAACTTGATTGATACTTCTAAAATTACATGGAAGTTGTTAATATTTACTTCGAAACCTGCAATAGAATAATTAAATTGGAATATTTTATAAATTAGTAACTATTAACTTTTGAACGCTTCTGTTTTATTCATGGGGATATATTTATACAGGAATCATTTCTACCTACCACCACATACCTTACTTATTACAGCTACATTAACACACTTAATTAGAGATGTAATTAGTATTAAATTAAATATTACATAGTAATTATTTGATATATACGATGGAACTTTTGTACGCTTCTGTGTTATTTCTAATTTCGTAAGATAATCGTTATTTTGTAGCTTCTAATATTTACAACGCAATCTGCAACAAACAATACATCCAATATTATTTAGAATTTAACATAGCACAATGAGTATTTTGTAAAACTTACAAATATCGTTTCTTCTGACATTTTTCCAAGTTGTCAAAATCTTCATTTAATACAGTTTTCGCTGATTTAGCATACACTTTTAAGTATTCGTGCCAGTCTATTGAATTTACATCAAAATTAAACAACTCTTGATCGTCTGATGAAAGCGAATTCCATAGAGCAGGGACATTCTTGAACTCAAACTTAAAATCATTCAACATGAAGAATGCCACTGCATCCATTAGTTTAGTATTTCGTGCCAGGATCTTTTTAAAACTAAAATATTCAGCACTCCATGTAGCTAAATATCTAGTATAGTAGCTTGTAGTACTTACATTGGTTTCTGTCCAAACATTTTAAGAAAAGTATCGCTAATAATTGTAGGTAAAGTGTGGTATATAGTAATATACTTATCAAGTAACCACTTATTACTAGTAGCCACATATCCTGGTGTCCAAGTTGTCCATTCTAAAGGATACGGAGTATTTGTAAAAGTATCAAAACCCATCTTCCTCGAAACAGGATTTGTAATGCAACTGTAGTTGTACACTTTCAATTCAGTATTTCTAAAAATGATAAATATGATTAATATAAAATATGCTAACAGTCTTTGTAATCGAAACATCAAAAAGTTATATTGTAAATGTAACACTAGAAATTTAGATGGAACTTTTATGCGATGTACAAAATTGTTCCATCACTAAACTCCTTCCAGGAGGCGTACTTCCGCAAGGTAACTTTCTGTTATTTGTCAATTTATTTCATTATAAACTAAAATAAAATTTAATACAAAATACAATTAAATCTCTATAAGTTTACTAACAAATAGTAAATTAGAATCGTGTATTTATTGTTTACCTAAAAGCAGGTAATTTTGAACTGTACATTATAGAATAATTAAAAATACATTTTAGATCCTTTAGAATTATTAAATGAAGTTTGAATTGTATAAACAGATATAAAATGTATATTCTATTTTTATTTGGAAGTTTCGATTTTTATGTCATCATCAGCAAGAAAAATTAAAATTAAATATTATAAAATACAAAGTAAAGAATTATCATACAGAATATAATTTGTAACAAATGTATCAAAAAATATTTTGATTCTGAGAGACAATTAACAATTAACAGGCTAGCTAATTTTAGAACAATTTACAGCACTAAAACCGAGGCTAAAACACTTTCCTTAAAACACCCAAAAACAGAGCTCGTGGTACCATTCATTGTGTTTACATAAAATAACAATTTAAATATCCTATAATATTTATAATAATGGAATACAGCAGCTTTTTAATAAATATTGGTTTTTATAAATTTTATTTATTATTTTAACATATTATTTTTGTGTGACAGTGTCCACATTTTTATTTTTGAAAGGCATAATTTAAAGTTTCTTTGTTAATGTATTTGAGGGGTGTTTAATAGTTTTATTACAACCCTACGAATTTTGGTGAACAGGACTATAACAACGCTTTATGCAAAGGGATCTTTGATTTACCTGCTTTGAAGAGCCCTGTCCCAAGCAACTGCAATTATACAATTTACAATCAAATCTACTGGAACTATGTCCATTTTGTACTTGGAATCAGCATATACAACTTTAATTGTTCCTGTTGCTAGACCTATTCCTAGGCCTGTACCTCCTTGTATGCTATTCAACCAACCAGGAAGAGGTTCCCGATAAGTTGATGTAACTAAAATATTGTTACCATATGTGATATATAGTGGTTCCCGTTGTATAGTAGTTACCTGCTGGACATCTGAAGATGACCACAGGAAGTTTGTCTTTCTCCCTTTCAATTTGGCATTCTGAAACGTTCTTCGTTGGTAGATAAGTGTTTGGCCAATCTTCCAGAAGAGCTGGAGTTAATTTTGTCAGTAATTCTTCAGTAGTGTTATGAAATAAATTAATATAAAATTCAGGGGAATACGTTAAATTTACAACTTTTTCTTCGGTTTCTTCTTTGTAGCCTTGTGCCCATATAGTTGATACATGGACGAAAACCTATAATTGCATATAAATTACAAAAATGATTTCTAAAGTGCATACATACATAACATCACGCTATGTCCCACTTATTGGGGTAGCACAAACCCAGAAACACAGTCAACCAACAATCAATCTCCTCCAAACATTCCACCACTTTCGCCTCGTCCACATTCATAGTGCGATTCTTACATTTTATTAATCACACTCGGAATCATTCGTTCTCGCAACAAACCATCAATCATTCCCAACCAGTTATTCCTTGGATGCCCAAACAATAGTTCACCCACATATATTAGTTTCACCAACCTTTCATTCGGAATTCGCTCAAGATGTCCAAACCATCTCAATTGACTCACTCCCACTTTCTTAACAACATTCTTCTCAATCTCACATTCATCATACACCAATGTATTCCGTATAGGATCACGTCTCGTATACCCACATACTCCTCTCAAATATCTCATTTCTACAGCAGTAGTATGTCGTTCATGCTTCTTCATCCACACCCAAAAGTAAAGTATCTATAAATATTATAGTATACCTGTAAATGTTCCATGTTCTTAGCCAAGTCTATAATATTTTTGGTGGTTATAATATTGCCTCTGATTAGATCCCTCAATAAAGCTTTAAACCCAACATGAGCTGCGCAGTGAAAAACAATATCTACAGAAGATATTACAAATTTATAATCGGCCTCATTCATCCCACAATTATTTTCTTCCAAATCCGATGTCACAAATAATATTTTATTTAACAATTCGGGTTTGTCATTCTTGATTAAATCAAATAGCTAAAAATATAACTCAGAATATAATGAGAATCTTTAATATTATGAAAATATTGGTTGGTCAACTGATGCAGAAAGTTGGGATGAACAAAAAAAAAACGGACTAGCAGTAAAAAATTTATAACGGTCAGCATCTTCAGGTGTTCGACCTTAACTCAACCCTGAAGATGACAGCCTTTGCTAGCGAAACCTTGGCATAGATTTTAATAAATTTTTGACTGCTACTCCGGTTTTTTATTTAATATTATATTGTGTTATTACTCCCAATACCACATGTTATTATTTTCTTCGAACATTGTCTACGTAAACGTAAAAGTGTTTTCATATATAATATCCAAAGTGCATGTCAAATTATTGACAATTACATGCACGAGGAATATTCGAAGGACTATTTCCCGATTAAAATTTAGCCAAACGAGCAAAATTTAAAAACTTCATTTGACAGCAAGTCAGAATCACATTGGTAATTTGCACTAGTGAGAATTATCGATAATTTGCACTAGTGCAAAATTATCGTGTAATTCTACGTTGATTGGACGACATTCAGAAATGTCAGAATTCTGATTGGCTTAAATTGAGGGAAATAGTCTAAGTAACACAGTTATTTCGAAAAAAAATGCTTATGCTTGTTGAATACATGTATATAATAACGTACTGTTATGACGTTAAAAGAAATATTTTTTCACTACTGGGAGAGAAACTAGGTTTTTTTGATACCGAAATTATGACACAATCAGTCAATTTTATTTCACAAGGATAAAAAGAGCTCAGATAATGACATTTGTTGTGAAAAATTAATAAAATAGAATAAATCAAAGGTATAAAAGGTAGCTAAACAATTCAAATAAATAAAAAAATGTATACACCTCTTCATGAAAAAAAAAAACACCTAGTTCTCTGGCTAGTTAGATATTATATTATTTTTTACTTACTGTGTCGTCGAAATATTCCACCATTCTGTCTGCAATACTTCTGTTCTTTTTAGGTCTAATTGTCACAATAATCTTGTTTAACTTAGAGCATGACCGAAGTAATTTTTCAACTAATGCTTTGCCTACAAGACCTGTAGATCCTGTCACCAAAATTGTTTTGTTTTCATAAAATTTTTGAATTTCTGTTAGCTCCATTTTCGTAATAAGTTTTTAAATTTAATTATTCATGTGCCTCTAAAGTAACATTTTAATGAACCTGCTAATCGCACTATTAAATTGTGACTAATATTTGTCTGGCATTTCTCGACGTTGTGTAAACTTTTCGGTATGATATATATGATTATACTGAGGTAAAATAAACTGGTTTCGCAGCGGCGAATTTCTTAATAGGCTACTTAGACTGTAGCCTACGGCGGCAAATTTTTAACGGCGGTATAATTTGGATTATAATTCTAATAAAGTTTAATTTTTTACATTTTAGTTTCTGTGCTTTGTATAAAATTTTAGTAAGTAAAGTACACGGCTTCTAGAGAGGCTCAAATATTTGCTAAAATCTTACCCTTCTGAAAAGAATAGGCAGGGGCCTACTTTGACCTACACAGTAAAAAATTTATAGTTAAAATTGTCAAAGTTTTAACAAGATTTTTAGTCCCAGATGATCCACCGTTTATTTTTGTTAATTTAACGTTTCAAATTTGTTAGCAAGTAAGTAATTATTTTTGTGTATTTTGTAACTAAAAATATAATATAATATATTCATATATTATTCATTAACATTTATTTTTAAATACTTTTGACTAAATATTTTAGTAATTATATTGAAACAGAACAATGAAACATAGTTATTATAACAAATTAAGGATACATTATATATCTATTTTCCTACGACCAATTAGAAATCTGCTCATTGTATGTTTGTTGTTGCTAGAGATATGAGGTACATTATAAGCATCCTGCGAAATGAATTGGTTTTGGGAGTATTTCAATACAGGTCACTTCATTTCAGTACAAATGCTTTGCTAGGATACTTATTAAGAATTGACAAATATTGGAATGGTTAAAGCGGGACAAATTGATAATTAAAATTAAATGAAATGGGAAATAATATCGTGGTCGTAGAAAAAGTATAGTGTACAACTAGCATGGAATGTCCATTTCATACTCATTGGCCCAGTACTGCCAGGCAAAAAAGTTTGGAACTCTTGGGTTCCAAAGATTTTGAATTAATATTTAATCTACTAAACTAAAAGTAAGTAAAAAGTGCTGCGAATAAGGACTCTTTTAAGATATAGGTTAAGAATGCTACAAAGATATCGCCAGTCATCCTTTGATCAATTATCAAATAATAATTTAGATATCTGTTAAAAAAATATACAAGTTTTGAACCCGGGTTCCAAACTTCTTTCACCTATTATGACTTCGGGCTCCAAAGTTCAGCGAAGCCAAATATAATATTGAATTTAAAATTTTTCATTTCTTCAAAGCATTATAAACCATATAACTGTATTCAAAACTTGATCGATACTTCTAAAATTACATGGAAGTTGTTAATATTTACTTCGAAACCTGCAATAGAATAATTAATAAGTAATTAAACAAAAATAAATATTTAATAACTTACAAGTATCGTTTAGCTTCACATTGATCCATTTTACTGAAATCTTCTCTAAGTTGTTCTTTAACGCTTCTATTGAAGATATCTAAGTATTCCTCCCAGTCAATAGAATTTACATCAAAATTGAATAACTGTTTATCTTCGCGGCTTAGTTCGTTCCACAGAGCAGGAGTATTTTTGAATTCCATTTTTAATTCAACCAAGAAGAACCAAGCTGATGTATATAAAATAAAGTTGTTCTTTTTGATAGCTTTTTCGTACCTGTTAAAATTACCACCTTCATTAATAATACAAGGAGGAAAAGATTCGCTGATCGTCACATATTATCTTTATTGAAAGTATATGCAAGGCTTTCAATACACAGGATTTTTTCTACACATACTTTACATTTTTGTTGAATATTCTGAGGAATTTCTCGCCAATGTATCCAGGAATATCATGAAACAATAACACATATTTATCAAATAACCATTTGGAGTTAGTTGTCATATATCCTGGGGTCGATATAATTCCGTCGAGAGGATATTTAGTATGGAGAAAACTGTCATAATATTGCTTCCTTGTTATAGGATTTGTTATACAGCTGTAGTTGTACACTTTGCATTCACCATTTCTAAAAGAAAAAATCTGATGTGGGCAGCATAGAACCTCCCGCCCAAGATTACTCTTAAACGGTACAAAATATTATTTGATGATACAGAAACATACCAACTTTCTTTGTTTATTTTCTATTTATATTTGAGAAATTCAATTTTATTTCGTATATATATATTTAATTTTTTGATATTATTTCACTAAGAAAACAGCTTCACAATGAAAATGACATGTATAATTTAGTAAAAAGTGTTTCCATGGTGTACAAGGAATGCAAGATTTATGAAATCTAATTTCTTTATATTTTATTATTAGTTCCCGCCTACCTTTAGGTAAGGGAGGTATTGCTTTTGGTCAAAAAATTGTGTAGTGAGTTTTCAATGAATAAGCACGTTTTAGAGTCCCTACAATACGATTTTACTATTTTCGCCATGATGTCTTTTTTAATTTAAATAACTATCGCACATTCATTTAATACAATATTACTTACTTCTTCCGTGTGGCTTTATCCCAGGCCATAGAAATCATACAATTGATCACTAAGTCAACAGGTATTACATGAAATATATACTCTGGATTGGAATAAATGACTTTAATGGATCCTGAAGCTATTCCTGCACCTATAGCGCTTATTGCCTGTAAGCTATTTATCCATCCAGGTAATGGTTCCCGATACGATGGAGCAGCTAACATATATTATACATTATTAAGTAAAACAAATATTAATCTTAATCATGATCTTTATCGTTATTACTTACTTCCTGGAGCTCTAAAAATTTCAACGGGAAGATGATCTTTTTCAGCAGTAATTAAAACTTCCGAAACCTGCTTTGTAAATACATAAGTGTTGGGCCAACCATCTAGTATATAAGGTGATATTTTTTTTATTGTATTTTCGTTCATATTATCTACAAGTTTAATTAAAAAATCGGCATCATATGTGAGTTTATGTACCTTTTCTTCAATATAATCCATGATGCTATGGGACCAATCTGTTGATACGTGAATAAATGCCTAAAATTTTTTTGTAAAAGACATTACATTACATATATCTATTGTGTATACATATAACATATACAAAATTATTAACAAAAATTATATTGGACATCGATCTTCGATTGCACTGTCAACCATTTAAGGTGAATCCCAAACTATGATATTATTTTTAGCCAATTTTTAGGAATTAAATTGGTTAATTTTTAAATTTTACATAAAATATGGAAAATATAAACTTTTTACATATTTCTATTTATTATTAAAAATTGTGATGATCAAAATAGATTTTATTCTATTAGTTAAAAAAGATTTCAGAACTCATAGTAGTAAACAAATATAATTTTTTTAATTAAACTAAATTACAGAAATGGGCAGAAATTAATTACAAGTAATTTAATAACTTAATTAATCACATATTTCAAAAATGTAATTGTTAATTTAAACTTTCAATACATTCGCTCTGTAATGGAAAGTTCAGTAATTAATTACATATTTTATGCAAGTAATTAGTAATTCGAGCTATTTTAATTGTAATTACAATTACATTGACAATTTGTATTTTATATTTTTCATAAACAATATCTCTATAGCTATAGAAATCTATAAGCAAAAGAATCGCTACCTCGATTTTATAAATCATAATTTGTTGTTTTTAGTAGCCGTTTCTATTTACTTGTTTATGTAGTTCACTTATTCTCCTGACGAAGATTTACGTACAGTATTCGAACCCTTGAATTTTAAAAATAAACATAAAAATTTTTTTCATTTAATACTATGAGTTCAAAACTATTTTTTTAAATTTATTGTCATATTAATTTTAAACTTAACAATATCTTTTTGAATATTAAAAAATTGTTCAAATCTAAAACTGAACATTTAGTAGATTTCTGCATATGATATCTATTTAAATATTACCTCTAGTTGTGTCATACTTTTTGCCATATCTATAATATTTTTAGTTGCTGCAACATTGCAGGGTATAGCTTCTGATAGAGACGCGTCGAAATTAACCGTGGCAGCACAATGGAAAATTATGTTTACAGAACTAACTATATAGTCGAAATCACAAGTATTTAATCCACATTTGTTTAATATTATATCAGAATTCACGAACATAACTTTCTGGAGAACTTCTGGTTTTTCACTCTTGATCGTATCAAATAACTGTTTTAAAAATAAAACGGTAATTATATGTTACATTTAATATAAGATTTTCTTACTTTATCGCTGAAATAGTTTGCAATTCTACTTGCCAAATTCGCATTTTTCTTTGGTCTAATTGGCAGGATGATTTTATTTAATTCCGAGCATGAACGTAGTAATTTTTCTATCAATGCAGTACCTAAAAACCCTGTGCCTCCTGTTACAAGCACTGTTTTGTTTTTGTAATAATTCTGTATTGCTGTGGGCCCCATATTAATGCCACTACACTGACTGGACTAAAGTTTGTCCGCATTTACTTAAATCTATAATTTTTTATATTTCTGATATTAAGGTCATTATAAATTGTCAGTGTTATATATTATATAAGATATCTTGTAAACAAACAGGTTTATAGTTTTTGCTTAGATTAGATAAAAACAAAATATTCATATTTATAAACATATTATTAGGAATTGCATCGTTGAAAAGAGGAAAAAATAGCTGTTTTTATTTTAGTAAAACAATTTTAGGTTTCCATTTGAAAAAAAAAGTTGATTGTCGTATCATGTAAACCTGAATTTATATAAAAATATTTGACATATTGCCTTCATCTAGGGACTCACGAGAAAATCTACTGTTAAATTATAGTTACAAATATCATCGTTCCTTTTTGTACATAAATACCTGAATTTGAATGTTAATTAATTCTTGACACATGTTTCATATTAAAAATAAGCAATTATGTTGTTTATACATTTAATTGTTGTATTATAAAAAATTATAATTTTTTTAAAACTTTTTTAGCCGCTGATTTAATGTTTTAATTAATAGTTGTACTGGTTGTTAAAAAAGTATATAATATCTCGAGAATACAACAAATCAAAATATTTTAGTATTTTCGTCGAATTTATTCCAAACGCTGCGTATGGAATAATAGTTATTCCATAATACAACTTTTAGTTGTTGAGTGCGTTGTTTCTAAAACAGTGTTATAGAAAAAACATTTTTTATTTGTTTAATCTTGGAATTTGACAATCTTGTAAATTATCTCTATGATTATTTATAAATAAAACTACCGGTATGTCTATACATGTGTTAAAAGTGTAACCTTAGCAATAATAACATTTATGTATTAAAGTATTAAAATGTACGCCTTATAAAATGGTTTGGTTTTGTAATTTTTCCAAACTCAATTCCATTACTATATTATCCATTATTCGACGAACTCATTATATTTATAGCAACGAATTTGCTAATGCCTTTAAATATAACTATATAGTTATCCATATTTCGCGATATTATCTTCTAAAATTTGCTACGCAATCTGAAACAATTTCAAACACATACTGAAAAATTATATAATATCATATTTGTTTTACAAATAACGTTTAGCTTCACATTTCTCCATGTCATTAAAATTATCTTTTAATAACACTTTAGCACTTTTATTACATACATCCAAGTATTCATCCCAATTGACAGAATCCAGATCAAAATAAAAAATATTCTGATCATCTGAATTAAGTGTGTTCCATAAAACAGGTACATTATTATATTCAAATTTGAAATCCCCCAATTCGAAATATTCGCAAGCCATTAATATCTTCTTATTATTCTTCATTAGTCTTTGGAATCTAAAAATCCAAATCAAACAGATACTATTTTCATTGCAAGAAATGTTTTTGCTGTAAAATTTTCAGAAATATATCGGAAATGTAGGCTGGAATTGAATGGTAAACTAAAGCGTATATTTTGGATAATGATTTGGAATTTGTAGCTACATATCCTGGTGTCCAAACCTGACATTCCAGTGGATATTTCGTATAAACAAAACTATCATAATACTGTTTTCTAGTCACTGGATTCATCATTGGAGTGTAGTTGAAAACATTCAACTTTTTATTCCTAAAAATAATAATACCTTTTTTATAATATCATAACAGAGTTGTAGTGTTTTTAATAATTAATTATTAGTTAAATGAATTTTATTGAAGGTATACAGGTTTATATATTAGAAGGTCACATCTTTTGTTTACTACATTTAAGAATAAGAGAGGGAAATCAAAATTTGTAAAAGTAGTATTGAATTTTTGTCAGATATACAGTTAATAAATCCACCATACAAATAAAAGCACATGGAATGCCGCTCGCTTTATACCTGGAACGAAACTTACTTCTCCAACAATAGAAAGAGCGCTTGAAACGTCGCGATATTCCCTTTTGGATCGTAACATAGACATAGGTAGTGCTTTTCAGAGTATTTGTATTATTATACTATATTATCAAATATAAAAGTGGTGGTGTTATGTGCTACTTCACTAAGAATAAACCAAAGCAAAAAAGCAATTGCTAAATGTTTAAAACATATACACTACAATTTTTTTAGAATAGAAACTAGTTCATCTTCTGATTATAGAAACAGTTACTGTTACTATGACGCGATTTTTTCGTCTCGTATAACTCAAATACTATAATACCAAAAATACAATTTTGTGTATTTTTGCTTCTTATATTTACATGAAGAGCTGATTTGATTTTGGATAAAATTGGTCAACCGAAAGTAGCAGTTTACCGTTTTCACAATGAAAAATATGGTTAAATTTAATTTTTCAACAATTTATGTTTTTTTGAAAGTTGTAGAGTATTTAAATTTATATCTGTTTTGTTTACACTAATATAATTAATTTTCATTAAAGATAATAAAATTTTAAGAAATTTAATTTCATAAATCTTACATTCCATGTACATCATAGAAACACTTAAAAATTTTCATTTTTTTGTGACTGTGAAGCTGTTTTGTTATAGCCGATATTTCCATCTACCAATAAAGTATCGAATAAATTATTCGCCGAATAAATGAAAAATGTCGCATTGAAATCATAGATCAAATGATACTTATTGTTCTAGTTCTCATATTTGATACGTATTTTTATTTATTTATTCGACGAATAATTCGGAAGTTTATTCGTAGATGGAAATATCGACCCTTATATGTCAAAAATTAAATATATATACAAAAAAAAATTAAATTTCTCAAATATAAATAGAAAATATACAAATAAGAAGGTATTTTTCTGTATTATCAAATAATATTCAGAATTTTTCGAGAAGTGTATGTGTTGCCGAATTCAGTCTTTTCGACTATTCGTGAACAAACAATGGAATGTTTTTGACTGACATATATTACTCTTTCTCATTCTCAAATGGAATATAGTGAATAAAGCTTTAGGTTACTGGAAATTCAAGTCTATTCCAATATATATTTTGTTTTCATTAAAATAAACAGTTTATATAGCAACTTTAATTAATAGTATAATGGAGTATAATTACTGCGTTTTTGTGGCTGTTTGCCAAGCAATGGCTATCATACAGTTAACTACCATGTCTCTTGGTACTTTTAAATAAACCTTTTCATAAATAATGTCGTTAAATTATCTCATTGAATTACATTCGAGCATTTTATTTTCTTTGGATAAATTTCAGTTTAACTCAAAAACTGTTTAAAAAATAAAATCACTCCACGTACGGTATCCTGATTTAATTAAAACAGTTTTCTTGTAAAATTGCTAGGTAACAAGTTCTCGCGACAAACAGAAAATCCGGCAGAATAAAAAGCTCTTGTATAACTAGAGTTGAAAAATTTTAATGATTTCTTGGTACATTTATGGTTATAAATTAGGAAATGTTTTTATATATATTTAATGTTCTTTATTTTGTGCATACTTTCTGTGCATTATTCTCTATTGATAAAAACAAGAATAGTTTTTCTACAGATCATTTTAGGACTCTAACAACATAATATACCTATTGTTTTAAAGAGAAGTAAAAGATCTTCTATATTTTATTTCTCTCCCGTTCAATATATTTTTGATATTAAATCAACAAACTTAATTAAAATCCAGAATCCTAAGAATAGCAGGGCGGACAGTAGTCCATAATGAGCTACTTGTAATCTGCAACACAATATTTATCAATATCTATTATATTAATATTGTTGTTATTGCTTACTTGAATCTCTTAGCTTCACATTTTTTAATATTGTTGAGATCTTCATTCAACAATGTCTTTGTCTCTTTAGTCCAGACCTCCAAGTATTCCTGCCAGTTCACAGAATCTAAATCAAAGTTGAACATTTCTTTATCTTCTGGTTGTAGGGTATCCCAGAGATCCGGCACATTTTTGAACTCAAATTTGAGATCATTCAACGCGAAGTACGAACAGATTTCTAGCATTTTCTTATTTTTCTCTACAAACTTCTTGAAACTAAAATATAAAAATTTTTATAATATTATTTGCGTCAATGCACTTACTCGTACATTGGTTTTTTTCCTAAAGCGACTTGGTACATATCAGCAAATATTGCAGGAATATCATGACACAAGAAATAAAATTTCTTGAACAGCCATTTAGATCTTGTTGAAATATATCCTGGTTTCCATATTATACATTCTAAAGGATATCTTGAGTTTATAAATCCGTCGTAGAAAACTTTCAATGGGTAATTATTTGTTTTTGGACTATAGTTATATACTTTGAGCTCTTTCGTTCTGAAAATTGAAATAAACATATTACTAATCATTTCCTATTGTTCTCCAGGACCATAGTATTAGAAATGTATGAAGTTATCTAAATATTCTGATCCATTCTATATAATTAGTCAGTTAAATTCTACCTAAAGCTGTATTCATAATGCGGAATTAATAGTTATAGTTAGTGGTTATGGTTAATAGTAATGAATTTTAGAACTAAAGTCTATCATCAGATATTTTTATCAAAACAACGTAATATTTTGATCTTGTTGGTTGTCTAACGTTTATAAATGAAATATAAAATAACTAATTATTGAATATAAGCCGATCGAAAAAAAAAAGTATCTGTACCACGTATGAAAAGTAAACTTCCCGAACTCCGGAATAAATCACTTTCTTTCCTACTAGATACACAATATACTATTGTATATTATCATATATTTACCCGTTGCGAGCAGTGTTCCAGGCTACAGCAATCAAACAGTTTACAACAAAATCTCCTGGAACCGAATACAAAATACAATTGTCATCCGAAAGAAGTACTTTGATTGATCCTGTGCCTAATCCAAGTGCAAATAAAGTTGTAGCTTGTAAATTGTTCACCCATCCTGGAATGGGCTCTCGATATGTTGGAACAACTAGAATTAATAATATATCAGTAAATATAAGAGAAATCATTCGAAAGTAATACCACAACAGATTATGATGTATCGGACAAACGAAAACGTGGTTGCTTATTAGAATGATAACAATGGGACATGTGACCACATAATTATATAAAGAACTTTTGTGTTTACACTTTTGTTAAAGTGAATAGGCAAAATTTACAACACTATGGAAAAAATAACTTAGATTACATAGAATAAAATGGCGAGCACTTTAATCATTTATTTCTAATCGGAAAATTTTTTTTTCTCCTGTGTAAATATGTCCCCAGTATTTAAATTTTTTCGATTAATTGTCACCACAGAATCGGAAATCAATAATTCTTGTCTATTTTAAAGCCGTGATGTGGATCACTAGGCAATGGCCGTCTGACAGTTGACACTGACAGTGTAATCATCATCAGTTGTCGTTGTGTATTATTATGTTGACGTTTTTCACCGTGTGATTTCAATCATTTTCAAATGTTATTTCCGAATTTACAGAAGTAGAAAAAGTACAGTATTATATTTGGGATTGTTGTCATAATTCACTCGGATGATTTTCACCGCTATCATAATCCCTCATATAATAATATACTATTATTTTCTTGTTCAAAATCTTATAGAAAAAATATTATTTTGGGTACAAATAGGCATGAAAAACTGAATTTTTGAAATGTAACTAAATAAAATTTATCCAATTGCATTTGTTCTGTTCCGTGTATAGCCGACAAAATGGACAGTTCTGTAAGTAGTAGTTATACATAATATGAATTATCATAATTATTAAATTTGTTAATAGGGAGTAAATTCAATAAAATATATTTCTTCGTTTCAGGTGTAGCAGCAGCTATGCAATTACAAATCTATGGTTACTGTGAAACTGGTAAGTTTTTTTCTTAATTTTAACTTAACAGTCTTAGTTGATTGCGGTACACAAGTATTTTACCTGCAGCTGGTCTGACAATAGCAATAGGAAAATTGTCTTTTTCTTCTGCAACTAAACGCTCCGAAACATTCTTAGTCATGAGATAGGTGTTCGGCCATTTGTTCAGTAAAATTGGTGTCATATTAGACAAAGTAATTTCGTCTACATTGTTTACAAGGTTCAACAAAAAATCTGGTTTATATGACAAATTATAAACTTTCTCTTCTGTGTACTCCATAATCGAATGCGAGTAACCCGTAGATACAAAAATAAAAGCCTAGAAAATCAAGCACAATAAAATGTGTTTAAAAATTACTTGTAAATGGTGTAATTTACCTCTAATTGCTTCATTTCTTTCGCCACATCAAGAATATTTTTTGTAATCGTATGTTGCTGTTTATTGCCTCTGATAGAGGAGCGTTGAAGTTAACTGTCGCTGCTGAATGGAACACTATGTTCACCGTTGATTTTATAACCTCCAATTCTGCAGAACTACATCCAAAATTTTTCTCTGTCAGTATTACATTCATAAACGTAACTTTGTTCATAATACTGGGGTTTTCGTCTCTAATTTTGTCAAATAGCTGTAAAATAAAAAAAATATTTATTTTATTTATAATTATTTAAGTTTCATGATAAACCGTGTAACTGAATATATTGGTGTAAGTTTACTGGACATAAAACAATCAATTCAGTGTATATAAAATATAAAGTTACCGCATTGCAAATTTGCAAATCTCACACAATTTATATTCATTATATTTAGTTCTAAAATTGATATAATAATTACTTCGTCTCTTAGTGAAAATCTCAAACCCCAGAAATTAAAACCTGGTAATGTAAAAAAAAATATAGGATGACGTGGACAAACTTAGGATTTCAGGTAGTTAATCCGTTGATGATCACAACCCAAAATGAAGCCTAAATTAATATATAATGTAAATCGTAGAATATGGCGATAAAATAAAAATTATAGGCAACCAATGAAATAAGAAAGATAATTATATTTAAAGTGGACAGTGAATGAGTGAAATGTATTGCAAATATGATGGTTAGCTGTAGTTACATAAACTTTTACAAAATATAATATCCGAACAATCCAACACAAGTTTGAAAAGCGAATATGTTATTTTCTGATTTTTTAGTTAATTATTTAAAAAATTATAACTAGGGGCTACCATACTCATTATTGAAGTGGAGATAACTGAATTCATACATAGAACTTGCAATAAAAAATAGTTGAAAAGTAAAGGAATACCATGTATTGGGTTTTAATCAATTAAAGCTAAAAATTATTGTCACAAGTTTCAAAGTAGAAACATAATTTTTAAGTTTGTTTAAATATAATGATTCATTTGATTTTGGATGTCTCGGATTTTCTACCTTTTATCTAAGCGGGCATACCTCAGGGTACCGTTCTTGGACCTTTATTATGGCAGGGGTTAAAGAAATTACTCATGGTTAAAATATGATAGATTGTAAATTTTTAAATGAAGTAAACGAAATAAATATTTATGATTATACTAGGCTTAAAAATTCTAAAATTGTCTTACTCTGTCGTCGAAGAAACCAGAGATCCTATTTTCAATACATGCTTTCCTTGTGGGCCGAATCGTCAAAATAATTGACCTTACATCAGGACAACAACGTAGTAATTTTTCTACTAATAATTTGCCCAAAACCCCAGTTCCACCAGTAATGAAAACTATTTTATTTTTGTAAAACTTCTGAACTTCTGTCAAACACATTTTAAAACTATTAAAGACAACAAATATCAGTACTATGTACTTAACTCCGCAATTTATATTGAAATGTCAATTAAAAGAAATGTTTCTTTTTTTCTTTAAGTAAACATGCTTCAAACAATGATAGTCATTGAAATATTCATAAATAATGATTTTATCCAAAAAAAAGTACATGCGTTTGTGACTTTGTGTATTATTTAAATACACACATTAATTCTAAATAATTATCAAAATATAAAAAGTAAATAAGTTTTTCTTGGCTATGTTACAAGAATCTAAAACGGTTTATTAACAGAAACCAGTAGAAAAGGCATTGAGAACTTGTAGTACAAAAGTTTTCATTTATGTTCTGTAAAATTTATTAAACGAAAAAAGAAATACAACGTTTAGATAAACCAACTACACGTAATTTTGTTTTCGACGACTGCTATTGAAAAACTATTGCGCTTGATTTTTAATTTTATTTATTTGCTTTCATTTGCGTTTTTTTTTTTGCAACAAATATAAAAACTAAATTAAAAATTTAAATAACCCCCAACACAAAAGAAAAAACTCTAAAAAGTAAAAAAAAAAATAAAATGTGTTTGTTGACCCTTTTACTTTATTATAAGTACCTAGTAATATTTGGATCCAACGTCGTCGCGTCGGGGAACCGCGAAAGAAGTATTTTTATTATTGTTGCTGGGTGAGGGCAGACGAATTTTTCAGAGTAAATTAATGAAGACTAAAGACCAAACGATTTGATATTGTTGTTATGTTACTTGCTTACGTTGCCTAGATAGAGTATTTATATTAAAATTTCATACTTTATCATTACCCAACTTATTTTTATTTGTATTCTGTATTTATTTGATATACTAGCATGCCCGACGATTCTTTTTACTTTTTAGAGTGTTTTTTGTATCGGGGGTTATTTAAATTTTTAATTTAATTTTTATTTCAAACTTTTTAAATTACTAATAGACACGCTAAGAACAACTCTATATCTCCACATTCACGTGAATACGTATGTATTAGGTTTATGTGAAAGTTGGTAAGATCCTTTGTCAGGTAGGAAATGAGCTTATGATCTTCAAACGCTTGAGCAGATCTTCAAAAATTATAGCTAAGAACCATTTCACATTAACTTTCAAACAGAAAAAACCGCATCAAAATCGGTCCATTGGTTTGGGAGCTACGATGCCACAGACAGGCACACAGATACACATGTTAAACTATAACACCCCTCTTTTGCGTTAGGGGTTAAAAACGACTACATTAAAAATAAAATAAATGTTTTAATAATAATTCTTCTAAGTTCCATATGAAATATGAATGAATAATATTTTATATTCAAATTAAACACCTAGCTCTGAATTTTTCTTACTCTGTTCTCAAAGAACTCTGAGATCCTGTTTTCAGCACATGCTTTCTTTTTGGGCTGGATGGACAAAATAATCTTCTTGATATTTGGACAAGAACGTAATAATTTTTCCACTAATAATTTACCCAGAAATCCAGTGCCACCAGTTAAAAATATTGTTTTGTCTTTGTAAAATCTTTGAATTTCTGTCTTGCACATTTTTAATCTATTAAATAAGATATAGCCTATTCATACCACCACATCCCCCAGAATCGGTAAAATCCCGTAGGTGAATCGAAAACCTCGATTGTTGTTTCATAATTATTTCGACTGGCGACCAAAAATTATTCTAGGTAAGAACTACGACCTATTCCACTGAACACAACAATCTGTTCTTGTACGGGCCCTTCCATCTAGGCGTAGCAAAATACAGACTAAAGGACCATCTAATATTGTAAAAAAATACCATAAATTGTTGACAAATAAAAACACTATTTATTTTAAGGTTTATTTATTTAATTGTTCTAACAAAATGTATAAATTCTATGAATTATTTAACTACATTCTATTTTCTTTCTGTCTCGTTCAACATACTTTTGGTATTAAATCAACAAATTTAATTAAAAACCAAAATCCTAAGAATAGCACGGCTGACAGAAGTCCATAATGAGCTATTTGTAATCTGAAACACAATATTTATCAATAACTGTTTAATATATCAATATTGTTATGTTATTGCTTACTTGAATCTCTTAGATTCACATTTTTTAATATTGTTGAAATCTTCCTTCAGTAATGTTTTTGTCTCTTTAGTCCAGACCTCCAAGTATTCTTGCCAGTTCACAGAATCTAAATCAAAGTTGAACATTACTTTATCTTCTGGTTGCAGGGTACCCCAGAGATCCGGCACATTTTTAAACTCAAATTTGAAATCATTCAACAGGAAGAACGAGCATATTTCTAGCATTTTCTTATTTTTCTCTGCAAATTGCTTGAAACTAAAATATTAAAAATTTCTGTAAATTTTTTATTTGCTCCAATGCACTTACGCATACATTGGTTTTTTTCCTAAAGCGACTCGGTACATATCAGCAAATATTGCAGGAATATTATAACACAGAAAATAACATTTCTTGAACAGCCATTTAGACCTTGTTGAAATATATCCTGGTTTCCATTTTATACATTCCAGAGGATATCTTGAGTTTATAAAGCCGTCGTAGAAAACTTTCAAAGGGCAATTATTTGTTTTTGGACTGTAGTTATATACTTTGAGCTCTTTCGTTCTGAAAATTGTAAGAAATATATTAATTATCATTTCCTATTGTACACGTCCAAAGTATTAGAGACAAGTCTTAAGTTTTCTAAATATTTTGATCCATTCTTGATGACTAATCAATTATATTCTATTTAAGCCGTATTCACAGAGCGTAATTAATAGTTATAGTTAGTTGTTATGGGTAATAGTTATAAATTTTAGAACAAAAGTGTAAATACAAAATATGTTCAGATTAAACAACTGCAAGAAATGAGCCCAAATTTATTATTGTGATACATTTCTGTTATGAGGTAGACGTAAAATAAAATTTATATATATTTTTTAGTTGTTTCCAGGGTGCCATGGTAACCAAACATACAAACAGTCGTAATGTTTGAGTTTGACACATAACATTTGGAATAGTTTTAATGATTATTGACTTGTTCAAATTATTTCTAAATGGAAATAATTTAAACAAGTCAATAATCACTAAAACTGTACTAAATGTTATCTGTCAAACTCAAACAATACGACTGTTTGTATGTTTTGTTTACCATGGCACTCTGAAAACAACTAAAAATTATGAATTTAATTTTAAGTCTATCTCATGACATATATGTATAACATTAATAAATTAAGAATCATGTGGTGCAGTTTTTGTTGTACATTTTTATGTTTGCAGTTTTGTTCTAAAATTCATAGAGAACGATGAACTATCGCCTGATGAAAATTATAACTTTGTATTACCTGTGTCCTAGAAAAAAAAGTAAAAGAGACATCTGGTATGTATTTTTGTATATTTACCCGTTATTGCGAGCAGTATTCCACGCTACAACAATTAAACAGTTTACCACTAAATCTGCTGGAACCGAATGCAAAATACAATTGTCATCCGAAAGAAGTACTTTGATTGATCCCGTGCCTAATCCAATTGCAATTAAAGTTGTTGCTTGTAATTTGTTCACCCATCCTGGAATGGGCTCCCGATATGTTGGAACAACTAGAATTAATAATATATCAGTAAATATAAGAGAAATCATTCGAAAGTAATACCACAACAGATTAGGATGTATCGGACAAATGAAAACGTGGTTCCTTATTGGAATGGTAACGATGGGACCATATAATCATATAATTTTATAGTACTTTCAATTTAAAATCAAAATTGGCAAAGCATATATTGATTAGTATAATTTATGACAATAATTCAAAATTTAACTGTATAACTAAATACGACTACAATTCAATAATTGTTGTACATTATTTGTTAACAAATTAAATTCTTTGGTGATAAAATAGTTATTTGCTTAACTAGGCACCAAAATACCAGATTTACAGCAGGGGGCTGTTTTTTTTTTTACTTTTACAAGTACCTATATTAACTATTTTAGTTGATTGCGGTACACAAGTATTTTACCTGCTGCTGGTCTGAAGATAGCAATAGGAAAATTGTCTTTCTCTTCTGCAACTAAACTCTCCGAAACATTCTTAGTCATGAGATAGGTATTCGGCCACTTGTTCAATAAAATTGGTGTCATGTTAGACAAAGTAATTTCGTCTACATTTTTCTCAAGGTTCAACAAAAAGTCTGGTTTATATGATAAATTATATACTTTTTCTTCAGTGTACTCCATAATCGCATGCGAGTAATTCGTAGACACAAAAATGAAAGCCTAGAAAATCAATCACAATAAAATACATATAGAAATTACTTATAAATGGTGTAATTTACCTCTAATTCCTTCATTTCTTTTGCTACATCAATAATATTTTTTGTAATTCGTATGTTGCTGTTTATTGCCTCTGATAGAGGAGCGTTGAAGTTAACTGTTGCTGCTGAATGAAACACTATGTTCACCGTTGATTTTATAACCTCCAATTCTGCAGAACTACATCCAAAATTATTCTCGGTCAGGTTTGCGTTCATAAACTCAACTTTGTTCATTATTTTTGGGTCTTCGTTTCTAATTCTGTCAAATAGCTATAAAATAAAACATGTTATTTTAGTACATGGACTTTGAATCCCTTGTACATTCATACAGGTCGTTTTTTATCTCCCGAGTGACAGATTTTAAATTTTTAAATGAAAAAAAAATGTATGAGTATAAAATTGATTGCACTAGGATCAGCGAACATTACCATTTGTGTGCAATTCCGAAATGGTCTAACCCAGTCTTCAAAGAAACCAGAGATTGTCTTTCAATACTTGCATTCTTTTTGGGCTGGGTGGTCAAAATAATCGACTTTACATCAGGACAACAACGTAATAAGTTGTCCAATAAAATTTTGCCCATTACTCCAATTCCACCATTAATGAAAACAATTTTATTTTTGTAAAACTTTTAAACATCTATCATGTACATTTTTTAAACCTTTAAAGATAATTGTACCTATTCAGAATATCAAGACATACCTTTAAATTCATAATTTATAAAGCAATGTAAATTAGTTGATAAAAATATTACAGGATTACCTACTTATGTTACAATGTTACATATAAAAATTATCAAAAACTTTATAACAAATAAAATAGTTTTTCTTAGTTAAAAAATACTTGTTTACGGTATAGATATTACAAGAATCTAATACGGTTTTTAACCGAAACCAGTAGCAAAAGCATACAGAATTTATAATACCTAATAATTGAAATTATTTTTTATTTTAATATTCAAATTGAATAACTGAATTGTTCTTACTCTGTCTTCAAAGAAATCTGAAATCCTTTTTTCAGCACATGCTTTCTTTTTGGGCCGAATGGGCAAAATAATCTTCTTGATATCTGGACAAGAACGTAATAATTTTTCCACTAATAATTTACCCAGAAATCCAGTACCACCAGTTAGAAATATTGTTTTGTCTTTATAAAATTTTTGAAGTTCTGTCTTGCACATTTTTAATCTAATAAATACGATATAGCCTATTCATACCACTTCAGAAAATCAAAGCTATGCACTGAAACTAGAGTTTAAGTAGTAACTGGTTGCCCCATATTTCGTTTCTTTAATTAAGCTTTTTTGTTTAAATAATTATGGTCTATGAATTTAAAATATACATTAATTAATGTTTATAGAAAAAAGATAAGTATTGCTCTTACCTTTAGAAATGTCACTATTTGATCAATAACAAATTCATTTTCTGCATAATGGTCCGGTTTTTTACTTTCCTATACTTTTATTGAATCATGAATTAAATCGTGGAAAAGATACATATTTTCAGGACTCTTGAATCCGGTTTGATTATTTTTTCAGTGGTGTCATATGTGCAATTACAAATGAACAAGCGAAGATGGATGAATTTTAATAATAATTACTAAACAGGAATTGAAAATTTATTGAAAACACAAAACAATACATTCAACTATAAAGGAATTTTGGATTAAGTTCTGTAATAGAAAAGTATTTTATAATGTTACTAAAGTTCTGATTTTTTAAAAAATTTATTGAAACATTCAATTCATATTTAATGAAAAATCAATTACGAAAAATTATTTCAATTTGCAATTTTTTACACTATTAAACAACTAAAATTATTTATTTAATTATAATACGGGATAAATGAACAATTATTAATTAAATATATTTTTATTGCGACAATTCTTAATGTCTCTCAGAAGGTCAGTTATTATATTAGCATATATTTACATAATAAAGATATTATTTATTTAAATATTAGTTGAAATGGCGTATACGTCTAGGTAAGTGTTAGAGAATGAGAGCAAAAGGTTTTGGGAGTTAGTTTCGTGTGAAATCCAATGTCTTGCAGAATGAGGATTTTCGAGGGTTATTTGTAGAGAAATTGAACGAATCTTTGCCTGAATGTGAGCCTAATTTTGATTGTTGTATAAATGATGTTTGAGTGAAATTTAAGGGCATTGTTCTTCATTGTACCGAAAGAAATTTGTGGTGAATGTAAATTAGGCTGTCGTTCGAGGAATGCATGTTGAAATGAAGAAGTGAAAGAAGCAATTGAGGAGAAAAAGAGGGCCTATTTAAAGTTTTTGAATGTGAAGGATGTACCAGGAACTTTGCTTGATGAATGCCTGATGGAATACAAGAGGAAGAATAAATGTGTTAACAGAGTCGTAAGAGAAAGTAAGGCACGTTTCGATGAATTGATGAGTGAAAGATTAACGAATGATTTTGGTATGAATAACAGAATGTTTTGGCAGGCTGTAAAGAGATTAAGAGGTGGGAGTATAAGACCAGTGAAAGAGATTAAGAGTGCGAATGGTGAGTTGTTGAGGAATGAGTTAGATGTTAGGAAAAGATGGTGTGAGTATTTTAAGGAATTGAATGGTGGTGTAAATGGAGTGAATAATAGAGGAGGAAATGCAAGAAATGCTAGGAACGTTGAATGGGATATAGATGAAGGTGATGTCAGTTTTGCATTGATGCGTCTAAAGAATGGTAAGGCTCCCGGTTTGGATGGTATAACAAATGAAATATGGTGGTGAAAGGTTGTTTGATTGACTAGTTAATTTGTTTAGATTTTGTTCAAAACGGTGCATGGCTCCTGATGATTGGAAACTGGTAGTAATGTTTCATGGAATGGTGTGAGACTGGAACAAGTGAATGAATTTGTATATTAGGGTAGTATGTTTTCGAGGGATGGACATATTGTCCGAGAGATTGAAAGGCGAGTGTCTGCAGGGTGCAAGGTATTGGGTGCTCTGGGTATAAACGACGCATAACTGCTGTAGAAATAAGATATTTGAGTGGAATGTGTGGATATACGAGACTTAATCGTATCCGGAATATATTATTGTATGGTGAATGTGAATTGAGAAAAATGCTGTTCAGAAACAGGGAGTGAGTCAGTTGAGGTTGTTGTCAACAGATATAGCATAATTTTAATTTCTAAACCCTCAATATTAACCCCAGATTTGAAATTTATTATTTTCTGAATTTTCCTAGTTAGATTAATGCTTCAACTAATTCCTAAATTAATTTTCGGCACATTTAGTTTGCTAAAAAATGTGTATAGAAAGAAATCTGATAAAAGGCGAATATCTATGAAAATTGACTAAAATTTGAACTTTGCAATGCTATAACCAAAAAACTAAGCGAGATATCGCAAAACGGTCTCAAGTTTTGAAAGTTCCATGCTTTCATTACCCTATAAACAAATTTTCAGCGATCTCTATTTTTTTCAAATTTTACCCAACATCGGTTTCATTAAAAAATTCCAGGACGAGTATCTCAAAAACTAGAAGAGATACAGTGCTGGGAATTGAACCATTGGATTCAGCTCGGTGAAATACATAAGTGTGTAAAGTTTCATTGAAATCGATCAGCGGAAAGAATTGATAGAGCAAAAAGTCTGAAAATAGCTCAAAAACGGAAAGAGTTCAAGGGGTTAGTATTAAGTTTTTGCCAAAATTTTTCATTTTGATTTTTATACCCTATCCCACTATTTTCGACCTGAAACTTACAAATAAAGTATTTTCAGTAATGAATAAGCTTTAGTTTTTGAGATTTGAGCGATTTTGTGAGGCAGTGAATTCAGAAAAAATTCTCGAAAATTGTTTGTGTGCTTGTATCTTGAAAACCATTAGAGATAATTAAAAAAATTTTCAATGAGCGTATTCAGCATACTTTATTTATCTTTCATGTAAATTTTTATGACAATATGTCATAAAATACAAATTTTATAAACTATCAAAGTTGATAGAAAATATTGAACATATTATAAAAATCGCCCAAATTTGATAACCTGTAACTTTAAAGCCAATACAGATATTAGAATCGGATTTAAAATGTAGATTCTTCATACTTTATTGATGTGTGTGGGCTAGTTTTGCTATTTTACTGAAGAAATTATTATAATTCTGAAGCCATTACATATTACGTGTTTTTCCATTATACTTATTATGCCTGGATCAGCTCTTTACTAAATAAATATATTAAATTTACACTTTAAACTTCAATATTTTATACTCTTTTCAGCTAGCCTCCTACATATGTAATTTTCAAGCTAATTTATAAATTTTATGTATTAAAATAATTATTTAATTTAACTTTAGTACTAGTAAAGTTTTAATAATTCATGATCATATACGGAATACATTGGTGTATGGTGAGTGTGAGATTGAGAAGAATGTTGTTAAGAAAGTGGGAGTGAGTCAGTTGAGGTGATTTGGACATGTTGAGCAAATGTCGAATGAAAGGTTGGTGAAACTAATGTATGTGGGTGAGATTGAAGGTGAACGATTGCGTGGGCGTCCGAGGAATAACTGGTTGGGTATAATTGATGGTTTGTTGCGTTAACGAATGATTATGAGTATGAAGAATAAACGAGCATGTATGAGTCGGCCATGAATGTGGAGGAGACGAAACAAGGAGTGTTAGCATAGGAATGTTTGGAGGAGACTGATTGTTGGTTGACTGTGTTTCTGGGTTCGTGCTACTCCAATGAGTGGGATATAGCGTGATATTATATACGGACGTATATTGAAATGAAACAAATTTTTGAATGATGCGAAAGTGATAAAAGTGACTTTTATGTAGTAACAGGTCGTTAGTTTTGTTACGTGTAGATAAATGTGATTATTTAAATCAATTTTTCACTTACAATAAAAAAAAATGTTTTAAGAATTCATTCGGTATATTTTTGTTAAAGGTATTTTCCCAGAACATAAATAAAATTGTGATTTATGATTTTTACTTTTAAATAGGTTTGATAAATTAAAAAGTTGTTTCAATTTTGAATTAATAAATAATTTGACAATTTCATTTATATTATCGTCGACAATTCAAATGCAAAAAAATTGTACGGATCTTCGTAAAGCCACATAAAGCCTTTAACTTATAAATGTGCGATTAGAATTAAAGAATTTTTAAAATTTTAGTGTGAAATATTTCTGTATTTTCTTTGTAAACTGTAAGTTTTGCTGTATTATATGATCCAATAAATGTTCGTAGTATTTTTTTAGGGTTCAAAGAAAACAAAGAATTTCTAAACTTCCTTATTAAATTTTCTCAGAATTCCGCAAGTAAATGCATTTTTCGAGACATAATATTGAAGAAACATACGTAATATATTTCAAGTTTACTTATTTATTCGGGAAACTCGAAACAAAATTTATCAATACTTACTTTCTAAAAAAATGCAATAAATTTCCAATTTTGTTTCGGATATATTATTTAATTGTTTCTGTCAATGGTCAAGACACTGAAAGTTAAATTATTTTCAAATTCTAATCAGTGATTTACTTGCGAAAAAGAGGCTAATGCGAAAAAATTGTTTATTACTTAATCATAAGCAAAATTAACTGAAACTATCAGTGTTAACTTCGTTATATAACATAATTCTACGACAGTGTTATCAATATAAGTATAGTAATAAAAGAAGTATAAATATGTTGCCTGAAAAAATAAAACCATTTAATATTTTACCGTGAGTGAACGAAGCACCATGTTAGCTATCTTATTTTTCGTGGGTTCTTTACTAGCTGCTGCGCAGGTAATTATACTTTTTACGTATTTATTAAAATATGTCTCAACACTTTTTATTGGGTCAAATTAATATTATACATTGTTTTGCATATAAAAAAATTTTTGCTGTAGATACTGTTTCATATTGGGGACTACATGAGCCCAGAATCATATCATTTAGCCCAGTTAAAATTATACACAGAAAAATTGTTTAATTTATCATATTTATATCTTAATTTCAATAATTTTTACCTCTCGTACATACGTATATGTAAGGGAGGTAGTATGTTTATGTTACGAATTCATTAGATTTTGGGAACAATTCATGAACAGTAAGTGCTAGATTATTTGAGGGCCTATCTGGGTTTGTGTTCATATCTTAGTAAATAAATGATATAGAATTATTTTCATTGGAATCAAAAAGATGTAGAGTAATATTATCTACGATCTTCACTTATTTTTTTTCTTCTATATTTTGTTTTAATCAGATTCATAAATAGTATTTGTGGTACCTGCCAATACCTTTGGGCCAAATGAAATATTTATATTAATGATTTAGTTTTATTTCAGTTTTTATTTGTCCCTAAAATATTCTAAAAAATACAATAATATAAAAATAAAAATAAATTAGGTACAACTTTCCCTTTGTAAGATCAGAACAATTTTTTTAAGTTATTCTAAAATTCTTAATTAGGCTAAATGATATGATTCTGGGCTAGTAGTTCATCTAGAGTACATGGAGCTGATACACGACCCTGAATTCAAAGAAAAGTTTATACTATATTGTATTTAAAAATTATTTGAGGAACTGTAAGTGGTGCAATAATTTTGTCCCATTAATTTTGATAAAATTTAAACTGTTTCCAAAAATATTACTAGAAAATAGACATTTTACTTTAGTGCCTTGATATACAAATAACTATCTCCGTAACTTCTATTTAAATATTTTTTTATAAAATAATTTTGGAAGTTTGTGCAGCGCTAAAACCGACTCTTAAAACAAACAAAAACAGAGCTCGTTGTACCATTGCCCACGTTGGGTGCCAATAAAATCAAACATGTTTAAGAAATGGTTACCTCACACTTTCTTTATAATTTAACCTAAAAAAAAGATGAAAATATTTACGATGTATGGGCATTTTAGGGCCAGAATTCATCAACAGCAGTCTCCACCCTTATGGGCCAAAACATTGTTAACCAAATCGATAAAGTATTGTCGGAAGGCAACGAATACATAACCGATCTCCTTGAACTAGTAATAAAACTAGTATCGGCAATTTCTGAGTTTATTAGCAACATTAACTCTGGGAACTCTACACACATAAACATCGCCGATTTGACTACAAGTATAAGAGTTGCGTTCAACTCAAGCAGTCAGAACTGCTCCTCTCAAGAAGACGCAGAATTCCAAGAGTTAATCGCCAACACCACGGTTGCCATCCAGTCTTGCTACGAAGATGTCAGCGGAGAAATCCAAGTACTAATTCCGGAAATTGAAGAGTTGTTGGAGAGTTTGTTGGACGAGATAAAAAATGTTTCAGATGGTGTTAATAACTGCTTTAAGAATAATCCTATGATGTTTGGATTGCCGGGTTGTCTAATGGGAGAGGCTAACTATGCTAAAGATAAATATATATTTTTCGTACAGCAGATGAATAAGACAATATCACAAGTCAAATTAACAGTTAATCATGTGGTTCTTGATACTAAGGAATGTTTGAGTAATGTTGTGTCAGATGTTCTTCCTGGGTATGGGCAAATACTTTTGGGCTTCGTTGAATGTGTAGCCACCTAAGAAATATAATTATAAACGATGGAAGCTGTCTAATTGCCCACCAATTTTATGATATGTGAATTTTTAAATTAGGTTAATATTTATTAACTAACTTGATTTGTAATGCCCTTAAATCCAATACTTTTGAATAAACAATGTGCAATTAATATTGTATGCTTTATTTTCCATTTATCAAGCAACTGATTGTATGTTTTACGGTTGAGTCGTGAGTCAAAATCGTGCAATGCTAAATAATCAAAAGCACGATGTAATATAACATTACCATAGTAATCAGTTTTGTTATATGTACACGATGTATTGGTAGTCATGTCAACGTAAACAAAAGAGATTAAGAGTGTGGCAATGAACCTATTACTCATTGTGATGGTGAGGAGCATAGCGACGAACCGACGAGTCTTTCATGTTCTTGGAGGTGGTGATACGAGCACTGTTATAGCTATTAACATACCTAGTGATGTTATAAATATCATAACAGCCACAGATGTCAGTTTGAAATCCGAGCTCGTAGAGCAAGGATTTTAAGACATCTAATGCCTGTTATGACTCATAACATCCGTGGTTTGTTCCATACTTTACCGGTTTTAGAATATAGAGACGTTAACGCCATTAATAAATATTATTTTTTGAAATTCTTTTATGAATAACGTCTGTCATATTTTTAGAAGGTGATTCTGTTTTATTTAACACCATAGTTACAGTTTTTTTGTATTATATTTATAAATAAGTTTTTTACTTAAACGTCAAATGTGTTAGATAAAAAATGAATTTTGGTGATGCTGAATTGCCTGAAAATATTTCGAACACAGCAGGTGAAGCTCTGAACAGCTTAATTCCGTCTATATTAATAAATGGCGTTATATTATCATTGTGCTTAATTTTTATTTTCTTAACTTATTTGACAGGTCAATATGGTAATATTACCGTACAACATAGAGTTATTACATGCTTACCAGCCTATTTTTGTGCATGTAAACATAGGTTTAATATCCGGATACCGGTAAGGAATATATCCGCACTTTATTATTGTTGAAATGAAAGAATTCTTCGGACTGCAGTCAAAATATTTATTAATTTTCTAAAATCGATATAACAATGCACTCCACGATGAGTTTCTTAGGGTGTATATTACATAGAAATGCAATAGAAAAATATTTCAGATTTTAAGTGGTATTTGTCGTCTTTTAATTTTTACTTTCGAAGGATGTATTTATTGAACATTGAAAAAAAGATTAATTTGTATGAAACGATCGTGTACCGTTATATTCAATTTAATACATTCTTACTTATATACAAAAAACAAATTATCATTTTATGTTGCATCATGTGAAGTAGAATATATAAATTATCTTCCGTAAACATTAATTTTTTACCCATTTTTTCAATATATTGCCGGCCTTCTCCAAATTTTCATCTTCCTACAAAACACATAAAATAATAAATATATCATATACCATCTTTATAAACATCAGTTACTTACTTTAATAAAACAGAGTCGTACATAATTCTCTCCTAAATGCTTGTTTTCTTCACTGTAAAATGGTGACATAGGAAATAACAAAAGTCCTACATTTTTTCCCATCCATTTGGTGAATCTGTAGTCACGATATTTGTCTGTTTCACTTTCTAAATCTGCTTTGGATGCTGTAAACACACAAGAAACATTATTACTTTACGACCATTAAGATATTCGCTGGTTGTACATTTTCATTTCTAACGATAACCATGGTTAACGTATGGTATAAATTCAATTTTAACAGTTTTGTTAAAAATGTAGTGTCTCAAATTTAAAACTACCGCGCTCAAATGAAATAGCTGTCTATAGATATTTGGTCTGTGCTAGCTATCAATACAATAAGTTATAATTGCTTCATGAGTTTGTTTTGTTATTACAAACATGGAATGTCCATTTAATACTCGTATAATTTTCATCTACAAACTTTCTTGCTGGTTTGAAATAAGTGCCATTCTATGCTTGTTCTACAATGTACTATTATTTGACAACACAAATAGTTTCGAAATACACCACCAGGGGTGTGTTAGCGCTGAAATGGTTCATGACGGCAGCACTTGTATCTACAAAATGGCTACTAAGGAGTGCAATCGGTGTTGGTAGATACTTGTGTAACATAAGAAAGTGAATCAAAAATTTTAATTAAGTTTAATTTAAAATAAAATGTTTCAAGAGGATCTTATTCAAATAGTAAGTGGAGTATAACTCACCTAATTTAGACCAGTCAGCAAGCATGAAATATCCGCCATCGGGCACTACGGGATCCAACCCAACTTCTTTCAAAACCCCAGCAAAATAATCCCGTTTCTTTTCGAAACTAGTTACCAGCTGATAAAGAATGGAATCTTTCGTTCCAAGAATACTCTCTTCATGTTCAAGGGCTCGAGCAAGAGCGTCCTGCATGGGAGCTCCACATGAGTTGACGATGTTCTGATGGACAACACGTAGGTTGTGCAGAAGATTGGTAGGGGCAAAGGTCCAGCCTATTCTCCAACCTGTAGCGCTGAAGGTCTTCCCAGCGGAACCGATGGTTAGGGTACGGTCCCACATGCCCGGAAGGGTTGCTGATAGATGGTTCAAACATAAATGATTAGTTGTTCTTCAAAGAATTATTTTAGCGATACACACTACCTTACAATACTAGTATTTATTATTTACATATTTTTTAAATGTTTACGTTGAAATACATAAAGAAAATATTAATATAAAAGCCATAGAATACATAATACAAGAGGTACAACTAATATTGTTAGCAGGACAGGACTTATATACTGGGAGGCCTCCAAGTACAATTTCGTGATGGGACCCCCCTTTCCCAAAACAATCCATCAACAAAAACTATGTCATTACGGGTTCCTTCCCAAAAAAAGTCTTGAAATAGGGTTTTTTCTACTCTTTTGTTTAAAGACCAATTTAAAAAAAAAATAGAATTAGTTTTCTTTGCTTATTGGTAAATCCGGCCTTGATAGTTACGATACATTAACAGGACGCGAGGTATAAGAATACTCAAGGAGGTTTATGAAGAAAGACCATTGGCGAAGAAAATAAAGTGTAGTACGAAGGGGTACAATAAACAGCAACAGCAAAGATATTAGAGTAGCATGAAATGTACAGCAAAATGATAGGAAAGCGTCCTGGAAAATATAAATGAAAACACTTGTACAACAAACCAAGTACTAACACCAAGATTAGCCTTATATCCAATTGTACAAATGTTAGAAATAAGTAAAGTAAATGTGATCATTAAAAAAGGCCACATTTGTTTTTTATAATTAAGAAAAAAATCTATTTTGTACTGTTTCTGTTACTTTTTTAAGTTAAATTTATTTCTGACCTAATTTGTGCATTCCCTGGATATTTTAAGATGAAATAAGCATCCTAAAGCATTGATAACTAAAAACAATTAGCACAGTTTCCAATTTAGTTCTAAAATATCCGGTTAGGAGGACCTTTATAAAATATTTCAAAGTGGCCGTTTTTTTTTTTGCCGGTCAGTGTATATTATTTTGCCGAAAATATTCATTGATCATAATACTTTGTTTTCAACTGATTATATCGCAGATTTTTTCACATAGTAACTATGTGATTTCTTCACGTCCTAAGATAAGTATGAATAAAAACACTTCAGAAAAAACGTAGGTATTATTTTGAGTACTTTGATAAGATAAAAAATAATACAAGGTACATTTACAAAAAAAACGGAATAAAAAACTGCTATTTCATAAATGTCTCTTTAAGGTAATTTTTTTTTTTTTTTTTGAGAAGTTCCACTTTAAAATGACAATTGTTCTAAAGTAGTTCCCATGAGAATCATTGTCTTTCAACAAACAACAGACATACGAATTAACTACAATGATTCCTAAACACTAGTATAAAAACAATAAGTACCTGAAATTACAAATTAAAATAACTCTTATACGTTCTTCTATCTACCAGGAATTTTTATATTAGTATGCATAGGGATGTACAATTCATTACCTTAGTTAGAGTTAATAAACTGATGACAACAATTGTATTAAATCGTAAATCACTTTAACTGTATCTACGAGTCATATCATTTGGACCAATTAAGAATTTTAGAATAACTTTAAAAAAATGTTGTACTCAATTTATTTACTCTATTTCATTTATTTACTAAGATATACCCAAAATCCCTGAGAGGCCTTCAAATAATCTACGACTTACTGTTGATGAATTGTTCCCAAAATCTAATCAATTCGTAACATAAATATAATACCTCCATTACATGTACGGAAGGTATGATAGAGTTTAAGATATAATTATGGTGAAATAAACAATTTTCCTTTGAATGGTTTTAACTTAACCAAATGATATGATTTTGGGCTCTTATTATTGACACATAACCTTTTGTATACTGATTGAAAAAAACTGTCAGCATGCATGAAAACAGGGATCACACAGTAATGAAAGGTTTTAATCCAGCGTACTACGTTGAAGCAGAATAACGTGTCAATTTTACCAGTTAAGATTACGAGGTAATAAGGTAATTATGTAGGATAAATACTGAAATTACTGTAGCAAAAACATTACTCACCAATACGGAAATGATCTGGGGAAGGTTTGTAAACCAACCACTCGTACACTTCATCAGCAAGACACAGCACATCCCACTTGATGCACAAATCTGCAATTTGTTTCAATTCGGTCTCCGTGAATACCTTCCCCGTCGGGTTATGTGGTGTATTCACGATTATCATCTTCGTCTTGGAGGTGAACATAGACTCCAACTCCTTGAAGTCGAGAACCCAATCGGACGATGCAGACGAGCCTTGCTTCTAAAGAACACATTAAAAAATATTTAAGTTCCCCCAAAAAAGAAATATGCCGATCCCAGAGATCGTGGGTTCGAATCTCATTGAAGAACATGGTCGTTTGTGTTGCTCACTAAATTCGCAATCATCCTTTCATGAGGCGGTATATGACCAAAATAGTCAATGAAAAGAAAAAGAAATATTTAAAAAGAAGTTTCACTTACGGGTTTTAGAGGTATATATCGTGGAGTTCCTCCAGCTATCTTAACCAAGTATTCATAGCGCGAATAATACGGTTCGATGATGATGACTTCATCTCCTACATCAATAAACCCAATGATAATACAATAAAGAGCTTCCATAGCTCCATTGCTTATGAGAATTTCATCCAAAGGATTAATTTCTCGCTTGAAGAATGGTGAATATAATTTTGATAACGCCGTCACTAGACGAGGTGTGCCCTGAAATTTGTAAAGATGTTTATAATATTTTTATAGTTAAGCATGATAATATGACAAGAAATGAAATAGATACGTGATAAAAGAAATGATTAAAAATATAAATACAAATCTACCGCAGTTCTGCGCTATGTCTTAGAACATAATTATTCTAATTACTTACACTGTCTCGGGCGTATTGGTGTAATACTGGGTCAGTTCCCTCAGAAACCATCGCCAAAGTATCGGATAATACTTTTGGCGCTGTAAAATCTGGAAAGCCATGTCCTAAGTTTAAAGCATTATGTTTCTTTCCTATTTGCATATACTCCAACCTACAACAAAATAATATTGAAATTAAATAATTAAATTAAAGTTTGTAATAATTTTTATTACGTACCACATATTGGATTCAAATTGCTTATAGCGTGGGGGCAACAAAAATTTTTCAGGATTCATTTTTACCTAAATTAATTATTATTAGGTTGTTGACGGTTATACGCGAAACTCAAAAGTGGAAAAGGAAACTAATTCGACACAGCAGAACACTTAAAATTATCTTTCACATTTTTATCTTAATAATTGCCACAAGTTTATGATAGCGCGCAACGGTTTAATTTTTGTTTCTTTTTTATTTAAATTCTATCAGTTATATTAGTCAATCAATAAAAGTAATAAAAAACATTATTTAAGTCAGTAAAATAAGATACAACTGCTTGTTTTACAAACAGGATATATTATAAATAACTATCTTTAACAATACGCTACTGAACTTTTCATCCAAGAAACTGATGATAAAATATAATAGTACAAAAATATGGTACGGTTCTATGGGAATCGTTATCTAACTTATATATGCAGCGAAAACAATAAAATTTTTTTGCTAATTCATATTTTAATTTAATTCTAAACTTGGTATTGTTTCATGAAAATTTAAAAGCAATTTCCATATACCATTTAAATATTATGAAACATTATTAATTAACAAAGTAAATAATAGCTAATGAAAACAAAATAAAATTTACATATTATTAATTAGAAGGTTACTACTTTAATAACAATACTGAACTCAAATATATTTTTTTTTAATTTCACTTACATAGCATGTGTATAAATTGAGTATGCTGCAGCTTTTTATATTCACAAACAGTGCACTAGGTTTATAATTAGTTATTGGGATCAAATAGAGTTAGTCAAAATGCCTATGACATATATATTTTCCTAAATATATGGGGTACTTTTTTATTACAATTGATAGCCCAAAGTATTCTCTTTTCAACGATATAACATGTTCCTATACCTAAAATTATAATTAAGGTTACAAAGTTCAAAGAAACATTAATATTTTTAATATAGAAAATATAACTTTAGGTAGGCCGTTAAACAAAACAAATTATTGTTTTCTCTATTAATACTTCTGTCATCAATTTGTCAATAATTTTTGTCAATGTAAAACAAACTTCGTAAATTCATCAGAAATATGAGATATAACTTATATTGTAATTTAGACAATTAATGCTCATTAAAAATTATGATTTAATTTTATACAAGTTTAGTTTTCATTGTTTATTTTATAACTTGTTACTTATTAATTAATAAATACATAATAGTGTATTAAGCAGCATTTTATTATTCATAATCAGTATTATTACAGGTAATAAAATTAAAATTACACTAATTTTTAATTGTTCAAATATTATTGTTCATTTATTTGGAAATGTATAAAATTGTACTGTAGGTTAATTACAGGTCATAAAATTAAAACTACATTAATCTTTTAGTTGTTATAATATTAGTGTTGGTTTATATTGAATGCAAGAAATTGTTCAATAGGCTCTCTATAGGATACAGTTAAATAATTTTCTTCCACGTTCTTAGTATAGAAGCTGCTTTCTCTAAGTTTTCATCCTCCTATAACAAAAATGAATTTAATTTTATGAAGATGTATATTGTATATAGCAATATCCTAACATTTATATTTTAATCTAATATTATCAGACTAATGATGCATAAAATAATTATGCATTCTAAAGGAAAATAAACAATACACTTATTCCCAATTTGTGTGATAATCCAAAGTACCAAACTTTTGTATTGTATTGTCAGAAATGTAAATTCTATCATACTATATCATTTTTCGTCCAGTGTTCAGGAAATTTATCAATGTTATATATCTATCATAGATACTTACTTTAATGAAACAGAATCGTACGAAATTTTCTCCTAAATGTTTATTTGGTTCGCTATAGAACACTGATAAAGGAATTACTTGTAATCCTAAATTCTTACTCATCCATTTTGTGAATCGCATGTCTCTGTATTTGTCCGTTTCACTGTCTAGATCTGCTTTAGAGGCTAAAAAAAAGTCAATTAATAAATCGAACTCTTCATATTATATATTTAAAGGAAATATTACAACCCAGACCAGGAACTCACATATACTCGTATACATTGACTGGAAACAAATCTTAAATAAATCTTTTAAATAATTGTTGCTTGTACTAATACTATTTTTGTATGCAGATTGTCGATGAGCTGTTATCCTGAGGGTCAACTTTACCCACCTAAGCACGTGACAATGGTAAGTATTAATTAAATTTTTATTTATTATCTGCGTTTATATACGTATGAAAATGGTACCCCTGTAATTGGGCCCAACATGGAACCCTGAGGTACTCCACGTTCAAAAGAAATAAGTCTTGGAAAATTATTATTGATGATATACAATATATAATGTAATACATAAATGTATACTAAAATAACTATTAATTTATTCAGATTTGTTCATTATAAATAGTTGGTACCACGATCTCTGTTTTTGGATGATTAAATAGAAGTGTTTTAGCCTCGGTTTTAGCGCTGTAAAATGTTGTAAAATTATTTTATAGGAATAAATAATTCAAATAAAAGTGGTAGATAATATATTTCTCTTTAACTTCTATTAGAAGCATATTTTTTAAAATAAAATAATAGAACACTTTACAGCGCTAAAATCGAGGTTAAAACACTTCTCTTATGACATAAGAAGAGAGCTCATGATACCAGCCAATAAAATAAATATGCAAATACAAAATTAAAATATTGTGCATATTTTGAATAAACTAAAAGCTCTAATAAGTCAACTGTAATTATAGGAAGTAAAGTACTGCCAATGGGCACAGTTACTGTCCCATGTTATCTAATCTTCTATCACTAAAATTTACTGATCTTTGTACAAATAGATTATAAATCTGAATGTGAGCACAAAAAAAATTCAAGTTAATTTGTTTTAATCCAAATAAAAAGTTGACCTAATAACTTGAAAGATGCATAATGACCTAACTGCAACTCACCTAATTTCGACCAATCAGCAACGATAAAATACCCTCCATCAGGCACCATGGGTTTCATCCCAACCTCTTTCAAGACATCAGCAATAAAATCCCGTTTCTTTCCTAAATTTTCCACAAGTTTAACAAAATATGAATCGTCTTTTCCAAATAACGCTTCCTCGTGTTCGAAAGCCCTGGCTAAAGCGTCTTGTAAAGGTGAACAGCACGTGTATACGCAGTTTTGGTGGATGACTCGTAGGTTACGAAGGAGTGAAGCTGGGCCGAATGCCCAACCAATTTTCCAGCCAGTAGCACTGAAGGTCTTTCCTGCAGATCCGATTGTTATGGTACGGTCCCACATGCCCGGAAGGGATGCTGTGGATGGAAAACTGTTTATTTACTGTTTAATTGTATATGTAAGAGAAATTCGAACCATACTTCGACCCATTTCGCTAACGAAGTTGTTACATAGCAACTTGCTAATGATACCTAAATCGCTTCAAAACTTCATGTTTAATGGGGTGGCCCTGAAAATTTACAGTATTTACAACAATTGTTGCGTTATTAGAACGGCCTTGTTTTACATATTTTAGCGGACGTACTTGACATACGCAATGTGACAAGGCCCTTCAACATTCATATATCATAGTTTAAATAGGATAATAACTTCTATTACATTTACTTATTTTTTAGGTAGCATTCTAGTTTCGCAGATCTCGGTGCTATGCCGATATAGTATAACTTAAGATTTTAGTAATGGAGAGGCCACAGAAATACAACAGTACTAAATTTTGTTTTTATTTATTATCAGCGTTTACATACGTATCAAATGATTGGGACCAAACAAAGAGCCCTGAGGCACTCTATGATTAATAGAAACAAGACTTGAAAAATTACTATTGATGATTTGTGAATTATATAAATACTTACTATATTTATAATTCATTGATTCAGATTTGTTGTTTTGATATAGTTAAACATATTGAATACAAAATTAAAATTTTAGATAGGTGTTAACGTTCTAGTACTTAACATTTCTACTAAACTCATACTAGCTATACTACTTTCATCGTTACAAAAACGTCACACTAAGGTTTGGAAAAGCCTAAGAAAATAAAAACTAATTTCCCATAACCGGATGTAATTTTTCTAGGTATTTTATCTATGGAATATTTTTTTAGATTTATAGAAAGACATTAACCTTTCTGAACCATATATTTTATTCAAAACACAGAATTTTGCCAAAAACTTTTTTATTTATTTTAGACTATGAGAGCAAATACAGGGATTTTGCATATTGAATATTTGTTTATGATTATAGAAACTGAATTTACAACGAGGTAGCATCGAAGTTATGTGAAAAATTATATAAAAATCGTAGGGTTTCGCAGTCCCCAGTGTGCCGCTACTGGGCTTTAAACTTGTATTTCAATATAAAAATAGTACTTTGAATAGAATTAACTAAATATGTTGTAATTTTCTTTGGGTATAATTGAATTAAACTGCAATAGTTTTCTATGATCAATCGTTCAATAATTAATCGTATATTCATAATATTAGTCATTCATAAAATATTCGACTGTATAAATACTCATTGTCGAATACTACAAAAATGTTACCTAATTAAATTAACTTACGAATCCTCTAGTGTACTGATGTAGTACGGGGTCACTGCCTTTACAAACTTCTTCCAGGGCATCAACTAAAATTTTAGGAGCTGTGAAATCAGGAGCACCTTGTCCCAGATTCAAAGGTTTATATTTCCTTGCCAAATCTGAATATTCAATCCTACCAAATAACTGAATTTAATTCAACACACTTCTTATATTTCAAAGAATTTTATCACTTACCAAATGCTTTCTGCACATGTTGTATACTTAGGAGGTAACTTGAATTTATCGGGATTCATTTTGACTAATCTGCGACAAACAACAAACACATATAAATACAAATGTAGTACTTATAATGAAATTATATCTTTAATAGTGAATTTTTATCGCGGAATTATATGATAAGATATCTGATTATAATATCAAAACAATTTGGTGGCAAAGTGTAATGACTGGAGACTAGAGATAGTATCGTTTGTACATTTGACTTGTTTTGATTTTTCGAGGAGGCTTTCATTGACGGAAATTTTGGATATTTTTTATCAGATTCAGACAGAGCAATTTACACACTATGACCAAACTAAAATATTTTATTAGAAAGAAAAACTTTCATTTATCCATGAATTAAAATAAATATAACAAGGTTACAACAATACATCCTAATATGGTACCATTACTATGTACATATATACGATATTAACATTGAACATGTTGTACATAGATGCTTATACATGCTATAAAACTAAATTGGCAAATACACAGGCCTAGATACAGAATGTCCCGAAAAGTGCTGATAAGGTTCAGGTAAAATGATTCTTTGATAAATTGTGTTGAAAATGCTGATGCAAACATTTTTTACGGTCCATCGTAAAGCCAAACAAAGTTTTTAATTCCTCTTCAGAAGTATTTTTCTAATTTTATTACACATGTCAACCTTTTACAAAAAAGTTATTTGTTTTAAAAATAAATGAAAAATTATATGTCAAATTTTGACATTTAACACTTGACATTTTAACATTCGTACTGATTTGCCTAGTTACGTGATGACTGCTATAATAATTGTTTAATTCGATGTTCCCAAATTTACTTTTTTTTAAGTAGTTCAAGAGGCTTTACTAATTCCCGTACAATTTTTTTGCATTAGGATTTTCAATTCAGAATTAATCAAAGAATTAATTTATCTGAAGCTTATTACTACTTTTTTGAACATTCTGTATATTAAGTAATTATTATTATTGACAAATATTTCATACGATAGAATTATAACCATGCTACAAAATATAAGAAATAACATGCAAATAAAAATTGTATTCAATTTCATTACACATTTTTTAAATATAACAAAATTTATCCTAACTCAATCAAAAACCCTGATAGGCCTTCAAATACACTACCACTTTCAATTGTTGGATTACTACCAAAACCTAATCAGCTCGTAACTATAAAATCATCGTCATCGTGAAAATCAGCGTCATCTTGTAATCATCATCACCTTGTAAATCATCATCATCTTGTAAATAATCGTCAACATTGAAATCATCATCATCAATAACATCATTGTTATCGTGGGAATCATCGTCATCGTGAAATAGTTGTGTTCTAGGATACCAAAATGTGCTTATTCGTTGAAAACTCACTATCGGTTATTTTGACCCGTCAAAATACTTCCCGTACATATTTATGTTCAGGAGATGAAAATTCTACCCTAAGGTAAATTTTTCTGAAGCCAGAACATCGAACAGCGGCTTGAGTTTTATTGTTTATTGTCATTTGTGCATCATAATGTTATATAACTATTATTTTTGCCGTGGAAAAATCTATATTTGTTGATAGTACTCTCTGTGTTACAAATATCATGTAGTATTGTTTTTTTATTGGTCCATAAAACGCAGACTTTATAAATCATAAAATGGACACATTGACAAAAAATTAATGATATAATTGTTTGATTTTTTCACAGGTGTTTGATGAAACATACATTACTCATTTCATATGTACTGTAGAAGCAGTCTTATCTCTGGATATAAAAACATTTTCCATAAAGATATGACAAAATTAAACAGACCTTGTAACAGCAGGTGTAAAAATATAAACATTTTAATTATAACAATTAATATTACTAATACATTTCGGTTACACAAAATTAAATTCAAGTTTATTAATCCCATTTTATAATTTCTGACAGGAAGTTTTTATGAGTTTTTCCCGGTAATTACATAAATTTATTTTTAAATGAAAACAATTATTTTTTCTAATTGGGAATTTATGTAATATATTCGCTTGGTGTATTCCGCGAAATTTATAATAATGTTGTTTACAAAAAGAATATATTGCTTCTTAGTAGATGTAGGGAAATGAGTGGAGAGAATTTTTAAATACATAAAAACCATCACAAATAATGAGGTCATAAAAATAATAGTATATGAAGAAGAGAAGTATGTTTTTCCTCTTGTCGTATTGCTTATGCTTATATTTGATACATTTAGTCTCCACTACTGTAGAATTACCATTAGGTGAAAGGGGTTAGGTACATCTTCTTAGATTACCAAAAGAAAAACAATAGAAATATGTCAATACAGATGATGGCTCAAGACGGAATTTTAGAATATTAACTGTGTTTCTGTTAAACTAAAAATCCAACATAATTAACAACAAGCATATGTGACAATAAATTGAAACCTAAGAAAATCCTGTCAAACCAATTTGAAAGAATTCTGTAGCAAAAACATGTGTGTTCGTATGTGCAACAATCATAAATAACAAATGGTAGAGCAACGAACCTTAATATGTTTAAGTTTCATGGTAATATGCAGACACAAAATAAAGCAATAATAATAAATATTATTTGGAATTTTCGTGTTCGCATACAATTGTTAAAAAATTCAATTACATGTTTAATAATTATTTTAATAATAATGTATGTCAAACATGCCTCAGATGTAAGTAATTATTACACATTCAAATTTAGATGAATACAATGTATATGGAGACATCAGATTTCACACATTTAATTTGTATTTATCTTATATGTAATATCAATGCAATGAATACAGGTTGTTCAATTTATCTGAAAACTACACAAACACACATCCCACCCTCCAACTCCTAGAGGTTGAAGCTGGGGGATAAAAACTTAAACAGGAACCCCCATTTTTGTGCAGATTTATTCTCCCGGAAAAAAAAACGTACATTACAAAACAAAAATTAAACAAATATCTGGTTTTTCTTGACTTCATTCAGTAATTTTTTTCTATCAAGTGTAGGTAACCTATTTTTGTGATGCAGTTTTCCGTGAAGGAATTGACTATGATAATATTAATTTTGGATGAAGAGCTGAACAATGGCAGAAGAAAAAGGGAAATGGGTTCACAAGGCATTGAAAAAAAGGGAAATAAAAGGAGAGTTTATCACGTTAATTAAAGAAATAATCAATGTTTTACTATCTATAAAATGGGTATATTTTCCTGGAGAATCCAAATCTGCACTAAAGAAAAATGGTGGTTCCTTTTTAAGTTTTTTATCCGCCACCTCTAACTCCCTAGGAGTTGGAGGGAGGGTGTTCGAGTTTAGTATCATTGAATGTCCAAAGAGACGAACTAATTTTAATTTAAATTTGTTTGATCCGATGTGTAGTTTTCGAGTTATTCAGTGTTTTCACATAAAATCAACAACCTGTATACAGATATTTGAATACTTCCTTGTATAAACCACGGAAAATCCTCAGCAAATAGTTTTCTAAATTGCCCCTTCCAACGCCAATTTACTATATCCGGGGCATACCTAATATACGACCAAATATTTTGGAAATATTGTTGAAAATTGCTATCTTCTGTGTGTCATTACGTTTGTATAACATTCTCAATGTTTTAACATTAGTCAGTTGTTAATACAACGACGGTATAAAACAAAGAGCAGCTACCATTGTTGTCAAATACCTTCCGAACAGGTAATTTGTAAACTTACTGAGCAATTGCTACAATCATGCTAATAATATTTGAATATTATTATATATAAAAAGATCTGTAACGAAAACGACGACACTTAATGCTTTGATTGTGGTGACCGTGAGCGGTAAATTGTATTGCAATTAATTGCTAATTTCAAGGTAGGAAAAAGAGTTAACCTATACGTCTACTACTCATTATTACTTGCTATTACATACTCGTACAGTACACTAGTTTCAATTGTAACTATGTTTACTAGTTTACAAAATAAAGTTGAAATATGTGTTTGGTATCATGTGTAAATTAAAAAGTTATTAATCATTTTAGTTTTATTATTTAAAATTTGTTTTTGTGCCCGATAAGTGTTTTAAAATTGAATGAAAATTTATGAAGACTATTTCGTGTACTGTTCCTTCTGGCATAAATTAATAGAACTGTGTTAAATGTTATTTATTAGTATGATATGTGTACTGTAGATAAATAACAACAAACGTGACAATTAATAAAATACATATGTATGTTTCAGTCTATTTTTATGCTGCTTATTTCAACAAAACCATGGTTTTATATACATATTAACTGTAAATACTACAAGTTGCAAAACAGATTACTTACTGTCTGTGTGGGCATAACATCCACCACCGTTTTGTGCGATAAAAGTGAAAAAGTAACAAGAAAATGGTTTACAATTTAAATGTGAAACAACTGAATTTCAATGCATTCCATGGAGTATTTCTACAAATATTTTTATCGTTTACAGGTAATATATTTTAAATATACTTTATAAATAATAAATGACATTTATTATGTGCTATAGAATATCCGGAAACATTTTTATTTTAAAGAAATCTTTTTGATAAATGTTAACAAAGTTTATGTAAGTTTTTCCTGAATATCTTTATTGCACCGGTGGTATATTGTAAAAATAATTCTTTGACGTTTAAAATTTGACTGCCCATCAGGTCACGCGGGAAGTATTAACCAATAAAATTTTATAAAACTGGTAATTAAAAACGAGAAAACTCTCATGTACGAAATACATTTTCCAAAATAAATTTCCGTTTCTCAATTGAAAATATGAGAAAACATTAAAATGCATCTTTTTGATAGGTTAAATTTTTAAAGTATAACGCCTGTTCTACACTACCCATTAATAAAATTGTCTTGTTAATTTATTGGTGTCGCAATTTTTTCTTGTGTAATAAAGTGGTCAATTTATTGACGCATTAGAACATGTACTATTTTTCGACAATATTTTAAGGAATTCTGGAGGATGTTAGTGATTGTCAAACAGTCAAGCTTTTTATGTTTAGATTAGTTGTCATTTTTGTGCTTATACTTTGAACAAAAAATATTAGTATTAGTAGCTTAGATGACAGCTGATATCATGTTGGTATTACTGAAATAGTTACAATAAATTGACGGAAAATTTGACGTGTGTAAAACTAACGACAATATTTTTGTTTTTTGAAAAACCAATTTATTAACAAATAAATTGCTTTGTGTAAAACAGACATAATAATGGATTTTTATTTTTTTTTGCTTTGAATAAATTTTTTCCTGTTACCTAGTGACCTAAAAAAATAAGATAACAAACAATTAAATAGTTACATCTGCTCTCATTTCCGGTCAGTCATAGTTCCGCCCGGCCATCAGTTAAATCATTACAAAAAAGATACATGTTATGTAAATATTAATTCCGCTGTGGTTCCTCCTCCACTAACAACTTTGGGGGCTATGACTTGACGGCTGGTAACCGCATTTCATACGCAAAAATATATCACCTACCGAGATCTGCGTAAGCAGAGTGCCACACCCTTAATGGGTAAAAGGCGTGATGATATATTTATTTTATTTTTAATTCCGCAAAAAAATTCAGATTTTGTGCTATCAGTTTAAGGTCATGTCATATGTAATATACATTTTAAAACTATTATAATATTGAAGTAAAATGAGCAAAGGATAAATAAAATCCTTAAGTAATTGTTACCACTATTCCAAATATGCACCTTTGCAATAAAGTATTTGTAATAGTATGAATTAACCCCTTAAGGACCGATTTTTGATCCAAAAAAATCTTTCTTTCATCAGATTCATCCTTTTCCTCTGACGAACTTTCCAATAAATTTTCATACTCGAAATCCAAATCGCCAGAGTCACTCATTGTTTTATATTTTCTAAATAAAATATTTGAAAATAATTTTGAACTGATTTTTTCTTACCAAATCAGGGAAAAGATCAAGAAATATATTCTTAGAGACTCACTGTATGCAACTCTGCCTCAAACTAGTAAATAATAACAAATATATCTTCATAATATTGTATTGAAAAGAAATAAGAATTAAAAAATGATAAACAAACGCACGCGCGTATTATAAAAGAAAAGCGACGTAGGTTGTACAGTATAATAGATATTATTCAGTTGATTCAATATAATATTTAATCTAAGATAATAAGCTAATGGTCCATGTAGTATGTCCCGAGATATCTCGGGCCTGGCCCTTCAGGGGTTAAGACTTGAATATTATATTTATCCATTCCGAGTTTTATATTATGATAAAATGGTATTATCTTTACTTGAAAAGCTGGCACAATTTAATTAAGAATGTTGTTAATAAGGCATATAAGCAGTGACAGATTTAGTACTTGAATGAGCCCCTCCTCTAAATATTATCGGCGCCACTAAAATTCGTCCACTTTTATTTTTACTGCGCTCCAGATTTGGTGTTGCGGTTTTTATCATTTTGTTTGCGAAATTTTTTCATACAAGTATATTACTAATGGTAATAAAGATAGGTGTAAAAAACAAAGTAATTCATCAGAATACGATTTATTGTTTTGTTTTTTTGTAAAACGGTTGGGATACACGCAAGTTTTGAAATATGTCGGCAGTATGTTCGGCTGTGAATTGACGAGGGTTTCTTATGGTGTTTGGGTTCATTTTGTTAGATTTTTAGTTATCACAGAAATTGAGAGTAACGCGACAAATGTTATTAAATTTCGTGTTGAGGCATTACCCGTGTTGACATATTTATACACCCGGGTTAGGCTTTACCGATCCTTTGGTACTTTTTGGGTTGGTCTTTATCCACTCATAGAAAAGATGGGTGCATTTGGTCAACTTAAAAGATTTGTGAAGGCAAAGTTAAAATTGATGTTTTATGCATATTAGTACGAATTGTTGTCAATTATTATTTGTTTATTTGTTTCCGTGTCCGTGTCCGTTTTTGTCCATCTCCCTTCCGATTCATCTTTTCATGTTTGCTCGTCTTGTATTTTGTATGTATTTGTGTAGAATTTAAGTAAGCAAGCCCTCCTGTGCTGCATAATTTAAAATTAAACAATTAATTCTTGAGATTTGAGGCACTCTCGATTAAAAGGCCTTTCGATTAAGAGGCATTTTTAACTAAGAAGATATTTTGACTAAAAGCCCATCTCGATTAAGAAATCCCTTTTATTAAAAGACCAACCCGATTATAAAGCATTTCGATTTAGAAGCCTTTCGATTAAGAGCAAATTAAGATTATTAAATCTTTTGGTTAAAATACCAACTCGAATAAGATGCCTTTTTCATTAAGACTATTTTCTAGATCAGGAGGCCTATCGATTAAGATGCCTTTCGATTAAGAGGCACTTTCTATTAGGAGACCATCTCGATTAAGAGGCCTTTCGATTAAGATGCTTTCGATTAAAAAGCACTTTCGATTAAGAGGCCTTTTTTATTAAGATACCTTCTCGAGTAATGAGCATCTCGAGCGAATATACAAAAATCCGTTACTTTGTATAAGTCTTCAATAGACTATTACTATAAGTCATGCCATACATTTCAGTTAACGTTTAATCATAAACATACCTCTAATTTTGTGAAGAGTAAATATATTATTTAAAAGTAATATGAATCTTTCGTACTTGCAGTTTCTTTAACGACCATGTCAGATGGGTTATCCTCTGGATGGAGTTCAACCAAAATCGCCGAATTAACAAACAACAAAAACTCAACAGAAAACGTATCTCTGGAACAAGCCTCTCTAATAGGAACATTACCAGTGTATGTGTCAGTCCTCGTACTACCACTTGCTGCATACAGTACCAACCACCTCGGCAGAAAATGGACTATCGTGTTGGCAACATTGCTAATGTTCTCAAGCTGGCTAATGTTGACATTTGTCGAGAGAATAGAATACATTTTCGCCGCAGTTGTCGTGCGTGGCTTATCAATATTCGTTTTTTATTCAATTACGTTAATTTACATCGCAGAGATATCGCAAGCTAATATACGAGGATTTTTATCTACTCTCGTTCCCGTTTTAATGAACGTTGGAATACTTGTGTCATATATTTGTATCTCAGTGATGTCTCTGCAATATTTAGCAATACTCGCAAGTGTTGTTACTGGGTTAGTGTTTCCTTTATTTCTTTGGGCTCCTGAATCACCGTATTTTCTATACATGAAGAACAAACCAGAGGAAGCTAAAAGATCTCTGAGGAAATTCAGAAATACTGATGATCTCCAGCCAGAGTTAGATGATATTAAAACAACTATTGAGAAGAATAATCTTGAGAAAGGGTCTTTTATACAATTTTTTACGGACAAAACTTGTAGAAAAGTTTCGTTTATAGTTTTATCGGCTACTCTCTTTCAACAGCTCTCTGGTGTGGACGCCATTTTGATATACCTTCAAGTAATCCTAAAATCATTTGGTAGCTCGTTATCTAGTGAAGTGTCTTCAGTAATATTTGGAAGTGCAAAGTTAATTGCTTGTATTTTGTCAGTAATTTTAGTGGACAAAGCTGGTCGAAGGTGTCTGATGATATCTTCATGTGTGTTGTCGACATTAGCCCTAAGTGCGATGGGGTTGTATTTCTATGTGAAAGACGTGGTTAAATATGATGTAGAGTCAATCTCGTGGATTCCCTTGACTATTTTAATCATTTTTATTTTGGGTTATAACATCGGGTTAGGCACAGTACCTTTTGTTCTTACTGGAGAAATGTACCCGACCAAATTTAAAGCTATGGGCGTTGCAGCTGTTCAAGTTATGTTTGCCGTAGCTATGGTTTCCGTATCGGAATTGTTTGCTGTAATAAAAGAAAATTATGGTTTTCATACAGCATTTTGGTCTTTGGCTGCAATGACTTTCTTTGGAATATTGTTTTCTTTTTATTGTATTCTTGAAACTAAAGGGAAGACGTTGAAACAAATATTACATGAATTGGAATGAAGCCTATGTTCAAACTATCTCTTAATACCTATATTAAAGTTTTGTCATGAATGTTAATTGACTAATTTTGTATACACCTATCTATATGTATTTATTTATAGTTAATAAATTGTGAAATATGTAGAAATAGATTTCCATCCAATATAGTAATTTACATTGCAAGAACGTTACTTTACGAGCTAACGAAGCGAACTTGTTTTCCATGTGTTCGCTTTCAATTGTCAGAACACTGCATTGCATGTTTAAAAAATAGTTGAGTAATCATGTATGTCAAACATATCTCAAACGTAATTATTTAACATTCAGATAAATATAATTTGTGTATAGTAACACCAGATTTATAAAAAAATATTTATCAAATATGTAATTTCAATTCAATGTAAATATAAATATTTGAATACCTTTCTTTATAAACCACGGAAAACTCGCGAATAGCTTTCTAAGTTGTCCTTTCCAATATAATTTTACTAAATCCCGGGACATTCAATACCACCAAATAGTTTAGATACGCTGTTGAAAATTGTTATCTTCTGTTATTATATTACGTTTGTATAACATTAGTCAATTGTTAATACAATCTAACAAACAAAAAGCAGGTACCATTGTTGTCAAATACCCTCAGAACAGGTAATTTTAATGTTACTAAGGAATTGGTACAATCATGCTAATAATATTTATTTTATGTAACCAACAGGATACGGAGATCCCAATTAAAGGACGAGTATACAAGAGAAAATAATAATAATATATGTAATAATAAGGTCCGTAGATAAAACGACGACACTTACTGTTATAATTGCGGTGATCGTAAGCGGCTAATTATGTTGCAATTAATTGATAATTTCGAGGTATAGAAAAGAGTTAACCTAGACGTGTGCAGCTCATTATAACTTGCTATTACTACTCGTACAGCACTAGTTTAAAGCTTTGACTATGTTTAGCAGTTTTCAAACGTGCTTGGTGTCATATGCAAATTTCAAAGATGTTAAAATTTTGGTTTTATTAGAATTTTTTTAAAATTTGTATGCCCGACCAGTGTTTTAAAATTGAATAAAGATTTATGAAGAATGTTTTATGTATTGCATCTTTTGGCATAAAGTAATGGAACTGTGTTAAAATTTATTTACTAGTATGATATGTGCATCGTAGACAAATAACAACAAACGTGACAATTAATAAGTATGTATATATGATTCAGTCTATTTTTTTATATGCTGCTTATTTCAATAAAACCATATTTTTTTTATACATATTAATCTTCATTACTACAAGTTACAATTAAGAATACTAACTGTGTGCGTGAGAGCATAACATCCACCATCGTATTGTGGGACAAAACTGAAAAAGTAAAATTAAAATGGTTTACAATTTTAATGTGAAGCAATTGAATTTCATCGCCTTTCATGGAGTATTTTTACAAATATTCTTATCGTTTACAGGTAATATTTTTTTATTTAAATACTTTAATTGTTACTATGCACTAAATTGTCCATAACTGATATTTTACATTATCTGCAAGGTCTAGCATATTTTCATTGCAATCGCTAACTATTTTTAGAATATATTATTATTTTCTTAGATTTTTTTTAGTTACAGTTTATTTTTTACTATTATCTAGTAACCTTATTTAATTTTTAATACGTAAGTCTTTAATACAGTAACTATAATCTACGGGTTTTAATACAGTTAAAATTTAATAATAAATAAAGAAGAATAAATTATTCAAAGTAATATGAACCTTTCGTTCTTGCAGTTTCTTTAACGACTATGTCAGATGGGTTATTCATTGGTTGGAGTTCAAACAAAATCGCAGAATTAACAAACAATATTAACTCAACAAAGAACGTAACACTGGAACGGGCTTCCCTCGTAGGAACATTACCAGTGTATGTGTCTGTTCTCGTTATGCCGCTTTCTGCATACATCTCCAACCACCTCGGTAGAAAATGGACTATCGTTTTAGGAGCATTAGTAACCTTCTCCAGCTGGTTAATGTTGAGCTTTGTCGAGAGAATAGAATATATTTTCGCCGCAGTAATCTTGCGAGGCTTGTCAATGTTCATTTTGTATACAAATTCGTTCATTTATATCGCAGAGATATCGCAAGCTAATATACGAGGATTTTTATCTACTCTCGTTCCAGTGTTTATGAACGTTGGAATACTTGTGTCATATATTTGCATTTTAGTTAAGTCTGTGCAATGGTTAGTAACACTTGGAACAATTGTTATCGGATTAGCGATTCTATTATTGCTTTGGGTCCCAGAAACGCCTTATTTTTTCTTCTTGAAGAACAAACCAGAAGAAGCTAAAAGGTCTTTAAGGAAATTCAGAAATACTGATGATCTCCAGGAAGAGTTAGATGATATTAAAACAACTATTGAGAAGAATAATATCGAGAAAGCAACTATTAAACAATTTTTTATGGATAAAACTTGTAGAAAAGTTTCGTTGATAGCCTTATCGGCTTTTTTCTTTCAACAGTTCTCTGGAATAGACGCCATTTTGATGTACCTTCAAGTAATCCTAAAATCATTTGGCAGTTCGTTATCTAGTGAAGTGTCTTCAGTAATATTTGGAAGTGCAAAGTTAATTGCTTGTATTGTGTCTGTAATTTTAGTGGACAAGGCTGGTCGCAGGTGCCTGATGATATCTTCGTGTGTGTTGTCGACGTTAGCCTTAAGTGCGATGGGGTTGTATTTCTATGTGAAAGACGTAGTTAAGTATGATGTAGAGTCAATCTCGTGGATTCCCTTGACTATTTTAATCTTTTTTATTTTGAGTTATAACATTGGGTTGGGCACAGTACCATATATTCTTGCTGGAGAAATGTACCCGACAAAATTTAAAGCTATGGGCGTTGCAGCTGTTCAAGTGATTATTGTTGTAGCCATGGTTTCCGTATTGGAATTGTTTCCTGTAATACAAGAAAATTATGGTTTTCATACAGTATTTTGGTTCTTTGCTGCAATAACCTTTTTTGGAATATTGTTTTCATTTTATTGTATTCTTGAAACTAAAGGGAAGACGTTGGTGCAAATATTAATTGAATTGGGATGAAACTATTATTTATAGAATATTCTGGAATTTAACTTCGATTGCGGTTTTATTGTAGTACATTTAGTAAAGTTGTTGTTACTGAATGATTGGTTACTTTTTACGAGCCAATAATCATATTATTTGGCCCAATTAAAACTTTTTAAAAATTTGTTCTCATCTTATAAAGGGAAAATTATACTCAATTTATTTGTATTGTAAAGTTTTAAGGGAAAATAACAACTGAAATAATAACAAATTTACAAAAATCACTAACATAAAGATTTCATTTGGCTTAAAGATATTGGCTGGTACCACGAACACTGCTTTTGAATCTGATGACGACAAAATATAAAAAAATGTTTCAAATAAACATTGTAGGTAATATTATTCTACATCTTTTTGATTCCAATGAAATTTACTCTATTTTATTTATTTATATGCTCGAAAACTCTGATAAACCTCAAATAATCTGCCACTTACTGTTGATGAATAATTGTTTCCAAAATATAATCAATTTGTGACATAATAACTCCTTTACATATATGTTCGTATGTGCAGGATTAAAAATAATAGAATTCTTTTGTATGACTTTAACTGGGCCAAATAATATGATTCTGAGCTTGTATTCAGATATCGAATATTCATGAACTTTCAGCACTTCTTAAACTGTAATATATTAATTATTTTAATTAACCAATATGTTATTTATTAAGTCAACCACCTTCGTGTATTAATTATTAAGAATTCATTACAACATTTCACAAAGAAATATAAAATATGTTTGTAAATTAATATTAACTCGATATACAATTTAACTTCGTAAAATATATTATAAAAAGAAGAATAATTGTTCTAATTTTTTGTTTCGTATTGATAATGACAAATTGTATTCATATATTAAACCGAAGACAACGTTGAGGCTACTTCTTAATTATTCATAATGACAGCTAACTAAACATATAAATAATAGTAAAGTTTATAAACATCAATAATGTTTTACCTAAGTGTGTAGTAAGACATATCATTATATCAATTATGAGTTACTAACTTTGACAAGTCCACGTTTTACTGTTTACCATAACTTTGTATGTAAATGAATAAAATAAAAATATTTGATTTTGTTTGGACATAAATTTGGTAGCAATGGTTAACAGTACAATAACAATAATTTTGTTATTGTTCATTTGCGTTGATATTTCTACAAGCATATTGTCAGAAGTCAAGGATGAAAAAAATAATCTGTTAGATTGTTCAAACAAAATAATAAATACAATGAATAAAGAATATATTCTAATTTATAGCTCAAAACACAATAAAAAATTATTTAATATTACAAAGACTGTAGTGTTGATGAATTTAAATAAAGATTCAACAAACATACTAAACAACAAAAAACATAATTTCTATATAATTATTATTCAAACCAGTAACGAACTCGAAAACATTTTGAATTTAATGTACAACAAAACCATTTGGAACCCAAGAGCAAAGTATTTAATTACATATTTTGGTACTGAAAATCTATTTGAAATTTTCAACATGACTTGGTCTAAATATATTACTAATGTTAATGTGGTTCATTTAGAAAATAATGAAGCCAATATTGCCACTTATTTGCCTTATGAAGACGCTAGCGATGATTGTGGAGAAAACTTGAAAATTAACCAAATAAATTCTTGTGGAAAAAACTTTACTATCGAAGAGTTATACCCAAATAAAATTCCATCTAATCTAAAAGGATGCCGTTTGAAAATAGCAGTAAATATAGTTGAACCAATGGTCAAAAAACCATATTTGGATGGAGAAGATGCTGCTGTTTTGGGACAAGAAGTAGTGTTGTTTAATATTATAGCAAAACAATTAAATTTCACTAAAAACTTTAAAACAATGCGTTTCGGATTCAGCAATAAATTAGCTAATGGGAGTTTTATTGGAGTGTTACGATTTATAATAGAAGATAATTTTGACGTAGCATATGGAGGTTTATTTCCAAACGTTACCTTGCTTACGGATGTCGACACTACTATATTTTATAGATATACTCATCTAACATTTATAGTTCCAACTGCCCTTCCAAAACCGCCTTGGGAAAGTTTGGTTAATATATTTACAATTTTCGTTTGGATTTCATTGATGATAACCTTTTTAATATTTACTTTAATACTTTGGATGTTTGGAAAATACCGTGAAGATTTAATATTATACAATAAAATTTCCTTGTGTTTGTTGTACACATTAAATATTTTAATTTTAGGGTCGGTTCGTCTACCTAAAACTTTTATTTTTCGATTTTTAATTATTTTTTGGGTATTTCCAACTCTTTTAATTGCAACTACCTATCAATCCCAATTAGTTAGTTTTCTACTAATGCCTCGGTATATGCATCAAATCTCCAATAAAAATGAACTATCCAAATCAAACATCCAAATATATATGATTCACGATTTTTTTGATAGATTCAACCATTCAGGCATGCAAATTGATAAGGAAATAACTACAAGAACAACTATATTATCTATGGGTGAATACGGAAAAGTTAATGATGGTTTATACGATAATGTAGCGTTTATATCCGACCGAAATCTTTTCAAATATATCATAGCTACCAACAAAAACTTCTCTGATATTGAAGGAAAACCAACTGTGTTTATTTTCAACGAAGACGAATTTGGAAACCCCATTTCCATGATGACAAGAAAAGGGTTTCCATTATTGGATAAATTTAACGAGATAATATTTCGTCTACAGACTGGAGGGTTTATTGATAAATGGCTGAAGGATACGTTATTACCTGTCCAAGGATTTGGAATTGCAGAAAACTCTCAACGTGAGAAGTTAAGAATTATACATTTGCTGGGCGCTTTCTCTATATTTATTGTAGGACTTAGTTTGTCTGCTGTAGTGTTTGTTATAGAATATTTCACATATAAATTGTGTTATCCTGAAATATTATAAAGTTGCCCACAAACGCTAATGACAACCAGGAACAAATATAGTTATTTGTCAAACTAGAAAGGAAAGCGCTTCTTTGTCCCACTCAAGCTCGAAGGCAATTCGAGCGAGATTAGAAGAAACGCTTTCTTCTCGTGTTAGGCACAACGTTTTTTAACGATATGTTGAATTGTATTACTTGATACTTAATATATCAGAAAAACCTTTCATTCTTATAGTAATAAAAATGTATTTTATTTATTTCGTTCTTCTATTTTTGTGTCACAAACATAGATAAGAATATCATCTGGTGAGCTAGCATTGTGAACAATATTTATGATTTTTATGACGATATTATAAAATGTAATTTATCCATTGAATAAAAAAAATCTGGAAGCAATAACCCTAATCCTAATATTTTATCATACAATATGGAGGGATACATTGTAATCATCAGTTTATTTAAATGAATTTAATTTTCCGGATTTCCCTGATTCACATTGTATGGAAAAGATTGAAAGTGTACCTGGGGAGAGGGGGCAAAATAATGTATTTTCCTTAATAAACATTTGGCTAAAAACTCAATACCAAAAAAATCACAGCAAATTAGAGTTGAACCAATTAATGAGCAATCGTTACAAACTGCGACAGTGATTATGTTTTAAATGGAATGTTTAGTTATAAAAATTAAAAGTAATGTATTATTATAAAAGTTCTAATAAGAATTATAAAAGTTGTGAGAGGAATTTAAATAAGTTTATCATCAAGAACAACCCAGTATTAAAATGAATCCCTTCAAGTTAATAATTTTAAAAAAATATTTTGCTATTTATAAGAATCAATGTAGGTGACCCTGACACTCAATAAGAACTGTGTAAGTATACCAAACAATCGTAATATTCATATAAATGAATGATATTAGATATTATTTTTAATAGATAATTATATTTTTGTCTGGTTCAATACTACATTAGAATAAATTAAGAAATCAAAACTTTGTAATAAATATAATTACAAGAAGAAAGGAAACCATTATTATATAATGTGTCAATTATAATTTTTTTTAAATATATCATTACTGAAACTAATAAAGTTTTGCATATATAGAATAAAAGTATATGTGAGTAATATTGTTAACTAAATGCATTAATACTTTCAATATGTGATAGTATAAACTTATAAAAATATTCTGTTATAAATATATAAAATGACGAGAAATATATTTAAAACATTAATAATACTTGGAGTTCATTTAACAGTCAATAGTAAAATACCATCCGCACCAGATGAAACAAATAATATGTTAAATTATGTATCTACTATATTAAACAAAGTAAATACAGATATTCTCTTTATCTACAGTTCCAAATGTATGAGTAATGTCAACATAAATTCTATATTGGAAATTGTCAATACTTCCAAAATAATTTTAAATTTAAATTCTAAAACTTCACAAGACTTTTTAAACTTCAAGAAATATAAATTTTATGTAATTATAACCCAATACATCAAAGATATAAAAACTGCTTTAAACATGATGTACAATTCAAGAGTTTGGACACCTAATGGTAAATACCTAATAGCATATTTGGGGAATGAAAACGTTTTTGATATTTTTAACTTGACTTGGTCCAAATATATCTTTAACATAAACGTGTTATACCTAAATAAAACCGAAGTGAAATTTGCTACTTATTATCCCTATGAAGACAGCAACAAATGTGGTACCAACCTTAACCTGAAATACCTAAATACACCGCTAGAAAACTTAACAATCGAGGAACTGTATCCTACAAAAATACCAAATAATTTACAAGGATGTCCTGTTAGAATCATTGCAAATATTAATATACCTTGGGTTATGAATCCTTTCGTTCAACATGAAGATTCTGCAGAATCCGGACTTGAAGTAACGATAATAAACACCATAATGAAAAAACTAAATATTACTCAGAATTTATCATCTATAACAGTAGGATACGGAAGCAAATTGTCCAATGGAAGTTACACCGGAGTATTAAAGTTACTAGATAACAACAAAATTGATGTTGCTTATGGAAATTTATTCCCTAATGTGTCACTTCTTTCATATTTTGATGCAACGAGACCTTTTCGTCATGTTCAGTTTGCTTGGGTTGTTCCAGCTGCCGAACTGCAGGATCCATGGAAAAGTATCATTCATATATTTACCATTTTAGTCTGGGTATTAATATGTGTGACTCTATTTATATTTGCTTTTACTCTTTGGGTTTTTGGAGTAAAATACAGGAATTTATATACCGAATTATCAATGTGTTTAATGTATAGCTTTAACGTCTTGCTGATAGGTTCAGTAAAATTGCCGGTTCATTCTATTTTGAGGGTCTTAATAATATTTTGGGTACTTCCCACGTTCCTAATAGCTACTTCTTACCAATCCCAATTAGTTAGCTATTTACTAACTCCTCGCTATGCGCGTCAAGTGTCCAGTAAAGAAGAACTAGTAACATCTAAGTTAAATATTCGATTAACTCTAGATTTCTCTTTTAGGTTCAAATATTCTGGACTAAAGATCGATAGTAAAATATATAAAAAAGCTAATATTATCTCTTACGATTTACAGGCTTCTTATAGAGAGAAATTTCCGGATAATACAGCTTTTTTATCAGATAAACACACAATGTATTATATTATTTCGCGGAATAAAAATTTTATTGGATCAAATGGTAAACCAAAGGTGTTTGTTTTTGATAATGTGGAATTTGGGAATCCTATTGCTATATATACTAGAAAAGGTTATCCGCTAATAGAAAAATTTAATAAAATTATAAATATGCTGCATACAAGTGGACTGCTAAAAAAATGGAAAGCAGATATGGATTTTAATCCGGCTAAAAAACATGAAACTAATAATGACAAAAAAATTAAAATTATTCATTTGTTGGGCGCATTTTTTGCACTTGTTTCTGGTTGGATTTTCGCTAGCCTACTGTTCCTGGGCGAATTAACTGTAGGTTATTTTAAAAATATGTATAATTATTTAGGCTAGCATGAACCCAGAAACACAGTCAACCAACAGTTAATCTCCTCCAAACATTTCTATCCATTACACATCATTTTCACCTCGTGCACATTTAAAGTGCGAGTCATATATGCTCGTCTATTCTTCATACACGAAACCATTCGTTCACGTAACAAATCATCAATTCACCGCTTATTCTTCTGCCGTTCACCTTTAACTGTCCGAGGAATAAATGGTTAGGCATGAATGATGGTTTGTTGAACGAATTATTCCGAGTGTGAAGAATAGATGTGCTTGTATGAATGCGGATGAGGTGAAAGAGGTGGAATGTTTGGAGGATAATGATTGTGTTTCAGAGTTCGTGCTACCTCACTGAGTGGGATATAGCGTGATGTTATGTATATATTTATGCACCATTGAATGCAATTACGTATATAATTCATTTTGAAAGCATATAATATATGAGGTATTATGATAATCATTATTCACGAAGATGAAGTTTGCGTCACGAAGTAATGCAAATTATCCAAGTGAATAATGACCATAATCCTGAATATATTACTATACTTTTTCAACTCCAGTACATTCAGAAATAACTTTTGAAAATAATCGAAATCGGTTGAAAACACACGTTGAAAAACGACATCAAAATACACAATGACAACTGACTACACTGTCAACTGTCAGACAGCCGTAGCTTGGTGATCCATGGCTTTAAAATAAACAGGAATAATTGATTTCTGGTTCTGTGATTGGCCGAGAAGAGTGAATTATGAAAAATGAAAATTTAAATAATGGATATATGTTAACACAGGAGTAGAAAAATATATTATTGAAAAATACATTACAAATGTAGCACATATATTATAATTGTTTATCTTTGACATCTGAATTTAATGTGTTAAAACATTTTTAATTATTTAATAATGTTTCAATCATTGTTTTGTATTTTTCATCATTGAAATGAAATTCTTCTGCGACTCTTCAAATAAAATATCATGTTGAAGTAATAAACAAAATACATTATAATGAGATTATCCGACCTAGAAACAATTACTTTCCATATTAGTCTCAAATCATACGTTAGATAGGTAATAATACACTTAACTTATTACATTTTAAGAGAATTAAACAAATAGATATCATAAAAATGTTTTCAAATGTGTGTAAACATTCATCACTGATGGAAATACATATATTGAATCATATTCAATGTCTACTAATATTGCAATATTAATTTTGTTGAGTGTGCTTTATTTTTCTGCAAGTGATATTCTACCAGCAAAACATGACGATAATTTTATAATAGATTGCATAAATAATATAATAGTTAATGATTTTCTTCTTGTATATAATTCTGAGAATGATTTAAATAACAATATAAACATCTTATTGAAAAATATTGAAAGTTCTGTAGTAGTATTTGATTTAAATTCAACTCCAAAGAAAATAGTGAAAAGCGATAAATATCCTTATCATTTATTAATGATAAAAACTAAAAATGATTTTCAAAGATATTTAAATGAAACATACGGAAAACCTGTTTGGAATCCACGGGGAAACTATTTAATTTTCTATTACGGCAATGACGACATAATCGATTTATTCATTGAAGCTTGGAAGAGATTTATTCTCAATATTAATATTATATCTTTAACAAATGATTCAACAAATATATACACATACTTTCCGTACAGCAACAATGAATGTGGAGAAAATATTAAATCAGAACTGTTAGGTCAATGTACTTTAAACATATCTATTCAAGAAATCTTTCCAAATAAAATACCATCCAAATTGCATGGATGTACCACAAGAGTATTTGCAAATATAGCACCTCCTTATGTGAAAGATCCCTTTATAATTGACGACGATGCCTTAAAGGGAGGATTAGAATTACCAATTTTAAACAATCTTCTAAAAGCATCAAACATTACTCGAGAGACAATTTCAGCCAAAAATGCTTTTGGTAGTAAACTAGCAAATGGAAGTTACACTGGGATTCTAAAATATTTGGAGGAGAACAAAACTGATATTGTACTCGGTGGACTCTTTCCTAATGGAACGTACTTTAATGATTTCGATGTGGTGCTCTTTTATTCGCAAGTTATTTTTGCTTGGATGGTACCCGCTGCTCATCCAAAGGAACCATGGACGAACATTGTAAATATTTTCAGCAGTTTTACTTGGGGTGCCATATGTTTTTGTCTCGTACTATTCTCCTGTTTCTTATGGATTATGAGAAAGTTTCACCCTGACTTAAACTTGTACAAAGAGTTTAGTTCATGCATGCTATACTGCTTGTTTATTTTACTAACCGGTTCAGTAAAATTACCAAAAACATTATTATTTAGAATAGCAGTAATATTATATGTATTATCCGCTTTGCTTCTGGTAACATCATACCAGTCACAGTTAGTAACATTTCTGTTAACCACAAGAAACAAACATCAGATATCTACAAAAGAAGAGCTACTAGAATCTCCGTTAAATGTTATTCTTCTTAATGATCACTTTAGTAGGTTGACAGGATCTGGTAGTAAAGTAGATGAAGATTTAGCTAAACGGGGACAAGTTGTACCATTTGATGTATATTTCCAAAAACGTGACGATCCTTCAGACAATAATGCAATGATAGTTAATCAGGTAACAATGCGATATATGATTGCTCGTAATTTAAATAGTAACCTCACCAGACCCGACGGAAATCTGAATATTTATATATTTAAAGAAAGCGAGTTTGGTAACTCTATTTCGATGATTGTAAGAAAGGGGTATCCATTATTGGATAAATTTAATAAGTTAATATATAGTTTGGGATCTTCAGGATTGATCAGTAAGTGGCACCAAGATAGTGAATCGCAAAGCAATCTTGTTGCTGGGGGTTCTGATGGTGATAACACCAAGTTTGGATTAATACATGTGTTGCTATCATTTTATGTTTTAGGGTGTGGATTATCTTTATCGCTTATAGCATTTATGGTTGAAATAATTGTTTATAAATGTAGATAAATTAAAATATATTCATGTCTATTGATTTATGTTGTTGTTTATCACAATTTCCCAAAGAAGAATTTTTTTACTTGCTGCAATAATCAAAGAAACATATTTCAAAAGAAAAGAAACAAAATTATTCTGCGTGCATTCTGATTTAACATCCATATTCTTCTTCTTCTTATGAAGCTCTCTAAATCTTATTGTTGGAGTAGATCAATTTCCGTTCCTTTTACTTTAAATCCTTATGGTTACTACTTTTAACTATGTTGATCTGGGTCTGTCTGGTCTTCTTCTTTCTTCTATTCTTCAGTCTACTGCTGATTTAATTGCATCCTTTTCTTCTGCTCTCCATATAAGTCCAAGTCTTCTCCTTCCATCCCATTATATATTTCATCTTTCATTCTTATTCTACATTCCTTTTTTGATATATTTTTCTTTATTGTTGTTATTATTTTTGTTCTACTATTCCTAAATTTTCTGCAGTAGAAAATAAACTATCAAATAACACCAACCCCATAATTGGAAACTTAGTGTCGATATGATCGTTGTTCCATTTCGATTAATTTTTCTAAATTACTTTGAATTCAGTCGATTAATAGAACTATTCTCTGCATCTTAATTATTTTCTATTCCTGCATGCTCAACAATCAAAATGATTTTTATTTGTTACATATTTTATATCTGTTAAAAATTATCCCATAATTTACAAATTACTCTTTTGTTTACATTATACCGTACTCGAAAAACGCTTTTTCAGTCATTCCTAATGATAATATTAGAATTAAAATCAATCGCTTTTCTAATTAGTTTCGCTGACATATATAATATACAATAAAATTCATATCGAGCAGTAATGTATCTTAATTAAATATTGATTACTCTTTTAATAATATGTAATTAATACTATTACATATGCAATAAAGAACTGTTTTCACTAACTTTAGTTAAATGTTTTTCGTGCGGCCGTGCAGATAGCAGACTTTTCGTCTATTCTTCACGCTCGAAATAATTCGTTCACGCAACTAAACATCAATAATGCCTTACCACGTATTCCTCGGACGTTTATGCAAAAGTTCACCCTCAATCTCTCCCGCATATATTAATTTCATCAATGTTTCACTTGACATTCGACATGAAGAAGACAACCTATTAAATTACAAATATTTCTAGAAAATATTGTTTGATCTTAGGTTAAAAAAATATAGCTGAGATTGGTGAAGACATACCTTACAAATATAAATATTATCTAAATAGTATTTAGCAAAATAAATATATCATTAAATACTCATTACTGTATACTATTAAAAAAAGAAATTTCAAGTTACATATTCATTATCTGATATAATATATATTGTAAATACAAGGTATAAATATAAATCTTTATTATTTATACTGCTATTCTTGATATTTTTCAAAATGTTTAAAATCTTTGCTATAACAATTTTTTTAACAAATTTGTACGTTGCAGCAAGTGAAGTAATAATACAAAAATACAACGAAAATGTATTAGATATGTGCGTGGATAAAATATTATATTCTACAAACAAAGACTTTATAATTATATACAATTCTACATACAAATATAATTATGAAAATTATTTAAACATTTTACATTTTAAAAATGTACCTGTGCTAATTGTTGATGTTGATTTAAAACTTAACAATTTATTAAAATTCTACAACAGTGAAAACCAATACATGTACATAATATTTTTAACATCTCCACAAGAAATAAAAAATATGTTTCAGTTATTGCACGGAAATATAATATGGAACCCTAGATCAAATTATTTTGTTATACATTTCGGGGAAGAAGATATATCTGACATATTTAAAATTGCCTGGACAAAATATGTCATCAATATTATTGTTTTAAATACAAACAACGATATTGCTACCTATTTTCCGTATAAAAATATGAATAATAGTATTCAATGTGGTGGCAATACAAATACAGAAATATTATTCAAAAACTGCGACGATCAAAATATTACAACTCAGGATATATTTCCCAACAAAGTTCCTTCAAACATGAACGGTTGCGTTCTACGAACAATGGCTGCGGTAATTCAACCATTCGTTAAAGATCCATTTTCCTTAACAGACGATGCAGCTGTAGCTGGCTTAGAAGTAGCTTTAGTAAATAGTTTCTCATCTTTCATGAACATGACAAGAAATGCATCACTGACAAAAAACTTCTTTGGGACCAGGCTTCGAAATGGAAGTTACACCGGAGTGTTAAAATCAGTTTCAGAAGATCTGCAAGATATAGTTTTTGGAGTCATTTTTCCAAATGAGTCATATTTGGAATTGGAAGGAACTCAATTTCATTCTCTTTTGTATATTTCTTGGGTTGTACCGTCTGCTTTACCAGAAGCTCCTTGGAAAAGTATTGTCAGCATTTTTACTTTTCCTGTTTGGATTTTTGTTGTAATAATGACAGTAATATTTGCACTAATTATTTGGATTTTTAGTTTATTTCATTTTGATTTAAAACTCTACAAAGAACTAAGTTTTTGTTTCTTATATAGTTTATATATTTTACTATTAGGTTCTGTAGAACTACCTAAATCATTCTTGTTCAGGATCTTGATTATGTCTTGGACTTTAACTACTTTATTAGTAGCAACAACTTATCAATCACAATTAGTTAGTTTTCTTTTTACGCCCCGAATAATGCGACAAGTATCAAATAAAGAAGAATTAGTACAATCACCATATCATATATATGTTACTAGTGATTATTATAGTAAATTCAATCAATCTGGTATTAAAATCGATCAAGATATATGTTCTAAAGCTCAAATATTACCCTTTGACTTGCATACAAAATTACGAGATAGTTTCCAAGAAAATACTGCATTTTTAATCAATCGTAATACTATGCAGTATCTTATTTCGAAAAATAATTACTTTTATAACAATGATGGAAGTATAAAAGTTTATATTTTTAACAAGCATGATTTTGAAAATCCTATATGTATGTTTGTAAGGAAAGGGTATCCATTGTTAAACAAATTCAATGAATTGTTAACCAAATATGCAGCAAATGGCATGAAAAGTAAATGGGATAAAGATGGACAATTTTTTTTTCAACGGACTGTAGATAATTCTGCACCACAGGAACTACATATTAACCATTTATTAAGTGCTTTCTTTATTTTAATATCTGGTTATATATTATCAAGCATTGTATTTGTAACAGAATATGTTATGAGTCGACGAAAAATTACATGTAAACAATGAAAACATATTATTATAATACATATTATTAACTGAAGAGTTATTTCCAATTACTAATTAATAAATATAGTTACAAATACTCATTTGGTAATCTATTTAATATATTCCATTTCAAAAAATTTGTATTGCACTGCATATTTAAAATTTGCCGCTCAAGCAGTGTACCTGTAATGCCAATCGCACAAAAGTAAATTATTTCTCGTTACGGATTATAATATTTATTTTTGTATTTATTATTTGTCTGTAATATTTTTAAAATGTTGAAATATATTGTCGAATACAAAAGAAAAGTATTTTATATAAAATTTATTTGATACAGTGTCTTCAGTGGGAAGAACATATTTGTGCGTAATTTTTTATCTGTACATTATGCAATATTTTTTCTATAATAAAATTACATAAATATGTTAATTATAATTACCTGTATAGTAGATTTCCAAAATATTCAGTAATTTTCTAAGATTTCTGGCACAATAAATTTAAGTTGGTAAAACGAACTAACCTAACTAGAAATGTCAAACATAAATAAGTAATACACGTGTTTGTGTATATAAAGTACTACAATTTAAAATTTATTATAATTTTTGTTGTTAATTGTCATAAATAATCTCCAATCATGGCAGAAAGTGCAGGTTTCCATGTAGAGCGTATGATCCCAGAATTAGAACAAATTCGTAGGTTAAATTTGTTCAATTCGGAAGAGCTGAAGTACGTATAATATATAATGATTTTTATAAATATTTGTTGATGTTTTATTTTATAGCGAAATAATAAAACGGCGTAAAGACTTTGAACACAAAATAGAGCGTTCCAAGAAAGAGAAACAAGATTATTTGTCTTATATCAACTACGAAGTTAAACTGCTAAGAATGATTAAACTGCGAAGAGACAAGTTCCGCATTTTCGAGAAGAAAGATGAAATTGAATACGCAGTAACTAAACGAGTAACGAAATTGTATAAAATGTCTTTAGCATACTTTAAATCAGATGTTAAACTTTGGATGTCTTACATTAATTTTTGTACTCAAACACGATTTGTTAACGCCGTTTCCGATGCATTTAGGCAAATGCTACAAGTATGTGGTTAACTCAAATATAAATCATATGAAATAAACCAAACGTATTTTGTTGTAGGTTCATGGGGATAAAATTCATTTATGGAAATATGCCTCAAGGTGGGAATTAGAGGAACTGAACAATATTGAGGGTGCTTTAAGTGTTTTGAAACAAGGCATACATCACCACCCGGATTCAAAAGAACTGTACACAGAAGCTTTTAGACTAGAATTAGAATCTGTATCACAGCAAATTAAAAATAACAAAAATTCTGATGATGTTCAAAATAATGATAAACTTATTTTAAGAGCAGAGGTTATGTTTAAAACATCAGTTAAAGCAATAGGCGATGATGTTGAATATATTATTTCGTTATTAGAAATTGCAACAACCTTTGATTTCACAGCTGTTTTGCAGAAAAATATTGTTGAATACCTAATTAAAAATTGCTGGAAAAGCGAACTTATGTGGCATACGATGGCCCTTCGGGAACTTCAAGGCATTCATTATGATGAAAACAAAGATAAAAAATCTAGGATTCAACTGTGTATTACAGTTTATAAATCCGCTATACAAGTAGTGCCTACAAGTTTGATGTGGGAAAAATATTTAGACACTCTAATTGATTTATATCGCGACAAAAACAAGAAGAAGAACATAAAAAATATTCTATCTCAAGCGCTAGAAGAAGCGTACAACGCTGGATTTTTATTAGAGAAACACTACAAGGTTTGGGTTGAAATGGAAGAGGATACAGAAAAACAATTAAAAATATTAGTAATGGCCACCGCTGCTCTTCCTCAATCTGTCAATTTATGGATAGCAAGATTGCAACTTCACATTTCTTCAGAACAAGAAGAAAAACTACACTCCGTGGCAAAAGAGGCCATCAACACTTTAAAAGAAAAATCACTTCCAGTTTTTAAAGTTTTAATTCAATACAAAAGCTTGAAAAGTAACTTTATAGAAATGAAAGCTTTGTTCGAAGAGGGAATAATGCGAGAACCCGAGGTCTCGTTAGAGTTAAGGCCGATGTATATTGAATGGTTGTGTTTAGGAAAAAGTGTCAAAATGGCACGACAAGAGTATGATCGAATAGCTAGTTACACACCATACTGTGTTGAACTCCATAAAAAAATGATACAGTTAGAAATGGGCCGGCCTGGTTCTGTATGCATGAACGCAATTAGAAATGTACACAAACTCGCTTGCCAACAATTTGGTAAAACTAGAACTGATGTGTGGTTAGATTATATTAAATTTGAAATGACTGCTAATCCTGTTTTAGTACCCGACATATACAATAATGCTAAAAATACTTTAAGTGAAAATCATGTTAGTACATTTATGTCCGAATATGCTTTATTAAATACATGTTCAGATTAATGAAATATTTTTTTACCATGTATCAATAATAATTTTATAGCAAATTTGTCTTATTTTATTTGTATTATTATCGTAGGAAATCGTATGTACATAATATATGAGTCCAGAATCATATTTAGCCTAATTATGACTTCAAATAAACTTTTTTTTAAATTGTTCTACTCTTACAAATACTCAATTTATTTGTATCTTAAATTTTGTTATTTTTATGAATTTTTAACGGAAAAATAATAACAAATTATCAGAAATCATTAACATAAAGATTTTATTTAACCCAAAGGTATTGGCTGGTATCACAAACACTTATTCTGTTTCTGATGATAGAAAAAATGTTTCAAACAAAATTTATATTACATCTTTTTGATTCCAATAAAATTTACTCTATCATGAACTTAATTTGTCTTAAAACTTTCCCCTAAATAATATAGTCTTTGTTCTCATTGAATGAATTTCAAAATGATGTCAGCATCAAATCATATTTAGTATTTTACTCTTCCTAAAAATGCAATTAAAATATGTTGAAATTGTAAATATATATTTGTTATATTGATGATGAATAATTAGTTTTCGAAATACGTATATCAATTATGTCTTTTTAGTTCTTAGCCTTAGATTTATACGTTTATTTTGTCTACTACCTTATGTTTTGGGATCTTATTTCAAACAATAAACATCATCGCATTTTAATAATAATTGTTTGTTCTGTTTACAGGAACACCACGGATCCGGAAATGCCTGTGCGACCATCTTCATCAGCGTCACCAAAGTCGGTTTCTTTGTCATCACTCAACAACATCACCGATGCTAAATGGTTGAGTAATGGCAATATAAATGTAAGTATCAAACAACAATAGTTCCTTTTTGATATTAATACAATGTTTTTGTGATTATAGGACAACGTTTTCTGGGCGTCGTGATCATCTGTGATACCATCTACATTAGCATCTTCTTCTGGAGCGTAGAAGAGACAACGGTGTACGTGGAGTCGGATAAATATTGAAAACATTTATTGTAAATATGAAAATTAGCTATATTTTCTTCTAAAAAGTTTCGAAAATATTTAGTATGTTGAAAACAATAATAAATGTTTTATTTAAATTGGAAACCAGCTGCGTTCATAAATAAATACATAAATTTTACTTTCATTGTGGTTTCCAAAAAACATTTAATGCTTTTAAGATAAGATGTCAAATTTGATCAGCATCCTAAGCATGTAAAAAATATTAATTCCCAATGGATTCAATTTCTAATTTAAATTTGGTACGTTGTACTTGCTATTTATATTGATAAGCAATGCAAGGAAAAGTATATTAGTTGTGGATGGAATAAAAGAAAAAACAGTTTATATTTATTGATGTATACAATAGCCATCTATAGAAAGAAGATAATGAATAAATTCTTCATACAGTAAATTGAATTTATTTCAGATCAAGTCTGTTCAATTAAGTTCAATTAAATATATTCGCGCGTGACTAGCTCGGCGCTACGTTTACTGGTGTTGTTTTACATTGTAAGCATGGGCTTGGTTAGCTCTACGTACGTCGCAGCGTAGTAGAGACGTCGCAGTAGAACATCCCAGCGCCATTTTCTCTGGCCAGTTGGCTGCATCATCTCCGCCATTACGGGTGTGTTTGACACTCGCTCCGCGAATTTTTTCTCTATGTCCGCTCTAGGTGGGCCAACATATGTTAAATTCGGTGCAATCGTTTCGTGGGGGTGGTTATCGCGTGCTCGGGCGATCGTTGAAGCGCTGTCCACCGGGACCAACGTAGTGCAGCCAATTGTTAAGCGCTTATTCGCGATGGAGAACCGGGTGCACTGGACCGGGTTCCAGTCGGGCCCCATTTGGGGAAGCGAGTCTGTGTTAGCGTGTAGGTCTTCACCTTTTGGGGGATCGGGGGGAGTCCCCACCAATTGTGGGCCCTGGAGTCCAGGGGAGGTCTGATCCCCTCGTCAACCTGACGGGTAGGCGTGAAACCTTCAGGTCTCGCTCGCGTAACTAGGAGCTCCCGGAGTGGGTCGTCGACACGGCATATGTCGAACGTTTTTGCTAACGAGACAACAACAAAGCCGGTTGTTTGTCATTAGAGTCATTGCGCCTTAGTTTATAAGTTAGCTGCACTTAGCAACAACTTAGGTAGGGTTACAGGCAAGAAAGAAGTCAAGAAAAGAAACCATCATTGAAGTCATCATTGAAACCAACGATGGGGGTGTGCTGTGGGATGAATGGTGTGCTGTGGAATGACTTGTGTGCTGTGAAATGAATGATTACCATAACTTGTTCTCTTGTACAATTTACTGCCTTGTATTTTGAGTTTATGTTTCAGATTTCATTAGATATCAACAAATATTTCCTCGTAACCATAACATGTATGTTTTTTTCAGGTTCACAATTAATCTTTTATCTAATACATTGTTTTTTTGTTTTTAGGGATTCGTGGACAACATCACCGGAGCCTTCATCACCTCATCTCGTCCGCGCCTAGCTTTAAGCAGGTCAAAGTTACCCAGCTTTTGCTGTGGTAGTGCGTTTTAAAGCTCATTTTTTAATCATCGTCATCGGGGCCTGCATCATCATCTACACCTGGAGGGCTCAAAAATCCTCCGGCATCAGATTCATCAGGACTGACGCTCGCTGCCAGTAATTATGATGTAAGAAAATTAATTTTATTCATAAAAAAATAATCACAATTTTCATTTCATGTTTAAGTTCAGATTATTTTACTGCCTTCAGATTTCTTTAGACATCAACAAATATTTCTTCCTAACCATGCCATGTATGTTTTTTCAGGTTCTCAGTTAATCTTTTATCTAATACATTGTTTTTATGTTAATAGCGACACGTGGACAACGTCACCGGAGTCTTGATCATCTTCAACAGTGCCTTCGGAGACGATATCAGCTGCATCATCACCAGAGCGCTCTGGATGTTTACAGAAACAAGATCAGGACCGATATCCGCTGCCAGCAACATCAATGTAGTAGTTTATATTTTACATATATGTTATTTGTAACTAGAAAGCTTTTATCTTATAAATAATATAAATTAATATCTTAAATAAACGAAATGTAATATCATGTATTTATCCATAAAAATAATAAATAAATTATTACAAATGATTTGTGTTTTATTTACTTGAAAACTTACTTTATTTACTTAAAATATGCAATAAAATAATTTAAAATTAATATTGTCATTTCATGAAACGAAATTAATAGTTTTAATTTATTCATATCAATTTTAATCTTAGTGCTGCCATCTATTATTTTATTCTAAAAGTAAAGGTTCCTAAACTACAAAAAATCATCGCAGTTTGAAAATATTGATGCGCTGTACTCACAACAATAGTTCACAAATTCTGTGAGAGATGGCAGCACTACCTGGATGCGGTAACTCGGCAGTCACAATCTTTCGATTTGATGATTAAAACTAATTGAAGATGCTCGTTTTTTGAAAGTGTGTCCTTGATTAATTAGCGGTTTTTTAACCCTTGGTCCTACGCCCTTCATACTCACATATGTTGTAGAGAAGGGTCGATTCTTCAGGGTACTAATAGAGGGACCGCGGTTTTTCGTTACTTTTGCGATATCTCTTACCGTTTCCGAGATATGACGCTTTGAAGTTTCAGAATAGTTTCCCTTAAAAATCACCCTTAATATTAACTTTAAAGGGCCTGAAGTGACTGTATATCCCTTATTTGAGTGTGCTGAACACGATTTCACAAACCATTTTGCGATAGGATGTGTAGTTTCATAATTAGAGCAGTATTAATTTTGCTTTATTTAATTACATAAGATTTAGGGGTGAGCGCCAATTTTCGAGACCGCCACGGGAGTTTTTAGGGCTGAATCTATAGGAATCCACCCCTAACTCGATTTTTTTGGGTTTTTTCCAAAAGAAAGTTGGACTATAGTCTTGGTATTTTTACGATTAAATTTAGGGGTAAAAAAATTGAGATAAGGGCGCTACACCCTTCATTAGGATCTGTAGATTCCGAATCTGTGATTTAAAATAGCCTAGGGTTAGTATTTCTTACGTAATTCGCATTTAACTTTTATATATTATGACCGACTGCGGACTTGTGGTTCAAAATTTATATGACTTCTGACTTGTCGTTCATAATATATAAAATTGCTGGTGCGCTGAGGAAATGTGCCATGCAATAATGATCCTTATATACATGCTACATAAAGCACATAAAATTAGATATGAATTAACTCCAAATTTAAGGGTGAGCGCCAATTTTCGAGACCGTTATTGGAGTTTTTAGGGCTGAATCTATAGGGATCCATCCTTAACTCGATTTTTTTGGGGTTTTGCCAAAAAAAAGTTGGACTATAGTCTTGGTGTTTTTACTATTAAATTTAGGGTAAAAAAAATTGAGATAAGGGCGCTACACCCTTCATTAAGGTCCATAGATTTCGAATCTGTGATTTAAAATAGCCTAGGGTTAGTATTTCTTGCGTAACTCGCATTTGAAATCTGAAGAAATCAGTGAAGTAAAAAATGCTGATATTTTGTTAACAGAGACGTCAAATTAGCGATTTCGGGAACCCTTGGCCCTACGCCCTTCATACTCACATATGTTGTAGAAAAATAGCGGTTTTTCATGGGTCAAATCACAGGGGACGGCGAAATTTCGTTATTTTTGCGATATCTCTTACCGTTTCCGAGATATGACGCTTTAAAGTTTTCCCAATTGTTTCCCTTAAAAATCACCCTTAATATTAACTTTAGAGGGCTAGAAGTGACTGTATATCCCTAATTCGAGTGTGCTGAATACGATTTCACAAACCATTTTTCGATAGCATTCATATTTAAATAATTAGAGCAACATTTCCATCCCTTTAATTAATTTCGTAATTTTCGAGACCGACTGACTGGCGAAGATTCAAGCGAAAATCGGATTTCGTACCAGGGCAGCAAGGATTGGAAGAGCACTATTTTGGATAAGAAGAAGAACTTATCCATTTTTGCTATAGTTGGCAACACTATAAAAATCAATGTTGCCAACGATAGCAAAAATTAACAAGTTCGTCTTTTTAAATGAGGGCTCTGCCAGTCTCTGCTGCCCGGATATAAAGTTAAAAATTTGAGTTTTCAGCCAACAAGCCAAGCGGTCTCTGGCAATTTCTCGTGATGAGAAGATATTATCCCTTAATTTAAGGGGTTAATTTAATAAAATAAGATTAGGGAAAGATAAATATATGAAACACAAGCATAATTTTAATTATTCATTGCAATAAATAAAGCATTACAACAAAATTATACAAATAAACAATAAATATTACAAACAATACAAAGTGAACATTTTTAATTTGCGAATTTCTTATTAGATAATTAATAATATGATATTTCCTAACTCTACAACTAATATATTGTTGAGAATTTTGTACTTAATTACTCAAATAGTTTGAGAATAAACGACAATGGAAAAGTGCCCGCCATGATGGCTACATGGCCATTTTTATATGGCCTATATTTTTCTAATTAACAATAATTAATTAACAAATGTGATATTTGCTAATACTACAATCTATCAAGAGTTAATATTTTCAGAGTAGAGTTGTCTAACTTAAATAGTTTAAGAATAAACGACAATGGAAAAGTGCCCGCCATGATGGCTACATGACCATTTTTTATGGCCTATATTTTTCTAATTAACAATAATTAATTAACAAATGTGATACTTGCTAATACTACAATCTATCAAGAGTTAATATTTTCAGAGCAGAGTAGTCTAACTCAAATAGTTTAAGAATAAACGACAATGGAAAAGTGCCCGCCATGATGGCTACATGACCATTTTTTATGGCCTATATTTTTCTAATTAACAATAATTAATTAACAAATGTGATACTTGCTAATACTACAATCTATCAAGAGTTAATATTTTCAGAGCAGAGTAGTCTAACTCAAATAGTTTAAGAATAAAGGACAATGGAAAAGTGCCCGCCATGATGGCTACATGACCATTTTTTATGGCCTATATTTTTCTAATTAACAATAATTAATTAACAAATGTGATATTTGCTAATACTACAATCTATCAAGAGTTAATATTTTCAGAGCAGAGTAGTCTAACTCAAATAGTTTAAGAATAAACAACAATGGAAAAATGCCCGCCATGATGGCTACATGGATATTTTTATATGGCCTATATTTTTCTAATTAACAATATTTAATTAACAAATGTGATATTTGCTAATACTACAATCTATCAAGAGTTAATATTTTGAGAGTAGAGTAGCCTAACTCAAATAGTTTAAGAATAAACATCAATGGAAAAATGCCCGCCATGATGGCTACATGACCATTTTTTATGGCCTATATTTTTCTAATTAACAATAATTAATTAACAAATGTGATATTTGCTAACTCTCTATTTAATCTAGAGTTGCGGACTTTTGACTACGATATTTTAACTCTAATAGTTTTCAAGTAATTAACAAAATAAAAATTTCAAAATGGCGTCATAAGCAAAAATATTATTTTACCTATAAGTCAATAATGCCTTGCAAAATTTCAACAAATCTAATAATTTTTAGTACTAGATATTGTATTCTATCCATATTTGTTAAAACTGATATCATAGCTAGATACTTTTTGAGATATTAACAAAATAATAGTATGACGTGAAATCGTACAATTTGTATTTAGTCAATATTTCAAGTATTTCTTAAAAAATATTAATAAATCTACAGTAACAGTTGAGGACATTCTTCCAGATGTGCAGATGCTGATCCGCGACAAAGATACTGAAGGTGATTATCTCGGACTCGCAGATGTCGTTACTATGTAGCTAGTGAATTCAGAAGCAATATGTTCTAGGAGTTGATCAGGTGGATCGGTGTATCACCAGAACTCTGCTGAATTTCGAGGAACCCAGCGTGCAATGTTTTCATTCCACACTGAAAAGTATAAATCAAATGTAAATAAACAACTTTGTTTAAATAATATAGATTTAAAACAATATTTAAATAAATTTACATTTTGAAGTACGAAAAAGCTTCAGAACTTTCTTTAATTTTGACAGTATCTCCTACAGACCATTCCAGACTGTTCTACAACTATAATTACTGTTATTGAAAAATAAATATTGAGGCTTTAGGAATAAATTAAACATAATTTAATAAATAAATAAAGCTTTACGAATCCTCTTTTGTCCATTGTATGTTTGTAATATATTTAAAAGGTTGATCACAATCATGAAAACTGTATTAATACCTAATTTAAAAAAGTACTTGGATACGTTCATATAAATTAAATTAAATATTATATTTTGGCAGCTTCGTGATATCTTAAACAAGTTTCAAAAATATATTTACCTCAGTTCTACAAGATTTGAAATCATTTCAATTCAAATTTAAAATTAGGAATCATCTGCGCTGAATCGAAATTTTTGATTTTTTGGATCGAATGATTGTCTATACGCATGCGCTACGAAACTGCTTTGGAATTTGAAATATGTGAAACTAGAGCACAAATTATAGTTTAAGAATATGGCAGGAGATGGCAGAAGGAATCTCGTCCTAAAATTTGATATAGTATTTCTGGCGATATTTAGATAAACGGTTAATTTTACAGAAAAGTCGTAATGAAAGAAAATAATCCCTAATTTTTTCTCTAACGGTATTATTTGAAGCATTTTTTTTTTTTAATGTTAAAATTATTCTAAATGAGCTCTAGATATATAGCTGCAACATTAAAACTTGCCTAGTTAGCGAAGTGTCTTCTACATATTTGCATTTGGCTAAAAATAATTTTATGAATAAAAAATATTGCAATACTAATGAGTTTACTATAAAAATGTATTGAAATTAATTGTACATTTAATTTCCAATAACTTTTACTTGAACCATTTTACGATTAGAGGAATATTTTTATAAAATCACAAGTTATAATTGTTTTGTATATTAGAAACAATTAATTTTCTAAATCAAAAGATATGTAATCTTGAGAAATTTTTTAACACAAAATAAAATATAATTTAAACCTTTTTATAACAAGTGATTATTAAAATTTATTTCTCTATTTTGCAATCTAAATAATATATTTCTTGGTAAAAAGGGATTATTATAAATTAAAATACATACGTATTGGTTGGTAGTTGGTTTTATTTTGTTGACGATGGGTGCATGTTTATTGGTTGGTAGTTTTTGTTATTGTGTTGACGATATCTGTATTTTAAGTATATACAATTTACTTATTTGTCTATACAACATATCTATTTGAAATGTATAGCCTGGATCAGGGAAGACTGACCTCACCTCCGGAAATTCCTCCCTTAGGCTCCAGGAAAACGTTCAGCAAAACCTGAAGTAGGGCTGCGGCTTCATCACTGCTGCAGCTATATCTGTAAACATCCAAAAGAAAAATAGAAACAATAAAAACAATTTGATAGTTGTCAGTGCTGAAAGTTTAAGGTACGCCCTGATACAAGTGATAAAAGATAAATCCAGCACTAATTACATTTCATATTATATATCTGAGATACATTATAGTTTTTGATCAACGTTCCACGCAATTTTTTCAAAATTAATCTGATAAATTCAAATTGAAAATAACTAAAAAAATTTTCATGATTTCGGCCAGCATCCTAAGCAAAATTATAAAATATTAAATACATCGTATGAATTAAGAACAATTTCTCAAGAAAATGACGAATTCAAAGTTGGTATAGGGTTTCGCGCCACACTACAGTTCAATTGTTTTGTTATCTGTCAGTGCGCTGTACAATAAAGTGTTTGTGTGCGTAGAAAAATCGAATTTTCACCAAAAATATTACCAATACATATGTAAAATTAATATCAATCGATTCAGAATTTCTTTGTGGTCATTTTAGTGTGCGAGTATAAATTGTTGCTGAAATTAAAAACTTTAGTTTTGCTCAGTTGAAAACATTCTACACCGCTTCAAATGTTAGTATTGTTTATTGTATTACTATTATTACTACTATAAAAGTTATCGATAAGAACAATAAGATTAATTCTTAATAAATTAGCACTAAAATTAGAATTATATATGTAAAAAATAATTGTAATAGTTGGTTGCCGGAATTTGAATTCAATGTGTGTAGTGTGTGTGTGTATGTAGTGGATGTGTGGTCGTGGATTTTAATGACAATTAAATGATATTTATATGTATTTTATCATATTTCAGGATTCAATAACCATTGTTGTAAGTGAGATTCATATCCGAATAGCCGAACTTCACTGCAGAATATGCTCAGGCTCTCGTGTTGTCCAGATGCAATGAAGACAACAAAAGATAAGTTTCTTTTTATTTATTTGCCTCTTTCAAATTATAACGATTAACTGTTTCATGCGTTCAATAATTATACTACGATATTTTACTACATACTGCTGGTGCAGAAAGACGGTTTAAATATTTCCAAATTATTTTAACAATAAATGCTTCAAGTAAATTTTCTCTATTTCCCACAATGTCAGTAATTCAATTATTATTTATATAGTCGCTATTTAGGTTAAGTTAGTTATAATTAGCTTCTCCTCCGTTCCGAAATATACACAATACACAACATATTAGTTTTAAGTCAGGCGACTATATAAATGTTGAACAATCAGTTTAAAAACAAAAATAGGCAGCAATATTCCAAAAGGAATAGCACTGCACATTTTATTTGAAGCATTGTTCAAACAATAAAATTTAGTATATATTTCAAACGATACAATTGTTTAAACGTTATAATTTTGCTAATTATTGAAACAAGCTAGAATGTCTGCAGAGCAACTGGACAGTGTGACTGATGCCATAAAAATGTTTCAGATTTCAAGTTCACGAAGCTCTCAGACCGTTTCATCCAGAGCAGATGATGGTTGTCTGGAGGTCGTGGAGGTTTCTACCTGGAGACGTGACCATCGAGGAAGATGACAGAAACAGCGTACAAGGGAAGTAGATATTTTACTTGACACACACACATACACATAATTAACAATACATTCAGCACATTGTTGCTTTTTCAGTCCTTTTATTATTAATTTTATATTTCATTGAACTTTGAATAATTAAATTACTTCGTGCATTCAATAATTATACCACGATATTTTACTACATACTGGCTGTTAAGAAAGACCTGAATAATTTTTCTGTAGTAAATATTTTTAAATTAATTTTTCCAACAAATGCTTCAAGTAAATTTTCTCTGTATGAATTTATTCAAATATTTATTATGTAAATAATTTCGGGTATTTACCTACAAGGTAAATAATTTTATTAATATTTATGTAGTCGCTCTCTAGGTTAAGTTAGTTATAATTAGCTACCCCTCGTTTCGAAATATACACATTTTAGTTGTTAGTTAAGCGACTTTATAAATGTTGAACGACGATCGTTAACAATTAATTTAACAATAATAATTAACCAAAATAAATATGATAACACTGCTCATTTTATTTGAAGCATTGCTCGAAGAAAATTTCCAGTTGATATATAAATATACTGTCATTGTGAGTAGATCTCTCGCGATATAATTATTGAACTGAGAAGGCAGCCAAATAAAACTGTGCAAAGTATACACACCATGTAAACTTTACAATAATTTAAACATGATAATGTTGTTGTTTAATGAATATAGCTTGAATGTTTGACGAGCAACGGGACAGTTTGACTGATGGCACAAAAATGTTACAGATTTCGAGTTCACGAACCTCTCAGACAGTTTCATGCAGAGCTGAAGATGGTTGTTAGCAGGTCGTGAAGCGATCATTGAGAAAGACTTGAAACACAACCAGCCGTCACACATACACTGCGGTCAGTGAGTAAGAACTCCTGATGATCCGCGTCCAGCACCAAGAGTACAATTTGGCCCTCGAACACGTTCAGCAGCCAGAACGCAGAAGAATATCTATACAATAAAATGTTATTATATTATCTTATATTTATTGTAATATTTCTTTGTAAAAATTGTTGTATTGTACGACGGACCGATCCAAAGAACAGATCGGGTCCTATATGCGATAATTCTTAAAAAAAAAAGAAAAAATATGCTGGGGGGTTTGGGATTTGTGTTTTATTGATTTGCCTGTGAGCAAATATGCATGAATCAAATAATATTTTCGGAATTAACTTTGCGCCTCACGCAAACATTTTTTAACTTCAATTTTCTCTTTAAATGCATGAACAAAAAATTTTTTTCGGAAAATCGGCCACCGTCCCACGCAAATTTTTTTTTGAAAATTAATTTTCACTTGCAAATTATGGATAAAATCAAATTTACAAAAAATAACCCACCGTCCCGCGCAAAATTTTTTTAAAAATTAATTTTCATGATTTCGTCTAGCATCCTAAACAAAATTATTAAATATTAAAAACATCGTATGAATTAAGAACAATTTCTCAAGAAAAAAATTCAAAGTTGGTATAAGGCTTCGCGCCACACTACTGTTCAATTGTTTTTTAATCTGTCAGTGATCTGTGCAAGAAAGTGTTTGTGTTCGTAGAAAAATCGAATTTTCACCAAAAATATTATCAATTACATATGTAAAACTTATGTCAATCGATTCAGAATTTCTTTGTGGTCATTTTAGTGCTCAGTTGAAAACATTCTACACCGCTTCAAATGTTAGTAATGTATAAGTATTATTACTGCTATAAAAGTTATCGATAAGGCAATAATGTTTGTCTAAATATATTAGCACTAAAATAAGAATTTTTACAAAGATTTATAGATATTTATATGTATGAAAATATTTGAAATATTTTGTTGTCATTTGGTTCAACGTGTGTAGTATGTACATATGTGTATGTAGTGGCTATGTATTCATGGATTTTGATGGCATTTTTTCGCATCTCAGGATTCAATAATCATTGTTGCAAAGTGAGATCCACATCCGAGTAGCCGAGCTTCGGTGCAGGTTCTCGTGCTGTCCAGATGCAATGAAGACATAACAAAAGATAAGTTTCTTTTTATTTATTTGTCTCTTTCAAATTATAACGATTAACTGATTCGTGCGTTCAATAATTATACCATGATATTTTAATACATATTGACGGTTCAGAAAGACTTGGGTCAAATTTTCTTAAATTATTATAACAATAAATGCTTCATGTAAATTTTCTTTAATCTACAATATAATTACTATTTATATAGTCGCCATTTAGGTTAAGTTAGATATAAGTAGCTACCCTCCGTTCCGAAATATTCACAATACACATATTAGTTTTAAGTCAGGCGTTTATATAAATGTACTTTAACAATTAATTTAACAACAAAAATAACCCGAAATATGTAAAATGTTACACTGCACATTTTAATTGAAGCATTGTTCAAACACAATATAAATTCAGTATTCTAGCTCAAATGTTACAATTGCTTAAACGTTATAATTTTGCTAATTATTGAAACAAGCTAGAATGTCTGCAGAGCAACTGGACAGTGTGACTGATGCCATAAAAATGTTTCAGATTTCAAGTTCACGAAGCTCTCAGACAGTTTCATCCAGAGAAGCTGATGGTTCTTAGGAGGTCGTGGATGTTTACACCTGGAGAAGTGACCATCGAGGAAGACGTCAGCAACAACGTTCAAGGGAAGTAGATAATTTACTTGACACACTCATACACAAAATTAACAATACATTCAGCACATTGTTGCTTTTTCAGTCCTTTTATTATTAATTTTATATTTCATTTAACTTTGAATAATTAAATTACTTCGTGCATTCAATAATTATACCACGATATTTTACTACATACTGGATGTTAAGAAAGACCTGAATAATTTTTCTGTTGTAAATATTTCTAAATTGATTTTACCAACAAATGCTTCAAGTAAATTTTCTCTGTATGAATTTATTCAAATATTTATTATGTAAATAGTTTCGGGTATATGCCTACAAGGTAAATAATTTTATTAATATTTATCTAGTCGCTCTCTAGGTTAAGTTAGTTATAATTAGCTACCCCACGTTTCGAAATATACACATTTTAGTTGTTAGTCAAGCGACTTTATAAATGTTGAACGACGATCGTTAACAATTAATTTAACAATAATAATTGACCAAAATAAATATAATATCACTGCTCATTTTATTTGAAGCATTAATCGAAGAAAAATTCCGGTAGATATATAAAATATTTTCATCTTAATCAGCTTTCATGCTGACTGTCATTGTGAGTAGATCTCTCGCGGTATAATTATTGAACTCAGAAGGCAGCCAATTAAAACTGTGCAAAGTATACACATCATGTATACTTTACAATTATTTAAACATGATAATGTTGTTGTTTTATGAATATAGCTTGAATGTTTGAAGAGCAACGGGACAGAGTGACTGATGCCATAAAAATGTTTCAGATTTCAAGTTCACGAAGCTCTCAGACAGTTTCATCCAGAGAAGATGATGGTTGCCAGGAAGTCGTGGAGGTTTCCACCTGAAGAAGAGACCATCGAAGGAGACGACAGCAACAACGTTTAAGGGAAGTAAATATTTTACTTGTCACACACATACTGGCGGTTAAGAAAGACTTGATTTAAATATACCTAAATTATTTTAACAATAAATGCTTCAAGTAAATTTTGATTATTCTACAATATCAGTAAATCAATTATCATTTATATAGTCGCTATTTAGATTAAGTTAGTTATAATTAGCTACCCTCCGTTCCGAAATACACACATATTAGTTTTAAGTAAGCGACTATATAATTGTTGAACGATGTTTTTAACAATTAATTTAACAAAAAATAACTGGAAATATTCAAAATAAACTAACACTGCTCATTTTATTTGAAGCATTGTACCATTGTAACATACGTCACAATTATTTAAACGATATAATTCGATTAATTATTGCAAAAACTATGATGGTCTGAAGAGCAACGGGACAGTGTGACTGATGGCACAAAAATGTTGCAGATTTCGAGTTCACGAAGCTCTCAGACAGTTTCATTCTGAGCTGAAGATGGTTGTTAGTAGGTCTTGAAGATTTTCACCTGGAGAAGTGACCATCAGGGAGACGACTGAAACAACGTTCAAGGGAAGTAGATATTTCACTTGACAATTTAGTTTTGCATTGAGTTACTTCGCTCCGATAATATTTATTCAATAGGTTGTTCCTTTTTCAGTCATTTTATTATTAATTTTATGTATTCGTTACAATTATTTTATGTTTATTTAGCTTCCCTCGGCCTTACCGTTTACACACAATAGTTTTTAAGACAAACGAATATATAAAATTATCTACCCATAAAGGGTGATAGAAATCAATATTTAATTAATATAATTAAGTAATTAAATTTTGAATATTATCTCACTACACTCTACACTCTTAATTTCCATAAATATAGTAGGTTTATTAACTTAAAACTTGAGAAACTTACTGTTCATTTTGTCCTCATGTTTTTCAGCTCGAAACATAACCAGCCGTCACACATGCGGTCAGTGAGTAAGAACTCCCGATAATCCGCGTCCAGCACCAAGAGTAGAATTTGGCCCTCGAACACGTCCAGCAGCCAGAACGCAGAAGAATATCTATACAATAAAATGTATTATATTATCTTATATTTATTGTAATATTTCTTTGTAAAAATTGTTGTATTGTACGACGGACCGATCCAAAGAACAGATCGGTTCCGATATTCGATAATTCTTAAAAAAAGAAAAGAGAAAATATGCTGGGGGATTGGGATTTGTGTTTTATTGATTTGCCTGTGAGCAAATATGCATGAATCAAAATAATATTTTCGGAATTAACTTTGCGCCTCACGCAAACATTTTTTAACTTCAATTTTCACTTTAAATGCATGAACAAAAAATTTTTTTCGAAAAATCGTCCACCGTCCCACGCAAATTTTTTTTTGAAAATTAATTTTCACTTGCAAATCATGGATAAAATCAAATTTACAAAAAATGGCCCACCGTCTCGCGCAATTTTTTTTTTAAATTAATTTTCATGATTTCGGCCAGCATCCTAAGCAAAATATTAAAAACGTATAAATTAAGAACAATTTCCCAGGAAAATGAATTCAAAGTATAGGGCTTCGCGCCACACTACTGTTCAATTGTTTTGTTATCTGTCAGTGCGCTGTGCAATAAAGTGTTTGTGTGCGTAGAAAAATCGAATTTCCACCATAAATATTATCGATTACATATGTAAAACATATCAATCGATTCAGAATTTCTTTGTGGTCATTTTAGTGCATAAATTGTTGCTGAAATCAAAAACTTTAGTTTTGCTCAATTGAAAACATTCTACACCGCTTCAAATGTTAGTATTGTTTATTGTTACTACTATAAAAGTTATCGATAAGGACAATAAGGTTAATTCTTAATAAATTAGCACTAAAAGTAGAATTTTAAATGTACAAAATAATTGTAATAGTTGGTTGCTGGAATTTGGATTCAACGTGTGTAGTGTGTGTGTGTATAGTGGATGTGTGTTCATGGATTTTAATGACAATTAATTGATGTTAGTATGTATTTTGTCGCATTTCAGGACTCAATAACCAATGCTGCAAGGTGAGATTCACATCCGAGTAGCTACAGAATAAGCCCCGGCTGTCGTGTTGTCCAGATGCAATAAAGACATAACAAAAGATAAGTCTCTTTTTATTTATTTGACTCTTTAATATTATAACGATTAATTGTTTCATGCGTTCAATAATTATACCACGATATTTTACTACATACTGGCGGTTTAGAAAGACGCTTTAAATATTCCCAAATTATTTTAACAATAAATGCTTCAAGTAAAATTTTAAAAAGAACGTATTTTTATGACATTAGAAGAAAAATAATTTATACGTAGAATATATCCTTTAGTATTGGAATTCTTTATTTTTTTAACACTTTGAACACACTATAATGAATAAAACACAAAATTCATATTAATGGCTTATTTTTATTCGGCAAGTATAAAGTTACATGGACAGATATGTTTCATGGACTCGTGGAAGTCTTTAGGAGAGTAGGAGTTTGAAGGAATCATCTGGAACATGGAGAATAAATAATATATACCATAACATTAGAACACACTTACGGTTTTCATGTTGCAAGCAGCAAGATCCTTAAGTTATCAAATTGTGCTTCATGTCAGTAGAACTGAGACTGCTGCATAAGTCCGTAATGTTCCAGAAGCTGAAGACTCTGGCGATGTTGTCCACGATGATATAATAGTTCACGATATCTTTGGTGATATTGTTCACGATGATTCTAGTGATGTTGTCCACGATGATTCGGTGATTTTATCCGCGATATCAGCTCCGAAGACACTGCTGAAAATGATTAAAACTAAGGTGACATTATCCAAGAGTCACTATAAACATAAAAACAATGTATTAGAGAAAAAATAACTATGAACCGATGAAAAATAAAACGAAAATGCTAGACATAAAAAAAGTCATGGCAATCAGATAAAAATGTTTTAACTAGATCCTTGTAAAATTTTGACAAAAAGGACTCGAATACAATTTCCAGTCAATGTAAAGAATGAATCACATATAAAAAACCATTCAATAAATTTTGACAGTTTTTTAATATGCTACAAATCAAGTGCACCATCAATGATAGGAACTTTAATAAGTTAAAACATTTTTTCCTGATGAAGTAACAAAATTGTTTGCGAAATATTGGATAAAATAAATTTAATATTCCTTCGAGCTTTAAGATCTTTTAACTCACAAAAAATAAATAAAAGGTAGCACAGCATATAATAATAATAAAAATAAAACAAAGTATAATTTACCTTCATATTCAAGTTACCAAGTACAAAAGAATAGGAGTTTCGGTTAGCCAATGAAACTGCTCCGGACTAGGAGCCGGAATGTTGATTATCTTGCACTTATGGGATTCTGAAACAAATCATAGTTTTAAATATATAATAAACAGTGAAAAAACATCCAAACAAACCTAATAGTCCCAGAAATTCTCGCAAGGTTTCAGGATTCCTCTCAGTGCAAGCGAAGATAACTTGCGTCGCAGGGTTTCGCCCCAAAAAATAAGTAACAGCTCCACAAACTGGTCCAAAAACACTGTTATCATAAACAACATCAGCTGCCAGTACAAAACCCGGCAAAAGTCTTTCACAACATTTGTTATTTTGCACTGTTTCCCAAGCTAAATCCAACACACTAACTTTAGAACTGTCGTTAACAACTGACACTAAAACATCTTTAGCGACATTATCACCATGGTCACTGTCTTTAAAATTTAACGACACATTTTCGGAGAGCACTGATAATACTTTAGGATGACAGTCGCTTAGAAAAACTTCTTTTGGATAGCAATGCTGGGCTATTGTGAGACCTACCAGACCAACGCCTGAGCCCAGCTCAAGAATTACTTTGTCTTTCAATAGATTCTTGTTGTTCAAACATTGCGACAGCGCTAAAGATGCCTGCAAAATAAGAGATATATAAATTAGTTTTTAAGTAAGTCATCGGCAAAATTGTACTATTTACCTGCCAACTACATAGACCTGTAGTACCCTCCGAAATAAAATTTTTATTTTCCTTTAAAGTAATAGCCTTTCCCTCTACTATATAATGCTTAAAATAGTATTTCTCTTGATCCTCAGAGCTTAAAACTTGGCAATAGCTCTCGTACAATCTATCATGTACCTCAATACAATTCGATTCTAATACCTCTATAACAGCTTTAAGAAAAGCCTTTTGATATGAGGACTTTATAGGAAACTTTTTGAGTAAATTGCTTTTAACTGTTTGGTTCAACAAAAGCTCATGGTCGTCCCAGGAAAGAGATGCCAGGCAGTCCTTAACAGAAGAAGAAATATGTTAGGTCATCTTGAATAAAACATTGAAATATTGGGTGTTTGAGTGAGTTCATCATTTTGGATTGCAACATCTATTCGATTACCTGTTTCACTTACACTTTAAACAGACCCTAATTTATCTGACTAACTAAATACATAAAACGATATGCATATTACCAAGTACAACACATTTTAAAATTATTTATTCTAAAAATTGACATGTGCCCAAGAAAAGTTTGGTTATGCCCTTACTAGTAATTCAATATCTCGTACAGGAACACAGCATAAAAACTTATTTTTAAGTGACTGAAGTTTCTCATTATTCGACATTTCAAAAATATATCACTAAAAACCTTTTTAAGTACTTTAAAAAATCTTTCCACTCAGCTGTCACGTTTCAACGTTAACACACACACAAGAGTCACAAAAACATGAACGGGGCAGACGTTTATTGTTCGCATACTTCGTAACTCTCTTTTCAGTCTGATTATCGTAGATAAAAGTAATGTTATTGTTACTTTTAAAATGTTGTTAACGATTTGTATCAATAAATCAACAAGTATAACCTTACCTGTCAAAATATTATTCTACATTTTTTAGTATTCACTAATGTTAACTTAAGATCAAATTGTAGAAAATATTCTCTTTTCCGTTCGGGTATCCAAACAGCTACTCGTGTTTTCGTTAAGCGAGGAACAATCTCTTTTCCGTTCGAGTATCCAAACAGTTATTCTTGCTTGAAGGAGAATCATGTACTATGAACCAATCAGAAAGTACAAAAATGTCACGTGACCAAGTCAACCAGGAACTTTTTCTCATCTCACTTAAGTTTTTCCACTGTAGTACGTTTCCTAATTATTTTAGAGAAAAATGTTTCAAGTAAATAAAGTAGAGAATGTACTTCTTCACATTTTTTACTTATAACATTTTTCTCTAAAATAATTAGGTAACGTTCGGCAGGATAAAGATGCTAATTTTTACGCGTAAAGTGTCGTAGATTCTAAGGGTTTTAAGGTTTAAATTTATAGGGTTACATTTTAGAGAAAAATGCTTTGAACCGTTTTGTAGAGAATTTTATTCTCTACAAATTTGAATTTAAACTTTTTTCTGTAAAATAATTAGGAAACTAACTACAGTGCATTTTCTGTTTAACTAACGTCGAAAAAACTGAAATTCATCGTACATCAAGGAATTTTCAGTCGTGAAAGCGTCTGTTAACAGGAACCAATCAGGACGTCGAAAAGAACCACGTGACCGGTTTAGCTGGGCAATGTAGCTCAGATTTGCGTCCATTCGAGTCTAAATCGCGGAATGGTAAAGTGCGTCGCTCTGTGTAATTTGTTTTGTGTTTTGACTCGACTCGCGTTCATTAAATGTGAATTTTGTAGTTAGATATGGTATGCAATTACTGTATTTAAGTACAAAATTCAAGTTTGACCGTTGGGTGATTAAGTGGGTGACTAAATTTTGTGAAACGGTTTAGCTGTCGTGTACTTTTGATGGAGGTTGGGCGCGTACGCGAACTGAAGTGACTTGTGCCTTGGTCACAGCGAGCGTCTTTCAATCAAAATGTATCGTTCGCGAGTGGGCTTCTCTCACTACACAAGAGTATGATTTCGTACGTTTGGCTCACGCAGTGCATGCCTGGAGTGGCTCGTACAGTCAGTGTTGTCTCTCCATCTTCCTATAGGGTGGAGAGAACAAACCTCTGCAGGTCATACTCTTGTGTCCGTTGCAACTACGTGTAGAATCAGTCGTGAACGTTCGCGGAGTATGATTTCGTATGTGCGGCCTACGCAGTACGAGCTGGAGTGCTTTAGTACAGTCAGTAGGTGGGTGGATGAGAACGCACCGCTGCAGGTCATACTCTGTGTCCGTTGTAGAATCAGCCGGGAACCGTTTACGGGATTTTTGCAAAGCGCTGTTTTCACGTGAAGACCATCGATTAAATTTATTCCGATTACTGGTTTAGCGCTAACGCGGCGCGTGGGGCATGCTCACAGCAGTCCGATCATCTAGAGTGGATCCAGAGTCATGACTGGTACCAGCTCTCGGCAAATATCGCATCCGATGCCTGTTAACAAGATTCGCTCTTGACAGTTCTCGTTCATTACATTTATGAAAATGATAGGCTCTATTCATAAGTGCTTGTACAAAGGGAATTCCGGATGGCAGAGAAAGTAGTTGATCGGCTAACGTGATTCTGTGACATGAGCTCGGGCCCCTGCGGTATCGCGAAGTAGGAGACCACGCGGGGTTCGGCTAGACGACCCACGTTTCTTTTTTGAAAACAGACAACACACCGGTTGCTGTTATTAGAATCTTAAAGGCACAGGAATGTCTGTGGGGTGGTGTGAATCTTAGTTTTAATTTAGCTTTAATGGTTTTGGGTACCTTTAAGCTAATTTTAAGTTAATCCATTTTATTTCAGCTTTAATTTAAGTTAGCTTTAAGTCTACTAACCCATGTACTTGTATTCCTTTACAGCATTTTTTCTTTCAGATTTATATTTTTAATACGTAAGTTTTTATTTCCAGAATTAAATATATTTCAATGTTTCTAATTTGTGTTTATTTTTATTTGATTACAGAGTTCAAGAATAAAGAAGATAAGAATCTAATTATTATAGGTAATATTTATTTTTCTATTTCAGAAACATTTTCGTTGTTTCTTTGTCTCTAATTTGTTTTGTTTTTATGTTTCTAGAGTCATTGCAGAGTCAACCACCGTGGGAAATGGACAATGTAGCTGAGACTACCGTCGTTGGAACAGTAGCTGAGCCAGCCACCGTAGGAAATATGCAATGTTCCTGTGTCTACCATCGAGGGATGAAGTTGCAGATTCTACCACCGATGGAATTGAATCATCCGCCGTGGGACAGAACTTCTCGTCCTGAATTTCTCTTTGTTTATATATTTTTGTGTTTTTTCTCTTCCTTTTAGTATAGGTGTTTTCTGCTTCCACTGTTTGTTTTATTTTTGTGGTTTGTTTTTGTTCTGTTTCTTAAAACAGGAATGAAGATGACACAGTGAACTTCGTCTCCGCTGGATTTCTACGTGTTTACTTTCTACTTCACACATGTAATTATACATTTTTTCATTTTAATTTGCAGTTTCTTATTTGTTTTGTTGTTTCAGCCAAGGATTTACGAGTGACAGATGCAGTTGAAGATTTTTCAAGAGAGTTTCACCCCTCGTAGTCAAGAGCCTGCGGCCAGCAGACACAGTTTCAGAGCCTTCTAGTAATTCTTCAACATATTTCGCCGTTCCCAACACAAATGTAACTTTATTAAATTTATTAAAGAATTGATTTATTTACTGATGCATTTCTGTTTGTTTAGTGGACGGCGACGCTGCTCTTCTGTCCTAGGTTTTCTGGAAGTTTCCCTAGGATGTCAGGTGAATGCCAGAGGAGTTTCAGTCTCTTTCTTCCAATGTCAATCCAGGAGATCTGATCTTTGTATTCATTCCAAATAAATAATATAATAAAAATTATATACTTGTACATGTACTCTTGTGTTTTATTTAAGTTATAATATAAATAAATGATAACTTGTATTTATGCATTGAGATAATAAAGATATTGTTACAGAAATAAAATATGTTTTATTTACTTTCAAATTAATTTTAAAGGGCTAGAAATGATTGTATACCCCTTTTATAATGTGCTGAATACGATTTCACAAACCATTTTGCGATAGGATGTGTAGTTACATGATTAGAGCAGTATTTACTTTGCTTTATTTAATTACATAAGATTTAAGGGTGAGCGTCAATTTTCGAGACCGCCATTGGAATTTTTAGGGCTGAATCTATAGGAATCCACCGTTAACTCGATTTTTTTGGGGTTTTGCCAAAATAAAGTTGGACTAGTCTTGGTGTTTTTACAGTTAAATTTTGGGGGTGAAAAAATTGAGATAAGGGCGCTACACCCTTCATTAGGGCCCGTAGATTCCGAATCTGTGATTCAAAATAGCCTAGGGTTAGTATTTCTTGCGTAATTCGCATTTAACTTTTATATATTATGACCCATTGCTGAAATAAAGGTATCCTTATTCACTTCCTCAATTATATTCTTGGCTTCACGTTCATAATATATAAAATTTCCGCTACGCTGAGGAAATGTGACAAGCAATAATAAACCTTATATATATGCTACATAAAGCACGTAAAATTGGAAAACTTCAAATACGAATTACTCCAAATTTAAGGGCGAGCGCCAATTTTCGAGACCGCCAGTGGAGTTTTTAGGGCTGAATCTATAGGAATCCACCCCTAACTCGATTTTTTTGGGGTTTTTCCAAAAAAAAGTTGGACTATAGTCTTGGTGTTTTTATATTAAATTTTGGGGTAAAAAAATGGAGATAAGGGCGCTACACCCTTCATTAAGGTCCATAGATTTCGAATCTGTGATTTAAAATAGCCTAGGGTTAGTATTTCTTGCGTAACTCGCATTTGAAATCTGAAGAAATCAGTGAAGTAAAAAATGCTGATATTTTGTTAACAGAGACGTCAAATTAGCGATTTCGGGAACCCTTGGCCCTACGCCCTTCATACAAACATATGTTGTAGAAAAATAGCGGTTTTTCAGGGGTCAAATCACAGGGGACGGCGAAATTTAGTTATTTTTGCTATATTTCTTACCGTTTTCGAGATATGACGCTTTAAAGTTTTTCAAACAGTTACCCTTAAAAATCACCCTTAATATTACCTTTAAAAGGCTAGAAGTGACTGTATATCCCTTATTTGAGTGTGCTGAATACGATTTCACAAACCATTTTGTGATAGAATTAATAGTAACATTAATAAGAGCAGAATCTTTCACTGCTCTATTTAATTTTCTAAGGGCTGTATTTCTGAAAGGGTAGGAGATATCGCGGATCTGAAAAACCCTTTTCGAGATACAGCCCTGCTCTACCTGATCAGCGAGAAAAAACATTCGAAAAGTGGAAAATAGGGTAGTTTTATAAGGGTTGCTTTTAAAAACTTTAAACCCTTATATCTCGTAAACGGTAAGAGATATCGCAAAAATAACGAAATTTTAATCGACCTTAGTAACTAGGTTAATTTAACCCCATCTACAACATACTAGAAGGACAAGGGCGTATCAATTAAATTTTTCTTTTTCAAAAGTGAACAAATCCACAAAACTCGAGCATTCACATCCGATAGTTCTGCCATCTGGTAGTGAATCTGTAAACTATTATGAAGGGATTTATTGAAGGACCGCATTTGAACGCGACGACTACGAGCCACCGAGCAGTGTAGTTGAATAGAATTCTCATAGATGGCAGCAATAGTCTCAAAATTGAAAAACGCTCTGAAGAAATTCGGCGGGTACAAATTTAAATCTCAATTACGCAAGTAATACCCGCATTTTAAGATGTAAATTCGCCAATCCATGACATGTTATAAGGGTGTAACGCCCTTATTTTAAATTTTAACCCCAAAAATTTAATTAAACAGGCTATAAAAATTGAATTAGGGATATTTTCCTATAGATTTAACCCTGAATGGTTAGAAATATTATAGTATAATAAATAAAAAGATAAATATGTAGTACTATTAAGTTTATTATTGTAATTTTTACATTTTTGTTTATAATACATTTTTATTTCATATATAATATACAGGATTTAACATAAACACGCAAGAACCCCTTTGGCATCTCCGGAGGAACACGTACGGTCTCTTGGTAACTTCTCCAAGTCCAGGTACAGAGAATTCGCTGGAACAGCTGCGTCTGTCGCTATTAAACATAGAAAACAAGTATTAGAAACAATTATAAACAATACAGAATTATAATTTATAATTTGAATTTAGATTTATGTATTTAATGTAAACATATATGACATTTATCATTAAATGATACAAATTACTATAAGAGAAATACAAATAATTGTTTAACAATAATTTCTGTATGTAGGTAATGAATTTACTCACACTGACGTTGCGTATGTTGGAACAGGATTCGGCTCCATTGTATACTGCTGCACACTTCTTCGGTGCTCCAGAAGAAGACGTTGGCTTCAGAGTCGATGTCTCAGATGATGAGGAATCAGAATGGTGGTCGACAACAGAGACGGATTTCCTATAAAAATAATAACAGTCAATTAATCTTATATTAAAAAATTACAAACATATAAAACGTCACTTTATATTCCACTCAATCTCCTCCATACATTCCACCACTTTCGCCTCGTCCACATTCATAAATGCTCAACTGGAATCATTCGTTCACGCAACAAACCATCAATCATACCCAACCACTTATTCCTCGGACGCCCACACAATCGTTCACCCTCAATCACACCCGTATATATTAGTTTCATCAACCTTTGATTCGACATTCGCTCAATATATTCAAACCACCTCAACTGACTCATTCACATTTTCTTAACAACATTCTTCTCAATCTTACATTCACCATACACCAATGTATTCCAAATACAATCAGCCTCCTCTCAAATACCTCATTTCCACAGCAGTTATAAGTCGTTAATACTTCTTCATCTACACCCAGCATTCAGAACCTTGCATCAAGGTAAACACTAACACAATTATAAACACTCAATCAAGCATCAATAGATACATTCACGTTTCGAGCAAATGTACCCAGAACACCCAATACCTTGCACTCTGCAGACACTCGCCTTTTAATCTTCCGATCAATACTACCCAAATATACAAATTCATTTACTTCTCCCAATCTCACATTACAGTCATCAAATCATTTTCTCAAACACCAACACTTTACAATTATCAACATATTTAAACCTTTCCCTACTTCACTTATACTTATAATCATTCTTCTCAATTGTTCTTCAGTTTAACCCAAGTGTATTTATTATTAATATTAATTTACTTCCCAAGGATTTCACTGTCGATTGCTGTTCTTGTGATATTACTATTTCAAATTGATGGTTACATGCCTTTCTTCCTTTGAACACCATACTCTGTTAAGTCTAAACTACAGAAGGACAGTTTTATTGGTAGAATTTCTGAAATTTACATCTTGAGGAATGGCTTGAGTTACAGCCGGAGTTGTACAAGATGGCGGTGGTAAAAAACCAATGACTCTGAAATCAGTGAAATCAATTCATTTTAACATATAATACAAAGAAATAAATCGTAAATAATAAAAATATAGGGCTAAAAACTTAATAAAATAAAATTTGAACCCTCAAATTCTTGATTTACCCTTTACAGTTCTACATATGATAACATTTTGAGACTTGGGGGTTAAAATTTTATTGTTGTTAATTATAAAATAACTCAAAAAAAATCTATTTTGTAGCTACAAATTGAAGGAAGTAGAAAATTAAAAATAGTTCAGTAAATAATAGTATATACAAGCCCAGAATCATATCATTTGGCCCAGTTAAAATCATACAAAGAAAAATTGTTGTTTCTCCATATTTATATCTTAAATGCTATCATTTTTACCTCCCGAACATACAAGGGAGGTATTATGTTTATGTTACGAATTGTTTAGATTTTGGGAACAATTCATCAACAGTAAGTGGAAGATTATTTGAAGGCCTAATAGGGTTTTTAGATATATCTTAGTAAATAAATGAGAGTAAATTGGAATAAAAAAAATGTAGAATAATATTACCTACAATCATTATTTAAAAACATTTTTCTATATTTTGTAGTCATCAAATTCAAAAACAGTATTCGTAGTACCAGTCAATACCTTTGGGCCAAATGAAATCTTTATGCCAGTAATTTTTGGCAGTTTGTTATTATTTCAGTTGTTATATATCCTTAAAATATTCCTAAAAATAAATGGGATCTTTATATTATTTGTTTCATAGAGTTTTTTCCTTTTGAAATTTTATTCTTAAACTTCATTAAAATTCTTAATTGGGCGAAAAGATATTATTCTGGGCTCGTAAAAATAGCTTTACAATAATGTTTCAATGCACCTTACCTTAAAGTACCACAAGACGATTACTTTTTTTTACTACAAATGTCTTACAATTTCTATAAAAGTTATTCAAATATTTTGCTATCGTAACAGGTTCCAGTTTTATTTTGTTACACATGAACAATATATCAGTGCTCAATGTTTATTGATTTTATTGTTTAATAATCACTTCAACGTTATTAAGTTGTGATATGATAGTGCATTGAGTTATTGAAGTGTCGTGTAAATTGAATATGTTTTGAGAGCACCAAGTAACTCTGACAAGAATGAGAAAAGTAGAAGTTATGATACATGTATACAAATATGTTTTTATCGTGTTTAAATGAATACAACAAAATCTTACAGTTACTAAAAAAATAATTAAATGCCATATAGGTTTACAGGTGTAGGATATTTTTATTTTACATATTGTTTTGAAAAGAAGAAAATGATTATAATAAAGTATAATAATACTTATGCTTTCTAAGAATTGTTGATTTTTATATTCAATCATTTTAGTTATTATTTTATTCACTGAAATAATACAGAGATTACATTTTGTTTAACACTTATTTATTATGTTGTTCATACTGGTTATTATTGACTGCTTTACAGTGATGGATTCAAGTAAAATACGATGGCAAAGAACCAATCTATTCGCTTTGGTCCATATATTATTCGAAAAAGTACCTACAACACTACGAATGATGGAAGTTACATTTCAGTATGAAAGTGGAATGATGTAGCTATGGGTAATTTACTATAATCCATCTCTGTGTTTTATGAATTATTTTAATTGGTTTTATTTACAAGATGTGAGTTAGTCTCTATATTATAATATGTAAATCATATGTATCAGGGATATACATCTATTAAATAGTAAATCATTTATACATACATAAAAATATATTATTGTTATTTCGTATAGAATGAAAATATAAGTATAACCAATGGAAATATGAATGACCAGTATTTCAAATATAGATTCTGTTGTCACTACGGTATATCTTACGCGAGTATGACACTAAATAAATTTATAATTGGGCGATAACAACAACAATGGTAACAGCAACAACATTTTAGCAACAACAATGTAACAGTTCGCCGTTTGTTCGGCAGCTCTATAGCTATTTATGTTACGTTAATACGACTTGTATAATGTATTCTACTTCTGTAGATTATAATATACGGTTAATCTTTCCACATTCGCCTCATGACCGGAGTGATTGAATGAGCAATGACAAACTAAACAAACTTGCGACGATTCAAATAACTTGGTGTATTTTGGGGTAAACGTGCACGAGATTCACATGACACTTCAAATATACCTAAGTAGATTCCATGAGATGTCAGTTGTAAGAGTTTTTGTCCAAGTAATCGCTCACACTTGATAAAATGATGATTTTATTGCGAAGATTATTGATTTTTGCTGAGTGAGTTTATACAGTTGGATTACTTTATTCGACTAATGCGATTATTGGTGTTGAAATTCTCTTCTTCTCGCGGTTCAGTGTGGATCACAGCACTGTTTCCATCTCTGCGATTTCTGTTCTGCATGGTCTGCACAACACACAAACCTTTTACTTAGTACATATCACTTGAAACATTGCATTACAGTCGAACTTCGATAATTCAGACAAATTGATTGGCAACAGCCACAATAGTGAAAAATACATGTATATTTTACTTGATAAGTCGAACAGAAAACGGAATACATATATTTGTTAAGTCGAATTTTAGAGGAATCACTTGCTTAAGGAAGACTTTTCAAATAATTCAGTCAAGTTATGTTCGCACCTTGGACAAATTTAAATAATTTACAAGGAAAAGGTTGATCGTGTAGCTAGGGGGGGCCCAAAATAATGCTTTTTCCTTCATAAACGTTTGGCAATAACAAAAAGTTACCGAAAATTTAAGTTCTTTTTTACGCCTATACCTATTGAATACCGCAAAAGCATTGAATTGTAGAAATATCTTTCTATAACACTGTTTTGGAAACTGGGCATTCTATTACTAAAAATTGTTATGAAATCACTAACATTCCATACGCTGCGTATGGAATATTTTCGACGAATCAGAACCGCTTATTAGCGCGACATACGAAGTTTCTTGATTCAGTTACTATGGTTACGTCTGTTTGTTTTAATTTGATTTATTTGAGTTTGACGTTTTCAACAGTTTTATATTTGTATTTTTGTATAATTTCCAAAACCTTTTTATAGAAAGTATAGTCTACAACATGTAACGGAATGGCCTATCCCACGCTCGCAAACCGTAGCCCTCGCCTTTGGCTCGGGCCACAAACTTTTTGCTCGCGTGGAATATGTGACATTCCATTACTTGTTGTAGAATATACTATTTTCTACTCCTGTATAAATACATCCCCATTATTTCAAATTTTTCGCTGAACAATAGTACCCATGATTCAAGACAGTGAATTATGATTCATAATTCACGCTTCTCGACCAATCACAGAGTCAGAAATCCATAATTCACGGTTATTTTAAAGACGTGATGTGGATCACCAAGCAACGGCCGTCTGACAGTTGACAGTGTAGTCAGTTGTCACTGTGTATTTTTATGTTGACGTTTATCAACTTGTGATTTCAACGAATTTTAGCATTTTCAAAAGTGATTTCCGAATTTACAGGAGTAGAATACGTATTGTATTATATTCGGGATTATGGTTTATATTCACTTGGATGATTTGCATAATCCCTCATATAATATTATACTATTAATTAATGAAACTAATTCTAAAAACCATAACCATGTCTATATATTCTTCATTTCGAAAGTATTATTAACCATTTTGCAATTAACATACGAGTACTTTGACGTTTAATGAATTGACATTTCTTTAAATCTTTTGAATTTATATTTGCAAGCAAATGAAGATATAACCGATATTATTTATAGAGATTGAAACTTTTTTTGACAATAAATTTCCGAATTTACAGGAGTAGAAAACGTATAGTATTATATTCGGGATTATGGTCATTATTCACTTGGATGATTTGCATAATTCCTCATATAATATTATACTATTAATTAATGAAACTAATTCTAAAAACCATAACCATGTCTATATATTCTTCATTTCGAAAGTATTATTAACCATTTTGCAATTAACATACGAGTACTTTGACGTTTAATGAATTGACATTTCTTTAAAACTTATGAATTTATATTTGCAAGCAAATGAAGATATAATCGATAATATATATAGAGATTGAAACTTTTTTTAAAATAAACATCAAAATGAAATGTATAACTTGAATGTTTTTATGGCAAGTCTTAGTTTGAAATATCGAAGTTCGACTGCATTTCATTTCGTCAAGGTAAACTAACTACAAAACTTGTGCCGTTGTATAACATTCAACAACAACCATAAAAAAATATTTATTAAAATTTCAAAATGAGATGTACTTACCGATAAATATTAGAACTAGAGTCCATGAAATCTGCATTAATCCCCCTTAACCGTGCTTTCGCCATTTCCGTAGCTGTACTCGGCCTGAAATATCCGAGAAATAATAAACATATCGATTAACACAAATACTCAATTAAGTGACATAACGACAAGAGTGACATTTAACAAACATTCTCAGCGTTGTTCACCGTAAATATAGTTTCAGTATAATTCAGTTTTCGTTATGCCAATTAATTTCCTCACAAAATATTTTCATCATTTTCATTGCAAATGTACTATATTTCAGCTGAAGCGTATAATTACCATAAGTAGAGTGGAACTTATGCATTTTAGTTTCCAACTTTGTCAAGTTACTTTTAGAGTTCTTAATCTGACATTCGTTAAAAAATAGCAAGACTGAATCTAAGTGTGTATATTACCAATACCAAACCATCTTGCTTAATTTGCAAACTGCCTACTTTTCATCATCAACTAACTAATTTTATGCTTGTAAATCCTCTACGTCAAACTTCAAGATTCCAGAGAACAAAATTCTTGATATGCACGTGTTCAATGAATAGTTCTGTATTTATCATTTCGTGATATAGTACGGATCACGAAAACCCAAAGGTTTGTAATAAAACGATTAAGCACCCCTCAGATTACTATATATTTGTCAGAAAACTTCCTATTCCCAGTTATTCATGGATAAATGTTAATTATTATTTTATCCAACACCTCTCAATAAATGCTCTATAACTATGTCGATTTTAAACAAGCAAAGTAACAGATTATCCACTAGTGCAGCGTTTCTCAAACTTATGTAAACGCGGAGCCCCTATAAAGTCAAATCTAAGATGGTGGAGCCCATAGGCATAGTTCATTATAGTTGCAAAACAAATAAGGTTAAAATGATAATAAAGAAAACTAGTAAGAATAACAAATAAATACATTTCTGCGGCTGCGGACTGTGGAGCCCCTGCGCGTCTTTCGCGGAGCCCAGGGGCTCCGCGGAGCACACTTTGAGAAACGCTGCACTAGTGGGTATAATTTTGAGGAAAGCCATTAGTGAGTATTTTTTTATTTATAACAATAATAATAACACACAACACCTTGGTAACTACTTCGATTGACATTTTAATTTAAAAAAATAAGCATATGTCACTGTCAAATAATATTTCTTTAATAAATTTTTCATTTATTAAGAAGTGTTGGATAAAACGTTATACTTCACACGTGGGCAAAGTGGAAATACCCTCTCGATAAAATTATCTCACTCAGCCTTTGGCTTCGTGAGCTAAAATTTCTCTCGTGGGTAATTCCTTACTTTGCCCACTTGTAAAGTAAATAACTATTATCCAACACTTCTCAATAAATGCTCTATAAGAAAGGAACAGATTACCTACTAGTGGGTATAATTTTGGGAAAAGTCACTAGTGAGTATTTTTTCGATTTATAACAATAATAACATACAGCACCTTGGTAACTACTTCGATTGACATTTTAATTTAAAAAATTTAAAGCATGTCACTGTCAAATAATATTTCTCTAATAAATTTTGCATGTAAGTATGTATTAAGAGATGTTGGATAAAACGTTATACTTCACACGTGGGCAAAATGGAATTATCCACTCGATAAAATTATTACACTCAGCCTTCGGCTTAGAGTGCTAAAATTTTGCTAGTGGGTAATTCCTCATTTTGTCCACTTGTAAAGTAAATAACTATTTTTAAATGTATAGTAACCATTATAAATATTGGGATTGTGAAAATAGTATATTGTACGATGAGTATGGAATGGTACTCATTTCCAACAAGTACGGCTCATGCTGCAAATCATACGATTGTGAAATGGACATTCCATGCGAGTTGTACACTATACTTTTTCTACGACCACGATATTATTTCAAAATTAATTTAATTTTAATAATCAATTTGTCCCGCTTTCACCATTCCAATATTTGACAATTCTAAATATGTATCCTAGCAATGGCACCTGTACTTAAATGAATTGACCTGTATTGAAATACACACAAAACAAATTTATTTCGCACGATGCTTGCAAACTTGCAATGTACCTCTTATCCCTAGCAACAATAAACATACACCACAGGAGAGAAGTGTATTTTTTCCCTAGTCATATTTACTCCGCTCTCCGTTTATGTATAATATACTATAATATTGTTACTTATTTATTTCCTATTATATTTGTTAAGATAAAGTCCAACTTTGTGCTAAACTAATTGAGGGGTATTTAATCGTTTTATTACAATTCTTGTGGTTTTGGTGATACGTACTTTACAAAAAAAAAAGTTGTTTTATTTATGCTGCCTACATTCAAATCAGAAATTGTAAAAGTAAGTTAAGTTTAAAACAGTGTAATTTGATCTTGTGTAGCAGCACATGCAATAAGCAGCAGTTCTAGCAATCATTTCGATTTGTAACCCACACCCGATTAGTGTCAGTTGAGCAAGATTTCCTATCGGCATAACACTACCAAGTCTTGCCATTCTTTGTTGTGTACCCGTCTCCTAAAGAGAGTAAGATAAAGTTTAATTAAGAAGTAGGTAGGCAGAGTGTGAAGCAAAGTTCCACTGCACGTAAGACCGACGTCAAGACCCATGGCTATAAACTAGAGATAGAGAGAAAATCAGCGATGAAATTGGTACATTCCTCTCAGAGTCGAATTGTTTTTTGCTGCGTCTGAAGCAAAACTATGTAAGCCAGTACGCGTCCATGCGTCTATAGGCTTAACTATTTGTGTCTGGCGCGCAAGTACATAACAACCATGCAATCCCATCAAGAACTTACTCTGCCGCGTCTGACTCGCAATCCAAGCACGATGCCAGACAGAGGACGCCTTGACGACCGCGCCTGCCATGGCAAAAACCATATTCAAAAAGTCATTGGGAGAAAAAAATTAACGGCAACATCACTCGTCATGATTTTGCTTTTGTTGTGGGTTCTGGAACATCTACTGCTACTACTAAAATGTTTTATATCATGTGATTCACCTACAGCAATAAGCAATATGTTCTCCTACTCAATAGCTCTACAATTCAGCAATTGCAAGCACTAACTTTTGCTAAACTCTTATTAGAAAATGTCACACCACATTTCTCAAAAAAAAAAAAACATTTCTCGATTATGCAAATGTCAAAAATTAAGATGAGGAATAATTGTATATTCACCGAAAATACAAAAGTCGAATGTTGGAAATATTACAAATGTCGAACGTTACAAAACTCTAAAATACTACATTTGTCGAACAGCTTGGATATTACAAACCTCGAAAATACATCGAATATTACAATTGTCGAAAACACAATTGTCAAATGTGAACAATACCAAATGTCGTATTGTAATCTTTGCTCATTAGGTGGAATTACGGCATTTGGTATGTATCGATATCGACAAATGTATTTTCGAGACTTGTAACATTCGACATTTTAATATTCAAGAATAGTATATTGTGCAACAAGGGCAGAAAGTTATCTATTTCACACGAGTTGACAGTTTTATCACAAGAGTAATTCGAGTACTGAAATCACACGAGCATGAAATGGGTAATTCTGCACAAGTTGTACACTATACTTTTTCTACTATCACACTTTTGTCAATATAATAATAATTCACACTCTTCAGACACAAGAAATGACTTCTCAAACTGACACTATTTGACGTATATGATTACGCATGAATGCTGCACATGCGCAGATGTGCACAGTGCTACCAACTATAAATCTATAGATTGTAATATAAAAACTAAAAACATATTTGATTAAAAATTGATATTGTATTTTCTTTGTAATCTCAATATTGAAACGAAGATTTACATAAACTCTGAAATAATTGTTAATTATTTTGATATATAAATGTAATTATATTTGATGTATTAATATCATACAGTATTATATTATTAGTAAGTTGGTCGCACTTACGTGTGGAATAATTGCCCATCCTCGTAGAAAAACACAAGATCTGAAGAAGTTTCCTGGCATTATTCCTCATCGTAATTTTCGTCATTTGTATAATGGAAAAATGTATTTTCGTGATTTGTATTTGCGTGAAATATTTTTTCGAGAAGTGTGTATGTTTCCATAATAAACTTTAAATTTATTTTAAATTAATTTACATATTCATATCTTCGATACTGAACGTCTTAAAATTATGCATAATTTTATTCAAAAACTTAACAGCTCATTTGAAATTTTAAAAGTTTTATGAATGAATAATTATTATCTTACGAAGTACTTTCGGGACATACTGCTGATTGCTTATCACTGACCAATAAAGTGAGATCAAAGTGTAAAGTTACGGGGAAGCATTGTGTGCGGGTCTGGACATTACTGGGGTAATAATTCATGCTCGTGCTGATACCAATTGCGGGAAAAATCTTACCGTTTCGGAGGCGGTTTGATGCCGTGCGATTCCAACTCCTTCTCCAGCTGTTTGACTCTCATTTGGGACATGTCGAGTTCGTGCTTCACTTTCCAGAGATGAGTGTCGCAGATGGGGTCTCTACATCGGTGGTGCTTCAAGATGTCTTGAGCTTCGAACACGGCTCCTCTGAACGTGAGACTCTTGCCCATGGATAAACTTACGAGCGCACAACATCCCCCTCTGTCGGATTTGGCTAGATGCTTCCGAACGTACTTAAAATATAAATGCTCCAGAAACAAAAGTAATGTCGCCAGCAAGATACCAGCCATCAGCAGCAGGAAAGCCGACAAGAACTGCTCCAATGCTAACGGATCGGAACTTTTGTGTTCTTGCTTACCTGGCTTACAAGTGCCTGTCATCCAGTACCTGCGTAATCTCTCCAGATCACCGTTTTCTCTAAAGTCCAACAATCGTTTGTTGAACATTTCTAGGTATTTGGAGTTTCTAGAGAATGCGAGCCCATAGCCTGTCATTGCGTACCACGAGCCGACTGTCAAAAGTCGGCAGTCTTCGTCTTGTGCGACTAAGTAATCTAACACTGTTCCGTCGTAGATGAACGCGTCTAAATCGCCACTAAGAACTGACTCTATTCCTTCTACTACGGTTGTTTTATTGTATGTCCTCATATATGAGTGCATTTCTTTGAAGTATTTGGCAATGGTTGAGTCTGTGTGCGACCACGGAATTGTTCCAAATTTATACATGGGTTTGTGCGAATAAGGCTTTGATAATCTGTGATCGTCCACTCCTGAAATTTATTTCATATTATTTATTACTTAATAAAAAGAACGATCTAAATCAAAGACAGTATTTTTAAAAGCAAAATTTTACAAATAAACTGGACATTCAACAGTTTACTATAATTAATGATAATTCGTGAGTGTCCATCTTTACGAATAGGGTGACCATCTCTTTTGGAGACTTTGGGCACGAACCATTTGTTATTCCTCCAGGTCAAAAGTAATCAATTAAGTGTCGAAATAGCTTAAGCAGAATTGTGTATAAAGTTAAATATAATGATGACAATTACTAAAGAAATATTATAAACATGTCCAAGTTGATGAGGACATTTTAGTTTGATATTATTCAAGCCACCACTGATTTCTATATAACTCTAGATTGGGCATAGGCCATATTCTGCCATCTGAGAGTGTTCCCAATTAAACTGGTGAATTAAAGGTTTTGTCACTTTTGTAAAGTAAAGTGCGTAATCTGAAGTTCTGCCTTCACTCTCTCTACACCGCGCTCGCCACTATATCTCTTTACGCCATACTACGAAGTATGGTCATACCCATAGACAAGAGAGATAGATTTTTACATACAGAACAAAACCTCAATTTTGACCATCATGGCGGCGTTCAATTAGGAACATACCAATAGCAGCTTATGCCCAATCTAGTGTTATATAGAAATCATAGGGAAGTCAAGGAATAAAATAAATTTTTAACCCTCTATTGCATACTGTTCCCGATCGGGAACATAAAATTTAAAATTCTTCTTTTCTTTTCTTATGCAATTTACATTCATGGCAATCATGTTGTAACCATTTGGGAACATTATATACACTTTGTCAATTGCCAATTAGGTCATTCCTCCCAATTTGATCAACATAAAAAAAAGTTGAAGTGGAAAAAGGATAATTACAGAAACTGAGATAGAAAATGTAAAATTTGAAGGAAGCAGCTTATTACCTGCTGATATATTACAGCTAAATTCACCTTTACAAAAGTTTCAAAATTTTTTTTATCTGATGTTTTCCTAGAAGAGGTTGTTTACCAAACAATTTTGTATAGTACACAAAGACGACCCAATAGATCAAAGTTCTAGTGTAAGTTGAATTTGGTCATAATGTTCCCAATAGTGAACAAAACTTAAATTTTTTTTTTATTTTAAGAAAAAAATTTATGTAACATACTTATTTTAAATATATGAATATTTCTTTTGTAAAAAATAATTTTTTTGATCCCTTATTAAAAAAAATAATTCATGTAATAGATGTATATAGAATAAAGTGTATTACAACAATTTGATAATATAAATCCAAAAGAAAATAAGCCTGTACGACAACAAATATGTAAAAATTTAATACATAATATGAAATTGATAGCATAACCGAAATTTCCCGTATGTGATTGCAATAAGCATCGTGTACTATAGGTGAAAATAAAAACATTCCTACCAGAAAACTCGTGAAACTCCTCTCTGGTGATCATGAAAGCAGCTAAATTGGCAGTATAGATGGCAAGGAAGACAACAGCGAACATCGCCCAAACATTGGTCATGAACCTAGCCGTGAAACCTCTCGGCGAGTCCACATGCACGGCGGCTTGAAACAGCACCGCCCAGACGAGCCAGTACGTCCGGAACAGCGAGAACCTGTGCGAAGTAGACGGTGCCACCTGCTGCAACGACAGCTTCATGTTGAAGCCACTAGGCGATAGCCACTCGAACAGGAAGATGGTGAACGTGGCAGCCTGGATGGCCACCACGCCTACCAACATCCACGAGGCCGTGTCGAAAGGTTCTAGGAAGGCGGTGGGTGAGATGATTCCAGTGCGTTTTGCGACCACGATCGCGATGCCGGTTTCCATATATGGCACACTGAAGTCCACCTATGGATATAAATTTTGTTAGGGAAACTGAAAGTGTAGGTATGAACATAACAGAGCCACTTGTAATATAAAAAAAAACCTACAAGACTATTTCAGTCTATATTTCAAATGAGATTCTTAACAAAGAATAAAAGAATATGTATAGAATGAAGGTAGAGCACACTGAAGTCCACCCATAGACATAAATTTTGTTACGGAAACTGGAAAAATGTAGATCTGTGACAAATAATATAATAAGAAAAACTACAAAGTATTACATTTAGGGCTGATATTTCTATCTACGAATAAAATACCGAAATGGGTGCGTTCGGCGGGCTCACAGCGGTCGCAGCGGCTGCAGCGCTGTCAAATGTCACTCGTCCAGCGGACCGCTGTCTGCAGCGCTTTTTGACAGCGGCTGCCACAGCGTTCGCAGCGTAAACTAACTACGATTTCTTTACACAGCGTATATCTATCCTTGTCTAGAATTGTCATTATTTTTACAATATTTTCTGTAACTCTATACAGCTTTATAAAATTATTAATAATATCATCTAAATCCATTATTACATTGATTTAATTATTGCAATAAATTGTTTACACTATGTAAATAAACTTTTTTGGCAATTTACTTGAACTCTTGACGTTTGAAAATAATACGCGGGAATTGCGTTCAGCGAATTCGCAGCGGCTGTTACCCAGCAGCTGGGTGACGTCACACAGCGCTTTTAAATCGGCTGCACATCGGCTGTGGCCCGCCGAACGCGCCCCATGGAAAGACCGGCCCTTACTAGACTACTTCAATTCTTATTTCGAAGGAGATTTTTAACAAAGAATAAAACAATATGTATAGAATGAAGTTAGGGAGATATGTTAACTTGAATAGTTTGTATCTTCACGATCCTTATGCCTATGGCACACTTGTCGATGAGCATCAATGAGAACTTCGATGAAACAACAGAACGAAACAGTCATCGACTTCTCTATTTTTCATCGATGAAACAAACTGTTTAATTTAAGGGTATCTTTTGTGCCTCATTTCACGTTAACATTTTGTCGCAGATAAATTCCCTGTATTCGTCATTGATGAAATTAAAAATCTTGAAAGGCGGGTTCGTTCTGTTGTTTCATCGAAGAGCTCATCGACCAGTTTGCTATAGGCATTACAGAATACTTAATTCTGCACAGTCACACTAAATTCACATTTATACAAACGTCACACTGCGGTCTGGGGAATCTCAAAAAAATAAATACTACTTTCCATAACCAGATGTAATTTTTCTAGGAATTTTACCTATAGAATATTTGTTTTGGTTTGTAGAAAGACATCAAGCAGTTAATAACCTTTCTGAACCATATATTTCATTCAGAACACAGCATTTTGTAAAAACTTATTTTTTTTTAAATTTTGGACTATGAGAACAAACATATAGGGATTTTACATATTGAATATTAGAATTATAGAAACTGAATTTACAACGCGGTAGCATCGAAGTTATGCGAATGCAGGGCATATGGAAAATTCATCGCCTGAAATTCCAGGTGTTATAAGCAATGCTCCGAGGTGATGCATCGAACTGAGGATCATTAGATTCTCAGTTCGAATCCCACAGACGGCTTGACTTACCGAGAACTGCGATAGCAGAGTACCACACCCAAATTGGGTAAAAGGCATGATGACATATTTTATTTATTTAAATCAATAAGATAACTTGGATTTAGTTATAGTTCTTTCCAAGTTTATTTTAGTTTTAAAAGTGCAACTTTTGTAGGTAAAGCTAAAGTTAACGATAAAATAAAGCGAAAGAATTCTAGACTCAAATATTGCACAACAGTAGAGAAGACAATAATAATAAACCATGGTTGAAAAAACAATGGTTATGGACCCAGCGCCAATCTTGGTGTTTGGTCAATAATTATCTTCTCAACCCGGGTTTTATGTATTATTTTTTCACTACTAGCTCTTAAATCCTATTTAATTAATTATATGTTAATAATAGCAAGAATTTTTATATGAATATTTCAAAATTTAGTAGACAGAAGTAGAATTCTTTATTCTTAACATTGTTGCTATTGTAAGACATTTCATTTTAGTAAGTGGAAATAGAGTTTGAAGAAAACGACCGGAAAAATTATATTATTTTGGAATTAAAACAAGCAGAAGTTTGATATACTACTAAATTGTAAAATCTAAATCTATGTATGAAAATATATACAAGTTTTAAAAAGTGGTGTCTAACAAACAAGATGACCAAAATTTCGGAAAATGGGTTCCAGTATATTTTCAGGAGCAAGTATTATTAGAAGAATATGGACATTTACAAATATTTTAAGTTATTTGCACTTTTAAAGTGTCAAAATATTTTGTTGTTTGGTTTAATGTATAATTAATACGTTCCTTGGGATTAATTAGTTAAATAATTTACACACTTGAATTAATGAGTTAAATAATTTACAAACTTGAATTTACTTAAAACTGACATTTTGAGAACCAATAAAAATCTATTATTAACCACTTCCGGTATTATGAAGCAAGCTATATTGAAAAAAAATGTTATTATTTGAAGAGAGGTAAATAATAGCTAGCAGTGAAAAAAAAGTTATGAATCAAAGTAGATGTAAGGAAATGTAATGTGATGCTTTTAAAATTAAAAGTCTTCGAATTAATTCGAAGAATAAACTCAACAAAGTTTTATTATAAATAAAAATAAAATCCTTAAGACTTAAAATATATTAAGTTATAAAAAGTTAAAAACTGCTTTTGTAATTTAAGAATAAAAACAAAACAGTTTAGTGCTTCTACAGCTCCGAACCATTAACTCTGAACTCGTACAAAAATGATCCATTAAAACATCTCATTAAATTCCTTACGGCGGTAAATGGCGTACGGGTTCAAGATAGCATTGACAGCAAACGGAACACTAACCACTGCCTCCCTTTCAGAATTGATCATTAGCGACGTCATGACCATATCCGTTTTCCTGTTGACAAGATCAGCGATCAACCCATTCCACTTGCCGTGCTCGGTCACTGTGCCCCACCGGCCATCTTCCACGCGGACCAGCTCGTACGTGAAGCCCAGCTCTTCGGAGAACTTCTCCAGCAGATCGATGCAGAAGCCGGAGCAACACTGATAGAAGCTACCGTTGCGATGCGCTTGGCTCATGTCAACCCTGCAAAGTGAGGTTAGGTTAATACACGCGCTCTGCTTTTTGATGCTGGGTGGGAGGAGAGCAACTGGTTTTTATGTGAGATGAATAAAGCAAAATGCCGAGATGTGGAAATGCTTGGAGCGTTAGAGCTTCCCACAATGTGCGGAATAACTCCCGCTGTTATTCAAGTCTTTTTTGATGTGTTTACGTTTTTACTGGATTATTCTACTGCTGTTTTTACACTCTACACACTTGAAAATAATTGTTGCCCTTTTATTTTATATAAATTCACTTATGTTCACATAATATAACACGTTCAAAAAGGATCTGGGCTAAACCGTAGTTTACGGCCACAAGAGAAGTTAGCTGCAGGTCCTAGTTTCTTTAGCCGATCGTAGTTAAAGAAAAACAATTTTAAAAAGCAAGAAACTCAGATTTATTTTAGTTTTGAGGTTGAATAAACACGAATTTGAGCTAAACCGTAGTTTACGGCCACAAGAGAAGTTAGCTGCAGGTCCTAGTTTCTTTAGCCGATCGTAGTTAAAGAAAACAATTTAAAAAAGGAAGAAACTCAGATTTATTTTAGTTTTGAGGTTGAATAAACACGAATTTGTTCAACGGCATTTTCAGAACGCAAATTTACTAAGTTTTTGTTGTTTGACTTGCATCACCACAAACTGTCATATCTAACAAACATCATTGGCGATCCGTAGCTAACTTCACAATTGGCCATAAACTACGGTTTTACCAGTATCTGTAATGTATGGTACACCGGTCGAAAAGCATCAGAGAGCATCGAAGTGCTCTTCAATGCAACAACAGAACGCACCCGCCTTTCGAAATGTTTAATTTTATACAGAGCATTTCTGTGTGACAAAAATAGTTAACGTGAAATGAGACACAAAAGATAGGTCTGAAATGAGACACGTTTGTTTCATCGATGCTCTTTGATGAAAATAGAGGAGACTCTATTTTTCGACGATGACAAATGCGTTCTAGTATTTCATCGAACAACTCTGATGCTCTTTGACCAGTGTGCCATAGGCACTATCAATTAAATTGAAATTAAAGCTTTCAAAATTTGACATAAAGTAAAACTACACAAGAACACTTGCAGCAAAATGTATATTCATTTAATTCCAGTAAATTTCTCAAAAAATATACAGAAATGTAATAAGAAACTTCTCCCTAACTTTAATTCATTTTACGAAGTCTGTTGAGAAACTAACCGGACATTTTGAATTACGCGCCAATGGAGATATTTCGCGGCATGCGGTTGGCAGCATTACCTTGCGCATAACCTCCTCTATATCACGGATTCTTGAATTATTTTAAGCTCGTTTAGTTTTCGTGATATTGTTATTTAAGTGCAATGCGTTTAAGTGTTTGTAGTAGTTTGTGAAATATGCAATTTTCTGGAGCAACGATGCAACATAAAATTTTTCGTGAAACTGACGAAAACTTTTACGAAAACGTTTCAACTTTTGAACAAGTTTACGGAGATGATGCTTCAGGTCGTACGTAACGTTACGAATAGTTTTCACGATTTAAAAGTGGTTATCACTCAGTTGAAGGTAATCTTCAACCAGGAAAACCTTCGACTGAAATTTAGTTTTCAATGTTTGACATAAAAGTAAAACTACGAACGCTTGCAGCAAAATGTAATTTCAGTTAATTCTAGTAAGTAAAATATTCAGAAATATAATAAAAAAATTCTCTCCAACTTTAATTCATTTTATTACAAAAAAAGCAATTAAAAGAAATGGTTCCATTACTATAATTGTATTCCGAAATAGTGTACTTTAAATTAACCAGAATCTTATCAGTAAAACTTTAACTTGGAAAAGCTATGTTTTCAATGTTTGTTATTGGAAAATTATACTGTTTTTCATAGCTATAAATTTCAGTACCTAGTGAAGATGTATTTTGGAGAATGCTACATTTAACTTTAATTTCCGGTAGAATATTGTACAGATAAACATCAAAATATAGTCTATTATAATAGTTTCATGTTGATAAATATTCCTATTTATAAGGAGAGACTGTACTAACATCCACAGCGGTTATTATTTGCTTTTAAAACTATATTTATTGTCCCAAATATCATACGTATGATTACTTGCCGATACAGTTTCGTTATTTTCTGTGCACGATTACGAATTAGGAGAAGGTCTATTTTGTAATAAGTTATAAGGATGATTTCATTAGACAAGTAAAGAAAAATAAGTAGGGTTTCCGTCGTTTATAATTTCGGTTTCCGTCTCAAGCAGAAGTTTGACATCGTAAATTCAGAGCACACCGCAGGGAGAACCACAAACGAGGAATAAAAGTTATTCTCCTGATGCGTTTTGGGGAAATGCGAAATGGGATCCGTATCTGCTATGTTGCTTTGAATTAATTAGAACACCGGAGAAGGGCAAGTAACCCGAAGAGAAGGAAGCAGGACTGTATTGAAATCAAAAGATTAAGAGCCTTGTATCATCCATCAACATCGTTCTAAATGCATGCAGATGAAATGTAATTCATCATTTATATTTTGGAAAAGAAATTTTAATAAATATCGCGATTCTACCGTAGCGTAGTGTTTTATAAATTAACGTGAAGATCCATTATTAATTCCGAAAATATAAAACGAATAAGACACGCTTGAAAATATACAAAATCCACAACCGTAAACATCGGATAATGTAATATACACTTAGCTCTTATACCTAGCAGATATACTCTTATATAAAATACTTAGCTTTTAGGTTGTCTTAGCCTTAAAATTTTTAGTTATAGAATGCGCCTATCCAAGAATATAACGAATAGCGTCAACGTTTCTTGTACAAGTTTAAATTGTATATTCTAAGTTATTGTTGTATTACATAAGAAACAATATTCTTAATTATTGCGGTAGAGATTAAAATGTTTTTCCAGAAATTCTTTATTATATAAATTTTATAATTTGTTACATACGCATACACGTAACATCACGCTATATCCCACACAATGGGATAGAACAACCCTGAAACACAATCAACCAATAATCAATCGCCTCGTCCACATTCATACATGATCGGAATAATTCGTTCACAATGCAAATATTTATTCCTTAGCCCCCTAAAATAGTTGCAAATAATTTAAAAAAATTGTGCTGGCTTTCATTCCCCTTAATATTAATATTATCGTGCCTAAATCTACTTGATTTTCCCTTTAAATAACATGGGTGTGAAACATTTTAGAACTTAATTTTTTTCCGAGCCAATACGGAGTTCGAAAAATCTATTTAATGGTGGAACATATACTATAATGATCCGAGAATACTTGTTAAATATTAGAAGTTCCAATCATTATTCTAAAGATATTTAAAGATAGACAAACTATCGCTTCAAAGACCGAAAATTTATATCTCCAAATATCTTAAGAATAATAATTGTGACTTCTAATTTTCTCCAAGTATTTTCGAATCTTTTTATTATATATTCCACTATTGAATGGATTTTTTTAAGCTTCTATAGCCTCGCAAAAAAACTGAATTCCAAAATGTGTCACAGCTCTATGCTATTAAAATGGGAAAAATCAAATACATTTAGGCAGGGTCAAATATTAATATTAAAAGGAATAAAGGCCACAATTAAAAAAAAATTATTTGGAACCATTTGCGGGGCGGTCCGATTAAATTCGATTTAACCCCTTTTAGGTCCACCCTAACGCCCATGCAATCGTTAACCCTCAATCTCGCCCGCTTATATTAGTTGCACCAACCTTTCGAAATAGTCAAATCACCCCAACTGTCTCAGGCCCACTTTTTAACAAAATTCCTCTCAATCTTACAGTCAACGTACACCAACATATTCCGAAAACATTAACCATATACACCTTTCAGATATCTTATTTCCGAAGCAGTTATAAGTCGTTCATCTTCATCCACACCCAACATTCATAATTTCTTTTATTGTTCCCAGTTGAATTTATGTAAGAATACCCATTATTTCAATTTGACCACTGATCTGGTTAACAACTTGATCCCTCTTAAATCTACTGATGATAACTTAGTTTTCCATATATTTATTTCGATTATTAAATTAGTTTTTAACTTTAGTTCTTTTACAGTTGAAAGAGAAATGTTATAAAATTAGCTAGACGAAACCCTGAATGATGTCATCGAAACCTTTTGTGTATTTTTCAATACATTCTCTTCTAAATTAACAGGTATATTAAACGACAAAAACAGTAACAAGGTAGTGACAAAATTCCTATTATAAAAACATTTTCCTGTCAAGTTCTCCCCTGGTATCAAAGGATAGAGTGCAGAGAGCAAGTAGGATCACATGTAGCAGGAGCTGGGCAGAGTTTGGTGGTGATCGGGTGATCTGGCGATGTGGGGTAGGTATCCGGGTATCTGAACCTCGTGTATGTCGCCGCCCCCCAGATCAATACCGCCGCCCACCCCTACGCGACCGTCGCACATAACAGATCGTGCCAAAGCGTGCCAATGATGCGAATACGTCTACAACGGGAACAATATCGCGAAAATTTTAAACGGGGATAAATATTTTATGCGGTTATGTGTTTATGCGGTTGTGGTCGACGAGGAAAAAGGTCGCCAGATAAACATTTCATGTTTGTCATCTTTCAACGAGGATCGGACACTGCGGATTGTGTACAGATCCTAATAGGGAATTCAGAATAAAGTAAAATAACCATTATGGTTGTAATGTTTCAGTCGGGAATATTCTCCGAAAAGTTGCTATTGTGTCAAAATAGTATATTACGTACCGTGAACTGTAAGTGATAGTTTTTAGGGCGAGAATGTAGTTTGGGATGTCGAGACCCCTAGGGTCGAGATTTCCTAAACATTCGAGACCTAAAAAATCAATTACAGTTCGAGGTTAGTAAGTTATTTTTTGCAATACCTGCGTAAATATAAGAAAAGGAAAAATAGGTATCAAAATTAACAGCTGTCAGATTGAGGATAAAAATAAAATTTGAATGATATATATTTACTTACCATCCACCATGAACGGTAAGTTTCACTTACCATGCACCGTGGACGGTAAGTAAATGATGTAACCATGAAAACCAATTGTGCAATAATCCACTTACTGTGTTTAAATTTTGTTATTAATGGGTAACTTACAGGACAGGTATTGCAAAAATGTTTTTTGAAAGCAAATGATATATTTCACATTAAACATAAAGTTTTGATGTGATTTTGTCAGCATTAGCAAATTGCTACGTAACAACTTCCTTATAGAATTGGGACGATTAAGTGGTACTATATTTTAGAGGGATATGCATATTGAACAAGATATTGAAAGGTAAGCGTTTGCAATGTGATCTGGGTACACTTGCTTGAAACGTGAATGTATCTAGAGATGCTCGATTGAGTATTTATAAAGGTATGTTAGTACCTACATAGATGTATGGTTCTGAATGTTGAGTGTGAATGAAGAAGTATGAACGATTTATAACTGCTGTGGAAATGAGGTATTTGAGAGGAGTATATGATTATAGTGTTCGGAATATGTTGGTGAACAGTGAGTGTGATTTTGAGAAGAATGTTGTTAAGAAATTGTAAGGGAGGCATTTTGAGAAGTGATTTGGTCATTTAGAAAGGTTGGTGCAACAAATATATGCGGGTGAGATTGAAGATGAACTGAATGTATCCGAGGAATAAGGGTTAGGTATGATTGATGGTTTGTTACGTGAACGAATGATTTCAAGTGTTAAGAATAGACGAGCACATAATTATGAATACGTATGAATCGAATTTGATTGTTGGTTGACTGTGATTCAGGGTTCGTGCTACCCTATACAGTGTGTACTCGTATAGGGTAATGTTATATAAATATAAACCACATTTGTATCGTATTTTCAATTTGAAATGGAAATGTCTATAACATTGTATTGTTAGCTAAAATATAATTGAATCCTTATAAAAGTGACAAACGACCTTTACATGAATCTCTTCCTCTCTAAATATGCACATTTTCTCTAGCCATTTTAAATTACAAATCCTTCCTACTAAATTTTAATAACCCATTCGGCCCAATTCTCAAAAAGTAGTTATCGTAGTAACAAAATCTCATGCAAACTTCATATTTAATAGAGAATATTAGAATTAATTTTTGTCACAATTAACAAATTGTTACGGTAGTAACTTTTTAAAAGAATAGGTTTCATTATTATTTTAGTAAGTTTCGGTACATACATAGCGTAACAAAGATTAAAATAACTTTTATGAAGTGTAATTATTATTCTACTCCAATTATAACTTAACTAGTATCCGTGTAAAGTTTCATAAAGTAATTTAATATAGTGCAAATTAGTTTATGAAACTATGTTATTAGTTACAGTAACTTAAGAAATATTAAGTACCTGTTAATTAGTGTATTTATTACATTATGCTGCTGCGTTTAAAAACTATTTTGCGCCGATTATTTATCATTAACAAGACACCACGAAGCTACCTCTACCTTTTTCATCTTCATATTTCTCACAAAGAAATATGTTACATGTAATAAATCAGATTTATTGCCGGATATATGCGTTCTATCTGCGCATGACATTTTTCTTGAATGTGAAATATGAAACATGGAAAGAAAAGTAAGAAAACCAAACTTTAACGTAAAACTAGCGCACTAACAAATACTTTCCTGTCAAAATCGAACCCGAACAGCTTCATATTTCATAAGTCTTTAATACCAACTTTCCAGTTGGCAAATTTATTGGATTTTTAAAACCATTTGGAAGAGGGCTTAACAGTAAAACAGTATAATATAAATATATCACAGAGTCTTTGCCTTCGCCATTTTTTGAATGAGACAGCTTTCCGTAAAGCTTAGGACGCCATGAAGATGGCACAGTAGAATCTGAACCTGCTTTCAATTTTGAGGAAAGCTTTATTTATGTATAATAACATATTATTTCTCTATCACAGTGGCTTTGTATGTAGGATGTAACAACAATATTCTTAATAACTTTTTTTCCTAAAACTTCTGAGTTTAAATTCGTTCAAGATTACTCGCCATCGTCAATTGACAGCACTGAAGTTAGCTTCGTGCAGTGTTCGTTTCATCACACATAGATGACGATAGTGCAGTTACTGCGAACCACATTTGTTTTTGCATTAAATTTATAACCTCAAAACCTATGGAAAAACATGCTCAAATGTGAGAACATTTACAAAGGGACAATTTGGAAAACGCTCCAAATAAATTTGTTGGGTTTAGGCAGCCTTTCCTAGAGCTTCATCAGAAGCCTGTATAATGTTTGTTAATTCGCTATTCGTAAAATCAGGCATTTTATTGATTATAACTTTTGTAATAATAGCTGCTATTGCTACTGGATCAAATAATTATAAAAATCTATAGCAAAATTTAATACTTTAGGGCATGAAACATATCCCATGGTAATTCCATCCTCTTCCAAATTGCGTTTCAGTTGAGGACGGCGGTCCACATTCCACGTTCGTGCTATTGATTTTGTTAAACGGTCAGTTTACAGCGCTTTGTTGTGCTAGTCGTAAACCGCGACTTAACACGCGACACCGGATGTTGGTGTAATGTACCGCGGCGATCTTTCTTCAGCGTCAGTCGGGCCTTCATCTCCCGCAAACGGATGTCTGTGCAGCGCAGTGGAAACGGCGGAAGAACTGCTCTAACCTAGATGACGTTTTATAGCGGATGTGTGTTTCTGTGGTGTCATTTATAAACGAGGGTTAGTGTTGGTAAAATAAGATTTATGGGACGTGCCACTGATAGTGGTTCGTTCTGAACTATCCTAATTTAATTGTGAAGTTTGCCATTTTGGTATTTACGAGACTTTTAAATGTATGAACATTCTCATCGTGTAATTATTCCACCACATCATTAAGAAAAATCTAAATAAAAATATGCGCAATGCAGTTATAAAATGAATGTGAAAAAAGAAGGTATTAAACAGGAATTTTAATTTTAATTCAAATAAAAGTTGAGCAGCTAACGCTAGTTTTATAGTCAATTCGTTCCGGTCTGCTCGGAAAAACCATTTTAAGTGATAAAAGTTGGGAAATTCACCAGTAATAATTTAAGTGTTAAAGCCATTACGAACTTTTGACCAATAGGTACCCATGATATACACACAAAGCTTGCAGAGTTAAAAAAATGGTAAACGGCTCAAATGGTCATAAACGTCAATTAACGCTGAAAAACGTTGCCTCTTTCTGGTGCCCATCCGACAAATTAAATCAAGATTTATTATCTCTACATAAAGCTAATGGTACCAAATACGTGATCATATATTTATTCAAATGGAATAACTTATCGATTACAAAAGTTTCGCGAAACATTTCTCTTATTTATATGCAAAGTTTAGCAAGAAAATTGGAATGGTATTTGCTTTTTAAATCTGTAAGTTCGCCTTCTAAATAAAAAGTTTGGTTTAGTTTGACGAATATTTACAAGTTAAATTACTTGAAAATGCTATTCATCAAAGATAAATACTTGCGTCTACAGTAGCTGAAAATGAACTCAACAAGCATATTTCTAAGAAAATTAAATTTCATTCGAATATGTCGCGCGAAGATTGGATTTTCGTTTTCCGGCTTCTCAAGCATAATTATTTAACTTTTAGAATCTAAATTGTTTGAAACGAATTATAGAACTTCATTTCAAAATGCGGAACTGCTCTTAGTCCACATCTTCAGGACAAGCAAGGACAAATTCCTCCCTTTTTTACATTCCAGAATGTTGGTCCAAGGACTGAGCCCTGTGGTATCCCTATACTTATTTTTTCTCCTTTCCTACTAACACTATCGTTCTGTTTGAAAGGTAGGACATAATTACTGTAAGGAGATAGATAGTGCGGGTACCATAACCTAACCTAACTCATCGGGGGTCCTTTATTTTTGCAAAGATCACTAGTTGAGCACTGCAGGTTTTAAAATGGAGATGCACGCGATCAATGTATGAACCATACACTAATATGAAGAAAAATCTTGCGGTGATTTACGTCAGATGGTTTAATTTGTAATTGTTTTATATAGATATATTTCTATTAACATGTCCAAGAGTATAGAACAGTTACGAATGTGCCAATACAATAGCTAAAGTTCTTTGTCAATGTAAAGGTGTACGATATTTGTGTTTTACTATCATTAATGTATCACATTGATAAACGTAACTTAACTATTACAGATTGTTGTAAAAACATGGAATATCAATATATTGGGGATTATCCAGAATATAAATGACATATTTGCAAATTTAATACTAATGATTACAAAGCATTCTGCAGATTACTATGGAATTATTGGTGTAACAAACTCAGGTTTGAGTAACATCTCAGCTAATCCAGTGAAAGAATCTAAGTTCACACGTACGGTAAAAATTTACTTTGACTTGATTTTGAAATGGGAAATCTTGAAAAGTACAATTACTAGTACGTTTACACATTAAGAACAATTTACTTTACCTTAGACTTGTTCTTCATTTATTTACTTGTTGACAATAAGTAATTTATCTGATTATGTTAAACTATGTAGACAGGTTGTCAGGTAAATAAGTTATTCAATTGCGTAAAAATACAATTCATAGTATTAATATTATTTATAGAAAAACTATGAACAGTAATTTGGAAATATGGAATAGGATCCTAATATGGAATACCAGCCTTTCTCTTATTGTTATTTAGACTTTTATACAATTATTATACCGTTAATTATTTTAAAACATAAGACTGTTACTAAGTTAAGCGAAAATGTAGACTGAATATTAATAAGTGAGTGAATGAAATGGAAGATAATCTTATATTAAGATCCTATTCCACATTTGGTTACTTTCCTCTTTTAAAACCTTGCGTAATTTTTTCTTAATATGATGCCAGTGCAAATGTAAATTACGTAGAAATTTAATGTCACTGATAACAAAGTAAAGTCGATAAGCGTTTACACAAATTTTTCAGTCACTTATGTTAGTCATATCTGATTTATTTTATACCTGACTTTAGGAAGAAAAGTACTTGGTTAATAATGAGTGTATACAGTAGCAAAAGTCTCCTTTCCAAAGTCAAAGTCAAGTTAAAGCACATTTTTGACCTACGTGTAAACGTATTCAATATTTTTTCTTTAATGTTTCAAAACACGAGGATTGACCAAAAAGTTTAAGGACTTTCTGAATTGCGCACTAACACGTGTCGGAGAGGGTTATGGTTGACAGCATTAGTGGACAGTTACGCAATTAACTCCCAAAATTCGCAACCAAAAACATTGATTTTCGATGGCCAAACAATAATCGTATAATCATAAACATTAACATAAACAATGATTACAACAGAAAAACTATAATTCGAATATATAATCAAGCATGAAACAATAGCTCATACATATTTAATGTGTATCACATACATTTATTTCAATATCTATACACGGTACAAGTTTATTGTTGCGCATGTGTACGTTCCATACAAATACTGATAAAGCAACTCGCGTTTGAGTTTCATCTACCAACTTTGCTCATTTATTGTTCTATTACAGTGGAATCGGATTGGCTGTGACAGCTCATGATTTAACTCTTGGAACAAATCGCATTTATATTGCAAGCGATGTTCTTCTGTTCCTTTAACACCTGCTAACACAAAACGAAAAAAAAAATGAGGTTTTGTTCGGTTCCATTTAAAACAAATTCGTTTTGTTTCGTGGGGTATTCATGATTTTATTTTGTTTTCAATTTCTGGCCATGATATTCTCGTTATTAGTTTTTCCTCTTTGAGATCTCACAGATGTTGGAAATACAACAAGAAATTGAATTTTCCTTTTGTTTGATTTATATTTTGGATTCTGGAAATAAGATTTTTATTTAGTTTCTCGTTTAAGACAGGCCATTACAGATAAAAGGTAAGATTTTTATAACGTTATTGAAATAAGTAGCAAATACAAATAATGTATGCCAATAAAGTTTTGTGAGCAGCCAAATCTCAAGTATTCATCTACTCAGCGAAAGGCTTTGAGCTATCGTCATATGAAGTTGAAGTATTCTCGTCTATTCTTCAGCTATTGTGAAAGAAGTCATTACTTTCTGAAAGCTCTCATAGTTTAATTACTTTCAAATGAAATTTCCTAGTTGGGCAATAAGACAACGTTGAATGTGTTGAGTTATGAATTTCGCGGGACTGAAAGGTGAGCCAAAGCAACGACGGAGCAGATTTTCCGAATAGCACAGGAAATTCCACATCCGCCAGTTTAGAATTCCATTCTCTGTGAATCATAAATGTTAAGCTCTTTGACTTTCGGATGATGCCATAGTTGGAAGGATCACCAACGTTATTTTATTTTGTGGGTTATCATGTTTTAAATTTTTATTCATTTCTATTAGTTCTGTACTTGGCTCCAAACAATTATCAGCATGGAATTAAAAACAGTGTAAGTTAGCAAACGAAACAATATTGTTTAATGTCATTAAATAAACACAATTTTACTACGTTGAATAGGTTAAGGGATACCGTGAATAAAAACTGGATATCTTCATATAGCCACTAGATACAATACATATATTATTTGTACAAGTATTATTTATTAACTTGGGATTCTATCACATATACTGTATTTGATCTGCACGTTCATTTGCTATTAACATTTTGGATGAACTATTAACAAAAATGAAGCGAAGCAGTCAATCACAATGAATGTGAAAACTTTCCTTAACCATCTAGATGATAGACAGAATAATATGAATATATCACATATTATTTTCCATCTGCACATTCAGTTTGTGTTAACACCCTTACACAAATATGAAACGAAATAGAGCCACTGCCATCTGGTGCTGTTTGTGTGAAGAAGATTATAAAATGAATGTAAGTTTTTATTGGAGGTTATAATTTTCCCAAAGAGAAATAAATTAAATGACTTATGATGCAAAGCTATAAATCAGAAGTAAATGAGGCAATTTATATGTGGAATGCTAATTAGAGATTATGAAATAATTCATTTAGGAATTGGGAAGATTAAGGGCGGAGTGGACGCGAAAATGGACTTTGGTGGAAGATGGCGTGGTAAGCGGCTTACAACTAAAACGTTCTTCATATGAATGATGCGTGTGAAATACTATTATATCAAAAATTGCGTGGGAACACCGTGCTGTGTACGATTTTCCGATTCATGATCTATAAAAAAGATTTGGATAGGAAAACAAATATGTAATATATACAAAACTCTGTACTATGAATTTGACGCAGGCTTAACAACGACCAACGAGGCTAGTTTGGACATCCTTTTATTACCTTGTAACTTGGTATATATGGGTGCTATTCACAGTTCTATTCTAAGGGCTACTAACTAGGGCATTTTAAAATTTGGTACTGTTTCTTTGCAAAAGTTGTCGATTACCTTGGAGATCAAAAATTTTTTCATAGCAACAGTGTTAAATCTTAAAATGTCCTAGTTAGTAGCCCTTAGTATAGAGGTGTGAATAGCACCCTATTATTCTATGCGATTTAAATAGTGGAACTGTATTTACAAGAATTTATAAACATTCTTATTTAAACAAAACGAATTTACAAAAATAAAACAAGCAAATTACTTATGTGAAAACAGAGCTTTAGTGTTTGTTGTCAGGTTTTAAAATGCTTCGTAAATTGGATTTTTACCTGAAATATTATATAATAAAAAAATGTTATTACCTAGAAACTCTGCTTTGTGTGTACTGGATATTAAAAGAAAACATAAACAGAGTTTGCTGTTGGCAGAATTTGTATATATTACAATGTACATATAATACACTTGCTGGCTATAATGCAAATGTTTGCTTCTTTCTGACATGAAGAACACTTTATTATGGTATATTCTCTACATTTTTGGACAAAACCAGGTAACGAAATAACTATTAAATATGTAAAACTATGTTTGGATATAGTTAATAAAAGTTTTGACAACAAAGTGCTGCCTTTATTAGGTAAAATACAATTAATTCTATTCCGGAATTGATTCGACATTGTTCGTATTTTCTACTTGTATAACCATTGATCTATATGTTATTCTTATTTATAAACGTATAGTCTTGACTAAATATTTATTTCTAGTTTTATATTTTACCAGTTGAATGCAGCATTAATCTGTCGAAACGTAGTTTTATTAAAAAAAAAAAAAAAAAATACAGAACTGTACCCAAACATTGTGTTATTTATATGATGAGTGTTTAAAACTTCTTTTAATATTTAAAAACACTATTAATAATTTACTATGCGAACACAAAACATGGAAGGTTTTTATTAATTCATGTACTTAAATGTTTAAACCAATTTTATTTCAAATACATCATATCGCAATTTATTTTAGTATAAATACAAAACAAAACTGTACACTTTTGGTCTTTAACTATTTACTAATATAAACCAAGCATACCACCTATTTGAAACCAAAATCTCAATCTCATCTGCCCCCCATTTGCTGTCAAATATAATATATAATACAAGGTAAATAATAAATCTATATTTTCAGAAATCGAGTCTCTGCTTCAATTTAATTAATTTGGATGGTGAACATTTTTGAATCAACTAAAAATGTATGCCCATGTCTACATTAAGTAGTCGAAGGCTTTCTATAAGTTTAATACTATTTAGTAATTATAAAGTTAAACATGTATATTGTTAATTCAATAGTGCGTTGTTTGTATCAAGCTTAGAAAGTGCAACGTGCAATTACAACAAATCTAATTTCTAAACTATGTTATCGATATTGATAAACAATATAATACAAAATAATCAAATTATGTCCGTTGCTTTGATTGGCCACATTTCGAAACGTATCTAACTAGATATAAATAATTTTTACATACCTATATTATTAGTGCTATTATTTGTTAATGTGTTTTAGCTTTCGCGTACATTACTAATAATTAGTTGTATTGCATTTATTTAATTAATTCACAAGTTGATAATTGCTAAGGTAAACATTAGCGTGAAATATTTTCAATTTGTTGTGGTTGTAATTAAATAAAATATTTGCTAACAGAAAGAGTTCATTATTTTAGAGTTACAGGAAATATAGTAAATGTTTATATTATTATTATTAATGTTATGAAATAAATGTATACATTTATCAATCTATATTATAAAAGTATTATTTATTATTAACAAATATTTGTAGGTAATAAATTTTGACTTGTTAAATTCAAGATAATAGAACTTTTTGCATGGCTTTGGCTTTTCGAGCTTTTCTGACCCCTGCCATAAATTCACAGATAAATGCAATCGAAGCTAAAAGAAGACCAAAAATTAGAATGTAAAATGGTGTCTGCAAATGATTAATTGAGAGAGGCTTGTGGTCGTCGTCACTTGTTTCTTTCCTTACTACGAATTTCATGTCCTCTTCCCATTTGTGAATTAGACCGTTTTCCATTAAGCCCATTATTATCTTATTCATTCGGTCCAACAGAGGAAATCCTTTTACTGTGTATATCCTAAAAGTATATACATTTAGAACTCATAAATCATTTGTGCAGAAAGAGTGCTTTAATCTGAGGAAATTGACAAAATAATTCAACTCAAAATAGAGGTGATACTGTTCGAAATTACCAGAAGGTCGATCTTAATGTTTGAAGGTGACTTCTAAAAACTGCGACGGCATAAATTGTGTGATAATGAAGGTATACAGAGGTAATGTTAAATCTTCCACATGTGCAGAAGGTCACTGTGAACCACAAGAAACTCCAGGAATTTCTAAGGGGATGGTCGATTTTTATTTTTGACGATAAAGCCATCAAACGAAATCGGCAGTAAGCATATTCATAATTTTATAATTATATAGACTGTTATTTGAAAACCATATACATATATTTATGTAATTCGTGTATTATTGTTTGTTTTAGATTTAAAAATAAAAAATTATACATAATAAATAATACATTGATTTGAATAGGAAGAAATAATGTGTACACCATCAGCAGCTTTGTTATTACTATGAAATAATACACATAGTAGTACCAAACCACTGGTTTATCCATTATTTCTTCCTTTCCCAATCCAATTGGCAGTCAAGATTCATCTATAAAATATAGATAGAGCTACTTATGTAGAATCAGCAGAAACTTAAGTGTTGATCTTGTATTGAGTGGTAACTCCATTTTCCTACATCTTTTTTGTGTGCTATCATTATTAAAAGCAGTACTCAGTCAACAACAGATCTTGTTATGTTGTTACTCAAGCTACTACAAATGTCGTCTATTATTTGTAATTTTAGAAGTTTGAAGTTAGAAGAATGATTTTAGACAGTTAATAACAAACCTAACATCGATCCGAAAAGCAATATTTTTTATATTATAATTTTACATGCCAATAACAAATAACTTAAATTTGTTATCACAACTATAACCAAATTATTAATCATAAATATACCAACAATATATCAATATATGTGTTCGGTTATCATTTTGCTAAGCGTTGGAATTTGACAGCTAGTGATGCCAACTGAATGGCACTACTGTCTCTACCGAAACGTCAGTAAAGCGCTTCTTGAGTGCAATCGGTTTGTCAACCAACATTTTACCTTTTCAAAACAGCAACTCTGAAATCATTGATAGGGTAAACTAATTTTCGACCACTTGGTGACAAATAGTAACGCGGCGTGTAGTAATTAATTTCCACTTCACTTCTAAATGTTGCAATGTCGCGATCATACGCAGTTCTGTTGAGGCAATCTAATGTGAAAGAGCACAGAACCAAATTATATTTTTCAGCTGGAATATTCGCATATAAATATTCTATTAATGTGTCAAAGATTCCCATTTTATAATTAGAGTGCATAAGTTCGTCGATTGTTTTAATTTGTTTCTCATATGACGCATTTGTTAATATTCCAATAAGTTGAGACTGGTAAACAGAATAGATGACCAAGCTTCCCCAGACCCAGTTATAAAGTAAAATTCGTAAAATATTTGTTTTTGGTAGTTTAGTTGAGATTTGCAAAAGTATTTGAAAAGATGCTAGCATAGACCATTGAAAATTAGTATATTTGTAGTGGCACAGTTTCTCTATTCTCCAAAATACAAACCCGTTTATAAAAATAAATACAAAAATCAATATCCATACGTTAAAATTAAATATAATTGTGAAATTACGCCATTTTGGGATCACTAATGCAGAGGGCACATAAAACTTTGTGTAGTGATATTTGAAGCAAAACGTTCCATCGAAATCTTCGTTGGTTGTTCCAGATGAATAGGTCATCCCAAACAATATTTCAGCTTCTTTGTTAAATAAGCTATTAAATACGCCCGTGTATGTACCGTTTACTTTCCGGCCACACTCCTTAAAGGAATTGTACAGATGATTCTCCTGGAAATTCATTTTCTCTGAGATGGCGTGTATCAGAATACTGTCCAATCCTACTTCCCTAGAAATTGTACTTTTCTTGTAAATGTCTATTATACTTGGCGCTATATTATACAAAGCAATGAGGTTATATTTGCATCCTTTTAAATCATTTTCAATTTTGTTAGGATAAACATTACAGCTTTCCATTTGGTGGGGTGTGAAACTTGTAACACAATTTTGTGATTCGTAAGGAAAGTAAGTAAATGTTTCAAATCCGTTGTTGTTTTGTATAATAATATTAATATTATATATGTAAAATTCCAGGAGTACGTAAAAACTTCTGTAACATTAGTTTCTTCTGAGAAATAAATTAAATACTTTGCTCTGGAATTCCACCAGTCGGACGCCCGTAACTTTTCTATTTGTAATTTAAAATCCTGAAATGTTTCCAGAAGAAAAATATACATATGAAAATTTTCAGGTATTTTCTGCGAGATTTTCCCTAAAGGTAAATTAATTTCCTTGGTATATACAACAACGGAAACATTTGTTGTTTGAAAGTTTATCATGTTCCTGAGATTTCTTGCAAAAACAATTAGTTGCCGTTGATTCTTTTTTGGATTTAAAATTTTACTTATACATTGTATTAAATCTTCATTGTTGTTTGTGATGGAATAGTTTAATTTGCAAGCTATTTCTTTTGAAACAACTATGACAATAATCAAAACAAAATGCTTCATATTTCACAGGCACACTTAACCTTTTTGTTAGAGTTCTTACAAGAAGTAAACTTTATTGTTTTACCGTTGAATCACTTATTTAGATAATTGTTAAAAAGTGGGACAAATAATTATACAGAAACATTCTTCATATGAAACCATAATCATTTGTTAAAGTACACCAAGCAAAATTGTTATCTGTAATAGAAATCTAATGTTTGACTGTATTTGAATAATTTCCTAGATATTTCTTTGCGCTTATTACTTGCTTTTAATATGTTTTCAACCATTTAAATTATTATATTCATTCATCTTAGATACGCAATGTACATTTAAATATTTATCATAATGTATGGATGTTCTTACAAACAACCATTAAACATGTCTAATTGTATGAATTTACGAAACGAAAGCACAAATTATGTTTTTAGTATATAAAAATTAAATAAAAATTTTGTTTAAATTGTTTTACCTAAATTCAAAGCCCGTGTAGTGTTTAGAAACATACGATTCCATAATCATATCATTTATCCAATTACGAGTTTTACAATAACTTTAAAAAAATTTGTCCTGGTCTTACAAAAGGAAAATTGTACGAAATTTATTTGTATCTTTAATTCTGTAATTTTTAAGAATATTTTCAGTAAAAATAACAACTGAAATAATAACAAATTAACAAAAATCGCTAGGTACCATAAAAATTTAATTTGACCCAAAGGTATTGGCTGGTACCATAAACACTATTTTTGAATCTGATGACAACAAAATATATACAAATGTATCAAATACAGATTGTAGGTAAATAAAATTTACTAATATATGCCCAAAAATCCTGATTGGCCTTGAAATTAACTACCATTAACTGTTGTTGAATTGTTCCTAATATTTAATCAATTCGTAACATAAATATAATACCTCCCTTACATATATGTATGTGCGAGAGGAAAAAAAGAAATATGTTGAATTAAAGAATTTTCTTTTGTATGATTTTTACTGGGCCAAATGATATAATTCTGGGCTCATATGTGTATGTAATAATCGTATAGTCAGGAGTATATAATTTAAGAAAAGTAGTATTCGTAAACATATATAATTCGCATACCTCAACAGTATTAAATAAGCAGAATCATCAATCAAGTACAGCATTTTTCTTCCATTAGGCAGCTTCCAAAAATCATTCAAATAATAGTTAACCTGCTCTACATTTTTTAAAACAGCCATATTTCTTTGAAAAGCTGTTCTATTGACACAATCAATATTCAAACTACAATTCATAACCTTGTTCAAAATAATTCGCTCTGCAGGAATATTAGGGTCTAACAAATTTATAAAGTCTTGATACATTCCAATTTTTAAATCTGACTTAAGGAGCTCCTCTGTTGTTTTGATTTGATATTCATATAAGTCGTTTGTTAATACCTCAATTAGTTTTGATTGGTACAGTGTATACAGTATATTACTCCCTAAAACCCAGTTTATAAATAAGAATTTTAACATTCTTGATTTAGGAGACCGTGTGGCTGATTGTAATAATATTCCAAATGATGCAAACATCGCCGATTGTAGATTATTGTAAGACTGGTTTAGTTTTTCCTTAACTTTTCCTAATATCCAAAATACTACTCCGTTGACTATGAATGTAATAAGTATTAAGAACCACACTTCTTTGGTAAATAGAATTATTAAGTTTTTCCATGCTGGTATTTCCAAAGCACTTGGAACATAAAAATGTATATGAACTAATCTATAAATTGTTGTATGATCAAAGTCTTCTGTTAACGACTCATTAGCATATGTTCCGCCAAACGCGATATCCGCTTCTTTATTGAATAATTTTCCATAAACATGCGAGTAATTTCCATTATTCTTTACTCCAAAATCGCGCAATGGTTGTAAGTAATTAGCTGTGAAGTTCATTCTTTGAGATATGGTACGCATCACCTTAACATCATATCCTATATCTCTTGGGTTATCACTATTTGAGGTTACGTTGAAAATATATGGCGGAACATTTGTTGTAATCATGTTATATTTGCAACCTTGTAAATTGTTTTTAATTTTCACTGGAAATAAATTGAAATGAATATTGTTACAGTATCCTAAACGATGCTGTGTGAAGTTAGCGGTGCAGTTGTCGGAGTTAAATGGGTAATAAGTATATATAACAAACTTTCCATTTTCTTCTATAATAATAACAATGTTTTGTATGTAAAATTTCCATGTATATTCAAATATTATTTGTAAATCTATATAGTCTTTTATATAAACTATAAATTTACTTCTTGATTCCCACGATTTTGAGTCTTGTAATTTTTCTACAGCAGTTTTGAACTCACAAAATTTTTCGAGAATAAAAATATAAACGTGAAATTTTTCAATTAGTTGTAGATTTTTAATCATACTTTGTATATTGTACGTAACAATAGATGAATTTTTAATTTTTATATCCGATGAAAATATAGATTTGTTGCAAATTATTATGTGACGCATATCTTGTTGAGTGTACGACATATCAGATAAACATATATTTAAATCATCATCATTGGTATGTGGTAACAAATTTGTAAAATTTATTTGCTTGCTATATGTTATTTCATTTGTAATTTTTGCAATGATTATTACTAGAATTATTTTTCTTACTGAATTCATTTTCAAGCAGACTTGTTTGTATATATCACACACTGAACAATAGATTTCTAATATACCTAAAAAATAACTTTTATAATAGATATAATAAATAGGCATTTTATCATATTGGTCTTTAGCCGAAATGCGTACTCACAATTCAAGATAAATGTCTTATTTATCACTATAGATAGCAATACTAATAAAAATGTAAATTAACAAGATGTATATACCGAAGTAAGTAAATAATTTCTACTACTTCAGAACACCTCGATGCAATGGCTAATGAGAACAGTTATATTTCTCATATCTGTTATTTCAAATATACCTTATGTTTTATTATTTGAAATCGAGGAAAACCTATCAAGTTTTTAATGGTTTTCTTAGTATGAATAAAACAATGATAATTATTCTAATGAATGATAATAGTTATAAAAGATATTATTTCAGTGCAAATTAGATGAAATAAATTATGATATTATCTATATAGGGTATTTTAAAACTTAAGGATATAAAAACTTTTTTAAAAAAAATTAAACCGATGAGAAAAAAAAAATTAAAAGCGACCAATAAAATAAACCTCTTTAGTTTTAATAACTAAGCTTCTAAACTAATGTAAGTATATAATTTTGAGTCGACGCCAAACAAACAATCATTCTTTTAAATCATTTTTAATTTTGTTAGGAAAGACATTACAGATTTCCCATCGGTGCGGTCTGAAACTTGTTCGTAAGGAAAATAAATAAATGTTTCGTATCCGTAGTTGTTTTGAATAATAATATTAATGTTATATATATGTAGAAATTTCAGGAGTACGCAAAAACTTTTGTAATATTAGTTTTTTCTGAGAAATAAATTAAATACTTTGCTCTTGAATTCCACCAGTTGGACGCCCGTAACTTTTATATTTGTAATTTAAAATTTGTGAAATGTTTCCAGAAGAAAAAAAAATATATATATGAAAATTTTCAGTTATTTTCTGCGGGATTTTTTCTATAGGTAAATTAATTTCTTTGCAAAAACAATTTATTTCCGTTGATTCTCTTTTGGATTTTGTATTTTATTTGTACAATTCCTACGTCGTCATTGTTGTTTTTGTTGACATAGTTTAATTTGAAAGCTATTTCATTTGAAACAACTCTGACAATTTTCAAAACGAGGAACTTCATATTTCACAGGCACACTAAAATTTTCTATAAGCGTTCCTCCTGTTTCACCGTTGAATCACTTATTTAGATAATTGTAAAAGATGGTACAAATAATTATGGAGAAAACATAAAACATTTTTTATGTAAAACAATTATCATTTATAAAGTACACCCAGCAAAATTGTTACTTAGTAATTGTCATCTAATATTTATCTACATTTAAATTATTTCATTGATATTTTCTTTCACTCATTACATGTTTCTATTATGTTTTCAATCATTTTATTTATTATATTCTTATTTTAAATACGCCACTCATATTTAAAAATTTATCATAATGTGATGTGACAAGAGTCGTACGGAAGGAAACAGAAAGATGTGATTACCATATTAATAAAGCAAGTTTGAAATTCACATTAAAAAATCAAAATCATACAAGTAAAAATCGAAAAACTATATCAGCTCTTAGTTTTGAAGGTTTCGTTGTTTAACAGAAAAAAAACTTGCCGATCCACTTTTATAGCATATTTGTATGGATGCCAATATACGGATCGCCAATTTTTTTTACATCAATTAAAATTGGTGATTGCATATTTACCAAGTTAAAGTCATTAGCGAAAACTCATTGATCCCATAGATCATTTTCCGTCCATTGGAATCAGTATACAGTCGAGGAATCCAATACGTAAGCTGTTTATCATTCTTCATAATAGCAAAATCTCTTCTATACGCTGTTCGATCAACACATTCCATTCCTATAGAGCAAGGAACGTACCCAGTCGCTATAATCTTCTCAGTTGGAACACTTTGATCAAACATCCTCGCAGATGGACTATAGAAGCCATATTGTATACCTGATTCAAGTATATCCTCCATTGATTTGATTTGTTTTTCGAAAAATGGATTAGTTAACACACTTATTAACTGTGATTGGTAGAGAGAATAAATTATTAAACTTCCCAGGGACCAAAGGTATATCAACACTTTTAAGGTTTTGTTTTTAGGGTACTCGATGGATACTTGAAGAAAAATACTTAAAGAGCCCAATAAACAAGTTGGAAGATTATTATGGTCCTCCATATTTAATCTCTTGATAATCCATGTGATGAACCCATGCAGGATAATTGTACCCAGTATGGTAAACCATAATATATAATTAAATATTTTGATTAAATTCTGCCATTTTGGGATTGGTTGAGCTGTAGGTACCCACCACATTCCAACTTGTTGTCCGTGCATATAAGTGTGGCCTAAATGTTTGTTAATTTCATAACTACTAAACATTCCTCCAAATATAATATCGGCTTTTTTATCTTGCAGTGCTTTTAACATATTGGTCAATGTTCCATTAGGAAATGCAACTCCAAAATCGGCATAAGGATTGTGAATATTTACAATGGAGAGGTTCATTCTTTTTGCCACTGTACTCACTAATGTTATTTCGTATCCTTGATGGATGGGGTTATCCTCAGGGTAACTAGCGTTTAAAACAAATGGAGGTCGGCGAATCGACATTGATTTTAGTTTACATCCATTTAAATTGGCAACAATTTTCTCAGGAAACATGTTGTGAATAGTTAAATTATTACAATATCCTAATAAATATGGACTATAGTTTCGACATTTTCCATTTCCAAATGGAAAAAATGTGTAAATAGACATGTTGACCAATATATTTATGTTGTAAACATCGTTTTGCCAAGAAATTTTAAACACTTCTTGAAGATTAACCACATCCTGGAATTCTACTAAATACTTTGCTCTTGAATTCCAAACTGAATATTTCTTCATTGTTTTGTAGATATTGGACAAATCGTTTAGGTTTTGTAAAAAAAGTATGATAATAGAAAATTTCACTACATTATAGTTGTACAAAGTAGTTTTAAATACAACTGTAGGATTATTAAAATACTGAATATTATTAGTTTTATAAACAACTACAATTGTCACGTTCTTATTAGCATCAAATATTTTAGATATACACTGTGATACAATACTTGAATTCTTGTTATCATTTAATATATTTTTGATTAAATCATTGATATCCGCACTGCTTCTTAAAACTGTCACATTTATTAGAATAACGAGGATTACTTTCATTTTCAAAGTGTTCACTACGAGAACATATTAGAAAATATTTTTTTCCTTGATGATATACAATAACATTAACAGAAACCAATTTGGAATATATTGCTTTATATGATCCCGTGTTTACTTTGTTTTTAGAATAATTGATTTGATACATAATGTATAAGTATCAATGCCCTATAATATCAAAGTATAATTGTAGACATAAAAAAAAACATTTTACACAAATTATTCTAATTATGGTTACAGTTTCCTATTAAAATCCCATAAAATATTTAACACAAATCATATCACTATTAGGGAATTAATAAATCGGTAAATAATTAAATAAATTATTATGATTGCGTGCCGTATTATTAAGTGCATATTAATTTTGATAATTAACATTTTATATAATTGCTATTTGTTAAAAATATATTTATGTTAATTCATCTTCTACGACTTTTCAACTGCAATATTTAAAAAATATCTATCCACCTATATGCTGCAATGATATACATATTTACAGCAATATTTTGGAAGTATAAACTGTAGTAATAAAAAATGTGCATAGCAAAAATTGATTTAATTTCAGTTTTAAAACTGTAGAGTACGAACTTTTAATAAGTTTGGAAAGCTTTCAGAATACAGTGAATCAAAATGAAAGCTGCGAATGGAACAAAACATAGATTCCTTTACAAATCATAATTTATTTTTACTTAGGTACTGTTTCTATTTATATACGAATTATTACGTGTAATTGAATTTTCATAAAACTTCACAGAACTTAATCCAATAATCTTTTCATTTATTAATAACTTTATTCAAACAAATATAATGAAGTCACTTTCAATTATAAAAAAATAATATATTGTGAATGAAGCTTTAGTTCTAGAATGTATATAAGTATAATAAAATATATGTATATCTTTTATGATAAAAGCAATGAGACAGTAAGTAGAAAAGGATAGCTAAACGAAATACACATAAATTACAGCCATATTGTCGGAACTCTCAGTTTTGTTTTGACGTTCAAGTGGTTTTATCCAATTATTATTTTTTGTATTCTATTATAATAATAGAAAATATAAAACCTGCTAATGTAATGTTATCCTGTCCAACGAAAAGGTTGGTAATAAATTATTAATATAGTACTGAGAAGAATAATTGTGAGCAAAAATGAGGTAGGGCAAAGTTTAAATCTGTTATTGAACGCCGATATATGTAAAGTGTTGGTGTTTAAGACAAGTAAGTTGGTGACTGATTGCAATGTTTAGCGAATGAATTCGGGTGATATGTATTCGAGGGATTAATATATTAACCGGGAGATTGAAAGGTGGGTGTCTGCAGAGTGTAAAATATAGGATGCTCATAGTATATTTGCTCGAAACGTGAATGCATTTGATTGTGTATTTATAATGTTTTAATGCCTACAATAATGTATGGGTCTGCATGTTGGGTGTGGATGAAGAAGCATGAACGACGTTTAACTTCTGTGGAAATAAGGTTGGTGAAACTAATATATATGCGGGGGGGATTGAGGGTGAACGATTGCGTGGGCATCCGAGGAATAAGTTAGGTTAGGTATGATTGATGGTTTGTTATGAATGAATAATTTCGAATGTGAAGAAAGATATGTATGCTTGAATGTTGGCGAGACAAAAGTGGTGGAATATTTAGAGGAGGTTGATTATTGATTATTAGTTGATTATATTTCTATATGGGATATAGCGTGATGTTCAGAAAAAAACCAGACATTTTGAATTACGCGCTAACCTGAGGTATTTAGTGGTATGGGGTTGGCAGCATTGCGTTATACAGAACCTTCTATCTAACAACATGTTCTTGGATTGCTAAATGCTAACATCTCGTTCAGTTTTCGTGATATTGTTCTTTGAGTGTGCAGATAACATTTTATTTGAAATGAATTGAATCGTGTCCAGAAGTAGATTTGGAAACAAAGTAGTACTCGGAATTTGGACAGGAAATAATCAAATATAAATGATCATTGGCGACGTTTCGGAAAGTTATATTTCCATTTTCCGATGTCTTGAAAACAAACAAACAACAAACATACAATGAGCAAATTTCTCAGAGGCCGGATAAAAAGTATTTTTAATTAAAAAATGTCAACAAATTGAGCATATAGAAAAGATAAACAAAACCAAATTTAAAGACCATAATACTGAATATAATTCGATCATTTAATTAAAATAATGAAGAATACTAGATAAGTAATTTTGAAATAAAAGTTATAAAACTTAGTTTACTTTTATTTTTAGGTTATTGGAAAATAGGACAAATTTGAACAAGGGACTCAAATGGACCGTAACAGATTTTTTCTTAATTCTGAAATTAAAATCAATGCGCAAAGGATATTGTTTTCGGACTATTTATGACATTAAAATAAATGCGTCATAGGCCATTTCAAATGAAGAATTCCCTCCTTCGCGAAATGGAAAAGTGTGTATAACATTAACAATAAAGTTCGGTTATTTTCTGAACATACCTCGTACGTTTGTAATTTGAAATATGCATAAGAATAAATAACTATATGTTTGTAATATTTACCAAGATAGTGATATGTAGGTAAATTGATCAACGGTATAAAGCAGTTTTCTTCCATTTGCATCCGTCCAATATCTTGGTATCCAATAGTCGACTTGTTTATTATTCTTCATAATGGCAAAATCTCTTTGGAAAGCAGTTCGGTTGACACATTCGATCCCAAAGGAACAAGAAACATGTTCGTCCACAATTTTCCTTTCCACAGAAATATTCCTGTTGTATGCATTAACGATAATATCATTGAAACCATATTCTATTTTTCTATCGAAAACATCATACATTGTTTTGATTTGCTTCTCAAATATTGGACTAGTTAATACACTAATTAATTGTGATTGATATAGAGTATAAATTAGGAGACTTCCACAAGACCACATTAAGAATAAATTTTTTAAAATCTTTGATTTAGGATATCTGACAGACATTTGTAACAGAATACTTAAACTGTTCAATATATATTTTATAATTTGTCTTGAATCATTGTGTCTATTTTGTAGGCTAACAAACCAACAGCCAACAGCATGGACGAACACAGTTCCAAAAATCGCCATCCACAACCATTTGCTGAAGAGCATAAACAAATTCTGCCATTTGGGAATTTCTTTGGCCATTGGCACATACCATAAGATGTTGTAAATTCCATGAAAGGTAACAAAATCAAACATTTGAACTAGTTGGATGTTGTCAAAAACACCCCCGAATAAACATTCCCCTTTGTGTTCACGAAGCAAATTAAACATCATTGTTACTGATCCATTGGGAAATATCGTTCCAAAATCATTAAAGGGATGGTCGACATACAATGCAGTAGTGTTCATTCTTGCCGATAGGACGTCCATGATCGTTACCTCATAACCTTGTTTCGCCGGATCTTCTTTGGGGTACTTGACGTTTAGAACAAACGGTGGTCTTGGTTTAGAAAAAGTTAACACTTTTAAGTTGCATCCTTGTAGATCCAACAAAATTTTTTCGGGAAAAAAACCTTGGAATGATTTGTTACTACATTCTGTCAATAAATGTGGGGTTATTTTGTCTCCACAGCTTCCATTTGCATATGGAAATATTGTATATACATTTATTTGATTAATTTCTTTTAAAATTATTATTATATTAAATATATATAGTTTCCAAACTATTTCAAATGCTCTTGCTACATTAATAGGTTCTGAAAAAAGCACAAGAAATTGTGCTCTAGTCTTCCAAAATTTATACGTTTTAATAGTGTTTATTAATATTTGTAAATCATCTACAGTATCCAAGAAAAATATAAACATGTTAAATCGACCAAACTGTTCAAGTTTCTTGTAATTATTAATATCTACTTTCATAATTGTAACAGGAAATTCAAAAGTTTTGTCGAACAACTCGACATCTTTACAAGAATTATATAAAATTAGAGTGAACCAGTCGATTTCTTCATAGATTCTTGACAAGCATTTACTCAACGAATCTTCTTCAAATGTATTATTTAAAACTAGCGACTTAGTTTTGTTGCCCATAGAAAATGATAGCGAAATAAAAATAAAAGTAGTTATTACCTGTTTCATTTTAAAACACAAAAAGGGAACAACATATGAAATACTTATTAATTTTTTGATAAAACATGAATTTTATGCTTCATAAATCATTGTCACAATAAAAATTTATAACTGTAATTTTCTCAGTTAGTTCTAATTTAATTTTAATAATAGCCTCCAAATATTTATATCCAAATATTGTAATTTTACATGTTTATATTAATTATAATGTTAGTATCTACTTAAGAATAATTTATAAACACTGTCCAATTGTTATTTTATAAACCTTTCGTTCAATTGTATATTTTATTCATTTATTCACACTATCTTTAGATATTTAGCATGCAATTCTTCTTTCTCCAATCATATGAATTGTTGTACAAAAACCGAAACAAATGCATTGAGTATTGTTGAAGAAATATTAAAATTAAACGTTTACTAGCATGCCTTATGCATCACGCAACAACACTAATGAATAGTGTTAGATTAAAAAGCATTTATCCATATATTACATATTACGAAATCTTAATTCTGGTGTATTATATGATAATATTCATAATTATCTTTTTTTCTAGATTAATCACTTCAAGAATTTTTATTGGTACCGTATATAGGTAATATCTTACAGGTATGTGTACTATATAATATACTTAAATTATTTTGGTACTAACACAAGTAATATTTATATTCAAAAATAATATAAGACATTTAAATGATTTTTTTCGCACTTGTAATTTAGAAAACTTGTTTTCTAAATTTTAACTCGTCTACTAAAAACCTACTATATTAAACCGAGTTCACTTGAGAAACTTTTGTGTGTAATATTGTATTTGGTAACATTTGATTAACATTTATTCAATTATTTGAAAGTTCATGTCAATTTTGATTTGTGAACATAATTTAAATAAATGTTATATGGTACCGAGTTTCGTAATGACTTCATTACGTACTTAGAATATAAAAATTACTTTTAGTAATTGTTCCTATAAGTCAAACTTGGATACATTACTTTTACACAAATAAATTGAATGTCGACCTCGGAAACCACGCTTCTCACAGTTTGTCGAGCGTCGAGGTAAGTAACTATTTTCATGTTAAGTAGGTGATGATGCTAAGTGCAGTAAGTAGTTTTCCAGTTTTGTTTAGAACATGTAAAGTGCAGTATTCGATAATGGTTGTAGTGAAAAGTACTATTATCAAGACACTCGGTAGTGTTAAGTTCGGAAAAGAAAAGGACGAAACCGGACATTGTATATATTACAAGAACCATTTTGAGCTACTTTCGAAACCCACCAACTCCCCCTACCCATTATTCAAAAACTATTAGACCTACATAACATCACGCTATGTCCCACTTAGTGGGGTAGCACGAACCCAAAAACACAATAAACCAACAATCAATCTCCTTCAAACATTCCTATCCTGACACACCAATTTCGCCTCGTCCACATTCATAGTGCGATTCATACATGCTCGTTTATTCTTCACACTCGGAATCATTCGTTCACGCAACAAATCATCAATCATACCCAACCAGTTATTCCTCCTACATACTTGTAAATTTGGAACACCTAGAATCCAAAATTTCATTATTATTCATTATATTACCTCTTATAGTTATAGAATCATTAAGTACTGAAAAGTAATATTTTCATTACTGACGCACAAACTCACTCATCAAAAACTTAGACCAATTCTGAGTTAGAAACTTGAAATTTGGTCTCAGTAGGCAAATACAAAGAAAAAATCTAAAACTTCAAAAAACTACACTCTATCGATGTTAAATGATATTAATACTCATAATGAGTATCTTCCACAACGGAGTTTCCATCCACTTACTAATAGATGGCGCTACGCCGAGTTAGATGGAAAATATAGAAATTGCTAATAAAAAGAAACCAATGCAGCGTAAACGTAAGAAAAAAAAATTAAGGAGTATTTGTATAGACGCATTTACATTAAATGTCTAAATAAGAACAGGACCTTTAATGTAGATTACTGAAGCTTTTAAAAAGTTAATAATATCCCAACAAACAACAAAACCATAAATGTGAAAAAGGGACCAAGTTCGGGTTGAGGTAGTTGGTGTCACTGATAAAATAGTTGGGATCTAACGGGCACCAAATTCCATAGCAGTTACTTTAATCATAGCTGTAGGAATGTACAACGTTCTTCAAATCATTTTTTTAAAAATGTTACTTCTTTTGATATGGGATTTCTAACTTGACAAATTAATTTCGAATTTATTTAACGTAATTTATTGACTGTGAAATCTTGCCAAGTTATAAATCCCATATTAAAAAAGATGGTAACAAATTGTTTTTCAAATGAATTGAAGAACACCAAATACGCTGAACGTTACTTCCACCGTTGGCCCCTTTTTCACATTTATGTTTCTGTTAGGTAGATATTTACCAAGACAGTGCCATAAAAGCAAATTCATCAATTCCATACAACAATCTCCTCCCAGAGGAATCAGTCCAGTATCTTGCCATCCAATACTCAGTCTGTTTGCTATTCTTCATAACCGCAAAATCTCGTTGGAATGCAGTTCTGTTAACGCATTCAATTCCAAGCGTACACGGCATATAATTGCTGAGAATAGCATTCTCCATAGGTATACTACCATCATATAAGCCTGATACAGATTCATGAAACCCATACTGCAACTTCGAGTGAAGAATTCCATCCATGGTTTTGATTTGTCGTTCAAAAATTGGATTGGTGAGGACGCTTATCAGCTGAGATTGATAAGCGGAGTAGATCATTAAACTGCCAGTGGACCATATTAAAAACAATACTTTCAACAACTTCTTTTTTGGAGAAGCTGTAGATATATTAAGTAAGATGCTGAAAGAGTTTAATATGTATATAATTACAGATTCTTTTCCATTTAACCAGCAGATGATAGCATGTAAAAAAACTGAAGCAAATATGAGGACCCACAAGTAAACATTAAACAACATAAGTAAGTTTTGCCATTTGGGTATTTGGATTGCTGTTGGCACCCACCATATTCCAATGTGAATTCCGTGGCAAAATGAATACTCAAAATCATAATAATAATCGGTGTCAGCATATGTTCCTCCAAATATCATGTCTGTTTGTTTGTCGTATATTAGTTTGTACATTTTAGTATAAGTTCCATTTTCTAGTTTCACACCCCAATCGGTAAAAGGGTTATTTAAATAAACAACAGTGTAATTCATTCTTTCTGCAACTACGTTGATCATAGTGACTTCATATCCTTGAAAGGATGGATTCTCTTCTTTATGTTGTGTTGATAATACGAAAGGAGGTCTTTGCAAAGCGACTAAAGTCATATTACAACCTCGCAGATTTAAGTTAATTTTTTCTGGATAAAAATTAGATAAAGATCCATCATCGCAGTTAGTTAAAAATTGAGGCAATATGTCATTACCACATTTGCCGTCCTGGTACGGAAAATATGTAAATACTTTTATAGTAGATTCAACCGTTACAATAATATTTATGTTGTACAAATAATAGTTCCAGAATATTTCAAACGCTTTTTTCAAATCTATGTTGTCTTCGAAAACTATTAAAAATTTTGCTCGTGAATTGTAAAACTTAAATGTACTCATTGTATCTAGAACATTATTGATGTCCAATAGATTTTGCAGCAGCAAAATAAACATGTTAAATTTTCCATAAACATTCAGTTTTTGAAAGTTTGCTTCACTTGATTGAATACTAATAAATGGATATTTAAAATATCTAAAATTTTTGAAAGCAGTGTTTTTATAGATTACCAAAGTAAATGAATACTCATCTTCTTCAAAAATTTTACCAACACAATTATTAATGTTTTCTTCAATAGATGAATTATTTAAAAAATTTTTGTTCAAATTAACTTCCAACATTGTTACCGAATGGATTATTGTTAGTAAAAGAAAAATTTTATGTAATTTCATTGTCTTTTAAATTGTACTCGTATGTTGTTCCTCATATAATATTAAATAACAACTAACAATGAAGATTACGTTAATATTTATAAATATACCTATTATATTTTGTTATATTTCATAGTCGTATCATGATATATCGCAATAAGTTGAGTAACATGTACTTTTAAATATACCAGTAATCAATCTACTTATAATCAAATATATAATAGCAAATTGTACAATGAATAAATACTGTAATTTTTTTAAACGTACCAGTAATTCAAACAAATTTATTGTACATCCTTTTAATATTATTAAAAACTTTTTCTGTTGCAAAATGATATAGACATCTTGTCACAAATCGACATCTTTTCTTTATGTTTTGAAATTAGTTTTTCTAAAAGCCTAAAAATTTTTTTAATTCACATAAAATGATAATTTGTATTATATTTAATTGTTTAATAATATCGAAACATTCAAAATTAATAACAAATTTTTATTCAAAAAAAATATTTTACATTACAAAAATTTTAAAGATAATTTTATGTTCGGGTTTAGAAAAAAGCTGCATTCACCGAATTCTCAAATTTAAACAAAGTTTATGACTTAGAACTTATATTGATTTGAATGCAGAATAAAGAAAAAAGTCACAGAATGAATAAAAAAATAAATAATTTTAAGTAGATGAATAATTCAGTTGTTGGTAAAACTATGGAAAATATAAGAAAATATGAAGAAATCAAATTGGTGACTACATGGGATGGGAGGTGGGTTGCAAAAGCATTAAAAGTTAAACCAAATTTGCACAGTTATACTTATAATTGATGATGATATGATACCTGTAGCAATTACTGAAAATCTGTTATTTTTTTAAGAATAAAGAAAAAAGTTACAGAACCTGCTCTACTTATCTACTAATGTCATATAACATCTTGATTTAAGGGCGCGTTTGAAAGCCGGTAAAACATGCAATTTGTATACCTCTATAACATAATTTTTAGTAATTTGGGGCAGTATCATATGTATGATACAAAAATGAATTTGTAATTAGTTTTAGAACTAACTATAACTAGTTTTAGTTTTTTAAAGATACCTGTTCAAAAAGTTCGGAGATGGTGAATATCTCAAGAAATACACATCAAATAAAAAAACAAAACAAAAACACGTGTTTATATTAAAAAAAAAAAAACCTATATTATGTCACCAAGTACGATCCAAGTCACCTCCGGGGGGTAGTGTGGGGGGCCACTTTGAAATCTTAAATTTAACAAACTTTTAAAACTAAATAAGTGTTTTGTTGGGACAATGGACAAACAAATATGCCACGATCGTTGAAAGTACAGCGACATTTCAATACAATTTGACAATACTCCATGTGAACAACACTTTAAAAAAATTAATACCCCAATAACGTAAGCCCAGACAATTGCGAAAAAGTTTCCATCATTGGTCGTCCATTTGACTTAGTCCAAAGTCTAGGCATCATATATAAACCCTGCCTGTCATTCTTCAACGTAATGAAATCTCTTTGAAAAGCAGTTTTGTTCAAACATTCGAGATCCATCGAACAGGTAACATAGTTATCTAACACATAGCTCTGGTCCGGGACATTTGCATTGAACACATCTTTAAATCCTGGATGAAATCCAATTTTCAATCCAGACTGTAGAATATCTGCAAACGATGTTATAGCTTTCTCGTATATTGGTTGAGTTAACACACTTAGCAATTGGGAAAAATATACGTTTGCAACTATTAAAGATGATATAGTGAAAGCAAGAAACTGCATCTTCAACATTACAGATTTCGGTAAGCTGGATGGTACTAGAAGAACTACAGCCCAGCTGTATAAAAAGCAGTAACTAAAACTATTACTTTCACTTGCTAACCACCAAATTACTGCGTTGACAATAATAGTAATAGCTATGAAAATCCAGAGGTTCAACTGGAAAATAACTAGCAAATTCTGCCATTCTGGTATTGTCGATGCAGCAGGAACAAACCACAAGGAGTTAGAAAATATATATGGTATAGAAAATGCAAAGTTTAAATAAGCATTTATACTAGCATACATCGCGCCCAACATGATATCTGCCTCGTTATTGCTTAGCATTCCAAACATCTTATCGAAAGAGCCATTTGGCAATTGAGTTCCCCAATCCTTATAAGGGTTATATACGAATTCAATAGTGAAGTTAATTTTCCTTGCCATTAAATATAAAATTGTTGCTTCAAATCCTTGCTTCTCAGGATTTTCTTTCGTATAGTTATAATCCACCACAAAAGGAGGTCTGTGGAATGTTAGTATCCTATATTGACATCCTGGTAATGTATTGCCTATTTTTATAGGGTAATAATTATCTAATACATCTTTGGTACAAACTCCTAAATGATGCGGAATGATATTATTTCCACAATCAGGAGACAAATATGGAAAATATGTGAAGAGACTTAACTGCGAAGAATGGTTAACTATAACTATTACATTCATAATATTATATTTCCAAAGAGTTTTCAAAACTTTTTTTAATTGTGTATTTTCTTTGAATAACAAAATGTACCTAGCATTAGGATTCCATAACTGCATTTTTTTCATGGATGTCAACAAAATTTCAAGATCGTTATAAGACTGAAGAAACATTATGAACATGTACATTTTTATTTTATTTAATTGTTGTAAATATTTTTGAGAATTCATCACATAGTATATCGGACGATTTATAAGCATTGTATCAAATGTATAATTCATATTAATAATTAAGGTAGTATAAGCATTATTTTTATTAATTATTTCGTTTAAACAATTACCAAGACTTTCTTCATGATCTCTGATAATAATTGAACTAAAATTGAATGAAGTTGTAACACTAATGAATAAAAATATCATACAAAAACTTTGAATATTCATGACACTGATTTAGTAGGGAACTTTAACACGTTGGCTCTTATAAGCACCAATTGTAGTCAACGTGTTATGTTCTCACATATTTAGAAATACTAATCAATTTTTATATCGCCTAAATGGTGTTTCATTAATTATTTAAAAATAATGCGGACATGGGTTTCGAAATATTGAATGCGTGATATAATAACAATTAATTACTAGTATACGAAGTAGTTATCTAGATACAATCAACCGATTCAGTCATTGCCTTCAGACAATTACTAAGAGAATTAATTTAAAAAATATAATAATTGAAATTGAAGCTTCTAGAAATTACTCTTATAGTCATATATAACATCGCACTTATCTTCCTAAGGTGGGTAGAACAAATCCATAAATATACACAGCCAGAAATGATTCTAATAAATCAAATAAATAGTAGCAAATTGTAAAATTAATAACTGCTATAATTTTTATAAAATGCACCAATTCATTGTACAGCCTTTTAATAATATTAAAGACAATCTTAAAGTCAAGTTTAAAGGAAATGAACATTAATTTTTGTGCATAATTAATGTTTTCTTTTATGGACGAATCATTTAAAACATAATTGTTCAAATTAACTGCGAATATTGTTATTGCATCGAATGCTACTTTATGTTCAATCATTTTATTGCCATTTAAATAGTATAATGTGTCTCCTACCATATTAACTAATAACTGTCACCGAAGTTTTCGATAATATTTATTAATATAATATTTATTAATATACATAATATCACGCTGTCGCAATAAGGTAGATAGCATGAAGCTATAAATATTTAATACAATCTAATAGTTAAATTTAAATAATAAATACAACCTTTATATTAAAATAATTATAAGCGTATTAATGAGTAATTGTTTTTGGGAAGTTAATAATAATAATGTTTTATTGTCGTAGATGGAATCATACATACGAGAACAACATCATTGAAACAAAATGACCAAAATACAAAGAAAGAGGAAATTAAAAAGTATTGCTAAGAAAATTTAATGACAGGTTAAACGGTAAGTACGCAAATTAAATACATAAGAGGACGATATAAATTTAAAACCTATTTATTTATTTGATACAGAAATGTCACTAAATGAACATTCATGTTTAGCACCACGTTGTATCCAACTTGTGGGAAACACATTCAAACAGTATTCCTATCCTGATGCACTACTACTGCTACAGGCCATCAATGATACATATCCGTTTATACCACAGATCTCTAAATAAGTACTAAAGCAATTAAAATAAATTTCTTATTTGTTTAAACTTGCCTTGCAAATTATCTATACGTTTACTTAAAAAAAAAAACGCTTTGCTCAATCCTGCGATTGCAAGTTATTGTTTCTTACTTGGATATAGAGCTCGAAACCATCTGTTTTGTCCACTCAACTCATTCCTATGGCAACGGGATGGGTAATGACAGATGAGTGGACGAAAGTTCTTTCCCTCACTACTTTCACCCACTTATCTATCATTATCAAACTGAAGCTAACCTAACATTGAATATGTGGACCACAAGGATGGGGGCGCGTACTTACAATAGCAGGATTGAACAAAACGCTATATAACACTCGTGAAGAAATGAATTCCTTCGTATTCAAAACTAACAAAAGCGTAAGCGAAATTCTTAGTTTATTCACTCGTATTGTAATATACTATTAATTCATTGCTGTCAATCACTTTAACTGTAACTATGATAATACAAAAAACCCTATGTAGTTTGGTAATACAAAAAAAATTCCCGGTATTGTATATTTTATTATAGTTTTAGAAGAAAAATGTGTAATGTACATAAAATTACACCTACCCAACTACAGAGGAAATAACATAGTCCATAACAGGATAAATCATCTTCCTTCCATTGGGATACGTCCATTGAGTAGGAATGGAATGTTTGACTTGTCGATCATTCTTCATTATGGCAAAATCTCTCTTAAATGCAGTTCTATCTACACATTCGTTCATAGCAGAGCATGTTACAAAATGATCCAGAATATATCGATCCCTTTCAATGGTCGGATCAAAAACATGAACATATAAAGGATGAAAACCAAATTTCAATCCTCGACTCAGAACTTCATCGATAGTGGTAATTTGATGTTCATAAATAGGTTTCGTTAATATACTTATCAATTGAGAAACATATAAAGTTGTTAGAATCAGACTTGAAAAAATCCAGAAAAGAAGTTGTAGTTTTAAAATTTTAGGTTTGGGAAAGTTGACTGAAACCATGACCAACATTCCTAGACTGTTAATAATAGAAGGCGAGAAGTCTTTTCTTTCTCCTAGCCACCAAAAAATCCCGTTTATTATGAGAGAAATTAAAATGGTCACCCAAATTTCAAAGCTAAATATTTTAATTAAATTCATCCAAACTGGTATTTCAATAGCTGCAGGTACCCACCAATACCCCTTGGCAATAAGACCTTCAAACAGCATATCATAGTCCCAAAACACGCTTGAATTCAAATAGAAACCATTAACTAAAATGTTTGCTTCTTTTCTATACAGGATCCCGAACATCATAATGTACGTTCCATTAGGGAGTCGATATCCCCAATCTGGTTCGTTATGATATACATACTTCTCCTGGAAGTTCATCCTTTCTGCTACTGTGTGAAGGATTGTTACTTCTATTCCGGATTCGCTGGGATTTTCTCCCGAATAGTTTAAACTGATTTGGAAAGGAGATCTTATAAGTGTTACTAATGTCACTTCACATCTATGTAGATCCAAGCCAACCTTTTCAGGGAAATAATTATGGATTGGATTTGGTAATTGGAATGGTGTAATATTATTGCCACAAGTTTTATTTGCATACGGAAAGTAAGTATAAAATTTTGGATGTTTCGATGTATTAATTGTCAGCACATTGTACACGTAGTACTTCCACAGTGTGTTAAATAATTCTTTTAAGTTTATTTTGTATTCGTGTACAATGATAAATTTCGCTCGCGGTTTCCAGTATTTATATTTACTCATTCTTTTTAACATACTTTCTATATTATCTTGTTTTTCAAGAAACATTATGAACATGTCAATTTCAAATTGACGCATTGCTCGAAAATTATCTTTTAAAGAATATAAAATTATTGGTTTTTTCGTTTTCATTCGGAATTGATGGTTATAATTCAGAACTAAAGCGTTGTAAAAATTCTGTAATTCCATTATTTCATTTAGATATTTCTTTAGATCAAATGTATTATCATTCCTTAATGATATATTTTCCGAATTTACAGATTGGTTTGAAACAAATAGCAAAATTATTAAGCCTATGGTACACTTTGATTCTGGCATTTTAATTAAATTATTTCTTAACAAATTTAAGTATGCTATATCATGGTATATTTTACTGACATTGAAAGAAATGAATTATGTCTTATAGTTCAAAATAAAGTTTGTTTATAATTGAATTATAATTGTAATAGTTTATTTACAAATTCATTTGCATATCATAAATAATAAGGATGTATAAACATATTATGTAAAACACATGATAATGTTAAAATAATAACGTATTATCTATTTATGAGAAAATACAGTAACATATTAAACGGGATAGTCTATAACAGCAAATGTTAGATGGATATACTATTATAAATATATAATAATACAAATTAAATTTAAAATAAGAAAACACAACTAACAAACTGATACGTTAAAAATTAGGTTATCAGACACAAGGCGGTGTAGCAGTGCTGCCAATGGACCAATTTTAAATATCTTTAATAAGTTGTCAAATTGTCATTTAATAAGAAAAAGAAAAATATAAGACATAATTGTAAGATAATTTAAATTATGCATATCACTAAAATAAGGATTTTCAATCAAATTAGGAATTTATTTATAATTCTTGTAATATATTTTTTGTAAATAACATTCATATTGGTAACACTTCTATATTTTCCTCTCTAGAGAGGAACAACACATTTTTCTCACTATTTCGGGAGAAGAACGGTGGGGTTCCTACCATGTCGTGAAACAACAGTATTTTTTAGTTGATGTAGCATGATAAATTAAATGAGAAGATGTTTTAAATATTTTAATATTTAACGCATTGGAATGCAGATCATGAAAAGTATCCGGTAATGTGTAAAAATATACACTTACTAAGATCACATACAAAAGGGTAAATAGCATGATAATATAAGGATATTTACTAATCAATTTAATTACTAATCTATACAAACTTAGCTTGAGAACTCTCAAATAACAAAGGCGAATTGATCCCTAGTATAGCAAATACTTCGCGCCAATTTTAATATCAAAATTAATATTGTTTCAGAACATAAACAGCAAGAAGAATTATAATTACCCAACAAGAGAAGTAATAACATATTCCATAACAGGATGAACCAATTTTCTTCCATTGGGTAGTGTCCAGTACCTTGGAATTAAATTTAATATTTGTTTATCATTCTTCATAACAGCAAAATCTCTTTGGAAAGCAGCTCGATCCACACATTCATTATGAGCCGAACAAGTGATAAAATTCTTCAAAATATAATTCTCTCTGGGTATACTTGTATTGTATAAAGATATAAATCCAGGATGGAACCCAAATTTCATCCCAGACTTCAAAATATCATCCACAGAATTAATCTGCCTTTCGTACAAAGGAGTAGTGAGTACATTAATCAGTTGTGATACATAAACAGCTGTCAAAATGACACAACAGCACAACCAGATTAAAAAGTGCCATTTTATGATCTTCCTTTTAGGTAGCCTATCAGGTATTTGAAGCAGCAATGCCCAAGAATACAACATGTAATAAGATAAGGTTTCTTCTTTTTCAGCAACCCACCAAAACAGGCCATTAATGATATACGAAAACAAAATGGAGGCCCAAACACTAATTTGAAACATCAGTACCATATTTTTCCAAACGGGAGACTGCATTGCTGCAGGTACCCACCAATATCCTTTTGCAATTGTTGTAGGAAAGGCAAGATCAAAGTCCCAAAAAATTGAAGAATTGTACATCATGGCATTGTAAGTAATTTGTACTTCGTTGTTTCGGACCATTTTGTACATCATTATATACGATCCATTTTGCGACAAGTACCCCCAATCCGGAAAGGGGTGATATATATATTTCAGGTTGAATTTCATTTTTTCAGCGATTGTATGTATCACAGTTACTTCGAATCCAGCTGATTTCGAATTGAAAACTGAAGTATTTATACTTATTACATAAGGAGGTCTTTTTAAAGTTATTACTTTAATATCGCAGTTATTCAAATCATTCATGATCTTCTCTGGGAAATAGTTTTGTAAAGTATCATTACAAGGTCTCAATAATTGTGGAATTATATTTTCCCCACAATTTGAGTCTTTTTTATAGGGAAAATATGTGTACATGTTTAATTCTTGCATTATAATAATATTGTAGATATAGTGTTCCCAAAATATTGTAAAAGCTTGCTTTAAATCTATTACAGTTTTAAATATTACTATAAACCTGGATCTTGATTTCCAATATTTAAAACGTTTCAGCGTTAGTATTAATTTTTCTACATTTTCAATTGAGTCAAAATATAAAATATACATATCGAATATAAATTTTGTCATTGCATTTAAACTGGATTTTGATGAATAAACAACAACTGGATATTTAGATTGTATATCTTCGTGGTAATTGTGTTTTAAAATTAAAATATTTTCAATGTAACTTCTTGAAATAATTTTTGTTGTACAATTATTTATTTTACTTTCACCTATTAGCTCATGCTTGTACATTTGACAAAACAATAATATTGTGATTACGATATATATGTACATGTTGCTAGAGTTAGTTTTATTATTCTTTACAAATAACATGATAGAGGTTTCTGCGTAGAGTTTTATATGTACGGTAAATTATAGAAATTAAAAACATATATATTTGTGTATACATATACATATATCAACATCAACAAGAACTATTACAAAATTCCACAAACCTAATAAAAGCTAATGTTGGATAGTTCTATTGTATTAAAGGTATCAGTACTATAATTTCAGCTTATTACATTAATATAATCCTATTATTCTAAAAGCTAATATATCAAACAGATTTGTCATGCGTAAAATATTAATTCCTAACTAAATAGGAAATACGCAGCTTGCAATAGAACCTACTGATAGACGAGTGTCACTGAAAATAAAATAACTAAACTTGCTTTAATAAATTACTAATTATACGCAATATGTTAGCATATATTATATAGCTTACTGATATTATATACAATTAAATGTATTTAACTGTCCTAAATTTTATTAATAAACTTGTATTGTTTATACAGCATCTCAATAATATAAATGTTTGACTATGTCGTAGATAAAGTTTTATTGTTCATAACTAAGACAATCATTAAATATTCAACGTTATTTTAAATATATTAGTTAAGACGCCGTGGCATAGAGTTGTTAAACGCTTTGTTAGTATAACAACGTAATTAACCAATAAAAAATCTACCTTTTTCCTGTAAGCAAGGAAATAAATTTATAAGATGATATTTGATAAGTTAATCACTATGTTATATTAACAACGCTTTATGAAACTGGTTATTGATGAGTTGTCATAGTAAATTACTAAGTAACATATGTTTAATTTAAATATAAATGTATTGTTTTGTTGCTCAATAATTACAGTTAGCGTAACTTATTATTTATTTGTATCTATATAGTATATAACAATATGAATAATTCATGAAAATTTTTGTATACGTTTCAGGTAACAGATGGCGCCACCGATCAGTGTGAATAGAGCAACGAAATACTCTTTGAGAGCCAGAATAAGAGTAGTGTTGTGTTAGAATTTTTGGGTGAGTTCTTCTACTTAATTTTTTTCATACAAGTATAATATTTTGTATGACAAATAGGGAATGTTTGCAGAATCTACTGCTACATTAATATTAAGAACACAATAGGAAAATTTTGTAGTGGGTTAGGTTGTTTAAAAGTGGGCGTGACGAAAGTGTTTTGTGGTACCATATAAATCACTGAAATATAAAAATACTGGAACAGCAACTGAAGTCGAAAATGCGAGCCGAGAGGGAGAGCTAGTTAATGGACTATTTGTTGTTGTTGTGCAATGTTTTTACATAGTAACCACAAGTGTTAGTCAAAGAAGTGTTGCCTTACATTTATCTGTGCGCGTGCCAGTATTACAATATTTCAGTAGTTTATAGGAATTTTACCGTACCTAGTCATGGAAACAATAGCATGTTCTTCAATAGAATACACCATCTTTCTACCATTTGGTAAAGTCCACATCCTTGGCATCCAATACAACGCTTGCCTCTCATTCTTTATTGACGCATAATTCCGTTGCCTGGCAACTCTATCTAAACAATCATTTCCTAAGCTACAGACATCATGATTCTTCAGTATGATGCGATCTCTTTCAATGCTTGTGTTAAACATTGAAGTTAAACTGTGATAGAACCCATATTTCATTTTAGAATCAATAATTTCATCTAGACTTGTTATTTGGTGCTCGTAAATTGGTTGAGTTAAAATACTCAAAAGCTCAGAATAGTAAAAGGATGACAACAAGAAAGTGGCGATAATCCAGAATATGATCAGTAATTTAACCTTGTTTTCTGTTGGCAAATTTACTGACGTTTGAAGCTGGATACTCCAGGTTTTCAACAGACATACAAAAAGATTACTGTTGGGTTCCATTAGTTTCCAAATTATACTTATTAGTAAAATTGATATTAAAATAAAGAGCCAAACTAGTTTTTGAAATACCATCAACAAATTTTGCCAAACAGGTATCGGTATAGAAGCAGGGACCCACCAAATTAATTTTTGTATCATGTAAATGGCGGATTGATCAAAATGTAGGTACAAACTTTCATTGGCAAATGATCCACCATACATAATGTCGGCCTTCCGTTCGTACAATTTCTTGTACATTAAAGTGTACGTTCCATTTTGTAAGCGATACCCCCAATCATTATAAGGATTATTTATGTATAATATTGTAAAATTTAGAATTTCTGCTATGGTGTGCATCAAAGTAGTTTCCATTCCTACCACTGCTGGATCTTTTTCATTAGTCGTTGCGTTCATTGTAAATGGAGGTCTAATTAATTTAATTACTCTAATTGGACAACCGTGTAAATTTTCAGTCTTGTCAGGAAAATAATTTTCATGGAAAACGCTGATACAAGAAGCTACTAATGTTTGTGTTACTTCTTTTTTGCAATTAGAATTTTCATATGGGTAATACGTATAAATGTTTGAATCTGAAATTACAACTATGTTGTAAATAAATAATTTCCAAGCCAAGTTAAATAATTCATTTAGAATTTGTCTTCTTTGTAAAATTATTATAAAATTTGCTCTTGAATTCCAATTGTCTAGTTTGGATAAATCCTGTGTGGTATTTTGAAAATCTTTCAATGAATTAATAAATAAAATGAACGTTCCAAACTGAACTGGATTTATATTTTTTACATCACTTGTATTATCAAATATAACCCATGAAGTACTACGCGTTAGAAAAATTGAAGAAAAATTAAAGCCTTTCATTATAATTAATATATTTGTCACACTGCTTAATTTTATAATTTTTAATAAACATTCTTCAAGTGTAGTTTCATTAAACTTCAAACTTGTTGAAAGATTCGAGGTATATATTTGATTTGTCATTAATAGAAACACTAAACTCAAATATATAATTTGTGTCATTTCTACTATCGTACGTCTACTAAAGTATTAATTATGTGAACTGAATATCTGTACAATGTTGCTGTAATGTAAAAAATCTTACACAAAAGTTTCTACATAATGAATAAGTTTTATTTAACAACTAACTAACATTATTCGTAACTCGCAACTAATAAGAAAGTTCGTATTCTTTTTACATACCTTCCAAGTATATTTATACTTTAAAACATATTCAATTCTGCTAAGGCATAAATTTATGTAGATTATTTTCAATATTACATTTTTATGTAATGTTAAAAGCATTGTTTTTAAAATTTTTAAATGTGAGTCGAGAGATCCCCAAATCGATTTAAACAGACGACAAATGCTATAGTTCCTTTAAGAGTTATTATATAAGGACAAAATATATCACTACTGAGATTTGCGAAATGATATACTATTTACTTATTCAAAAACAGTTGTGTTTCTATTTCTTTCTGGCTATAGTTTTCATATATTGAAACGCTTGTATATGCGTATTATTATGTAATGCATAAGTTGCTTAGACCGCTACCGCGATCGTCACCGTAAACGCGTAGGTTTGCGGAATCCTTCTTGCTAAGTATTTTTGTCACTTTGACAAACTTTTCATGACGAAAAGACTACATATTACATATAATTGGGTATATATGTTAAGAAGTGGTGGCTCGTTTCAGAGTACTTCAAAAAGAATTTCAGTGTGAATGAAATTGCTTATTACAAAGTTTTAATGAGTACCTCAAAGCTATATATAGGTACGTATGTACTCGAGATCCGTGTGGTGTGACGCAAAGAAACAGTAATATACTCTAACTAAAATGGAATTGGTACTGGAAGTATATTTATACCGTGAGTTTCAGCTAAGATGGATATAAGTGTATATATCGCCGTACTGTTCTAGATAAAATGCAACATAGTTTATCAGTGTTAAATGAAATTGTCATTATAATGTAAGGATGTTTACTAAAGAGAAATCACTGGAATGGTAAATTGATACAATTGTGGTTACTGGAGTAATTTGAAAAATATCTGTAGATCAGTAAATTGTTACATTATCTGGAACTACACAATATGGCCCAATTATTTAAACGAGGATTGTGGTTATAATTAGAAAAATGTTTATAATATCTGTACAAATAAGAAAATTTAATACAAGTTCATTTACCATTGACAACAAATACATGTTAAGAAAGTGCTGTACAATTTCAAATTTCACGAAATATCACCAAAAATTGGCATATACTTTTATTGTATTTCTATATAATATAAACCATAAGAAACTCATTGCTGCAGAGCGCATCGTCATATCTCTTAAATTTTTAGAGATATGGCAATTTTCGATGTTTTTCGAAATGCTAATTTGAGTGGCTGTAACTCAAAATCTATTAAAGATATTTAAAAATGGACTCAGCTCTGTGTGTTTCATGTATTTTACTACAAATTAACAAATTTTTAAAATTTTGAAATTTTTCGATATTTTTTCCAAAATTTCGATAGGCGATAACTCGATAAATATAAAAGATACAGACTTGCAGACTAGACCAGTCGATTCAGCTCGTCAAAATACATATGTATGTAAAATTTTATTAAAATTGCTTTACGCGTTGGAAAGTTAGAGCAAAAAGTTTGAAAATTGCGTTTTACGCCCAAAACTTCAAGGGGTACCCCTTGACGTTTGAGTCGCAAAACGCTATTTTCAGACTTTGCTCTAAAATTTCAACCCGTTATCCGATTGTTCTGAAATTTTCAGGGTTTATGTATTTCGATGAGTTGAATCCAATGGTTTAGTTTGCAAGTTCGTATCTCGTTTATTATTTGAGATATCACAGATCGAAATTTTGAAAAAAAATTCAAAAATTTTTAATTTTTTAAAAATTTGTTATTTTGCTATAATATGCACGAATAACACAAAATTGGAGAGTATTTTTCGATATCTTGCGTAATTTTTGAGTTGCAGCCCCTCAAAGTTGAACTTTGAAAAACATCAAAAATCGGCATATCTCGAAAAATTTAAGCGATACGATGATGCGCTCTGCAGGAGTGAGTTTTTTAGGGTTTATATTATAAAGAAATGCAATAAAAGTGTATGCCAATTTTTAGTAATATTTCGTGAAATTGAAGTGCAACATATGAACTGTGTTTTAAATGAGTAAGAATGTTTTACGGACGCATTAATTAATATAATAAATATGTTTATATAATGCAAGATATTATAAAAATTTAAATATAATTTGTAAATACACAAATTATGTACCGGCATAATTAATTTGTAAGTGTAACTAAATTATGATTTATTAAAATGTTTGTAAACCTTTTAGTTGGTGATTATTTAATTACTCAGTTTATCAAAATGTAATTGTTTAATTAGTATGCATATGACGTTATGAAATGTCGAGTTTACAGCTAAATTATTGAAAATTTAATATTATTTGCTGAAGGAAATTGAAATGTAAACAAAAACTTAATTCAAGTAAATTATGGTCTATCTCTATCATTGATTTCTATATAACACTAGATTGGGCAAAGGCTATATTTTGCCATCTGAAAGTGTTCCCAATTGAACGGGTGAAATTGAGATTTTGTGACACTTTTGTATTTATCTCTCTTGCATTTACTTACTTTTAAAGTAACTTGAAAAGAAAAACTTCATGTTCCATTTTTTACAAAAAATAGCGACTTTATTATTATGTAAGTATAATTGCATTTTATTTCAATCTGCTCCTATAATTTTCAGACTTGAAACCTTCAGTATGTCCAGTTTTAAACGTAGTAAGAACCATTTTATGTCATAGGAATATTACAAAAATCTAAGAGAAATATGTGACTGAGTTGTCAGCAGCAGTATAACTAGATTCGCAGTCGAAATGTAATGTGAGTATCAAATTTCCGGTCATGTCCGCAATTCGATTTGCCCCAGATATCTTAAGTGTCATGGCTCTCCCCTAACCAGGACGAGCCAGCAGTCACTAACACAGACGCAAGATATGTTACATAAAAAGTAATGTAAAATACTCAGCAAATCAAAAGTGTTGTTTTTATAGATTTCGTCACATGGACTGAATACTGATTTCGCTGATATAAACCTTCAATTACTGTATCGTTGTTTTGTCAAATTAATTAGCTTGGTTTTACATTTTAATTAGTTCGTTAGTAATGCTACTGACCGCAGAAACGAGAATTTTTATTCGTCTGGTCTTTTTTTTTCTAGCGAGATAAAAAGGGTACTCACTCAGTGATGTCCGCATCGCTGGCGACTCGGCACAGCACACCTCGATCCATGCTGCACTTGCCGGTGATGGGGTCAGGTGGTGCCAGGTTGATGTAGGGTGGCTCCTCCAGGAATGTGATCTTTAGGTGGAACTTTTCGGGTACACCCTGCGGCGGTGTGTGACTGTTGCCTGGCCAGACGATGTCTTTGATGTCCAGTCCTTCTTTCTGCCAGGATTTCCATACACCAACCTGGAACGGAGGAACATTGTTAGGACTACAAGTATTGTAAGATAAATGTAGCTAAATGAACAGGGTTTTTCTTAGTATATACTTTTAACGCACGTTATTGCCATAGATGCATATCAGTTGGGCGATATAAACTACCACTCAAAAACCTTAAATGTTTATTGTAAAATATATTACTTTTAATGTCCATCCTATATCAGGGTTTTACTTGAGTAAATGAATAACTGAGGTAGCGTAATCGCTGGTCAGAAAAAGATTTGTGCTCAAAATAGAGCTGAATAACTTGACACTGTATAATAGAAAGATCGAGATTGATATAACATTCGTTATTGACAATACTCATAAATAGAACTCATACTTATATGAGTTCAACTTAAACCGTGTAATTTTTTTAATGTTTAACAAGAAATACCAAAACGCAAGTGGTTGCTCACTGCCCAAGGATGCACAATTGATTAATTAAGGGATGGTAACTGACCTAAGAAAGGGGTTTACTTCATTAAATGGCAAACTAAGTTACCGTAGTAGCTGGTCATCATGGAATAATTTAACTCGATTCCCAAGAAGTTAAATAAAAGGACTTTTGGTCAAAAGAGAGCTCAATAAATTGATGATATAAAATTTAAAAAATCAAGACTGATATAACATTCGTTATTGATAATACACACACTTACATGAACATATAAAATAAACTTTACAAAAATTATACAGACATTCCAGAGGAGCCCTAAAACTGGGTAAACTTTTGAACATTTCACAAGGAATAACAAAGGGCGTAGTCCATGCTATATCAGGAGTTTTGGGCTGACAACATTCGGTCAGTGAAAAAAAAAAAAACAGCATCCAGCTATTGTTTAAGAATGTCCTTTTTACAGAAAGTTTTTCGAAAACTTTCCGCATGTGTACAAAGCTTTGAGAAAAGTAAAGAGTGAAAGAAACGCTCAAAACATGCAGGCGTGAATTTCTATGTATGTAAGAAATGTGGTTTGTATTAAGGTGTCATTATAAAACCTTATTTCTTTACAGGTAATTATTTGGAGTGTCTGGGGTCTACGAATGGTTTTATCAGAATGGGTCATCCTCATCACACTCCCCGCATTTTCCAACAAACTCCACAATTTCCCCGCCATACTTCACAACATTGACAAATCACCCAATCGCTCTCGAGCTGCATTTCACGTTCCGCTGATGGCTGATAGGGAACGTCGTGAGTCGTGGCATGTATACGAACAGGAAGGAGAACCGGGAACAGGACTTGCGACGATCAGGAACATAAGCCAGAGTTCATGTCTCCCTCGGGAGACGAACGCGTGGTCGCGGAACTGCCGCGGGTCACAGCGTACAAGATAGCGCTGATAGAGATGCTTGATGACCGAGGAGCAGGGGTTAAGGTTGTTTAAGGATAATTGTCGTCAGGAAATAGAGCCATTGATAAAGCAGGTAAATAATAAAATTTTGGTAGGTGTATTTCACTGTAGCAGATCTTGGTAAATTATTTATTTTGCTAGTCGAGAAAGGATACTACAGCATAACCAGTTTTAGTATTTAGTTTTAGTTGTAGTATCCTATCTCGACTAGTAAAATAAATCATTTATTAAGATTTTAGTTACACTTACAAATTAATTTGTGTATTTACAAATTAAATTTCAATTTTTTTAATGTCTTGCATTATATAAACATATTTATTATATTAATTAATGCATCGGTAAAACATTCTTTCTCATTTAAACACAGTTCATATGTTGTACTTAAATTTCACGAAATATCACTAAAAATTGGCATATACTTTTATTGTATTTCTATATAATATAAACCCTAAAAAACTCACTGGTGCAGAGCGTATCATCATATCTCTTAAATTTTTCGAGATATGGCGATTTTTGATGTTTTCAAAGTTCAACTTTGAGGGACTGCAACTCAAAAATTACGCAAGATAATGAAAAATACTCTTCAGTTTTGTGTCATTCGTGCATGTTATACCAAAATAACAAATTTTTGAAAAATTGAAAATTTTTTAATTTTTTTTCAAAATTTCGACCAGCGATATCTCAAATAATAAACGAGATACGAACTTGCAGACTAAACCATTGGATTCAGCTCATCGAAATACATAAACCCTGAAAATTTCAGAACATTCGGATAGCGGGTTGAAATTTTAGAGCAAAGGTGAAAATAGCGTTTTTCGGGCCAAACGTCAAGGGGTACCCCTTGAAGTTTTGGGCGTGAAACGCTATTTTCAAATTTTTTGCTCTAACTTTTCAACCCGTTGTTCAATTTGTCTGAAATTTTACATACTTATGTATTTTAACGAGCTGAATCGAATGGTTTAGTCTGCGAGTCTGTATCTTTTATATTTTTCGAGTTATCGCCTATCGAAATTTTGGAAAAAAATCGAAAAATTTCAAAATTTGCTAATTTGTAGTAAAATGCATGAAACCTACAGAACTGAGTCCATTTTTAAATATCTCTAATGGATTTTGAGTTGCAGCCACTCAAAATAGTATTTTGAAAAACATCGAAAATTGCCATATCTCAAAAAATTTAAGAGATATGACGATGCGCTCTGCAGCAATGAGTTTCTTAGGGTTTATATTATATAGAAATACAATAAAAGTATATGCCAATTTTTTGTGATATTACGTGAAATCTGAAATTGTATTTAAAGGACGATAATTATTTAGTTTCGTAATCAACATAACTTAAGTTGAAATCTCTGAATACCGTGTGCAATCTTTAATTCATAATAAACGGAAATTCAATCATTTAAGTTATTTGAAATATGGAACTAGCAGCAGAGAAATATTCAAATGATTACAATATTGTTTGTACTCACTTCCAGTTAAAGCTATCAAAACAAATAAATAAGTGAAACATCTATTCTATATTAAACTTTCCAATTCAGATGCTGAATAAGAAAGTTTGTAGTTAATTAATCACTTCATAGTGCAGCTACAGTTTAATGTGCTACAGCTAGAAATTAACTCCGATAAAGTCTAAAATAAGTCTACTCTATCACAGTTTCAGTTTCGCAAAACCGTCTTGGTATATCGCGTATCGAAGCCTGATCTGATAACAGATATAAATTGCAAGCTGATCGATCCGATCTAATGGAGTGATTATGATAAATGAACGTGCAGTATAGCCTGCCTCGATGTTACGTTGAGAACAGTCGCTTGCGAGGAAAATTAATACTTTTTTGTTTTAAGATAAATATGTTTTTTGTTCCGCAAGATCTGGTACGTGATAATGAATGTGTATTGCAATTTTTCCGACTCCTGCTTTTGTTTTGGTGCTGGTTGTGAATTATGGAACGAGGGATAAATAATGAAGTTATGTTGGTAATTAATGAATTACGATTGACGACATAACATAAAATAACACAATTCAACACGCCATATATAATTATTTTTTTATCATTGAAGGAAGAGCTACATAGTTTTTATTTTGACACCTTAGTTAGTTACAAGTATATCTAAAAATAAGTTATTAGACCCTTGTCTAATAGATAGCTGTTTTGCGCTCATTTTGGATTGCCATTTTACCATAAATAGACAAAAGCCAGATCCCGGGGAAATTATCAGTGTAATTGTGCCCTGATTGGTTACTTTTGCACTCGTTATCAGAAATACAGAGATTTCATTGGATATATTTTTTATCCAAAAAATTTTCTTTCCAAAAAAAAGCCAATACCGTGGCTATTATCAAGATTTTTTTTATTTCTTTTTAAAGTTCCATATCCCTAAAAAAAAAAAAAACAATCATTATATACCCCTGTACAACAACCTAACCTAACCTAACCTGTACAACATTTGTGCATTACAATGTACTAAAAGTTTTCATAAATTATAAGGCAACAAGACAAATAGAAATCTACGAGTGTAAATAATGAAAATATAGATGAGTGGAATCTACTACTTTGGTCGCAAAACAATGAATTTATTTGGGTTAAAATTTACGGTAGTACAAACAATGTCAGTTGACAAACAAGGAATAATTTATATTTTATCAGACTGCGAGGTTTATTTTTAAATGTGCAAGTGAAACTATGCTTTTATTTTGCTGATTTTGCAGTGTGCGCTGATGCAGAAATGTGATATTCTCGCAAAACAAACAAAACAATTCTTTTTAATGAATGTATCGGAATATGGTTCAAATATTGAGTTTTCCACAGTTAACTGCTGCTAGTGTGAAGCTGTTGAAACGCAAACATGAAAACTGAACAATTCAAAAAATAAATTAATTAAGTGTTTGTATATTTTACAAAGTATTCAAATGAATAATAGTGACAAGTTCTGTAAACATCCCTCCATTTCAAGGAGTACATTTTATCAACACACAAACAGCCTAATACTGTTCAGGGATTCATGAAATGCAGCCGCGATGAATGCCGACAAATATTTCTTTTCAGCTGCTCAGTTATTTAGAATTGCGGCCACGTAACAAATTTAAAAGCGCATGTTGGCACTTTTCTCTAAAGAAATAGAGCTACGCCATTCAGCTGACCAAAATGGAGAGATGTGTGAAAAGATGCTACATTTTGTACCCTACTGTTTGGAGTCCGTAACATTCTTAAAGAGGAACATTAATATGATATATTATATATCTGTAATTTATCATTATCTATATATATAGGGAAGTAACTGACAGTCAGTTATAGGCGATATGCATGTTCAATAATACTTATGCAATTTACTGCTTCCCTAACAATTTTAGAGAAAAATGGTTCAAATAAAAATTTACTACATTTAATATCTGTTTTTTACTCATACTAGAGCTCTAGAAGAATGTAGGTATTCTCGTCCGCCATTTTGGTTCCAGATGTCATAAATAAAACAAGTTATTGGAATCCAGTTACTTAAAAAAAAAAAAAACATTTAAAATTTGTATCTGTCAAATTTGAAAACATATTTCTTCAAATTCTGTAAAATCCAACTACACAAATCATACGGTAATATATTAGAAAGTATTCTGTACACTTACCTGTTAGATATGAAATATAATAATTAAGAGAATGATATATCACAATTATTAATCAATATCAACTTCAAATTTGACATAAGAGAATTAAAGTAACTGGATTCCAATACTTTGTTTTATTTATGACACTTGGACCCAAAATGGCGGATGAGAATACTCATATATTCTAGTGCCTTACTCATACATATCTCCACCAGATAGACAACGGGGAAATTTCGACGAAAATATTTCTATTTCTAAAGCATTTATTAATAAATTATATTTAAAATAAAAAAAAATATAGTATTTCAAACATCCCTTTATATAATATTAATATAAATATATAAATTTACAAGTTAATACGGTAAATATTATTAATATTGTTTTCTAATATATTAAACAAATTAATTTGTGTGTTTATATTTATAGTGAAACTTTGACAATTATCAAAATAACTCCTTGAAGAACTTCATTTCTTTGTATGGACTGTTATTAGATTTATACTTTTCGTACAAAAAATATTGTACAAACCTCTTGCGTGAACTCGGTTCCCGGATTCGTTCTATGGCAGCACTCGCAAGCTCGCGCCGCCAAACACTCATCCGAGAACCAAGCGTTTCCGCATTTGGTATGTAAATAACTGTTTTGAATCAGTGAACATTATTTAAGGCAGACTAAAAAGACTTTAAAAATATAAAAAATTCACTAAAGAGATGTTAATAGAATTTGTAAAGGCCTGTGTCCGCGATGATAGAAATGGGTCCGAGATCTATGATATAGCTCTACATAATAAATAGTGAACTTGTATGAATCCAGATGTCAGATTAGTCGAATTTATGAAGTTAGTTTCAGTCAATTTTACCAATACTAAAAACTAATAAAACATACTCAAGAAATTATTCTTCTGATGTCCGGTATTATAAAGAAAAACTCCAGGTCTTTGAGTCGTCTCAATTTTGGCGACATTTCTAAACAAATACCCACGATATTTATTTGATTACTCTAAACGATCTGGAGGGTTAATTTTGTGAAACTTAAAGCCATGCGTGTTACAAAACAGCACTGGGCAAAACAGTGTCGTGAAACCCCTTGAAAGACATGACCACAGTAAATAAGAACGCATTACATTCGTGGGCATAGCGTGGGCACCGGCGGATGGACAGACCAGTGACAAGTGACTGTCGTGAGCGTGAGCGAGTGTCCTTTCGTCCTAGATCTAAGGATGCATGAAATTACTCTTTTGTCACGCGCTGGCTCAGCCAACTGTCTTGTGGAAAATTCAATAACCCTACGGTTACGGATGCGGAACAATGACTAAGAACACTTTAGTTAGACATTTACGCTAGAATAAATTCTTGTTTAGTGGGTTTCGTCGCCTCCAAACACGGAAATTCTATCTGGAGATTTATTTTTAACCATGACTACTTTAACGCATTTTCCCCATTTGCGGACTTAACAGTTCATCCATCAAGAATACCCTACATCAGAAGTTTTTATTCCAGTAGTAATTTTAGATTATGGTAAACAATTCTCGGCGTTTTAGAATTTTCAAATTGGTAAAAATCTCACAAAATTGTTTATACTTTTAGTTTAGAAAAAATGCAATATAAATGCTAAACATGGACAACCACATTTTTTCCGTTGTATATATAATATATCTCGGAATCTTTTTTGTGTGAGGATATAAATATTTATATTCAGGATTTAGTTAAAGCCGAGAGAAATTCTAGTTTAAATATTTAAGGTACACATGTTACGAAATACGGAATATGTGTATGATGAGTGTGAGATTGAGAAGAATGTTGTTAAGAAAGTGGGAGTGAGTCAATTGAGGTGGTTTGGACATGTTGAGCGAATGTCGAATGAAAGGTTGGTGAAACTAATATATGTGGGTGAACGAGTGTGTGGGCGTCCGAGGAATAACTGGTTGGGTATGACTGATGGTTTGTTGCGTGAACGAATGATTCCGAGTGTGAAGAATAAACGAGCATGTATGAATCGCACTATGAATGTGGACGAGGCGAAAGTGGTGTGTCAGGATAGGAATGTTTGGAGGAGATTGATTGTTGATTGTGTTTCTGGGTTCGTGCTACCCCACTAAGTGGGACATAGCGTAATGTTATGTTTGTATGTATGTTACGATTTAAATATATATTGGTAAATGCTTAAGTATTAGTTTCAATTTATTCTCTTGATTGATATCCTTGTGAAACTTCGGAAATACACCCTAGAAAGATGAAAACTAACACTCGCCAAAGTAATAATTAATTTACGATTCTATTATAAGGAATCGGAAAAATCTTGGGAATATATTGTATTTGGAAAGTTTTCCGCGGTTTTGTGGAATGAGCGCCTAGCGCATTCACCAGGGATCTCCCAACTACGAAGCTGCAGAGTACATAACTTCAAGTCACACCAACTTTTTACTTCCAGCGATTTCTATTGAACGTTTGATTCGTTTTACTCGAATTGTGTGGATTCTTTAAACATACATTGAAGCTGGAAAATTGTCTGCTGCTATTTATCAGCTCTACGCTTCAGAAAAATAAGTTATTGTGACTCTGTAGAAATACACTATTATACTTTTGGATACTTCAAAATCGTACAGTAATAGTTTACAGAATTAGGGACTTTTAGGATTATAAATTGACATCGCCGGTTTTCAATGCTAAGAATGCTACAAGCGTAATTTTTAATGTTAACTATAACCGCTAACAATACTTAAAATCAATTTTTTGAAGAAGAAAAGAATATCTGAAGCCACCAAAATGATACTATATAAAACTGTCTACCTATATAAACTCTACTAAACAAAAAAGTAAATTACATATAACATAAATGAATCACCGCAGAATGGTGAAAATGAAATAAAAAATGGCAAAATCAGAAATGAAGACCTACCAGATAATCTTCTACAAGATATTATCGAAGAAATACAATTGAGATGGTATAGATACCTATGCAAAATAGAGGACAATAGGCACTCTTTAACAGAAGCCACGAGAAAAGTCTTAGAGGATGCCCAGAAAGAAATTAATTAATTTAATTTTTAACGATACTAAGCCAAATGATTTCAACGGTGTTTAACATCATTAATGTCTTCTATGCATGACAAAATATATAAACGGTCGAATATCATCAAATGATGAAATACAAATATACAAAGTTAAATGTGATGTTTGAATTTTTTTCAAGAATATTTAGTCCCAAGATTTTTGTAAAATTTTACCAGGAAATGAGTACATCGATGCCTGACATCGATATACATGTACACAGTAAGTAAAAAATAGCACGATTTGTATATTAGGGATTGCGGGATTACGTTTGTATACATGATAATATTACGATACAAAGTCAAATGATTTCAATGGTGTTTAACATAGTGAATGTCTTCTGTATATTAATATAAAATATTTTAACTCTGGAATCAGATTTGAGATAGCTTAAGAGAAAGCGAAGGAGCTCATCACCTCGTATGTATGAATACAACTTATAAATGTGTTTGCTTCATTTAGTAAAAGTAGAAAAGCCAATGAGTTAAATGTCTTGGATAAATTATGTACTACGAAGAGCAGTCTAAGTTCAAGAAAAAAAAAATTCAATCACAAAATATCTAGTTTCTTTAAACGTCCCAAAAAAATATACGAAAAAATATTTTTATATTATTAACTCCAGTTTCTCATAATCCACCCGCTGGCAAAAACCTAATAATATACTACCTTAAATGAACAGAAATATGTCGTCGCGACCAAATAAAAGCAGCTTTTTAAAGAATTGCCGTCATGTTAACACGCCATTTGACGTAGTACACGGCAATTTTTTTTGCAGCTGGTGAGCAGGATCTAGCAGTCTAATATATTTCTGCTTCGCCGAGAAAAGTGACAGTAAATTCCGCTTACGCCTCACACCATCAAAGGCGCCGCGACGCCGGCGTCCGTCTGTTGACAGCTGCCGGCGCAGTGCCATAATAAGCGTCGGACATACGTCATATCGAATATTGCAGGGCGCGCCAGTGGCGGGGTGCGGGTTGGGTTTAATAGCGCAGATATCACATGTGGGGTGACGTTAGATGCAGGAGAATTCACCCATAGACTTTATTTGCATTAGATGATTTTTTACTAGCTGAATCCATATTTTTAAATAACGAGAATGCTTATTGCGCAGTCATGTAATCCCACAGTAGTGAGGAAAATGTATCACAGGCGAAACGTACTACAGATTTCATACGAAATTTTTTCTCTTGTTTTGGTTTGTAACATTGTTTGGTTATGAAAAAATAAACAACTGAAAACATAAATATTCCGAAACAAAGGAAAATGAAATGTGGTTATCACTGATAGCAATGAATCTTGGACTGAAAACTAAAATTTATTTTCGCATACACGAGCTGATGGCACTGTTAATTAATATATACTTGATTAATTACATATTAACCCATTAATGCCCAGCGTATGATAGATACGTAAATATTTATACTTTAACATTATGTTTCTGCCAGAATGGGTATACTATACCAGGTTATTCATTTGAAATTGATATGTATATTTAAATGTAAAATATTTTATACATAATTATACTAACTAACTGAAATCAATGTTTAAAGGAAAATAATTCTGGCAATTAATGAATAAAAAGGAAAATACTGATGTGAGAATACATATTTTCCCACTATTGGCTTACACTTTTTAAATAATGTAATTTTTATAACATGTCATCTTGAAAGATCTTTTTTAGTTTTCCTATAAATCTTGGATTTTATAATTTTTTAATGTCCAACCGTTACGTTATTGTTATCCAAATATCGCCCTAGCGCGTTATAAATTTGACGTTGCTATTGGACACAGAATACATAAACACTAACTTATATTGGCAAATAGAAACAAATACTGACATTTAGTGGCCAAATAGAAATTGTAAACAAATTAGAATATCGCGTTATCTAGTTACCGTGTTAACAAGCAAATAGATTAATCTCTCTAACAAAACAATGATAAGATAAATCTTTTTTCCTATTTCACGTACACAAAGTCAATTTTGTGACACTCTTTTTCTCAAAAACAATGCTACAAAATTGAATTTTGTGCAACTGTTTTTGGGGAAATTATTATTTGTAAAATAAACAGTCTGTCAAACTTGGGGCTGTCATTGTTCACGTTAAATTATTGAATCTGAGCCCCTGCGTCGGGGTTGCGCTCTGGGACCCGATAGGCCCCGCGGGCAAAGCCCCTTGGTGACCAGTGGTATATTAAACATGCCATACAATTTTATTTTATTTTTATTTTTATTGAATTTATGAACGTGAAATAGGAAAAGTAGTATGAACAACTCGTGTTACAATGCCTAATTGTAATACTCGTATTTTGTGTAACTCGCCTGCGGCTCGTTTACACAAACTATACTCGTATTACAAAAAAGGTCATTGTAACACTAGTTGTTCAATATCAAGTCGTTCGGTAGAACGACGCCGGCAAGAGTCCCAGTTCACCAGGAAGTTCACCGACAACACTTACTTACGGCAACTATTAGGAAAACCTAACCTCCAAATTTTTCAAACTTGTTTAATTCAAATATGCTATTATAATTTCCATTAAAACTGGCACCAGGGACGATATAATACATACCTTAAACTTATTCATTAGTTTTTTTACGATTTATGTGCATATAACTCTTTATTTTCGATTATGTATTTTAGCCGACGACAGAAATGTGAAATCTCTCTTTCTCACGCGTTAAGTTAGCAACTTTAAAATTCCTTTACAAATTTTTGCCAAAAGATGGCAGCACATTGTCCGTAGATTTGAAAAATTCTAACGCACGACCATGAGTACGAAAGCCTCATTTACTGATCGAAACTAGTTTTAGTTTTATGTTCTATGTTTTATTATATTTGCAAGTAACATTCACAAATGACGTTTTACTTGTTGATTTTAATGAGTAGCGACATGTGACAAATATAGTAAATAAATTCAAGAAGATCGGTAACGTAGTTATCTGCAATGGGCCATATTAAATTGAACTGTCAGAGAATTTCATAGGTTAGGTATGTATTTTATTGATATGAACTACAGTTTGGTTGTTTGTCCCATATACTTTCTTATACCATACATTCGATTGCAATGAAACTTCAGTGAGTTGTTGTGAGCACCCCTGCGAAGGTTCCTGAATTAGATTGATTATTTCGAATAATTGTATTTATGATTAGATTTGGTTCTATTTAGAATACATATTAGTTGAAAAGAATGAAAGCGAGGAATGAAGTGACGAGCTTGCTTCGTCAATGTATTGACATGGAAGCGAAGAACGAAGTGTCGAGCTTGCTTCGCCAATTGCCTGGTATTTCAGAAAATTTATTTGAGTGGCATTGCAACGCATGCAGTGTATTATCTAGTGGTAAATATATTATAAAATTATAAAAAAAGATACGTTTTAATATATAAATTATTCTAGATTAATGCCAAAGAAGCGTTTATTTCTATTTCTATGGTACAAAATATTTGGTTATGTACATATTTTGAATGAAAGTTGGAAGAAAAAGATAACTGTATATCGCTGCATCATTTTACGCGTCTTTCTATTAATCAATTCTTAAGTATAACACGTAAAACTTAAACAGAACTAACGAGTTTGTGAACTTGTGCGTTAAAACTAAAACGTAAACCCGAATTGTAAACGGTTGCATAAGATAACACATCTGCAAAGTTGTTAAAACAAAAACATAACACTAATACTAATTTCTATTTGTGAATGAGGCTTTAAGGCCAAGTCCAAAAACGAAATCAACAAAAAGAACTGATATCTTCCAAAAACAATTTCATTGTAAGGGATGCGGCAAGAGTAGTGCAGAGAGCAACAAAAAAAAGTGATACCATTTTAATAAGGCAAGTTTGAAATTCACCTTAAAAAATCGAAATCGTAACATGTAAAAATCGAAAAACTATATTAGCTGTTAGTTTTGATAGTTTTGTTAGTTTAACGGAAAAAAAACTTGCCGATCCGTATATTGGCATCCATACAAATATGCTATAAATAAAGTCGGATCGGCAAGTTTTTTTTTCGTTAAACTAACAAAACTATCAAAACTAACAGCTAATATAGTTTTTCGATTTTTACATGTTACGATTTCGATTTTTTAAGGTGAATTTCAAACTTGCCTTATTAAAATGGTATCACTTTTTTTTGTTGCTCTCTGCACTACTCTTGCCGCATCCCTTACAATGAAATTGTTTTTGGAAGATACTATTTTACGACCACTTAGAAATCTGCTCATTGTATGTTTGTTGTTGCTAGGGATATGAGGTACATTGCCAGCATCGTGCGAAATGAATTTGTTTTGTGCGTATATCGATACAGGTCAGCTCATTTAAGTACAGGTGCCATTGCTAGGATACATATTTCGAATTGTTAAATATTCTAATAGTAAAAGCGGGACAAATTTATTATCAAAATTTAATTAATTAGGAAATAATATCGTGGTCGTAGAAAAAGTATAGTGTACAACTCGCATGGAATGTCCATTTCATACTCGTATGATTTGCAGCATGAGCCGAAGGAAATGAGTACCATTCCATGCTCGTTGTACAATATACTATTATAAAATAATATATCGGTCGGACATTTAACGTTGAAAAAATAGCATTGAAACCCCTATACGCCAAATTTCAATTCTATCCCCTATCTCTATGTGGGAGGTAAAAACATAAAAACAAACAGAAAGCATTTACTGTTTTGGAAATATAAATTTACAGTACGCGTTCTCCCCTTTTATATTTGAAACATATACAACAAAATAAAGCTAAAAATAATCCTTTACAAATTAGGTATGCCCAAAAAAATCTAAAGCCCATTTTGAGTATTCAAGACACATTTCGCCGCTCGCGAGCTTATTCTATTAGTTGCATGTAAAGGACAAAACCAAGACCCAAGCGTAAGGCCAGGACTAAAGACGACGCCTTGTGTATTTGAAATGAGAAAACTGCCGGGCACTTGAATTTCTATCAGGTCACTGCCGACGCCGACCCAACACTTAGTGACATGCAGCGACGCCGCGGTTTACAATTCGTGGACGGAGTTTGGAGAATAGCGAATATATAACGGAATGTCTTCCTTGGTTAGAATAATGTTTCCTAAATGGTTTGGATTTGCCTTAACGCGGGAAGTTGGCCAGTGTATTGCGCTGCTGTTTTAAGGTGGCAGATTTATTACACTTCATATTATTTATTATGATGAGAGTTTAAAGTCACTACGCTACTTCAAGTTCATTATATTTAAATATTGGATAATTTATAGACATTCATAATAAAATAAACTAAAATAATGCAAAGCATAGAAACGTCCAGTGTAATCGTGGTAATAATTATTATAATTAGTTAATTGTAAGACTTTAATCTTTAAAGTAATTTAAAAATTTCTAAATACATATTTCGACAACTACACTCGTATTATCAATAACTGCGTATGGGATAGCTGGGTGAAATCTTAAGATGGTGATAGTGGATGTTAAGATTGCAGAGTCAACACGTCCCTCCATTTCTAACAATTCAAAACCGTAATTTTTGTAATTTATTTTAAATAAATGATTGTTCAGTACCAAAGCACATTATACAGGATGTTTCAGGACTAGTGTAACAAACTTTAACAGTTTATTCCTGAGGTCATTTTGAGCCAAAAATGTCATATGAATATATGTCCTATTCCTTCTAGTTACCAAAATACAAGAGGTTGAAGTTCTACAAATAACACGAAATTTTCAAATTTTTGTAATCAGGTACTTTCGGTAAACAAGAGTTTTATTGAAAAGTCATACCTTATTTGTCTTAATTAATTTTATTTATTAATATTAACGAATACAATTTAGAGAACAAAACACATAATGACACAATTAAATAGACAAATAAATAAATTTTAAACACAGAACATAACAACAACATGGGAAGGTTGGCGTCTGTTTGGGTATCTGCCTTGGTATTCTCTAGACGCGTAACGGGTATTACCATTACATAATCCATAAATAAAAATGATATCTGCATATTCAGCAGTGCTATAACTATCCATTATGAAACAAAAATACAATCAAAAGTACAACAATTTTTAATTAAGACAAATAAGGTATGACTTTTCAATAAAACTCTTGTTTACCAAAGTACCTTGATTACAAAAATTAGAAAATTTCGTGATATTTATAGAACTTCAACCTCTTGTATTTTGGTAACTAAAAGGAATAGAACCTATATTCATATGACATTTTTGGCTCAAAATCACCTCAAGAATAAGCTGTTAAAGTTTGTTACACTAGTCCTGAAACACCCTGTATTTTTTGAAATATTTATATTTGTTTAATTAACGCGTTACAGAATATGGTCTATTGGAATTGAATGGAAAATAATACAGGATATTGAAGTTCAGTGATGTTGAGATAAAATAGCAATCAACACAAAATAAAACTGTCAATATGTCAACCAAATCAAATTGTATTTACAAATGGAACAATTCACACTTAATGAAGTAGAATTTTATGGTGTATAAACTGGACCTGTCAGCTGGATATATCTACAATTACAAATCAACTGATTTTCTGACAGAATCGCGCATCAGTTACATTTAACAAATCTGATGTGGAACACATAACCTCTCGCTCAAACAACTTTTATTTATTTATTTATTAAACGATACAAAATATAATGTTTGAATAACATCATAGGCTTTTGAGTGTTGATAGATGCCACCAAAATCTAATCGGCTAAATGAAATTTTAAAAATCGTGACAAACAAAAAATTTCGTGGTAAACTTTGACAGTTATTTTCCAACCATGTTGAAGGCAAATTTGTTTACGTAACATTAAGATTCAATATGCGCGCATCTTCATTTATAATCCCGTAATCCAGATACATATCTTATCTTCATCAGCCATGACATTTACATAATAATTAATTTAATCAAACAGCACCAACGTAGTTAATTATGATTTCGACAGCTGTTTCTCATTAAATACGTTAATTAATTTACTTTTCGTTCTGTGCAAGCCAACCAAATTTGGTATATTAATAGATGTGCATATATACGCAGATAATTTTAGTTTTTAAAGATAAATAGTACGAACTAAACTTTTCATATTATTTGCATATTTCTGGAAATATCCCAGAAAAATCTAAAACGTCAGTGCAATCAGTTCTACATTTCAAACGCAAGAAAACTTGAAAACTTTAAAAACTGATCGCAGGCGCATTTAAGTTTGATTACATTTCTGACCCTGCTTCAGAAAACCTCGACTGCTATTTGAAAAAATGTAATTAATTCTTTAATTTTACTGGCTTTGTCACAAAGGTATTTAAAACAAAGAAATTCGGTTTCAATTTAAACCTATTTCCATTGTGACAATATTGGAATTCAGTAATTCAATCAAGAATTGTTTTCCAAGATACTTACATTTTAATCATAATTAACTTTACCGTAACTCATATAAAAATAATATTTGAGAAACGAAATAAAGTATTATATGAACGGTTATTTAATACTTTATGTTTTAAATAACTATGACATTTTTATTTATCTAACAAATGAGTCAATTTATCTCGAGTTTCAGAGCAACATTTAAATAATGTACTCGAAACTAATTGAATAATTATATCTATTTTTCGTGGACATCACTAAGTGTGTAAATTTTTACCCAATTAGTTTAATAAACTTTAGGAACTCATATTTGTGTTGACATCATAACAATAGCAGGATCAAGATAACAAGTTGCTAAAATTTAGAAATATGAAAAATTTGTTTTGTTGATATTTAAAATTTGACAGAAGGAAAAATAGGTTTTAGAAGAAAAAAAAATTACATTGACGTTGTATTAAAAAAATTTAACTAAAATATTGTAATGTGCCCTCATGCGGAAAAAATTAAAACTTAAGTAAAATTATTATTCTGTTAACAATTGCACGATTATAGTTCCATAATTCTTTTTTTAATATTTTTATTTGATTTTGTTATTCATTTGTTTCCTGGTGAAGAATTATGTTCAATAATTCGAAAAACTGTGTTTAAATAAATATAATTCAAGAATTTTTTAAATTTTAAATATAATATTTATTTACGCAATTTGTAGGATATAGACAAGATTATCGCACGCATGTGAAAGTTGCATAATGAGGCTGTAAGTCAAGTTTGTGTATAACATAAGTGCGGTAATCATGTAGTAACGTATTGTGTACAAAATTGTATCTACGGTCGTTCGAAATTTTGTAATAATTTTTATTGAAATACAAATTTAATTAATTTCAAACCAAAATATAGTTTTAAAATTTGAGCAACACGTTGAAAATCAGTGTAATCGAAGAAACAGTGCGATAATATTTAAAAACGAACTAGTGCAGTAATGTAAGTCATTACATATCTGAATTAAGTGGGATATGTAAGATATATTGCGTGGATGTAGATAAAAACTTATTACGTCAAATACTATTTTCTAAACATAACATTTTGCCAAAAGCAGATTTCGATATCTGATATATATTTTTGTATCTAATAACTACCCACAACTTTCTGTTGACAAGCAACATCATTACTGACCGTATATTTTGTTATTTTATATCTATCACTAACAGAATTATTTAGTGATAAATTTTATTTATAAATTGATTATAAATGTGCTAAATCAGTTGTGAATAAATTGATAAATTCATTTAGTTCGGCTCATAATGGAAACAATAATGGCTTTGTTGTAATTTAATTTAATAGCTTTTCATAATTATCTGATATAATGAAAATGTTTACAAACAACCCAATTTTATTCTGAAAGAACAACTTCCTGTTTTTATTTGTGTCCAACTTGGAATGTATTATTAAAAGTTGTGAATTCTTAGCACATTTTTAAACAGAGTTAAATCGACGAATACGTAACGAGCCAAAGTTTTAATAAAATGTGTCTTTTGTTACTGCTTTAATTAATAAATTAATTTTGACGAGAAACTGTGAACTATCGCAGTTTAAATAAATAGTTTTATTTTTTTGTGTCTAACACATCGTTAGCAGTAAATTCAATAAATTAATTTTTACAGTAAGAGTTGATTGATACGTAAACCGTTTTTGCAATTCAATGTGACCCTTTTGCAAGCTGCCCAGCATATATTACAGAGACAAACAAAGAGAAACAATACAAAAATCAACATTTAAATCCCCATATTCCAAAACTCATACATACATAACACATATCAATTATTCTTGACATTTTGAATTAATTACGAAAGCCCAAACAATTTATTTCCACGGGCCGTCAACGAAACTCCCGCTTAACTCTCCAAATATATAAAACAATCAACAGTCTTTCCCGACCAATCAGCGGTGGGCTCGACAAACTCATATCATGGCAACGCAGGCCTTTGTTTCAATAGAGTAATCGGCAGTATCCATTTGGTGGAGTATGATAATACAAGTTTCCGATAGCTAGCTCAAGGATAATAGCTCACTCTTACTTTTATAACAATGAAACAACAGAGCCATTGTAGACAAAGGGATTGTGTCAAAACAGAAGCAGTCTGGTGACCTGGGAAACTACACCTATACAGGATGGTTGGTATAACACTTTCATAAGGGATAATAATATAACCCTCTATTGCATTCCCAGTCGGGAACATAAAATTTAAAATTCTTCTTTTCTTTTCTTATGCAGTTTACATTCATGGCAATCATGTTGTAACATTTGGGAACGTTATATACACTTTGTCAATTGCCAATTAGGTCATTCCTCCCAATTTGACCAACATAAAAAAAAAAAAAATTTGAAGTGGAAAAAGGATAATTACAGAAACTGAGATAAAAAATGTAAAATTTGAAGGAAGCAGCTTATTACCTGCTGATATATTACAGCTAAAACCTTTACTAAATTTCCAAATTTTTTTTTATCTGATGTTTTCCTAGAAGAGGTTGTTTATCAAACAATTTTGTATAGTACACAAAGACGACCCAATAGACCAAAGTTCTATTGTAAGTTGAATTTGTTCATAATGTTCCCAATAGTGAAGAAAATTATAATTTTTTTTTTTTGAGTTGGCACAATATTTATGCTCAAATTCTTTATGTGGTGGCACCTTCACCAAAAGTTGCCTAGAAATATTTGTTATAGTTATTATAAAGTTTATTTTAACAGGGGCTAAAAAATTTTAAGCTAAACGATATGAAATCTTATTAATGTTGATGTGTTCTATCAAATGACGCCAAAATTTAACGTTCACTATTTCAAATCGGAACCTCTATTTTTTATTGCAGATTTAGATTCTATTCCTCAAAATCTGAAGTATTTATTAGAAACATTTTTTTCTACTGTAGATAGATGGCGCTGTGATCGCTAAAAGTTTCTTTTTGCACCCATTCTTGTTAGGGGTTCAGAACCGTGAAATAGATTATAAATATGACAATTTTAGTGCTCTAAGATTAAATTTTAATCTAGAAACAAAATATAAAAATAAAAATTTGCGAGAAATGCTTTTTTCTATTTACTTTACAGCGAAAGTATATAAATAAAACTTGGTAGGATATTGGTATTTTACGATGTATCAATCAAATTAAAATTAATTTAGATTTATTTATTATAGTGTTGTATTGTTTTTTATAGAATGAGCCTTATTGCACGAAAAAAAAATTAATTGTTGCAATAGCAAAAATTTATCTTACGTATAGTGACAGCAATTTAGATATTTACAATAACAATATTTATATTAGTAATATAATATTTAGATTGTTTAGTAGCAGCAAACGAAAACAATATCATATTACAAATATAAGTATAAATATTGTTATTGTAAATATCTTAATTGCTGTCACTATACGAAAAATAATTTTTGCTTTTGTAACAATCTATTTTTTCGTGTGTATGCATTTAGTTGTCAAGTTAATAGATACAAAGTTACAAAAATATAAAAGAATAGCAAATAACATCTATATCTGATATATTTTTTTATACAATATTTGAAGTATTGACACTAACGTCATCACCTGTATATCGTCAAAAATATCCGATTGTTCGATCAACACAGTGCCTGCTTTGCTTATTCCCTTACACGTTTCCATTCTTGCTCCTAAATACCAAACGTTTCTTTGTAATTAATGAACCAACTTCTGGATAGGCCTTGTTATGATAGCGTATTGACAGCCCTTTGAAATTCATAAAAAAAGTTCTCGAGACGTTGAACGTATTATGGGAACTAAATGAAAATTATTTTCGATGGTGTTTATAGAAGAGCTATTCGTTAAATTGTATTAAATTTGTTTGAAAACTTGAGATTGGCAAAAGAAAAATTTAATTGAAAATAACTTTGATATTTCTAATTAGAAAATGGAAGGAGAATCTGGGCGATAATTATTTCATTCAATTATAGTAACAATAACATGAAAATGATAATAACGTGTGCTTGGTGAGACACTAAGATCGATTTCTACATTAAAAAAAAAAATATGGGACTGTAATATTACATTTATATACAATCAATAAATGAAGATAACTTTATTCTTATCAAAATCATTACTTCACGAGCTTCATTATTTACCGAGAGAAATAGAAACGGCAACTACTTTCTAGGGAAATAAAGTGCATCAAAGCCATTGGCAGTGCCACCAAAAATGAATTGGGCTAAACCGTAGTTTACGGCCACAAGAGAAGTTAGCTGCAGATCCTAGTTTCTTTAGCCGGTCATAGTTAAAGAAAAACAATTTAAAAAAGGAAGAAACTCAGATTTATTTTAGTTTTGAGGTTGAATAAACACGAATTTGTTCAACAGCATTTTCAGAATGCAAATTTACTAGGTTTTGGTTGTTTGACTTGCATCACCCCAAATTGTCATATCTACCAAACATCATTCGCGATCCGTAGCTAACGTCACAATTAACCGTAAACTACGGTTTTACCAAGAATTGTAATCTCAGTAATAATATAACAAGAGGGTGAGAATAAATTGAAAATAATTTGACAGATCTTCGAAAACTTGTTGCCAGGCAATAGACACGAAAGCCCGTAGGGCTTGAGTGGCTATTGCCAAATGGCTGCAAGTTTGAGAAAGATACTGGAGAATTATTTTCTAATTTATCGAACTCTCGAGTTATATTTAATTAGATTATTTTTTGATTTCACTATCAGGCACAGCACTAAATATATCTTCTTTGCTCATTTTTACTTGTGTTAATGATACCTATCTGACATCTGACATCTGTCAACAAAAACAAAAAAGCTACAGAGAAAATTGCCGGGAATAATCACAAGAGCATTATTCTCAGTATAATAATGACAGGATTGGTTAAAACGCAGACACGTAACATACAATAAAGCATTTGATTGGTTTAAATAAACGTCAAAAAATAATCTTAGTATTTTTTATTAATTATTATTGATACGACAGTTATGTCGAAAATTATCATTTATTTTAATTTTGGACGAAACTTTAATAATTTTTGTAAAAATAAATTGAGAACCTATTTATTTACATATTTTTTTGATAGATGGTGTAAGCATCTCTCTTACCTTTTTGTTTGACCTAACCTAAAATACTGTCATATTAGTGTACAATTGGTAGTGAATTAAATATAGAGAATGAAAGACCTATCATAGTCTAGTTTGTTAAATAACTGCTATTAAAATATATCATGAATATTTGAGAAAGCAGAGTTTAATTTTGATTGCGTTAATATATTGTAGTTATATCCAAACTAAGTTTAACAATGCATGTAATTTAGGAACAGATACCAGGTATTGTGTGAGCAGAAGGAATGCATTCAACTCCACAGATCGTTGCATATCGCATATCCAGTCTGTGTGTAGCATCTATACGATGTGCTAATATATTCATTAATCTTTGCATCATCCTCAATGGATTTTAATTAAATCTACAAACCTTGCGAATAACAGAGTACGCCTTGAAATTATCTAGGTGGGTACCGAGTAATTAATAATTTAAATCAATGAAATCTCTGCAGATAGCTAATAATTATCTTTCTCCAAAGACATGATCATCGGTTCTTTTGTGTTTGGAAATTTATTCATTTGATTCAACTGTGCAAATAACGAGGTATTTATCTAATGAATACCTGCAGGCTAGCACTGTTTGCGATAAGATACTATAAATATTATACTAGTACTAGTATTCAAATTACATTCAATTATATTTGCAGTACATGGGTATGGTCCACAATACTACTTACTGTCAGAAAAATGTTAGCAATTGCTACAAGATATAAATGAATTTGAATTCATATTTGATCTTTAGGGTAGTGCTCGGGATCAGATGAACAGTTTAATATCTGCCTCACATCTCCGTAGAATCTGATGTCAAATTTCGCCTTTTAATAGATTAACAAATACTTATTTGTTGTTTCTCGGGAAATGAGGTGCTTTACAAGCATCGTGCGAAATGAATTTGTTTTGTGAGCGTTTCAATACAGGTCAGTTCATTTCAGTACAGATACCATTGCTAGGATACTTATTTATATTGTTAAATATTGTAATCGTGAAAACGAGACAAATTTATTATTAAAATTAAATCATTGAGAAATAATCTCGTGGTCTCTCATATATTGAAGAAACCAATACACAAAATTGACTGCCAGTTGATGCCAACTCCAATCGTACAAAAGTATCTAGTTTCTGTAGGACTAGGTTTGAAACGAAGCAGTTTCTGGACAATTTTGAGATGTGTTAAATTAGTGTTTTTCGACGGCCAACGGCACGAAATAGGTATCGTGGACGTGGAAACTGTAACAAGATGAGATTTGGACTGGAAAACTAAACAATGATGTAATAATTAATTTAACTTTTGGATATTGAAATTATTGTAGTTTGTTTGTGCGTAAACAAATTGTTTAGTCTTCCCAGGCCCATGAAATCTCTGCGATATTAATCATCGGTATGTTTTGATTAAAGTATTGGTTGTCGTGACCGATGAATCAAACATCCCTGTCCAAGCGATATAATAGTTTCTAAAGTCAGTCAAAAGTTAGTCTAAAGTTGAGGCTCGGCGACGTGGTCGTCCTTACGTCGGACAAGATAGACCAAGGAGTCATCTTTTCCATCGAGAATCGTCGACATCGTGAGATGTCAAATCGTTAGTTTATTATTTATAAGTATTGTTTAGTAACGAGCTATTTTTCACACACTGTAGTTCTCGCTCGTTCTACAAAACATTTGATCTGCTCATCAAATCCCGCACTTTTCTCATAGTTTCAAACAATTTCACGGAGGGTTAAAATCAATGGGTTTCGAGCGTGGTATCCTTTTCTCCGAATTTTTTTTTCTCGAAACATTCCAAACCAATTTAAGACATTTCTCCGCACACCCAATTCATTCCGTACATTTTTCACCCTTGCATTCCAACATCCATTAACCCCGCCCGTTTGACTTGCCGTCGCCCGATACTTTATTTCCCGTCTGTCTCCCGAGGTCTCGGTCTCGTTGTATCGTCCCCGCGGGCTTTCTCAAGCGTTGCTCGCCGCCGTGTAGCGCCGCGACGCATCTGGCTTGGGAACATCGCAGCGTCGTTGTACCAGCCTACTTATAACCGGACCGCCGGAGACCGTAAACCGAATCTACTCACACTGACAGCGTTGTGGAGTTGTGCCCATTCTTGGGAGTGTGTTTGCGAGGAGATGTTGTCAGTGACGTACCACTGGGGAAATGGGTTCATAGGGAGATATTTTAATTGTGTGGGAGCAAAACTAAATAGAATTCCTTCGTAGTAAACTAAATATATGATCACGCCGTTGGCTCATTTGAGTATGGCACTCATATATTAAGAAGTTAGGCTAATAGTAAAAGTTGGCATAATTTTGAAAATCTCATGTCTGTTTTACACGACGCAATTGGTTTTCTTGGAAATTTATTGTGCTTTGCCTCTATTTTTTCTTCATCAATAAATTGGTCAATATATTTACGCATTCAAATATATTTTATCCAATACCTCTCAATAAATGCTCTATAACTATGGCGATTTTAAACAAGCAAAGTAACAGATTATCCACTAGTGGGTATAATTTTGAGGAAAGCCACTAGTGAGTATTTTTTTATTTATAACAATAATAATAACACACAACACCTTGGTAACTACTTCGATTGACATTTTAATTTAAAAATTTAAAGCATATGTCACTGTCAAATAATATTTCTTTAATACATTTTTCATTTATTAAGAAGTGTTGGATAAAACGTTATACTTCACATGTGGGCAAAGTGGAATTACCCACTCGATAAAATTATCAAACTCAGCCTTCGGCTTCGTGAGCTAAAATTTTTTTCGTGGGTAATTCCTTACTTTGCCCACTTGTAAAGTAAATAACTATTATTTTTCGACAATTTTTCAGGGAACTCTAGATGATTTTAGTCATTTTAACCATTCATATTTGTATATTAGTAGCATAGGTGACAGCTGATATCGTGTTGGTGTCACTGAAATGTACTAATACTGGAACGCGCACTAGCAGTGTAAACGCGAGCCCAGAGAGAATTAGACCCTCAGCTTCAGGTATCTTACTCCTCAAAACGTTCAAAAAGTTTGTGTCATAGCATTCATTATTTATAGGAAAACTGTAATTCAAATGAGAGAAAGAAATAATGGCATTGGTTCTCATTGTCAAACTGATGTATTTATATACACTTTAATGATTCTAATGTGAAATACACTATAATTTTACATTAAATGAAAAATGATTGAACAAATGTCAAAAGTTTTAGGTTAAAGTATTCATTATGTACCTAAAAAAGGGATAATTGTTTATTTGGTTGCCATACAGCTTTGCAAAGCTTTACACTACAATGTTGCAACATTTTTTTTTATTCAGTATTACTACTTTTCAGTGGTTGGTGCTCCTAAAATTCTCACAATAAATTGTCGGAAAACTTGGAGGAAAAAAGATAAAGGAGAGAGCATAAATTGGCATAAAAGTCGAACAATTGCATTACTCATGTTACTTAACTTCCAAAAGAGTATGATGATTTCTTACATGTACTTTTTTTTAATTACAAATATATAATTTCAAGTTTTAAATTTAGATGCTTACACTATTCACTATACACTTGGACGGTTCTTCATAAATTTGCCTTATACCATATGAATAATTGTAATATTTCTAATTAAATACGTATTATGATTTGCATCAATAGCTAGCCCATATAAAATGTAGATAAATCTGTCTCAAGTATTGCATTATAAAATATTGTATAGATACTTAATATATTCTTCTTAATTGTACATTGATAAAATAGATGTTACAAATATTAATAATGATGGATGGTCACCCAAATGTGAATGAGATAAAAGTGTGGCTTATGCCCGGTTGCACCAACGTTAGTTAAATTTTAAACTTGGTTTAAATAAATAAAAGCAAATCGAAGTTATATGTTATATGGAGTAATTGACATTTATGTCAAATATTATATAGGCTTTTATTTATTGGCTTGGTGTAATAAAAATAATAAAATAAAATTTTGGAACAATGGGAATAAAGAGTTGATAATTATTTCCGCTCTCGTTCCTCGTTTCACTTAATATTATTTTTACCGTAAATTAAACCTTGGAAGTTGACCAAAAATAAACAAATACTTGTACGAAAGAACGCCCATGGCTCAAGAAGTTACTCCCCTAAGACATATTTCTCAACACTTCTAAACATCCAACAAGAGCAAGACCATGTCCTTTCAAAACAACCTCAAATCTCCGCGTCGTACGAAATGATAAACTGTGTTTTTGAATTCTTTTTTGTTCGTTACAATATTTGTATTTTACCTTAGGGAACAAATTTAAAAGAGAATCGATTTAATTTATTTATAAATTGGATACATGGTTAGAAGTAATTTAAATATTTAATTAAAATGCATGGAGAGCTGTGGTCAGCTGATTTACAATTATAGTTTTAATTGACAATTACAAATATTCTAATTGAAGTAATTAAAAATAAATATTATCATAGAATTGTTATTTTGTTAACTATTATTTTATTACCTAAGCACCTATAATATTCCTTTGGGTACATACTTTGTACGTATTAGGTTTGTTCCAAGTAGTCATTTCTGACAAGTTTGTGACATGTTTGTGACAAATTTCAGTGCGCTTGCGAAAAATGTAAACAAGTTAAGTTTGAAACATGGACTGGAACGGCGAATGGAATGAAGCGCATGTGCATGCTCATATTTTGTTTTGACAGCTAACCTTGAATATAAATATAAATAAAGAAATTCAAACATTTTTCGCCACAAAAAAGAAATGTTTCAAAGTTAACTTGTTTACATTTTTCGCAGGCGCACTGAAATTTGTCACAAACATGTCACAAACTTGTCAGAAATGACCACTTGGAACAAACCTATTATCACATATTAGCTATAAAGTTGTATTAAGTGAATGTATGGGCAGATTACAATATTTGGTAAATACCTAAAGTACTAAACAATTAAATACACTTACATTTTGATGAATCTGATATAGAAATTATTGATGGACACACTACAAATCACACGACTCACTGTAAAGATCCCGCACTACTGAATGCAAACCAAATTTATCAAGCATTTCGCAGCGTTGTTCCTAATTAACAGGTTTGCAACATGTCTGTTAGCTGCAAGAATACGTTTTTATTTATAGAATATACAATTTCCTTTAAATGTAATTTCCAGAGATTCTCAAAATTTTATCTGTTATAATATTTTTAAGCGATTTTTACTTCCCGTCACATATTCTGTATTCGTTTTCTGATATTCTTATTGGCCCTAATATTGTTCGTAATATTTTTCTTTCCATTATTTGCATGCAGATAATTTTAATATAATTCAAATAAAACAATACATTACTGTTTCATTTTTTTAAATTAAATTTTTTGACAAATTATATTTTTAACTTTTTAATTTCTAATCGTAATTTTTTAATTTGCAAATTTGATATAACTTTGTGTTCTTTTCCCTCTTCCAAAGCATTTATGTATTTCTGCCTGAAATATAGTTTCCTATTATGCTTGCTTCTGCATTTTTTTTCTTCTGCCACATCCTGTAAGAGAGGTATAGGAATCATGCTAAAAATTCGCTAGTAAGATTTCAGTGGATGAGCACGTTTTAGGGTCCTTAGAATATGGTTTTAATAGTTTTGTGTTGATGTCTGCCTTTATACAAAATAAAACTGCTTAAATAAAGACTTTGATATTTAATATATTATATTTGTGTCTCCTTGGGAAGAGCTGATAAATTTTTGGTGATAATTCGATAACCAGAAGTGGCAGTCTACTTAAAGCCCTATCAAGTTATTTTGAAATATTTCAGTAAATTATGGTTTAATTGCAATTTCTCTTACAAGAATAATGTTTCAAATATTATTATCTACAATTGTTGTTTGAAAATATTTATTTTTCTTACTAGCACCATTTAGGTATTACAATACATTAAAGATAATATCTTATTTTAGCTTTTGTTAAATCTGCTAATCCATGCTTCTTAAAAAACACGCAGTATGAAAAATGTTATCAAGGGATGAGCGTTTCTTCTGCATCCTTTAATAATAACTATATGGCAGGCAACAGTTTACTATAATTCGCGGTATCCAGACAAAATACGAGAACCGAAACCTAACCGAACTGATTACTTTGTTTCTTTAAACTTCCTGAAACTTCTAGAAAACATGTAGTCAGGACTAACAAACTTGGAACTAATCAAAATTTAATTTACAACTTTGGAAATCAGTTGAAGGTAGACGACAGCACTGCAACTCTGATTCGCAAATAGGTTTAGGTTGTCTTAATTGGAAATAGAACATCGGTATCTAGAATGGTTAAATGTGCACTGTATTCTGATTGCAACTCTTAAGAGATTAAAATCAGCGCATTTTGAGGATTTGGGTCAGTGATTCTAATTAAAATAGCGTCCACGTTTTTGTAAAATATTACGCTTGGTAGAATAATGGAAGTAAAACGTAATTCAAATAACTAAAAATCTCCAACATATATTTGTAATTCATTGACACTTTTAATTAAATTTTTTATATTATTTAACTATATTTTACACAATATCCCAATATTACATGTAAAAAAAGCTGTTTGAACTTTTTGTATTGATCAACGAAGTGGTTGGAAAATGTAATTTTCACATTTAATGTGGAAAGAAATAGATTAACAGACATGAAAAAGTGAAATTTCAAAATAAATAGGTACTATTGAAACATGAGCGACAGTACTTTCGTACTCGTTTTGAAATTAACAAAACAGTACTTTTCTCGCTTGTATAACAATACACTATTACTTAATAACCAAAAAGAACTGAAAATTAATTGTACAAAAATTATATTTATTTACTTTACAAGTGGCAAAAGTAAGGAATTACCCACGAGAGAAATTCTAGCACACGAAGCCGAAGGCTGAGTGTGATAATTTTAACGAGTGGGTAACTCCACTTTACCCACGTGTGAAGTATAACGTTTTATCCAACATCTCTTAATAATAACAAATTTATTAAAGAAATATTCTTTGACAGTGACATATGCTTTAAATTTTTTAAATTAAAATGTCAATCGAAGTATTTACCAAGGTGTTCTGTGTTATTATTATTGTTATAAATAAAAAATTAATCACTAGTGATTTTTCTCAAAATTACATCCATTATTGGGTAATCTGTTACTTTTCTTGTTTAAAATCGCCATAGGTATAGAGTATTTATTGAGAGGTGTTGAATAAAAAAACTTATTTTGATATTTATTTATACCACAAATTTCAGGGAGACGTAGTATTTCCTAATCAGTCTTTAATGTATTACTACGAATCACTACGAATACCAGTTATATATGTAAATCACTGTACTGTTTCAGATATAATACTACATAAGTTGTCAATGTAAAATGAAATTGTCATTATTTAAATATAAAACATATCACAAATATTGCCCAAAGTATAACAAAAATTGTACTAAATAACCATTTGATTTTTTCTTCTGTAGCAAGCATTTATAAATTATGATGACAAGTATAGTAACTTGTATCCATAGTAATCCATAATGAAAGAAAAGTAAATATTAAATCTTAGATGAAACTCACCTTTTATTAAATATACATAAAGGGTCTACAATAAGAAACGATCATATTTCTAAAGAATTTTTAAGAAACTCTTTCTACATTAAGTTCAAAACGCTTTCAGAACTTATAGTAATAAATTAAAAGATTTTGGGTTCAAATTCTGTTAAGTACACTTTTTGTGTTCTCTTGTTTTTCTGGTGGAGAATTACGTATAGTAATTCAAAACGTTGAATTTTAATAAAAAAATTTCAGAACTCACACAAAACAAATTTAATTTGTTTTCCCATTATTTAATTGCAGTTTCAAATATCAGTAGCTCTCCATCATAAGACAGAATCCTAATAGCAATAAACGTTAAAGACCAACGTGTTAAACACACCCTCTTCAGGTACCCCAACAAAAACTCGTCGCTAACGCGATTATCTCTCGCTGGTAGCAGATTTGAGGATCAGTTTGCAAATTAGTCCCTGACTATTTCATTTACCTAACGATACAGGACACGCACATTACGCGCTGTCGCTTCTGTATTGCGTTGGCACGCGGATGTAAACGTGAAGTTAGTTGCGTTATGCGCAGCGATTAAATGGGATGTGTTTTAATATCGTCGTTATCTTCTTGATGGAGTTATGAGATTTTCGAGGTGGAATTGTTGTTTGGTACCTACTACGAGAGGGCAGGGGTTTCTTGAATAATAGAGGTGACTTTACCTCAAATTTGGGACAGTCAAGAGTAGGACTGTTCGATATATTGTTTTGAATTTTGATGTTCGTTGTTAAAAAATATCGATGTTTCGATGTATCTATTGAAGTATCTGATTTGATCTAATTTCCTGTTACTTATATTATTGAACACCGTTTTCATAGACGATTGCTGTTTTTATACTTATAGCATGTTTTCATATTATATTAATTATTTTTAATTCTTTGTTGATGGCCCTTCTCTTTATGCTATCTGGACTTTTCCTTACTGTTATACCATGTCTATCTTCGTTTTGCTTTCTTTATTGTTGATGCTTCATTTCTCTTTTCTTCATTTATTTTTTAAGGTGACTGGTAATAATATGCAATAAGGATTACATCTACTAGTTAAATAGATAAACTAGTATGCTGCTAATGTTAGCAGAGTTCATAACTTTTGCGAGGTGAGGAACGAAGCTACGAACCGAGTACATAAAATATATATTTTGCGAGGTGACGAGCGAAGCGATGAACCGAGTACATAACTTATATATTTTGTGAGGTGAGGAACGAAGTGACGAACCGAGTACATAACTTATATATTTTGCGAGGCGAGGAGCGTAGCGACGAACCGAGTACATAATCTATATATTTGCGATGTGAGGAGCGAAGCGACGAACCGAGTACATAAAATATATATTTTGCGAGGTGACGAGCGAAGCGATGAACCGAGTACATAACTTATATATTTTGTGAGGTGAGGAACGAAGTGACGAACCGAGTACATAACTTATATATTTTGCGAGTTGAGGAGCGTAGCGATGAACCGAGTATATAACATATACTTTGTTGTATATATGCGAGGTGAGGAGCGAAGCGACGAACCGAGTACATATCTTAACCAAGTATATAACACGTATATTAGCGAGTATATAACTTAACCAAGTATATAACCTATATATTAGCGAAGCGACGAACCGAGTACATAACTTAACCAAGTATATAACCTATATACCGGGAGTTTTTTTTATCAGTATACATAGGGATGTATCATTACCATAGTTACAGTTAAAGTGATTGACAGCAATGTATTACCGCGTTTTTTTTAAGAGTAAATATAGGGATAATTTACATTGATTATTAATAATAGTTAATCATATTGAAACAAACTATGCAAGTTTAAATAAATATGAAATTTGTTTTAATTGCTTTAGTACTTAATAAATTACATTGAATTGATAGGAATTATTATTTTTAATTACTGTAAGTTATCCCTATGTTCACTCTTAAAAAAAACGCTTTAATACATTGCTGTCAATCATTTTGACCGTAACTATGGTAATGACACATCCCTATGTACACTGATAAAAAAAACTCCCGGTATAACGAACCGAGTACATAATCTATGTATTTGCGAGGTGACACGCGTAGCTACCAGCCGAGTTTTCATTCCATATATTCATACTATACGAGAATGCGGTCCACCTAAAAATGCGTTCTACCAAAGTATGCTGCTAATGTTGCTGCTAATGTTAGCAGAGTTCTTTTTTGCACTGCAATGCAATCAATAAACTTAATAATAGAATCCTACAAAAACTGCACTTCCAGTCTGGTTCACAACTAAATTAATGTTCTATTATTAAAAGCAAACTACGACTTATTCAGCGAGAAATGTTGTTGACAACACAATTAATAACGATACTATCTTTCTCCTTTATAATGTGCAACAGTACGTAGTGTATGTGAAGAGCAGAAAAACCCTCGCATTGTTCGTAAATTCTCCAAAATGACCTTTCCTAATAGCGCAGCGGGTTCCAGACAACGCGACAGAATTACTAGTTTTCATATCGAACGTTCTCATCTTAAACATTCATTTTACTTGTTTTTATTTTTGTTTCACAATCATAAAACCTTGCGAAGAAATAATATATTCTGCACAAATGAGAAATAAGTCTTATTTTGCTCGAACGATTTTTCTATCACTATGAATTGTAGTACTTTTTTATTAATATTATTTGACTCAACGTGCTTCACCATTCCGCATTTTTACTTGATTTAGTTTATAAAATCATGTATATAGGTTCGTTCCAACCTGGCAATTTTGACAGTTTGTGACTGTCGGAAATAAGTTCACTAACATAATACCGTTCCAAGTACAACATTAACAAGTTTGTTACTACTAGTACTAGTTAGTGTTTTATGCGCGCTGTCAAACAGTCCAAAACAGTCGAAAAGCAATTTTTGTTTGAAGTGTCAGAAAATGTGAAAATGTTAAATACTTGTCACAAACTTGTCAGAAATAACCACTTGGAATACATCTGTTATAGCTCGTTGAATTTGAACTTAAAATTATGACAGTTGGTGGGAGTTTATATAATATATCCGATCTTTAACCAAGTGAATGCTATTTGTTAATGTCTTAGCTTCGCTATAGGTTTTCAGTCTTCAATTTATCTTTTTTTTTATTTTTCTTCCATTTTTTCAACTATCATTTCTTTAGTTTACTTCTTGATCAATGTTGTTGTTATTATCAATAAATAATTCATTGTTAATGATTTCCTTAGATGCGGCAACTGCTTTTTCAATTCTAGTGCCTTATTATAATTCTTTGTATTCATTTCTCTTCATAAGATTTATCACACACAATGTATTATAACGCAAATGCAGCCAGAACTTCAAACAATTACAAATTAAAGAAAACCACCAAAATATCTATACATAACCTCACTCTCCTATATGGTTCAGTGATCTGCAACACCGGTATACCATCTCTTTAGTATGATTATTTATTACATATGCTGTTTCAACAGAAAATATAATTATAGTTTTAATTGATCTACTCGTATATCTACTATACAATTGTTAATAATATATTGACGAATGAATGAATCTTATTACTTAGTTAATACCGCATATTTCTCCTAGATGTCGCTAGCTGTACTGATTACAGCATTAGCGCTGTATAATTCCGGACTGTATGTATACAGAAATTATATATTTAATAACATAATGTATGTATATTGAAATTACATATTTAAGAACCGTTAGTCTAATAAAAAATATGCTATAATAGTCTCAAATGTATTTCAGTGTTTAATGATTCTAAGTAAATCATGGCAATGGTCGAAATGGGAAGACACTGAAGCAGTTGACGCACAACCACATTCGACATGGAACCACGCCCAAAATTCATTGTAACCCGAGGAACAAAAGAAGCCAATCTTTTTAACACTTCCACTCAGAGGTTTTTTGCATTGTCATTACGATCTTTTACGTTTTTGTTGCCTTAAACGAGGTCAGGAAACTTCTTACTTCAAAATGATTTTTCTCATTAATTTAATTATTTGCGAGGATGAATTATTTAAATGCCACGAGAATCAAAATTAAAAGCTACAATTAATGCTTAATGTCGCAGAAAGAACGAAAGAAATTAACTTTTATTAATGTTACTATTATCCTTTTAAATATAGATCACAGTTTGCGAAATAATAACACAATTTATAAAAGTACTTTATTTTATAGATTGTAAGTGGATGGAAATTGCTATTAAACTTCTTTAAAATTCTGACATGTTATTGTCGCGAAAATTCTTCAACTTCGTTCATTTTTTGCATAGGTATTTCGCCTGACTTTTTGCCAGTCATGACAATAATTCATGGACTGAAAGTAGCAATGAAGCTTCGTAAAAGATAAGCTATGAAAAAGAAATTTCTTTTTTCATGAGTACAAGGGAAACTTTTCAAGAAAGTTTTACTTTCGCGATATAAATAAAAATAACTTCACAGAGTAAAATTTTAAATAACCGTAGGTACTTTTACAATTTTACAGCTATGTTCAGGCTTTTTAGTTAGCAACATATTATGTAAATTAAAAATAGACCAGAAATTTCCGCAGGTTGCAGATGCAATTTTTAATTAGTCCACAATTTCAATTATGAAAGTACATCGTATAATTGAATTATTATATAGGTTATGTGGCTTCAGAGTACGCTAGTGTCGTCTGCACTTCACTCAAAATAGAACAATATGAAAAATGAGTTTATTTAGATATTTCAACTCGTAATTAAAATTTATGTAACACTGGCATATTATTTCTTGAGTGTTACAACATTGAACTTTTGGCGCAGCATGTACGATATTTGTTAGTTTCAAAATCGAAGTTTGTGATTGGTTGGTTTAGACAGAACTTCATTTACACCGTACAAACCTATAAACACAAATCTTCAACGTCGGATTTAACTGTCATTAAGCTATTGTTGAATTTAGTTTTAGAAAATGTTATAATATCCATAATTATAATAAATAATAATTATCAGTTCTGTATTTTCGGTATTACATTTAATAAATTGGTTAACGAAAATAAAATTATACGTAATTTTCAAATGTGCCGCGAAAATATTCTAGTAACTTTTCTGACGTTTTTCTACATTGTAAATATGACTTCAGTATTTACTAGTATATATTTATGATCTGTGTTTACTAGTTTAAAAATGTAGTAAGTGAAAGGTTCGAGAACATCTGTTTTTGGTAAAAAATAAATGTTACAATATATTATTACGAAAGATAATCTCAGCGTTACTAGCACAACAAAGGTGTGCGGATATCTTTCAAATGAAAGTTTTCTTGATATATTTCCGGAGCCGTGACTGTACTGAACAGTGAACCGTGCGAACTGCGTAGAATAAAAGATAAGTCAGTGTGTTTTTTTGATACATTTATCACTGTGGAACCCGTTCTTCTTTTACAAAGTTTCCACGTAAACTTTTTATAGAATAGCTCTGGATAAAAATTGTCTAATTTATAACAGTTTATTGCACTATTCTGCTGGAAATGCAAGCTATGCTATTCTTAAACTGATAAAGGCGGGAGATATTTAAATTAAGCCCAGAATGAAGTTGTACTCAAAATTTATTATCATTGCTTTCTTAAAACACTTCCAAAATTAATTAATTAATTTAGTTATTAAATATATTTATTATTATGTACTAATAATATAATAAATAGCAGTTGAAATTTAGTGTTTGTTAAATAACTATGCATTAAAAGTTAAATGAGGTAAATAAAGTGCTAGGTAATCAATAGATGCAGATTCCATGCGAAAATATAACATCAATTATTAAAATTTCGAGGGTAGAATGACTAGAATGCTTGCGTGATTCTAAGCAAGAAAGGAGTGGGATAAAATCGTAGTGAGGTATAAATTTTTGTGTTAGATTACATTTGAAATTCCCAGGCATCGCATCGCGTACGGATTACTTCAGTGAAATATGATTCCCGAAGAGAGAAAATGAAATCCAGGACATGGATTTACGGTTCACGGGAGTTTTGCTTTGTGCTTCATGTGACCAAAACGTTGTTTTATTGACAAATAATAGAAAAAGTTGCTCAAAACGACTACGATGTTTTATTTTATGCTTTTCGAAGCATGGAAAGATTTTCTGGAGATATCCAACACGTAGGAGTTAGTAGAGATTTCGTGGATAAATAAATATTGTTTACTGGAGAGGTGGCTGTTTCGATTTAGTTTGTTTTCTGTTTAGTTATTCGATACGGTTTATGTTCAAAGAGAAAAATGTATTGTGCTGCTGTGACATAAAAGAGAGCTATTCTGTGTTGAAGAGTAACTAGCAAAATATGTGGTTCATAACAATTAGGAACTTCCGGATGGACTAGATGGGTCTCACGTCGGCTACCAGTCCATTTTATTTTATTTTTTTTATTTTTTGAGCGGCTCCAGTAGCGGGTAGGTATTCTCATGTGTGCTGTTGTCACGTTTTGTTTGTGTTTACTCATAAATTTATTTTAAAATTGTGAAAAGCATATTTAAATTTAAATTGAAAGTTTATACTACTTATGAGTACCTAAAGTTTACAAATTAGTTGTTGAAGTATTTATTCAAAAATAATTAGCATATTTTAGAGATTGAGTTAGTATTAGTAAACAACTTTGCTAAATGGTAATTACGTGAATGCAGTAAGTTCTTCGACACAAAACAGAATTTAATTAAATCCGCAAACATTCTGACAAAATTACTGCCATGTTCGTATCTTTTGGATCGTTCCCAGGATTTCTACGAAATTCTCTTTTGACTTTCTACTTCACAGCTACAAATGTATATTGCAGTCTGCTCCATTTCCGTTTGCCCTAATAAGTATAATAGCCTTGACTTTAGATAAATTATACTCTCACCCTATATTTTTGGTTTGGTAACAGCTAAATCTAAGCATAAATAAAGGGTAGTGAAAGAGCATAAAACAAAGAGGTTAACAAAAAATATTAAAGGTGTGTGAGAATTTCTTAATTTTTAATTGGAAAACATCACAAGACAGTTGGTTCTGGCTGCTGATAAGTGAAAGATAAAAGCATTTCAAGTACGAATTAAGGAAGCATGGAAATAATATAATGGTGTGTAGTACCTCCATTGATGTATGGTTCTGAATGTTGGGTATGGATGAAGAAGCATGAACGACGTATAACTGCTATAGGAATGAGATATTTGAGAGGAGTGTGTAGGTATACGAAACATTATGGTGTCCGACATTAGTGTATGGTGAGTGTGAGATTGAGAAGAATATTGTTAAGAAAGTGGGAGTGAGTCAGTTGATGTGGACATCTTGCACGAACTTCGAATGAAATGTTGATGAAACTAATATATGCTGGTGAGATTGAGGGTGAACGATTGCGTGGGCTTCCGAGGAATAAGTGGTTGGGTATGATATATGGTTTGTTGCGTGAACGAATGATTCCGAGTGTGAAGAATAGATGAGCATGTATGAATGTGGACGAGGCGAAAGTGGTGGAATGTTGGGAGGAGATTGATTCTTGGTTAACAGTGTTTCTGGGTTCGTACTACTCCACTGAGTGACGTTATGTATGTATAATTTTAGGATACCGAATGATCGGGATAATTATAAAAGTTTTGAAATACATAAATCTTTTTAAAAAAATTGTACCTCATAAATAAGGGAGCATCACCATAGCTCCATTGTATATGTCTTGTATATGATCAGAAAATGTGAATTTACTATCAAATTTAATTAGGATATGTAATGAATATAACAAAGTAATGAAGGAAGTTTTAAAGAATGTTCTAGAATCACTCACCTCCTCCCAAACCAGCTGCTTGCTGACCCCAGGACGAAGGTTCATGATCTTCAGCTCCGTGGCTCTGAGCACGCCATCCTGGTTAAACTCCACGTTGGGTTTGCCGGCATCCGCCTCCACGGAGACGTTCCGCAGGTAGCGGAAGAAGCGGTCACCGGTGTCCCAGCGGGCCGCACCAGCTCCTTCACATGACAGTTGGGTGTTGAGGGAGCGACCTGCGTTGCGAGGGTCAGAGGTGTAGTCTTCTACACCGTAGGCGTAGACCTTGATCGCGGTGGTGATTTCGTTGACGAGGCTGCCGCTGGACGTGTCGAAGTGCACCCCTGCAAGAAGAAGATCATTATTTAAAGTTGTTGGCCTACTATCATGTCTATATGAAGTAGATTTTATTTTGTGATACATGTTTCGGAGGCCCTTGAATCTAGTTTGACCAATTTTGTCAATTACAAATCACGAGTAATGTTAATATTTTTATTATTAAGCGGTCTCAATTGCTGAGATTATATGCCGCCTCGGAGCCTCGTATTCTGTGGTGTGACAACGGCACGCAGTATTCGCTGGTATAAGTTTTTGCAAAGCGAGTAATGGAACTTCCAAAATATTTATAAGTTTCATGGCAATACAGAATCAAATTGCTTTTGGCCATGTGAATTGTAATTGTGGACAAATACTGGATACAAAACAATAAAGTTAATTTATTTCAATATAGATTCAGCTATGCACAGATTAAGAAATGAAATAAACAATGTAAAGTAATACTAGACTTCATAGAAACAAGACTATTAGCATAGTGGGGCCATATGATAAGAATAAATGATCGAGACCGGTGCGGCATATCTAGATAACAAACGTGAAAGAAAAAGAAATCGTGGAAGACTAAAAAAGGACCTGGGATACCATCATCAATAAGAATCTGAAAAAGAGGATGCACGGAGGATGGCGATGAATAAGAAACAATGGGCGAAATTTGTGAACAACTAAGAGATTTTCTACACCCTACACCTTACGGTAGAAGGATTCTTGACTATATATATATATATATATATATATATATATATATATATATATATATATATATATATATATATACCAGCTACGGAAAAAAATTTCATGTGAGAGAATATTTGAAATATGCAACATAAGTTGAAATTTTCTTGTATCTGTTTATTAATACGTTTGAGATCAAATAGTTATAACATCTACGCAACATAAACATATACCACTCTTTCACTATAAATATAGTTTTAGCCTCACAATAACATTAGAGATGGTGCAAAGATAATGAACTTTAACTCCAGCAATTTGTTGTTTCATAATTAGTGTATGGAACGACCAATATAGTACGAAAAGAATGTGCTAAAAACAAGTATGACGGCTTGAATATATTGTACTACTGTGACATGGAACTGGTATAAAATTATTACATATTTTTCTGTGTTTAACAGCGCTAATGTTGTAGTGCATTATCCCAATTTTGTACGGCAATAGCACCCAAAACATTTATGTTTTTCATCTTAAATGTAGTTCTGACCGTATAATAATCTCCCTGGTGGATGCCGCTTTGGATACACTAGTAACCGAAGTCACAATTTTGATGCTAACTGCACCAGGACAGGAATCAAGTATCACGGAACTTGAGTCCCTGGTCCTGTCGTACCGATGATGATAATGATTCAACACAAGCAACTGTTAAATGTAATGATTGCACAATCAAATTCAGATTTATATATGTAAGAAATTGGTATCAAGCTTCGAATCTGGCGGTCGCTTTGTCAGCCACCAGCGCCGCGTCGTGGTCCCCACGTGCAAACGTATTACCAGCACCAAAAGTGATGTCAATTACACTCCGGGGCTTACATATTGTAGCCCGGAGTCCGGGGATGTTCCGGGTAATATATTCCGAGCCGCGAATCGCAATACAAACACGGAGACGGAATCGGGGTCAAGGGGTTACCAGCACATCACCAGCTAGATCGAGATAGTGAGCGGTGCTAAGTGAGAAATATGTGGGATCGTACCACCTTGTGTTAGGATGGGGGAATTCGTTGGTGATGTGATGGTAAGATGAAAGAAAATTGCGGTAGTCATTCTAAATAAAGTTATGTGGACTTCTACAATACAGGAAATGGAAACTATAAGGAATGGACGACATTCATTACGGCACAAACAAATGGGGTGAATTGAATAAATAAATAAATATAGCTACATTATTTAGCTGGTCAAATTATAATAGGAATAAACGAATACATAGGTACAGAGAATATTACATTAGAAATTAGAAAGATCAGTCCTTTTTCATTAGGATAACGAAATAGCCCATGTGGTGAGAAAAGTATTACCTTATTTAATCAGCACAGAATACTAATACATCCACCGTTATATTTAGTTTTTATTGTTTCATCCCTTATTCCTATTATTTTTTTTTTGCTGGTCCAATTTCAGCGACCCTGTGGGATGCGTTAAGAAAAATATTGCAGTGTATTATGTACAGACACCAATACAAAATATAGTATACTATGGACTGTAATTAAAAGGATTTGGAAAAAAATATCGCAAAATGCTTTACTAAATTTCTACTGTTATATTTAATGTTCTGAACTGCAAAATTATAATAATTTATTATTTTAATATAAACTATCTCTGTGCTAAATTTCATCCATTTATTCATATTATTTTTGGTGGCCCCTTTCAAAGACCCTGTGGGATGCCTTGGGAAACGTAGTGTAGAGCAGTGCAGAATAAACATCAACACAAAATGTAAAAGAACTATGGATTGTAGTTGAAAGGACATGGAACGAAATACCGCAAAATGTTATTCGCAACCTTTGCGTTAAATATCCTGCGTATATTCCTATTATTTTTGGTGTTTCGATTTCAATAACCGCTAGTGTTTTTATGAAAATAATTATTGTACTCCGTGCCTGGAAGCTACAATGAGGTACACCAAAATGTAATCGAATTAAAGCTATAAATAATTATATTTCTTGTAACAACTAATGTTAAAAACATGTACACGTTGTCAAATTAGGGATAATGTTTTGTTTCATAAATAACGTATCAGAAATTCTGATAATGCAATTACAGTCAGTTTTGAACCACTTGGGGTCCCAAAAGTAGAGTTCCTAATTGGGGTAAAAGGTACATGAAGTGACACACAGGGACATTATATTAACTTAATTACAAGCTCCGCTTTCGCGGTCATTATTACATGGGGATTCGTGTACTGATGCTATATGTAGTATAGTTTTATGTAGACGAGTTTTAAATTAAACATTAAATGCTTCATTTCATTGTGTTGGACGTTCATAATATAATAAAGAACAACGCATTAATATTTGACTATGTTCGGAAGCAGAATGGAAACGTTAACATTACTATAGTTGTATATAGTGAATCTATCTTACATCCAACATCTTCAAGACCTATAAATTGTAAGAAGAAGCTTTCTAAAAATTGCAGCTGTAGTAGAAACGAAATAATTTGATGAATAAGTAAACCTTCTGGATATTTACTATTTTCTAAAGTATCCTGGCAAAACAAACCATACGATTATGGTACCGCATATAAAATACATCAACCGTAGAATACACATTCTCGCGGTACAATTTGGCAATGCGCCCAATTCCGTAATTCACTTTGCAACCACTCCACGATCCCGAAACAAAAGTAGAAACTATACTAATCAATAGAATACATAATCAGAGTTAGTAGTTTCCGTACAGTTGTAGTCCGAGTACGACACAAAGTTGCTGCCGAATTCACAGTGAAATTATTAGCGGACTAAATATTTAACTCTATGATTCGCAATGCACCAAATTCAGCCCGAAATGGGCGAATCGTGCGGTGAATGCGTAATTTTACTCCGTGTTACTAAATTGGTCACTAAATTAAACAGTTTGTAAACGATTTATTACGCTGGGAATTTCATCCTGGAAGCGCCACCAAAAGTGCTGGAAATTTTCGATTAGGGCTGTTGCCGTGATTAAGTGGTGCACCCTAACTTGTTTGTTAATTTACTAATTCACTTCGATCTGGGAATTTTATGGCAATACAATAGACATTACAAAAATAGTACATTGTAAGGATTTATTCGTCCAAAAATTATGATAAACAAAGTGTTAAAGCATAGAGTTGTGTTTCAGCCACCGATGTTTTATTCCATTTGCAGAATTTTACCAAGCTGTATGCACTTTATAAATAAATCATTACAACATCCCTGCATCCTATTAAAACTATGTAAACACATGCATTAAATTAGGATAATATATTATTTAACTAGGAACACATACGTGATGTGCATTACTACGTGCAGATATAATTGCATAGGAATTAATTTGATGCCTGTGTACCCTGACACCGCGAGGTTCATACAACGTCATATGGCTGTTAGTTATCTTCCACTGCCGTCAAATCTTATCGCGACACGTATACAGTGACATACAGTCGCACAGAGACGTACGTTAGGGCTGCTACAAAAGGGTTGAATGAACTTTAGCCATTTGTGTAATATAGCACGAAAAAGTGTATTAAAAACAAATACTATGGGTTGAATTTATTGTCCAAACATTGACTGATATAAATTCATTGATCCTTAAATGTAGTTCTGACCGTAAAAGTACCTCTTTGATATTGCTTTGGTTACACTTGCTATTGAAAAAAAACATTAGTCAACCTAAGCTATGCAGACGACTTGATGTTAATAATAAAAAGGGAAAAGGGAATTCAATAACTGGAACATGATAAACAAAACGATGAAAGAATTGAAAGTCTTCAAAAATTTGGGGCCGCTTATACTCGAAAAAGGCAATCTTAACTAAGAAGTGACAAAGAATAATTATAGACGAGGGACTATTAAATGACCTAATAGTAAATTCCTAGAAAATAAAGAAGTGTCTTTATGGACAACAACAAGAAGAATACACAGTAAAAATAGAAATGAGGTTCCTTAGAAGAATCGAAGGAAAATAAAATGTAACCACATTAGAAATGTGATCTGCAAAACAAAAATAAATGGAAGAGCTGTGAAAGAAACCAAAGGAAAAAGACAATTAAAATGAAAAGGGTATTAGTTACATTGAATGAGGTTTCTTAGAAAAATCGAAAGAAATTTTTAATAAGACCGAATTAGAAATGAAACGACAAAACTAAATGGAAGAGCAGTGAAATAAATCAAATATGAAGGACAATTAAGATAAAGCAGATATTTAGGTACATTGCATGCAGAAAGAAAGAACAGCTAAACCAGTTTATGAGGAGAGGGCAACCGAAAAAAGAAATGAGGTAGACCTGCAAAAACATGAGAAGAGAATGTCAGAAGGCAATATAAAACAAGGATAACATGTCAAAAAACTAAGAAAATCATAGAATGTAAAAAAGTCTGGAAAATATTTTTAAACAGAAACCCCAAGGAACTAGAATAAAGATACTAAAGGATAATTCAAAACCCAGCCTTACACTGAAAGGTACATAGGCTTTAGGATTAAGTAAATAAGTAGTACTATATATCTAAATTAGTGTTAAAAAGTTTACTATTACTATTACTGTCATCCTATTGATGTTGGCCTGTTACTGTTACAGCTTCCACTGATTGAAAACCAAAATGAAAGATTGACTTTTTTATACACAACTATCGTATAGGATTCCTCGCCAACAGCCAGCACTGTAGTGTTACATGAACAGTGTTTCGCAATTCCCGGGGGTGATATGCGATAGTTCGCGACAGCCAAGTTGCACATTACGAAAGTAACATCGCCTCGCAAGTCACAAGCATCGGCTGTAGCTTCTTGTTCTCACCACGCTACACACACCAGTCATATTAATGTTCTTGTTGCCGAGTTACTAATAACATGTTTGTGGCGCAAGTTTGCGCTCTAATAAATCCCGTAATTATAGCTTCTATTATCTGCCGCGTAACTAAGGAAATTGTGTTTTTACTGGGCTAGGATCATAACCGCAGATTTTTATGCGGAAAGTTATATGGAATTAAGATGATCTTTTTTTACTGCTTTGAGGTTGCTGTGAAGTTAGAACAATGAGAAATTTGACTACAAAATGTAATATTGTTGTATTATGTATACCTATACATACACAACAAACTAATTTCAAATTAACAATACAGCGAAGTTTTATAGACCTTAATTTCAATATTTTAACAGTTCAACTAGAACGTAATACCTAAATGCCATAAATTATATCTATAGTCATAACCGTATTACCAATAAATATAGATACATTTCTTCATTATGAAAATGAACATGATTCAGAGAAAGATTAAATTAATAACACTGGAATTATCATGGAAAAAGTAAAGTAGTTATAGAATTACATATTTTATGTGGAGCGTCAGACATATGTTGAAGAGTGCGAAGAATATTTTCTCGCTTCAGTCCTTTGGAATTTATAAAATTCCATGAGAATGTGAGATATGTTACATTGGACGGACTAGCAGAACGAAAACAACAAGAATTACAGAAGATAAACTAACCAAAGAAATCTGCAGCAGCTAGTGGTGCCCTTGAATTTTTGCACAAAATACATTTTTGTGGGAACGAAAATTATAGCGAGATTGAAATACACAAATAATAATTTGTTACAAATAGAAAATAACCCATTAGTGACTTTTCTCAAAATTATACTCACTAGTGTGTTATCTGTTACTTTCCTTGTTTAAAATCGCCATAGTTACAGAGCATTTATTGAGAGGTGTTGGATAATAGTTATTTACTTTACAAGTGGGCAAAGTAAGGAATTATCCACGAGAGAAATTTTAGCACACGAAGCCGAAGGCTGAGTGCGATAATTTTATCGAGTGAGTAATTCCATAACGTTTTATCCAACAACTCTTAATAAATGCAAAATTTATTAAAGAAATATTATTTGACAGTGACATATGCTTTAAATTTTATAAATTAAAATATCAATCGAAGTAGTTACCAAGGTGTTGTGTGTTTTACTATTGTTATAAATAGAAAATTACTCATTAATGACTTTTCTCTAAATTATACCCACTAGTGGGTTATCTGTTTTTCCTTGTTTAAAATCGCCATAGTTATAGAGCATTTATTGAGAGGTGTTGGATAAATTATGTTTTTCTCTGTTTTATAAGTCAATTTGTTATTACTTATTTACTATTTCTATTCACTTGTTTTTGAGTTACAATAGTTACGTTGGTTACCCGCCAGTGGGGAACATTTGACTGCACCCAAATAACAAAATTGGCATAGATGGCGTTAGTGCAGATAGATCACCTCTATTTTTGGGTCATGAAAGTTATAACCTAAATATTGCATTTTTGAAAGAAAAATTTGTTTAAACGATAATGAAGCTGAAGAACAAATTCCAATGTAAATACCATCCGAAATTATGCAAGTAGCAACATTAGTAACTATTAACTTGTTAGAAACTAAAACAAGACGTTTCTACCTATCCATTCGCAAAATTGACGTCTTTGCGGTAAATCTTCTGGTATCAAACACTGGACTTTTTGTATGTAGTAAGAATGTAATTGTTGCTCTTTTAATATCCTCCAAAATGTCATATGTGTGTTGTAGTATTATTCTTCGAGTTGGTTTAATGAATCTGCTTGTGAAATGTTAGTTTTCCACTGACCTACAGTAAAGTCGTAAGTGACCGTCTTTAATGAATTTACGAGACAACTCCGTTTCTTTGTTGTTTTTTTCCCGTAAAAGTTCCAGGGCACGAAACACGCTCATATAAAGTGTTAATGTCCCCTAATGGTCAACGACGATGACCGCCACAAAGTTTTACAGCGCTCTTTTAAATTTCGAAGTTCTGTTACTCCCTGGCGCATCCTTATCGCAACTAACTTCATGCCAACTTCCGTACTTATGTCATTCATAATGAAAACGAAGTTGGTTGAAGTTAGCGACAGTGTTACTGTTCTGGTAGTGAAAGGTTTTTAAGATATACGAAAAGACGCAAGAAAATACCATGTATCTGGAACGATACTTTAAAGTTTGTCCATAAATTTGCAGTGCTTTCCATAAATTTACAATGAGATGTGCTTGTTTTTACTCTAGATTTACAAAATCTGGTTATTTCATACTGTTTGTTAGTATGCATACATGCGAAATGGATTGGGTATTTCTATTCACTGAAAATAACAACGTTTCTGACAAACATGCTTTTGAAAAAAACTTTTTACAGGCAGATTCATAAAAGGGATTAGCGTTAACTCCATTTTTTCAATCATCTGTAACTTCGTTTCTAAATGAATTATATTACCAAAATGTTTCAAATTTTATGCTAACCAATCTCGATTACAACCTTAATTATCATAATTATGTTACGAGTAATAATAAAAATTGAGTTAATGCTAATCCTTTTTATGAATCTGCCTGTTAGAGTTCAATTCGAATACTGCAAGACCCGGCTTCACAGCAAATGAGATACTGCGTGGTATATTTTGGCGTGAAGTTGAGTTATCAGCTGTAAGGGCATAACCCCCAAAGAAATTAGTGCAAAGGGACCCACAGAGGTAAAGTAGAAATCGAATAAATGTATAATTGAAACTTTATTATAATTTTTATAGATTATTGTTCCTCTTGTAATGTTATATAATAATAATAAAACATTGTTTTTCATAATTTTAAGAGTTGAAACTAAGACCCTTGGACCCAGACGCTTCACTACCAATCGAATATAAAAAGGGTATTAAAAAAAAACAGAGTTTCTCTTTTTATGTCACACAATTTTACGGCGCTTCGAAAATAAAAAGAATTCAAGTAAATCCTGTCCGCTTAGAATTGCCCCGGTTGATAAAATGCGAAAAACGTATTTCGAACACTACCGTTAAAATTTATTATTACAGTGACTTAATATTTCGCGCGATCCAAATTAAAAGTGTCCTTGAAGTAAAAGAGCAACAAAAGCAGCGACGGCTTATAAAGATTTCCCTCGGGCGCCAATTCATTTTTTCGCTCCTTGTTCCATCCCGAGTGTAATACAGACATTTTATTTTCAGAGAGGTTCACCTCTAACAAGCTGGACTTTTAGATTCCTGCTCAGATGTTTGGAAATGTTTTTATTAACAGTGGAAATCGATGGCAGTTCATACGGCTGGTTTTGTGGTGAGGTTTTTTGTTGGTGGTTTGCCAGAGACGGATTGCTTTGTTTCGATCGGAGGGGCCCGCCAGAAATTAATCACAAGTGTTAAATACGATGAGCGATAGAAACAATGCAGAGAAATACGCAATTAAATTATCGTTTATGGACACTGAAAACTTGAACAAATAAAGTAAAATTTTCAAATGTCGGAACCCCTTAAGTAAGTATGAGTACTACTACAGAAAGCATCATATCTATTGGGTATTTTCTCTGCGAATATTACACCAGGAATAGTTATTCAAATATCAGTAATATTGTTCATTCCCTTTGTGAAAAAAAGTAAAATAATATCACCTTTGACAGACAGGTAATGAAAATAGTGAACTACAGCAAATAACCGAATTGTATTCCAAGAGCAAATGTCACAAGTGCCAAGCTTTTTAGCGAACAAACCACAAAACATTCGCAATCCACGTTTGATGGACAGTTTACAGTTTAATTGCACAATTCATCTCGGCGGACACTGACAGATCATTCATTTTTTGTATAGAGTATCCCGACATATTACGATGAAACCTCGTATTTATATGAAACTGATTCTATCACCTATCAAACTTCAAAGGACGAAGAATTGTGTGGTACTTTTACAGATTTATAAAAGCTATTTTAAGGTAGTCACATTAAAAGGAATTTACTAAGTATTTACTTGCTTTACTGTGCTACTGCAGATTCAATACATCAATGTATCGATATATTGCGAAGTTTTATTTAGGAGCACAAAAGGAATATGTACCTACTTTGTTAAACAACATTGCTTCACTTGTTATTAGTTTGTCATTACCAAGAACTAAATTCGTTGTTGAATTTGAGAAAAGAGTATTCTAACCTTTCAATCAAAATGCTGTTTCTTTTTACTTTCTTATACAAAGTTTAAGGAAGTATTGGAATCACGAAAAATATCACTGACGAGATTTTTGCGGAAATACATATTTTGACGTCCACTGAATCCGTTACGACCAATTTCTCAATGATGTCTGTGTGTGAGGATGGATGGATGGATGTCCGTGTGCGCAATATCTCATGAACTAGATATTTGAACGAAACTTGGATTTTATAAGTTTTATGAAAAATTAAGAGCTGAGTGCCCACACCAGATTTTGTTTGCTTCTTTTGACAAAACTGAATTATATGTTTAATAAACTAATTTTAGTTGCTGTGGGAACAAACAAATAACAGTAATTATTAATCATTCAATACAGATTCACATACCGATAGAAAAATTTGACTCACGGAATATCCTCACTTAAAATTGCAATATTTTTTTAAAACATTTCTTTATAATATAAGCGCTAAGAAACCCACTGGAGCAGAGCGCATCGTCAGATCTCTAATATTTTTCGAGATACGTCGATTTTTGGTATTTTTCGAAGTGCAACTTTAAGGGCCTGTAATTCAAAAACTGCACGAGATATCTAAAAATTCTCTTCAGTTTAGCGTTTCTGGTGCCTTATATAACAAATTAGCAAATTTTTAAAATTTTGAATTTTTTTTGTATTTTTGTTCAAAATTTTGATCGGCGATACCTCAACAAATATTAAAGATACAGATTTGCAGTGTTCACCAATCGATTCAGCTCGTCGAAATACATAAGTATGCAAAGTTTCATAAAAATCGCTTTACGGGCTGGAAAGTTAGAGCAAAAAACCTGTAAATGGCGTTTTTCGCCCAAAAAGTCAATAGGTACCCCTTGACGTTTGGCCTGAATTTTGCGATTTTCAGACTTTTCGCTCTAACATTTCAACAGGTTGTCCGATTTTTCTGAAATTTTCAGAGTTTATGTATTTCGTCGAGCTGAATCGATTGGTGAACACTGCAAGTCTGTATCTTTCATATTTGTCGAGATATCTCCAATCGAAATTTTGAAAAAAAATTCAAAATTTTCGAAATTTACTAATTTATTATAAATAGCACGAAAAACACAAAACTGGAGATATTTTTCGATATCTTGTGTGGTTTTCGAGTTACAGCCCCTCAAAGTTGCTCTTCGGAAAATATAAAAAATCGTCATATCTCGAAAAATATTAGAGATATGATGATGCGCTCTGCTGCAATGGGTTTCCTGGCGCGAATATTATAAAGAAATGTAATAAAAAAATTTACAATTTTAAGTCATATTTGGGGAAATTTCCGTAGAAAAATATTACAAATCGCCAAATTTCGATAGATATAAGACATATTACGATGCGTTCTACAGCAATGAGTTTATTCATGTTTAAATTATATATTAATTAATAGTTTAAATTAACGTCATAGCTGAGAACACAAAATTAAACAGGTATAATATCCATATGTCAAATAAATGTCACAATAGTTGGTTTTATTTGTATAAGAAAGTAGTGTGGTGCCCACACCAGATTTTTTTGTATTAGAAACGACAAATTTGAAGTGACACTCGCAGTGATTGGCTTCAAGTAACCATGGATACTTTATTACACATAAAGTTTTTTCTTTGCGTCTCCGTCAATTCTTGCTTACTTCATTATAAATCCCGGTTACAGCAAAAAAGAAAAAATAGAGAAGCTACGAGACGATAGAGAATTTCTAACAACGTCGTGTAAAATAACAATCTTGTATTTGCCATCTTCAGAAGCAAGCCCCATCTAATAAATAAGTAAATAAACGAAGCGACCGACGATACAACTATTGACAAAACTCGTTATCCAAAAAATTGAATAAAATAGTACAATACGAACAGTTGATTTGATTCCAAATCCCGTCTCCTTATTTCATCCGTAAAAAGAAACATTTGAAAGACTGAAGTATTGAAAAAGAACGTGATCGACTTTTTTATACTTCAAGTATATTGGCCGCAAGCCCTAGGCGTAAGAAACAATTTATATTCATGACGTACACCTTCACAAGCTGTTGTTTTAACAATGTTTTTCATATGTTCTCCACACAACTATCTTAAACTAACGAAATTAAAATGTTACATTTTATTCTTCCCTGTACAACAATTTTTATGGAATAAGTCGTAAAATGTTTTGATACCACTGCTAAAAAGCGCTTTCCTAAATAACACTTCTTGAAAAACGTTTTCTCCGAGAAATGTTTCGACTTAATTGAAAGACTCTTGAAACTGTTTTCATTTCTGAAGTGCAAGTTAACATTCCTTGGTCTGGAAGATTTGTAGAAAAAAGTATTCAAGCAATTGTATTTGCATATAGTACAGAAATTTTAAAAATAGTTTCGTTCAAGTATTAAATATGTTTTCAGGGAAATATGTTTTTCTATAAAATTCACAACAATAGAATTTCTGTGGTAACAGAAAACCAATAGAAATCCCAAGATAGCTAAAACCGTTTAGAAATAAAACAACTTTTATTGAATTTCTTTTGTTGTTTCGTTTGCTATAAAGTATAAAGATATTTGCATCGAAATAGGTTTGAAAAATATATCACAGATAAGTTTTTTCATATTACCTATAGAGATTTGATAATTACATACTTAAAGTATTAAAATGATTGTATATATTGCTTCCGTAATATTATGAAACCTTGTAAAAATTGTCATGTACTTAAATTGATTTTAAAAATTAAATTTCATTGCTGAATTTTAATTTTAAAAAGATAACGGCCTTCTCTGGGACCTCCGCAAAAATTTACATAATATTAAATTCTATCTTTTACTGTGTTCACGTTCTCAACTTCTTTTGAATGGAATATCTGTATCAATCTGCAATTTAAATGCGAGTAATGGAAGATTTTTACGGATGCACAGTTAAAGATCAGTCAAAAGTCTGGAATTATTATGGCAGTAAATGGAATAAAAGAAACATCGTTTCTTTCGGGTACAATAGCCGGAAAATTGAAGATTAAATATAATTATACCTTTTCAAGATAACCTATTGACAAGATAAAACAGAAAGAAAATATACTCTTGAATTTGAACCAAAATAAAATTATCAGTAAATTTTAAACGGGCAACGAAATATCTTACCTTATCTGAGATACAAAATGGCGACTCGTAAATATCAGTGATAATTACTTACATATCTTATATCCAGTATTTATTTACAATTTTCACATACCTTAAAATATCTAAACTATTTTTTAAGATTGCTAACTTAACTACATATATTTGAATTCAATGTCAACGGCAAAAAAATAACTTATGCCAGTTGAATTAGTAAGTACCTAAACATTCATTTATTAAATTTGTTTGTTATTATAAATTATATTTATAGGAATTACTCACATTATGATTTATGAAAAATGCAACCACGATATTGTTTCCTAATTAATTAATTTTTAATAATAAATTAGTCGAGCTTTCACCATTCCAATATTAGACAATTCTAAATAAGTATCCTAGCAAAGGCACTTGTCCTGAAATGAAATGACCTGTATTGAAATACTCACAAAACCAATTCATTTCGCACGATGCTTACAATGTACCTCATATCCCTAGCAACAACAAATATACAATGAGCAAATTTTTAAGTAGTCGTAGAAAATAGTATATTGTACAGAAGCATGGGATGGTACTCATTTCCTACAAATATGGAAGTTTGTAGCATAGGCCGAAGTATGAAATGAATTTCTATGCGAGTTGTACACTGTACCTTTTCTAAGACCACAATATTATTTCCTAATTAATTTTTTTTTAATAATAAATTTGTCCCGCTTTCACCGTTTCAATATTTGATAATTCTAAATAAGTATCCTCGCAATGGCACCTGTACTGAAATGAAATGACCTGTATTGAAATACTCATAAAACAAATTCATTTCTCACTATGTTTACAATGTACCTCATATCCCTAGCAACAACAAACATATAATGACCATATTTCTAAGTGGTCGTAGAAAAAATACACGAACTCGTTAAGTATCTACCAGGGCCCTGTCAGCTATATGCACGACTTGTGATAGAAATGTCAAATTAGTTCCATGGTCTTCACGCTACGTGGCGTATTATTTTGAAGTTTCCAAGTGACATTTGAAATTTGAAACATTCATTTCTCTGATTTCGTTTCGTTTGGATCGATAATACTCTGATTTTGTTGATTTTGTGTGAGTGATTATTCTGACTAGTGCATCTTATTTGAAAGGTAAGCCGATTTCACATATTTTCATTATTTGAATTTGTATTTGAATCTTTAAAGAGTTTGAAACTCATTTTACATCTTTATTTCTTCTAATTTGTTTTTATACATGTTTATAAATGTCATTAAATTATTATCATTTCATGCGTGGCTTCAAATGTATTGTTTCTGGCTGCAGGAGTTTCAATGAGGAGGATCTAACATTTGACGTTTTGCCGTCTACCAAATATTCCGCCTGTATGAAGAATGGACGCAGAACATGTATCTTACATATGTATTATGTATATATTTTCTGTTATTTGATGTGTATTTCGTTAATTTGAAATATAACATTTTTCTTAATACATAATTATTGTTTTCAATTAATTTTTATTCCTGTTTAAATTTGAAATTTCATACTTTCCCGCCTATATACGCCATTAGTTTGTGGTCCCGACGGTAGAGGCGCAGAACTTCTATCCTTTTCAATTTTGCTGTAGCTGACACGTCTCCTCTGTCTTGTCTCTGGTATCTACGACGTTGTAAAAAAAAAATTCTTATTTACGACGAAGATAATATTTATTTATAATATACAAGTAAAACGCTTTAGTCGTAACAATTTACACCTATCTTCATAACGTATGGTTCACCTATTAACAACTGCTGCAAATGTCAAGAAGAACAAGAAGAATTATGACAAACGATCAACCATTTTGTTTCTAACAGACAAGAGTAAGAAGAGGACGACAAACTAATAGAGCTGCAGCTACGGTACGTATCACAAATTTTTACGGATTTCTCCATACCATTTCTCCTAACAATCATGCAATTTACATCAACATGTATAATTAAGAAAGTTTAAAATCAACTACTAAAACTACTTCATTAAAAATGCAGTGAATTGTAGAACGACGTACTCAAAGCACAAATTTAACTAATAGAGAAGCAGTACAATTCTAGTTTCGCTAGAAGTGCACTATGCAAATTTAAAGGGATCGAAGCAAAGCAGTCCTGTCTCAGAAACGGGCCACGTGGTACAACGAATGCTCCATCCTTAACCTAACGACATAATAAAATAAAATTAAAATTAGTGTGCAGCGTCCTGTACCTTCATTCACTTTGACGAGGTCGAGAGAAAGAAAGAAGTAAGTTGACTGATTTACTTTGAACTCAATAATTAGATCATGCTCCTGTTCAGCATTGGAATATTTCTTATTCATTTTATCAGCTTTTACCACATTCTCATGCGGGATATATCTTGGTTTCTTTGGAACATTAAAAGATTTTCTATGAGATTCAATTTGAAATAGCTAAATGGAAGTGTCAAAACGATTGAGTTCCACGTTGAGCAATTATGCAAAACTACTCAGTATATAAAGAGTGCAATATGTAAATTAATGTAAAACTGACAGATTTTTATGACAAGTAAAAACTCTTTGAAGTACTGGTGAATTTACAAGTTTAATCAATAAAAAGAAAAGGAATTATTCAAATTATAAAATGGAACTTTTTCTCGTATGCATATAAAAAGATAAATTATAAGTTAGTGCACTACCAGAAAGTTTGTGCATAAATTTTGATGAACAGCTGCAAATAGTCTTTGAAAGTAGTGTCAGAAAATTTACTGAACATGAACACGCTCACAGTAAGTTCCTATTCTACTTAATAAATTCAGAAGTTAAGAATTATTCTCATACTTTAAAGCAGAAGAGATGAATTTAATCTCAACGGAAGTTAGATAATCTCTAAACGTTCTTGCTCTTTCTTACGATACCAAGGACCACACATTACATCTTTAGTACAATTCGTTACCAAATCGTAATTCTCAAACATCAACACTCGACATTTGTCGACATTCTACTTAAACCTTTCCCTACTTCATTTATGCTTACGATATTTTTTCTCAATCTAAATTGAACAAATTTGGTTACAACCCTATTCGCAAATGTCACAACAGATGAAGAAATTTCTGATACATGATAATGTAAGATATTTTAGGCCAATTTTTAACGTGAGGAGTAAACCCAGCAAACGAATACATCCTAGTGAAATGTCAGACAAGTACAAAAATGAGTTCCACGAAAACAGTGCTCCTTACAGTGGTTATAACTCCCGTAATAATTCAAGATTAATGCCGAGAAATTAGTGAATTGTTAATTCGAGTTTCCAGTCGTGTTTAATTTTAGCATTACTGTCGGAAACGTTCTAGAAAGTGGATTAGAACGGGAAGAAAACAACACCGAGTGTTAAAGTTAAAAGTTAACAGACCAGAGTCGTTTAAAACTACGGTCGGGCGAGACGCGGAAGACTGTTAATTTCATTACCGAATATGGCAATGTGCGACGGACGGAAAAAATATACGCTTATTCGATTAGGTTAGAAAAATTATTTGATTATTTAAATTACCAGAAATGGTTCAACGCGGAACTAGCTGCTTCAGCAATTGCGACAGTTTGACACAAGAAGTAAATTTTTAACATTGTTAGCTAGCAATACTTTTTTTTTTTAATACAAGCTTATATTTTATTTATAATATACCAAGAAATTTGTTGGAGAAATATACTGTCTACCACTTATATTTAAAGTAGTACAAGCTAATATGTTTAAATTTGATATACCAAACACATTTACAATTCAATATGAACCAGTACAATTACTATTTCTGTCTCCGGCATCGTTATCATCTTCGTTAGTAAACTTTAAATCATCCATTCCAGTGTCAAAAACTAATGACTTCATTTTATACATTAGTTCAGCTGCCGTATATTTTTTGTTAGATTCTTCACTGCTATAATTCTTTCTTTTATCCATAAACCGCATAAACGATCTTCGTTTTCTCTCTGGAATAGTTTTTAATATATTTTTCATTTCGGGTGTGAGATCTACTTCATCTGACTGAGTATTGGGTGGACAAATCTCCAAATTTGTCTTACAGCACTTGGCACATGAATTATATTTACGTGCACATTCTATACACATAACATGATAGGCTGCTTTCACTGATTTCTGGTTACATCTAACACACTTTTTTGCTTGTGTCAAAGGTTTATATTTCTTGTATTTAATTTTCCATTCAATGACTTCTTTACAATGAATGCAAACATTTTCAATCTTAGTATTATTTATTAATTTTATTCGATTACTTGTATCATGAAGATTGTTTTTAAATGCCACAGAATTTTGGTGCTTCTGAGGTCTTTTACGAGTAAGATTTCCTTTTTGAGAACTCATAATATTTAAAATAGTTGTCTTCAATCTTTATAAACCACATGTATTTATTTCATTTGACAGCTACCTCAATAGCTTCATTTCATCAGCCATAGATGGCATTAGTGTAGAGCACTGTTAAGGCACTAGAATATATGAGTATTCTCATCCGCCATTTTGGGTCCAAGTGTCATAAATAAAACAAAGTATTGGAATCCAGTTACTTTAATTCTTTTCTGTCAAATTTCAAATTTGAAATTGATTAATAATTGTAATATATCATTCCTTCAATTATTATATTTTATATCTAACAGGTAAGTGTACAGAATACTTTATAATAATATATTACCGTATGATTTGTGTAGTAGGATTTCACAGAATTTCAATAAATATGTTTTCAAATTTGACAGATACAAATATTAAATGGTTTTTTTAAGTAACTGGATTCCAATAACTGGTTTTATTTATGACATCTGGACCCAAAATGACGGACGAGAATACCTACATTCTTCTAGAGCTCTAACACTGTTAAGGTGCTAGAATATATGAGTGTTGAGTATTCTCGTCCGCCATTTTGGCTACAGGTCAAAATTTTTAGTTGATATACTTTAATATTATTGTAACATTCTTTCAATTATTGTATAATATCTTATCTTATAGGTAACTGTAAAAATTGTTTCTAATGATATATTACAGTATGATCATTGTATAGTTGGATTAAAAAATTAACAGAAATTTTAAACAATTTTAAATGCTTTTTTTGTGCAGAGTAATTCGGTTTTATGGTTATGGAATCTGGGTTCAAAATGGTGGACGAGAATACCTATATAATTCTATAACATCTACCATTTAGCATGAAGTGTGTAGTGTGAACAGAATCAAATATCAAAATAAAATAACAAATTATAATGAAAACTCCATCCAAAATTACGCACGCAGGAATATTAACAACTGCCAATTTATTAATATGTAAATAAAAAAAAAATTTGGGTTATTTGTCATTGTGTATATATTTTTGTTATTATAATTTGCGTTCGTAGAAAAAGTATAGCAGTCGTTTTTTAAAGTGCTGTTTATAAAACTAAAAACAACTTAGAAGACACCAGAAAAATGTCTGTAATTAAAAAATTGTCAATCAGCAGCAGATAATGTAAAAGTATTCGCATTTTTCATGGCAGTAATGTGGTGGTCGCATTTGCTAGTTCATTTTTCGGTACATTACTTCCCACTTCCCTCTAGTGTCTGCGTTGGTTGAAAATGGTTGAAAACATTAAACTTTGTGATATCCGCTTTCAAACAAAAACAATCCATCAATCGTTTTACAGTTCAGATTGTAAATCACTCTGCAGAGAATGAAAATATATTTACTCATTTAAACTCTAAAAAATTCAAACACTAAATGGTCGTTTATTCATATATATATATATTTCTTAATTAATAAAGTCTCTTTGTCTTCCGTTGCCGATCTAGAAATCAAGGCTATAATTCTAGTGATTACAGACCCTCTCTGTTATAGACTCCAACACAACACGTTTAATTAACAATGTGCTCCTATTGCGTTACACTAACGTGATGTTAACTACGGCTGTGTAACTAAGGAACAGTAGCTGTACTTGTAATTACACCATGAACATCCAGATCAGTCAATAGAAATCAGTGGCTAGTTTCCATTGTAAAGTGTTGAATCAAGAAAGATATAGCTGAATAAGGCTGTACACTTTAGGCGAATTGACTATGCAGAAGTTCTCCGATAATTAATTTTAGTAAAGTTATATAGTTGCAAGAAGTGTAAACAGTTACTAGTTCATATCGGGTGTGATTTTATATTACATTTTCCCATGAACGTATTAGAATTCGGATATAAAATCATTATTTAAAAAAAGCAATTAAATTAATTGACATCAATCCTGAATTGTGTTCCATGTTGTGGTGACTGTAGGTTTGTAACTATATATTAAGCAGTCAAACCTATTCACTATAACTATAAACAATCTATATTTGATATGAACGAAGTCCAAATAATGACAGTTTATTGGTGTATTTTCTTTCTTTTTAAGATTAACCAATCTAGTAACCAAAAGTTATTTATCTCTACAGCTTAAATGATGCAATGGATTATTATGAAACCTATTTAGGGATTCAAAGAATTATAAAGAGTAGTGCCTTTTAGGGATTTGAAATTTTTCCAGTGTACAGTCTTTGAGAAATTAAGTAACAAAGTTGAAAATATCAAAGGATCAAAGATTGTACCCGTTGCTATGAAAGTGAAATTTGTTGATTTCAATTAAATTGACAGATCAGTTTGAAATTTTAAATATAAATTACTTTAATTGTCAACAAGTTAGACAAGTTTGGTAAATATATTAGTTTATCCAACACCTCTCAATAAATGCTCTACAACTATGGCGATTTTAAACAAGCAAAGTAACAGATTATCCACTAGTGGGTATAATTTTGAGGAAAGCCACTAGTGAGTATTTTTTTATTTACAACAATAATAATAACACACAACACCTTGGTAACTACTTCGATTGACATTTTAATATAAAAATTTAAAGCATATGTCACTGTCAAATAATGTTTCTTTAATAAATTTTTCATTTATTAAGAAGTGTTAGATAAATTTGTTTACTTTCAAAAAAGTCAATTTGAAAAAAATTATTACAAATAAAATTTTTTATCTCTGATTGTACTTTGACGTTTAAATGTCATGTTGGCGTCAGACAGAAAAGTTAATAAGTAGGAACTTAAATTTAAATTTTAGGTTATGTTTATGGTCGAGGGACCATGGTTGACAGTCACATGATAAGAAGACTTGCTATTACCAATTCTACTACATCGACAACAATATGAATCAGTTACGCAGCTTGTCTAAAGTAGACCTAATGTAGCACTACGATTTTAACCTTCTCTATGAGCGATAGCATACGAATTTACACTAATACATTACCTACTTCCTAAACAACACAACTTAGGATGTTTCAGAACAATATCTGTATATCTACATCATCTGTCATCAAGATATCAATGTTTATCGAGAACCCCATCAACCAGCATCTACAGCTACGGTAATTTCAGTAACATTAATAACACAATCACATCAAAGTCCTCAAACTACAAATCAGCTTCAGACAATCCATTACCACCATCAGAGAACATTCAGAACTTTCCAATGTTCGAACACCTAACTTAATATCTAACACCTGGCGTTTATATGAGAGGTGAACCGATGTCTGGAACGACGACGACGCGGTGTTACTACGTCTCGTGCGAATTTGTCCCGGAGGACCATTCAGGAGGTAAAGCAGATTATGGAGAGCTGCGAGACTCTTTAGACGTTAATTGCCTTTTGTCTACAGTTACAGTGATAGAAGTAAAAATCGGATGGTTAACAATTTCAATTATTCAGTGTTATCTAATATACGCATTTTAATTACCGATACATAGATAAAAATTATAGCAATACTATTTAAATGATTATGCTCGATTCCCCAGTACTCTGGAGCATAGGGCTTGGTATTTCACTGGTTTTATTAACCGAATGCTTTACTTGCATCAGCGATGTTGTTGATTGTCAGTCAACAAACATCTGCAAAGGACCTTCGGCTTATAGGGACTTGCCACTTATATGGACCGCCAAATCACGTAAACTCTGTATGTGTTTATCAATGCTACGAATTATAATTCGAGATGGTGGCTGACATAATACAATTTATCTTATATTATTTATTGTACTCATCACTCTACCATATTTACTTGGTGCATTCACCCCAAACTAAAGAGGAGTGTTGTTTAGTAGAGGCAGTAGAAGAGTACCAGGTATAAGTATAACAATCTGGATATTATTTATTTAAAATTTGTAATATTTTACAAATAAACAAATACATAATCACGTCAATTACCCATATCTAGATATGACACTCTGCTCAAAACAGTCCTCGGTATTATGATATATTTTTGTGTTTGGCCATAAAAAATAATAGTGAATGAGGAATAAGAGAAATTTTATATTGAGAAAATTTGTCGACTATGAGGATCAACCCTAAGATTTTATGATCAACATTTCGATGCGTTACTTCGAAGCTAGTTTGCCCCATTAATTTTTTTTGTGTCATTTTAATTTGACTACACATTCAGGCCTATTCTCTAAAAAGTTGCTACCGTAACTACTTGATAATTGTGATAACAAATAATCGTTTTTGAAAGCTAATATAATATTCCCCAATAATATTCAAAAAAAGTTTTGATGCGATTTTATCACCATGTCACAAGTTGCTACATTAGGAAATTGGTCCGATTAGTACAATTTTATTCATTTTTAGGTGCATGTTATTTTAGTCGCACAGCAAAGCTATATGCAATATAAGCTTAAATTCAAATAGTATACGGCTAGAGAGTAGAGACTTCAAAAACAAACACAGTTGTATTAACTGTCGAGCAGACATGTGAGCTTTTAATTAAAATAGCGGGTCTAGGTTTTTGCAGAACAGCAGGACTTTAATTAAAAAGGCAGCAACATCCATTATTTCGCTCATCCTTTAAAAAGCACTACTAACAAATGGGTTCGTTGACTGTACTATGATACATGTAAGTTTGTCATACATTTCAATTAAACAAGAATTTCATGATAGAATTTATTTCTTGTCGGACGAATGCAGGGTACAATCTGGCGGAGGCGCTGCCGCAGCAGGTCACAATCTGGCGGAGGTTCCACTCCAGCAGGTCACAATCTGGCGGAGGCGCCACTCCAGCAGGTCGCAATTTGGCGGAGGCGCTGCTCCAGCAGGTCACAATCTGGCGGAGGCGCCACTCCAGCAGGTCACAATCTGGCGGAGGTTCCACTCCAGCAGGTCACAATCTGGCGGAGGCGCCACTCCAGCAGGTCGCAATTTGGCGGAGGCGCTGCTCCAGCAGGTCACAATCTGGCGGAGGCGCCACTCCAGCAGGTCACAATCTGGCGGAGGTTCCACTCCAGCAGGTCACAATCTGGCGGAGGCGCCACTCCAGCAGGTCACAATCTGGCGGAGGGGCTGCCGCAGCAGGTCACAATCTAGCGGAGGCGCCACCCCAGCAGGCCACACGGCAATGAATGTGACGGCGATGGTACAGCTTGACGTGCATCCCAGCCAATATTGGCTAACACCAGCGCCCGGGCGCAACGACAACGAGCGCGGAAACAACCTGGGAAGTCTCGGTAATTTGATTTCAGCGAACGTGTCGGCAGCCAACTTCACCGAATCAGCTACTCATGTTTGCTTTCGCCTTGCGCCATCACTCGCCACTCGCCATTCACCACTCGCCGCCCGCTTCCGATTCCTTTGTTTTCAAATGATTTTTCGATTTCGTCGGGAATTTTTGGAATGTCAAGAGTGTCAGTTGCTAAATATATAAACTCGGGTTTTGTTTACGATTTAAGAGAATTGGATATATCGATTTGTTTTATTTGTTGATGAAATGCGAGAGAAATATGTGTAATTGTAGATACTTCTGGAACTATTTTAGTTGGATCGAATGCTGCAGCAGCATTCCTAATAAGTATTAAACGAATAGATTTTGCTAAATAAATACCTATATGCATGAGCAAGCTGTCCAAAACTTATTAATACATATTTCAATTCATTCTCCTAGGCAAATAGCATTTGATGGAACATTTAGAACATTGTGGCACTTGAGTTTTCTAACGTATTTTCCATTAAATGGCAAGTTATTCTTTAAGGGAAAACATTTGAAGGGCTTGCAGAATAATCCATTTGGAGACAAACCATGGAGAATTGAAAATTATACGAAAGATAGTTTATTGAAATATATCGATGGTTTAGATGGTGGTACTTGCTAATCCCCTAAGTTCAAATTGTCTTGATTATTGCTTAATATGATAGCAATTTGTTGTCTATGGAGAGGATTGATTTTCTGAATATAGCTGTTTTATTTGCAGACTCAACTGCTTCCGTATACTCCAGATGTGATTACGCCAGGCCGACGTCTGTCTAGTAGAGTTGGGCGTACTCAAGGTCATGTACTTGAAAGTACTACTTAGAGTACAAGTATTGTACTCTATAATCGTACTTGAGTATATTTTTAAAATGGTTACTTTTACACGTAATTGCGGTATTTCTGTGTGTTTGCGTGTACAATTACTTTACAAGTACATTAAGACTACTATAAAAGTATTCTATACTTTTGCCATGGAAATTGTCAAAGTACAAGTAATATACTTTAAAGTGTATTTGATTACTGATTACTTGTACTCGATACTCGAGCATTTTTATTTGGTACTTTGCTCAGCTCTGCAGCCTAGGTGCATTACAAGATACTTAATGGTTTATATACACTGAAGTGAATGTGGTAAAGACAATGTGGTGGATATACTTTTAGTAGCTGTAATTCGTCAAGTTTTTTAGCTAACGTTAAATTATTTTGTAGAAGTTTGGAAGCCAATATTGCTGTATCGCCTGCTTACGTATCCTGTTTGATCCAAGGTTTGAAGATTAGCTGTATACAGTAAATACAGAACTGGCCCAATAACGTTTCCCTGAGGTACACCCGATTTTACTGGGTGCAGACTACTCCTATACATAGTATGTTCTATTCGTTATAATAATAATAATTTGTTGCTAACCTATATTCATCGGGTATGCGCCTAAGCATACTGGTGCACAGTTTCTTAGCGGTTGAAAATTTCAACAGGTTTCCCTAGCTGATTTCATTCTTACATCTATTGAATGTTGTTATTTTATTAAGTATTCACAGTTGTATTTTTTAACTTACAAAGATTCGTTGTGTGAAATGCACCAAGATTTAGTAGTGTCGTAGTTGGTTGACACTTCAGGGCACCGCCCATAGCCGCACTAGTGTCATCTATCTCCAGCATCCACAACCACTCTACCCTCGCACAATGTGCTTTGCTACGGGGAACAAGCTACGAGGTATGAACGTGCGCTGCATTCAGCAGCGAGATTTATCAACAACACAGCAACAGCAACTGCTTTCAGATGCGCTTGTGAAATGTGTTGTGCAGCAGTGCAAAGCTTTACTGTATTGCGAGAGCACTGCTAAATAAAATAACTTTCATTAATTTCGTTGTGTTTGATTTCATCACGCAATGTTAATTATAACTTGTTTGTAGTTGCTGCGAACTTTTAAATTTAATTTGGTAGAGTAATTTTGTTTAGTTATATCATGCCTGTTCGTTGCTAATTTGATTTTGCTGAAAACAACGCCTGACTAAAATTATTACCCTATTCGCACACGCCATATTGAACAAACTATTATATTATGAAAATGATTTGACGCAGCAGTTTCCTAAATAAATAAATCCAGATCCGATTTTCATACTCATCCTCTTCAAACAAAAATAACGTTTACCAAACCCAAGAAGCTATACATCACGTTGAAGCACCACTTACACTGGGATAAATTCCACATTCGTTTTGCAAAACTCAACGTTTGTGCAGCATGTGAGAATCTATTTCAATTTTTATCAGTCGACCTCGAGTGCAATGCATAACTCACAAATGTTTAATCAATTCTAAATAAAATGAAAAGGCTCTCCTCACGTGGAAATCTACGGCTCTGCTTCTGTGTCTCCCTCGGGAGCAGATACATCTTCGTGTGACCACACGTAGTCTAACGCCCAAGGAGAGGGCGTGGCACTCGCTACGCGGGAATCCTGCAACTTGCAACTCGAATGCGGATATCGGATATCTTTGTCTTAAGTTTGTTTTGTCTTGGTTGTAGTTGGGAATTTCTATGTCGAAGTTCATGTAAGTTTGTTTTGAACTGAAGATAAATGAGTTCACAGTTTGCTTTTGATTTTATAAAACAGTTTAATCTGAGCGTACCTATACAAGTGCCAAGTTCGAAGAGAACGTGCAACTTGCTTAAATTTATGGTAAATTATTTTACTTGTCGAAATAAGACAACTATAACTTTTTTTACAACTTGTGTTTTTGGGTGATTAATTTTCAGCACTTTTTCCGAGTAAATATGTATTTATGATTATTGTTGGAACAGAGAAAAAACAAAGAACAAATGATGTGGAAATAATAGCCTTTTAAAAGCAGTAGGTGCAACGTGATAAAATAGAAAACATGGAACAGGTTAAGCAAAAAGCTATAAGAGCCTTTCAATAAAAACAGATAACAAGTAAACGGGATTTGAATTCCCGATTGTCACGCAAATGCAACGCTAACAATATTTTAAAGTTTTCAAACAAAAATCTTGAAGAATATATCAGCAGATTTTTGTGAAAAGTATTGAAGTTTTAAAGAAAATATCCTGTATATACAATTGGATTTCAATAACGAAACATGCAAATAAAATTGTAAATAAATGCTAAGCCCCGAAATACAAATCTGCTTTGCATTTATGGTCTCTGAATTCTGCTTAAATACAATGCAACAAAAGACAAAGTAACTTATAATCAAAGTTACAAGAAATGGAAATTACTATATTTAATAAATATATAAATATTAATTATTGACAGCAGGTAATTCAATTCCAATAAATCAAGTGCTACAGCTTTAGTTTGTTGGGCGTCCGCTAGATGGACTTAGGGTTTCTTCTAACCTAAAGAACAAGTACAATAACAAGTTGACTGTACAAATATTTTGACTAGCAAGAATGTATAATTACTAAACACATGTCAAAGGATGGAAACACTAAGTAAAATTATAATAATTATTAGGTCTAGATAAATTTATGGTTTTGTGTATTGGAACAAAAGGTAACCAAAAAATTGCAAAACAAGAGCAATGGCTTGATTTTACTGTACAGTTATATTATAATTATACATGACAATAGTTGGAAATAGTAAATAAAATAATAAGAAATATTATTAATGTATAATTTCTGTATCGATACAAAAGCTAACCTAAAAAAATTGCAAACTTATTGCAATGGATTGATTTTACTGTACAGTTGTACATATCAACAGTTGGAAACAGTAACAAAAGAAATAATAATAATCATTATCGTACAGTGAGTGAAAACCAAGTTAGGCTATTGGAGGTGGAAACATATTTCTGCAAAAGCTAATTAAAGTTATAATGAAAACCTTCTGGTAAACGAGAAAACGTATATAAAAAAATCTATTTCCGTTAGTCATGTGATACATGGTAGGAACGTTTTCTGGAACTGGAACGATATCGTATTGTGCAAGACACTGGAAAATATTGATTGACCAGACCTTTGTAGTTGCTTTGATATAAATGAACAGCCTCCAAACCAGTAGATTTTGCCCAGAACTTTGCTATGTGATTTCCAACGTGATATTTCAGTTATTTATCTTTGAGAAGTTTTCGTTTTGATCACAATTCGCACAATAACATCTGGACAACTTCATTACGTTTTAATAAAATACCTATTTTGTGAATACACGTACAAGTCTTAAAGCATTTCCTAGTGTTGCCTGCTAATAACAACATTTGCTCCTTGGTGGAAACTAAACAATTTTTTGAATAGTTCAGTCGTATTTGTTCAGAATGTCATCCAATCTCAGTTGGTGATATATGTTATGAACAACGCTTATTGGATCAAGCCAGGAAGAAATAGATTTCCTCGCACAATTTTCGATTTAGGAAGCCAAGTGTTTATAGAGAGAATCTATGAGGAACGTCAGAGCTCAGTCCATAAATTCTCCGATAGCAAAACGGCAAACCATTGGAACATACAACACAACGTACAACGTAAAGTAACATAACGTACTACAAACACGAATTTACACTTACTTGAACACGGAAAGCGAGTTGGCCGCGAGGTGAGCGCTATAAATACCAGAGCTGGATTAATGAAAAGTGCAGTCGATTGGACAAAATCGGACCGGGAGTTGAATTACTGCATCGGGAGGCCGTTGGCGCAGACGGCACGATATCAAGTCAGGGGGAATTGAATTTAATTTTAGTGGAATTGATTTTATAAACACGTTTTATATCAATTAGCTGTGCTATATCGCAACTACTTGCAGCAGATTTGATAAACGAGACTTTTAAAGAGCAACCATCGAAAAGAGCATGATTAAAATAACGCACGATGAAAAAGCTCGCTGTCTTTGTTTTTGTTACTTTACGCAAAATTTAACGGTAATTTTCATATTTCTGGGAAATATGTTTATCCAACATCTCAATAAATGCTCTATAACTATGGCGATTTTAAACAAGGAAAGTAACAGATTACCCAATAGTGGGTATAATTTTGAGAAAAGCCACTAGTGAGTATTTTTTTAATGTATAACAATAATAATAATATACAACTCCTTGGTAACCACTTCGATTGACATTTTAATTAAAAAATTTAAAGCATATATCACTGTCAAATAATATTTCTTTAATAGATGTTGTCTTCATTAAAAGATGTTGGATAAAATGTTATACTTCACACGTGGGCAAAGTGGAATTACCCTCTTGTAAAGTAAATAACTATTATATTTATATTAGTATACTTCCTATCGTTACGAAAATGAGAAATGGACTAAAGAAGGAACTAGATGGCTAACAGAAGTAGTAGGATTTAGAAAAAAAGCAAAGAAAAACGATATATATGTCCGTGAATAAATAAGAAAAGTACAAACAATACAACTGACCTAAATATAACCACAGAACCAGCGACATGGATACAAATTTGAAGAAGTGAATAGTTACACTTACTTACAGTCAAGTTTACATCAAAGAAGAAATGAGAGAAGATATAAGAGAACGTTTAACTAAAGGAAATAGAACAATGGAAATGATACATAAATTACTGGATAGCACAAATATATTCATAAATAAAAAAAGAAACAGTTATATAAAACAGTAATATTACCAACAGTATTTTATCTGAATACTCGCGAAACACGAAGAACTAACTCCACAAATCTGGGTGTGCAAGTTGTTGAGAAGAATATACAGCTAAGAAGAACAACTAACAAAGAAATAAATGTAATCTTTGAGATATGAGACACCACAACACAAATTGAAACACATAGTATAAGATGGATAGGACATATTGGAAGGCTATCTGAAAAAAGAATACTAAAACGCATCATCGAAAAAAGGGGTGGGATAAAAATAAAGGTAAAAAAAAAAGATGAAGGAAGTTGAAAAGACCTGGCAAAGCTGAGATAGAAGAATTGAAAAATAGAAGCAATGGAAGATACTGGTTACTAGTCAAACAAGCAATACTAATACCTACTGCAACACTACTACAACCATTCTAATACAAATAGTATGTTTATTTAAAGAACGTCTATTAGAGCGTGCGCTATTTTTATTATGCGCCTTTTACCTACATATAAGAAAGTATCTCGTATCAAACAGTTGACAAATTCGTCAACAACAAAATAGAAATAAATTCATTAATTTCTCGTGCTGTTTCAATATGAACAAAATGTAACCATTTGTTGAGGGCAGAACGCAAAGGCGATACTAATAGCTTTCCAGCGCTTTTAGTCAAATAGCTACACCCTACTAACTTGCGACACGAGTGTGCAAACCATTAACAAAACAGTCTTTAATTTTATCGCACGCATAAAATAAACAGATCACGCTTTTCTATTCTATCCCATATGGAACATTTTCCAAGTGGCAGTGAAATTTTGGTACCATTAACTGCAGCTGTTCATCCATTGTTCACATAAAGTTTAGTGACATTTTCATAAAGTGAAAATAGCTTTCCGGTTTATAGAATTCAAATCCGGTTTAGTAAAGTCACCAGCCATCACTTTACTGCTCAGTTATTTACGTATGTATCTACAGATACAAATTATAGGTAACTACATACAACCTTATCTGCTTTGCAATGAATTTAAATTCGATTCACATTAATTGTAATTAGATTCACAAACTGAACACAATCTGTAAATTTATGCCAATTGGACGAGTAAATTATAGTTAACTATTCAATTTAAACCGAGGTAAATAATTTGCCGAAAACTCTTCTGTTTTAGTTCTTTTAGTTTTTTACATCACGGATATTTGCGAGCGCATGATGCAAGAACCGGAAATGAGTAAAAGGCGTGATGATATATTTGTGATTGCAAAGAAGACGCAGCACAATTTTCTTTGACCCGCGAAAATTACTTATGTAAATAAATGTGTCAAAAGTACGAAACTGCAAGCAAAGAAGAATTATTCCCGAAAAGACATGTTTTCATAAAATTCTGACAAACAGAAATTAAACGGCAGATTTAATTTGATTTTTACACGTTGGAAAAGATTGTTTACCTTCTTTTTACCTCTGCATTGAAGAAGAAAAGATAATTGAAATTTTTATCCTTACAAGACGCACGAAGCTTTTTGTTAAAAGTTTTATTTTTCTCTCAAAACTTTCAAATAAATTATATGTCTTTAAGAGGAACGAGAAAGTATATCTTCTGGGAAATGTTTTCATAAGAATGAAATGTTTAGGCACGAGAAGTTTAATTGAATTACAATCCTAAATATGAGGACTTTTAAAATGCGATAATATCTTGAATAATTTCCTTTATGTACATTTATTTTTAGTGAGTGACAGCGAAAATTCAATACCATTATACAAAAGAAATAGTTTAGTTTGTTAGATGTGCGCTAGATGGGCCTACGCTTCATTTTAAATATGCGAACGAAACAAGTTAACCTAGAAAAAAATTCCGCTTAAAACAAAGACAGTGGCTTGAAGTTATTCCACAACCATTCACTATACACCAAGTACATTTACTATATACATGTCAACAGTTATTAAGAAAATTTGACTCTTTAAATTGTTCGACCATTTTGGGTTCGGTGTGAACGCCGGTGTCTGAGCCATGGGTAATCTTAATCCAAGTCACGTGAAGGTTGAAGCAGTTGTAGTACAATGTTTGGGGAATGGTCTAGAACTGGCCTGATATATTGTAGCAGCCTCGTGCTTACCGAAAAGTGTTGTAATTCTATTTTAATTCAATAAAGAATTGTTGATATTTGTGTAGATTATTTTACCATTGTAAATCACTTTTTCCTTTTATTTGTTTTATTTACCAATCAATAAATATTAATTGTAATTATATTTTCGGCAATAAACGTTGTTGTGCATGTTTTCAGTTTGTCCTACTGCAATATACCTACAAGAGAATTTTGACAGATCCTCATTGAAATTATTGCTATTACTATAGATTACTAATACTGGAAAAAATAGTAGTAGGAATTTGGACAGGAAATAATCAAAACTCTTGTGATCATTTACCTACGTTTTGGAATGTTATACTTCTATTATCGTGACCATATAAAAATATTTTTGTTACAATATTATGTAAATTACAAAATGTAAACAAAAATTTAGTAGTATGTAACATTGAAAAATCATATAGTTTTATTCAGAAATATATAATTGTGGACAAAAGTGTAAAATGAAAATCAAACAGGAAATATTTTTTAGGTGCTAATCGTAGGCGTAGGACTAATTAATTAATAACACAGTGGAATCATATAATTAATTATTTCCAGTCCAAATTCCGACTACTACTTTTTCCAATTCAACTTCATGATTCAATTCATATTACTACTACTACTACTATTATTATTATTATATGTTTGTTAAGCAGAAGCGTAAAACGGCATCCAAATGTATAATAGTCGTTTCACTGTAGTTCTCTGCAAAGGATCTTTTGTTCCACAGTGTCTCGTCGAAAAAGTTTTATCGGGATTTAAACTATTATCTTTGCGGTCAAATATCAAAGTTAGCAATCATCTCTCTTAGCTAAAACTATGTTACCTTGAAGTAATCTGCGCCGAATCTCAAATAAAGCAAAGTTTCAGACGAAAAGCACTTTTCCAAGGATTTCACGACGTCAGTTCCAGAAAAAAACAGACCTCGACCACATAAAAAATTCCCACGAGGCATATTCAAAACGCGAATGTGGTTAGGTTCCCTAAGACGTTGGAAATGTCCCGTTCTGGTTCTTTTGAAAACGTCGTCGTACTTTCACGCATCTCCGCACGCAGACACGTCTCAGACTCTTAAATCTATTTGCCTAGTGATTTGTATTTCCATTGAGAAGTTTTTCGTGAAATCTCCCATTGATTGATGGTAGAAAATGATTCTGTCGTCGATTTGGAACCGCGAAAAAAGGGTCTCGATAAATTATAAATGGTTGCTTCTTCTTCTTTGGAAAAACATTATGTTTACTTTTAATTAATCATCATAAAATATTCTTTGCGTATTCGTAACTAATTTCGGTTTTAAGAAATTTCTTTTTAATTTTTTGTTGTATAAAAAAGTTTTTGTTTATCTTTCTTGCTGTTGTAAACATAAGTTGAAGGTACTGAATTTTTTATGATCGTCACAAGAACGATTTTAATTTAATTTTGAAAGAAAAATTTAGCAGTACTGTTTGGATATGGTAAATTTTTAAGTGTTATTTCCTTTGTAAACAAAAATTATATTTCTAATATTCTCTCTCAATCTTTACAATATTATACGTACTTTATATATTTTTTAGATTTTGCAAAACAATGCTAGTTACCAAAAAAAAAAAAGAAAAAGCAGTTGGTAGTGGCTGGTTGTTCCACTTCATGTATGTGAACCAGCCAGAGTGTTAGAGAAACTGAATGCGCTGATCAAATCCAATAGTTCGCGGCGGCCATTTGACAGCAGCAGGCTCGCTTTATTTTTGTGAACAGTACAGCTAGAGTGCTAAGACAAACTGAATGTGTAGATCAAAACAATGTGTGATAAAGTGTAATGTTAATAATAAATAATTCACATTTACTTTTATAAATAGGGCATGTAACATGAATGCTCGTTATGTGAAACAGTCCAGTACTTCAGTTTGCGGCCACCAGTTGGCAGTGGCTTCATATATGTGAACAGTTCAACTAAAATGTTGAGACAAACTGAATGTGTAGGTGAAAAACAATACGTGTGATAGAGTGTAATGTTAATACGAGGGTTGTCCAGATATAGTAAAGAACAATTTGGCATAACTAAATACAAACGAACGATATTATCATAAAACTTTCTTTACAAAGGTAAGTACGTTTTTTTATCTTTCAATGTAATCGTCATAGATGTCACGGCATTTATTGTAACGTGGTATCAGTTTTCAATGCCGATGTTATATTCTTCTACCGTAAAAAATCTGAGCCAGGATGTTAATCCTTCTTTGAGGTCTTTATAGTTTGTGAACTGCTTTTCATCCAAAAATTCCTTTAATTCTGGAAACAAATGAAAATCGCTTGGTTCCAGGTCAGAGCTATAAAGATGATGTCCAAAAGTTCCCACTTACTCGGCATCAAGCGTTTTTCAATTGTTTCCAAAACTAAAGAAATTTTTTGCTGGAAAACTGATTGCAAACGATGAGGACCTCAAAAAAACACTGACATCCTGGCTCTGAATTTTGGCGGTACAGGATTATTACATCGGCCGTGAAAAATTGGTTCCACGCTACAATAAATGTCTTGACAACTATGGAGATTACATTTGAAAATAGAGTAATGTACTGTAAGTTTGTAAATAAAGTTTTATGTTGATATCTTTAGTATTTAGTATTTCTTTAGTTATGCCAAATCGTTCTTTACTTTCTGGATACGACCCTCGTAAAAAAATAATACACATTCCCTTTTCCAAATAGTGCAAGTACCGCGTATGTTGGCTATATGAATCAGTCTAATATACTTCAGTTTGCGACCACCAGATGGCAGTTGCTCAACACCGGTGAACAGATCGGCTAATGTGTTAAGACTAACTGTATGTGCAAATAAAAACCACATGTGTGATAGAAGTTAATAAATAATATAAATTCATTTTGACAGTACATGTATTGTATCTGCTGATTACATGAACCATTCCAGTACATCTATTTGCAGGCGCCAGTTAATGGTGGACACTCTTCATATTTGTGAATAGTTCAACAGGAGAGGTAAGACAAACTAAATGTGTGGATCCAAAACAATAAGTAATAAATATAATCGTTCACTTTTACAGTAAATTTACCGAGTTTGCTGAATGAAGTACTGCAGTACTTCAGTTCGTAGTCCGTTCCACATGTACTTATTTACTACATGTACTAAAATCCTAAGTAAGTGCAGCGTACGGAAAGTAAATTTGCAATTTCCCGAACTAATTTTATGGAGAAGACTTGCATCTGAACTGCACTACCCACAACAAATTAAATATAGTCCATCAAATCTAATTATGAGGGAATTAATCCGACCACTGTCAGTTCGGTAAGGAAATTTATTTACGTCAAGTTGTTTTGCAGGATTCACTAAATAAATTACTTGCTATAAAATAAGACAATTCTAAATTTAGTCGTTATTATTTTATAAAAGAATAAGTAGATATAATTTGTTTAATATAAATATTTAATAAATTTTCATTAAATATAATCATTTTGTTTTAATGTCCGGAAACCTAATTATAACATAATTTAATAAAGGAGAAATTTAATAACCTCTTATGGATATTTTTAATAACGTTATACTAGTTCTTATTACCCAACAAAAAAGTTTTAATAATTTTATTAAAATGTAACATGAGCTGGATATAATGTAAGAATGTCTAATACTACAAGAGAATCTTGTGGAATGAATTAAATCTGAGATAATCAAATATTCCGCTACGTGTTAGCCTTGGAAAACCAATAAATAACGCCTTCTATACCCGATTACTGAAACTGTACGTAAAGTTGTAAGTTTAACAGATTTCTTGTAAACTTTCAATTTGTCCAAAACACACGGCGATTTTTCCACGCCATCTATCCGAGTTAGTCGGCCGTTGTCTCCCCGAAATCGCCCTATTCTTATCTACTTTCTTACCGTTTTTATAAAACCATATCACTCTCTACCTTTGATCCCCTAAATCCTACTTGACTCTATTTTATTGTCACGTGGGATTCGGTGTTGCCGTGTAAATTCAGCTTTACCTAATCCTCGATTTTGCGGCAAATCAGATTTACGTGACCGGACCCATGTGGTTTTCGTTCATGCATGAATTTTTAACGGCGTGTTTTATGTTTGAATCGCTATCCAGCCGTGCAATTTGCTGCGCGCATTTCGAAATTGTACGAATGTTCACTGACTGCAATGTTCTACTTGGCGCCTGCCACTTGGTTCACTGAACGGCTCAATTAAATTTGAAAAGTACAAGAGGCCTTTCCAAGTTTACGTCAAAGGAGCGGATCTGATCATGGGCTGATAAATTGGATCAATTTAAAACTTATTCAACACATATTTTTTCCATGTTTTAATTACATATTTTTAAGAACGCTCTATCCAAATCTAATCAATGGATACTTAATAAGTAAAGTGTAACAGGCACCTCGCACTTGGTACCAAGAGGTAACTGCCATACGAAAGGGTTTTACTTGATTAAATGAATAACCAAGGGTAGCGTAGTCACTGGCCACCACGGAATATTTTAACTCGATTCCGAAGAGTATTTAGAAAAAAAGACTTCTGATCAAAATGGCGGGAAATATGTGCGCAGGCGGGAATCAAACACGTATTCAACAATAACAAAATTTTATAATATTTAATAACGAACAAGCAAAATAAATTATATAAATCAAATACTTTTACGAGCTGAATAATTCGACGCTATATAATCCAAAGTATCGCTAACTCACTAACTTTTACAATAACTTTCAAAGATCGAAACTGATATAACATTTGCTATTAACAATACTCATACATCAAACTCAAATCTACTTACATGAACTCACAAAATAAATTTCACAAAAACTATGTATGCAATCGACAATCGAGAGGAGCCCTTAAAACTGTGTATAAATTCTTAACATTTCACAAGAAAAGCCAAAATGCAAGTGACTGCTCACTGCCCAAGGTTTACAATTTATTACTTAAGGAATGGGACAGTGGCACTCAAAATAACTCTAACTGGGCACTACTCTCGCATAAGACTCTGGTTAAATATTTCCTACAACATATTGACTTCCGCTGATTAGGCGGGAACTGAACTAAAATTCTAAAGAAGTGGAATTTTCTACGAACAACTAACAATGAACCATTTACTTAGTTTGAAATCTCTAAATATCGTTTGCAATCTTTAATCGTAATAAACGCAAATACCGTTTATTACAAAAGTAAAAGTACATTAATATACTATTGCTAAATAAACTACAAATAACGGATACATTATTTCTATTATAAAGTTATTTATAAACCTAATTATTAATGAAAGAATATTCAAGTAAAAACTATGCGAGTGTTCAACATTATATTCTTAGAATTTGCAACTTATTTATATTTAACTTGAAAAGTTACGGAAGTTTTCCATCAAGGGAAAAATGTAAATGTAAATATGGAAACACGGTTGATTCAATACAAAAATAAAATAGATTCAGTTAGTATATTTCAAAAGTAGCAACAACAAGAAATAAGAACAAATATTAAAAGGAGTTCCTTGGGATTTTATAAAATTTTCAATTCGGTCTTGCGAACATCTAAGGAAAAATTTATGAATAACTCTCCGGGAAATCAACATGTTTTCCACCTAGTTTCGCGAAAGAAACTGCTTCATTTGTTTTGTTTATTTGCAAATCTAATTACTGAGAAAATGCAGAAATGCTAATTTAAATATGATGACTATATTTTACCTCTAATGGAAAGCAGAAGTAATTAGATTTCAGTAAATATAATACCACAAATCCAGACATAAACAACTGCAGAAGGTTCTGGAAGTTGTTTTTTCTTTGTTTTACTCTGTAAAACTGTAAGTATTTGTAAACTTCAATCCCTACATCCATATAAGTTTGCTAACGTAATTATTAATATATCAAACCGAAATTTATTCTGAGTGCCATATCCAGAGATGGGTAAATGCCATGATGATATATTTATTCATTTTCGACAAGACTTGACTTCTTCCATCCACAGTAGCCTCAAATTTCTGTTCTCGATGGAATCGTTCCTTGTAATTTACACCAACATAAAATCCTATATCTATCAGACAATCTTTATAATACCTCTATTCTTATACATAAAAACGTGAATCGTGAAGATATTATAGGTAGGAGGAAAATCGCAAGGCCCATCTGTTTTTATCGCCTTCGGCCAATATGAATAGAGCTATCTCATTCGCAGCCCATAACGCCCTTCTGCCCAGCGGCTCATCGCGATTTACCAAAGACGTGCACAAAGAAAATTTGCTGGATTTAACCGACCTTTTCATTGGAAATAAAAATTATACCGCTTTGAAGATTCACACGTTTTCATTGCTTTAGTTTAACGAACAATTTTCCAATAGTTAAATAGGAAATTATCTTCAGCCAGATCAAGGTACACAAAGTAATCCTCACTATCTTATTACGACGGAACTATTTACCTCAAAGAATTAGGATTTTTCCCTGAGTTGTGTTGATTTAATAAGAAAAATATAAGAATGTATTGATGTACTTAATCTATAATTTTCTTTCTGCACTTTTATTATCACAGATGTTTTAAACACGAGGATCAAATATGGACTGTCGAAGGTTTTGGAAAAATTAAGGATCTCCGTTTGTACTAGTTTTGGTACTGTCCCAGAAACACAACTCTACACCGGATGTAATTAAAAAAATACAAATATTTTGGGAAGCATTGGGCTAAGCGCAACAGTACTTTTAATTAAGTAATTAGCATAAGTGTACACTATATCATCGAAATATAAGATTTATCTACTCGTCCAGTTCGCTGGTTAGTAGTATATTACGTACCGTGAACTGTAAGTGATAGTTTTTAGATCGAGAATGTAGTTTGGGATGTCGAGACTCGTAGGGTCGAGATTTCCTAAACATTCGAGACCTAAAAAATCACTTACAGTTCGAGGTTAGTAAGTTATTTTTTGCAATACCTGCGTAAATATAATAAAAGGAAAAATGGGTATCAAAATTAACAGCTGTCAAATTGAGGTTAAAAATAAAATTTGAATGATATATATTTACTTACCATCCACCAGGAACGATAAGTTTCACTTACCATCCACCGTGGACGGTAAGTAAATGATGTAACCATGAAAACCAATTGTGCAATAAAAGTTCCACTTTATTTAAATTTTGTTATTAATGGGTAACTTACAGAACAGGTATTGCAAAAATTATTTTAAGTTACAACTAACGAATCCCCTCTCCGCCACTGGGATGGTCAGAGATTCAGTCAGGATCATGTACACGCACTACGCACCAGTGGGTCAAGGAGCGGATCAATTTTCACGCGTTCACACTCCCGCGTGAATTTATCATGCGCAACGTAACAGTAACGCATAGTTGTATGAGAAAATCGGAACTTTATACGGAATAATTTATTGATCGTCCAAGATAAAGGTTGGATTTTTCATACGCCAATCTGCCCGAGTTGAGAATGACAATGATTGGTTGAACTACCAACCGGAATGTTGGAGAATTCTGCAGAGCCTGTCAAACTGTACGAAGTTAAATAGTTTTCTCGTGGAACATATTCATAGTTGATCGACTACTAAAGTTAGAAGTGCTCGCGCAACTTACTTTACAAGTGATTCACAAACTGTCAACATTGGTAAGTAACCGGTGTCATGATATCCTCAGTTAATGTTTTATTTATTTTGTTCATTACGTGAATTTTTTGCTAATTTTATTTTAATTTTTAATTGGATATCATACATTCGTACATACATACGTACATACATACATACATACATAACGTCACTCTATGTCCCACTTAGTGGGGTAGCACGAACCCAGAAACACAGTCAACAAATGCTCGTTTATTCTTCACACTCGGAATCATTCGTTCAAGCAACAAACCATCAATTATACCCAACCAGTTATTCCTCGGACGCCCACGCAATCGTTCACCTTCAGTCTTACCCACATATATTAGTTTCACCAACCTTTCATTCGACATTCGTCAACATGTCCAAACCACCTCAACTGACTCACTCCCACTTTCTTAACAACATTCTTCTCAATCTCACACTCATCATACACCAATGTATTCCGTATACGATCACGTCTCGTATACCCACATATATCTGTTCCAATTATTTGATTTGAACCAATTAACCAGAAGAAAACAGCAAATTTATTTTAATGTATCATACGTCAATCTACAAATTTTAATTTTTAGTGTAGACTTCCAAATTAATGTAGCTTTGAAGTAGTTTCCTATTGTAATTGAATAATTGAAATTTCGTGTAAAATATTTGGAGAATATCAAGTATAAACGTATTGCGAAGCACACAGAACAACTTTTAATGAACATCTCGGCATATGTTGTGTGTAATGACCCGAAAAGTGGAAAGGTTAAAACCTACACCATTTTCATAAAAGAGTAATAACCTTTAACACTTTCATAAAATATGTACACATGAGTAAGCATCATACCATCTTACACTTTCACATATACATATTCCTAATTGGTCTTTTACTTTTGAAAGTTCAGTAAACTAAGTTTATGTTGTTAGTCATAAAAATTATATACACAACATGGGCGTATTTTCTCTTATAAAATCCTTGATTCTGTCTGTTGCAGAAACTAATGAAGAAAATCTCAAAATGTTACTCACCCAGCATGCCGACAGGAAACTGACTGGGCGTTTGAAGGTTTTCGATGACGCTTTGTGTGACAACCCAAACATAGTTCTCTCCAGTGAGTTTGAGATCTCGGGCTCGAGTCAGGATGTCCATGGCTTCTTCTCGGGTACAGTACAGGAGCATGACCCGCGCTTCCGAGTCCACTAGCTCCACCAAGTCTCCGGGTTTAGTGACGAGGATTGCGTTGAGGATTGTGAACTTGAAACGATCCTGCAAAGAAAAAAAAAATTTAAAAATCAAAAGCTGATTTTTTATTTTTGAATTTCTGTATGATCTATACTATAAGAAAGCCATTGCAACAGAGCGCATTGTCATATCTCTAATATTTTTTGAGATATGGCGATTTTTGATGTTTTTTGATGTGCAACTTTGAGGGGCTGTAACTCAAAATTTATGTGAGATATCGAAAAATTCAACTTAGTTTTGTGTTTCCCCAGTATATTATTACAATTTAGCAAATTTTGAAAATTTTGAAAATTTTCGAATTTTTTTTGAAAATTTTGATTGGCAATAACTTGAAAAATATGACAGATACTGATTTGCGGTGTTCACCAATCGATTCAGCTCGTCAAAATACATAAGTATGCGAAATTTCAGAGAATTTGAGCAACATAATAATTCATTAGAGCAAAAAGTCTTAAAATGGCCCAAAATCGCTAAATTTTTAAGGCTATACCCTTGGGTTTTTTTGAATTTTGGCCCAATTTCCGTATTTTTGCTTTAAATTTTGAACCCGTCGACCAAATATTCTGAAATTTCACATACTTATGTATTTCGACGAGCTGAATCCAATGGTGTTTAAATCAATTTGATATCTCTTATATTTTTAAAAATATGGACAATCAAAATTTTGAAAAAAAATTGAAAAAATTTCAAAATTTTCAAAGTTTGCTAATTTATAGTAAAATGCATGGAAATCACAAATCTATGGGGAAATTTCGATATCTGATATAGTTTTTGAGTAATAGCCTCTCAAAGTTGCACATCGAAAAATATCAAAAATCGTCATATCTCAAAAAATATTAGAGATATGACGATGCGCTCTACTGCAATGTGTTTCTTAGGACCTATATTATATAGAAATATAATTTGCAAAAATATTATTTTTAAATGATTTTTGGCTTAAAAGTTACAAACTACCGCTATTAGCCTAAAATAGTCTAATACATAATACAAACTCCATAATCTACACCCTTAAACATGATCCTTATCCCCGTAGCAATTTACATTCAAGCGTCTAGTCTGAAATCAGTAAAATCTCAATACAGGCAGCAGCAGCAGGGCTGCCAATCAACCTTGAGATGACAATCTCAATCCCCTGGTCCTGTGGGCGTGCCCACTTAGTCATCTGACGGTAGACATCCGTACCACTCGCCGAGTACCACAAGTACGTCATGGGCAATCATTACTGGCAGTGTTACTAATAGGAGCAATTAACCTCGGAGTGCTCCTTTATTGGTCTCCGTGCAATCAACTGTATTATTCGGTTGTCATTTGATGTAATTAGTTTGCAAATGTGATCGTGTATGGAAATAATACAGTTTGGGCACTCGGGTTTGCTCTGTCTTCCAACAAAGCCAACGATGGAATTAGCGAGGCAGAGGTAATTGCATAATTGTATTTGTTTTATAGGGCAGAAGAATGAAAACGTGGTTTATATATTAAGCAGTAAGACACAGCGATACCAAGAGCAACCCTTAATCTTTGTTGTAAATGAGTCTACTGCCTAATCTAAGTGGGAATGTGCCAGAAACGTTATTCCTTCCCTTAAGCTATACAAGAAATCTGTACGATTCGAAGAAAAAGTATTTGCATGATAGGATGAAACGTATATATTTCAGTCTAGATGGACTGCTTACTGAGGTAATTATATACAACTCTCAAAATTGCAATTAATATTATAAGTTTATGTTAACAGTTTAAGAAATGTTCCTGTCTTTCGTATTACTATGGATACCAGTTGTGCTTAGTACTGTTCTAGATAAAATATGCAACATAGGATGTCAAGGGTGCGTTCAGTGGCATTCAGCAACTAAGTAACCAACTCAGCAATAGCAAGTAAGCATTTTAGCGTAGTATTTAACATGTTGAATTAGTGATGGAAAATTTAACCTGTCAATTATCAGTATTACATATACAATAGTGGTAAGGCTGGTAAATTACTTTCTATTTGTAAATTATATATAATATGTAAAGTAACACCTTGTTGTACGAACTTGTATTTCTGGCGTGATTACAGGAGTGTAATTAAAATCTACAAATTATCAAAATGAAATTAATTAATAAGTACTAATGTTCAAAAAACAATTCGCGACAAATTTACCAATTTAGCATACGAGTATTTCCGGAAACAATTTCATTGTCAGTAAAATATGTATTGGCAAATTGTGGATCTAGTATATAAATAGAAATAAAGTAAAATATGAAAATATTTATTCACATATTAAAAACATATCGTTTTCTATTGCTTGATTGGCACGCAATCTATATAATTTCCATTCAAATTCATGTAAACTATTATTCAGTTCCATTTTTGACATCTAACCTACTATTCCACTAGAAATCATCACTTGCTGACACAAATCAGCGAGTTTTAAATGCGCTGACTTGTTGACTCAGCTGATGACAGTAATCATAAACTCAGCAAATCGTTCAGTTGAGTTTAGCAACATAGCAACTCATTTGATGAGTGCTACTGAACGCGCTCAATTGTCAAACGAATTTGTTATCACACATTAAAGATGTTTAAAGATGTCTACTTGATATAATTTTAGATACAGTTACAGATACAGACTTATAATCATAATGAATAAAAAAACTGAACAAAATAGTATAGTGTGATACCAATATATGACTTGATCTTTTGTGGAACATTTAACATTCCTAATGAAATGTATATATAACATTTTACTAATGCACGTGACATGAATACAATAGGTATTCTATTCATACATCATACGTTACAGGATTGCCCTAACATAAATTAAAAATCCAATCACCAGCCAAACATAAGACAAAGATTAAAAACAAATGAAGCCTTAAGAAGCGAGCGCATCGTACAAAATAATCGTCTTACAAGTTAATCGTTCGCATTATCGACATGAAACCATTTACGAAAGTGAGGCACGTAAAAATAAATCGTAATTCGCCGCCACAACCGCAGGGCGGCAGCAATGCCGGATAACGGAAAATGTGGCCACACTGCTGAACTTCTAATTTCTTGAGGGGATAAAATTATAATGAAAGTGCCGCTAATGGAAACAAAGAGTGGGTGGCACTGCTCACCGCACAGGCGGAGCACCAGGCTCTGCTTTGGAGGGCTACGCATTTTAACAAGCAGAAAATTCTGCTACGAAACTACGAGTGTGGGTTATTTGGTAAACTATTAATAGGTCTGTTCGATGACTAACTTTTTAACTTCTAGCACTGAAGCGTTCGACAAAAATGCAATGGGGTCTTCATAATTTTTTTTTTATGAAACTTTATCTACATTGAAGACTATCTACACTTTTAAAAAGTCTTAATTGTTATTCATTAAGCCACAATGATTTTTTTTAAATGTTGCGCCGTCATAGTAGAGGTGTTGCTGGATCTAAAACAGTAGAAATTTAAATAATTTTTGTTACATAATTGTTTTATTTTATTGCAATAATAATAATAATAATAATAAAATAAGTAAAAAAATATATGACTACAATTATTTACAATCTGTAATGTTTTAGATCCAGCAACATCTCTACTATGACGTCACAACATTTAAAAAAAATCATTGTGGCTTTATGAATAACAATTAAGACTTTTTAAAAGTGTAGATAAAAAAAATTTAAAAAAATGGTAAAAGACCCTATTAGTACAGCTTGTTCGATGAAAAAAATTTCAGAACTAGCGTACACATTTATGAACTGACTATCGAGGTGGTGTAGATAATGCAAGCTGGAATGAAGGTAACGTAAATGTCAGTTTTAAATGTTGTTTTAATTTTAATCTTACTCCTGTACTAATGAATGTACGCTGTTGCACTTTCGTGTTCTTTGGAAAGGTGGAACTAGTGTGCCTATAATAAGGTGCACTGCACTACACTGCACTTTATCGAACAGATCTAATAACTACACCATCAGACTGTGATTGATGAGATCTTCAAGATGGATTGCAACATCCCACATCCCACAAATTGTCAGAATTTTACTGCATGAAAACTACCATTGATTTTCTGTTCACTAAGACTAACTCTTTGGGAGTTATCAAAGTATCAGAATGAGGAATTGATTTTCCTACATATAAACTTGATAGTACTGTTAACTGTATTAATTTGTAAAGATCGTAATGACACCTCTGCTGGTCTTGAAATATAACAAGAGATTGAGCTCAAAAATAGTGAAGTGCCTAAGAATTAGCATCAATTCTTTTTTTATGTAGTTGGTGAAACTGAAAGATGGTGTAAGGATATAAAATATAATAAATCCAAGACAAACATGGACTGGAAGGGAGATAAAAGACAAAATTAAGATGTATAGTGCTGAAACCGAATAAACAAATTGCATTTGACAATTACATTATTATATAACGTTTGAATCAACGTAGACTTAGTTGCATTTACAAAAATGTACTTTTAAACTGTAACATTTTGTAGAGCATAGATGATATGGAAATAAGTCTCATCTCTACAAAATCTATACTACCACAATCCTTAGAACGACATGGTTTCCTATAGCATTTTCTTTCTTTAACACAACGCCGTTGAATTTATTTTGATATATTATTTAGTTGAAAACTTATTAAAGATAAAGGTGTCAATGTATAATTCGACACTCTGGTTTTATCATATATCAACCAAGTGCACCCAGCTATCAGATACGTAGAGAGATACAAAAGGACTAATTGAAAAATTGTCTGAAAGGATTTGGTACAATCTAGGCTGGACATATAAACATACCAACGCAGATGAAACCTCAAGATGAAATATCAGAATATTCGTTATTTTCAAATGACTTCGTTTCTGTGAAAACTAAAAATCTAACGAAATAAACACAAACATGTGTGGAAATAAATTAAAGTCTACGAAACCCAATTAATACTTGCATCTTTCGAATCCGTATTGAAACTACAGCAATCACCTTGTAGCACAACTAAAGGAGTATCATAGATTGTAAATGATATTATTATTATAATAGTTCTACTATATTCAACAAAAAATTTCCCTTGTTACGTCTCTGAGTTCGCCACCAAAATATGGCTTACGGGTAGCACGTTCTTTACATTAAAGCGCATCGCTGCTGTAAATTACAGTCGCTTGAGTTTCAGAAAGAATTAGCTGATGATCCTTTACGGATTTACCCTGAGTTTAATTCGATTTATTTCCACGTAAATCTGTTAATATACCATTAAGAAGCTTCCAATTCACACGCGATAAAAGATAACAATCGCTATAATCTTGCGCAATAACAAGGAAGATCGAAATAAAGATCGGTTTGATTATTTCACAGCTCGTTCCATTTCGGAAGATAGAAGAAATTCTTTCATGTCATTCAAATTTATAATATATCTTAAAAAAAAAACAACGTGTTGACTGTTTTATTATTGAAGACTCTTAACTTACAAATTAATCTAGAAGTTTATAAAACTGCTAATCAACATTATATTTCTAAGACACTAGATTAATAGTTAAACAGTCTACGGATGTCCTTTTCGAGATGATTGTGAATATAACAAAATACCTTTCTTCGATATTAAGTCGAATAAAATTCCAGGGACCCAGATATAAAGGTGCCTTGTTATTTCTAGTCTTGTAAAGATTTAAATAGTTCATATTCTAAATTGTGGACATACCAACAAATAAACGAACACACATGCAAAACGTTAAACCTTCCGTAGACTTTTAGTCGATTAGAAATTTTAGGAAGGTATTGTCCTAAAACAAAAAGACAAAACCGTCAATATTAGTTTTAATATTGATAATGAAATAATTCCACGAATATACAATTTAATTAAGAAGTGTAATATTATATGTATCTAAAGTTTAAATGCACTTAACAACGTAACACATGATACAAGAGACAAACAAACTGCAACGTATGTGGAAGTGTGAAGTTTCGTGAAACTTAATAGGTGAATTTAAGTTTGTATCTCCACAACAGCCTGATTAGAAACTACTTTAATATAATTGCTCTACGCATGCATTATAAGGTACATATGTATTACAATACACTAGAGGTAGGTAACATTAAATAAAACAAAATAAATAAATTACCGCACCAAATACGACACACACTTTTCTTGCACTTTGACAAGTGAGCTACTACATAGCTGCCAACATGACGATACGAAAAATATCTACTATGCGTTCCAAGTTACAAACTTAACAATATGTTTTTTACATATTCACTTACATTTGACAACAATGAATCAAAGTTGAAGCAAACAATTCTATAGTGTTTAAATGATTTATCTTAGCCCAGAATGGATGCCAACAATTTTACTATTAGGTCATAGAAATGTCAACGATCTTTCGCATAGTATTGAATGCCCATAAATTAATTGGCGAATATATAGCCTCTCACGGAACTCGTAATACAAATCAATTTTAAGTATCTGCCAATAACATGACGTAGTAAAATCACGTTTAATTGTGATATTCCATCATTGGAAACGTCACATCCCTATTTAATAATTGCAGGCTGTCGTGACAGCCAGATAATTGAACACAGCAATTTTTTTTGTGACTAATTTATTACTTTGGGTTCGAGAACCTCATACATCACCAAAGTAAAATATTCAAACAATTAAAATGATGACTAAAAACACAGGGAAATGAAAAACTTATAGAAAATCTTAACATAAACCTCATGATAAAAGAGGAACGACTAAGATGGATAGGACACATTAATAGATACAAGGGTACCCAAGGATGTTTATGAAGTAAGACACAACAAGTAAAAGAGAAGTAAAACAAGTAGCAATAGCCAGAGGAGTAGAGTGGAGCGAAATAAAAAGCAAAACAAGTTATAGGAAATTGTGGAGGAAATGTGGAAGAGAGCACCTGAACAACCCAAGTACTAACAGCAAAACCAGCATTATTAAGGAAGGCTTTTATATTAAATAAGTTTAGCATTAAAATGAAAGGTAAGAAAACATATTTACAATTCATTAATATTTGGGCAATTATCGAGAATTAACAGTTCAAACAAACCTGTTGGTTAAACGTCATTTGCAATATTGTAAAAAATAAGTCACTCGTAAAATACATTGGCAATTATAAATTATTTTTTACAAAACAAATAAATATGCATTAATGTAACTGTTTAAATTTCCGCACAAGTTAATTTTTAATTAATTAATTAATTCCACGAAAAACAACCGTAACAAAACATAAAAAACCACGAAACAATTACCTATGTAAAAATCCAGCTTTTAAATCCATTGATACCTATATCACTTTGTTACTAATCTGTTAGTAATTTTGCAATGTAAATATGTAACTCAGTGGTAACGAGGATTATGGGTGATGATATATTTATTTATTTTTGTTAGTTTGCACTTTATTACGTTAGTCTTGAACATTGCATTCAGATATAGTTTAGTCAGCATCCTTGAGATCCAAAGACAATAATTTTGAGATTATATTTACTTACTTAAGAAATAATAACAAGAAAAGTATACGAAGCAAATTCAATGAAAAAGAAGCAAAGGGAAAGATAGAAGAAGTGAAAAAAGTATTAGAAAAGAGGGGCGTTAAATGAGAAGAAGTAAAGAAGTAAAATCTCTATCCAAAGTAAGAGAAAACTGGTAGAAAATGTAGAAAACTTAAATAATACCTTACACCCGTAAGTATAAAAAGGCTTTATGGTTAAGTAAAAAAAAATTAACAACAATCGTATTGATTGCATTCCTCATTATCATAAATGAACTGTCCACTATCACCCAACCCAAAAACCACATTTGACAATTTTCAAATTCCACATTAAAATTCCGCTGTCAATTATATCCCGGAGTATAATTTCACACATGGTGACCCCCCGGATCAGCCGATCCGGTAACACATACACAGTGCCCCTCGTTCCCTGTCTAAACCATGAAACCACATTTCCCTAAGCCGCGAGCAAAGCCGACACATTGCGCCGCACTGCGGCGAAAGAGTGAAACACGTCACGTAGGTATATGCATTATACCCTCGAATTCGTATCACGTAAATTATATCAAACCAATGCTGAACGACGGCATACGAGTTAATCTAGGGTTTTGATTTTTTATTTTAAACATATTTTCTCTTTTTGTTAACAGGAATTTTTAATATATTTGATCAAGAGTAGTGAATATATACATCATGAAATTGAAATTATATATAATGTGATATCACATTACTGAGTACTGTTCTAATCGTCATTGATCCAATACCTGAAATATATTGTATTATACATTTTTTATAAGTACTTTTTAACATCATGTATTATACAACATGATGTTGAAGTTATCGCTGTTTATAATTTATTAATTATTCATTGATGACTGTGATTTAATTAAAATTTTAATTCAATTTAATTAGGGACGACAGAATCATCATTGAAAATAATGTTTCTATAATTACTTTTGATGTAAATCAAGTAAAACAGTTTTTAATATAAATAAAATTAGTACATGAACCATTATGCTGTTACATATATTATTATAATTACATCATATTTTCAATTGAAATATTGTTATTTACAATATATTGGTACCTTCGTAAAAGTGATTTTATTTATCTCCAATATTCTTCATATCATTAGTTTAGATATTTATAAAATCCCATTTAAATTCTTAATTGATGCAATACATTAAAAAACACTACGATAAATACAAGTAAATTAAAATAATCATCACCATCATCACCAGTTTTTATTGTCTTTTTTTAAGGACAATCATCATCATCATCATCAATGGCACGACAGCCCAAAGAGGACCAGGGCTTCAAGTACCGTGGTACTCTATTCGCGACCAGTTTTACCTGAAGCAGTCAGAATCTCAATCTCTGCGACGGCCTTTGGTTACTAGTGTGACCAAAGCGGCATCGATCAAGGAGTTGTTTTGGGACCAGAACTATATTTAAGGTGAATAAGAGGGCCTGAAGCCTAAATATCTGATATTTTAATATATTAACGGTATACAACGGTAATCATCATACAAAAATTGCAGTATGACCATTTGCAGATCCCGGTAAGTGATAAATTTCAAATGTGGAAAAATAATGATCGGGGATAGTGAAAAGATCTTTATTTTTCCACATCACTTCTCTAGTCGACCAATCATATCTTCATAAATTTCTAACCGTAAAAGATGATAGTGGTTGAGGAACAGGGGTTAAATTAAAATGACAACTATCGGCTGTGGGATTCGAACTGAAGGTTTCATGCTCCACTGTACCGCGGAATTAATTACCCAAAAAATAATATATAAAGCATAAAAATGGTATATTTCTCCGCCTGGTTATGACAGCTCAGCAATTTTGCAGATTCAAGTCTATGATATATTTTTATAGTCATAATATAGTACTATCAGTAAAAGCATAAAATGCCCAAAGATATCAACGAAGATAAATTTATATAGATGTCTTAGTTACCCTTTGATGTCCAGTTTAATTTCCAATTTTAATCATTATAAATAATTTCTTTTTTTGAACATGGTAAGAAGAACTAACCACTATTGGTAATTTGACGCTTAAAGAATGGATTATTGTGGATTCAAGTGAACACAAACGATCATGCTCTTTAATGGGATTCAAACCAACGACCTCTGGCTTGCAAGAATAGTGGCATAGCTACTACACTATAATTAATTTATAAAATGCTTTGTTAATCCTTTCCGTAGACAGAGAATAACCCAAGGAGATCTGCTATGAACAGTACCAAACAATACAGTAGACAGTTAAAGATTCATCTTTATTTATATTTTATCAACATTGAAGCTTTGTCATCTTGCGTATCGAATACATAAACCCAAAAGGAGATAGCATTGTTTAGAGAAATGTTGGAAAAAGCTACGCATCATTTGCCATGCTTATCCCCTGGGGCCTGCTTTTTAGTAAGTAAAAGGGCCTGTGGAGAAGTGTCCCATCTATATTTCCTCCTCTGGGTTTCAGTTCGATTCCGCAAATTCCCCAGCGCCACATACGGCCTAAAGTCAAACTAAGAGAATTTCAGATGAACGTGTGCGTGGTGTTGCGCTAGTATGCCTTAAATATTTACAGAATGTGGGGAAATAGGTCAGCAGAAGTTACAAGAAAGTAAATTAAGTCTTCTAACTACAAATGAACTAGTTATAAAATGGATGCTTTATTTTTATACATCTAGTGGACTACGGCCATAAAATGTTTTATGACAAATATCTCAAGTTTCAGAATACCGGAAAAGATATATTTCTCGTAAGTAACACTTATTACAGTAATATTTTTTTCTGACAAGGACTTAATATACCGCACTTTGTTGGAAACGATATTTTGTTGTCAGCTAAATATCACAGAAAATTACTTATTTGTCCAATTTTTTTTACAAATGCTCAATAATATTTTTATTTCAACAAAGGATAGTAACTTTTATGTATTACATAAAATATACTAAAAGTTTATATGAAAACGTTGGTTGAGAGGTACTTAATTCGTTAGTCATTTTTTTTATGGGCGAGTAGAAACTAAAGAAAAATTATTTTATCCAACACCTCCCAATAAATGCTCTATAACTATAGCGATTTTAAACAAGCAAAGTAACAGATTACCCACTAGTGGGTACAATTTTGAAAAAATTCACTAATGAGTAATTTTAATATTTATAATAATAATAATAACACACAACACCTTGGTAACTACTTCGTTTGACATTTTAATTTAGTTTTCTAAATTTCTAAATTCTAAAGCATATGCCACTGTCAAATAATATTAAGAGATGTTGGATGAAACGTTATACTTAACACGTGGGCAAAGTGGAATTACCCATTTGTAAAAAAATATTATTATTTTGAAGAATATTCATGTAAAATAAAATATTATTTATATTATAAACTTTGGACAGCTAGGGAAATGGTAACTTAACTAAGTATTGTTTACCATTATTAGGAAGAATTTTCATGTTTAATATAATTTATAAAAATTTAAACTGAATAAGAATTTCAGTAACTGTTAAAATTATTTTGTTTTCCACAGCGCTCCTAATCTATTATATTTCTGAAGTCTCAAAAATAATAATAAAATATATATTTTTATTTATCAGGTATTTTGTTCCTTGTTGCCATAGTTTCAGTTGAAAATAGGAAAGCGACTCATGTCCTAGAAAGGTTGTATTTTACATTAAAGTTATCTATTTTTTATATAATACATGTTTCTCATGACTGTGAAAAAATATCTTGGCCCTACGGGAATCTAATAATATATTAAGTCCCTTAGCTATTGCTACCATCGCTCACTACGATCGCTCGTACATCGGATAATTTCGAGATTTAATATGTCAATAGCTTCCCTGTTGACGCATATGTTTGTACAAAGAATTAATAATTTAGTTTATTTTTACGTCTTCGTTAGTTCGAAATTATACAAAGATGTGACATATATTTTATATAAGATAATAAAAACTGCATTTTATATAATATATTTTTACTGAATTGTATGGCTTAAATTTACCGCTTAAGAAACATCACTTGTATATAGTAGTATAGTAATTCTAGTTCCAACAATTTCAGGTTATTAACCTTACTGAATAGCGACAAAAGCGAAACGAATCCAACATTAAACGAACCATCTTCGAATTGTTCTTGTAATCTTTGTGCAAACCCAGACGACAGGTACGAGTTAAATAGAATTAACAAATCAACTGGGAATACTCTCCATCCATACATCGCATAATCCAGTCCCAGCTAACGACCACCGTAGCTTCATTTGTAGCTCCCGCCTTGGCCTCGTTGCCAATCACAAGTCAGGAAAGGGAGTGTCGCTCCCAGCCGCCTTCGTTAACGCAACTTCTGATGTCGGGAACAGCATCACAGCACGCATTGATGAACAAGAGGGAGGAAGTTTGTTGTACGTAACGTGATTTATGATAAACACCTTCGACAAGCCTTCAGGGTATTGTATTGAGGAGAGTTTTGGTTCTAATGTGCTGCGAGTTTGGAAGAAGACACTAGGATGTGGATGAGCCTAATTAGGATTCTGTGACGAGGTGCAATTCGATCTTCGAAAGATGTGGAGCACAAGGAATTTTTGTTGTTCTTAAAATTAGAATTACATCGTTAAGTGGCAGTAATGTTTCATTCATGTACAATGGTACGATATTATAGGTTCTACTTACAAGGTAAATATTGATATTAAAGTAATTGTCACTATATATTATTATTATTTTTAGTGGATTTCTATCAGCTGCGAACTATACCATGTGTCTGTCTTAAAGGTGTACATAAGAGATTAACATGGGAAATTAGTTTTTGACGTACTGTTGCTCGGTGTTCTACCGGACAACAATGATTGTAGTATCATTAGAAAATATCATTTTTCTAAATCAAACGATGTAAAATATATTATAATTTAGTTGTAAGAAATCAAAACAAAACAGTCGTATGTGAATATATTTATTTTTGATAGAAATTGAATAAATCGGAGAATTTTAAAAACTTTTAAATTAATTTACTGAGCCAAATTACTTCTATTGTATAATTGTAATGTATCTTACATCGTTTGATTCAATCAATGATATCTTTCGATTGATACTACAATCATTGTTGTCTGGTAGAACACCGAATAACAGCACGTAAAAAACTTATTTCCCATGTTAATCTCCTATGTACACCTTTAAGACAGACACACGGTATATACGAATTTAAGATCTTATTTGCTAACAATTCTTCTTCTTTTAATCATAAACCGAAAGATGTTTAAAGCCTGGCGAGATGTAGTAAGTAGAGTTTTGGATTTACATTGATTTTGTCGCTATTTTTCAATAATAATAATAATAATATATTTATTGTACTAGAAGAATACAGGTACAATAGGATAGTTTCAGCCAGAGCTGATTTTCAATTGATAAATAAACACAATATGAATAATAATCATTACTTTTTTCAAAGCCTGGGGAGAAACTCTCTGTCCATGATACTAAAATCATGACAGAAACGTCAATTTCATATCTATGAGAAATTTCTGCACTTTATATTCCGCCGAGAGAAAAAGTGCTCAAATAATGTGAAAAATGTACAAAATTAAACAAATCAAAGGTAACTATCATATTTTATGTTACAATTCAATTAATTTTAAATACACAAAAACCATTTTAAATATTTGGGTCTTGAAAAAAATAGTATATACACCGTAGAAAAGAAGTGTATTTTTTCCCTTGTCGTATTGCAAATAGTTTATATGGTTTCGGGATAGATGGAAAAATATCAACGTTAGATGAATTGTGGAAAATTCACTGATATAAATCGAATCATCCATTGGATCAGCGAACATATATTCCCTATCTGTACGTTGTATTTATTTGGTGGTTACTAACGGATGTATCCACAATTATATTTACCATAGCAACGACAGTACAAATTTTTTAACCAGTGAACTCTTAGTACTCCTTGGTTTACAACTCTTGTTGCGCACAAATATTTAGTAATTAGTGATATTTCAAGAACCGAAGCATCTCAAAAATAAAGTTCGCATGCATCATACATAAAATACTTCTGATGGATGGTAATATAAAAGGAAAATTGGAGTGACAGAGAACCATTTAAAATGAAAGATTGAACACTCTACGGAATTGCGTGTTAAAAGAAAACTGTTATAGGTTATATTGAAGTTAATATTTTTCCTGGGAGCTCAAGCGAACTATTGAACTTTGACGAACAAGTTTCTATTAAAATTGTAACTGCCCGGAAATTTATCTTTCTGGATTAATGGATTATCGTTATTCAGTGTGTGAAACCTCTTCTTTGTTGTTGCAAGAAGCGAAGATTTGTCGGTCGTCAATGAGGTCTTTCACCATTTGTTTTTGTTTTTTTTTATGAAACTTTATTTATATTGAAGACTATCTACACTTTTAAAAAGTCTTAATTGTTATTCATTAAGCCACAATGATTAAAAAAAAAATGTTGTAACCGCATAGTAGAGGTGTTGCTGGATCTAAAACAGTAGAGATTTAAATAATTTTTGTTACATTAATGTTCTATTTTATTGTAATAATAATAATAAAATAAGTAAAAAAATATATGACTACAATTATTTACAATCTGAACTGTTTTAGATCCAGCAACACATCAACTATGACGTCACAACATTTTTTATAAAAATCATTGTGGTTTAATGAATAACAATTAAGACTTTTTAAAAGTGTAGATAGTCTTCAATTTAGATAAAGTTTCATAAAAAAGAATTAAAAAAATGGTGAAAGACCCCACTGTTATCAAATATGTGACTTTCCATACATTTTAAAAGTGTTTTAAATTGTCAAAGAATTTAGGTATTCTATTACTTATTACATGTAATATAAGCAAAGCCCTACCTATAGAAATGAGCAAACGCTTTGAAACAGTGACGAAAATAAAACCATCATCAAAATATTTTTAAGACTTCATGAATCCGCCCGTTAACTTTTCTTCTCTCCACAGCTGAAAAAGCTCTCTTATTATATCTAATTTATCTTGGCAAAAACATGCAAATTACTCCAACAATCTTTTTTGTGCCACTTCTCAGGATTACGTACATATTGTATTAGGCTCCCCTGTTCCTTAAGTCCTTGTTTTTGCTAAAAAGGGGTTTCTGGAATATTATAATTAATATAGAACCTATGTTTTGATACGGCTATGATTAATAACTTATGGTTCCAGTTCATTATTCTGAAAATTAATAATAGTAATAAAATTACGAAAAAATTTTTCGGTACAGGTAAAGAGAATTAATTGGGGGAATAAAATGCCATGTTCTTTTGTAATTTCGCATGGAATTATTGGTTCTGGTAAAATAGGAAGCAAATTGCAATCTATGAAATATAAAAGAGCATAATTTTGTTGAAACAGTCAAATAACAATGCCTTTTGTAGCATTGTAAAGTGCCTAGTAAAAAGAAAAACTATTTGGAAATATTATACTAACCAAATATAGTTTAGATCCGAACTATAAAATTCTACAAGCTCTTAACAACGCTCCATTACCTTTAAAGTGCTCCCTAACAAAAGGGAGCTTAAAAAGAGTTTTGCAGTATTATTTATTCACAGTTTACTTCACGTAAAAAGATTGTTAAAATACTTGAACACCAAGAACAACATTCACGTCACTCAAGACCGTGTAATAGAATTATAACCTCAAATAATTGCATTTTTTCAAGCACGTCAGCTTTCCATTAAGTGTCGTTCAGACAATTTTCTTCCCTCGTTTTTTACATGTAAATTAAGTGAATTTTGTACAGCCTTCATCATTTTGCGGGCTACTGCATTTTAATTTTAAATTAAAAACCGTATGACTTATAATATACTGTTAAGATACTTGTGAGATGGTGGTAACAGATCGGACTATGGATCTTGAGATTTTCAGTATCCTACAATCGACAGTCGCCATTTTAAATTTATCCCTGTGGTTCCTTGACCACTAACATATTTAGGGGTCATGCCTCGACGGATAGTAACCGCAGTTCATGCGCAAATATATCTCTTACCGAGATTTGTGGAGATTTTTTCTTGATTGTGAAATTCATTATAAAACAAATCAAATTGAATACGGTAGAGGAAGAACAAATAAATGAGAAAATAAATTCAATGGAATAATATTGCACTAATCAACTACACAAAGATCACTTATATTTATATTATGTCAAACGCTTCATACACACCATTACTCCTAATAGCAGTTTATATTTTTACCACCAGATGGCTACGGGTCCATTTCAGTTACGAATAATAGCCCGTGAGCCAGCTTCAAAAACTGCAACCCATTTGACCAAAAGTTTCAGTATGTTCTATGGAATCTACCCATTTAGGTACATCGAAAAACGCACGTCTGCCATTTAGATCTGGGTGGAATTAAAAATGGCGGCCATTAAAGAAGGAAAGTAAAAGATGGAATTTTGAATAATGTGACCAAAATTTTCTTTTTTATCACATGATACTAGACGAAAATACAAATCAAAAGACACCAGTCTGCTGAGGCAACCCGGTCACATACGAATGGCAGACTGGTATCTTTTAATTTGTATTTTCGTCTAGTATCATAAGATAAAAAAGAAAATTTTGGTCACATTATTCAAAATTCCATCTTTTACTTTCCTTCTTTAATGGACGCCATTTTTAATTCCACCCAGATCTAAATGGCAGACGTGCGTTTTTCGATGTACCTAAACGGGTAGATTCCATAGAACATACTGAAACTTTTGGTCAAATGGGTTGCAGTTTTTGAAGCTGGCTCACGGACTATAATGGATAAAAGGCGAGATGATATATTTATTTATATATTGAAGATTATTGAATTTGACAGATGGCAGTGCAATATCGTATGCTAACAGAATATTCGTTATTTCATTTTAGTGATTTTGGAAAATAGCAAAAGAAATTACGTAGGTAATAGCTCTGCAATAAAGACTAAACCCACATTGGAAACAATAAACAAAATTTCCGAGAAAAGAGCGTTGTTTCAAGTGCAGCTTTGAAGAGCGTAAAATACGATATATGTGAAATAAAGTGCAGATATTTTACGACGGTACCTCCCACACTTTCCAAATATATGAAATACATTATATCGTTCACTGCATATATATTTTTTACACACATAACCAAGATCAACTCGTAAAAGTGGAACACCGTGGAAAAACTATAAAATTTTATCATTTACCAAATATAATAAAAACGTAAACTATACTGCAATTATAATAAAACAATATGTTTTACAATTACGAGTCGACATTGTCATGGACGAAGATGGATGGATGAAGAATCTCAGAAAATATATCACACTGTTGTTCGGGGTTACCATTTCATATGAGGCGCAAGATTTTCAACATTCTATACATTTTGCAAGGCCAAGTAGTCGTAATCATAATGAACTATACTTGATTAAAATTTCCATCACGATGACAAAGTATCATTTCCAAACCCATAATCAAAAAGCTACCAAGCGTTTCGTGTGATACTGACGCTACGTTTTGTGGCGAACGAATTTGTGTAAAGTGTAAGCTAGATCACGTTTCACGCGTATTGTTATTTATTCCACGTCACGTACCCCTAATTGCATGTTTTGATGTTGTATACATGTGTGTATTTTTTGATATTTATTGCATTAGTGATCCCCGATCAAATAGCATTTGTACAATTTTTAATAGGCGTATGAATTTTGAAGCGTGTTTCTGGAAGTGTCATTGAAATAAGTGGCTTGCGTAGAGCATTTTAGTACGAAAAGTTTATAATGAAATTATAAACAGTTTTTAAAGTAACATACACTTTGAATGTACTATACTAGTACAAAAGATACCTAATTAAAATTTGAACAACCATTAGTTAGCCAAATTAATTGTCTATTATATCTAAAACTAAAACAATATTATATTACAGGCCTGCATTAATTACTAGTTACGTATATGTTTGTGAAAATATTGATTGACCCACGAATACATATTTTATTACAGGACATGGTGTATATTCCAGTACTGCTGAAAATAGATATCGATTAGGCAATATTTTTACTGAAGTCACCAGAAATTCACGACAAAAAAGTTTCAGGATTATGAACGTAAATTTCATAATTTTACAGTTTTCTGTGTCTGGTATATGTTATTAATATTCATTCGCACTACTTCCAAAATGGTAAATGGTATTATGAAATTTATTTTCAGGCTCAATTAGGAATACCCGAAGGAAAGGTTTTTTGTAAATATAAAATTGGTGAAATACAAAATAATTTGAAAGTAATTCGTTCCTTTCATGTACGAAAAGATACATCGCAAGTGTTCCAAGCATGTTTTTCTTTATTTTGTTGGAGATTTAAACAGCCCTTTGTGCGCAAAGCTTTGATAGGACACTGAATACATCTATTATGCTTTAATCCTGTTCCCTTTGGCCGCAAACTGCACGTATTATTTAGCAATGGAGTTTAATTACTTCCAATAAAACTAACAAAAGCATCCTCAGCCAGTCATTAAATATTTATGTCGCCATGATGGTAAACAAAAGATTACTGCTGTATTATTCAAAACTTTTTGTTTTTAGCCGTTGGATAACATTATGAATAACAAGGGTATTGGATTATTTCAAGCCAATTTTCACAAAAATAATTATGAGGTAAGTATGTTTCTCGTAACATAAAATGTATTTCATTTTTAAACACACCTCGTTGGATGTTTATCCGAAATTTAAAATAAATATATTTTAACCATAAATATTCGTATTTACATTTTGCAACGTCATATTTAAGTTATATACTGATAACTAGTTTTTCTTAAATACAGTTCTTGCCTAAAAACAACCTCCTTGAGGGATGCCAGATAACAGATTGAGATTCTGACTACACCAGGACGAATTTATCAAAAATCCAGTACCAGAATATTTGAGAACCTGGTTCGCCTAAGACTGCTGTGCTGGTGATGATGATGATGATGGTGATGATTATTTTAAATACAAAATAAAATATAATTCTGGATTTTTACTTTCCGTTTACTTGGCAAATCGCGCTGCTATGATTCTATTTTAAAAATTCAGTACCAAGGATAAAGGTGTTACGGACTGGATGCCAGCGTTCTAGCTCATTTAGCTCCATCTAGCATGAACCACGAGCAAGAGTCTGCACCATAGGTATGCTTAATACCAAATATAGCCTCCAGTGATGTATTATTTCATTGTCGTTGTCTATGTTTATTTCCGGAACTAAGACTACAAACATGCTTCCGATGGTTTGGTAAGATTATACATACAATTTCGTTTAAATGTAATAGTAAAGTTCTAATATAGAAAGTTATACAAACGTTCTGAACTCCAATAGATTCAAAGTCTCAAGTTTGTTAATAAATTTTCCTACGTATGTAGATTAGTTTTAATAGTGAATATATAAGGTAAACAGTTTCGAGATCTTTATGTAACAACATTATTAAACAGAATAAAGTTTATTGTTTTACTATCGGGTAAAACAAAATGGGTCAATGCGCGATTTTCTTTACGTTTACTAATATATATTTCAAGCATCCGTCAGGTCAAAATGATTAAATTTAAATTCGGTATTTCAGAATTTCAAATATTTAAATTGCAGTCATGTAGTATTACGCCAGGGTAGCCTGTAGTGAATAATTAACTTTGCGTGCAAAGATGCACATTAATTTAATATGCAAATACGAGCTTTCGTGTTCCATGAGCACACATTCAACTGCTGAGCAAATATCATTTCAGAAATATTTAATACTACACTTTTACTCTGCACACATTATTCCGAAAATATACATATGCTACGTAGAGATTTAAATACCTCCAGCAAATATTAAACATCCAACAAGATTGTGAATCAATACAGCACAAACATAACCCCTAGTACTTTGTCGGTTTTCTCCAAAAGATTCAGAATTTAACAGTTTGTACTGTGGACAGTACAGCACTCGATAAACACATCACGTCTGTCAGCAACTACACAGTTTTGTTAAAATGAAAGCCATGATGAATGTTTTCAATGGTGCCTGGCGATAATGGCGTGAATGGACTCAGATACCGTGAGTTATGTTTCTAACTTCACGGCAGGGGAACGAAGCGTTTAGCGCTAACGTCGCCCTAGTCAACTCGCCTGTCGATCACTTCACGGGCAACGGCTTCGCAACAGACTTCAAGCCGTTCAGTGCTTCAATGGACATTACTGTTTAATCTCGTAATCGGGATATACACTCGCGCTGGGATAATTATACGCTGAATATTGATTGTATTATGAATGGCAGTGGATAGATAATGGAAAATGGAAAAGTTTTTAAATATATTATCAAGGCTTTTACGCTGCTGAGACGGGATTAGCAACTGACAAGTTTTGATGAGGAAGGTAGTCTTTCGTAAACACAACGAGAATTATTCCAATTAGTTGCCAGTGGAGTTGGATGTGAAATGAGTAAAAAGCACGGTAATGTACGGATTGCTTTTCAAAAAGACAACTACTGTATATTATTGAATACACCTTAGATTAATAGATTAAATAAAAACTTTTGGTTGGCCATTTATGACCAGCAGAACATATATCCATCTAAGTAAAAACTATTTAATTTCAATAGTGCCTCGAACGCATTGATCTAAGAGCATCACAGACCATCGAAGAGCTCTTCGATGAAAACAACAAACCACATACGATTGTCATTTGTTTGTGAGTAATAAGGTTAGCGAAAATTTTTATTAAGTGGAAACCTTAATTTTTTAATGATGAATTTGAACAAAGCGCAAAATTCTACAACAAAATACGTTCTAATAAATGAATATTGTATTTCGAAAATTTCGAAGTAATTGCTTTTAAAGTTTTAAAATAAAAAAAAATCTCACTCAAAAACAAAAGACAATCAAAAGGTAACAATTACACTAAGGGCCGATATTTCCATCTACGAATAAAGTACCGAATAAATTATTCGTCAAATAAATGAAAATTGTCGCATCGACATAATAGCTCAAATGATACTTATTGTTCTAGCTGTCATTTTTTGATGCGTATTTTTCATTTATTCAACGAATAACTTATTCGGAAGTTTATTCGTACATGGAAAGACCAGCTCTAATAAATATACTTAATCTTACAGTTACAGGAACCGTTACAAAAGAAATGATTTTAATTTGCTACATTTTGTAGAGCAAATAATACTTTGTGTCCGGGAAATTGGTACGACCACAATCTTTTGGATTGGGCAAGCAAATACACTCAACTATCCCATATGTGGAAAGATACGGGAGAAAATATTTCTGCAAGGGGTGTTATTATGGATGATGGCTCACATTTTGACCCCTGAGGAACTCCTATTAACCAAAGATTAAAGACTTACATCTTCAAAAGCCGTTTCGGAAGTAAAACAATAATTCGAATTTACCTCGTTAACAGGGTAAAGTGCACAAAGGATTTGGGTAACCTCTACTGCACTACGTTATTCACCTCATCACCTCGTAATTTAGAAAAATTCTTAATTAAGAAAAGTTGTAAGATTTAATAAATGTAGATTGGAAAGAACCAATTTAAGGAGCAAATTTAAGTGCGTCTTGCATAAAATATAAACTGAGTTCGAAAATCATTATTTTCTTTTCTTATTTATTTTACGAAATGTTCTTTAATGCTACATAGTTTTAAATTTCTTTTTGAATATTTTAAGATACATAGTTATTCTTGAAAGCGTTAGAAATTTTAGTTGCTTTGTTAAAAGTTGAAGAACTTTTATACTGAACTTTGAAAATATATTCAAACTAGTTATTGAATGTCGTAATCATAAAAATTTTTCGAAGTTAAATTAGTTAACCAATAATCCAAATTACTGTGGTATTCGATGAGTATATGAATAAAGCAGCAAACATAAAATTCTAAAAATTCCTCTGTATTATTTTTTATGAACCAATTAAAATGTTTTAAATAAAACGAGCAATAAAACAAATATTTCAATTGGAAAACTTTAATTTTTTACTGCAGTGAAGTGAATAATGAGCGTATCATATTTTTTCACAAAATGAATAAAAAATTCTTTTAATTTTTTAGTTAATCAATATATTTGAAACATGCAACATAAATTTTACTTTTTTAAAGCTTTGCAAACAATTATTTAAATATTCATATTAATCATGACCGCACAAAATACATGCCAAATTTTTTATTCCTCCACAAGAAAAATGATTTTCTGACAAATGATCATCGACAGGGCTCAATATCAATAGCAACGCAACCTAACCTAAAAAGATTCATTGAATTCATTCCGTTCTCGTTTCGTTCCAGTCCGATATTTTCAGCAAACTAAAACAATGGCATTGTTCAACAACATTGTGCTAAAATATTAATTCATGATAGAAACAATAAGCAATCGGATGGTTCACGCAAACAGATGAATAGACGGAAATGTCTTTCAGAAGTATACTTCTTTGTGTACGAAGAAGTAAGATATAAATTATTGTTTGCTGGAATATTTCTTGTGAACATTTTCAAATATTCAAATTATGAAATATTTTCAGACAAAGAACTATAATATTAAATTTTCAATACGATTTTCTGTATAAGATTGTTGGAAAGCTGGGTGGAATTAAGAGTTCTGGCAAAACATAAAAAGAAAATCATACCATGCAATATATTTCCGGAATTACACAATGTTCGCCATATAAATTTAAATTATTCATATATTTTTTTGGCTCAACTATAAAAATCGTCAATGGTATTAGATGTTACTGTGATACGAAAAATTTAATCCAGGATTAAAGAGGATTTAAGTATTAAAAGATTACTGTCCCTGAGGGTATCAATGTAACAATTTTATGTATTTTACGATTGAATTTCGTAATACTACTTTTCGTTACCCTTTGTTATCTGACCTTTTACAATGATATATGTGCAACTACCACGAAAATTCGCTCGAGCGTAAAATTTTAGTCCATCTCTGAAGATAATAAAATTTTTAAGTATATGTGCATGAACAGTATACTGTATTTTATGGGCAGTAGGATACAATGATAATTTGTAACAAATTCGAGTTAAATACGTATACAGAATCACGCTACATCTCATCTAGTGGAAAAGTCACACATTCAATCTATCAATATATTCTGAATGTTTGTTGAATGAAACTATATAACAAATGACGTTGTCGTTTATTTGTGCATGTTTCAATTGTACATTTATATGGTTGTTATTAAACACAAGAGATAATTAAAATTTTGAAATATTAACCTATAGTTTTTTCTTTTACTTTCTTATTCAAAGTAAAGTTTGCTTCTTTTGACAAATCTGAATTATATGTTTAATAAACTAATTTTAGTTGCTATGGGAACAAACAAAAAACAGAAACTGTAATTATTAATCATTCAATACAGATTCACACACCGATAGAAAAATTTGAAACTCACGGAATATCCTCACCTAAAATTGTAATATTTTTTTATTACATTTCTTTATAATATAAGCGCTAAGAAACCTATTGCAGCAGAGCGCATCGTCAGATCTCTAATATTTTTCGAGATACGTCGATTTTTGGTATTTTTCGAAGTGCAACTTTAAGGGCCTGTAAATCAAAAACTACACGAGATATCTAAAAATCTCTTCAGTTTAGTGCTTCTGGTGCCTTATATAACAAATTAGCAAATTTATAAAATTTTGAAATTTTTTTGTATTTTTGTTCAAAATTTCGATCGGCGATAACTCGACAAATATTACAGATACAGATTTGCAGTGTTCACCAATCGATTCAGCTCATCGAAATACATAAGTATACAAAGTTTCATAAAAATCGCTTTATGGGATGGAAAGTTAGAGCAAAAAACCTGAAAATGGCGTTTTTCGTCCAAAAAGTCAATAGGTACCCCTTGACGTTTGGGCTGAATTTAGCGATTTTCAGACTTTTCGCTCTAACATTTCAACCGGTTGTCCGAATTTTCTTAAATTTTCAGGGTTTATGTATTTCGTCGAGCTGAATCGATTGGTGAACACTGCATGTCTGTATCTTTCATATTTTTGGAGATATCTCCAATCGAAATTTTGAAAAAAAATTCAGAAAATTTCAAAGTTTACTAATTTATTATAAATGGCACTAAAAACACAGAACTGGAGATATTTTTCGATATCTTGTATAGTTTTTGAGTTACAGCCCCTCAAAGTTGCTCTTCGGAAAATATAAAAAATCGCCATATCTCGAAAAATATTAGAGATATGACGACGCGCTCTGCTGCAATGGGTTTCCTGGCGCGAATATTATAAAGAAATGTAATAAAAAAAATTTACAATTTTAAGTCATATTTGGGGAAATTTCCGTATTTTGAAAAATATTACAAATCGCCATATTTCGATAAATATAAGACATATTACGATGCCTACTACAGCAATGAGTTTATTCATGTGTAAATTATACATAAGTAATAAATTTCAAGTTAAGTTTGGAGGAGTATTTAATTTATTTTCTAGTAAACAATTTTGATGTTACATTACAACAGTAATCCTACCTGCATGTCAGACACCTTCTCCCTGACGGCCTGTATAAAGTCATCATGCCCCGCAATCTGACTGGTCACCACGGAAAACTGATGCCACTTGTACCGCTCGAGTATGCTCAGCATGGCAGCAGTTTGGTGATCAAGACTAGGTGCAAGCTGCAGCTGCAGGGACGACTGGCTCGCCCGTCGTTCTAGGCCGGAGTTGTCCGCGTTCCACGCGATCACAGGGATCCCCAGGTACCCTGCCAGCTGCAGGAAGTACTGGGCGGAGGCAGTACTTCGGCCGTATTGTTCGTAGTTCATGAGGTATAGGATGGCGGACACGTTCACGGAGAGGAAGTCTTTGCATAGTGACTTCAGTATGGCTGCAAGAGAAGAAGACGATGCAATCATTAAGATGATACGATTAGACGTAAGGATCAAATTGATGTTTGACAGTTGGAGAACAGTAGTTAGTTTTTTAAGCAGCACCTTACGTTTGGATAACTAATTAAGATATCAAAATAAACTCAACAGGACTGTGTTAAGAAAATAAAATGCTATAAGGAAATGTGTCTTGCATTTATATTTTGCAGTAACTATGAAACAGCTAGTCTTAGAAAAAATTGGGCTGGATTCCTGCGTATTCATTGGGATTCATATTTTAATCTGTAAATATGTTCAAAACTAAATGAGATATTTAAATAAACTCAAAGGAGCTGTAGCAAATAAAGGAAATTCTACAAGGAAATAAAATTTTCAGTCCCTTTGCAGCAAATACATAACGGCTAGCTTTGGATATAACATTGGACTGAATTGCTGCACTATTCACTGGCATCCATATTTTAAACTTGAAACTTTTTACTACTAAATGAAATATCAAAATAAACTTAAATGGACTGTGTAAAGGAAATAAAACCATATATGAAAATAATTTGTTTTTAAGTAAACTCAACAGGAAAATAAAATACTATAAGAAAATGTGGAAATATGATTAGAGCAGGGTCCCGCGCTATGCAGTATTATTTATAATTTCATCTTTAAATAAGGGTTGAAGTAAATGTATAATATAATATAAATTCAACTTGGGCTGTGTTAAAAAAACAATTCGCTATAAGAAAAAGTGTCTTTCAATGATTTTACAGCAACTAGATAAGGGCAAGACTTGAATATAAGACCCTGCGATGTTCATTTATCACCATTCACTGTATTGAAGCAAATTTGACAATTTTTAATTCGTTGTTAAAATGCAGTTGTGAATTTGTCAACAGATATTTTGTTATACATTCAAATTGAAGAGGGTAATATCTACAGCCAATAATGATGTCCGGATTATATATCATTGATACACCGTAACATAAAACCAATTTTTTACTGACTCTGATATGTCAATATGTCTGGTGTGCAAAAAATATATTAAATATTTACAGGAGCTGGCAGCACGAAAATATAAAATAAAATTGCTGGTCCACTGATTTTACAATTATCTCGCTTGAGTAAATATTACTTGAAAATAAATTTGCGACATACCTTCAACATCATAAAAAACATATTAAAAATGCTCCAAGATTAAAAAATATAATGAAACAGCAATAAACGGTTTCAGAAAATTTATAAAATTAAAATAAAGATCTTGCAACGCTGCGAAACTACAGTAAACTTTAAAGAACCGCCCAAGAAGTACAAACCGAACCCAACGAAAGCAGCAACTCATTGCTGAAGTTTATATGTTTTTCCCCTCGCAACAAAATTTTTCATTTGTATGCAACAGCGGAAAGGTCAGACATAAAGAACATCAAAGACGTGATCTGCCTACTAAATTATTTCATAAGTAGTACGAAAATATTACCCTTTTCGGAATCTCTCCTCTTTACGAACCATTTGCGTCAATGCTAAGGAGATCCATCTTTATTTAAACCGGATTTTGTCAAGATATCACGCTTCGGCTGCTGATTAAAAGAAATATGGTAACAGCATCAGAACCAATATACTCCGATGGGGACAATAGCACCGAACTAAAACTGAAGAAAGGCAGAATTGAATTGCAGGGACAAAATGTTGCTGATTATAATGCTAAGTCAATAGCCCAACAAGTTTGAATTTATCTGTAAAGCCCATATGTCAAGACATATGAAGATAAATTGGTTACAAAAAATCTGTCCAGAATTATAGATGCTTCTTTTAATTTACGAACTCTGTTTAGAAAATAACTGAACATTTCGAATAACGCGCCAGTGGAGATATTTAATAATACGCAGTTGGCAGCATTGAGTTGCGCATAACCTCCACTGTAACCACATGAGGTTGTAAGGTTAACAACGTTTTACGAATTTGATTCCAAGTATAGAGTGTAAAGCTGTTAAGTGTGCATCATAGGGAACAAGGTAAAGTTTGTGTCCGTAATGAACCTTTTAATTTAATTTGCGTCTCATAAACAGTGTCGTCTTGTAGACTTTTCCCGTTCATTGTTCTCCACATAATGGATATTCGAAGCGCGTGCATAAGGTAATGAGACAAAGAGTCCGTGAGATTTCAATTAAGTAATTACAAAGACATTTGTCGTATGCGCGTAAAGCGAATAAAGCACGGAATTTAATAAATTTTCAATTGTTTGTATCGCCTTTTGTTGCCACTCTAAACTTTATTATAATTTCATTAAAAATGGGAATTAATTCTTCCGAGTGTTAATCAAAATTCTGTTCTTTAATTCACAGTTTAGAAATGAAATTAAATTCAACAGCTGGGAGAGGCCAGTCAGCTTTAAAAATTAAATTAATTAGTATAATTAGGAGAAAAAATAAGGATTTCTCTTTCTTTGGATGGAGACAATCTCTTAATCAATTTTATAGGTGACAAAAGCTGCTCCCCCCAACATTTTCACAGGGTTAAGCTTAAAATTAATTAATTGGTTGAAGGTCTCTTTTAATTTCAGAGATTAAAAAGATATTTCAATCTGCAGACCAATCGTATTATTAGTCTACAAACCGTGAGATATACCTCTATCTAACAAAGAATATTTTTTTATTTATAAGAATATATTTGTTTTATTTTTGTGATTATAAAATAAAAATTCATAGGAAATTATATTAATTCCAAAATATATAATTCATGACATTTTGTAAACGATTAAATAATAAAACAGAATGGGTCAATGTTGGCCCTGTTTTGGTAGACGAAGTTTTAAAATTATTTTGGTCAAGCGAAGGTTAAAAGAATCAATGCTAAACTATAATTTTAAACTTATAAATAGTTCACTAGCGTGTCAATTTCAAAGCAGTCTCACGACCATCACAATTCTTATAAAAAGCAATTAATCAAATTTACAAGTTCACTTTGAAATATCTTAAACTCTTTAAATTTAAACCGGCCAATGAGTAGCAATCCAGTTAAGTGATTTCTTAAGTGAATGTCAAACTGAACGCTGTCGAGAACTTTGTGATGGTAAAATGTAAATTCAGGGTAATTCCAACCTCAATAGATTATTTTGCTTCGCTACTCAACCCGTCATAATAGCTTCGAGGAAAACAATCTCAATGGGACTTCAGCGGTACGCTTAGGGGTTTCGGACGTCTTATCTTGACCGCTAGGCTATTGTTAGTCGGGTACTATACACTTCAGAGACTCTTCAATACCAACAAGCATTATTTACAGACGTAAGTGTGCAATTGCGACTTTTCTTTTCACGTGTTCGTATACGGAATACATTGGTGTGTGATGAGTGTGAGATTGAGAAGAATGTTGTTAAGAAAGTGGGAGTGAGTCAGTTGAGGTGGTATGGACATGTCCAATGAAAGGTTGGTGAAACTAATATATGTAGGTGAACGATTGCGGGGGCGTCCGAGGAATAACTGGTTGAGTATGATTGATGGTTTGTTGCGTGAACGAATGATTCCGAGTGTGAAGAATAAACGAGCATGTATGAATCGCACTATGAGTGTGGACGAGGCGAAAATGGTGGAATGTTTGGAGGAGATTGATTGTTGGTTGACTGTGTTTCTGGGTTCGTGCTACCCCATTAAGTGTATGTATAAAAATAATATAATTTATTCCTTTTTCTACTAACGCTGGGCACAGGCTCGAAATTTCACCGATAGCGATAGTCAATCAACAGACAACTGCAAGGGATCCCCAGCTTATAGTGTCCTCCGATTCACTCAGACCCATCTGTAGCCGTTTGTCAGAACTACGAATTATAATTATAATTCGAGATGTGTTGTACGGAACGAAAACCCCGACCGTCAAATTACAGCTAAGAGCACTTAACCTCTTGACCCCCAATGGCTGTTTTATTTTCTTATGGTAATGTAAAAATCACAGAGGTAATAAGTAATGAAAGGATGCTATGATCCTTCAGTTCAGATTTGGTGGATGTTAGATCTTTTATTTTTAACTATATTTATTTTTATTTTTTTATCTTATGACTATTGTGTACATTTTAACATTTTGACTCAGATTTTTTCAACGTGTTTTTTAATGTTTGTATGTGTCCATGTTATTTAATTGTTTTTTGACTTCAACTTGTAAGTAATATTTCTATATTTGTATGGTTTATTATTAAATTCACTATGTTACATTTACAGAGCCCTGAAAATGACAACCGTAGCTGCCGAAACGTCGGCATAGTTTTAATAAATTATTTGACTGCTAGTCCGTTTTTGATTACCACGTAATAAGTAATGTTTGTTCCATTCCATACTAGTTAAAGGCTCACAAATCCGTCATGTATCCAGCAAACCAGCTAAACCCTAGCGCTGCCGAAGTATCAAGCTATATACAACGAAGCGAAGTAAGAACTATAGAACTCTGAAGTAGCAGCGCTACAGACCGCGACAGAGGAACACACTTGGTAGCGCCCTTACGTGACTGGAGAAGGATTAACCCAATTACCTGCAGAACAGCGCGGAACCGAAACCGACTCCCCCATGGACTAACAAGCGAAGAAACATCCTAAAAATAAGCTCAGGAATTCTGAACGCAATACCACAGACAGGCAAAGTTGCTACATATGTAATTAAACAAAATCTAGTAGGTACTAATTATGCTTTTACAGAGATCGGTAGGTGAGTGATATAAGTAGATAAGTAATGCGGATTCTGGACCAAAATTCAAGATAAATTGTACGTCATCCCCAGTTTTACAAATATTTAAATTTTTTCACGTGCACTAATTGTAATATTTTATGCACCCCAATAAGATGACACACTCCCATAGGTACATCGAATTGAATATTCGTGAAAGAATTAATTGGTTCTTAATTTAAAGCCACGCACTAATTAAATAATTAGTACGTGGCTTTAAATGGAATCGAGACACAAAAGGGTTGTAGTTGCTTAATAAAACATATACAAAGTGTTATACATAAGTGTATTTATTGATACACAGATATTTACATTGCATATATTCAGTAAGTAAAACAGTAAAATTAAACTCATATGGGTAGGTTTCGGTAAAAAAATTACGTTTTCCGTAGTTTTACCAACAACGGAATTATTCATCAACTAATGTATAATCATGTGAATAAGTTAAATAATATGCTGTGCTACAAGAAATATGTTTCTGAATTATATTTTATTCCCCGGTAGACTTCTCTAATGTAGATTCCATATTATTATATACAGGGTGCTGCTTTGGACGACGCAGCATAAGAATTTCAATGGTAAATTCTTAGTGTGCAATTATTTGCTCTCAAAGTTATTTTAGAGCAAGATTTATTTCGAATTTATTTAAAGAAAAATATTCTGCATCTATTAATACCCATTGTTCATAAATTTCCATTATCCGGGAGTCCGTAAATGAAGAAATTAAATTTAACATTTTCACACAAATCAATGATGCCATGCTATAATCAAAATAATAATTAAAAACAAGCGCGCTAACGTTTACCCTATTACCCCATTTGCCAAATTATATTGTTGTAATCAACTATTGGTTTGTTTTAATTTCCAGAATATAATCATTTAATCATTTCTACTTTTTCTTGTGTTGAGTACATTATAAAAATGTTATTTAATAAAAAAAATTAAATCCAATTAAACTTTTACTCTAAAGTAATTAGGGGGAGCAAATATTTGCACACTATAAATTTAACATTAAAATTCCTATGCTGCGTCGTCCAAAGAACCACCCTGTATAACGAATGGGATTTTTTAATTTTAAAATTTTAATTACTTGTAATCGTCATATGGTAATTCGACTCTACATTTATTTATTTATCCAACACCTCTTAATAAATGCTCTATAACTATGGCGATTTTAAACAAGCAAAGTAACAGATTACCCACTAGTGGGAATAATTTTGAGGAAAGTCACTAGTGAATATTTTTTTATTTATAACAATATTAATAACACACAACACCTTGGTAACTACTTCGATTGACATTTTAATTTAAAAATTTAAAGCATATGTCACTGTCAAATAATATTTCTTTAATAAATTTTTCCTTTATTAAGAGGTGTTGGATAAAGCGTTATACTTCACACGTGGGCAAAGTGAATTACCCACTCGATAAAATTATCACACTCAGCCTTCGACTTCGTGTGCTAAAATTTCTCTCGTGGGTAATTCCTTACTTTGCCCACTTGTAAAGTAAATAACTATAATCTACAATCAGTTATATGTTTTTAATAAACTTTTTATTTGTTGCAAAATTCTTTAGACATCTGTTACAAAACAACATCTTTCCTTTGTTTTGAAATTTGTAATTTCAAACAACAAATGTAGATAATATTTGTAATATTATTCAATGATAAATTATTAAGATATTTTGAAATAACTTGACAGAGATTCAAATGAACTACCACTTCCGGTTATTGGATTATCACCAAAATCTAATCAACTCTTCCCAAAGGCATACAAATATAATATATAAAATATCAGAATTTTCAGTTCAACAGTTAGATACACACAGACAGACATATTCACGAAACGTTTAAAATCGTATTCTAGAGACCCTGGAAAGTGCTCATCCACTAAAAATTGTCTACCGAATTTTTAGCATGATCTCTATACTTTCCATTTATTTAAATATAAAAAAAAGGAAGCTATGATCTAAGTAGAATATTTTGTTTACATTTATTAATTTATTGACATTTGTTCGTGGTATATAAAAAATAATCTGCCAATGGCCTTATTACAAAAATTAAGATGCACTACAAGAAATCTTCCACTTACAAATATAATTTTCAAGCAATGTTTTCACTGCACAAATTATTTACATCGAAAAGGTGACAATGTAAAACAGCAACTGGTTTGTCAATATCAAGACGAAAAACCACGGCGACATAGGAAGGTATCAGTAATCGGAGCTGCAGGACAAACTGGAGTCGCAATGGCTTATACTCTACTGTTAGGAAATTATTGCGATGAAGTTGTAATGTTTGACAGACCGAGAAACATTGTCAGACTTAATGCAGAATGCGTCGACTTTATGCACGGCTCATCTTTAAGACAAGGCCCAAAGTTTAGAATATGCGTGGATATGAAAAACACGAAAGATTCAGACTTAATTATATTCAATGCTGGTAAACCAAGAAAGCCCACTCAAACCCGATTGGATGTCTGTCAAGATAACATTGACATCATGAAAGAGATTGTCCCCGGTCTGGCGGAATGTAGTCCTAATAGTGTTTTGTTAGTCGTTGCAAACCCTACGGATATCATGACATACACTGCCTGGAAATACAGCTGTTTTGAAAGACATCGAGTGATAGGTACAGGAACTGAGCTAGACTCAGCAAGATTCCGTTTCCATATTGCCAACAGACTCGGCGTCAACCCCTATAATGTTGGCGGATGGGTCATAGGTGAACACGGTGACAGTAGCGTCCCAGCTTGGTCCACCGTCCATGTAGGAGCCTGCCGGTTACGAGACATCGACCCGTGTATCGGAACTACTGGAGATAAGAACTGCTGGAATGACCTTCATGTGCAAACTATGAAAGATGGAGGGCAACTAGTCGCCCAGAAAGGGTGCACGCAATACGCGATTGCCCAAACGGCAGATGTCATTGCTAGGGCTGTTCTGCGTAATGCTAGAACGGTACATTGTGTTTCTACTCAAATTAAAGGAATGTATGACACAGACTCGGATGTATTTTTATCGCTGCCTAGTGTTATTGGAAATAGAGGAGTTTACCAAATTTTACAACCTGCTCTAGAAGAGGACGAAGTTCAGAAACTTCAGTGCTCTGTTCAAGTTTTGGACAAAGTCATTAAATCAATGAAATTTTAATATTTTTTATTATATATTTATTATCATTGTACTAAATATACATATTTCATAAATACAGTGTTGTTTTATTACTTTTAACTGTTTTTGTATGTGGTATACAGGGTTTGTGTATTCAGCTGTCAAATCATCACAATTTTGCCAAGTATATCCCGTACATGACAATCAACTTCGTTTTCATATAACAAATAACTGCAAATTATAAAATTATTTTGTACACAAATTAACAGCTTAAGTAATAAGTTTGCATCTCTATTCTCTAACACGAAACGTTAACTTGAATGTTTTCTGGATTCTTCTAGGTTATTGCCGAGGGCATCTTGTAGGTTGTTGAGATGTTTAATTGTTACCTTTGGTTTAAGTATTTTCTGCAATTCATAATTTGTATTACTGTTACCTGTGTATACTGATGAATTTTCTTTGTCGAGTATATGTTTACATAATACTATAACCTACTTTCATACTTGATATTATAATTTTCTTCTTTTTTCTAGTATAAACCATGATATGTCCTCTTTTATTCTTCTTATTTTGTTGTTTATGGTATTTTCTCATTGTTTTAATAATGGGCGTTGATGTTTTCTTTTGTGATGTAAATTTGACAGTATGGCCAAACCTGAAGTTGGCTGCAAGTGTCAACTATATTTTGCTTAGTACCAACCATTGCATCTGGGAATATGTTTTTGCTTTGTTGGTGTTGGTATGGTAAAGAATTCCAATTTTATGCAGTCAATTTTACGTTTCGTCATAAAATAAAATTTTATTCTTGTTTCTTCTTCTTCAGTTTGTTATACTTGTAGGTTTGATAATCAATTTTCGCTTATTAGCTTTAATTTAATTAGTGTCGATATATTTAAAATATCTAAAAAAATATATATAAAATTTTAAATGTCAAAAAGCCTGTCCGTGACAGTGACAGCAATGTTTGTATGTCATATATTTTGTGGAAACCATGGCAATTGTGTCATGATATATATTCGATATGTCAAATAATTTTAGTGCACAATGGCATTATTTCAAATTCTTTGTATTAGGACTGTAAAAAATATACGAATATCTATCTGTAAAAATAATTTCCACTGTACGCCATGTTTACTAGAAGACTACGGCAAGAATGTTAGAGATAGATTGTTTGTTCCATTACAAAAAGAACCACCCAAGAGGGTTAGAAAAGTATCGGTAATTGGAGGTGCAGGTAGAGTTGGAACAGCCATAGCCTACAACTTACTAGTGAATAACTACTGTGACGAAATAGTCATTTATGACAAAAAAGAAATCAAAGACAAACTATGTGGAGAGGCCCTTGACATGCTCCACGGCACACCAATACGCAAAAGTCCAAAAATCAAAATCTGCATGGACATGGAGAACACAAAAGATTCGGACTTTATATTTATATCGGCAGGAATCCCACACGAGAAAGGCAAAACCCGGCTAGATGTAGCTCAAGACAATGTTGACCAATTCAAAACATTTATAAAGCCTTTAGCAAAGCTTAGCCCAGACAGTGTAATGCTAGTAGCATCAAACCCCGTGGACATTATGACGTATGTTGCGTGGAAGTACAGCGGCTTTGAAAAGAATAGAATAATAGGCACCGGCTGTGAATTGGATTCTGCACGGTTTAGGTATCACATCGGAAAGCGACTCGGTGTGAACCCTAAAAGCGTAGGAGCGTGGGTGATTGGTGAACATGGCGATAGCAGTGTCCCAGCTTGGTCATGCGTGGATGTAGCAGGATGTAGATTACGGGATATTGACCCTAAAATTGGGGAATGTGATGACGAGAACCAATGGGATGAACTGCATAAGCAAGTGGTGAAGGATGGACCTATGGTGATGGGCTTGAAAGGTTGGACTAATTGGGCAATAAGTGTCACTGCACAGAACATCATGAGAGCTGTACTCACAGACAGCCATACTGTTCATTGCGTCTCCACACAAATTACAGGAATACATGGTGTTTGTACCGAGTGTTTTTTGTCTTTTCCTTGTGTTTTGGGTAGCAGAGGTGTTCACTCAATTGTGAAACAATGTTTATGTCCTGAAGAAATTGAGAAACTGCAATCATCCGCTACCGTATTAGACAAAAAAGTGCAAACGTTGAAGATGTAGCTAAAATTTAGTCTAAACCTCAGTTGACGGATACTCACGAAGTTATCTGCGAAACAGTGCCGTTCCCAACACGAAAGTACCAAAAACCGTGAAATTAAAACTCAAATGAATAACTTACAGAACAAAATTAAAATGAAGAACAAAACCATAACTGAAATAAAACCAAAACGAAGCCAATACAATGAAATGTGTTTTGAAGTTGGCATCGGCACATGCACCCTTGTTTCGCAGCTAACTTCAGGAGTATGCCAAAATTTCCATAGTTATATTATTTACTGTCACTGTCATTACATTTGACAAGTTCAAGTTAAAATTATGGTTCTGTTTAATATTTACCGGTCTGTATTAAAAAATACAAATTTAATAAACAATGCAACAAAGAAATGTCTTTCCTTGTCTTCATGTAACTTAGCATGTGGTAAAAATGTTAGAAACGCTTTATTCATTCCAGTTCAAAATGAACCACCGAAACGGACCAGAAAAATTTCAGTAATAGGAGCAACGGGACAAGCTGGAGTAGCTATAGTGGCCAATTTAGCTTGGAAATCATTTTGTGATGATCTAGTTATGATTGATACTCAAAGAGATAGATTATGCGGTGAAGCACTGGATTTTTTACATGGACAACCCTTCAACAATACACCAAGAATATTTATTGGCGCTGAGATGAAGTTAACAAAAGATTCAGATATAATAATAGTAGCATGTGGTGTTTCCAGTAAAACAGGCCAAAGTCGATCAGACATCGCTAAGGCAAACATTGAAATCTTCAAACAAATAATTCCATGTTTAGCTGAATTCAGTCCTGAATGTGTCTTCATTATTGTTACCAATCCTGTGGACATAATGGCTTACGCTACATGGAAATACAGCTGTTTTGACAAGAACCGAATAATTGGCACAGGTACCGAAATAGACGCAGCACGATTACGATATTATAGTTCAAAAAGACTTGGAATCAACCCATATTCCGTTGAAAATAACGTGATTCTAACCCATGGTGATTGCAGTATTCCAGTGTGGTCAACAGCTCATGTAGCAGGAACCACTCTTCGAGATGTGGATAAATATATTGGATGTTGCGTCGATCCAAACAGGTGGAACGATCTTCATGATGATGTAAAGGAAGCTGAAGATCTGTTGAGTAAATGGAAGGGTGGTAATGCTTGGTCCATAGGAATTATAGTGTCAGAAATTGCTCAAGCTATTCTACAAGACACCAAAACTATTCACCATGTTTCATTATCGGCTAAAGGATTATATGATATAGAAACAGATTGTTTTATGTCGTTTCCTGCTGTTTTGGGTAACAGGGGAATACGCGATATTGTACAACAGGTCTATGATGAAGAAGAAATGATTACCATGCGGAATTACTTATGCAAGATAAACCAAGAATTTGATACCATTAAATTTTAAAATTAAATTTGTTTTATGTACCAAAAGCGTTTCTAAATAAATTAAAAGTGAACTATGATTTATGAAAAACCATTTGTTTTTTATTGACATTGACATATATTTGACGTTTATTATGGTATTATCACTAAATTTTACAGGCATTACGAAATACGTACAAGTTATAAATTGTATCGTCAAAATATACATTCACCGCTCATCCTCTTTACTAAAAAATGGTGAAAATGTCAAGGAGTGCATATTTATTCCATACCAAATGGAAAAACGAAAAGACAGAAGAAAAGTATCAGTAATTGGGGCTGCGGGGCAAACTGGAGTAGTCATGGCGTATACTCTATTCTTGGAAAACTATTGCGATGAAGTTGTAATGTTTGATCAGAAAGAAACTAAAACTAAACTATGTGCAGAAGCTTTTGATTTTCTCCACGGTTCATCCCTTCATAAAACTCCAAATATTCTAAAGTGCACGAACATGGAAAAGACAATAAATTCAGATTTAATAATATTTAATTCAGACAAACCACTTAAACTTGGTCATACACCATTAGATGTCGCACAAAGCAAAATCTGTTACTTCAAAGAAATTGTACCATGTCTAGCAAAACTTAGCCCAAACAGTGTAATGCTAGTTATTACAAATCCAATAGATCTAATGACATATACTGTTTGGAAATACAGCTGTTTTGATAAAAATCGAGTATTAGGAACCGGCACAGAAATAGATACAGCGAGGTTCCGATACCACATAGCAAAGAGATTTTCAGTACATCCTCTAGCTGTTGGTGGTTGGGTTATTGGAGAAAATGGACCGAGTAGTGTCCCTGTTTGGTCCAGCGTTACTGTAGCTGGAAACAAACTACTGGATATTGACCCGAAAATAGGAACCTGTCATGATGACAATAACTGGGATTTACTCCACAAGCTAGCAGTGCAAGATGGTATTAACTTAGTTGAAGCTAAAGGTTTTACGGAGTACACCATAGGCCAAGCATCCAACAATATCGCCAGAGCTATTTTAACTAATTCCAGGACGGTCCATGCTGTTTCTACACAAATTAAAGGTCTTTATGGGGTGGGGACAGATTGTTTTATGTCTCTGCCGTGTGTGATTGGAAACAGAGGAGTTTCGGAAATTATTCAACTTCCTCTTGATTGTGATGAGATTAACAAACTTATTAAGTCGTCTTGTGTACTGGAGGAACTTATGAATAAAATGCACTTTCCTTAATTAGTTGACCGTGACAGTTATATTATTACGCCACTCTTCCAGTTCTTGAATGCGGCAAGAGAAAAGTCAGGTTATATTTCCAAGAATTTAACACTATTGTAATTAAAAACAATAACTAAGTAATTATAACTAATTAGTACAAAATAAAAACATGGAAATCTTAACAAAACCTAGTACAAAGTATTATTTTGGGAGTATTTTTTATTAAAAAGTTTCTACTTTTATAATAAAAATTTATGCCTTAATTTTGCAAATGTAAACGCTACTTCCAATAATTCAAGGCGCAACTGTTAATTTTAATTAATTAAAAAAACGCAAAATTTAATTGTATGTGTGTGTCACGTAAATGTTGGCATAGGCAGTTAACATGTAAAATCAGTTTTTTGTAAATAAAAAGTGTCCGGCGAAAAAATATGCATCCAAATTTTATATCACGATACTGCCAATATCCATACATCTTATTTAATACAGATTAATTTATTTTGATACCGCAATTAAATGAAATTATTAATAATAATTTCTAATTCTCCGCCTACTATTTTATTGCTACTGACGTATAGTACTTGCAATTTGTTTTAAATATTTTAATCTGTCACTGTCAATTTTTGGCGATGGAAATCATTCGTCGTTCATTCCTATGAAGTATTCAGATATTTGTCTTGCATTGCGCCCCACAAATATATCCTAATAATATTTACACGGTTCTTGACATTTAATGTATTCATGATGACAGTGACAGATTAAAATATTTAAAACAAATTGCAAGCACTATACGTCAGTAGCAATAAAAAGAGTAGGCGGAAAGTTAGGAATTATTATTAATAATTTCATTAAATTGCGGTATCAAAATAAATTAATCTGTATTAAATACGATGTAGGGATATTGGCAGTATTGTGATATATAATTTTACATGTTTATTGCCTATGCCAACATTTTGTGGGATAAACGGTATAGGTGTTCTGAAACAATACAAATATAAACATACGTACATCATTTTGTTTTATATAAAATAATATTGCACCCGGCAGTAAATAAATATAATGACGGAAACAAATAATGTTCATCTTAAAATCTTTTGCGCAAATGTGCTGCAGAGGATCTAAAATTACCCCAGCACTTCAACAACATGAACCCAGTGAAGTGCAAGGTCTGCTGACAAGAAACGCAATAGAGAAATTAATTTCCGCTAGTCTTTGTTTCACCACTAACTTCTGCGAGTCCGTCACCAACGACTGTGCATAATTGTTTGCAGGTTAAGCGCTCGAGGCTCGCCTGCTGGATGCTGGCAGGTACTTCAGGAAAACTCTATAGGTTCGCTCTGGCTCACAGAAAGATAAGACCGAGTTCGAGTTCCCCAGCACCCAAATCCAGAGTTATGTAGTTCGAATTAGCGCAACGTTTCGCAAAGTTTTGACGGGTGGACAACTTCATCGACGCAGCTACTAACGACGAGCTGTTCACATTCCTCTACAGAGATTGTACACCACTCGTTATGACTTTCAAGATCAATGATAATTTTTAAAATTCCTTGTCCAATTTTGATGTGGAATTATAAGCTGTAGAACCTTAAAGTCTGAAAAGTTAACTGCTTATAATAGTTCATTATGTTGAAAATCCTATAATATGAACAATAAAACCAAAATAGCAGACGATAATCTACTGGAAATTGTTCTCCCAGCGTCCAATAAACTAGCTACATCAACGAATACATTTACACATCAATTTCGCTGCTCTGCAAATAAAATTAGACCGTACATCGTACTTCGTACATCAACGCAATTTCCACGTGCCTAATTACATAATAAATACCAAACAACAAAAAAAGTTACAACTTCAGCACTGACGGAATAATTAAATTCTGAATTCTCATTTTGGAAAGTTATTAAAATCTGGATGTTTTTCATTATATACTTTTTCGCGTGTTCGTTCGATGATTTCAAATTTAATCACATTATTGGAGATTACCAATTTTTCTTTGCTTTGCAGTATACGAACCGACAACAAGGTAAACTTTATAGTTAAACCTGAAGTTGGCCGCAGTGTGTCGGCACTATTCTTCGTAGTTTTGGGTTTGTTTTTGGGCTAATCCTTGTTTATCTGCCATAACCACATGGTTTTCATAGCTAACTTCAGGTTCAGCCATAAAGTAAACTAGGTGGCACTGAGAAAAATAAATTTTTATTTGACAGCTTTGCACTTTTATTCGCGATTGGAACTGACCCGTAACCATCTGGTGGTAAAATTATAAACTGCTGTAGAGAGTAATAAAGTTTCAGGCAGTGTATTAGTGTTCTATTTAATCCATATTCCATTTATTTATTATTCGCGACTATATTAAATTTCGTGATATAATAAGTCCAACACTCAAGAAAAAAATACACCAAAAACTGCTGTCGTGCTGGCAAGAATATGGGAAGTTTTAATTTTTTTTTAAAGAAAAGGTGCAAGTAAATTACAAATAATAAACAAATATGAAGAATTTGAATTGGCCAATAAATGAACAGCGCGGATAAAGCAAATTCGAACTGGAAAACCTGGTACAGAGCATATGGGGATATGTTCTCTACATTTAAGGAGGATAATTTTTATAAGTTGAAAAAACATTCAGAACTCATAGGATAATTTTATATTACTAGGTTTGTTGCGTATGTGGTACATGACTGTTTATTTAATGTTATTATTGTGTATAGATTAATTATGTGACAGAAGAAAACTGAAGTAAAATGCAATGAGATGTTACCTTAACTCAGCCCATCTCCATTGAAGCTACCGGCAATTTTTACATATTCCAACATTAAATTCTACTACGCTAGAAACGGTTAAGGACTAAAGAAGACGGACTAAGAAATACTTATTTATCTTACAGTAACATTCAATACAGTAGATGAACCCACATATGATTTTGAAACAATTAAATATGCTACACGTGAAATTGTGTGTGCTAAAGCATTATTGCTATTGGACTTAACGTCAATATAAAAACTTTTGTGGGCGTTGAGTTTAATGAAAACAAAAAAATATATGTAACAGTACACGACGCAATAGAATGAGTCAAGAATAAGCTACAATACTTGGTCTTTTCACAATGTATTTAAATTTTTGATTCACTTTCCTATGTTACAAATGAATTTACCAATGTCGATTACATCCTATAGAAGCCATTTTGTAGGTACAGTGCTGCCACCATTTTTCCATATTTCTTAATACTTCGTAATGTTCTGTCGACCTAAAAATGTTCTGTTGCCCTAAAATGTTCTGTTGCCCTAAAATGTCCTGTTGTATAGTCGTACCTTCAGGTGAAAGATAAATTAAATAAATATATTGACAGAACTACAAAGTCTCTAATTGTTTATCAGCGTCTTCAAGTAAAAGCTAATCAACAATAACAATTAATTGAATCAACATTTGCAGTGTTCTTGCACAGCGATGTAATTAGAGTTCCTGATTGCCGCTGCATTGATCGCCAGCCAAGCCTGACACCGACTTCGACAACTGAACCCGGATCACCGATCTGGCAGGCTGAGCAACGGATATGCATCTTGTGATGTATTTGTCACATGGTTGATATCCCTTGTGAACTACAGCGTTAGGATCGTATCACGTTTAATTTGAATTGTTCAGACTTATTCATCCTTGAAATACCCTATTCACTACATGCGATTCGGTGAATATAGGTAGTACAAATCGTTGTTGTTGAAATAATAAATCAATATTTATTACGGGAGCAGTTTGCAGGTTATTTTTTAGAATTTATTGGAAATCTGTCTTGAATAAATTGAACCACTCGATTCATATTAAGCTCCTTAATTAAATTATACTTTCATATTCGTTTTTCGTTTAAGAAGGTAAAGATTTATTAATATTTTCATGTAATTCATTTTGGATGCTGAGGTATTGGAACCAATTTACCGGTATATCTAAATTTATTACCAAATTTAATTTCTTTTGAATGATTAATGGACTGTCAAAAGCATTTCATCTTAACGTTTGCGCAATTTTTTTTTCTAGTAAATAAATAGTACCAGAAACTTTAATCCTTTCGTCTTACCCATCCGAGAATCTTATTAAAGTTAATACGATTTGCAATTGTAATAAGGATTTTATAATAAATGAAATGCCAGTTCTATCGCTGAGGATTTATTCTATTTTCTTACTTTATACCAGATAACTTTAAAGCGAACAATAATTTAGTGTTTCTATTTGCAAAATTCCTTATCCCATTTGATTCAAACTTACAATAAATTCTATGATAACATAAAACTATTTAAAATAAAATAAAACTGCTAAAATATTTGTAACGTTAATAATAAACTTTTAACTCGAAATGTATTATGTTAACTCCATCTCGGCCATTCGTTATATACTAACAATACGGGTTCCATTCTTACCAAAAGAAGAATCAGAATACTGCAACTATAATGATATTCTTGAATGAAATGATTTGCAGTGTTAATAAAGACGAATACAAAGATTGTTGTGAGATATATTTTCTGGAACAAATATCAAAAGAATCAGTGTTCCTTTGATATGAGATTTGTAAGAAAAACTAGTATATTGACAAAGATTTCTTTATTTTTCCAGTGTATTTATTCGAGGAACGAAATATAAAATAATAAAAATGCATGCAAAAGATCAATTGTACAGAAAGCAAACTGTAATGTAGAACTTGCTCTACCCAACATAATTTAAACCGAAATAATTAAATGTCAACTTACATTTATTCACGGAAAATGTTCTACAGCAGAATCGATTTTTAAAGACCATTTAGAAACCGAAATAAATCTATATTTAATTCTGGATTGAAATTGGCGATCTGCCAATGCATTACAACTGCCGTCATCATAAATTACGCTGTGATTTAAAATCTTAATTCAGATAAAATTACTTCACGTTTTATGGTTTTAGTTTCTCGCTTAAAAGCTTTGGAATTTTCCTGCGTCAATGTCAAGAAACACTAAATTAAACATGGCTTGAAGTCCAACTAAAATATCATTAAGGATATTACAATTTAATATTACTAACATTTAGACCAGGAAGGTAAGAAACTCACCATAAACTATTACTCTGTGCACTAAGCATTATAATAAATTTAAAACAAATGTTTATATTTTTTGTTTGAGTGTATCCAAAACATAATAAAAATAAACACCGATATCCTTGTAAGGATTGTATACAATTTCCATACAAAAACGATTTTATTTAATCAGTCGATAAATAAGTATTCTATATTACACAAATAAAACATTGCAGTCACTTAATCCTAGTTTATAAAAGGAGTTTTCAGTTGGTTCTGCACCAGTTGCGTAGGTTGTAATCCTAAGGAACAACAGCTTTTTGTTTGACTCTTTTTCTGATATAAAGGGCAAAGGAAATGGAAGGAGTGTCCGGATTTTCTTTTGTAAATACAAACAGCCTCGACTTTTTTACCACAACATACTATTTTAATATTATGGAATGAAATATGACAGGCATATAAAAAAACTTAATACAAAAATTAAATAATATTTAATATTATTTGCTTATTAACCAAACAGTAATTCAACTGTAAATATCACCATAACATCTTGCATCCAGATATACGAGGCCAGTTCAGAAAATAACAGAACATTTTGAATTACGCGCCAACAGAGATATTTAGTGATATGTAGTTGGCAACATTGCGTTGCGCATAACCTCTTCTGTAACGACATGTTCTTGGATTGTTGATATCTCGTTTACTTTTCGGGATTTTATTAGTAGAGTGCAAAGTGTTTAAGTATTGGTAGATATTTTTGAAATGTGCGATTTTCTAATCGAAAGCGCACATTTAGTGAGTTTGTTCCTCAATTTATACATGGTACGTATTTATTAATAGTGTATTAGTCACGAGAATATAATTAAGGTTATGTCCGAGTCTTATACTTCATGTAGTGATATGAAAGGGAGGAACGTAGTGACGATCTTTCTTCGTCAGTGTAGAGACATGAAAGAGAGGAACGAAGTGACGATCTTTCTTCGTCAGTGTATTGACATGAAAGGGAGGAATGTAGTGACGACCTTTCTTCGCCATTGTAATGATAGGAACGGAAAGAAAACTATGAACAAAATATCTAAATTCGCATTTCTCATCCTCATTAGGAACGGAATCCAACAATATAGGTTGAAAAAAAAAAAAAAACTGTTGAATTCGCACATCCATATTACATTAGTGTGATATGAGCAGCTATATGTTTAGAGTTGATACATACTTTAATCAATTTAGATAGTATAATAATCCACCAAGGGAAAGCCACAAAATTAAATACCAATAAAGAATTTAAAAATAAAACTACATCAAACAAATTATTTGCTTGGTGCGACAATCAAGTTTACGATACCTTTCAACTTCACGGTATATAAATACCTTGAAACTGTTATCCAAGCAATCTCATCTCCAGAGCCATAAACATCCTTTTTGTAATTTTAAAACATTAAACTTCGCAAGAAAATCACATAAATTTCTCCTTAGAGAGTTAAATAGATAAAAGAGAATAAAATATGAACCTCTTTCTAAGCTGATAGTTGTAGCATAATGACTTAACCAGTTCTTTTTTTGCTGGAAGTCCTTTTCAAACAAAGGAAAAGTGAAACACCAGCTGACAATTATAAAATTCGGGACAAACGTAATAATGAAGTACCTCTACCGTATAAAACATGAAAGGAAGCTACCTTTGCAAAGGTTTTAAAACTAATTAAATCAACTAATTAAAGTAGAAGCTGAATATAAGCTCGACTGAATCAGACAGAATTTTTCTAAATGTATTAGAACCAATTTAAATCACTTTGTACTATGTCTTCCTTAGCATTCACAATATGCAATGAAACTATTTAAAAATATTTAGAATGCGAAATCCCTTTAACATAATTTTCGTAGGAATATTTTATGAGATTAATTGGGACGGTTTTATATTTGGATACGGGATCCAGTTCCACAATAATTTTTATTTTATGATAGTTATCAGTAAGAACGATCACTTATTTTATATTCATTTTACTGCTAGTTTTATGTTATTCCAGTGGTTATCTGTATTCAAATGAATATAAATGAAATGGTGTGTCCTTCGTAATAAACGAGATACGAACCAAAGGACATGAAAAGAAAATGGGATTTGTTTTACGTGTATTCAAATATACAGTCATGGTTTCATCAACACTGGTTTATTTATATCAGACTTCAAAAAAAGAAGTTTGTTTATTTGTTCCTAATTATTTCGAAACACTTATTTTTAGTTATATGCAACTCGTACATAATCGGACTTTATAGACTCGCCTAATTTATTCAGCTCGTCCAATAGAGACCTAAATTATGTACTTGTTGCATAAACTACTATTACTATATTAATTAATGCGTCCGTAAAACATTCTTACTCATTTAAACACAGTTCATATGTTGCACTTCAATTCCACGAAATATCACTAAAAATTGGCATATACTTTTATTGTATTTCTATATAATATATACCCTAAAAAACTCATTGGTGCAGAGCGCATCGTCATATCTCTTAAATTTTTAAAGTTATGGCGGTTTTTGATGTTTTTCGAAGTGCAACTTTGAGGAACTGCAACTCAAAAATTACGCAAGATATCGAAAAATACTCTTCAGTTTTGTGTTACTCGTGCATATTATAACAAAATAACAAATTTTTAAAAATTTGAAAATTTTTGAATTTTTTTTCAAAATTTCGATCAGCGATTACTCAAATAATAAACGAGATACGAACTTGCAGACTAAACCATTGGATTCAGCTCATCGCAATACATAAACCCTAAAAATTTCAGAACATTCGGATAGCGGGTTGAAATTTTAGAGCAAAAAGCCTAAATATGGCCTTTTTCGGGGCAAACGTCAAGGGGTACCCCTTGAAGTTTTGGGCGTGAAATGCGATTTTAAGACTTTTTGCTCTAACTTTTCAACCCGTTGTTCAATTCGTCTGAAATTTTACATACTTATGTATTTTGACGAGCTGAATCGAATGGTCCAGTCTGCGAATCTGTATCTTTTATATTTTTCGAGTTATCGTCTATCGAAATTTGGGGAAAAAAATCGAAAAATTTCAAAATTTTCAAAATTTGCTAATTTGTAATAAAATGCATGAAACGCACAGAACTGAGTCTATTTTTCAATATCTGTAATAGATTTTGAGTTGCAGCCACTGAAAGTAGCATTTCGAAAAACATCGAAAATTGCCATATCTCTATAAATTTAAGAGATATGACGATGCGCTCTACAGCATTGAGTTTCTTAAGGTTTATATTATATAGAAATACAATAAAAGTATATGCCAATTTTTAGTGACATTTCGTCAAATCTGAAATTGTGCAGAACTTTCTTATCATGTATTTGTTGTCAATGGTAAATGAACATGTTTAACATCTATATATCAAATAATTTTCAAAATAAAGTCCTACGCAAGGAACAAGTTATACGTGTTCAGATGGTTTTATTTGTATAAGAAATTATGTTGTGCCACACCAGATTTTTTAATATAAACATTAAGTTAGAATAGCGTTTTAGGATGGTGTCAATTCATTTTGTATTCATTCCGCAATAGTCTTAAGTTGTTACCACTGCTACAGGTCGCCATTTTGTATATAAGATATCTGAATATTCGCTGTCCGCGCATTGCCATACAATCTTAGTTATAATTTATTTTTAATCATTTCATCTTATGGCGGTGTCATTAACAACTAAACAGTGGTGAGTATTAAAAGTTATCAAATATTTTTCTTAGAATAAAATCATTTAGAAAAATATTGGTAGACCTGGAGTAACCAGAAGACAACTTCACTTCGGTAAACGGCTCGATCAGAGTGTCAACAGAACTATCTAGAAAATAAAATTAACCTCTAAAAAGTTGTACATATTTTATTATTATAATTTCTATTATTTTAGTGTGACAGTGTAGTAAACGTCATGGCGTTATTATTGAGGAAGTCAAGCACACTTCAGTGAAGTTATAAGCTGGATGGGTGACCATAACAAAACATCAAATGTACCACACGAAAGGTAAAAAGGATTAATCGATTATGATTATAATTAAACATGTTCGCTTTAATATCATCCGTCAAAATTATAATCGCATATTGTCAAGCATTTCAGCCTCTCGTGCATCGTAGAGTCCCACAATTCCGTTCCAACAGCATCTATGCACTGAATGCAAACATCGATATGTGGTGATATGCCTCGCAATTTCAAATCCAATTCCGATAACAAGTATTAAACGTAAACAAAACCACTATCTACTATAATGAATTTAGTGCAATTCAAGCTCCATCAATGAGCTGCCATGTGTGACAAAGCACTGGCCGAGTTTAATTATTGGAAAACAAAGGAAATCACTCTCACTTGTTTACAAATGATCACAGAGTCAATCCACGGACAAACAAATCGCAATTCGATAAGGAACTTTCGGAAGCGAAATGCTTCTACTAAATTACTGCTGCGATATGTGTTTACAGATAAACAAAATTGTGACCCCTGGCGGAATTCGCAAATGAAAATAATGTACATATTTGCGCAGACTGTGCCGCAATAAAAAAATATCAATTAATGTGTGATTATTATTTATAAAACTGCGCCAAAAAAATTACTATTGATTTGACAATCGTCAACAATATATTGGAACTATTTTAAATTATTTTAGAAATGAATTATTCAATAACTTTCCTTAGGAAATGTCTACTTCTCTCTTACCAAAGTCTAATCAAAACTTACCAAAACTACGTAGAACATTTTAGTAATGAAGTATGAGCAGTATGACTCAAAGTAATTTTGTATATAGACGACAAACTAAAACTAACTTCATGTGAATAAGTTTAGGAAGCAGTTTAGGGAAGAGCCTTCGTCACAAGCAAAACAATAAAGCTGATTGTATTTATATGTTTACTCTAACGTAGAGAGATGGACTGTCGATGGCTTTGTGAACGATGAAGATATTCGTATTTACCATTTGAAATTGACAGTGAAAGAAAGGAGTCATACAAATAGACGGATTTTGGGAAAGTTTAAAGGTACAACAATAATAAATAAGCTAGCGAAATTTAGGAAGTTTAAGGAATTTTAAGGTTTCATTTGTATTTGAAGGGCCGGGATTCTGGATCGACGATGTGCAAGCTAGAAAAGATTCAATAATTATATACAATGCACTCTACGTACACTATTTTTATAATGAGGGGTTCGTATTATAAAAATAGTGTATAGTGTACAATTTACATAATTGTTGAATCTTTTCCAACTTGCACATCGTCGTTCCAGAATCCCGGTCCTTCAAATTCTAATGAAACTTTAAAATTCCATAAACTTCCTAAATTTTATAAGCTTCTTGAATCTTGTTGTACCTTTAAACTTTTCCAAAATCCGTCTATTTGTATGATTCCTTTCTTTAACTGTCCATTTCAAATGGCAAAAGTTTGTATAGAGATCAGCATATTCCTATCATGGATTGGACATTCAGCTGCTTTGATCTGTCATCAATAAAAATTTGTGGATAAGATAAGTATTGTGTGAAAAAAATTACCAAATATGGAATAACCCTGGAGATATGAAAAGATCTCGTACAAATCATGCCACAAAGATTTAATGATGTTATTGAAAGAAAAGGTGACTGCACTCAATGGTAAAACTATAGGAGAAACTTTTAGGATGAAAGGTCGTATACAACATGTGAATATAAGTGTATGATTCTATAACCACCAGATCAATATAATTGATGGTACAATAAAGTTATAAACGATAACAATATAACAAATAAATTAAAAATGATTTGTAGAACGAAAATGTAAATGTTTTCATTTCAAGACATGAAAAATATATTTGTCAATAAAATAACATATCACCAAGGAAGTTAACAATAATAATCAAAACAAATTAAAAACAGAGAAATAAATGTGGGATAAACTCTTTGATATTTAAAATCAAAAATAAAATAAATAAGTATACCACACATCCACATAAGAAAAAATGTAATGATAGATACTATATGATACATTGACCACCAACAACCATATAATAAAACCGTAAGGCTTATTGACATTGTATTTATAAGTATATTTTCACGATGAGGCAAAAGATGCTTTCAATAAGAGGATTGAAGATTAACTGTCGATGGTTTTTTTTTTATCGTTGAGGATATTCGTATTTACCCTTAGACATGGAAGAAGAAAAAGGAATCATACAACTTGATAGACTTGAGAAAGTTTGTAGGTGCATCAAGGATTACAGAAACTAATAGAGTTCTAAGAAAGCTTAGAGAAATTTGAAGGACTAGGATTTTGGAACGCTCTTCTGCATTTATATACATTTTACACTTCATAATATTTATATAATATACAACATTAAGAATATGTTGTGTGCCGTGTATAAGTTCTCACCCGAAACAGTAATTCAACTATAACTTTATTAGGAATATTTAAAGTTAAATTGCTGAACAAGTAGATACCCTCGTAGATACCTATTTAGAGTATTAAATATATGCGGCTAAGAATGAAAGTGAAGGATTGCTTGGGAGTTTGTGGAATAACTGACTGGGCATAATTGATTGTTTATTGCTTCAATGATTCCAAGTGTGAAGAATACACGAGCATGTATGAATGTGGACAAGACGAAAGTGGTGTGTCAGGATAGAAATGTTTGGAGGAGATTGATTGTTGGTTGACTGTATTTATGGGTTCGTGCTACCCCACTAAGTGGGACATAGCGTGATGTTATGTATGTATGTATATACTATTTTTTGTACGTTTGTGAATGTCGCTGTTTTAAGCTCGATCTTATTATACCATACATAGTAAAATAGCCCAAGAAAGAATACTGTTCCTCTTTTTAAGTATTCGTTGTATAACATTCAATTATTATATAATATTTTTACTAATTATTTATTATACTTATGTTTTACAGTAACAAATATAAAATACAAGTTCAATCAACGTTTTTCAGACGGTATTCTTTCTAAAAGAAATTCAAAGAAATTTGTCTGATGCTCGCTGAGTATTCGAGTCCCAGCTGAATATCTGTCTTAGAATATATTCAATCATATATTTCTTTGAATTGTTAAAAAGAAAAGTGCCTCTTCGTTGGAGAACCTGATTCCTTTCAGAATCAAGTCAAAGGTAAAATTTTGGAATTATTATATTTTCAAAAATAATATACGAGGAGTTGTACAGACATATTGACGAATAAATTAAGAAGTAATATATTTATTTAATGATTATCATACATCAAAAGTTAAAGTAGTTTACAAGACAAGACGTTTGTCGTCCTTTATAATTATTTTCAGAGTACTCGAGTGAACATCAAAGCCATCCTATACAACACTCGTTTTGTTTTTAATTTGTACACGCGACATTAGAATATTTTTCCAACGAATTAAATCGCCGGTGTTGTACACGGCAGACAGCTTCGCTGAGCAGCTCGAGTGTCGCGGTGGCACCTTTAATTAATCTCCTGTGAAGTCATAAAGACGGCGGTAATAAGTCTTGTCATTGTGCTGTCATCTCGCGCGCGCCCTTTGAATTAAATGTTGTCATTAACGATAACACATAAAGAGCGCCATGCCACAAAAACGGCTTCTTTTTAGGACGATGTTCATGTTAGTAGTAATTAGTTGAGGAAACTTGTAAACTGGGGAGATAAAATCGTACGAGGACTGAATTTTCTTGTAGCTCAGCAGCAGAATTAGCTTCATTGTAACCATTTATTTAATTGTTATATTACATTGTAAATTGTTCATTTGATTTATTTGACTTTTGTCTTTACGAGAATCTTACATATTACTATTATATTAGCTAACCTAAATTGCTGGTAGCACGAGCTTCGTTTTTGAGTGTTTTAAGAAAATTGTTTTAGCCGCGGTTTTATTATTATTTGATTAAAAGATACTTCAATTAAAAGTTTTATTTTAGATGGCGTGAAATATATTTGTTATATATGGCAAAATATATAAATTTCCTTTGTCTGTATAATTAATTATACGAAACAAAGGTATGAGCCTTGTAGCAGTCACGTGTTTTGGTGCAATTCGCGGCAAATAAAAAAAATAATAAAAATTAATTCATGAATAGTGGCAGTAACATTCATATGATAAATTCGTGTGCATGAAATAATAATTATTCGAATGAATTAATTTCTCCATTAATTTATCAATTATCTGACGTACTCAAATAGGACTAATGATCTATGTCTATACAGTATAGTCTAAAAACGTATTAAGTTTATTTCAAATTTGCATATAGTATTAACCATATGTGTACAGTGCGAATATTAAATGTAAATGAGTATAAATTTGAATAACGAACATATAATATCTGGTGAACGTTAAATCATGCGATAATAATTTAAATAATTATTTTGCTAATTTGCAGTAATATAGCAGGAACAAATTTCCTTACGGTTGCATGTTTAACAAAACTTTTAACTAATTAAAAATAAATATGAAATCAACATTGTTCAGTTACAATTTAAATAATTTTATATTTCATTCCATCTATTGTGTTTTACAACCAACTTTATTATTATTGAACATAAAATTTATGTTTCGCAGCTAAACATTGTAATGTTTCGAAAAGTTTAACAAAAATAAAAACCAGTAAAAATTTACGTAATATTTTTCACGAAATAATGAATATTTTCGACCCTCAACAATATGTTTCTTTAATGCGGTCATTTAAACTTAAAACCATTACTTTGAACATTCACCAAAAATAATGGTAAACATGAAAATCTTCGCCCTTGCTCCCGCAATATACCCAACAACGTCCCGACAGCCAGGAAGCGATATCGCAGAATTTATTATCAAGTCATAATGGTGAAATTCCTGGCCTAAAGCCAAGAATAATGTCCAAATTATGCCGGTGAAAGCTAGTAAATAATACTACATTAGTACGAACTTTTGTAGTAGAATGCGCTGGTATAAATTTTCACCAATTTACCAACTAAATAAATTTTACTGATGAAGTTTACATTTTAGAAAGAGTAGTTTTGTCACGGTGGCATGCCAGTATGTAAAAAGGATAAATGTGCATCTGAAAATGAGGATATTATTATTCATTTGTAATGCTTACAGGATTTTTCTGACACATTTTGCACAAAGAAATATTCGGGAAACGCAGATAAAATGTATCTTTCATTACAGTTAATACCTAAATATTTTTTTTATAATAATGGACAGCCTTGTAAGAAAAGAATTATATTTCACAAACAACATAATAAATTATAATAAAGTTATACTATTGTAACATCTGTAACTATACGATTATTTGGATTGCTATCATCATCTAAGGTATGATAATCCTAAGAGAACCAGGGTCTAAAGTACCGTGGTACTAGGTTCGCAACCAATTCATCCTGCTGCAGTCAAAATATCAATCTGTTCGACGGCGTTTGTTACTAGTTTATCCAAAACGGCATCCCTCAAGGAGATTGTTGTGGGACCAGAACTATATACATATAAAGTGAACCATTTTCAAAAGTTAATTTACAGGAGTAGAAAAAGTACAGTTTAATATTCGTCAATCATAATCCCCCATATAATAATATACTATTGCATTTTCAAGTAATAATAATATATACTTGTAATGTATAGTATAAATAACACTGTGGTTGGATCGTGATGTCCACAGCAATATCGTCAATTTGAACTTTATGTCAGTGGTTCTACTTCAAATCCTGTTGGAAAACCAAGATCTATGAAAAACTGTACGTTGCATGTTTATTAGTATCAATATAAAAATTTTGAGGTTCACATGTTTTACTTCGCCAAAAATAAATAGAATATAAAAGGATATAGTTATTTACTTTACAAGTGGGCAAAGTAAGGAATTACCCACGAGAGAAATTTTAGCACACGAAGCCAAAGGCTGAGTGTGATAATTTTATCGAGTGGGTAATTCCACTTTGCCCACGTGTGAAGTACAACGTTTTATCCAACACCTCTTAATAAATGAAAAATGTATTAAAGAAATATTATTTGACAGTGACATATGCTTTAAATTTTTTAATTAAAATGTCAATCGAAGTAGTTACCAAGGTGTTGTGTGTTATTATTATTGTGATAAATAAAAAAAATACTCACTAGTGGCTCTTCTCAAAATTATTCCCACTAGTGGATAATCTATTACTTTGCTTGTTTAAAATCGCCATAGTAATAGAGCATTTATTGAGAGGTGTTGGATAAACAACTTTACTTCACATATTTCCTGACTACCATTTCTTTGTATTTTGGTTCAAAATATCATCGAGATTTTCATAAAAAATTCAATGAAAATCATCTAAGAGATCGTCATAAATTGATTCAATAATAGAATTTGAATAAAGCTGTATTAGTATTTGTAGGAGTAATAAGTTGAACAACTATTTTAGTATGTATAAACATAAAAAGTAAACACGCCAGCGAGCAATTACCCCTCCATCTACTTAGCATTCAACAAGTGCTGCATTATTTCCACATCAGCACATAAAATGAAATATTAACACCTGTATCGGGAACTAATGTAGCATAGCCTCGCCGTTCCAACTAAATCGAACAAACTTCACTCCAGATCCACTCAATTACACTCCGCAAACCTGTTGCCAGTGTTGCCAACGAAGCAAATTCCCGTGAACATTTTAATGATCAATTGCGATTTTAATTATGCTATTACTTTCATTTGATGGAGGTTTGGTCAATATACCCACTTGCAATAAGAACGTTATAGGACTAAGGAGATTGTTTGGGATCTTGAGGAGGTATAGATAGTAAACTTGGGTTGCTGAGTTTGCTTAAGGAAAATTTAGATGTTATTAACGGGCGTAGTTAACCATTATCACTCTATTTTAGTGCGCCTTGTATCGTTGTAATAATGGGGGCTTACATTGTAGTGTTTCAAGTTACAAACTTAATTGTTATATGGAATATGTCACGTTGTATTATTTGTAACTATATTTCGTATTGTTTTAGTATTAATTCATCATATATGGATATTTCTGGAAGGTATTAACTAGAATTATTTTTAGGTGCAGCATTGATACTGGTCTTAGATAAACATATTAAACTTAAATTCACAATTAAAAACTCAAATTAATTGTTTTTAATATTATATCATAGTTTTCAAGTGTTGTGAAACGGGAAATATTAGCTTTAATTAAATTTTATTGATACAAAATTGTTTACTGGACTTAGATAATAGTTATTTACTTTACAAGTGGACAAAGTAAGGAATTACGCACGAGACTAATTTTAGCACACGAAGCCGAAGGCTCAGTATGACAATTTTATCGAGAGGGTAATTCCACTTTGCCCACGTGTGAAGTATAACGTTTTATTCAACAACTCTTAATAATTGCAAAATTTATTAAAGAAATATTATTTGACAGTGACATATGCTTTATATTTTCTAAATTAAAATAGCAATCGAAGTGGTTACCAAGGTGTTGTGTGTGTTTATTATTGTTTTAAATAAAAAATACTCACTAGTGGATTTTCTCAAAATTATACCCACTAGTGGGTAATCTGTTACTTTCCTTGTTTAAAATCGCCATAGTTATAGAGCATTTATTGAGAAGTGTTGGATAAACATATTAAACCTAAATTCACAACTAAAAATTTATTTTACAATTTTAAATTTTATTTATGCAGAATTTTTTACTAGACTTTGTTAAACATGTTAAACCTAAATTTGTATATTATAAATTTAATTTACTATTTGCGAATAGGTTCCCATTTTCAAATATTGTGGAAAGTGTGTATGCTAAATATTTATTTTAATTAAATTTTTTGACGCAGAATTGTTTAATAGACTTAATTAAACATACTAAATTTAAATTCAGAAACAATAAATTTCCCTTTATAATTTAGACATCTTAATTTTCATATTTAGTCTTTATGTGTTTGGATAATATTAACTTAAATTAAAATATTCTGACGGAAAGTTGTTCAACATTTTAAGCTAAAATTTGCAAATGAAAAATTAAGTTTGTTTCAAACAAAAACTTAGTCCTGCATAAATTAATAATCAATTATCAATTAGTAAAGCCCTACTAAAGTTTCCAATATTAAACACTTTCATGTGCTCATAAATAAAATTAGGACACAATTTTCCTATCAAACTAATCAATATTCATCAACATTCCTGAATATTTCAACTAAAAAAGAAATTTTGCAAATTAAACCTGTAATTATGATTAGTTTCATTACTTGCAAATTAAATTCCTTTAGTTAAATATAACAGCAGAAGCTAATTTCGCGTTACACGCAGGCACGGGAAATAATAAACCGGGAAAATTACTTAATAGGGACGCTGCGAGTTCCAACCCTCGGCGGTAAACTAGGCACATTCGCAGAGATCAAAGGTCATTAGGGAACCACTTCCACTTTCATGTCACGCAAAGAAAATATCCCCAGATATTTTGCCAATAATTGCCCGAGGAGCCAGCATGGCAACCTTATAAACACCATGTTATCTTTCGCTTTATTTTCTGCGCGGCAGATGATTTTATAATGACATTTTATAAAGCATAAATGCAGTACTCGGCTACTTTGTACAGATAGTCGGATTGTAATGTTGTTTACGAAACTTTATTATCGGATTTTTACTGCTTATAGTGGCATCTGGAATACAGAGAAGGCTGCAGGTAGTTGAAAGGTGTTGTGAGTTTCTGGAGTGTGAAGGAGTGTGTTTGAAATTACAAACTGTTAAAAGGCAATTTTTTCAAGTGAGGAATTCTACTCGTTATGTGGATAAAACACATCCAGTTCATTTAACAAAATTTAATTGAAAACACGTAATGTGTTAACATCCTACACTTCAGTTAAACACCTACACTTTCAAATAATTGTTTCTATTTAACTTTTATTAATAATCATCCGCCGTTTCTGTTGACGTGAATTTGAAACAGAGAGGTTCAAATAATATATGAGCGCTTTAAAATATCCAGTTTAAAACAAATTTTATTAACGGTTATCAATAATGCACCCGAATATTCTTTCTGGATCATATAAATTGTAAAGACAGTTATTTTCAAAATGGGTGTACAAAAGCGAGGTGATGAAAGACATAGTCATTAGGAATTAGGAAAAGGGAAGACAAACTTGCAACTACATTAAGTGGAAAAGGTACTGTCAACAAGCTATGGGTCTGCAAAGCCTACTGAGTAAAGGTAAATGTTATTCGTACTGTACTTGTTGGGTATTCCTGCCGGGAGCGTATTTTGGTTTTTTAAGCTATCCCAATAGCTTTAAAATATTTAAAACAATAGATAATTCAGTGTATAGTGCCTTACCACTTTAGATTTCTTTTAATGTACTAACCTTTGACAAAATAAATTACTTAAAAAGAGTCTAGAGAAGACCTAAAAAATGATGAATTTACCTACACGACGAAAACCCAGGCACGGATTGGATGAAGGGCATCGAAATATATTAAATATTTGTAAATAATAATAGTTTTTAGTAGTATAAATAAATAAAATTACTACATGGTAATGTAAATATAAATAATGTAGGAATTTAAACACTGCAAGCTAACAAATAAATATTTACTACTACTATTAATATAGTCAATCAAATTGCCTGCAAATTTAATTGTTTCTATATTTTTGTATGTAGCTATTAATAATTTAGTACAAATACACCTAACATTTCCTTAATATTTACTTGTGTGTATCTTGAATATTATTTTCGTAGTTATAAATATATTATTCTTATTTTTGTTTCTCTTGTACGAACATATATACCGCGAGTTTCTGCTAAGATTCAATATTGACTAATCTATGTTTAATATATTATTATGTATTACAATTATATACATTATATTAGCATACTGTTCCAGATAAAATGGAATATAGGTTGTATTTTTCTTATGATTTATATCTAAATATTCATCTCTTTCAAATCTTGTAAATATTCTAACAAATGTAGAATGTTTAAAATGTTCAGGAAACATTGACAACCTGTGTGGCGTTTTATGTAGTACAGGACTGGTATTCATAATAATATTTTAATCTGACGAGATATTTCTCATTGTTATTAACCTTCCGTCACTTTATTCCTAACACCGCGCCCGTCGGAAGGTTAAGTAAAAAAAAATTGTTCTGTATATTGAAAGTATAAATATAATATCATTATAATAAGATATATTGAAATATTAATATTATCTTTGTTCCTTGATTGTATTTTAAAATAAAATATGAAATCTTTGAGTCTAAAAGAAAAAACTGGAACATACAAATGTAAAATAATAAAGTACTCGTTTTATAATTTTAAAAAATGCTAAATTTCTTTGATCTACAAGAAAATCTGTACCAGATCCTACCTTACAGATGAACTCGTATATATAAAATAAAGAATGGAGAGTGGACTAACCTGAAACAAAAAAAATTAAATTAAAAATGATTTAATATAAATCTAAAATCTACTAAAACATTTTAAAGAATATCAAACAATATCGCTACAGCGATGTTTTTAATTCTAATGTAACATGTTGCCCTAACTTATGGGCCTTATAATGAAGGTAAGACTTTATGATGATTAAATCGTCACCTTATTAGTAACTTGATATCATTAAAGCGGTAGAACTAGAATTCCAGTGTCCAACCTAATGAACCAACTTTTAACAAAACGTACACTAACTAGATAAACGTTTCCTTTGGCTTTGACCAAATACTGATTAATTAAATACATCAACTGATCTATCAAAACGCTTCAACATTCATCTCGACTCCGTAAACATATCCCAATGGCAACCCCAGCCGCGAAATTGAAATCAAACTTCGAGTGTCATCCAGCTAGTAAAATCGACTCTGCGGAAATTAATGATGTCGATACTCCAGCTGGTGTTGTCAAAGCACCGCAAATAAATAAAATCCTTTAAATTCAAATCCCACGGAATCCAAACCTAGCGCTGCGGTAAATCACGCTGATTACTGTTTACCTTATTGGTACGGTAACATTTTCAATGTAAAGAGAACTTACAAGAACAAGGTTATGGTGTGTCTAAACAGGAGAATATTTAAAACTTGAAAATATTTTAAATTACTTTGTGAGTTGTTCTTGACTTTACACTTGGAAAGGAATGGAAATTGTAATGGGTACACCAGCCTTATGGTTACTATTATGAAATAAACATAATAGTAACCATAAGGCTGGTGTACCCATTTCTATTTCCATTCCATTTTAAATTAGAATAAAGCTATGAAACAGCATCAAATTTGAAACATGTCGAAATGTTGGAATATGATAAAAAAAATATATACGACTGGTTTCTATGACAACAAAATCATGACAAAAATAAACAATTTTATTCCGCCATATTTTTATTTATCTTTATCAATAACTATGGGATTACAATATATAAATCCAGTTGGTAAGACTATTTTAGTTTCAGTACTAAGGGAAAAAGAAATCAAAACATTACATCAATTTGTATTTTGTTTTTCAACATATAACTAACTGGATTAAATTTATTTTATTGTTATTCTGCATATAAAAACCATATTCAGCACACTTTAATTAGGAAATATAAAAATTTATTAACTATGCCTTGTTAAATACAAATTTTTATATACAGTCAAAGTTGAGTAATCCAACTAAACGAAATCAATAAACTATAATTCATATGGAATTAAAAATTGTAAGCAGTAGTATTAGTATATAGGATTCCTTGAACTTTAATTAATTATGAGACATAGTTTCATTATAATAATTAAAAAAAATTGTCGCAATTTGATGAAATAATATCTACAGTATTTTTTCATTTATTTCAAAGCATACATTAATGCTATGAATGAAAGAGAATATTTTTAATGTAACAAAATGTTTCCCACCAAATATAAATTAGTGACTTGCGCAGTCGATGCAGTTAATTTTTAATCATATCCTAATATAAAATCAAGAGATGTTTCTATTTTTAGCTTGTGTCCGCTGAAACTAGATCCGCGATTTTGCTCGTATTCTACACAATATACACGAAATAAAACATTCAAATATTATTTGAATAACTTTGCTATTACTCGTTTTAACAAATCTGTCTTTTATATTGTCTATGCCAAAACTACTATCTATCTTAAAAACATTTACTATAATAATTTTATTGTTTAGAATGTTGACTGTGGGAATGCATATGTTAATAATATTACAATTTTATATAATTATTTATAATAATTGTCTATTTCCTTTTCGCACTACAACTAATTTAATACATTGCTATTATTAATAATAAAATACCTAAAACCTAAATAATATTAATTTACATACTCCTTCACAACTATCATTGAACTAACTACTAATAAGAAAATGGTAAATGAGGTGTAAATGTATATACATGTATTAAAAATATTACATAGACTCATAGACATTAAGGAATTTTGAATCTTGAGCTTGAGAAGTAGATATATTTTATCCTTGATGAAAAGTGTTAATAGAGGAATGTTTGTACCTTTCACCTCAATTTTAAAACGTAATCCTTCTCTGGAGGGATAATATTAATGAAGGCAATAAGTCAAAGATGTTTCGGCTACGGAGGACACTGAGTGGTTCACCAATTTCAATATGTCTTTCGCTAAAGCTATCGTTCAATTTAAACTTGGAAAATAAACAAGTTTGAAATCTCACTATAGAATCTTGATCCGATCAGAAGCCGACAGCACGCCAGCACGCCTCCAAATTCCAATCAATTTCTCATTCCTGTACGGACATCAGGCCCTGCTGCCGACTCGGTATTACAAATTTCCCTTATTTTCAACGTAATCTCCGCCAGGAAATAACATTTCTCGTTCTAACCTCGCGCTTCAATCAGATCAGGTAAGCAATCGCGCTGTTATGGACATCGCTCATTCGATTACGCTTTCACTTTATACCCTGACGATTCCCAGATAATTTATTTACATTCTCACCAACGTTTTTCACTTTGAATGCTACAGAAACTATTCAGATTTTACCGACATCCAGATAGAGTTACGACATACTTCTGTTACTTATATTTATTTCATTCAGGTGAGCTTCAGCAGTTGACTAGAAAATATCACACTTCAAACCTTTGCCATTATCATTGTTCACTCAAATATTTTTATCTTGTTGCAGTTGCATACAGATACAAAGTATAGAACTGAAATGGGGCGTATAATAATAACAATAATATATAGATAGAGATTAATAATAAAGATTTCATTATTAGGTTTGTTCCAAGTGGTCATTTCTGACATGTTTGTAACATGTTTGTGACAAATTTCAGTGCGCCTGCGAAAAATGTAAACAAGTTAACTTTGAAACATAAACTTCATTTCTTTTCTTGTGGCGAAAAATGTATGACTTTCTTTATTTATATTTATATTTAAGGTTAGCTGTCAAAACAAAAAATGAGCATACACATACGCTTTAATCCATTCACCGTTCCAGTCTATGTTTCAAACTTAACTTGTTTACATTTTTCGCAGGCGCACTGACATTTGTCACAAACATGTTACAAACATGTTCGAAATGACCACTTGGAACAAACCTATTATTTTTTATATTGTTACTCCACGAAAAAAGGTGGAGGTTCTCAAATCGACGCGAGTATTTTTATGTATGCGTACGCATAATTTTTATTTCTTTATTGGATAGGGTATTGGATAGGGTATACCTCGAAGTTTGTCCCATTTAAATTTGGAAAAAATCCACCCTTAAGAGTTAGAAAATTCTGGATGATTGATTTTTCATCCACTGAATTTTTAACTGGTAATCAGTTCTACCACGAATGAAGGATCTTAATATGGAATACCGGCGTTTAATATTGCTCAAATTGAAGACGTTTATTAGTAATTATAATCAGTCATACATTTTCCTTTAACTTAGTAACAGTTTTATGTTTTTAAAATTAATTAGCAATATAATAATTGTAAAAAAGTCTAAATAACAATAAGTGAAAGGGCTGTATTCCATATTAGGATCCTATTCCACATTTGGTTACTCTACTGTAACTTTGTACTAGGTTATCCATTTCGATTATTCTTTTTTTATTGAATAGGATATACCTCGAATGTGGTAAATTTGAAAAAAAAGATTTCATCCCTAAGGGGAAAAAAATAGGTAGCCACAAAAAATAAAAAAATAAACAAATAACAAAAAATTAAACAGATGTTAGATTGCGTATTTCTTGTATGGTGAATACGTGTATTTAGTACTTTGTATGCACGGATGTCGGGCATTCAGATATCTTAGATACAAAATGGCGATCTGTAGAGGCTTAGGACTATGAGATCGTATTCTCATACTCTTTATGTCTAGTATTTATTAGTAAATTTTCACGCAAAAAATGACATGCATCAGTTGAGTTGATATAATTAAATACAAGTTATATTTATATTATTTATTCTACAAAGCTGTAGAATTATTTATATTTTTCATTTGCTGCACAACATACTATTATAATAAGATGTAAAACAACTATGATAAATTCTCCATAAACATATACCATGTAATATTCATAAACTGTAAATTAAGAATGCCCGTATGTTAAAAGAAAAATCTAATACATTTACATTTCCCGTTTAATATTTATAGGAGAAAAAACGAATAAAAGTAAATCTGAAATATGGGAAAATACGAAAGTGACGCATTGAAGAATTTACGTATATTACGTCGTCGAAATACGAATAACTTACTTTCTGTTCGTTTAAACCAGAAACCAGGCGAAAGGAAACGCACAAAGCGATTGTAAATGTTCCTTCGTTGCGAACACTTCGCTGGGCGCAGTGCGTTGTTATCATTCAATGAAAACTCCTTTACCTTGTTATAGACGTGGATTTAGATCTTTTCCTCATACTTTAAACAACTTAGCGCTGTAGATTTGGCTGGTTCAATGACCAAGAGACGGTTTAAATTGTGCACACGCGATACAAAAGAAGTTGAACCGAGATTTTTTAATAACACTTCAGTTTGTTACGATATTTTTGATTACTTTTACAAACTACTTAACCCTTAACTGGTATAATGGGGTCTTTGAAGACCCTAGTGTTTTTATATCACACGAATCTATATATTTCTTAATTACGGAGATAATAACAATTGGGGTATCTGTTTATCCCACTATATCAGTTACGTTGGTTTTATAATTAACTTGTCTTTAACTGAAAATGACGAAATACAAAAGATTGATTGTAAAATTTCTAATGCAGAAAGCAAACACACATTTTAAAAAGAGGTACAAATGTAAGTAAAAAACACACCTGTTTTTTTTTTTTGCTGTTGTCCAAAAATATAAATTTTATATTATAGGTGATGTATTCAGGTATACTAATTTGTAATTTTTCCCGTTTGGCCCCTGAAAATTATTTTTGGCAGTTTTACGCTCCAGTAACCAAGAGGCTCTCACAGAGTAGTATTTTTTCTATATTGTTTATTTGCTGCAATTTTAATTTTATTTTCTTTAGTTTTATGCATGTTCTGTTTAAATAGATGTAAATAAAGATATAACATTAAGTGGGGTCAATAAAGATCCCACTATACCAGTTAAGGGTTAATTACATATCGAGCAATATTAATTAACAGACTAAAATAAAAATAGAAGATCATGAAACTTATTTCACGCCTCTAAAAAGAAAAAGATTTTTAAAAGAACAACCGTATTTTATTTTAGATTCTGACTGCACCAGGACGAATTGGTTGCGAAGCAAGCTCTTTCTATAAAGTACAATGTATTTTATCTTTTGCAAGTAAATACTTTAAATAATTAAATTACTTGAAATCAAATTGTGTATTCAAATTTAAATATTAGTGTACAACACTGTTGTTGTTTTTCTTCACGGTACAGTTAATAGAGCAAACTTTACATGGAACAAAAATAATTCATTATTATTACTACATTATATATCTTGTTTATAAAATTTATTATATAAATTCATTACATGCTATATGTATATTATATCGTATTTTAATAAACATTTAAATTGTTATAAACCTATAACATTTTGCTCACATTTCAACCATGTTTGATAGCCTACAGGAATTATATTTGTTTTTGTTTTCATTGTACCTACTACTTTACCTCCAAAGTGAATTTTTTTTTTTATTTTTTATTTTTCTCACAATTAACGGGAAATATAATATTAAGTGGCAGTGGGACTCGGATTACCTTAAAACACAGATTAATTGGACACTTTATTCGTTAAACTTGGAACGTGGAACGAACTTATCTTCAAATAAGTTCCATTAGAAATGAGTGCTGTGGTTAGACTTTGTCGAGCGTTTGTTGTGTAAGTTTAGGGTTTTTTTGTGAAAAGTGCGAGCGAAGCGAGCTTACCTACAGGTAAATTCCACATAAAAATAACTTGTACATCTTTGGTTCAGTATCGCTGAAAATTTATCCGCAGATTTACCGAATACGCTATTATTCATTTAAGATTAACAATTAGAAAAATAAAATATCATTACCATCAAGTGAGCAAATAATAGTACAAACAAAAATTACAATTCTAAAAAGCATATTTGAAACACAATATTGCTTTATAGATCAATGCAAGTTCAAAGTTAATTAGCAACCCGTCAATCAGGCGAACCATTTCAAACTATGACAATACAAAATGAAACAAAACCAATGACAAACACAGATCCATCATCAACCCACCACTATATCCCCCATCGCAAGAACCTACCAACCAATAGTTGGCCCGGTTTCTAAATTCATCTAGCATCACTCTCGCCTACCACAAGCACTGAAGGACTCGAAAGCTCGTTGCTAGGTGTAAGGTCGCTACTATGGTACGTAACCCTACTATCGAGGGATTTCAGCGGTGAGGGTCCGTGAGTGAAGTGCGGTTTCTACGGACACAAGAGGAGAGGACGATGTGGACAGCCTCCAAGCAGGGCAGGACTATACCTCAGTTGGTTTTTTGCTTATATTTTCCATAAGAAGAATGTTTATCAGTTGATGAACAATATCAAGGAGTCATGAAGTTTAGATTAATTCTTAAGATTTTTGAAATTTTGTTCAACATGTTTCTATATCATTTGGGCCCTAAGAAACACAAAACAGTTTTCCGCACTATAATATATCGAATGGTTTTTGAGTTACACCAATTTATCATATTTTTCGAAATGGAGATTTGTGACCTTATAACTTAAAAACTATTCAAGATATTGAAAAATTTTCTTCTGTTTTGTGGTTTTTGTTTATTTTATTACAAATTAGCCAATTTTGAAAATTTTGAAGTTTTTTGAAATTTTCATTAAAATTTTGATCGGCCATATCTATTAAAATATGAGAGCTACGAAATTGAGCCATACACCATTGGATTCAGCTCATCGAAATATATAACTGTGCAAAATTTCAGAATATTTGCTTGACGCGTTAAAATTTTAGAGCAAAAAATCTATAAATTGCTTAAAACCCGCATTTTCTTAAGGGTATACCCTTAAGATTTTGAGGCTTTTGGCACGTTTTGCTCTAATTAATTAACGCCTTGTCCAAATATTTTGAAACTTTGCATGCTTATGTATTTCGACGAGCTGAATCGATTGGTCATATCCTCAAATCTATATCTTTTATATTTGTCGAGTTATCGCCGATCGAAATTTTGGAAAAAACATCGAAAATTTTCCAAATTTTAAAAATTTGTTTATTTGTTATAAAATGCACGAAAATCACAAAACTGAAGAGTATTTTTAGATATTTCGTATAATTTTTGAGTTGTAGCGTCTCAAAATTGCATTTCTAAAAACACTAAAATTCTTCATATCTCAAATAATATAAGAGATACTACAATGCGCTCTGTAACAATGAGTTTCTTAGAGTATAAATTATATAGAAACGCTATAAAAAATATTTCATATTTTTTAGTGATAATATGTGAAATTTTTATTTCTTCCTCATTCCGGGATATTACGATCCTGCTCTGGCTTTAGTGTTGCTAGAGGCAACAGGGATATAAAGCAGGGTATGGAAACACGATGGAATCACGCTTGAAGCACATCGGAAGCAGAGTAGTTTGGACGATGGTCTGATATGCAAATTGCATCGAGTCTATCAGACAGTAAATCACTTGAACGACTGACGGATTGAGCCAGAGGAAACTAACAATTAGCTGGATGGAATGGATGGTGTTTCTAATTATAACTTATTTAATAATTCTCAGCGACAGACCAGAAATATCATCATTACTATAGACTTAGTAATTTGGTTTCAATTCAGTTACATGAATCTCTTGAGACTTGTTGGAAAACTGTTAAAGTTTTTGAAAACTAATAACCGATTATCTGCAAATCTAAAGGGTATTAGAAAAATAGAAGTTATTGAATTATCTTTTACTCTTCTATAAATTTCATTATTCTGGATGAGTACTTATCAAACAGTAGCTGAGACTTGGAAAGAATAAAAATATTCATTTTTATCTTCCCAACTTTTGATATTTGTAATAAAAATACTTATTTCATTGCATCTACCTATTTTTTCCTCCCGCCATATCCTGTAAGGGAGTCACAAGGATCATGATGAAAATTCGGTAGTGAATTTTCAGTAGTTGAGCTTGTTTTAGGGTCCCTAGAATACGATTTTAATAGCTTCGCAATGATGTCTCTGTGTGTGGATCTTTGGAGTTGTATATCAATTGAATACCCTTAGGAAGAGCTCTTTTTTTTTGATAATCCAATAACCGGAAGTGGCAGTTTACTTGAAGCCCTTTTAAATTATTTTGAAGTATCTTTCAAATATTATTATCTACAATTGTTGTTTGAAACATTTACTCTCTTACTGTCATCATTTACGAATTACAACACGTTGAGGAAAAATTATATTTTGACAATTTCGTTTAAATCTGGTATAATCTATGCGTTTTGAAAAAAAAAACAACGCTTGAAAAATGTTGTTTTTTGACATGTTATAAGTGAGAACTATTTTTTTTTAAGGGAGAAGCGTTTCTTGATAGTTGTGGTCCATGTTTCTGCAGTGTTTAATAAGAAATCTATAGCGGAAGGTATTATAGTACCCACAACAGAATATTTATGTCTATTCTTTTATATATAAACCAACTAATATGTAGTATTAACAGTAGAAAAGTTCACATGTTTCTGAATGATTGCATTATATCGTTGAAGTACGACTAAACGAACTTACAGCACCCCGTTTGCTTCTGAATAACCAACAACTGCAAATGGGTTTCAGTCCGAATAACCGGGTAACCTGGTAACTAACACAGCTTGTGCACCACCTGTTTCGGTATGTCTACAACCCTCCGTGAAGGGTGAACTGTGAACTGTTAACTGGCAACTGGTACCAAAACCAATACATATTCATTGGCGTTCTACAAGTCAGATTAAATGTCACCAATAATGTCATATTATGTGTTCTTTGACTCGTGGATGTTAAACTACATTAAATGGTTTGATCATGCAATTAAATAATTAATTAGGAGCAGGATAATACCACTAGGATAATGATTACATTATTGTTATTACAAATGCGTCTGTCGAACTTTTAGGATTTTTAGTACAAATATTTATATTGATATAATAATAATGGTATTTTCATCTCAAGTACTTATTTATATTTCATATGATATTTGAACCAATTCAAATAACGACTATAATATCAACTGCATGGCTTAACGTTTCAGAGATGTTTGAATTTATAATACTTTAAAGTACAAATATTTTATTATTCACATAAAAATAGATATAAATTTGATATATCTGTTACAATAATTTTACATATATCCACCGGGTGAATAATTGAAATGTGGAATATAGGGATTTCAATGCTTTTTTAATGATGCTTTAAATTTTTATCTATTTACTTTACAGTAAAAGTATAAATACCAAAGAAAATTAAATATAAATGAAAAATATTTGACATTTCAGAAAACAGATTTGGCTTTATTTATTTGTTGTGTGGTTGTATTATTTGCTGTAGAAATTTCGTAGAAGATTATAATGATATAATGGTGAATTTGAGAGTTCATTTCTTTCTGGTAAATATATAAATAACCCTAAAACAGTTTTATGAAATGTTAAAAATATTTCGGTTTTGTTCAATTTTCTATGATTATGTTACAATTTTCCTAATAAATATTCATTTTCAATATATGGTGAAATACTAATATTTAAATTATGAACAACTTTTGTATTCATAATTTTGCTGTAAATTTACAGCAATACCAAAATAGCATTAAAATCCCTATATTCCACATTCCATTTTTGCACCAGGTATATGTATATATTTCATAGTAACTAGTAGAGATGTTAATATATTTATAGGGGTACCTATAATAATTATTTCCATGTAGAAGTAGAACAAATAAAAAGCTTTATATGTATGTTTAATATTTTATTGCAAGTCTGTAAATTTGTTATAAATTTTAAAATATCATAAAAATATAGTAAATGAAGAAATGTATATGTGTATATTAATTTTTAATGTCTTCCAGAAATTCAAATGACTGTGGAAAGCAATGAATAGAATAAGAAAATTACAGATGAAATATCTTCATTTGAAAATTCTACTAAAAATTTTAATATTTTATAGAATGCGACTGCTGTCGTCTCCTCTCATATAATTTATAATCTGTATAATAATAAAATTGACAATGATTCGAATTTTTTTTTCTAACTGTAACAAGTCGATTTGATTGTTCGCGTTTCGATAATCCCAGGGTATCGCTTTTCATCGCTTAGAGCAGATTACTGTAACTAGTCGCCGCATTGATTTTGTGATTTTGTTTTCAGTGCCTACTGGGACAAGGCCCCAGAGGTGTATCGTACTCGTACTAGTCGTTGCCCGGATGAATTCTATCAACACTTCGAGCCGCCAATTAACAATTATTGCAGTCAATGTTGTCTGGCCGTCCAACTAGTTTGTTCAACAATTAAGAAATTAGGCTTTTTAGCACTGGATGACTTTGTTTATTCATAAAATGCACCATGAAGTTAGATATCTCCAGAATAATCATTTTAATAATAAAGTTAAAGTTTGCCACCGTAACAAGTTGCTAATTGGGACAAAAATTAATCGTTTTTTAACAGCTAATGAAATATACTCCATTAAACATGAAGTTTCCATGCGATTTTGTCATTATAAACAAGTTGTGATATGGTAACAACTTCGTTACAGAGTTGAGCCGATTTTCAGTTTGTTACAGAAAACGGCAAATGTAATAATGACTATAATGTAAGATATATATATATATATATATATATATATATATATATATATATATATATATATATTATAAGTCGCCGTTGGGTTTAGACTTCAGCTTGTTGAAGCTGCTAGTTTTTTCTCGGGGGTTGAGTTAAAAATATGATGTATACAGAAACTATGAACATTGGAAATTACCTTTTATACAAACTGCTTTCCCAAATGTGTGAGCCCAAATAAAAATCTGTTGTGGGCACTACAATACCTCCCGTCATAGATTTTTTATCGAGCAATGCAGAAACACTGACAACCACTATAAGGAAATCCTTTCAAAAAATTGAGTTTTCAATTATGACACATGTCGTTGTTTTGTTATTTCAAAAAACATAGGTTAATAGACTTAAATGAAAATCTCAAAATATTATTTCTTTAAGATTGTTTTAAATGGAGACAGTAAGATATATTTACCCATAATGATTAAAATGGTAGGAAACAATTGCTCTAACTACTCAATCATCAGACAATAAGAATATACAACATATAATTCAGAGATTATTGTTATTTCAACACAAATAAGATGAATTCCATTCTATTTATAAAGATGTGCTTTCCATTTGCAATTGGAAACCCTTTGTTTAAAATGAACAAATCCGTAAAATGAAAGACAGCGAACTTTTAAATCGATTATCAATATAGAATATAAAAGTAATACACAAAAGTAAACGATGCCAATAATGAGTTTTCACCAAAGAATAAACAAACTTGAAACGTACTTCAAATAAAATCTTCGTTTGCTACATGGAGATTGCGAATTAAAAACAGAATTAAATGTGATACATAGTTCTAAATCCTCAACACACAGTTGATATTTTACTTTATCCCTGTGAAAAAATATATAACTAACCAATATGTGTGCAAACAGATGCCAAATCTAAAATAAATGTTCATATAATCTGCAGAAATAATTTATATTCATTCTCTAAGTTGACCCTAACGAGCAAGTCATAAACCACCCAGGGGCACGAACTCTAACTCATGTGCATGAACGAATCGAATTATCTAGACAGTGATTAATTATTTGATTAAAGACTTTTCGCAATCCTCGTCTTACAACTTGATCTCAAATGCAATTTGGATCCAGTACCTCAGTAATCCTCAATGCAATTTAGTAAACACAGCACGCTATGTTGAGTTACGTTATGTATGGGTAAAGTTTCCAAACGTTCGAACCGTTCAAGTCTCGAGGGTCGACAGGGTGACATCCATACAACGATACATAGGGAATACCGCAAATATACACTAGCGTTGATATGAGATATACACCCGGTAGAATTCAATGGATATTAAGAGTTATTTCACTTTTGAGTTTGAATTTTGGGGTTAAATCAAGTTGACGGGAAGTATATACATCACAATCACTATTGCTATGGTGTGGTCGTCATGGGTCAAAGTATTAAAATAGTTATTTATGTATCAAGGCACTGAAGTTCAATTTTTTATCACGAATATAGAATTTAGTTGCCGAGGTCCGTAATAAACCATATGAACTTCAGTGCCGAGGTACATATTAAGTTATATTGAAATCTAAAATTCGAAAAAACTGCAAAAAAAATTACAATATAGGTTAAGTTTATACATCTGTCAGTTGTCAATTGAAACTGACAGTCAGTGTTGCCAACCTCGAACAGTGAAGTTATCGTAAATAACACTCAAAATTATGTGTTTTGTCCTCAATTTCGTCATCGGAATTAATTAGTTAATTCTTCTTGCAAATTTTGTTTTATGTTACGTCCTAATTTGCTATAGTACATCAATATATCTGCCAAAATTATCCTAATTGTACAATAATTATTTAACGGTTGCCAACACTGGGTTGCTCAAAATCATCGTATACTGGGTTACTTTAGTGACGATTTCTGAGTTTTTAATGACAATTTTTGAGCCTTTTAATGCCGATTTAAAATAAACATTTGTATAGCAACTATTTGGATTAATTTTCTACTGCTCAAAAAAATAAAGTCAAATTATTTTGTATTTTTAACTTCAAGCAGGCCTAGATAAAATATATTGTACAATACACATGTGATATTGCATTATTAATATACTGGCCTATCGCCTTGTTGTGCAGATTTCAAATGCGTGTCTTAATAATGCTTTTATCACACTAATAGCGTAAATATCTACTGATCTTTAATTAATTGACATTTATACGAAATTCAACTTCAATTTGCTGTAACATTATTATTATTGAATTTTTGCCAAACGTTTATTAAAGTAAAGAATTTATTTTGGATTTTGGTACACTTTCAATATTTTCCGTACGTTATGGATCAACCTGTATAAACAATATATAGTAAATTACTGTGATATAAAACAAGAAAAATGATGAGGCTAGCATTTAAAATTGTAAAATGTTAGTAAATATTCTACAGAATTATAATAACTGCAATATTAAAAACAGTATTAAATGTGTATTTAAATTGACACAACATGATACTTAAAAAGGGTAAACAGTTTTACAAATCAAATTAACCTACTTATATATTTCCAAAAAGATATTAATGTGCTCATGTTACACATAAATTTATATATTTTAAAATTTCGTAAAAACTCTCAAATAAATTTGATAAAAGCTTTTACCTCAGCTTTCTATAAAGACTGCGATATTTTATATTTCGTAAGCTACGGCAGGAAAGCAGTGTAATTTAATATTGTGAAACGCTGAAACATGATAGATGTATTTACCACGTCTTTACAGAATTCTTTTCGAAAATATTACTTTGCTACTAAAACCCATGCATTATACATCTATACAACCTTTTACATATACGGTACTTGTACATTAGTAATGAGTAAAAGCAAATACCTTAAAGCTGTGATTCCTGGAATAATTCAAAACACGAAAGACACTTAACTTCAATATCACATATATGATCATTTCACTATGAAAGCAGAAAATATACTGCTGGTAAATAGTCTAGTTCGCATCAGTTCTCGCTGGACAAACTAATTCAATCAAGTTTGTGCAACATTCAGAAATAGTAGTTAAATTTGTAGATTAAAGAAAAAACGAAACAGCATATAGTTACACCGTACAAGTGCAATTTCAATCATAATAATATTTTATTGTTTTGAATGTTACATTGGCGTCTAAATAACCCCACGATTTTCATCTAATCTTCCACTTGTTCAACATTCGCATAATTTCGATGCTACCTCGTTGCTAAATCAATTTCTATGACCCTAAACAAATATTCAATAATGTAAAATCTCTATATGTTTGTTCTTATAGTCTAAAATCCAAAAGTTTTGGCAAAATACCGTGTTTTTTATAACATACATGGGTAAAAAGAATTATTAATTGTTCTATAATTCTAAACAAATATTCCATAGGTAAAATCCCAAGAGAAATTACTTCCGATTATGGGAAAGCAATTATTTTTCTCTTGGGGTTTCTAAAACCCCAGCGTAACTTTCATGTAACAGTGAAAGTAGTAGTGCCTTCATTATATAAAAAAAATAAATTTATCCCTTAATCAATCTTGACCACTGGTATATTTTCGAGTATATTTACAAAATTTAATATGAATCATAAGAAAATAACATGGGTAAAACCGCTAAAACATGGGCAACTAATGTTGAATTTTATCTGGAACAGCACGGTGATATATTTATGATTGGAATTCAAAGTAGTACACTAATAAATATTGCATCGTAGCTGAAACTCACGGTCTATGTTCCAAATGCCAAGAGAACATTACAGGATTTACTTTCTAATTAATTTTTTGCTTGAAACTAATTCGTTTCGGACGTGTTGAACATACGTATTTCAACATTTGCAGAGACACTTTTTTCATTTTTCTTTACAGTGCATGTATTTTTCATTGGATCACATGGGATTCCATTTTGTAGATGCGCTTCTGTTTGCACGTACTTTCAGCTGTTAATTAATTTTTTGGTTTCTTTATTTTACAAATTTGATGCTCGCTGATGTTTTTCTTTGATAAATGAACTCTCCAAAGTGATGTTGACTTGAAATACTGCACTTTAAGTTTGGGATTTTATTTTTCTTTTTAAAAACGTTTCATGAATGCCGCTGCGTAAGCGAAAATTCATTTGATTTATGTTGAATTTAAATTTGTTTGTGTGAGGGCAAATATTTTATACGCTTGTTTAATTTTTATAAATATTTCAAGAGTAGATGCTTCAGCTCAATAGCAGATGCTATGAGCTCTCTTTTCGAATTCACTACGATTTTTCATATTATATTAACTAAAAATGCTTTAAATAAAATTAATCTAAAAATATACAGTACTGGTATTTTTTTTAAATCAAAACAATTATAAAGCAATATCAAATCTTAAAAATCATCTAACAAAAACACAAAAACACCATCATACCTGTAGGCGTCGGCGTGAGCTCCATCAGCACCATATGCACCTGATGCGGGGTAAACGTAAACCTCTTCAAGAAGTTATACTTGGGTCCTCGTGACTTGTGCATTCCAGAAACCGCCGTGTTAATCGCCCTGGTGTACTCCCGCACCCCGAAGTTCGTATGCGGCACGATCAACCCGATGGTGAGTTGCGGCAGCTCGGGGTGCACCGTGGTGCCTGCGCCCAACCGCCACGCCATGGCCTCGGCCGCTGCCAGTGCGGCCAGCGGCGCGAGGAACAGGGCTACGCCCCCGCGACACATGGAGGGCGCTGTCGATGCACTCGCGAGATGTGTTATGTAGGGAGGAATGGTGTCATGAAGATGGATGGAAGTGTGTTGTACAATGGGGTTGTAATGGCATTATGGGGTTTGGGGTTGCACCAGCATGGGGGTATCTAGAAGAGATAGCGTACTGTTCAATGTGATCATTGTTAAGAACTATTGAAAGGATGCGATGATCGACTGATGTAGGAAATGGTAAATAAATAAAAAACGGACTTGCAGTCAAATAATTTATTCGAAAACTATGCCGACGTTTCGACAGCAACGGCTGTCATCTTCAGGGCTAAGTTGTAGTCAAAAAACAATTAAATAACATGAACACATACAAACATATTAAAAAACACGTAGAAAAAATCTGAGTCAAAAAGTTAAAACGTACACAATAGTCATAAGATAAAAAAATAAATAAATAAATATATATAGTTAAATTAAAAGGTCTAACGTCTACCAAATCTGGAGTTCAGCTCCATAAATTATTTGACTGCTAGTCCGTTTTTTTTTTTTTATTTACCATTAAGAACTATTGTTCGAATAAATATCCAGAATGAGAGAATGGGGAAACGTGGAACGATTTTATATATGTTCTTATTACTTTATGGCTTACGGATTACATTGAATTTTTTTAAATGTCCAGAATCATTGAAAATTATTTACTCCACTCCAGTTATAATTTAACAAAAATGTTTTTTTTTTATTATGAAAACAGTACATTTCATTCATAATAACAATGATAGTGAAACTATAGCGTATGCTTCTCCTTAAACTCTGATCACAATTTCAGTACGTTCCGTAAACAAAAATATCATATTTCTCTGTATAATACACAAATAAAAATAAAAAATTGGTATAAAAGTCTGAAAATGTAACACAGCAAAACGTGTTATTCCATTTTTATCCCAAATGTGTATAAGCAGGGTTTTTTGCTGACAGTGTGTAACTAGATCTTTTGGGTTGAAAAGTAAATATTGGACGCTGTTGAACGGAAATTACATCCGAGTGCTATTGAAATAGACCTCTAGAAAGAACAGTAAAATATATTGTATGTTGTTCGAGATATGCGAATGGAAGGACTATTTTCATAGGCGCTTAAAATAAAATAATATTTATATCTTCTATATGAGTACAATATAAACGCTTGTACTGTGAAGATAAATTTTACTGCAACAATTTCCAGTAATTATTTTCTCGTTTATTGTGTTCGCAAAATAACCATAATTTTAAAGAGATGCAATATTCGATACTTATTGGTATAATGGAGTCATTATGAACTTCATTAAAGTGAAATATTCTGTATAATAAACCGTAATTCACAACAATTATCTACAGTTAATAAAACACAGATTGCATATACTTTTTTTACATCTAAAAAACACAATTCGAATCAAATCAAATCCCGAATATTTCACACTTAATTTTGGGCAATAATTTAATTATTATTAAAATTCCAGATAAATACAGGTATTTGATAGCATCAATATTAATTAAAACATTAAAATATCTCTCAAATGTATACGTTAAACAACCATCACAGAAAACCAATTATGTGCATTAAAACGTGTCAAAAATAAAACACGCTGCATTTGCTAAACACCACAATGTTGGATTTATCAACAACGAACCACAATCAAAGCTAAAATTATTTCACATGTCATAATTTATTGCTGCGGATTTTACGATTAACTGTAATAAAAATATTTATAAACTATACTCGTATATGACACAAAAAAGAAAGATTGACTGAACTGTCCCACTTTAGTGACAGCACCAAACCTAACCTCACTTCCAGTTTCTTTCACCGATTCAATGAGTCGCATTTGCGTAACAAATACTCCTCGGAAACTCTAAGAAACGACGACACTAAACTAAATACTATTTGATTGTGACTGAAAAACAAATTGGTTTAGTATTCAGTATCACCCCCGGCTGTGCAGAAAAGTTAAACATCCTTTCTCGGATCTGGAGAATAATAACTGACTAAAGTTAATTTAAATCTGTACTGTTTGTTTAGCTCCTTCCACAAACACGAGTCGGGAGTGGTAGTGTATCGCGAAATGTGATATTCGCGATATCATGTTAATTAATAAAATGTTTGTTGGGAATATAGCAGAAACAAAGGATTTCTGCTTGGTCGGTAATGAAGGATGGATTGTAAATACTTGTACAGAACCACCGGAGATGGATTTTGTTTACACGTTTGTTGCAAAGTTCTTATAGGTATATTTGGGACCTAACCCTTATCCTTGCAATATGCTCAATATTATCTTGTTACTACTCCAACTGTGGTTTTGGTAACTGACTTAAGACTTAATCAAACTATATGATGAACATTTTTGAAAATTATATAACTGATTAACCGTTGGAAGAGGTCGAATTTCTACATACTCCCGAAGAAATAAAATACATTTCCATTCAAACTACGTGTATACTTTTTGAGACTGTAGTCAACGTGTTAACTACATTTTAGCTAAGTTAACATTTGTCAATATGGCTGATATGTTTAAGTAAACAATAATAGAGGGATTATAATTCTAAAAATAAAAATTAAATACAAATATAATACATATTATTGAACTTATACTGGTTTGATACCAAAATGGAAATTACCGAGCAATAATAAGACCAATGCTGCTAAGGGTATGACGATGACAAAAAATATAAATATTTATGGATAATTAATGAAAACAGACCAATAAAATTATCAGAACGCGAATACAGAATAAGAATGAACTATGGAGTATAACAAGAGTTGGAAAGAGAAAACATAGTGAAGAAGATCAAGGTAATAGAGTCAGATGGCTTGGATATATATGAAGAGAGCGGAAAAAGAACCAAGAGGATTAAGAAGACGAAGCAGACCCAGATCAAAATGGCTAAAAATAATAGTAGAAGATTAAAAGCAGCAGGAATGAAACATTGGCAATTGACAAAGTAAAATAAACGATAGGAAGACGTAGAGAAACCTAACTATAAACATTTAAAGGGAAAGAAACGGAGAATTGTCCTCTCTAACAAAAGGATCAACAGATTTTTATAAAAAGCGGAGTTTTCCTATAGGGTTGTAAAAGCACTAATCCGGGTTAGAATTTTGAAATGTCAATATTTTGAAGTTTACATGCTTTTTTTAACTTCATATTTGGTTCCTTATTTAACAACGTGATTAACTAAAAATCTTTAAACAACTGCTTATAATTTTCATTATAAATAAACTTAAACATCTTTTGCATGAAGAGAAGTTGAAAATTTAACAATAGCAGTATTTCAATTAGTTTGAAAGTATCCATAATTCAATACTATGATTCAGAGTTAAATTTTGTGTGAAATTGTGTCAAAATAGGAACTCATGAATGATGAAAATTTATATTTTATACATTCCTTACACCTTTCACTACAACTACATAAAAATACAAAATATTTGTATATACGCATTTACATACCAAATTTGTTACATATTCTGTTACGTATTTCCCTAAAATATGAACATGCTATATTGAACAAACTTAATATATGGATCGACAAATTGATATGCGCGCCTTTTTAGGGCAGTATATACATCTTGGGTAAAAAGCATACATACAGAAATTACATTTCATTCTAATTAGAGTACTACAGTAACAAGCTTCTGACTTGGAATGTACAATTTAAACTTAAGCAAGTAGACAGTCCAAAACGTTAGTAATGAGCTATTAAAGTTATGAAATAAATGAACTGCCCCAAAATAATTTGTACATAACATTACAACCCGTCGCTATGGTGAACAAGATAACAATGCAACAATGCGCATTTTATTCAACAAGCCATTAGTTTACAATACATGAATCTAAAATTTAAATAAACCTAATTGGGCAACCGTCCAGCCAAACAAAAGGGTAACAAAACAATTTAGGTAATCGGTTGCAGGCAATAGAAGGCTCTGAAACAAAATAAACAATGCGTGAAACCTGTTCCACCGACGATTTTTATATTTTATATGTAAACTAACCAACAATCACCGCCATTCCCCGCGGTGTGAAATAAACCGCAGTTTCGTCAATGAACAATGTGTTGTTAACAAATTGCTATATGCTTTGATGATTATCAGTTCAAGCACAGGTTGATGAATATTAAAAAATAAATGAATTGCGAGACCCTCTTCACATTTTTTAAATTTGTGGTAGACGAGGAAATTTTAAATTTAAATTCCATTCATATTATAAATTTTTTTAAATATTTTTTATGAAACGTGGTGACGGAGGTTTATGAAAGAATTTTGATATTATTAAAATGTTGTATGACGGAACAAGAAAAGTTGCGCGTCTGGAATGTAGAGTGAAACTAGAGATGAAATTGTATTTCTTTGTTAAAATAATTAAAAATATTCCATTTCCAACATGGGAATTTTTGTTGAATAAACGTCGAATGGTGTGAAATGTCTGCCACTGTACATTGTCCCTAACTTCACACAGGTTACATTGCAAGTGGCAGTAGCCAATCACTAAGACAGGAATCAAGTGTAATCAAGCATTTAGTAATCTCGTTGTGATACAATTGACAAACGTTAATCTTAAAACTGTAAACATTAAAACAAGAATCACAAAAGGCAGTACAAGTGTGGGAGCATTATTTGGTTTACCAAAATCTGAAGACAACTGTAATCTGTTCGATGATATTATATAGGTGTTAATTATAGACTTTACAAAAGTGATCAATCTGCACAAGAATTATGGGAGAGGAAGATAACAATGAACAAATTCAAAAGTCAGGAGTCGAAAAACTAAGTGCGAAATGTAGTAAAGAGTAGTTTAGACTGTCTTTAAAGAGGAAATAAATGTAAAGAAGTAAAGAGGATGTCTTAAAGGGAAATTGTGTGTCTGGGTGTTAATTTACGAACTTAAAATATGGGAAGAAATAGCTACAAAGCGAGAAGCATAGAGATAAGTTTGTGAACTGTACATGAGTATTTAGCTATTTATACGTATATTGGTATAATACACAAAAATGGAAATCTTATTTAAGAAGTGACAAAAATGGTGAATACATGCTTTTTTAATTCCCTAAAAGTAAATTTTCAGCAAAAAAGAAAGAGTACCAACACAAAAGTGGAAATATTTAAAAAGATAGCAATCCCAGTTTTAATGTACGGATGAGAATCATAAGCAACAACAGGAAGAATACAAACGGAGTTCTTTAGAAGACGTTTAGAACAAATCTAAATGTAAGACCTGTGAAAGAAACAATAGAAGAAAGGAAATTAAGAAGAAGAGGATACTTACACAGAATGAAGAAAGAGACTAGTTTATGAAGCAAGAGCAACAGAAAAAGGAAACTAGTCAGACCTACAAAATATGGGAAAAGGATATCAAAAAGGCAATAGAAAACGGAAGGACAACATTCCAAAAATCTAAGATCATGGAAAATAGAAAATGCGGAAAGACTTTGGATAAAGAAAACCCACGTATTAAGAAAGCATTACACCGAAAGGTAAGTAGGCTTTAGGAATAAATAAATAAGTAGTATAATTCAAGCATAGTACATCAACAATACAGCAAAAATATAAAAATGTATATAAACATATATGTGCTACAAAATAATAAAAAAATACTCGCCTATCAAAGTCAAAGCAGGCAACATTTGTCTTACTTTGTTCCCATTTTAAATCATAATATAACACTGCTACGAAATTTCTATCCTATAATCCCAACAACAAATTTTTCCACCATCAACAAAGTTCGTTTTCCCAGCGTAATCATGATTCTTCTTTTATAGCTACATCACTCATTTTAACGATTTAACTCAACAGCGCAACGTGTGCACAAAAGTTTAAAAATTTAACAGATGAATCACGTATTTTGTTTGACTTCAAACGGTTTTAAATATCCGCGTTTTAACATTTCACTACTATGACCTGACACTAGAATTTTCGTTTCATATTTATCGCCTCTCTTTATGCTTTCATAAACGCCATTTGTAATTCTAGTGCACTAATTTTATTTTTCAGAATATACTGTTATATGTAGACCTATACTGTGCTTTGTACTTCTTCTTATTAAAACAGAAATCTCGCATTCAAGGTTTGTAAGTTGTACTTGATTTCATCTCTTAGTCAAACGTTCAACTTTAAGAATTTCCTTGCGAGGATTTGTAGTGCTCCTAAAAGCTTCTATTCTATTCATCCAAACGTACAACGAATGGCCAAACTTTATCGTGCTACGTTAGCTAAATGTACAGTACAGAAAAGAAGTATGTACAAAAATATACTTTTAAATGGTTACATTTTGTGGTGAGAGGCGACTTTCCTCTGCAAAATCTGAACTAGCACGATATTTTGAAAGACAAATTCCTTATAGGATTTTGTTCCGTTCCGTAAAACTTTTAAAGATTGAGATACAAAATTATTATCAATGTATAGCGTAGGACTGTAATCGCCATAGCAGTCTACGAATTATTTTAACGTGGTATCAGTTTTTTAATGTCGATACTCTTCTACCTCCAAAAATCTGAGCAAGGATATAATTGCTTCTTTGAGGTCATCATCGTTTTTGAACAGTATTCCATCCAAAAATTCATTTACTTTTAAAATCAAGTGGAAACTGTTTAGTGCCAATTCAGGGCTATGAAAAGGAAGTCAAAAATTTCGTACTAAACCAGCACCAAACGATTTTCACTTGTTTCCAAAACTGAAGAAATTTTTGGGTAGAAAACAGTTCGCAAACGAAGAAGACCTGAAAGAAGCAATGACATCCTGGCTCAGATTTTTGGCGGTAGAAAAGTATTGGGCTTCCAAATTATCAAGAGATGGCGTTGATCACAATTCCCAAAAGGTACATGTCAAATTCATTTTGTATGATATCTTATGATGGCGAATGCTTGCATTTGTATTGGTAGTTTGCTTTTATTGGCAGCAGAACTGTTGCCATACACAATGCAAATTTTCCTGTTTTTATAGGTTTCTTAGGAGAAAATTCAATCTTAACCTTTAAACCACAAAAATACAATGAACCTTTCATTTTTACATATTATTTAAATAATTCGCCTTAAACAATCTTATACTTACATTGGATTACTCTTAAAATAAATACTATTGTTATTAATTTTTTAAAAATAAAAATTTATTTCAAAATACAATGAAATTTAGGTACCTTATGGTTAGTTTAGCTTTCTACCACTAGTTAGCGTATTTTAATTTTGGAAGCCCAATAACATCAAAATTGAAAACTTGGTACCACGTTACAATATATACCTTGACAGCTATTGCTTTTATATTGGATATTAGAGTAATGTACTGTAACTTTGTAATTAAAGTTTTGTGTTGATATCTTTCGTTTTTATTTAGTTATGTTAAATTGTTCTTTACTTTCTGTATGACCCTCGTATATGCAAGACAGTTTCTGCAAAATTACTGAAAGAGTTGGAAAAACGCACTCAAATATCCCACACGTAGATAGGAGAAGAGGGCCAATTTAAAGATTACAAAAAAGACAAGTAATACAGATGATGCGTCAATTAAAAATCTAGCAAAATAACACAAACATGTAACATGTGTGGCAATGACTGGAAACCTAACCCTTGTTGAATCATCAGTGAATAAGATTTTAAGCGATACTTGCACGTTGTTGGAGTTGTAAGTGGATTTCATTCCAATATAGTTAAACGCTAAATTTCTGTTTCGCGTTAAAAATCGTGCGGTGGCACAGTGAAGGCAGCAATAAAACCGCGTATAAATTGAGCAGACAAAACTCATTTCTGTTTTTAATTCCAATTTAAGTCCCCTTCGAAACCCGAAACAATTACAGTAAACGCTGAATGTAAACATCCAACATGGCCTTTCGACGCACTCATTTGTTCTGTAACTCGTTTAAAACTTACTGTGTGTAAAGTTTCTAATTTTCCTCATAATATATTTCCGCGCACGGGACTACGTGGATGTCACTGCACAAACACTGTTCAAATTCATTTCTGCTCAACGAAAACTTTGAATTCACTTTCCAGAATAATTAAAACCGGCTTGTCGTTCAACGGAATGAATTAAAAACGTGTCGGTATTCAAATTTTTATACTCTACGTATCGGATGATGTTGCGTTTGATTTTTATGTTTCTATCAATTAAAATTCATAGCTGGTTTTATCACCGATCAGGCACGAATCCTGCTAGAAATCCGATTTTCTAAATTATTTGTAAAATGTCATTTTATATTTCTACCTGTATTCTTGTATTTTGTTTATCTATAGATACAACTCAATTTCAAAAACATCCATCAAAGATATCCTTGAAAGTTTGTCCCTCATTTTTTCTATATTTTCGTAGTAAGTTTTAAAAATATTTCCTTTGGATTATAAACTTTCCAAACTAAGTTTTCTTAGCGTATATTTTGTATTTTTATTTATGGATTGTTATTATTTGAACACCGTTTTTTAGATTGATCAGTATTATGTTAGGTAAAATTCAGTATTACTATTATATACCTTCAGACCCACAAATTATATTTATTTGTTAATGCTATCCATTAGACTTCTCATATTAAAATCTTATAAAACTTTTTCTCCCAAAAAAATATTTTTAATAATAGGAGCTTATTAAACCGGTAATTCTAACGGGTCGATATAACAAATAAATTATGCGGATACGGATTATATAAATAAATTAAAAAATAAAAAACGTTTTGGCAATGCTTGTTCATTGTAATTGCAAAGAACACATTTATTTTAAATGAGGAATTTTCTATGAGTTTGACATTTTTGCTTATCCATCACTTCTCAATAAATGCTTATAACTATGAGGATTTGAAACAAGGACAGTATATATTTGTTTATCCAAAACTCCTCAATAAATGCTAAATAACTATGGCGATTTTAAACAAGCAAAGTAACAGATTATCCACTAGTGGGTATAATTTTGAGGAAAGCCACTAGTGAGTATTTTTTTATTTATAACAATAATAATAACACACAACAACTTGGTAACTACTTCGATTGACATTTTAATTTAAAAATTTAAAGCATATGTCACTGTCAAATAATATTTCTTTAATACAGTTTTCATTTATTAAGAAGTGTTGGATAAAACGTTATACTTCACATGTGGGCAAAGTGGAAATACCCACTCGATAAAATTACCACACTCAGCCTTCGGCTTCGTGTGCTTAAATTTCTCTCGTGGGAAATTCCTTACTTTGCCCACTTGTAAATTAAATAACTGTTGTTCATTTGTAATGGCTCTTCTTTCTTGATAGTCTCACCTCTTTAGGAAGTAGGCAATTCTTTATTTTGTTCTTTCTAATATGCTGTATAATGTGTGCAAATATTGCGAATAACATATTGCATACTTATATTAAAAACTGCTATTAAAATAAATTAAAAAAATTAGAATAACTTAAAAATGCAGTATCTTCACTTATTGTTCTATTTTAAATGATTCCCGTTATTTGATCTTCTGGTACACATTCCTTTTATTATTCTTCATCTATTCTATCTCAATTGTTCAAAGAATTTTAATGAATTGAAACAAAGGATTCGTTATTCAGCTTCCTGCAAAATTGGTAGCGCATAAATTAAAATGATTGAGGTAACGTGGAGACTATTGTTTACTAGCAATTTGCATTATATTCATAGATTCTCTACAAACGTAATGGATACACGCTACCTATTACAAATTCGGAATCACGTCGGATGTATGTCCTAAACAAACAAAATGTCAAGTAAAAATCGACAGCTCAAATAACTGAAAAATAAATGAGAAAAGTTTACGTACTAAATAATATTTAAGGTGTAATTAATCTTTAAACGGTTTTGTTGCGGAAAAACTAAACGATCGAACTACGCCAAAAGGTAAGAAGCAATAAAAACTTTAATTCCCTTATTAATTATTACTGAAATGACAGTAAATTCAGTTAAAGGTTTGAACTTATTTCAAAGGTTCGAATAAGGAAACACCCTGTTAAATATTAATGACAGTATCCTACACTAAATGGTCTGGAACTTCTGGAATAAGTTGGACAGATAGAACTCTGCAGTTTAACGAAATACAGGAAACAATTGCAAGGGCAGGAAATGACGAAATAAATTCTGGATGACAGTAATATTATTAAGAAACTATTACCTACTGCATAACACGTGCTTTTCGAAGATTGTCCTTTATTTAAGCCAACAACGACGTCCATCTTTCTCAGCCATTATCACAATTTTCATATTTAATGTCATATAAGTTGCTATACTTTTAACTATGATGTTTTCTTTATAAGTTCTTATTGTTTATAGGAATTTCTAGTTCTCTACTTTGAAGTAAGTGTATTAGAAATGAGAAACAACACAGTATGAAATAGAATTAGCGCGGATGGGAACGGTGTAGCGGAAAATAATAATGAATGTTGATGAAGCTGTAGCTGACATAAATGAAGTTTCCATGTCAATGCAGATGTTAGAAATATGGTTCCACATGTATGAATGTATGTATAATCATATTTGAATTCGTTGGAAGATGAATATTACATCTTCACTATTATTCCACCCGATATTCAACTGATTTGCTTCCGACCTCTACATCCTGTGCCGTAACCTAAATCTCACACCCAATCAAAATGCTTTCAGCTTCATAATCTAACCATTTCTCAAACTGCCGGGTTTTTACATTTGCAAACGGAACAGCATAGAAATCCATTGATGTATTATTCACTCTCTTGATTTCTGATGCATTAGATTTCAAATTTTCGAACCTGAAGAATTTTTACAACACTCGCACAAAAGCGGAAGATAACATACAACGTCTACCCCGGGACCACGCAGCACATACATTACCAATAGGCTTTTCCTAAATTCAATCGGATTTATTTGATGTAATCGTAAAGTCGCAAACTGTTATCGGATCGGAGTTCATACACAAACGCATCGAGGCCTCAGACTTCCTTACGGAGACTAAGTTTATTACTTGAATTACTGTTTTTGCTATCCTAGTACTTAACAACTACAGTAGAATTTTTCTTAATTCTTAATCCTCAAGGATATTTGTAGAAAAGGATTTTTCCATTCTTTTTTTTCATTGTTTTTTGCCTGTAGTTTTTTTTTTACTGGCAACTTTTTCCTATAATTTTTTTTTTTAAACTAACAACTTTTCCTGCAGTTATTTTTTCCACTAATTTATTTTATTTCAAAAGTTTTAATTTTTTTAATTTGTACGTTTGTTTGGAACAAATTCGACTTTTAACAGAAAAACACTAATTCTACATAACTCACACTCGACAAACTCAAATCACAGTACTCATTTTTCATGGAAAATGTTTAGAAAAGAGGAGTTTTCATGGAAAATGTTTAGAAAAGAGGAGATTCAAATTTTTGAGAGCATCTGCATGCCATTGGCCACAATATTCAATATTAAATGTGTTTTTAATTTATAATATAATAAAATTGATATCTAAAAAAAAAAAAAATAGAAAAAATATGGTCTGCGGAAAAAATGGTCAGTGGAAAAAATTAAGTGGAAATTATGGAACCATAGACAGTCACATTTGTATCGCAGTTACGCAAACGTCACACTGGTGTCTGGAAAACCACAAGAAAGAAAAACTAATTTCCCATTAAGGGATATTAATTTTACCTATGGAATATTAGCTTGATTTTATAGACAGACATTAAAGAGTTAATAACCTTTCTGTAAACATATATATTTTTCAAAACACAGCATTTTGTCAAAACATAACTATTTAGTAACTAAATTTACAAGGTAGCAAATTAGATGAAAATCGTGAGGTTTTTTTAAGGCACTAGAATATATGAGTATTCTCATCCGCCATTTTGAGTCCAAGTGTCATAAATAAAACAAATTATTGGAATCCAGTTACTTTAATTCTTTTCTGTCAAATTTGAAGTTGATATTGATTAATAATTGTGATCTATCATTCTCTTAATTATTATATTTCATATCTAACAGGTAAGTGTACAGAATACTTTCTAATATATTACCGTATGATTTGTGTAGTTGGATTTTACAGAATTTCAAGAAATATGTTTTTAAATTTGACAGATACAAATTTTAAATGTTTTTTTTTTTTTTAATAACTGGATTCCAATAACTTGTTTTATTTATGACATCTGGACCCAAAATGGCGGACGAGAATACCTACATTCTTCTAGAGCTCTAGTTTTTTTGACACCAGTGTGACATTCCAGAGTTGAAACTGTTACTGTTGGTTACGGAGTTATATGCTATAAGCCAGTTTTCAATATGAGTTCAGTGTGGGTAAAAAATGTCATTGTAAATATAAATGTAAATCGGTGCAAAATTTCGGTTGCAGCTGCAATAACATGCAAATAAAATGGAAAGAGCTAAAATAAATACAAAAAGTTTTGAATAAATAAATTCCTATTAAAAGCACAAAATAAAAAATTTGTGTAAAATTTAAATTTAAATAATCAGATAGCATTTCAATCATCCTACTTCCGCGAATTTGAAGCACCGCGACTAGGTAAATTGCAAACGCAATGCGGTGTGTCCCTTCTGTATATAGGTCACTAGTTCAAACCCCAGCATCAGATGCAGCAGCCAATTCCCCTTCCTGCTCCACTTCCGCCGTTCGCGTTCCGCAACAACAGCGAACCTAGCGGTCCTGGCCGAAACGCTACTATCTAACCTATACACGAGCTGTTGCACTTTTCGCATTTATATTTCATGGCATTGTGAGGACTTGAACTTTTTTAATTAAGCAGGTGTGAGAGACTATTTCTGTTAACGACGAGCATTGTATTGCATTTGTTGTTTAGTGCAACTGTTAACAAAACTTGAAGTGGTTTATTTTTAGTTAGTGCACTGGTAAGAGGATTGTAATATTAAAAACATTCCGGGCTTTTGCAGGTATTAAAAATTTTATATGAATTCATAACTAGCATACTTCCTGTTACATTTTTACTAATATAATTAAACTGAAGTGAGCGAAAAATCATCTCATAAAGCAAAGTGTACCTCAAATATAAGATACGACTTTAACCAAGCAAAAGGTTTTCCAATTTGTACGGAAGCCAGTAACCATTACGACCAAATATCGATATGGAAACTTCTCAGCTATTTTGGAAATTGGAATAAAATCTACCCGCCCTCGTTTGTGAGTGTTATTACTATAAGTATTTTATTTCGTTTTATAACTCTGTATATCACAGAAATATTTGTTAAATACTTCATGAAACATAAAGAGAAAATTTTACGACGTATTAAGGAATGCTTTTGGAGAGAAATTTGCAAGGAGCAACTTTTTGTAAAGCTTGTTATTTTGGAAACGATCCAGTATGCAACAAATGCTCTTGGAATGAAAGTACAAAATAATAGTGGTGTATTCCAAAGGTTGTAGCAACAAGAAGAATAAGTACATCATTTACTAATTTATTGCTAATATCAGACGTTATGATGTTTGAAGGCACAAGTAAAAAAAATAACGGAAACGAAACAATATATAATTTTTATTCAAGCGTATTACAATAATATATAATTGGATTTTATTAAATAATATATATGCATATTTTTTTAAACAATCAAATTATTAAATAAGGAGAAAATCACCTTTAAAACTTAGCATCTTTGGAAATTGTTTATTCTAAAGAAGACACAATTTTATTAAAATTATACTTTGTTGCAAGCAAATTATGATTGAATGTTTGAAGTGCACCTATCTTCAAAGCGTATGGTTCACCGCAAGTCACCATACTGCAATGCAGAAAGCAATTTTCCATGTATTGTGTTATATATTGCAGTATGGAGTGAGGTTAAAATATTCTACAAGATTTATTCAACAAAAACAGTTTTCATCAAAACAAATATAGTGTGCCTATAATGAAAGTTTTGACATGCCATTATACCGGAAATATATTATCCATGCAAAACAGGGATGTTTTTGACGTTGAATAATACATAAATATAATGACAAAAAACAGTGTCCAGTGTATATATTATCTAAATATAAAAGGTGGAAAATGTACAAGAGTTTTGGAAAGAGCATAACAAAAATTCAAGGAAATTGTATCATACATATGGAAAATAAGAAGAGTGCTATTGATACTTTACCAGGAATAGAAGCAATTTGCTAAAATAAAATATTTTATAAGACAAGCAAATGAATAAAAATTCAGATCGCGTAACTATAACACAAATTCAATTATGGATAGGAATTTAAGAATCGATTTAAAGCTAAGGAATATAAGTGGGTGAGCTCATGAGTGGACGAACGATAAAAACAAGATTTGTTTTCTTTCCATGATTATTACATTTCACGACTTCCCTAAATTAAGCTTCCAAACTAGAAGCTTAAATATCTCTGTTAAGATATTTATTTTGCTTGATGAGAATTGAGAATAAAATTACGAGAACATCTCCTAAATTTCAATCTGTTTCGCTGCTCTCAAGTTGATATTCAGTGGCGAAATTGAAACATTTACGTTTATATTGTTGTCATAACTCGACATCCGGTGTAAAATTTAAGGTCACGGCATACAAAACAGACAGTAAACATCTTGAAAATGACAGCAAAAATGCCTTAATACAAAAGTTAGTGCTCTACTTGATAACAATAGACTCTGAAGGGATTTAATGAAATATTGAATGCGAAACATTCCCTGTTTGCGTGCCATGGCACAATACAACACCTAATAACTATATTTTATTTTACAAACACAACAAAAGGCGATTATTTTTATTACATAGCCAGACAGCACATGCAATGCATATAAAGTAAAACAATAAGATAATATTCTAATACATACTCTGGGTAGTGTTAACACTGAGGAGAGTCGAGGACAAAGGTGGGATTGGTATTTATTTTTATATGAAAAGGGTGTGTTTGTTTACATTTTAGAATATAACAATTTTGTTGTTTGGAGCAACAGTAGAACTAAACGATTTTCCCGAGGAATAACGATCAACCCTTAGAACGGAAAACCTCCACCCGATAATCGGAACAGTGAGCGGTCCTTTAAAAACATAAAGCGTATTCGTTGTCCTCATTCTGTCATCAGTCATTACTTTCCCTTTCAGATTTGAAAGTGGGAGATGGAAGCCCTGGCGATGGTGTACACACATTTGGGATAAAAACAGTGTAATATCATGCGAGTGAACGGACGAGTAGTTCGCGACGCTGAGACGATGTTCCATGCGACCGCGATAATCATCCAGGCGTGACCGCCTATCGCGCTCGAAGACGCCGCGTGAGACACAGAGTACTTACTCGCAGTCACAGGCGCGGTGTCATCACCTGGGGCTGTCGGGCTCGGCGAGGAGGCGTCGCGACACTCACTAGCACTGGTTTAGTGACGGGTGCGGTGTGACAACTCGGCGCGAGGCACGGACATCGGCCACGCAGTCAGACACAACGGCGGCTCTGGCGTTAGACGCGGGTACAGGCGGCAGCCACCGCCCAGCTGACTGGCGCTGCTGCGGGGTCGAACCAAGCCCGTGCGAGAGGGAGCACACCACCGGCCACGCAGCGCCCGCGACAGAGACGCAGGGAGCGGGCCAGCGCAAGCGCCGCCGCCATGGCAACCGTTGTCGGCGCGCTTTTGTCGCCACGGACGAGAGCTTGAGGATGCGCGCGATAACCGGGATCATGTAACAGGTGATGCCACCAAATCTGAAAGGCGGTGCGCACAACAAAAAACTACTAATTCAAAGTGCCTGCTGTTTGCACCCTACACAAAAGACCAGCACGTATTCAAAGCTCACCTCTCCTCTGCCTTTTTAAATAACGAACAAACCCAGACTCTACTCTTGTTGAATATACACGGAACCGGAAGAAACTGGACATAATTTTCTACTTTCTTTTATGTAAGTATTGCAATCCCAGTCAAATCTAAAAAAAATTGCACGGCCTGATTGGTAACCCCAACGTTATCGTTGTAGTTGTAAGAAGGGTGGGAAACACACATGGTGTACCAAAAAGTGGCAATGCAAATAGAAAATTTAATAGGTGTCAAAGTGTCTTCATTTTGGAAATATAAACCCCGAAGTTGAAAGTTCCAGAAGTACACACATATAATATAAAAAGTTCAGAAAGTATAGAGTAACCAAACTTCACATTATAAATTTCATGACACTGCAAAGAACTGAATTGATTTTGATCTCACAATTTGAAATTATTTTGCTACCTAAACTATCAACCGGTATGACAACAGCTAACAACTGTAATATTTATCATATTGATCAAGAAATTTCTATTTATTTATTTAAGCGGTCTCAACTGCTGAGGTTATATGCCGCCTAAGTACATCATCTTCGGTGGTGTGACAACGGCACGTAGTGCTCGCTGGTATCTATGAGTTTTCGCAAAGCGATCACCCATCCAACTACTGACCGCGGGCAGTCGTGCTTAACTTACGTTATCGAGTGAACCAACTTCAACACTACCTACCATTTATAATAAAGGATCTTATTAGTTATTGTGTAATAAACTTAAATCCCGGGTAAGCAAACGAACCTATTAATTTCAATGAACAGACATGAATTCAAAATTAAATGTATGTAGTATAAATTTGATATGAAAACATAATTTTCAGCAGTGAAATAATATGTCTGTATCAGCTGTCAATATGTCGATATTAAGCAGTATGAAAATGAAATTGATAGATTTCTGTTTAATCAGCAAATTGCATGGACTGTTACATATTCATATGTATTTGTACAACTCAATTTCAATTTACTTTTAATTGTAATAAATTTCGTTTGTAACTTTAAATTTATACCGTTACGAATGTACCGATATTTATTTCCAAAAGATTAAGGATGTTATAAAAGTGTGGTGTGGAACAAAATTAATTTTCTTATTTACATTCGCATTCATTTATCAACATTAAACTTTATCATTAATATGGAGCATAAAATATTATATTTTTCGACGTACAATTTAATAAAAGTTGTCCAAAACAACCTATAGAAAATTTCTGAGTACGCTTAAAATCAATCAAAACTTCTTTAAGATTTCAAAAGCAAATTATTATATTTTCATTCAGAATCCACAAGTTTAAATTTTTCTAAGCAAATGTACAACAAAAAGATTTCGATTTATACTTGATAATGTAAATAGAACCAGATTAAAGCTATATACTTGAGTAGAACTTACTGAAATAACAATTAAATATGCATGTAACTTGTCCTATTGATTACATTCATTACATTAATTATATGTGTGAAATGCACACTTTGCTTACCGTTACACTTTTTGTCCCGTTTTTTGATTAATAATAATTCATTTTTAACACATAACAGGTTTAAAGATTGATAGCTATTTCGATGATATCAAGTGGAGTATATTCTACTACGTATTATAATCATCAGAATCTATGGCACAACGGTCCTAGGAGGACCAGGACATCGAGTACCGTAGTACTTGATTAGCGACCAATTTGTCCGGGTGCAGTCAGAATCTCAACCTTTGTTATAAGTGTATTCAATGCGGCATCCATCAAGGAGGTTATTGTGGGTCCAGAACTACATTTAAGGTAACTTATTATAATAAATATAAAGGTAAGGACAACCGAAATGTTCGATACATAAAAAAAAATGAAAAAAAATGTTGATGATGATAATATTCTAACTTTATTTAATATTTGAAATGTTAAAATATAATCATCATCTACGGAATGATAGACCTAGTTACAAGCAGGACAACAAGTAATGTGGTACTTGATTCGCGGCCAATTCATCCTAGTAAAGACAGAATCTCAATCTGTGCTCTAGCCGTTGTTATTAATGTATTCAAAGCGTCATCTATCTGAAAGGTTATTATGGGTCCATTGCTATATTTAAGGTTACATATTATAATAAATAAAGACGGTGTACATTAAAAAAATGGAAAAACTTTGATGATGATATATCTTGATTTAATATTAAAAATGTTAAATTATAATCTTCATCATCGTCATCATCATCATCTACAGCACCATGGTACTTGGTACTTAATTCACGACCAATAATTCATCCTGATACAGTCTGAATCTCAATCTGTTACTATAATATTCAACGCGGCATCCATCAAGGATATTATTGTGGGTCCAGAACTTTATTTTAGATACTTTATTTATAATAGAGACAACCGAAATGCACGATACACATAAAAAATGAAGAAACTTTTATAGTGATATAACTTAATTTAATATTTAAAATGTTAAATTATAATCATTATCGCACCCATCATCATCTACTGCACCAAAGTAGGGGGATCAATAAACCTCCGTCAGTTAAACAAGCAGAAATCTCTGTTGAAATAAAAACTGCGATTCCCCGGTGCATATTCAAGAGGTCTCAGCACATCTTCGGGAATAATTACACGGTAAATAATGAAGTGAACCCATTGAGTCAGCTGATTTGTTTTTATAAAATATTGAGGATCTCTCACAGTGCCCTCACCGAATATCAATTGTAACGTCTTCAGAAATACGACTCGGCGGAATCTACCTCCTGGTAAATACACGGAGCAGAAATTTAAACACGGAATTTAAAATTCAAATTATTAGAACGCGGAAAAATTACTTGACTAAATATATAACTGCTGTAAGCGTGTCGCGTAGGTTTCAAAACGCTTATTTTTAATTATACAAATACAATTAAAATAGTGTATAACAATATTGATTATAATTTTTACTGTTGTTTTTACTTTTAAGCTTTGAGGAAATAGTTAGAATTAAAAGTAAAGTGTTCTTCGTCTTCTAATTAATGGAGCCTTCTAAGCAAGGGAAATTACAAATCTTCTGTTTATTACATTGTAATATGTTCTAAAAGTTATACAGAAAGAATGTCTTTAAAAATAATTTTATAAAACATAAAATATACTTTTGATATTTCCGGGATTTTCTTTACTATAGCTATAAAAGTTTAGCACAGTAACTTCATTTTATCATCGCACCCTGCTTCCAATTTCCAATTAAGAGGATTGCGTTCACTATAAGCGGATTCTGATAATTGATGTACGTTCACACGTGATTTGTGATTAACACAAAATTTCACGCGAGTCAAAGGGTTTTTGATGATAAAAATTTCGTTTGATAAAATATATGAATCTCTCCATTCTCATTAATGAATCAAAGGGACTTTGTAACATATATTGCGTAACAAATTCATTTCGCACACGGTGTAAGATTTTCTACACAAGACGAGGTCTCTTAACTGTAACTTAGGATAATAGCGTTTCCTTTCACTCGCCATTTAATCCGTATTACACAAATCCTGGCGGGGTGATTCTGAACACGCCGCGCAGGTGTAAATGTAAATATGATAATTATCTCAGAGGGCGCTTAACGCAAACTCCACAACAAAAACCATTCGAAACAACGCAAACTAACAAATATTTAGCCGCGAACTTCATTCTAGCAATTCGCAAAAGTTTGCAGACGAACGACGTTGACTGCGTGTGTAATTAAAGTCATCATAATTTATTACATATTCTAGAAAATGTAAATGTAATTAAGTTTAGTAATTTTATGCAGTGTTTATGCTTAGTTATTACTCCATCGTCAATATTTATCAAATTCTTTGTAAATACGATAAATAAATAAATTTATCGTTTATACTTCGTGAATGTGGCACTCTGCTTTCGGGGCCCTCAGTAAATGATGTACAAGTACAATTTTTTTGCGTGCAGTTCAAATAAGTTAACTAGAATACAGTTTTGGAACAAATAAAAAATTATATACGAGTGCTTAATGTTGCAAATATTTTTCTGAAACCATTGTACAAAATAGAAATTAGTTTCTTGATTGCTAATCAAATATAAATAAATCAAACAATTTTTAATATTAGTTTTTTAAACTGTACCTCTGTATTTCTGTATTGTAACAACAAAATTAATAATTATTCTCATAATTATAGTTTTTTAAATTATTTCTGCATTTGATTTATTTATTTTCTGCCATGGCAAACTTTGTATATACATATTTAAATTAAAATGATACATTTTTAATTTTGCACTTTTCTCAAATATTTTGTATTATTTGGTCATTACATGTGAATATCATTGAATTCAGAAAAAGTACTGAATCAAATAAACAAATAAAAAAACAATAGGTTTTCATTTAAAATAAGAAAGATGTACCCCGCATTTTGGGAACCACTGGTCTAAAAAAATTCTGGTTCTGCTCATTTTAATTGTCTTATAATATAGAATTTGTTTGCTAATTTAAGCGATCTCGTAGCTCTTATAGTTCTCGAAATAGCAATAGTGTACCACTTCAAATGAACACCCTGTATATTGATAACTGCGGGATGATGTATAATAAAGTGGAGATTAAAGGGTTGATTAGGCGTATTATGTAGTGTTTAATGTATGCAAACTATGCGTATTATTAATTAAAGTGAACTATTTAAGATATGTTCGAAAGTTTGAATATATGGAATGCTGACATATTGCTTTAATTAAAACTACATTCATAACATTTTCAATTTATGCATACGGCCGATCAAACGTAGCTAATTAATAAATAGTTTTTGTTTTATTATACTACAAAATTAAAGATGACTCGATTGTAGTAAATACGAATACTTCAACAAAAAGGTAATTCGCACACTCTAAAAACATTCTCTTGCATTAAATTCCCAAGCGGAAAATTAACTCATCGCCCATCAGAAGTAAAAAGAGAAACATTTTAAAAATAATTCAAGTAGTCAGCATCAAAGCAAGTTCATTTATTATTTCTCGGCTTCACATTCATTTCCAGCGGTTTTAAAAACTCTCGAAGACCACATCTAAGTTCAAGTTCCCAATTTAAAGCTTTAGAAGTTCCCGCGAAGCTTCAAAATCCATCGCTGCCTCAGCAGCGCCGCGGACGAGTTAATTGGATGGGCGACTTTACGGCGCCGACACGGACTAAAATATAAATAGTAATCATTTGTAATTGTAGGGACGACTGGAATAATTTGTATCCTCATTCCGTCATTTGCTTCATTTGGAACTTAATGATTAAAAAACGATAATTAAAAGTAATATCCTTGTTAATTTAGGCGGATAAAACTGCCCTAGTTATGAATTGACATTTTTAATTATAACTTTTTATACCTCACCCAATTTATCTCTCATTAAAATAAGACACTGAAAGGCGAGTGTTCGTATTTTGAAAGGTATTGGATACTCTGGAATATAACAAAAAAACTAACCACGTGAAAAAACTAACTTTAACATTAATTCACTGACAGTTATTTGACGTTGTATATGTTTTGTCTAGTATTTTGTTTATTGTAAATGAGGACCGTCTAAGGCAATCACAGGTATATATTTCAGAACTAAGATTTAAATATGTTCCTCCTGACAAAAGTTAAAAGCGATTTATTTAAATGTTCTTATTTCATAAAACAATTGTTTATTACAATAACTAAATTATTTAACTTGTAATATTTCTTGTTAGAAGTGTATATTTCACAGATGAAGTCACGCCATTCATTATGTATTTTGATAGGCTTTGTAAGAGTTATTTGATTGACTTATTTATTTTGTTACTTTATTTAATGTTTATTGTAAAATATGATCAGTTCTTGCTTCATTTGATTAAATTATTTTGAGTATTAAACACAACTGTAGATGGTAGAACGTCGAAGAGTATTTTTTATTTTATTTTCACAAACACTGCCCGATAGGACAAACCTATGAATAGGACAGGAACTATAACAAAACCTAAATATTTATATACGATAGTGATATAAGAATTTAGCAATAGTTAAGTATGAACTAATAACATATTGTACAATAAGCATGGAATGGTACTTATTCCATGCGTGTTTTACACTATACTTTTTCTACGACCACGATATTATTTCCCAATTAATTTCTATTTTAATAATAAATTTGTCCCGCTTTCACCTTTCCAATATTTGACAATACAAAATAAGTATCCTAGCAATGACACCTGTACTGAAATGAACTAACCTGAATTGAAATGCTCACAAAACAAATTCATTGCGCACGATGCTTGCAATGTACCTCATATCCCTAGCAACAACAAACATACAATGAGCAGATTTCTAAGTGGTCGTAGAAAAAATATATTAATATGCTGTTTTCAACTATTCAAACTGATAAATTCATGTTTCTTTCGTGCGAAACGGCGATTTATGAGTATATGAACTTTATTTAGACGCTTTTCCCATTTAGGTTTGTTGATCAACGTTTTGCGGTACCGATGAATTGACTGCCCAAATTCTAAATTCCGAGTACCCACCCCATCTCCACTGAGTAGTTCAGCCGACCTTTCTTGATGTAGAGTTGTAGCAACATGTAAGTATACTAGCGAAGAATTTAAAATCAGTAAAAATTTCCTAAGAAAATAAAGGACTCTGAAAAATTTAATAATGACAGTATATTGTTTAATAAATGTAATACCGATATTATTTATTATTAAATATTTTTGGAAGGCATTTTCTCAAGCATTCTTCAACAAATAATAAAAATAATTGAGGTTATTAGCAAATTCTTGTCAAAACCATCATGCTGAGAATGCTGTACGCTTAACATTAGGATTTAATCAATAAATCTATGATGTCCATTACGTGGCAAATTTGCCAGGTATGCAATCACCCTTATCAATTATTAATTATGTCACTTCCATACCATATCGATTTAATTGTTCGAAGTCTGATAAAGCAGTTGTATATACCTATCATGTCTATGGCTAAAGTGCCTGCAGAACTCATCATAGGAAATTACTGCCTTTCTAACGGCTGCAATATGAGACTCCTATTAATTTGCTCACATCTTTTTTACGAACTTTATACGACTGTCGTAATTCGCTGTTCTAGAATACGACTCTTAATATGACAATAGTTAGTTTTCAACTAATTTATATATGAATCATAGAAAATTTATACAAATAGAAACACAGTTTGAAAGCACTGTAACATTTTAAATTTGTATGTAATGTCCACATGATAATTTTGTCAGTAATATTTAATATGAATAGATTTATTTCAATATGCTCTCATTGTCATAATAATAATCGGATAGCATAACGTAAACAAATATTGAATTATTTTATGTTCATTTAATAATATAATAATGACTATAATATAATATAGAGGTAGAAAAAATTGTTGATGTAGCATTCATAATGTTTCATTGAATTTAAATTGAATTATAACAGCAAAATATTTTTCAGAGAAGAATTATTGTTCATGATTTTATGTTGTTTTTAAACAGATAAAAATAATATGATGATACAAACATAAAATATTGTTGCGATATATTTCTTCAAATATGGAAATAAAACAATTTTTTGGAGTTCAGTCAATTATTGTATTTTCAACCTCGACCGGTTTCGAACCCCACCTGGGTCATCATCAGGAGGTGAAAAGTCAAAAATTAAAATCAAAATGAATCATTGGTCAAATTTTAAAATTAAAAAAAACAACAAGATAAAATAATACATAAAATGCACCGTCATGGATTTTAGCAAGTGATGATGACCCAGGTGGGGTTCGAAACCGGTCGAGGTTGAAAATACAATAATTGACTGAACTCCAAAAAATTGTTATATTTCCATACACGTGCCAGTCAAGAAGAATTTTTCATCTTCTTCAAATATATTTGCAGTTTTCTTTTTATAGCTATTGCGTTTTCAGGTGCAATATTAATCGTAATAAAGAAGCATGCACAATGAAAGTTTTATTTTATTGTCTTGTTTCATGAATTATTGCAATAAATGAAAACATATTTAATAAGATACATTTAAAATTTTAATAACATAAAATTTGAGATGGAATATTTTCCGGTAATTCTGCTTTAAATTTTATTATCTACAGCAAGTAGTATAAAGTGAACTCAAGGAAAAGTAATTCAATTTGCTTATATTGGCAGAAAATCTATGCAAATATGAATTACTTTTTATTGCATATTCTTGATAGAGGCAAAATGCAATTATATCAAGTAACAAAAAATATAAATCAATAAATGTGCACAAAAAATATAAAGCATTTTTACTTAAACATACCGATATGTATGTCAATGCAATGAATATTTCAAAAAATGTTTTAGTTCTTCGAATTATGAAAAAACTTTTACCTAATTATTTTTTCTAGTATTTATAGACTTGTAGTTTTGATGTTTTAGAAGAATATTTTTTAGCAGGACCAGAGCCTCAAGTACCGCGGTATTTGATTCGTGACCAGTGCAGTCAGAATCTCAATCTGTGTCTTTGGTTACTAGTATAAGCAAAGCGGTATCCCTCAAGGAGGTAGTTAAGGAACCAGAACTACATTTCTAAGGTGAAGAAGTGAAATTCATTTAATTACGAGTTAATTGATAATTATAAAGTAATGAATATAAAAGTAGACACAAATTCTCAAATTAATAAAAATACGCTTCATTAACATTTACACAGATTATAATCTCATTAAGCTTTCAACATTTTAACTTTACACAAATACATTTGCATATTTTCCTAAAACATGTACTCGTAATTCAAATTTCTCCCTTGGAAATCCCTTTACAATTATAAAGTATAATTTAAAATTTTGTAAATATTACCACTAGCAGCCTGCACGTAACACCCGACACTTTTACTATATACAGTTAAGAAGACCTATCTCGTAATGCGAAACTGATCAGGCCTGAAACCAAAGCAGACATTGGGTGAAGTTTATGTGCGTTGGGAGCACAATTACATGAAATGTATATGTGTCTGGAGAGGCTCTATGGCTCAGATTGAAAGTGAGATTGCGTGGCCATTGGAAGAGTGAATGGATGTACATGACCGCTGCAAAAACACCAGGTTCCGACGACCTGGCGCAGAGAAATAAAACGTCGTATGGAACATAAAAAGATTTATGAATGTGAACAAGGGTACGACGAGAATTCTGTAGTAAAACGGACAAATTGTCGTATTATTTTCGGATGCAGGGAACAAATGGTAGCTTTTCGAAACATAAAAGCCAATTAGACAGGTTGTTATTTCCTAAAAAGTAAACTTACAACCGTAGCAACAGAAGATAATAACATCTATTTGTTTGGTTACCAATAACAACAGAGCTTAATGGTTGGTTTATACTGATTTTACCTTTTTACTATTATATAATTTTGTGCAACAACAAACTTAATTATTCTTTTATCCGGAAATGGGAAGCGGACTAATACTATTACTACTCTGTGGCATGGCAACAGGCAAATTTCTATCATATAATTTTGTGTTACAACAAACTTAATTTTTTTTTATCCGGAGATGGGAAGGTGACTAATAGTATATTACGTACCGTGAACTGTAAGTGATAGTTTTTAGGTCAAGAATGTAGTTTGGGATGTCGAGACCCGTAGGGTCGAGATTTCCTAAACATTCGAGACCTAAAAAATCATTTACAGTTTGAGGTTAGTAAGTTATTTTTTTGCAATACCTGCGTAAATATAAGAAAAGGAAAAATAGGTATCAAAATTAACAGCTGTCAGATTGAGGTTAAAAATAAAATTTGAATGATATACATTTACTTACCATCCACCATGAACGGTAAGTTTCACTTACCATCCACCGTGGACGGTAAGTAAATGATGTAACCATGAAAACCAATTGTGCAATAAAAGTTCCACTTACTGTGTTTAAATTTTGTTATTAATGGGTAACTTACAGTACAGGTATTGCAAAAATACTATTACTACTCAGTGGCATGGTAACAGGCAAATTTCTGTCATATAATTTTGTGTTACAACAATCTTAATTTTTTTTATCCGAAGACGGGATGCGAACTAACTACTATGGTGATGAAAGGATGATAATGAATTTATATGAACAACACTAATGACCATGCTCTTCTTCAGTGGGATACGATCCCAGGTACTGTGGTATGCTAGGATAGCGTCATAGCCACTATTATTACTATTCAAACAATTAAATAATTAATTTTGAATTTTTCTTTAATTCCTTTCTGATTTTGTATAGTATTAAAACACAAATAGCCTCTAAAAGAACAGCACCAAAATCAAAGTGTGTTGTGAATATATTCCATATTCATAACCACAACTGTCACCAAAAATCCATTCCATTTCCTATCAACATCGCGTCATCTTGTCCCAGTTCTATCTCTACAACCGCGTACCATCCATTACATCCCCCAGCTGTCACGCTCTACTACCACCCCAACCCTGCCTGACCACCGCCCACCATACCATCCCCTTGCTCACCAGCCCCTGGTGGTGCGGCCACTGTCGCAGGCCGTGTTCCGTCACGAACTTCTTGCGGAAGTGACGTGTGACAAGGTGGCAAGATCCAATAGAGCTGTTCTAACAGATCAGTCCGGACGCCGAGATGCAGAGCGGAGGAAAGTGTAAGCGTGGGAGCACGAAGAGTGAATTACTATGTCGGTATCAATTTAAGGTGTTTTAAAGTTTGGATGAAAGGTGAGACAACGAATTGAAAGTTTTATAAATAAGTAAGTGATGCTTTCTTGGCAGTTTACGAGAAGCGATTCAATAGAAAATTTATAAATATGAATCGTTGATAAACTGCGATGTATTAGATACTCATATCACTTTTAACCAGACCTACAAGTTCATCCAAATGTTTCAAAGAATCTATACTAGTTTCGCAGAATAAAATAAAATAAATAAATAATTATATCATCACGCCTTTTACCCAATGTGGGTGTGGCACCCTGCTTACGCAGATCTCGGTAAGTGATATATTTTTGCGTATAGAGTACGGTTAACAGCCGTCAAATAATAATAATAAATGATAAAATAAACAAACAAGAGTAAAGACTTAAAACACAGTTATCACTTATTGCATCCTTTACCCTTGTTTTCATTTATATTTAAATTTCGCATTGTAATTTCAAAACCATCATAATTGTTACGTTTTTTAATATCAGAAGATATGTTGCAAATTCACTTTGACAGGTATCAGGGCGCATGACCAGTACACTGGGGACATCTGACGGATAAAAAATAAATTGGATTCTAAATATAATATAAGACTGGTAATTGATAAAAATTTTTGCATTGGGGTTATTAAGTCAGAATTAATCAAAAAATCGTTCTATCTGACACTTAACAATTCTTTTTTGAGTACCCTGTATATTACTTGAAGGTGAAATCCACCTTGAAAAAATGTATCATGAGTAATAAAATGAATAAATAGCATAAAGACTTATGATTAAATATTCTAATTAAGAACAAAAAATTTAAATAAAAAGCAGGCTAAACCGTAGTTTATGGGCACAAGAGAAGTTAGCTGCAGGTTCTAGTTTCTTTAGCCGGTCAAGAAAAACAATTTAAAAAAGCAAGAAACTCAGATTTATTTTAGTTTTGAGGTTGTATAAACACGAATTTGATCAACGGCATTATCAGAATGCAAATTTACTAGGTTTTTGTTGCTTGACTTGTATCACCACAAACTGACATATCTACCAAACATCATTGGCGATCCGTAGCTATCTTCACAATTGGCCGTAAACTACGATTTTACCAAAAATCATATAGTAATAGTATAGGAAGATGCAACTAAATTTCATTACGAATATTATTAATTTTAACTCTGTATTAATGCTATAGATAACTTATTTTAAACACAGCTCCCAGTTATCATTTCTATCTACACCTTAAAAACATTAAATGTTAATTTTCATTCCTGCTAAAAACTTGTATGTAAAAAATTAAAAACAAACCTACACAATGTAATAATACTCTAACTTTTAATTAAAATGAAAAGTAGATAGAAATAAAGTTGTCCGTAGCATGAGATAAGCATTGTAGTTTCACCTAGAAACACATTTTTTATCATCTGAAAACTGTGACTCATAAACTATTTCACCTGAAAGCACAAACATAAAGTTCCAAAACTATTTGAAATAGCTGCAACTGTCGTGATATTTATATCTACATCGCAGTAACTCGAGCCGTGCAGAAGAGAGGAGATAGTGCTAGCAATTGTTTTGACACAGTTTCTAAAACCAAGACGAAATTCCTAGGAATGCGCGAATATACTTCAAAATAATTTCTCAAGAGGACAAGTTCTCATATTTCAAGCATGATATTTACATGTACATGTACGAGTGAAGACATCAAAATAGAAAGCACACCTGCAGGTAATGCATCATATCTTACGGACTGTATGTATTTCATAGTATATAATATAAAATTCTGTTGAACTTTCGCTAAAGTATTTTAACCCGCAAAATTCGCCGCAATATCATGTCTATGAACTATCAAACAGAGCTTCAAAGACTACACACTGTTCTTCCTATTAGTTCTAGGTTAGTTCACCTTTTCTCCACACTAGTGGTGCTCGCGGCGCTATCACCAGCTACACCAGCGCTCCAAGCCTTTGATTGCTGAACTGAGTACTACATCTCACTCATGTATGGCGGCAACGTATACGTACGTAGAGATAACGACATATATGTGTCAGCTGGCTCTTGTGAGGTGTTAGAGTGTGTGGTGTGTGTATAAGACTGTCATCCGTTGCTTTGTTCTCTGCCTGTCGAGCTGTCAATGATTTGAGCGGCTTCAGAGAATAACGAACACCTCCGAGAGGTGATAGTTGAAGTGCTACCAGGCTTAGGAGCGAACAAACACTGGTTACCGACACTACATGTTGTGTTTAGGGATTGCAAGGTTTCTATTGATGAGAATAGAATTGGTTTAGAAGTTGTGTGCTTTTTATGCTCTTTGGGTAGGTTTTTGTTTGCAATTTTTAAATATGTTTTTCTACGACCACTTAGAAATCTGCTCATTGTATGTTTGTTGTTGCTAGGGATATGAGGTACATACATTGCCAGCATCGTGCGAAATGAATTTGATTTGTGAGTATTTCAATACAGGTCAGCTCATTTAAGTACAGGTGCCATTGCTAGGATACATATTTCGAATTGTTAAATATTCTAATGGTAAAAGCGGGACAAATTTATTATTAAAATTTCATTAATTAGGAAATAATATCGTGGTCGTAGAAAAAGTATAATGTACAACTCGCATGGAATGTCCATTTCATACTCGTATGATTTGCAGCATTCCCCTTCGGCTCATGCTACAAACTTTCATAGTTGTAGGAAATGAGTACCATTCCATGCTCGTTGTACAATATACTATTTTATGTTTGGTTCTAGCTAAATAACAGTGTATTTACAACGAAGTATTACGGAATTCGAACCAAATTCACTGAGAAAAATTGAGTATTTTAACATGGAACATGCTACTCAAAATGCTTTTGAAAACAGAATTGAATTTCTTTTGGGGAAATCAATTAAAAATGACAGGATACCAGGAGCTTTTTGTAAGTTCTATGAAAATACAAGGTGAGTTTTTTAAAACAAGCAATCAGTTTTGCTGACTAACTAATAACTTTAAAGAAAAATAAATACACAGGCTTATACAGCAAGGAGAGATACATAATAGTACGGTTGAAAAATAAAATTATTAGGGGAATGTGGCGGGAGGGAATGAAACTTATATTTTCTTAAATGGAAAGGGGTATATTTTTAACTGAATTGTATAGGCTGAAGTATTCCATTTTCAACGATATAACATGTTCTTATACCTAAAATTAAGGTCACAAATTTCAAAAAAACATTGACATTTTTAATTTGAAAGATAAATCTTTAGGGAGGCCATTGAACAAATCAAATTATTGTTTTTAATATTGATACTCCTGTCAACAATTGTTGTCCCAATGTAAACCTTTGTTGCCAGCAGTATCAATAAAAAACAATAAATTGTTTTGTTCAATGGACTACCCAAAGTTTTATTTTTCATATTATAAATGTTAATGTTTCTTTGAACTTTGTAGCTTTAATTTTAATTTTAGGTATAGTAACATGTTATATCGTTAACAAAAGGGAATACTTCGGACTATCCATTCTAATAAAAAAAGGATCACCTTCCATCTAAGAAGATATAACTTTCATTCCCCTCGTCACATCACCCTAATAATTTTATTTTACGAACCGTACAATTATGTCCACCTACTTACTGAATAACCCTGTGTATTTATTTTTTCTCTAAAATTATTAGTTAGTCAGCTTTAAAACTTTAACTTTAAAAAACTCATCCTGTATATTAAGCCGAATTGAAGAATGTGTGACTAAGATATATTATGTATATCATTTCTATGATGATGATCAGATGAAGATTAATTGGTCATGAGATCTTTCAGATACAGACTTATGCTCTGTCACGTTATTAACTAGAGAAGAAAGTTGAAATCATTTGTGTAAGTTCAACAAAATATATATCACTAAATAACAATTAATGAAAATATTTCGTTTGATTCCAAGTATCCTGGAATGATCTGTATGTATAGAGAAACTCAATTATACATTGGAAAAGGTTAAAAAAATATTGTTCAATATAGAGAACAGAACAGACAGGGTGTACTAGCAATCAATTAATTAAGGCCTTTGCTGGGGTAACGAAATATCCGTCTACAGAATATATGAAAAGTGGATCAATAGTAAAATTGGTGTCACTCCTGATTTGATTTACGCAGAAAAAATTATACATGCAAAGCACGGAGAAATTCACTAACATGTTCTGCAAGATAACAAAAACGGAAATCCTTTTTGAATAATCTGGAATCTAGATACAAATGTACTCTAGTTACTACTAAATTGAATTACATAGTGAATGCGGTTGCGTAATAGATTTTATTTGGAATTTTCTCGCCATGAAGTAACAAAATTAAATTCCTTATTCAAATATTCCAATATTGAGGAATCCAATATGGGCTAAGAAATTTAACGTGTCAATCTACAGGTATTGATGTATCACTCACTTTGAAATCCTTTGGGTTTCTAAACATTTTTAAATTATTCGACGCACGTCACGTTTATTGGTTTTTACACAATATATTTGTAAATCATCTTCGGTTACAGTACTAGATCTTGTTGTAGTCAGAATTTCAATCTGTGCCACTGCCTTTGGTTACTAGTGTAATCAAAGCGGTATCACAAAGGTTCTTATACGACCAAAACTATAACTAAGGTGAGCTAATTGTCAGGTATATTCCTATGTAAACCAACTAACCAACAGAGCTTTTAGCTTTACAAATAACTAACTTTGATCTAATGCCGGCTGGACATACATTAGTTTACAGTGTAAACTCCAGACTATTACACAATTAATACTGGATTAATTCAAATGAGTGCGAAGTAGGACACGGCCTATTATCTTGTATCGTCTAACACGATTAAAGCTAGTATTACTCTGTCATCAGACATGCAGATGAGTCGAGTGTCGCGCCGAATACACGAGAAATGAGATTCACGTACATACATTTTAACTTAATAGTGTCTGGGAAATCTGTCGCGGTTAACACATGTTCTACCAGAGTGTGATAGGGTTAAGATCGCTTTCATCAATGGAGGAATTTCAATGACTTTACTGAAATAAATTATAGTGAAACTTAATAAACAGTAGTATACAGACTGATACTTTCTTCAAAATTAATAAGAGATTTTTGGTTGAAATCGCCGAGAAGCGACATCAACTAAAGTGCTGTCTTGTACATAGTATAATTGAGAGAAAAACTAAATTATATGCTGAATTAAAACTTTCAAAATATAGTTGCTATGAGAACAAACTAAAACATATGTTTTCATATCTCAAAAAATATAAGAGATACGACGGTAGGCTCTAAGGCTATAAGTTTACGGGTTACTTTATATAGAGGTGTAATAAAATACCTGAAATTACTAACCAGTAATTTCTGTTTCAGTTTATTTTAGTTGAATCAAGACCTCGTAGATATATGCGTCACTAGATTGAATAATTTCATCAGATTTATTATTTCAAAGGTATGAAAATAAGAAGGATTGACTTTACTTATCTGATCGAAATTTCAATGAAATCAGTTTACTCGGTAAATCTCAAAAAGAAGAAAACCAGATGGAAATCCGATCGTATGCAAGCCACAAGTAGGATATAATCATTGACTTCAATTTGGATGGAGAGTTTATGCCAATATATAGAACGTTTACGCGAATCTAGGTGACGAGCGAAGTTTTCAAAATAAATATGCTAAATAATTACTCACCGAAGACTGGTTTAAAATTCCACATTACAAGAATTCGTTTTCTTACCTGTAACAAAACAAAAAAAGTATGTTAATAAACAAAATAATAAATAAAAAAAAAAACAACAAACAGTATACATTCTTAAATTGGGTCAACACAATGAATCTCTAATTCTGCAATTGAAACACGTGGTAAAGGTGTAAGCAATTAAATGTATCACTCATTCATTTTCTACATAATTCTCTAGTGTATTGAAGGAATATTATACTGTTATGTTATATTAAGTGAGATTTGACAAACAGCCACAGATATATCTCAGTAAGTTGGAGGTATTATAAGTCTCGCAGATATGCCTTGATTGACCATTGAGAAACAGGACAATTATTATTAATACTATATGGTCAGCATTTAACTCTCATACTTATTGGTCTTGTGCAGCCTCTAACTTGATAGAAACCCATTTAAAAATATTACATTGACGGTATCAGTTTGTGGATATCCACTAGACAAACAGATCACCTTGGTAACTTCATGAAAGTTGTCCAAAAGATAAACAAATACAGAAGTGCAGAAGGTTCAAAAAATAAAAAGTGTAGACACTAGTAAGAGAAGATTATATTACAATGGCAGAAACCGGGCACTGCAGTCATTCGCAATTCGCTTCATACAAGCTGTTCTATTATAATATTTTAACAAGTTTGGATAAATAACACATTGAGCCCTACAGTTGAAATTATAACATCTCTGCGCTGAGTGCAGCAAAGCTAAACTAATCCGTACGTCTAGTTCAGAGCTTTTTCAACAAGTATCTGATGCTGCTCCATTGTACGGTGTGTTCGTGAGACCAGGAACCCGCGTACAGGTGTCTATCCTGAGGCTCACATCTGCAAGCTAAGCGACAGTGAAATCCTCTTGTCTGCTTCCGCAGATCCGGTGTGTTTGTTCATCACTTTGCAGTTTCACTAAAAGTGAAAATACACACGAAGCTTCCTACATCTGTCAGCGGTCGTGTTAGATATTCAAATGATTTTTGATGCATTCTAATTATTAAATGAACAGTGTTTACTTTTACAGCATCTTAAAATGTACACTACAATGTTAAACTAATAATTGGTGCACTATAGTTTCATAATTGAGAAATTACTGTGGCGGTATTATGATTATGATAATGAATAGGAACAATAAATATTGCTCATTGTATGTTTATTATTGCTAGGGAATTGAGGTAAATTGCAAGCATCGTACGAAATGAATTTGTTTTGTGGGCATTTAATACAGGACATTTCATTTTAGTACAGGTGCCATTGCTAGGATACTTATTTAGAATTTTCAAGTATTGGAATGATGAAAGACGGGCAAATTTATTATTAAAATTAAATTTATTAGGAAATAATATCGTGGTCGAAGAAGAAGTATAGTGTACAACACACATGGAATGTCCATTTTATACTCGCAGGAATTGAATACCATTCCATACTTATTATACAATATATTAGAAACATTTTCGACATTTGTAGTGTCCATTTAGTTATAACTATAATGTATATGCTGTTAAAATATTGCAATGTTAGATCACACTCGGGTGCTATAGGCTGATCACTTGTTAACCTTAAATGTAGTTCTGGTCTCACAATAACATCCTTGAGGAATACCGCTTTCGTTACACTAGTAACCAAAGACCGTCACACACATTAAGATTCTGACTGCATCAGGACGAATTGGATACGAATTAAATACCACGATACTTGAAACCCTGGTCCTCCTAGGACTGTCATCCCATTGATGATGAAAGTTATTAATCAAAAAGGAACACACTGATGAAGTTTGTATTTATTTCAAAGTAATTAATTTGTCATCCCTGAATCACCTGGAGTTATCAACTCCAAAAGCGGATGAATGTACAGTTTAATTATACAACGCTGTGTGAGTTTAAAACAAAATATAGCCCATGTCTAGGTGGAATACTCTGTTTAGAGTCAATCTAAAGGTGTTAGTGGAGGCATAGTTTGTTATGCTAGCACTCACGGTTAATAGTTAAAGTCAGTTTTAATTGCTACAAGCAATAAACTATCAAAAATAATTAAATTCGATGTAGGAGCTTGGCTTGTTCAAATTAAGCCCACAAAGCAAACATTGAACAACCAAATTCACATCAAAACACACATAAACTAAATCAGAAGAGCAAACTTATACAGACTAATAAATTATAATAAAGAAAACAAGTATATAATATTCCCACATAATAGCAGTATACATCCAGCAACATATATTCATAGTCACATAGATAGTCCATGTAAGAGAATGTATTGTTTAGTACGTGCAGTAAATGCAAACTTCGCCATCCAGAATGATATTTGCTCTTGGTTTGTGTGACTCCAAGTTTCTCTGTATAGAAACGAAAAAGAGAACTTTGTTAAATATGGAAATAGTTACTGCTCCTGCTGCTCACAACATCAGAACGTAATAAAAACTCGTAAATTGCTTCGTTTCTATGTAAATAACGAAGGAAGTATTGTTTGAGTTTTCTAACAGAAGTTTAATGGTATTTTAAACAGTGGGCTTATGTCAGTTTTATTTACTGTTACATTTAATATCAGCTCAGTGCATCGTAAATGAATATTGAAATTCGAATGGTAATTTTTACTTTCTTATACAAAGTATAAGAAAGTATTGGAATCACGAAAAAAATCGCTGACGAGATTTTTGCGGAAATACATATTTTGACGTCCACTGAATCCGTTAAGACCAATTTCTCAATGATGTCTGTGTGTGAGGACGGATAGATATTTGTATTATTAGTTAGAAAGTTTTGCTGACTAGATATTAATTCATTTCTATTTTGAAATAAAGTCATACGCAAGGAACAAGTCATACGTGTTCAGTTGGTTTTATTTGTAGTGTAGTGTGGTACCCACACCAGATTCTGTTTACTTCTTTTGATACAACTGAATTATATGTTTAATAAACTAATTTTAGTTGCTATGGGAACAAACAAATAACAGAAAATGTAATTATTAATCATTCAATACAGATTCACATACCGATAGAAAAATTTGAAACTCACGGAATATTCTCACTTAAAATTGTAATATTTTTTTATTACATTTCTTTATAATATAAGCGCTAAGAAACCCATTGCAGCAGGGCGCATCGTCAGATCTCTAATATTTTTCGAGATACGTCGATTTTTGGTATTTTTCGAAGTGCAACTTTAAGGGGCTGTAATTCAAAAACTACACGAGATATCTAAAAATTCTCTTCAGTTTAGCGTTTCTGGTGCCTTATATAACAAATTAGCAAATTTTTAAAATTTTGAATTTTTTTTGTATTTTTGTTCAAAATTTCGATCGGCGATAACTCGACAAATATTACAGATACAGATTTGCAGTGTTCACCAATCGATTCAGCTCGTCGAAATACATAAGTATGCAAAGTTTCATAAAAATCGCTTTACGGGATGGAAAGTTAGAGCAAAAAGCCTTAAAATGGCGTTTTTCGTCCAAAAAGTCAATAGGTACCCCTTGACGTTTGGGCTGAATTTGGCCATTTTAAGACTTTTTGCTCTAACATTTCAACCGGTTGTCCGAATTTTCTGAAATTTTCAGGGTTTATGTATTTCGTCGAGCTGAATCGATTGGTAAACACTGCAAGTCTGTATCTTTTATATTTGTCGAGATATCTCCAACCGAAATTTTGAAAAAAAAAATTCAAAATTTTCAAAATTTATTAATTTATTATAAATGGCACGAAAACCACAAAACTGGAGATATTTTTCGATATCTTGTATAGTTTTCGAGTTACAGCCCCTCAAAGTTGCTCTTCGGAAAATATAAAAGATCGTCATATCTCGAAAAATATTAGAGATATGACGATGCGCTCTGCAGCAATGGGTTTTTTGGCACGAATATTATAAAGAAATGTAATAAAAAAAATTTACAATTTTAAGTCATATTTAGGGAAATTTCCGTAATTTGGAAAATATTACAGATCACCATATTTCGATAAATATAAGACATATTACGATGCGTACTACATCAATGAGTTTATTCATGTTTAAATTATTCAAACTACCTTTTAGTATCACCAATTAACGTTCCTTAAATTTAGATACTCCCATTTTCTTTTATACGAGTATGTATAGAGAACTAATTTCATAATAGTCGATTATTTGGTTTGTAAAATAGACAATTATGAAACTCTATAATTACAATTATTGCTGATAATATCTCGAAACGAAATCATATTTATGAATTGACTCACAAAACAGCTTTATATATAAAAGCATGCATAAACATCTTTTGTGTGTTAGAGTGGCCTGAATCAGTTTTTATGTCCTCGGCAACATTCTGTTTTCGTACGAAATTGTGAAAGGAAACATGAACATGAATATGGATAAACAAAAAGGAGCATGCTATTTTCTTTGTTTGTAGTCTGCCTTCGAAATAAAATTTGTTCATATCCTTCCACTTGCTACAATATACTCGAATGTTATGCGAGAGGTCTATATGAATTTTTGAACAAGAAAAATGTTGCGTCATTTTCGTTTCTGTTTCCATAAAAAATAAATGCATCACAATAATACTTTCTTGTATGAATTTTAAATGGACTAATTGTATTTATCACATTATCAACTCTAATCTGATTGACCAAAACGAGTATAAAAGCTACAACGATGCACTAAGCTAATATTGATATCTAGCTAATTATAACTAACGCCTAACAGTAACGATTTCAACAAGAACAGTATTGCACCACTAACTAGATGACCGAGATGCAATAATTAACACAGCCCGGAATAGGAACATTATATATGTACAGAATGCAGAATTCAGGATAATCAATAGAATTTACAGATCCATGAAGGAGCACGCGCAAATAGAGTTATTCTGGTGTCCTGGCATGACGCTGGAGTCTTACTGCAACCATCCACAGGTATTCAAACAACGGCGACACTATCAGTGATGTTTTAACTATTAAGTTGGTTTGTTTGACCTGGTTTGTGCGATACGTAGGTAAGGATAATATAATGATACACTGCAGCAATGTAAGAGGTGTAAAATATAAAACTGTGGATAGAGTGGACGTAAAAATAAGTAGAGCAAATGTAACGAGAATTTTGTTGGATCTTGCTACTGTTATATTATTATCAGGAATATGACATTTGGTGAAAAAGTAGGTTACTTTGTTCAAAGTCTCTTTGTGTTATTTTAGCTTTTACATCCTGAATGATGTTTACCAATCTCAACATATAAGTTTTATGGTATACGTCAACGACCATGAGTGACCGCTTTGCGAGAACCCATATCAGAGAACACACAGTGTGCCGTTGTCACACCATCGAAAATTAGGGACCGAGGAGGTATACAACTTTACAGTTGAAAATAAAAAGTTTTATGGTTTATAAATATATAGTATCGCCTTTCATCCTGGGTTCAAAATATAATTACACGCATTAAGTACATATATAAATATGTAGTCAGAAACTAGAGAAAAAATAAAAACAAACAAACAAATAAATGATTCTACAAGAGAAAGATTCATACATATAGTCAAGTGAACTAAACAAGAAAAAAGAAATGAACAAGATGGACGGACAAATTGGCCAGGATTTGTATAAATGGATGACCAGTCAAAAGGTGACTCTTAGATGACCAATGATGAAATGGTCTCAAGGGTGGTTCTCTTCGTCCTCAAAATGTGGAACCAAATCAGGGACCATCCCTATTTGAAAGTAATTGAAGAAGAAATAAATAATTTTAAAAGATCCAAATAATATGTTTAATTTAGCATATAGTTACATGTTGGCTAACAACGAATCAGTGAATTCTAACCATATTAAAACTTCAATTTATTCTGCTAAAATTAGTGGGATGAATATCTCCCGAAACGTCCAATAAAATATAACTTCAGTATTTACCATGTCAAATAAGTCTTTACTTGGTCTTACTTAAGTCTTACTAAAATTTAATATAATTATGAAATTTACCCATTTTGACTGTGGTATTCTGTTTTTGCAGAATTCAAAAAGTAGCATATTTTATGCATGAAGTAAAGATACAAGCAACTAAAGACCGCATGATAGAAAAATACATATTATGTCATGTCGAATGTACAAGAAAAAAGAATACACCATATAGCATACAGTATATGAATGTGAAGAAGCAATAAAAGAAAAGATAAGAATACAGGATATGTTTGATGACTCGGACAACAGGCAAAATACCATAATGACCTGTGGAAGAATAAATGTAATTGTGATTATAAATATCAATTTATATTAAAATATGAATAGGAAAATTCTAATTTTTTGGGTAAGGATAATAAACGATAAACTACCAGCGTCTAGTACCCTTCCTTTCTTCAGTATATAAATGGAAGTAGAACCATAGGGGTCAAGTGTTATAGTGTTATATATTGGACAGGGAATTGAACTAAGAGTTTCTATTTCAATAATGTGCTTAAAATATAAAAACAGTAACCCACAAAGACGTTAATGGTTGCGGTAACAATTTGTGCGTTACAATTATAAATATTTCTGTATCTTATTTATTTATTTGTTTCTGCCCAGTTGCAAAATTCAACTTTAATTTTAACAGCAGTAAATTCAAAACCATACTCCTTAATTAACCGAACTATATTCAAAGAAGTTAACGACAAATTCATCCAATAATCTAGAGTAATCACCGAGTTCCCTGTTCGTGTTGCGCATATTTCACCTATACTGATCCAATTATTTCGCGCAGACGTGTGTGGCCGCTGTAATAGTCACACAAGCTCCAAAGCTCTACTAATACTGCACTTGGTACTTAACCAAACAATCTAGCTCGCGCTAGAAACTCCAGCAGGTCGGGAAATTATACGAAAGGTGAATTTGCAGTAAATTTTATTATATGCTGTAAGTGCACAAGACATTATACGTGAATGAATAAATGCTCCTTTCCTATTACATTTTCGAGGAGATGGAAAAAATATTATTCGAAAATATTAAATATTTGCTCTTTCCTTCAAGAATACAAATAAATATTATGATTCTACAAAATCGTTTCCTGTACATATATTCTATACTTGAAGCAATATTTTGTATGTAGGTATTCAAAAATAACATGACATTTCCATTATATTTTTAAATGCTTTTCAAAATTCGTGTTTCACGACATAAAAAACTCGTTATTCAAAATAAAATAAATAAATATATTGTTGCACCATACCCATTTTGAATATTTAACTATGTTTAGAACAGAACTCGGTAATATATTTTTGGGCATCCCACAGGGTCAAATCACAGTCCTCAAAGATCTTAGTGTTACTGTTGAAATTATTCAACTATAATTTAAAAGGCAAGATAATCTCCATTTTCTGTGAGTATTAATAATACCATGAAGGTGTCAATGATAATTGAGACATTGATAGAATGGTATTTTTTCTAAAACAGTATATCGAGGCGTAACAACGTAATTTATATTCATCATATTTATGTCAAATTAATTTTAACTGATAGCTGGAATCAATCAGAGTTAAAAGTAGCATTTAATCTCATATCTCGTAATTAGATATCTGTTTACACTCACAGATAAAAACAACCACAACCATGATCAACCGATATACAACGTCCAATTGTACAAGTTTTAATTGTACATTTTGGGAATAAAACTGATTAGTGTACCACGCAAAAAACAATACTACGGGGAGTTATTGATGTTTCGAATATTTTTGTATTTCTAGCATTTTATTAGTAATTACTGGTGATTTATGTTTTTTGTAATATACATTGTGTGGTACACTGCAACAATTTATTTTTCCTTGTAAAGAAAAATGTAAAATAAATTTTGTCCTTAGTTCCACAAGAAGTTCCTGAACATAAAATTTAATGAGCATCCTACTTAACCAGAATGCATCGCAACAGTAGCTCCAGAGTATCCGTCTTAGACTACACCCTTCCGCTGTTCTGCACGCTGCAAACTTTCATCGAGAACGTAATGGTAATTTTAATAATTAAACGTCAAAAAGACGTCTCCGGACATCATTCTGAGGTTATAAAATATCCCTTAAAACTTTGTTGTTTGGGTATTAAAAAATACAACCGAGCACAGATTTATTCACGCTTCCGCGTCCAAAAATTTTGATTCTCTGCTGTAAGTATATTTATAAATTCACATTCAAGGAACAAAAAACACAAAGCCCCCACAAAAAATGTAAAAGGAAGGACGTCATAATCAGAAATATCTTTGTCCACACAAAGCAAATTCCACTGCATAAATTTGAGTCGTCAGCCCCGTTTAATTTGACTCTTAACTAGCGTTATCTCTGAAATTAAACGTCCCCATCATACGGCAGCGCGCTACGCTGCTGCGCTCTTGTGGAGGGCGGTGGAAACAAAGATACGAGCGACAGGCAAACATGAGATTGCGTGGCGGACGTTTCTCGTTCAGGAAAGGATAACTAGGTACGGTAGGCAACGAAGAGTATACCTATTGCTCGACCGGTCTGTTTTTAGAACTTCCAGACCGCTAATAGGGTTGGAAGTTGGTGTAGATTAGATTTATTTATGATTAACTGAAATAACACCAAGAAATTAACGTTGCGAACATTGAACCATTTATTAATTTTATATCCTGTCTCTTATAGATGAATCTGATATCTAAGAGACAATAGAAAAGACAGAATAGTATGTCAGTGACGTTGTTTTCCTTACAAAAGAAAGAATAGTATTATGTCAGCGTCGTTTCTATCTGTCAAAAGTCAAGCACATTTAGTTCATTTTATGGCTTTAAATACTGTAAAATAAATGCAAAACAAAGAAGTAAACTTATTTGTCCCATGTAAAATTGGGCAAAACTACAGTTGACGGACATGACTGAAAAAAAATATAGTAAATTGAACCTTTTCATTCGTTATAAGGTTAGTTCGTCCAAGACAGACGCCGCGCTACTGAACGCACCCCTTGGCACTCACCATTTATTCTAACAACCCTATCTTTACGGGTCCCAGTATCCCTGCGCTAGCTACGAGGTTTCTCATACGGCCACACTATTATCGTTACACATCTAACGCCCTAAAGGTTGTCTGCAGTTTAACCAAAAATATTTTAAGAAATTTTATAGCGCAGGTGAAATCATATTTTTAAATTTGATCCCATTGGCAACTGACATCTATTTAAATTTACCGTTGTATACAGTTACTACCAAAATGGCCTCTCCGCTAAAGGTCCATGGTCTATGCGACAAGAAGATCAAAAGTACTGTGAATATAATATCAGGGAAATTAGTGGAACTATTATTTATTTATTTTGACATTTAGTAACCGTAATGCAGGTAGAAGCAGAAACAACATAAAACATGGAAGCAATAAATAAGAATTTAAAAATATGTCAACTATAGAGTTCTAAGAATATTGCGATGTGGAAAATAGTGAATAATAATAACAGATTCTAAATAATTGTAGTCATATATTTTTTTGCTTATTTTATTATTATTATTACAATAAAATAGAACATTTATGTCACAAAAATTATTTAAATCTCTACTGTTTTTGATCCTGCAACACATCTACTATGACGTCACAACATTTTTTTTTAAATCAATGTGGTTTAATGAATAACAATTAAGACTTTTTAAAAGTGTAGATAGTCTTCAATATACATAAAGTTTCATAAAAAAAAATAATAATAAAAATGGTGAAAGACGTATTGCAGGGAACTCAGGAAAAGAGCTACCCTAATTTTGTTGACCTAAACAGCTAAAGGAAAATGTGCGGCGTAATGAAGTATTTGTATGAAAGTCAAGTACCGAGTGCTGCGTGTATGAACTGCTGCTGAGAAAATGAATAGATTTGATTGAAAATTTGCTGTAAGAATATGAAATCACGTAATCAAAGGTTCATGTATATGAATGAAGCGAAGAACGTGTAGAAAGAAAGGAATACTAATGGCGTAAAATTATGATTTTAATCAAGACTTTATGCCAGCTCAGTTGTTCGGAATTATTGTGTATTATTTATGTTAACTGAATAATGAAGAGGAAATATGCATAACCAACGTATAACGAACCAAAGTAATTAGCGAGATGTTAATTGAATATATAATAAAATCATGAAGTTCCACAAAGTTATTTCAAATCTCATCATGTATGCTATATACAAAATATTGGGATTAACATATTTCTTCTTACGAGAAGGAAACTTCAATTGCCTGTTACATATATTTGTATTATGTGTGGGTTGAATAATTATAGTGAAAAGTTTTCTTTAATACAATATTATTCTTGTTTTATGTTTTCTACTGGGAATTTTAAATCAAAATTCTTTGGTATAAAAGTTGGTTAAGGAACGAGTGTTATTTTTGTTAACTTTTACCTTTTCTTTTTGTTCGAGATTCGTTTTTAATTGCATTTGCAAATAACGCGATTTAGAAGTACAAACAGTTGCTTTATTTTTGTATGTAACTATATTCAAAAAATATCTCCAGTATTGCATTATAAATAAATAAAATATATTTTCCTATTTCACGTACACAAAGTAAATTTTGTGACACTGTTTTTCTCAAAAACAATGCTACAAAATTGAATTTTGTGCAACTGTTTTTGGGGAATTTATTATTTGTAAAATCAACAGTCTGTCAAACTTGGGGCTGTCATTGCTCCCGTAAAATTATTGAATCGGAGCCCCTGCGTCGGGGTTGCGGCCTGGGACCCGATAGGCCCCACGGGCAAAGCCCCTTGGTGACCAGTGTATATTAAACATACCGTACAATTTTATTTTATTTTTATAGAATTTATGAACGTGAAATAGGAAAAGTAGTATGAAAAACTCGTGTTACAATGCCTAATTGTAACACTAGTTATTCAATATACTATTAAAGGTGATAAAAATGAATATATTAATAAAAGGTTAAAAGATGAATTAAACACAAATTATATTCAACAATTATTTCAAATGATAACATCGTGCGAATAAGTTAAAATTTACATTTACCAAAACATTTTTACAACGAATTTACATTAAGTACTTTTTTACGAACTACAGACGTGAGAACACATCTTCTTTAAGATTTGATTAGTGAACTATTTCGCGAGAGGTTGTGTACTGTGTTAATTAATTAATTAATTAGCCCAACACATGTCAGCGCAATTCCACTAATAAGTATAAATTGAAATTGAATCTGCTTAATACACATATCGTGATGGCAGAATGCAGATTTAGGTATTATCGCACTAAAGCATACACCACATGGTTTCCTACACCCTAACTGTTGTATTAGAGCACCAGTAGACCCAGTCAGCATAGAATGGTGCATAGTGAACCTTTCGTTGAACCCGAATGACGATGTTTGCTTGTTGCTTTTGCATGACGGCGAAAATTACTGCAGTTGTTGAGCTTCATGCAAATATCCCCTATTTGTCGAATAGCGCGCGAGTGGCTCTTGAGCAAGATATGAATCATTCATTTGTTATGGATTTCGCTAGAGCGTTGAGGAGTAAAAATAGCTGTGACGATATTAAACACAACTATATTATTAATATATACCAATATATTATTTAGTAAAGTTCAGTAAGCATTTCACAAAATATCACTAAAAATTTAAGGTATTTTTTTATTGTGTTTCTATATAAATAACTCCATAAGAAACACATTGCTGTAGAGCGCATAGTCATATCTCTGATATTTTTTGAGATATGACGATTTTTCATGTTTTTCGAAAGTCATTTTTGAGAGGCTGCAACTCAAAAACTATCCAAGGTATCGACAAATTCTTTCCAATTGAGTATTTATAATACATTTTATAGCAAAATAGAATGTTGAATAAATTGAAAAAATATTCTTACTATTAAAGCTGAGAAAGTGTTTCACAGAAAACAAGCAATAAAAGAAAATTTTGAAATATAGCAGTTTAATATTTTCTATAGAATATTCTAGAATTTTCAAATATTAAAGGAGCGTGGATATTTGTTGATTTTGAATGGAAATGTAAAACGTTAAGGTACTGTCAACAAATTGTCGATCAAGGCATACATATGTTCCTTGAATGTCCGAGCAACCTCACACTTTGAACCTTTCTCAAGAAATCTCTTTTGTATGTTCCTCTTTTCAGTCGTTTCAATTCTTCGCAAAGCGCAGATTTATATGCATGGGAGCGGAGGTGATTTAAGGTAGGCTAAAAAGATTTGATTTTTTTCATGTTGATGTATCGCAGACTATATTTGTTTACACGCTTCGTATATGCGTAAGATTTATACATGTTTTATACAAGCGAAATAAGATTGTATCTGACACATTGTGAAAACGGAAATATAACATTTTGCAGGTAATAGGAATGTAATCAGATTTCGTATTTATTATGCGCATACTCAAACGCGTATACCTGAAAATTTCAGGAACAGCAACGGCATTTTACACATTTTAAATTTCACATTTGATATTGAAATTAATTTGTCTCCAAAAAACTGATTCGACTTTATTAATTATCCGCACCGCGAATCCTCTGTCAGTTCTAGCTGTCAAGCCACAAACTCCTACCCTGGCTTTGCAAAACTTTGCCACCGTGAAGTCACCTGCCGTTACTCTAACCCCACTCTTTGTAGAACTTCCACGTCACCACTTCCGGTTTACTTAATTACATGCACAGTTCAGCCATTTAAATCCAAACAAGGCCTCTGGTTTTAATTGATCTTCTTTGACTTTGTATGACAAAGTCATCGGTGTTTGTCTTGGCTTACTACACCTGCTACTGTACCTATTTCCCTTGAACCAATTTTGAGCGACTTTCATCAAGGCTTGTCAAAGGGTGCGTTCTACAAAGTAATAATAAAATGCATGAAATTTAATCTAGGTGCTGTATATATTTAAATTAATGCAAGAAATCTAAATAAATAACGTAAAATAAGATATTAAATTTGATAATGGATGCGACGAATAATTAATTTCATTATAAAACAGCACTGCTGAATATGATTAATTAATCATGAAAGTATAGCATTTATTTTATGTATGTATCACATAAAAATTTTAATATAGTACGGTATATTTTTACGAGTTTACTCTCAAAATTAATAAACTTGCCGCTGTTTGACTATGTATTTTATCAAAATATTTTTAATGTTTCAAAATTATACATACGTGCTCTACTTCTTATATTATTATAAGTGAAACTAGTTTGCATTGCACCAGTATAGCAAAAGAAGGAACGACGTCAAAATGGATTTTTCAAATATATTGCACATCAGTGAAATACATTTTACATGGTGGAAAATTACTTTCTCTACGATCGCTACTAAAAATAACACTTTCTCCATATTAAAAAAAGCTTGAAAATTGTTTATTTCGCACAGACGTGTGGAATAGCATGGGAAATTATTCCACACGAAAGTGTGGCCAACTTATTAATAATATAATACTGTATGATATTAATATGTCTAGTATAATTACATACATATATCATAAAATAATAATTATTATTCCAGAGATTATATAAATCTTCGTTTTCAATAGTTGAGATACAATATCAATTTTTTATCAAAATATGTCATTATTTTTTATATTACAATCTATAGATTTAAAATTGGTAACACTGCACACATCTGCGCTTGCGCCGCTTTCATGCTGTAATCATAAACGTCAAATAGTTTGAGTGTTTGAGTTTGAGATGTCATTTTTTGTTTCTAAAGAGTAAGAATTATTATTATTAAATCTTGAGTAGATAAAAGTGTGATCGTAGAAAAAGTATGTAAGTAAGCTAGTGTGATTTCACAACTCAGGTGAAACAGATAACTTTCTGCACTTATTGCACAATATACTCTTACATGGTGGAAAATGACTTTCCATGAAGGAAGACAAGTTGATGTATTTGTTGCTTTGTTACTAACTAAACTAACTAACAATATACATTTTTTGTTATAAAACTCTAGTAAACCAAATAATCTTGAATCTAAATGTTTAGTAACCTATGCACCGCGGCATCATTTTCCACTGAGAGCTCTCTTACTATAATCTTAATGCAATTTTAATTTGAACAGATTAATCATATTGTTTTGAACTTCCTAAAACTTCTGCATAGTAATTTTAGTTCGTAATCGTTAACAAAGACATAGCCCAAACCTAAACTAACTTAACCCAACTAATCCAAACTTAATCTTAGTTTTTATTGGAATGCACCAACTGCAAATTTGTACACTGTTGGTTTTCAGTTGTATCCAAAAAAGTACTGCTTACTTTATTTAACAATCTGTTACAGAGTACCTACCACTATCGCCTTAAAGATACATAAAAGGTTATTATCGAATTATTGGCTATTTTTCTAATTAAACTCGAAGCAATCCAATCTGAGGAATCAAAGTATTAAACCGTTCAACTTAACTAAATTAAATTTGTTTATTTATTTTTTATACAAAACTGGCTCACGCCTACGTTTCAATTAACTCCGTTGTCCCTGTTGAAAGTAATTGGTTTAAACGAAACTTCATTGTGCTCAGCCACCTTCAATCTGTCCAATTGATAATAATTGTAATTGTCATTATTAGCGTCATCATACTTACGGTAGCAATCCATCTGTCAGTGTCAATTCGTTGTGAGATGGTAATCCGCAGCAAATTCAGTCAATATTTTCATGTTTCCTCGAATTTTTCTCTACCGTAAAGTGTAGTGTGACATTTTAACAGTATATATATGTTTGTATTTCACTTAGTTTAGCACGTGTTTGAGGACCAATCACAGCACAAAAAAAACACGTGCATTTGTGTCCCTTTAAAGAAAGGTCTCTTAGAATAGAAATAAGTAATAGAATGCGCTTCAAAATTTACATAGTGTACTCAAATAATTTGCAGATTAATATCGGTGTTCCACAAGGAAAGGTATTAGGACCACGTAAACTAAAAGCAATACTGTAACAGTTTATATTGTGAACTCGAAATGTATACATCTATTTACCTTTTTAATTCTCATTATGCTATCAAAAGTAGTCTTATATGAACTATAGTGCGCAGTGAGAATTATAATGTACAGTGTAAATTATAGTGTGTAGTTTGTAGTGTTTCATGCAGAGTGACTGGTTTTTAGTAGTTTTATATTCGCGAAGATCATAAACATAGGTTGTAAAAACAATAACAATAATACTCCAATATTTTTCTGTATTTTCATGAAAAATACACATTCGTATTTGAACGAATAAACAAATTGAACTAACGAATCGTTCACACAAACATAGTGGGAAGTTGGAATTGTTTGTTTGGTACGGGAAAAGTTTTTAGATACTCGATCAATCACACTGTGAAAACTACCCAAGTATTAATGTTTTTCATTAATACCTGACAATTTAATACCTCTACTATATATTTAGTTCACTTCTTCTTAATTAAATTTTAATCTGTACTCTATATATAGTATATAGTTCTGAAGCTAAGAGATACCAAAGAAATAATTCTGACGTTTTGTCGTTTCATCTCAAAACATGATGTAAAAGAGTTAACTGAATATTTTTCCATATTTACACCAAATTTATTTAGTCGTGATATGAATAGGAAGCCAAAGCGGTAACGCCCTCAGATATTCTGGAACTAAGCAATGTGTATTCAGGACGTATCGATTTACTTAACCAATAAAATATAAAATAAAACATTTCAGTAGGTTTTATTTTATTTATTGCATAGCTTAACATGTTTCAGAACAAATATTTAGATAAAAACAGCAAAATACGATTGAAATTTGTATGGTATTAATGGCTCATGAATACATATATCAACAACTGGTCCAATTATTTTTCAGTGGAGTGTGGTGAAAATAAATCGAAATATAAAATATCCATGGTTTTACACATAACAACGCTAACCTTAAAAGAAACCTTTGCTATATTTTGAATAACACATATTGTGCAATATATCGTTCTTCTTAATATGAAGTTGTCAACAGTCAAAAAGAAGAACTATGACAAATGGAGTTCGAGCATCTTCTACTTAAATATGAATGGTTCTTTTATTAACCTATTTCTGTACCAAGAGCATTGCATTAACCGTATCTACAGTTATAAAATGTTCATTTGTACTCGAAGAAACATTTAGAAATATTTTACACTTATTAAGTTCCACATGTTGTCTATTGACATTTGCATAAAATAAATGTATAAAAAGCAACAAAATTTAATATACAATTGAGGACAAAATTGAGTGTAAACGAAAAATGATCTAATTGTGATAATAACAAAATAAACAATTTGCAAGTCGTTAAAAAACAATTATAAATACTCATTGCGAACAATTTGGCAAAATCAATATTTATTTAAAACTTTATTCTATTTGGCAACAACAAATTAAGTGTATAAAAAGTATTTTGTTGTTTCAAACTAACTGACGAAAATGTTTTAAATTTTTAATTTTTTAAAATAAAACTAGATTTTTTATGTAACAACGAAATAATGAGAATACGAGCAATAATGCAGAATACAATGCAAATGTTAAGCCATATAATTTTTTTTCTTTATATGTATCATTTATTTTACCGCATTGTACAATGGTTTTATACCAGTGTAAATAGTAACATACTGGAAAATGGCTTGCAGTGAACATTCGCGGAAAGACAAAAAAACATTGAATGAAAATAATTTTATTTACCTTTCATATTATTTTTTGCAAAAAGTCCTTTTTGTATTTGAATAATGTAATTGTATATACTATAATAATATTTTCTAATTCACTCAAGTATAATACCCGAGGTTATGTTTGACCTTTTTTTAGTTTGGCTGCTGTAAAATTATCATAGATATTGCCTGTAATATTCATAAAAGTGGGCATAACCCATGGGCCATAGATTGACCCACAACTACAACTGAACTAATCCGCCAGAAAGTTGACAAATTATTTAACTACATATCAACAAAAAAAAAAACATTAATTACTCTATGTTTAGCAACCAGTTATGCAACTGTCAACATTTGTGATCATATAAAAAGTGGGGTGTGAAATTCTCAGCACTTGACCAAGTTGTCGACTTGTATTTGAAAGAAATTAGGTCAAAATCTAAAATGTCCAGAAATCAATAATTGAAGCTTCCATGTACAAGTATAAGGCAAAGAGACTGCCAAAAATACTATTTTAGTGCCTTGAAAATGTAAAATCCAGCAGAGCTAGAATCTTAAGAGGCGCAAACTTTTCTCAAAAGAGGAATTCCTTTAACATACCACGCTCTTTCAAATGCAGTAGACTTCTGGGTTATGCGCTAGTGAAGAACATGAAATATAAAATGGAAGTATCAGTAAAAATTTTATGGAACTGCATGCAGGTTTACATGAAATAATTTTTCAAACTATTATTTTTATTACAAACAAAAAAGAATGTAAGCACAAAACATAATGGAAAATATAATTTAGTGCAGTTATCATCTGATGCATTAATAAAATTATTAAACAGACTACATGTAGTAAACTTCATAAAATTTTATTACATTGTAACTTTAATAATGAATCTGTGCTTTACGATTATATAAATGATGAAACTACAGAAGAAATTTATACTATAAGTAAGCTATATTATGTAGCTTACGTATAGTATGTAGTTCATTAAATCATTATTATGAATATTACGTCTGTTTGAACAAATGCTATGCTTATAATGAATTATTAAACAATATTAACAATGCCCTTTGCAGGAATAGGTAGTAAAAAACACGAACATATTTCCTTGAAAAATTTATCTTAGGGTTGAGACATAAACATAACTCTACGTAAACAGCATCAGCAAGAACAGCAGCAGCCAAGAAATATTCCCTCATAACATGAAAAAAGTTTTTCGCGAGAATTACTATGCATTTTCCTTTGGATCACAACATTAACAAGGTTAACATATGACGTACTTGCTTCAGGTGTAAAATTCCTGCATTAAAATTCATTTACGACGGAACACTAAATGTAATAAACTTGTTTCTTGGTAGCTGGGATCACGCTGCATAAATTCATACGTTCAACGTAGCTTCGTGTAGAATAGTAGGGAACAAGCATAGGATGTATGGTGGTGTATGAATATGGATGTGTAATTCCTAAGGGTTCAAATGAAAGTTACAATTTGGATTTAGACAAAGTCGTTTAAATGCTGATTCTACATTAAACCAGTATAATGCATTTAAATGCTTCGGCAATTCTGACATTCTAACTGTTCCTCCTGCTGCTCGAAGATTGTAGTTGAACTGTGCATCGTTCATAATCAGATTTTTAACTCGATAACTGCTCAAATATCAGAACAAACCTTAAACCAGATGAGAGCACGAACTGATAGACCAAACAAATGAGATCTGTGACATTTTGCACATATTATCACATAGGAAAACAAAGAGATCCTACCACATAGGTGAGCATTCCGGATTTTCAGTGGAAAAGGGATGGTTCCATAAAGTTCCTAAGAAGACACAATTATTATAGAACACTCACTCATCCTGCAATGAGCACTAGGATACTTCTCTATAATCTGAAATCAGGAAATGTTTTGTGGGATACTCAAATGAAAGTAGGAACACAAAGAGATTCTACCACATAGGTGAGCATTCCGGATTCTCAGTGGAAAAAGGGATGGTTCCATAAAGTTCCCAAGAAGACACAATTATTATAGAACACTCACTCATCCTGCAATGAGCACTAGGATACTTCTCTATAATCTGAAATCAGGAAATGTTATGTAGGATACTGAAATGAAAGTAGGAACACAAAGAGATTCTACCACATAGGTGAGCATTCCGGATTCTCAGTGGAAAAAGGGATGATTCTATAAAGTTCCCAAGAAGACACAATTATTACAGAACACTTACTCATCTTGCAATGAGCACTAGGATACTTCTCTATAATCTGAAATCAGGAAATGTTTTGTGGGATACTCAAATGAAAGTAGGAACACAAATAGATTCTACCACATAGGTAAGCATTCCGGATTCTCAGTGGAAAAGGGATGGTTCTATAAAGTTCCCAAGAAGACACAATTATTCTAGAACACTTACTCATCCTGCAATGAGCACTAGGATACTTCTCTATAATCTGAAATCAGGAAATGTTTTGTGGGATACTGAAATGAAAGTAGGAACACAAAAAGATTCTACCACATAGGTGAGCATTCCGTATTCTCAGTGGAAAAAGGGATGGTTCTATAAAGTTCCCAAGAAGACACAATTATTCTAGAACACTTACTCATCCTGCAATGAGCACTAGGATACTTCTCTATAATCTGAAATCAGGAAATGTTTTGTGGGATACTCAAATGAAAGTAGGAACACAAAAAGATTCTACCACATAGGTGAGCATTCCGGATTCTCAGTGGAAAAGGGATGATTCTATAAAGTTCCCAAGAAGACACAATTATTACAGAACACTTACTCATCTTGCAATGAGCACTAGGATACTTCTCTATAATCTGAAATCAGGAAATGTTTTGTGGGATACTCAAATGAAAGTAGGAACACAAAGAGATTCTACCACATAGGTGAGCATTCCGGATTCTCAGTGGAAAAAGGGATGGTTCCATAAAGTTCCCAAGAAGACACAATTATTATAGAACACTCACTCATCCTGCAATGAGCACTAGGATACTTCTCTATAATCTGAAATCAGGAAATGTTTTGTGGGATACTCGAATGAAAGTAAGAACACAAAGAGATCCTACCACATAGGTGAGCATTCCGGATTCTCAATGGAAAAAGGGATGGTTCTATAAAGTTCCTAAGAAGACACAATTATTCTAGAATACTCACTCATCCTGCAATGAGCACTAGGATACTTCCCTATAATCTGAAATCAGGATAGGTTATGTGGGATACTCGAATGAAAGTAGGGACAGTTTCTTGTATGTAAATACTCAAAGAAACTCAGGTACAATTAGAAGTCTAATTATTAGTGAATATGTAGCAAAATATAAATATAATCAAATTTGTGATACACATGTACAAAATACTTACTCCATTTACAACGCTGTGTAGGCTGGCCACAACAGCAAAATCAACATTAACAACGGCATAACACAGTGTGTTATAGCTTTGATACTTACCCAAAATATACTAAAGTCACTTTGAACTATGTGTAACGCACGAATACTTGACACATACCTAGCGTACAGAATTACAAACCGAAAATGTGTGAAAATAAAACAAACAAAGAGCCAAAGTTCTCACATTTATACTACTTTAAAATAATAAAATAAAATGGTGAAACAAAAATTGTATGTACAACACGCTGTATGTAAAATATAAAAATTTATAAACTGCCTCAACTATTTAATGGTATTGTACAGTATGTTGCAATTGGTGTATTGTGGTGATTGATAAATTCTGAGAAGTGCCAAAGAAACCAATTTTGAAACGCGGTTACTGAAAAAAATAATCGATCGCACCACAGTAACCATTAAAAACTGCTGGTTTACACGGTACAGTTATTTTCGATATGAGCGCTACTATCACAAATAAAACTAACCTCATATTACTAAACACATTGGCTGGTGCCACGAGCTCTGTTTTTGGGTATTTTAAGAGCAGTGTTTTAAGCTCTGTTTTAGCGCTCTACAATGCTCTAAAATTATTTTATAAAAAAAATTCTTCAAATAAAAGTTGTAGATAATATATTTCTCTGTAACTTCTATTTGAAGCATTTTTTTTACAAAATAATTGTAGAACATTGTACAGCGCTAAAACCGAGCTTAAAACACTGCTCTTAAAACACCCAAAAACAGAGCTCGTGGTAACAGCCAATGTGTTTAGTAATTTGAGGTTAACTGTTAAAAAAGAAATAAGAACAAAAATAAGTACAGAAAGTTGTAAGAAGTGTGACTTGAAATGAAATATATTTTTATTTTAGTCTTATCAAATTATTCTCATAGCTACCAGAAGAATATATAAACTCGTCTATAAAAAGAAACTAGTGTTACTATCAATATCAATGTCTAATTTTCATGTACAATTTTTTACTGAATACAGAGTTGTTAGGGTTTTTAGTTCCATAAATTGTTACAAAAAATCAGCAACCACGGTTAAGCATAACGCGCTTTAAAAAAAATATGTAAAATTGTTGTAATATGTGATTACGATATAGGGTAAAGTACTGTTGTATGAGTATGAAGATTACAGGATTACCGAATCGAATCCAAAATGTGCGAGAAATGAAAATCATTATTCCGTCGTTAATATTCACGGCGTTCTCCCTAAATTAATCCAGAACATTGTTAATGTAATTATAAAATTATAAGTTAATTTTGTATGAAAGCCAGCAGTGTTTCGTCTGGCATTGTTAGTAAAATTAAATCATAAATTTCATAATTCATAAAATTAAATTTAGAATTTTATTCGAGATGTTAGTAGGCGTTTGCAAATAACAAAACAATTTTGTGTGTAGGTATAACGTATATTTTGTATTCACCTAACCATATTTAATTTTTAAAACGTGTTTTTCAAAAGTAATTTCCTTTGTCATAATGTTTGTATAGGTACCCAGAAAATTGTTACAGCATTTTACATCGGCCTGGATATTCGTATATATTTAGTTATTTATGGTTTCCTTTTCACTTTCATCTTTGAGGGTTGCAATTAAATTAAAAATGTACAACACACTCATAATGAATAAATGCCGTGATTATATATTTTATCAAACACCTCTCAATAAATACTCTATAACTATGGCGATTTTAAACAAGCACAATAACAGATTATCCACTAGTGGGTATAATTTTGAGGAAAGCCACTAGTGAGTATTTTTTTTATTTATAACAATAATAATAACAAACAACACCTTGGTAACTACTTCGATTGACATTTTAATTAAAAAATATAAAGCATATGTCACTGTCAAACAATATTTCTTTAATAAATTTTTCATTTATTAAGAAGTGTTGGATAAAACGTTATACTTTACAAGTGGGCAAAGTAAGGAATTACCCGCGAGAGAAATTTTATCGAGTGGGTAATTTCACTATTATAACTATTATTTCATTTTATTCCTGCGTCTAATATTAGGTTTCTTTTCAATTATTTAACGATAGGTGTATTTGGTTGCAATAATTAAATATGTAATTTATAAAGAATGACTTCACAGTTAGACCCGTGTTAAAATTTGAAACTAGACTCTAGCGTGATCTACACGTCGACTCATCCTGGGAAGCATCTAGTCGGCTATTGAAATGTCTAGTAAATTCTTAATAATAATTTTTTGCTTCTTTCTCATATTTCTTCTATGTAAATAATTTCGCTTCATTTTTTTTTAAATTTGATAAAGTATTTTGGAGGGAATCAAAAATCAAAAAAAAACTTTTTCAACGGTAAATAGTGGAGAATTGTTTTTGCAAATTTAATTTCGATGCACTTATCGAATTTGAGCCAGTAGCGTTCAATCGGACGTGTACGTGATTTAAAAAAATGTAAAAAGAGAATTCCGCGATTCTCTATTACTATCCGTGGTCGGACTGCTAAAGCAAAAATCTGTATTCCAGTTTTTTAGTTGCCTGCGTATCTCTGTGCCGTTCTGTTACATATTGATCCCAACTTTTTTACTTGCATGCCGTCTCATACATTCGTTGTTGGAATATAGTATCATTTAATCAAATATCGGAAAATGTGGTTTTAAGGGAAGCTCTGCATGCATGAATAAAATATTCTTTTATGGGTTTATTTGCTTATTGCTTGTTATTCTTGCAGGGTGAAACCTTGCTCTGTTTGTGTTGAAAAAGATCGTAGGAAGACCAAAGAAAAATACTTGTTTTTTGTTAAGAATTTTGCTAAACGAATATGATTCGTAATGAATCAGTGTACATCAATTATTTATATTATATTTTGTTACATGTTCTGTACCTCATTATTTTGTATTAATTTTTTTTTATTGCTTTATGCCTGTGGCACATTGGTCAATGAGCACAACGAATTTCTCTGTGACAAAAAAGTTAACGTGAAGTGAGACACAAAAGATACACCTGAAATTAGACGTTTGTTTCATCGACGATTTTCTGTTGTTTCCTCGATGAGCATCGATGCTCAGGTATTATAAAATATATACCGCGCACAAAAACACAAAACATATTAGTTGGTGCCACGAACTCTATTGTTAAATGTTTTGAGAGGAATATTTTAACTTTGGTTTTACCGCTGTACAATGTTCTAAAATTATTTTATAAAAAACATATTTCATATAGAAGTTACAGAGGCCAGTTTTATTTAAAGTACTTTTTATGTGTCGTGATATCAGCCATATGTGACAAATAAAATTTTCAATTTTTATTCAGTGACGTCTATTATTATTGGTTAAAATTTTTAACTGGCCGTTAAAAATTAACAGGTATGTTACAGAATAGTCCCTAATGTCACTAAGATTTATAATTATCATTTCATTCAAGATGCTCCTTGATTTCAATGATAAATTTAAGTTTGTATTTGACAGTTAAAAATGCGTTTTGTGTAGTACCTATTACCAGATGTGAACGTATACAAAAAAACGTAGTTTTAGTTCTCCGGGCACTTGTAGCAGCGCTGCTGCTAATCAACCGAAAATGAACATGTGCACAGTACTGTATAGTTTACTGAGTGTGATTGTTTATAAATATCTCCATGTGTAGTGGGTACAGGTAAAATAACAATTAAGTTTACCTTTATAATTAAATTGTTATATATTATTTTAATGTGTGTTTTTGTTTCAACATACGTCTCATAAACGTTTGGTAAATTAAACACAATATTCAAGCTTCGTTAAAACAACATTGCACGGAATAAAATATATGAACAATTTGTGTATGTTTTTTGGTAAAAATTATTTCAGAGATTTTCTCTAAGCTGAAGATACAGGTACATTTATTTATTTTTCGATGCAATACTATTACTTCCGTTTTATAAGATTATGCAGTTTTTATAATTCATGAAAATTAAATCAATATATTTGATGCTAGCATAAAGTAGATTAAATAGTCTTCGTTGTAATATGATTTATCAATATTTTAATTTTATATATTAAAAACTAACGTGATGAACATATTTCATTTAAGTTTATAATATATAGCATGGTGAGCTTGATGTATTGTGCAAATAGTGAGCACGACGGTAAATTAATTAATATATTTAGGAAAATAATAAAATTGATGATATTTCATGATATTTCCAATATACTCGCATTTCCGATTAATTTATTTTATGTATTCTCGTTAAATGTGTCCCCATAAATCAAGCACATAATCAATAACAGTGAGAGAAATTAAACTCATTTTTGACATAAAATAAAAAATATCCCAGGACAAAGTAGAAATTCAAATTAGCTTAATTAAAAGTTAGTCTGCATTCACTGATACTAAAATTAAAATTCTGTAAATTTTTCGAGGGACGTTACTAAGAGCTCAGTAATTAGAAGATCAGTATATTACGACAGAAGATAATCTTTTATAGATAATGAAACCAATTAATTAGATTAGTTGTTCATTTGCTATTAAATATATTATATTACTAATTAGAGTGTTTCACTTTTAGAGACAAATAAACATCGATTGCGAAACCTATTGTTTACAATTAATTCATTACAGTCATAAATTAATTACTAAATTTTGTTATTGATGAAATTGGTATATAAATATATAAACCGCAATGCTTTGTAATTTTTATTAACCTATTTTAAACTCAAATTGGAACAATGTGGTTTATAATAATTGTTTTAACAAATAAATTATCAATTGTTGAAAAATAAATCGTTTATTCTATATATAACCATAACATAATTCAAATTACATTTTTTGCATACATACATTTTACGTCATATCGAAAGCACCCTCATTTCGATACGCAACATTTTGTTTTAAACGGTTGGTACTAGTAGTCAAATGATAGTAGCAGCTGTCAAATCTGAGACGGTAAGAATTAACCTATAACTTGAAAACCTATTTTACTTAATAAATCAGTTTAATATAATGTAAAAGAATGTAAATAAATATCACAACCTTATAGATTACTAAGTAGCGGTTTTTTACCATACCATTTTAAGTTTGTAATGTTTGACAATTCCCGTTTGTTGGTTTAACAACTATTAAGCATTGTTTACCAAAGAATTATCTTATTTTGCAGATTAAATGGAAATTTCCAATAATTGAAAACCTTCTTCCAATATCCCTTACATTTAAAATGGGAAAATATATCCGCATAATTTGAATTAAAGATGCGGGTTTTACTCAGAGCCATCAATCAATTTTCCAATCATCCGGCTGACGATATTCAATTAAACGCATCCGGCTCGTGCATTTTCAACGATTTTACACAAGTGTTTTACAGTTTTCCAGCCGCGATATTAATCCTTTTCATTTTCTAGATTTACCTGTTCTCCCAATTCTAAACCTAATTGAAATTCATACCACACTCTAAATTTTTCAAGGGGACTATTTTGGTGTTTGCAGACTTTTATTATTCACTCAAGAAAAATTATTAGGTACATTAATATTTTCAGTAAATGATAACGTAATACATATTTTTTTCTGTTGTAGATGGATATGAAGTTATAAGCTGGTTTAAATTGATAATTTCTTATTTGGTTTGGGTGCAGAATTAGGCTTCGAAATTATCAAGAGATGGCGTTGATCACAATTCTCAAAAGGTACATGTCAAATTCATTTTGTATGATATCTTATGATGGCGAATGCTTGCATTTGTATTGGTAGTTTGCTTTTATTGGCAGCAGAACTGTTGCCATACACACTACAAATTTTCTTGTTTTTATCGTTTTTTTTGGAGAAAATTCAACCTTAACCTATAATCTACAAATACAATAAACCTTTTATTTTTACATCTTTTTGAAATAATACGGTTTAAACAAATGTTATACTTATATTGACGTAACTACTATTGTTATTAATTTTTTTTAAAAAATAACAATTAATTTCAAAATACAATGAAATTTATGTACCTGATGGTTAAGTTCAGCTTTCTACCACTAGTTAGCGTATTTTAATTTTGGAAGCCCAATACAACTAATATACTTCACATGTGTGACAGCTAAAACAACACAAAAACAAAGATATTACCAATTTCTTTCGGTAAAATATGTATACATTCGTATATTTTCATTTTAAAATTATTAATGCGTCTACTAATATGTGTTATTATTGAGAAAATTTACAACAGTTATTGAAAGCTTATAATTGCTCTGCAATTAAAAACTTTTAATGTAGCTTTTAAAATGCTTTACACAGTACCTATATGTAAATATGTGTAATAGATTATTTTGTAATTTAAAGAAGATGAACAGCTAGGTTAAAAGTAAAACAACAAGAAAACATCCCTTAATAGGAATTTAATCTACATATTAAGTATTTGTGTTTATTTACTTGTTTGTGTTTTACAGACAAACGTTATACTAACAAGAGCAATACTAATTCCATTTTGTGGTTATTGGTTTCGCAAATCCTAAAAACGCGGTTCATGAAAAAAGTTTTAACCGGCTGGATAGCGATAACCAGTAAAAATTGCTGGTTATGCGGTTCATGGGAAACTGCAAATTGTTCCCAATAGGAGCGCTACTGTCACATTTAAAACTAACCTCAAATTGCCAAATGCATAGTTTCACAAGAAAAATTTCTTATTGGTAATTGATGAACACGGAGGAAGAATAGAAATAAAAAACAAATAAATAATCATAGAAGTACAGATAAGGTATGTACTTAAAATAAAATATGTTTTTGTTTTACTCTGATCCAATTATTTTCAAAGCTAAAAAAACAAAAATATTCGATATTATTAGTGTTCATTTATTTTTTCGCTGAGTACCGAGTTGTTTGCATGAAACGCACCTAAAAGTCAAGTATAATTTGAGGTTATATTTTCTATAAACGTCAAACAACTAAGATGGTTTTTAGGTTAAAAAACAGCAACCACAACCGGGTTTCAGTTCCATACGTATTTATTTACAGAACACACTATAAGTAACAGTAGTTAGAACTCAATTTTGTAGTTAACTACGTTATTTGCAGCAGTATTAGCTTATATAACGTAATGAATTAAGAACACGCCAAAGTGGTTAAATTAGTAATGTAATGTGGCCACACGGTTTAGCCCGCTTACATTTGCATAGCTACATTTCCTTAATCTTCAGCAGCGTTACTGTCTCACATGACAAGACGCAAGTTTGAAGGAACGAACCCTAATTTATTGCAGCTTCATGTATGCATCATTTATTTGAAATATTTTTATAATATGAATACAATGGGGTCTTTCACTATTTTTTTATTTCATTTTATGAAACTTTATCTAAATTGAAGACTATCTACACTTTTAAAAAGTCTTAATTGTTATTAATTAAGCCACAATGAGTTTTTGAGAAATGTTGTGACGTCATAGTAGAGGTGTTGCTGGATCTAAAACAGTACAGATTGTAAATAATTGTAGTCATATATTTTTTTACTTATTTTATTATTAATATTACAATAAAATAAAATATTTACGTAACATAAATTATTTAAATCTCTACTGTTTTAAATCCAGCAACACCTCTACTTTGACGTCACAATATTTTTAAAAAATCATTGTTGCTTAATGAATAACAATTAAGACTTTTTACAAGTGTAGATAGTCTTCAATATAGATAAAGTTTCATAAAAAAATGGTGAAAGACCCCATTCTTTGATACTGGTTCCTTGAAATAAATGTTATCCCGCTTTTCGCAGATTTCGTAAGAAGTATATTTTGGATAATAAACTGCGGTTGCCAGCCGTCAAGTTACGTCCCCGAAAAATGTAAATGGTGGAGAAATCACTGACAGAAAACTAAAGTAGTTTAACGTTACACATTCGGTAAGTAGTACTACTAGAAAGTACTAACTAACCCCACATTATCCAACAAATTAGTGTAGATAGGATTCTGTTTTGATGGTCCTACGGAAACAATATATACTTCTTTGACTTAACGTCATTAATTAAAAAAAAAATAGTAATTAAAAAAAATATGTATTAAAATTTCGTAAATATAAATGTGTAATAAAGTTGTGAAAGTCAAAAAGAAATGAGATATTTTTAATTTTCTAAAATGTAAATAATCATTCCAAATGACATTTTTAAGGAACGGGAACATTTATTACGAGAATACTTTGGCAAAACCATTTATAAAACGAAATAAAGTTGAAAACACTGCAGCCACTTACAATAAAGACTAACTTCAAGACAAAATTAAACCTCAAATCAGAGTGGTAGGAGTATAATATCAATTTACGCAAATTAACTTTTTGTTCGGGCAGAAGTCTTTAAATAACATCACGTTCCTTCCACTGACTTCATAACTTTAATTTGAAAACCATAAAACAAAGAAAGACGTTTCTCGGCGTACCGGCGTATGCTGGACTACTCCCAATTGGAAAATCAAACTCATTGATGTCCTTTACAAAGGCTATTCTTTTAAAACAAAACATAAAAAATATACTCGGGCGGAATAGCAATAAAAGGGCGGATTGGGATTCCGATAGGGTCAGTTTAAAAAACAATTCTACTCGCTAGGACAATCGGCGATAAACTGGACACGCCCAGAAAGACGCAAAAATAGACGCTTGACAACAAATTCGCGTTGTTATGGACTCGGAAAAATGTCTTGTTTTTCTTTTCCGGACTGTTATAAATGTTTTAGAAAGTTACGCAAAATACCCCGTCCGGATACGCTTGGTTTCAAATATAAATAAGTTGACATATACATTTCGATATACTTTTGATCTTGATAAAAAGAAAAGTAGTGGCTTTGTGTAGGGACCTCGAAAATTAAAGGACTCTAACTTGAAAGGATCAACGCGTAATATTATTCCTTCTACTTTCTAATGTATTCGTTAGTTATATGTATTATAAACGGTTTAATTTTCCTTATAATTTTATGCTGAAATTTTCTTTTAATGAAAATGGTAAAAGAACTAACTGCTTTTAGTTATGTTTCGCTTATTGAGTGGATGATTGTGAGACACGACCGTGCTCTTCAGAGGGATTTGAACCCACGACCTCTGGCGTGCTGGGCTAGTGACATAGCCATTACTTGACCGAGATCGGCATGTTGAATATTCATTATAATTTTTATAAATACAAGTAGATAATGTCTATTGCAAAGGACATTTAAAATTGGAAATTTTTATACAGGTTTCATTGTTTACATTCAAAAATGATAATTTGGTAATACAAAGATAACTAGTTACTTACTTAATCTGTACAATACAATATTACTTCAAATGTATTATAAAAACAAGGGTATAATAAATAAATAAATATATCATCACGCCTTTTACCCATTATGGGTGTGGCACTCTGCTTACGCAGATCTCGGTAGGTGATATATTTTTTCGTATGAAGTGCGGTTACCAGCCGTCAAGTCATAGCCCCCAAGGATGTTAGTGGAGGGGAAACCACAGGGGTAAATTTAAATTTGTAACTGTCGGCAGTGGGATTTGAACTGAGGATCTCACGATCCAAAGTCCAACACGTTACCACGGAGCTATTTACCCCAAGGGTAACTTCCTTTAATCCGACAATGAAGTATTCTGACAAATATACAGCATTTACTGTTAAAGATTCATTTGCTTAAGCAATTAATTTTAAGGTTTACAATTACGTTTTCGTTTAAGAAATATTGTTTCCATGTTACCATACGAAAGCGCTCACACTACCCAATTGCGGAGTACAGTAAAAACTAAAGTTTGTAAACTTCAAACTTTTGGTTTAGGTTTACGTTTATGTTTAGGAATGAACCAACTATCTAGTTATATTGGCACAATTTTTCTAAACTGCTTATAGATGGTATTAGTCACTAAAACTATTTAAAATCTTATATGGGAACGCTCATGTTGTGTTAATCTAAAACGTAAAACTAATCTTTATTAGAATGAACCTTAAGCGTGGAAAGGTTATTTGTACTTTTAATATGAGGGCTACTTAATCCTTTTATAACGATTCTGAGGATTTTGGTGATTACCTATCGTAATGATACATTTATTTTGAAAATTGTCTATAGTCAGTTTGAAATATTCTCTTAATTTAACTTGAAGGTTCAAAGAATAGTGTAAATCCATTGTAATAGTACTATCTCTAGGTATATGCGACTTTCCAGAAATTTTGTTGATTCTTGAATAATTTGTGGACAGAAAAATATATCTTTGCTGATCTGAACCGATAGAAAGGCAAAGGGATGAAAGCTTTTCCCGATCCCTAGAATGCCAGCAGATCAAAAAAGTAGTGTTTTCAGGATGGCCAGTTTTTTTTTCCCTTGGGAAAATACTTTTCACCTAGCTGCCAAACTTGGTAAAGGATTTCATTGCGCAAAATACTCCGAAAAGCACGTTGTTCATCAGTCATAACTATCAACATTTTTAAAATCTAAATAATTGCCAGGTTATTAGTAGATACAGTGAGATATATTCTACAATATAACAATCTTTTATAATCTTAAGAGTATTTTTTTTCTAAAATAAGCTAAATTAAAAATTTTCATTAAGTTTTATGGAAAATTTGTTTTTTAATTTATTAAAGATTACTACCTGTGTTCAACATTAAAAATTCTGCTAAAAAACTTCATTATACAAACAATTACCCAGTTGTGTAGCTTCCAACGTATTTCCAACAACTTACTGTTGTGTAATATAATTATGAAGTTATCAATTTAATATAATTTTTTGGTTCATGGATGATTTTCACTCACCAATTAATTTCAGTAATAATACTTCAATTAAGTTGATTACTGATTACCCATACATAGCTGTATGTCACAATAAATAATTTATTAAATGTATTATTTAATCACTCTATGATATTTCACAGGAATTCAGTATTGAATATTTTAATGTCCAGGTGCGCTTTCAATAAATAATTTTAATTTCGTCTGGTGTTTATTTGAATTTCCTGTCCAAATATTGTACCCGATTCATCTCCAAAATTAATTAGAAATCCGCGAAAATGTGTTTATCGGGGCTTATTGCAAATACGAATATTTTCTACATAAACGATCAAAGGTAAATTAACAAATTAATATTTCTGCAGCCAGAACCAATTTCATTAATATATAATTAGATGTATTGAAAATTGACAGCATATATATTGGCAGGTAGCTAAATTATTCGGAAACTGCACAGTCAAATATAAAATAATACAATCATGAACAATTAAGTGTTGACTGGAATTCCTGAATAATTTAGCAACCTATTAAAATATCTAGCCGATTAAAATATTTTTTTTATATAGGTTGGTGAAGGATGTATCGTACAACCTGCTGATGAAGGTGTAAAGATAGTAATAAAGAGAAAGCTCTTGAATAATAAATAATAAACAACGATAATTACATAAAACGATATCTCCGCAGCAGAGCGGTTCGTATCGAAGAATTTAACTTTCATGAACTCACCTGTTGGACTGGGCGTTAGAGCTTTCATAGACAAGTGCACCTGAAGATCGTATTTCCGAAACAGACTGACGAGTTTCCTCTGCAGCCCGGCTTTGGCGGAAGTGATCGCTTTGGTGTATTCGCGAACCCCGAACGACTTATACGGCACGACGAGCCCAACATGCAGATCACGAGAAAACACCACCGGCGCTGGAGAAGTCATCAAAACCGAAGTGTTGAAGTAGTCGGGTATCGGGGTGCTCCGCCCACCACTGCGACCAGCGAAATTTAATTTCAACCCCGTGCCCCGAGAGCCGGTTCCGTTTTTACTTCCCGCGGAACTTAATTTGATCCCACTGCCGCGTTGGACGTTCTGACCGTTCCAAGTCGCGCTGATCAAAGTCACCGACGCGCTTAGAGTCAAAAACACTTGAAGTTGCATCGCACTGCACTTGCTTGTCACGCTTGTCACTTGTCAAAACTACCACCAAACTTTATCGCGTTGACATGAAACAAAACCCAAAAGTCTGCAAGGATATAACGTCAAGTTCTGCACTCATATTGTTTGTTGATGTATTTGCAATATATAAAAATAAAGTGATTAGGTGTTTTGGGAGAACGAAAAACTTTGCAAAGTTTTGTCGCGCGAGCCAGCGCAGGGCATGTTCCTGCTGCGACGCCGACGACCCAAACCGACGCCGAACCCGAAAGCAACTGAAACGGAGCGAGAGAGCGCTCTGGCGTCCAAACAACGCCCGGATATTCAGTCTTGCGCACTACCCGGCGCTCTTTCTTTCTATAGATTTGTGCAGCAGTGTTGGTGCTGGCGCCGGGTGTGCTATCCTTTTAAACAAACAGCCCAGCTAATAGAGAGGTTCTCACCTGCATAATCTGATTACTGAAATACCGCTGACGTTTTATTTCTCATTATGGCGACCACTCCTGTCCTGATCGCCCGACAATTGACGAGAGGACACTGATACGCCGACCCTTTCAGATCACTTTCATCTACGCTAAACTCACTAAACTATTTTTATACATCGCACCTTTGTTAATTTGGTCTCCTTATTTACTATGCTGCAAGGAAATAATAATAATAATACAGCATTTCGAAAACCCGCGAAATGTTGTTTTACCACCAAATACGAAAAACAGATTTATTTAACATTGCAAAGTTCAGAAAATTGGGAACTAACAGGTCCTACCATATAAGATCAAGTCATCTTGATTAGATTAAGAATAAACCCCTCTGGGTTAACTCATACTTATCTCTTTGAAAGAAACGACCAAACCAAATGTGATGAATATAAATGCCCAGTAACTGTAAAACATGTAATTCTACAATGCCAAAAATATGACATCAAAAAGAGCGACTACCAAATGACTTCAACATGCAAAAAGCACTAGAAGCATAATGCTCAGAGAATGCAAAAATATATTAAGAATATCAATACAGGAAATCGGATGTAATAAATGTAATCAACTAATAATTAATCTACTCCAAACATTACAACTTTCGGCACTTCCAAATCCGTCTATTCTATACACTCTGAATTATTCGTTTACGCAACAAATCATCAATCATACCTAACCACATATACCTCGGATGTCTACTATTTTGTCTACATATATTAGTTTCGCCAATCTTTCATTCGTCATTCATCACAAAATTTAGAATGAGTAGCAGGGGTGAGGTACAAGACGTAAATAGCAGAAATTCGGCAAAATATGTAACAGAAAGAAATGGACCTCAATGCAATAAGAACCAATGCTTAAACAAAATAAAAATTGGTTAAATTGTATTATGAGACTGGAACAAAATAAGATGACCAAACATTATGTTGAATGAAACATATATGTATGAGAATGAAGAATATGTAATGTATAATTATATGAATATAACATCGCGCTCTATACCGCACAGTGGGGCACTTTCAACCAACAATCAATCCCTTGAAACATTAAGACTTTTGCCTCATCCTCATTCTTAGTGCAATTCATACATGCTCGTCTATTCTTTACATTCGGAATCATTCGTTTTGCAATAAACCATCAATCATACCTAACCACTTGTTCCTCGGATGCCCACTGTTTCGTCTGCATATATTAGTTTCACCAACCTTTCATTCGAAATCCGCTCAAGATGGCCACTTCAACTGACTCACTCCCCCTTTTTTAATAACAATCACCATGCACTAATGTATTCCGGCACGATCACTATCTTTTCAAATACCGTATTTCCACAGCAGTTATACAACGTTCATACTTCTTTATCCACACCCAACATTCAGAACCGTACATAAATCGAGCATCGCTAGATACATTTACTTTTCGAGCAAATATATCCAGAGCACCCAATACCTTGCACCCTGCAGACACTCGCCTTTCAATCTCCCGGTCAATACCTCAAAAAATAAATTATTTGTATATTAATGATTCAAGGATAAAAAGAAAAGGCTCGATCTTTTATATAAAGTTTATGGAAAAATGATTTTGCAGTTATATTTGACAATAAAGAAAGACACGGAAACGAGCTCTTTTCTAACGCGTTCCGAATCGATATTGGTCCCTTAAGAGAGATTTTAAATTTAAGAGCAAAGTGTGCAATCGACTATTACACTATTAGATAAAGCACCTTCAAGCCAGCTGAATTCAATCCCAAACCACTCAAGTCATAGAGTAGTCTACAAAATGCATTTGAGGTTAAAAGCTTACTTACAAGATTTGATTGTAACTATAATAATTGATCTTCAGTAATATGCTTGATTTCGTCTGATATGAAATAGATTCTAATTCTAATAAATGCGATCAAATTCACTGACGGAAAATAACGTAAGCTCTCTACTTCCTATTGTCCGACCTCTTGCATCCATGTTGATTTTGCAGCGCCGTTGAAAACGTGATCAGCATCGCAAACCGGCTTTTTCATCGTTCATCTCGAGCCATAAAGGTCAGGAGAAAGTTATGTTTAAAATATTGTCATACGAGGCAGAAAATATTGGCTTTATACCCGGTAAAAAACGCAATAATTCGTAAAAAATGGATGCGATGTGTACAGAAATACAGACGCAAAAGAGCTAAGCGACTATAGTTTCGAAGTAAAATCGATAGATGGCTACTAAATTTGAATCTATATGTAAACTTCATTTATAGCCGATAAAAAATTAATCACATCATCATTGTGCTTTATTAGCTTGTTGACACTGTAGAATAACGCAAATTTAATTGCAATTTAAATTGGCTACGTAGAATATTGAATGTTTAAGTATTTTTTCGGATTACAGAAAATAATTAGCATCGAACACCGCACTTGATAATTAATTGAATTGGTTTGAATTATTAATAATTAAATGTTAAAATAAATTACACTTACCGTTAGGTATGTAATTGCTCATTTTCATCACGAATTAAACAATAAGGTTAATTGAATTGACACATTTATTATTTTCACGGACAGGTAGATGTTTCCAATATGAGAATTGAAGATAGACTGTCGATGGTTTTGTCAACGTCAAGGATCTTCGTATTTACCGTTTGGTATGGAAGGTGAAGAAAGGAATTATAGAACTAACGAATTTTGGGAAAGTTTATAGATACGGCAAGGATCACAAAAACTAACAAAATTCTAGGAAGGTCACTGATGGTTTTGACTTTCTAGGAAGCTAGGGAATGGGAAACAATTCTATATACTTATTTTACGCTATACACTTTTTACATTATGTACAACATTAACAATATGTGTTTGTGTGTGCATCCACAACACTTTACGCAAATTTAATGAGTATGAAATATAAATATATTAATATCTATTTCATAAAATTGTAATTTCAATAATGTTCTAGAAGATTACTTCTTGAGTGTTACACTATCATATTTTTTAATTCGGAATATGCAATTTAATTTTGTACAAATATAATACACCATTGGCTATGTACTCGAGTTAGCCTAGTTAACGCGCATTCCTGTTGGGGACCCATACCAACCAATAAATGAGATAAAGAAAATCATTTATTTATGGAAACGTACAAAAAAATTAACAAGTCTTTAAGTGAACTAACACCTGATTTTTCTTCTTGAAAAATGTCATTTGTATTTAAATTATATTTCATTAAATACCTGTAAAATTAATACAGTATAATTTATATGAGATGTATATTTTAATATTTTGCTTTTTCAAGAATGCTTGGAGTGCAACAATTTTGTTATAACTGTACTTTGAAAATCCGATTACAGCGCTCGTAGATTCAATGGTTGGTACTACGAGATCTGTTCTTAAAAGTCTGTCAAAATTTTTGTACATTATTTTATTTCAAGCGTTTTCTCATAAAACAATTTAAGAATTTTTGACAACTCTAAAGCATTTCTCATTCTGCAAAAGAGTTTATAGTGATAGCCATTTATAAATTTACTATAGTATATTGAACAACTAGTGTTACAATGACCTTTTTTGTAAAACGCGTATAGTATACGAGTATTACAATTAGGCATTGTAACACGAGTTGTTCATACTACTTTTCCTATTTCACGTTCATAAATTCAATAAAAATAAAATCAAATTATACGGCATATTTAATATACCACTGGTCACCAAGGGGCTTTGCCCGCGGGGCCTATCGGGTCCCAGGCCGCAACCCCGACGCAGGGGCTCTGATTCAATAATTTTACGTGAGCAATGACAGCCCCAAGCTTGACAAACTGTTAATTTTACAAATAATAAATTCCCCAAAAACAGTTGCACAAAATTCAATTTTGTAGCATTGTTTTTGAGAAAAATAGTGTCACAAAATTGACTTTGTGTACGTGAAATAGGAAAACATTATTTGTAGTAGATGACACCTAACCTCAAAATGGAGAATAATCATTTAATGACAACTCGCATAAACGAAACTTCCAAATCTAGTGACCTAAAGCAAATGTCAAATACTGTATTGTGACATTAGTGTCATTTCAAAAATGCACGAATCCGTGGAACCGTCAAAACTGTGCAGCGACATTTTCGAGCTAGAAAAAGACTTCCGGTACAATTTATTCTTACTGAAGGTGCGAGACACGGAAATTGCAAGGTAAGCAATATTAGCAAAGGGAAATCAGGATGAGTCGCAGTCGTATAAGCTCGTTAAATAATTATCCCAAAATATTTACGCAGAGATTTGCATCTGTGGGTTCATCTTTCATCCCTTCCCTTGCGTCTCCCAACCGCACATTTATCAAAACTTTGCCTCCCTTAATACCGGAGGGGCAGCAAGAGTTTGTACACTGCTGCTCAAGTTTATATTTTCATTTTATAGCCAATATTACGATATATGAACCAAATTCTAGAACACTTTAATAACTTAAACCTAATTTATTCTTTTAATAGCATATTGCCAAAATGCCCCCTGTATTTATTGTGGTTTCATTAGGTTTTAACAGTGTCAAATGTTATTTAACTAACAATAATGATTTGTCATTCTGCTTACACTAGATCTCGGTGTGATATATATTTTTCGCCATTGACACAATTACATATCTTTAAAGCGGTCGGAAATCATGTTTAAAATTTGCTAACTTTCTATGGTTATATGTTGGCATCACTTCACTAATTTTAGCTAACTTCTGACGCTAGAAATGTCAAAGTATTACATTGATTTAAAAATATTATGGCAATATATCTACAATTGAGTATTTGCAGTACAAGAAAACAGAATATTTATGGATTTTAAACATATTTGTAAGTAATTATAATTGAATTTGCAGTGTAAAATCCAAATAAAAATATGTAGATATTTTTGGTTATGATATTGGAAAATAAACATAATTAACATTCAAATATTGTGAAGTTAGCATCATAAAAAAATTCCGTGTCATTAAGAAAATGAGTAATAAATTAAATTTATTTATTAAATTTACATAAATGTTGGCGCGAAAAATCTTGTGTATCCCTCGGTTGGAAACTATTTTGCGAGTGCTCGTATTTGTAGGACTCGCCTACGGCTCGTCCTATCAAAATAAACTCGCACTCTCAAAATAGCAGTTTCCAACCTTGTGATACAAATAACTATTTTACACGAAAGAAAAAGTTTCGTAGAATTTATCGAACTACTTATTTGTAAATACTTCTAATTGCTTAGTAAATTTATCATGTTTAGTTTCTTAATTGCTATGAAATGGATCTTATATATCATATATACTCAGCTTTCCGAATAGTTCGGTAAAATATCATCAGTTAATTAATTAAAAGAGACACAAAGAACATTAGTTATAGGTAATGAAACAAAACTCCCATTTCTCGAAATGGGTGCATTCTAATTGAAAATATATCATAAACAACAGAGCAATAAATTTGAAGTTAATTTTCATTAATTAACGTCAAGAGAAATAGGTATATTTCAGATAACAAAATGGCATACTAGAAATCTACGAAGCTCTTATTTTACAAAGATTTTATTTGTGTTCTTTTGAAGAAATATTTTCTTAGAATTATTATAAATTCTACTGCGTAGTTAAGAGGATCGTTGCTGCGAGCGCTGGTGTCAATAAAATAAAACAAACAATACACTTCTTTTCAAGTTATTTATTTTTATAGCAAAATCAAATCCAAAATATAAGTTAAATTTTGATCGGCTGAAAGTATCCTGTTTTCCTGGTTTCTTTGTAAAAACGCGCTATTAATTTATCGTTATCAAGTCAAAAACATAAAAGACACCCAGCACGTTACAAAGAATTTATTCATTGCATTGTTTTTCTTTTCTGTGGTCTTTGTATATTTCAAACGATTTTTCAGAAGTCAAATCATAAATGAAATTCGCAAACAAAAATAAAAACAAGCAGTTTCTGCATCAGTGCGAATGGGCGTAGGAAGCAGGAAGGAAAGAAAAATAAGAAGAGGAAAGGATTAGTATATATTTCTCTTCGATTTTATATTCCCGCTGCAGCCCAAAAGTTGCTTTTTTATTCAAAACAAAGTTTGGTATCTAAGAATTTTGCTGATTTGGGCGCAACTCGTTTACGGAAACACGGAAAGTGGAACCTAATGTTATTTCCCATATGTAGTTTCGCTGCGAAGAGCATTTTGGAGATTTATGTAGACAACTTCACGCTTTATTCGCTAAATTTTCAACCAGCCGCAGCTTTTTAATATAAACTGTCGGATATTATATTCTAACTTGTTTAAATATTAAATTTCATCTCATCACGATTACAAATAGATTATTTATATTGAAACATTTTTCATCAACATTAATTTTTACTTTCTTATACAAATAAATTGTTTACTGGAAAATAAATTTCACACTCCTCCAAACTTAACTTGAAATTTATTAGTTATGTATAATTTAAACATTAATAAACTCATTGCTGTAGTACGCATCGTAATATGTCTTATATTTATCGAAATATGGCGATTTGTAATTTTTTCAAAATACGGAAATTTCCCCAAATATGACTTAAAATTGTAAATTTTTTTTATTACATTTCTTTATAATATTCGCGCCAGGAAACCCATTGCAGCAGAGCGCATCTTCATATCTCTAATATTTTTCGAGATATGACGATTTTTTATATTTTCCGAAGAGAAATTTTGAGAGGCTGTAACTCGAAAACTATACAAGATATCGAAAAATATCTCCAGTTTTGTGGTTTTCGTGCCATTTATAATAAATTAGTAAATTTTGAAAATTTTAAAATTTTTTTGAATTTTTTTTCAAAATTTCGAATGGAGATATCTCGACAAATATTAAAGATTCAGACTTGCAGTGTACACCAATCGATTCAGCTCGTCGAAATACATAAGTATGCAAAGTTTCATAAAAATCGCTTTACGGGATGGAAAGTTAGAGCAAAAAGCCTTAAAATGGCGTTTTTTGTCCTGAAAGTCAAGGGGTACCCCTTGACGTTTGGCCTGAATTTTGCGATTTTCAAACTTTTCGCTCTAACATTTCAACCGGTTGTCCGAATTTTCTGAAATTTTCAGGGTTTATGTATTTCGTCGAGCTGAATCGATTGGTGAACACTGCAAGTCGGTATCTTTCATATTTGTAAAGATATCTCCAATCTAAATTTTGAAAAAAAAATTCAAAAAATTTAAAAATTTTCAAAATTTACTAATTTATTATAAATGGCACGAAAAACACAAAACTGGAGATATTTTTCGATATCTTGCATAGTTTTCGAGTTACAGCCCCTCAAAGTTGCTCTTCGGAAAATATAAAAAATCGTCATATCTCGAAAAATATTAGAGATATGACGATGCGCTCTGCTGCAATGGATTTCCTGGCACGAATATTATAAAGAAATGTAATAAAAAAAATTTACAATTTTAAGTCATATTTGGGGAAATTTCCGTATTTTGAAAAATATTACAAATCGCCATATTTCGATAAATGTAAGACATATTACGATGCGTACTACAGCAATGAGTTTATTCATGTTTAAATTAAACATAAGTAATACATTTCAAGTTAAGTTTGAAGGAGAAAATATAATTTCAGGTAGGCTGCTAAGAAAACAAGATATTGTTTTATTGATACTTCTGTCAACAATGGCTCTGCATTTAAAATAGACTAAAAGTTTGGAGTATGCAAACTTTAGTTTAAACTTTAACCGCAATTGGGTAATGTGAACGCTCTGTTTTAGTAACACAAAAACAATATTACCTTAAACGTTAATGTAATTTTAAACCTTAAAACTAATTGCTTATGTGAATGAGGCTTTAATAAATCAAAATTATTAGCTACTATACGAAATAAAACAAAAAGAGGAACCTGGAAGTTTATGTATTATTAATAACTTTATGATTATTGTACCAGAATCAAATATTCAATTAATTTCGTTCATAACCATATTGTGGTTCTATCTTTATTTATGAATTGTATTCCTCGACAAAATTTACCGTTTCTCATTTCATACATTTTACAGAATGTATCTGTATATTCGTCTGCTCAATGGCGTCATCAATTTTATTTATGTGCAGGTGCATATAAATATCGTTGCTATATATAACGTAACAAGTTCTGTCATAGAGCTTAATAACGTAATATATGACGACCTTGTGAAAGATCTATACTGTGATATAATTTTGTTACAATTCTGCTAAAAGCACAAGGCACCATTTAAGCTACGCCTTACGTCTATGTTCTAAATTCCTGCTAATGGAACACTAATGCAACGAATGTTGGACAAAGAGGAAAAGTAAAATCGACAATTTATATCAGTATGATATTCGCAAGAATAAAAAACTATGAGAGGGAAAAGAAAATGTTATCGCTAGAATGAATTGGCCAACATTATCGTAAGAACGAACTGGAAACGGAATCAACTTTTAGGTTAGTAAAGCAACTGTCATGACCAATAGTGGCTAAAGAGCATTTTGTTTATTTTTAATTTTATAGACAGAATTTCTTCATTATTTTTGCTGGAGATTATGCAAAAAACTTAAACCAAAAAAACATTAAATTTTCCGAGACGACTACAGTTGTGTAATTCCATTCAAAGCAGATTAATACTTGAACGTATCTTCACAGTAAAATCATCTGCAACTGCACTGTTCTACTTCCATTTTCAATTTAATTAATTCATAATCCGATTGGATTCAGACGGAAACACGTGAAATACCTACACATCACGAACAGACAAAGACAAAGAAAGATAGCAGACCGCTCTGGAAAATATTTCTTTCGGGAAACTGAAAACCAATGGCGAAACTAGGCCAGCAATAATTATAGACTGCACACGCGAACTGCAAATATAATACACAGATGGTTCAATACTTTTAACTCAATAATACCTGCATCATTTTTTATACACTTCTAAATATATCTGTATCAAATATTCTCACCCGAGTATTCGCTATGGTATAATTTACACAGTATATTTTTGGAACGTAGGATCTATTAGTTACATACTTAATACGTTACCATCTAACCTAAGGATTGGGAATTAAGGATATATATAAACCTATAAATTAATCGGGATTACGTGAAATTAGATGGAATATCATTAGGAAACATTAGAGAAGATTATATAATTATTTTAGAATGGGGTCTTTCACCATTTTTTTTTAATTTTTTTTTATGAAACTTTATCTAACTTGAAGACTATCTACACTTTAAAAAAATCTTAATTGTTATTCATTAAGCCACAATGATTTTTTGAAAAATGTTGTGACGTCATTGTAGAGGTGTTGCTGGATCTTAAACTGTACAATTTGTAAATATTGTCATATATTTTTTTACTTATTTTATTATTATTATTACAATAAAATAGAACATTTATGTGACAAAGATTATTTAAATCTCTACTGTTTGAGATTCACCAACACATCTATAATGACGTCACAACATTTTTAAAAAATCTTTGTGGCTTAATGAATAACAATTAAGACTTTTGAAAAGTATAGATAGTCTTCAAGTTGGATAAAGTTTCATAAAAAAAAATTTTAAAAATGGTGAAAGACCCCATTATGATATGTTTTAGATCCCACACTTTATATTCGGAAAAGTGGTTATAAGCTATAGGTAGAACGATTCTTCGATTAATTCTGAGTCAATAAAAGGGCTAAAAATAACTAATCAAAATGATAAGACCTCCGGGAAAGACCAGTTGAACCGCGGAGTTCTCAGTGGAAAAGGGATGAGTTTTCATTGAAGTACTGAGGGCGCCAGTTGACCTGCCGCTTGGGTTCAACCCTGTGGTTGATCAACGATCCGGACGAAGTCAGGTCAGCGTATAAAGTAATTGACATATGTGTGTGTATAAAAAAAGTATATTTGAAAAACAATAAATGAAGTCAAATCATAAAAGTAACATTCAAATTAAGATAGTGAATAAGAAACTAAATTAAAGTTGGATTACACGCAATGACGGGGGAAACAGATGAAGTACCACCCAAAATAGACAAATATTATTTAATATCTATAACCATCTTCGCTGCTATAACTTTTCATTAAACAACCCATCCTTGACGCAAACTTAGAATAGCTTGTATTCTCAGTTTTACTTCTCTTCCCTTCTTGTTCTACCCTAACTACATGAATGCTCAGAGATAAATTAGATATCACGATTATAAATTCTCTCTTTATTGTATTGAGGTATCCTGCGTTTCCTGGGCTTTTGTTTTAATTCTAACCTGGGTACGTTGTGCAGTGTTCACTACAGACTACAATCCCAAGTGTTGCCATCTCTTTTTCTCCCTTGGTCTTTATGTCATTGCACAATAGTTTCTCTACATTTTCGGTGCGTTCCATTAATTTTGTTGTTCCAGAGACGTGGCTATATGACCTGATAAATGAGGTACGTTTACTGGATGGAATTATTTCATTTTACGGTTTTCTTGTTTGGGATACAAAACTATAGTTTTAATACAATTTATTTTATAGATTACGATAGGTTTTAATCCGTTATTAATGTATTACTATGGATGGATTGTTTCAGATAAAATACAGCATAGGTTCTCAATGTTAAATAAGCTTATTAATCTTGTCCTTTTCTTATGATTCATATCTAAATATCTATCAATTTTAAATTTTGTAAATATCTTCAAAACTGTGGAAGTATTTTTCTCCATTATTAAATATCCATAGAGTATGATGACAAGTTCATTTAGCATTGACATTTTATGTTGCGTTTTATCAAAAACAGTACTACATATAATTGGTATCCAACTGATCTCGATGGCGTACTAGCCTAGCACACCAAGAGTCGTGGGTTCGAATCCCACTGAAGAGTATGATCGTTTGTGTTCACATAATATCACAATCATTTACTTATTAAACGGCATATGACCATACGATGTTATTCCGCTTACTGTCTTCATAAAAAAATTGTATCCATAGTAATACATTATTGGCATAAAAGTAAATATTGTATCCCAGCTCGCGGTGTAATTATTAGTGAAAGTAAAGCTTTACTGTTTGTCCCGTTTTATGTAAACATCTACTTTAATTTAATTTACCCTTCAGATATACTGGTCGATAACAACTCGGTTATTTTACAATCCTCGTATGAACGATTTCTGATTTACAGCGAAAAACACTTTCCGAAATTCTAATTTTACAGTAAAATTAGCTTGGACGACCTTCGAATTTATTTTTCCACAGTTTTTTGTTGGCTTGTTTTTAATGTACTGAAAAAATTGCGTTTGTTCTTTTTTGTTAAACTATTTTCCAATACTGATTTTCATCTCAAAATTAATGTCCAAATGTGATGATAATGAACTCAAAGGGAACCAAGCTATTCATTTTTCCCTTTAATTCCCTCAACAGCTAAACTCGCGCCCTGTGGTAATATCCTCCATCCGTCACTATTTTGATTCTCGCCGGAAGGTAGGTACCTACCGAAAAACGAGATAACATCAAACACATTTCAGGCTCAGTCAGGGCAAAGGCCGTGTAGGGTTCTGGCGATGGCGGTGGTTGTGGCTTCGTCATCCGTGTATTTTAAATGTGATTTGGGAACGCGAACGCGAACGTTAAAGCCTTCCAGATGCCAACTCGTCACACGAAACGACCTAGTCCCTGGCGACTGTCAAAATCATAAAGGTTCATATGATGTGACATTACATATCTACATATCAGTCGCTTTCATTTACTTCCAAATCCTACGTTTGAAATTTCTGATAGAAAAGGATTCGTTCAGACTTCGAACGGATCTAGAGATATGGGAGGTTTTACTAATTAATAGATAAATGTTAAACTGTACTTGTCTGCCAGTACCATCTGCAATTGAAAATTAATTACAACAAAGGGTTAAAAGCAGAGAGTGATAATTCTTTTTAGAAATAAAATGTAGATTTCTCGATTGTGTTATATGTTCTATGAACGGATTGTTATATGTTGTATGAAGACACTCGGGGCGAGAAGAAAAGATGGCGTGAGTGTCGAGGTGTGTCATGTATGACGAAGGTACAAGAATAAATTAAAAGATAGTATCCAAAGTTCTCTGTGTTTTTATTAGTGAGGCATAAATACACAACAGACTGGATAGGTGAAATGAAGGGTGAAAAGTTCTTAGATGAATCAGTCAGTATAATTAAATTCAATAACACACCAACGTTTCGATTTCACTTAAATCTCCATTATGGTGCTGAGTCAAACAAAACAATAAAGGAAACAACAATAAAAAAGTAATACAGAAATAATCATGTCGTATACCTACTTTTCTGTGACAACTTCTATCTTTAAGAAATGAGGAGTCAAATTTTGTACTCAAAATTCTAAATTTTTACTTATTGAAATAAATCATGAAAAATACAAGCTTCGTTGCTCTTATTATTTCATAATTTATTGTCTAGCAAGAAATATCTAGGGATTGCAAGGTGCAAGGAAAAAAGTACCTTAGAATTTGCCGAACTATTTGATAAGATGAGGATATATGTATATATATTTTTTTTATTTAACATAACAAGTAAATTTTCCGAAAATGAATTTTATATATTAAACTTTCCGAATAGTAATTTCCTAAGGTACTTTTCTTTTTCGTGTAAGATAGATTAGGAATTAAAGGAAAGGTAGTTTGTATTAAATTAGAAAAATATCACAATTAAGATTACAAAAGTGTAAGAGTACGTCTCAAAATTCATTGTATAAAAGGATGTTCATATAACAGTAGCTAAATCATTACATGTTATTAATACTAACATTGTTTGAGCCTATCTAGACATTTGGTAAACCTAGAGATCACAAATGTAATAGTGAGTTGATGTTAATAATTATCAAAATGTAAATTATTCCGAATAACAGACATTCTCACATTGTTAACTGTAATTCCTGAAATGTACCACATGTGATGAATTAGTAAACTGTAATCTCTAAAGTACACAAAACAATCTAGTCATAGATACAAGATACTACCACAGCAACCGCTGTTTAGTTCATTACTCAAGTTAATTAAAACTAATATTGCACTATGTAGCAATATTCCACTTGCGAAACTTACTTCCATTGTTGTTCATTATTATTGAATATAATATTAATTTTATATGCATTCCTGGATTGAAAAACAACAATTATATCCCAAGAACAAATCAAATGTTATAAATTGGTACATAGTGTGTTAGGAGGTTGTTTTTTGTTTTGATATAATGTGATATTATGTATGTATGTATGTGAATAAAATAATTTTTCCTTCAAACATCAAAAAAGTATGTTCTTTCTTATATATTTGTAATCAACAAGCAGAAGTTCAACTTTTTTGCCGCCCGAGTAAAATGTTATGAAAAATAGTAAGATTGTAAAGGCCTATGTCCACGGTGATAGAAATTAGTCCGAGATCTTTAATGGAGAATATTTCATTAGCTATCAAAAAACGATTCATTTTTGTCACAATTAGCAAGTTGTTACAGTAACAATTTTTTAGAGGATCGCCCCGAATATTTGTTGAAGTTTTGAACATTTCTTAATGACCTATAATTTTTTTTTATGTTTGATGAAAAAATATCAAGTGTTGTTCGGAGTAAATGTAACTTTGTGTGCTTCACATATTCGGTTCTTTCGTTGTTCAAATTTACATGCTCAGCACGCAATAGTATATTGTACAACGAGCATGTAATGGTACTCATTTCCTACGAGTATGAAAGTTTGTTTGTTTGACTACGATATTATTTCAAAATTAATTTAATTTTAATAATAAATTTGTCCCGCTTTCACCATTCCAATATTTGACAATTCTAAATAAGTATCCTAGCAATGGCACCTGTACTGAAATTAGCTGACCTGTATTGAAATACAAAACAAATTCATTTCGCACGATGCTTGCAATGTTCCTCATATCCCTAGCAACAACAAACATACATTGAGCAGATTTCTAAGTGGTCGTAGAAAAAGTATCATATTTACTTCTAATAACACCATATACTATAATCTTTGATAATATCCTGTGTTAAATAAGAAAGCATTATTTATCACGAAAACAGATCTATTAGTGTAGGTTATCCTCAATTAATTACAGATGCAAAACGCAGATCGACAACCTTCTCCACGAGTTGTCACAAAAAGAGCGCGAGTTCTCCAACATCCGCATAAAATTACGTGATGCAGAATCCGAGCTGAAATCAGCCAACACTGAAAAAGCGCGCATGAGAATCAGTTACGAGGAAACCATCACTGGCCTCTCAAGCAGTTTAGCAGAACTAAAGAAAACTCACGAAAACTATCAGCGCGACCAGCGCAGCCAGGAGAAGAAACGCGAAGCGGAGTTCCAGGGGAGGTGCAAGGAACTCGTGGAAGGTAAAGAAAAGGAGCACCAGCGGGAAATGGCTGAAATGAATGACCGGCTGCAGAGGGAAATGTGTCTGGTACGTTCCAATTACCGCTTCGGCTGTAAAGGCAAATAGTGGGCGGACTAACCCTAGGAGGAGATTGATGGTTTTGTACTTGCAGTTTAATACTTGCTTTTATGTTTGATTTTCTTTACTTTATTACAGAAGCTCCACAAAATCAAACAATTCATTTTAGGAACACGACGAAGTACCGATTACTAGTTATGTAGGGTAATATTATATGTCATTGTGCTTTTACTCTGCACTATTCCTATGCAGTCATTTCTATTTTTATTATAATAAATAATATGAATAGTTAACGTATAACAAAAAGGGGATCAACTATATTTTTAACTTACCGACGTTTCCAATTTATTTTAGAAATTATTTTTTGACATTTCTTTGAACCAATTAAATGCTTTATTGTATGTCACGTGTCTGCGTTTTAACCAATCCTGTCATTATTATACTGATGCTCTTGTGATTATACCCGGCAATATTATCTGTAGCTTTTTTGTTTTTGTTGACAGATGTCAGATAGTTATCATCAACTCAAGTAAAAATGAGCAAAAAAGATAGATTTAGTGACGTGCCTGATGATGAAATCAAAAAATAATCTAATTAAATATAACTCGAGAGTTCGATAAATTAGAAAATAATTCTCCAGTGTTTTTCTCAAACTTGTCGCCATTTGGCAATAGCCACGAAAGCCCGTAACAAGTTTTCTAAAGATCTGTCAAATTGTTTTCAATTTATTCTCATTCTCTTGTTACTGAGAAAATAAATTCTGTTTGTTGCACTATTATTTTTTTTACTGAAAAATGCATAAAAATAGATTGACATGTTTTTGTTATATACTTCAAAGAACATACAAAAGACAAGATGAGCAAATAGGAAATGAAGAACCGAAAGGCAGATTGACAAAATATGGAACAAACTTAACGATTAATATATAATAATTTAATAAAATAGATTAACCGGGAAAATGTTACAAATGACAATCGACGACAACATATGAATATGTTTAAACATATGAACAAAGCAGTTAGACTACTTCTCATCTTCGTAAAATAAAAGAAGAAAAAATTGAACCCTACCCTAGCACGTCAGAGGTCGTGGGTTCGAATCTCACTTTCCACTGAAGATAATGGTTGTTTATGGTGTTCACATAAATTCATTTGTATCTTTCAAAGTGTTTTTGACAGTAAAACAATGAATCCTAGTTTGACTAATCACCTTGTTACACTAAATTTAATGACCAATTAATCATCAATACTATTTTACGAGTATTTTCTCCGGATTTTATCATTTAACCGAAATAAATTCTGCACAGTTAGTCCTAGTTAAAATTTAGCCAAACAAAGCACGAATGTAACAAAAGTAATTACAGTAACGTTTTTCGTATTTTAATTAAAATATCCTTAAAAAGTTATTTATTTTACGAGCGAAACTGTTTATATTAGCTAAATAAAAGTAGACGCAAAGTAAGCAAAAGAGGTAAATAAAAGAGCAAAGATTTATTTGGTAGGGTGCAAGATTATTTGCGCATTCAAGTGGAAAATTGATCGGTATCGGCGGACCGCGGAGCTGAATTCGCTAAATTTGTCTTATTCGGCCTTTGTACCTTCCTTTCTCCAACTTCTCCTTTGCCGGTACCAAAGGAATCAACGTCATAAACAATAAGTAGCTGTAATTTTATAAGAAATACACTTGTAATCGTTTGGTTGCTACAAAACTTGACCAAATCAAGTTGACAAATTTTCGAAATTAAATTCAGAACATTTGCACCACATTAAATTACTCCTGTGGCTCCTCCACCACTACTATTCTTGGAGGCCGTAATTTGACGGCTGGTAACTGCACTTCACGTGAAAAATATAGCATAATACCGAGATCTACTTTGAGGCAAGTGCCACACCTATAAATGGGTAAATGGCGTAATGATATGTTTATTTTATTTACTTTTTATTTATCTGAATAGTTCTGTGCATTATCATAAAGTTTCGTTATTCGATCGTTTCTTGTTCATAAATTCATTTTGTTTCGGAACAAAAAATCCAGTATTTCCTTCAAGGCTAGTACAGTATTCAAGTAATCAAATTTTAATCAAACTAAAGATCTCCCAGATGCATATGTCCTGTAAACCTTACTCATGCATTTTTATTTGAATTTTATGGCAAATTACAAGACAAGGGTCTTGAGAGAAATAAAAGTTTGATGTGTCCCTGGCATGTGCAATTCAGCGCGTTACCGGAAATGAAAAGCAGCGAGAGAAAACAGAAACAGCGTTATTATGTTTACTTTTTCACTAGAATCACATCACATCACCGTGAGTCTGAATGAATGGCCTCTGTCGCTGCCATTTGAGATATCCATTATTACACACAATTTGTCAAAATGTTTGAGTACGTTAGAGATACCTACATATATGTTAGGTTTTAGACAACTATTAATATAGAAACTTGACGCTGAAGATGTTTCAGTAATACTATAGTGAGTTATTAGGGGATTAATCTCTTAAACATATAGGATCCTACCTTATTTCTCCCGCGAAATTATCTGCTTGCTCCATGGAAACTCTGGAACCACGTACACACTTTTATAGTCATACACATGTTTAATAATAATTTTATTAAGTACAGCATTCATTCTAACACATCACTCTAAACGAATACACATTCACAACTAAACTACAATACCTACATACTGTTTTGTTCCCCGCAAAAATTCTAGAAGTGACTAGTTGAAACCGTTTTGAACATCTTAAATACGAACAAACTACGAATAATAAAAATATGTATATCGTTTTTGGAACGTATTGGGCTGTGAATTATAAGATCTTTAGTTCGATTCCCATAGTAGACAATTAATATTTTATGTGGGTAAAAAACAGAAAATGGCGAGATGAGTGTATTGAGATATATGTTAGGTTTGGTTTTAGCGTTGTGCAATGATCAAAAAGTATTTTATAAAAAATGATTCGAATACCAACAACTTTAATTTGAAGTATTTAAAAAAAATAATTTTAGAATATTATACAGTGCTAAAACCGAGGGTAAAATATTTTTCTTAAAATACCCAAATTTAGAACTCGTGGTACCAGCCAATATATATTGAAAAATGAGTTTTGGCGGATGAATCAAATGCTGGCGTTATAAAAATGAATTTTTTAAAATTGCAGATTAAAAAATGTGGGATGGTTAAGACATAAATGAAATGGAGATAAATGGTTTCAGTGTTGAAAGGAAGGATTAATATCCTTTTCTTTCTTATCTAATATCTGTTGCAAAATGGATTATGTGTCCTATTTGTCATGTCTATTGTTTCACGCGAATTTTCATCTATTATTTGTAAGAGTATTTTAAAATAATAATGGGGTTTTGTTTAAATAAAGAATAAGAAAATTAACCATTATATCTTAATAATAAAAACTACATGTAAGCTTATAGATTTATAAGTATTTTCAAGTTGAAATTCTAATAATGTAAACTGTGCTTTGGCGTTACGTAGTTTTGGTGGAGCCAATAATGTCATTGGGCGGACTACATATACTGAGGTAGGTCAAATCGCTGTGAAACTGACATATGTAAAATGTCAGGCAGTATAACCTACACAATATACGTACAGCGCAAAATAGCATTTGTATCTATGTCTTTCTCTCTTTCACCAAAAGTACGTCACGTATATTTTCTCCTAATTTTTAATCAATAATTTCTTGTAAATTATAAACAATTTATGGATTTAAAAAAATGCGGATATTTTATTTTATTGTCTAGAATTACATATAAAATCAATTAATATTACATCACATATTCCGTCATTCTTATTTAAGGAAAAATTATTGAGATTTACTTAGCTACGAATTATAAAGTCAGTTTAATTAATGCAGGTTGATAGTGAATTTACAGATTATTATATTATTAACTATCATATATTTCGTAATTTCTTATTTTATCTAAGATTCAAATAATATGACCCAATATACTGATATGTTTTTCAATTAATAGCTTCGTATGTTTTATTATTGCCCAGCCAGAAATAATTGAATTTTTATTATTTTTATTCTGGAGTTTCATTTCTTTTTTCTGCACGATTCTCCCATGTAATGCCAATAATCCAATTTGATCTGCTCGTCGTATATTGATTTATTTATTTCAGTCGCAAAAACTGAAATCCCAACTCCAAGAAATAATAACCGAAAATATTTCATTACGAAGCGACTCTCAAGAAAAACAATCCCACTATATATCAAAAATATCTGTACTCGAATCAGAACTAAAGGCCTCTCAAGAAGACAAAGTCAACTTGGAGATGAAATTAGAGTCGGGCAAGAAGGATTGCGCTTATTTTGAAACGGAACTGAGGCAGACGATAACGGAAAAGGATCAAGTAAAACAGGAACTGTCTGAATGCGATGAAAGGAACAGAAACTCGCGAAGAAAGTTAAACGAGATTTCCGCCGAGAAAGATAATCTAAACCATCAGTTAAATACGACCACACTGGAGCTTCAAACTTGTTTAGCGAATCTGGCAAGAACAAAAGAGGAGCGAGACAAACTCGAAACGGAATTTGAATGCTGTAAAAGAGTTGCAGTACAGATGTGCACTAATCCAGATCATGAAAATATTGATTTCGTTTTGAAACAAAACTCCGTTTTGCAAGAAGTAGTTAAAGCATTGAGACGAGAAAGAATTGAAGCGTTCGATACCCATGAAATTGAGAGGAAAATGGGAAGATTAGAAGACTTAGTCCAGTGTCTCAAGACGTCCATGTTAAATAGCTTAAATGCTGCCAATAATGTAGATTGTGACTAATTCCTTCATAATTGCTAAGTTCTAATAAACAAATAATGATTTATAGTAGATTAAAATTAAATAAAATAAATTGACACAGCAAAATCTACAGAGTACATGTGCCTTTCATTTTATTACAATTTTTGCTTCTTATATTTAAATGAAGAGCTGATTAGATTTTGGATAAAATTGGTCAACCGGAAGTAATAGTTTACTTGAAACCCCTAACAGTTTTTCGTGAAAAATTCGGTTCAATTTCCTTTTCCAACAATTTATGTTATTTTGAAAGTTGTAGAATATTTAATTTTACATGTGTTTTGATTACACTAATTTTATTAATTTTAAATTTTGTACTGAATGTGACACATGTCATTTTGATTGTGAAGCTGTTTTCTTAGTGAAATATGTGTCAAGAGATTAAATAAATATACGAAATAAAATTAAATATCTCAAATATAAATAGAAAATAATCAAATAAGAATGTATGTTTTATGTTTCAGTATCATCAAATACTATTTTGTACCGTTTAAGAGTAGTATTGGGCGGTAGGTTATGTGCTGGGCACATCAGATTTTTTTTTCATAAATTTTGCTTCGTCCAATTATACACTACAAATAATATAAGCAAAAATATAAATAAAAAGGATCAAAGAGGCTAAAAAAGCAATTTCTATTGTTCTATTGCCGTCCTTGTCTATATGTAGTTGCACACCAAACCTCTGAGGGCGCAGCACTTACAGTCAAAATCATAACCAAGTGACCAGTCCAGGTATGTGTTTCTAAAATTTGTGTCTCAAGTTGATGTACGTCTGTATGATTTTGTTTTTTGATATAAATACTTCTTTACTGTGTCTTGAAAGAAATTATATTGTTTCATAATAAAATCAGTAGCAAATAACTTCACTTGTTTTGGTTACAATGTTAGTGGCTGCATTTTAGTTTGTCATTGCACAAGAAAAGTATCATTGATCATCGCAGAAATCATACAGCTGTCACATTAAATAATCAAATCAAATTTACAAAATAAACGATCCAATTTAGAAGTAGCATCAGTTTTAATTGTGGATGAAAGTTTTTTCACACCACAAACTACAAGGTAAGTAAGGTTATGTTTGTACCAAGTACTTGTACTTGATGCAATAACCAAATATTTTTGTGATTCATTGAAGAGAACTGTGCTGACAAAACATTTTTAATTCTACAATAATAGGCAAATTTTTATTCTCTGTCTGCATGTCAAATTATGTTTTATTTATAATTAAATATAATCAACAATAACTAATAAAATAGAGTAAACAAGTACATAAATTAGGTTAAACAATTATCTTTTTATAAGAAATATTTATGGTTTTCTTTATGTTTCTAGTGTAATCACTATTCAGTCTAGTGGCGAGGATGCAAGTGTGAATTTCGATGGCATGTGACGAACGGTGTTTACTGACCAATGGTAAGAATTCTTTGTTTATTTATCTACGTCATCAAGGTTGAAAACTATTTATTTAAATAGATCGTAATTACATGACAATTGAATCGATTTATAAATAAAATAGTAATTAGTATTCCTGATAAATAATTTAAGGAGGTTATAGTATTTTGATTTAAAATATATTATACGATAAACAAAACAAGTATACAGGTCTGCACACAAATTTAGAAGAGTATTATTGTTTTGGTCGCCGGTCGGTCAATGACATGAAAGCTATCTCAATTACTGCTGAAATTAAAAATAAAATGTTCACATTACTTTAGAAAGTATGCATTGCTACATTTGCTATTACAAAATGAACGTGAGATTGCAATTGAATTCTATATACACATTACTATTGAAATATGTGATATTAAACATATACTTACTTGATGTTCGATGGAGCCAAGTACATTGTAAATAATATAATAATAATTAACGTATTTCCGGTTAATTTAGTTAAGTAGGTAACGTTGGATTGAAATAATTTAGCAAAAGTAGAAAATAAGACGAATGATTCATTTGAAAGAAATCGAGTCTAATAAACGAACAAATAATATTAAAGTCCATATTTATTGTTTTAGTATTAAAATTTTACAACAAAAACATTGTTGCTATATCTACAAAATATTCCATTAAATAAATTATACTTAAGTCTCAGTATAAAATAAAATTACAAATTATGCACTTGTTCGAAAGGAATGTACACTTTCCTTAAAAATACTGTTCACAATTATACCAGAAAATTTAAAAAAGAATGAGAAATAAATCTTACACCTATTATTATTAGATGTAAATTTATTAGTTTTGATATATACAAAAGAATTTGTTATGCTAAGAATGCTGTGGCTGTGTCATATTTTGCACCAAACGCTGGCCCCACCAAGCTTCCAGGTCAAATGGTTCAAAATCTTTTAGGTTTGGGTTAGGTTCTTGTTCTTTATAATATGTTACACCGTTCCCGTGGTTGCTTTCTCTAGCTACTTTGTCCCAGGATTCGTAAATAAACTTTATTAAATCGTCATGTTGTGCACAGAAAGGTTTATCAGCTGATGTCATTCTATGTACACTGTTTGGTCTCTTGTTCCCACCATTCATCTGCGATAACGGAATTCTAGGTCCACTGTAACATACACAAATAATGTAAATAACATAACCTACAAAGTATAAACTAAAACTCATGAAACCATAAATAAGAAATGCCTCCAATAACAGATTACAACATAAAAACAAGTATTACAAAATATATTCTACGAGATAAAGAACTGATCATGAACTTGAATTGTATTTTAAATGTAATACGAGTATATTTAAGTACAAATAATGAAAACAATTAGTAAAATGAAATTTTCTCATTGTTTTGGTCGATTAAAACAATCTACAAACGAACCATAAAATGTAAACAGGAAGCATGTAGTGATAATAATGAAATCAAAAACTTTTACACAGGGTGTAATAATTTAGAGAATAACTGTAATTAAATAATTTAGAAAGTATAATAAAGAATGTTTATTATTTTACCTCATGTCAAGGCGCGCGGGAGGGCGGTGGAAAATCTTCCACTTAAAAGTTCCAGGAAAAGTTAATGAAATGAAAAAATAATTTTCCTTTTTTTGTATGTAACGAGAGCAGAGATCTGCCACTCGCACAAAAAGTTGTAAATGTTCTCCGTGATTGTTGCAGTTATCTTTTACAATTTTCACGAAACACTCATTTACTTTTGTTGACACAAAACTGACAAAACAAATGTCACATCTACATTCCCAGCAACCTGCCGGTAAAGCAGTTTCCATTTGCAAATGCTTATCGTGAAGTTGGGTGCAATGTCCGAAGCGCTCAGTTCAAACATTTCTGATCAACGAAATTTTAGATATTTATTTAATTAAAATGTGGCAATACAAATTTCTTATATAGTAATTTACACATTTTATAAAAATACGTAAATTGCTGGTGAAATGTACCTCATGGTCATTTATAATTACAAACTGAGTCGTTTGTATAGAGATTTTTGCAAAATAAAATAAATTCGTTGCTCTGCAACATGAATTTTACACACTTCTGTGAGTTTGAGTGAATATATAAATCTAAAATATTTTGCATGACAACAATATATTATATTTGTAACAATGAACAATGTTTTGAACTTATTATTTTTGTACTCTGTATGTAATACATAAGTAAATAACATTAAAGATCGCACCATGAGAATCAGTATTCCTACATACTACAAATCTAACTACTTATGTTATTGCTGTTAACCAAATTCAACGCCACATGCCAGCATATTTAGCTTTGAAACACTCTTTTATGCGTATAAATATGTATATTATGAAAACATATTTATTATCTTGTTGTAACTTACCAAAAATGGTTATTTGTATTTATTAAGTTTTATAGATAAATTCTCTAATTACATACAACTACAACTTTGCTATATTATATAAACGGAATATTTATATTAGCATAAATTGGTCACCTTTAATGAAAACTGTTATTAAATAAGTAAGGAGGCACTGATTTAAAATTGGACAGATATTTATTAATAAAGGAAGCGCTTGAAAAATTTTATAAGTTTTCTTTTCTAAACTACATAAACTGTAGGCCACTTTCGTTTATCGAGAAAAATGTTACGCCAATACATTATTTTTCATTAGAATATTGGAAAACAACAATTTCAACGTGGCTCCATACCCTTGCTCACCTCGTATCCCACTTTGTCAACCAACAATCAATCTTTTCCAAACATTCCACTACTTTCGCGTCGTCCACATTCATACATGCTCATCTATTCTTCACACTCGGAATCTTTCGTTCACGCAACAAACCATCAATCTTAGTAATCACTTATTCCTCAAATGCCTACGCAATCATACACCCTCAATCTCCGCATATATTAGTTTCACCAACCTCCCATTTTCTTAACAATTCTTCTCAATCTCTCACGATCACATCTCGTATACCCACACATTCCTCTGAAATACCTCATTTCCACAGCAGTTATACGTCGTTCATGCTTCTTCATCCACTATTATAAACACTCACGTTTCGAGCAAATGTACTCAAAGCACCCAATACCTTGCACCTTGCAGACACCCGCCTTTCAATCTTACTGTCAATACTACCCAAATATACAAATTCATTTACTTCTTCCAGTCTCACACCATTCACTGAAACATTACAATTAGTGTCGAAATCATTCTTGTCAAACATCAACACTTTTCATATTTCTTCATGTCCTGTATTATTCAACCCTTACCATTCTATGCAATATAGTTCATTAGTAACAAGAAAATAAATTCAATATCAACAAGAGTAATATATAAATATCGCATTACATACAGAGTATTATTAATTTTACTGTATTATGGTAATGATATGAAGAGTCGTGAGCTTTATTGAATAACGCAGCTGCTGTATTCGATTCTATTTACCCGCCAAGTGAATCCAGCGCCACTTGTGGAGTTTTCGGCGTCGCCGAAGCTACAGGTCTTCGTCCGCATGATCATTAGGTCAGTTCGTATGCTAGGCCGTCGCACGTTGGGCGCCACGACGCCGCAGGCGTCGCTGAGTCTGCGTTTGACGGACAGGGTGTATTTTTTTGAGTGGTGGACAGGAGCTGGGGGTGGCAGTGGGCACGGGGATCCGAAATTTGCGCTAACTCGCTTGTGGTGGTTGGGGGCCATCTCCAAAGGCAAGTTTGCCACGAGGAATAGTTCGTAGAAGACGTCATCCACGCGGGTGTTCTTTTTGGCGGAGGTTTCAACAAATGCGCATGCGTCTTGGTTTGTACAGTATGCCGTTGCTTCGTCTGGAGATACTGTTCTAGAATTGTTAAACATACTGTAATATTATACCGTGAATTACAGCTAACGTGCAACATTTATTTTGTTGGCACTATTGGAAATAGATACCGTAATGTTGCAGATAAATTACAACATAGGTTGTCAATCAGGCCTATTTTCTAAAAAGGTTGCTGATACTTGTAAGCAAAATGAATTGTTTTTTTGACAGCTAATGAAATGCAATTTTGTGAACATTAGCAAGTGTCTTAAAAGTAACAGCCTTCCGCATTCGACGTCGGTTACCAAGCAACGTTCTTTCGATAACTGTATAAAATCTTTTTATCCAACACCTCTCAATATATACTAGTGGGTATAATTTTGAGGAAAGCCACTAGTGAGTATTTTTTATTTATAACAATAATAATAACAAACAACACCTTGGTAACTACTTCGATTAACATTTTAATTTAAAAATTTAAAGCATATGTCACTGTCAAATAATATTTCTTTAATAAATTTTTCATTTATTAAGAAGTGTTGGAAAAAACGTTATACTTCACACGTGGGCAAAGTGGAATTACCCACTCGATAAAATTATCTCAAATTTCTCACGTGGGTAATTCCTTACTTTGCCCACTTGTAAAGTAAATAACTATTAACAAAAAATTAAACCGATGAAAAAAAAAACTGAAAAGAGAAAAATTAAATAAATCATTTTAGTTTTAATAACTAAATTCCTAAACTAATATACGTAATTAATTTTTCGATTCTTGGAAGTTAACACTTCCAATTAAATTATATTACAAAATGTAATTAATTAGTGTTCAAATTTTTTATAAACTTAACTTCAATATATAATATGACTACATCATAAATATATTTTGTAATTTAAATTTAGACCTGAAGATGGCTGTAATCATAGCCTAAAACGTCGTCCACGACAATATAAATTGAAATAAATTTACTTAAAGCCATGTTATCCAATATCACATAGTGATTTATTTACTATTTTCCTCAACAATTTTTCGGCTTAATAACCTCCTCCAAATTAGTTTAGGAGGTTAGTTATTCAGATTAAAAAGGTTTATTTTATTTTTCGCTTGACAGTTTTTCGGCGGTTCAATTTTTTTTAAATTATTTTTTAATTTTTGGTTACCTATTTTTCCACTTTTAGGAATGGAAAAAAGAATAATCGAAATCGGATAATGCAGTACAAAATAAGGATGTTAGAATCGGTTAACAGATAAAAATTTAGTGGGTGAACAATTAATCAACCCCTATTTTCCTACCCTTTGGGGTGGAATTTATAAAAAGATTAAATGGGATAACTTCGAGGTATTGAATAAAAAAAGAATCATGAAAATCAGACTACTATGTAAAAAGTTATACGCGGTCATACATAAATATATATATATATATATATATATATATATATATATATATATATATATATATATATATATATATATATATATATATATATATGCGTCGTCTTAAGAACCTCCTCCTTTTTTGTCGCTTAATAAAATTATTTCGTAATTATCAATGCCCTATGGATATTACAACTGACAAATTAATTTAACATTGACAATCTAGAATCTATGTTGTATTTTATCTAGAATAGTACGGTAATACATAGTTAATATCCATAGTATTATATTAATAAAAAGTAAATTATTAAAAAGTGTATCTCCTAACGTTATTTGTGCTTTTGTTTGCACTTGTTACAAGATTTTAGTCTTTCAGTTAAGATAAAATTTTGTGTGATATAAGAATTGCAATACATTTAAGCGCATTATGAATGAAAAGTTGATAAAATAAATTTGAAGGGTCCGAGGAGAAAATTGATAGGTAACCTAACCCAAAACCTCTATAGTGCTAACTACTTCAGCATTAAAGTTCAGTGTAAAAAATATACGTGCTTATCCAGGATTATGAGTTCATGCTAACCTATCTAGTGAGGTACAACAACAATGTATATGTGTATAAATAAATAAAACAAATTAGTAAAACAATTTATTGGTAAATAAAAGTAAATAAACAAAAGTAACAAAATGAATAAATATATCACAGAGGAAAGACCATTGAAAATATGTACGATCTTACTTCATTTCCCTATCGGATTTATTCCCAGCAAGAACCATGGGAACTCGAGGCATATTTTTCTTTCTTCCTAAACCAGTTCCACTATTTGATGAACACGCATTAAGTTTGGTCTCTAGAATTTGTTCCCTTAATCTTATGGCTTCTTCAAAAGTTTCTCTACTGTCCATGCTAAAAACTATAATGAACAGATCTCCTGAAATAAATATAACTTGATATTATCCAAGAAGATTTCAGATTGTACACATAACATTCAATAACAAACATATAAGAAGATAGAACCCACAAGTGCCATGAACAAAATTCAATGTCATTCTCGATTCAGTAGACTTGCAAGTGCAATCATTCTAACATAAGAAAAACTGACATAGAAGTGTGTTTACCTTTCCAGTGTAAAGATAGAGTAAAATGTACATATAAGCCACAACACAGAACACTCAGTTAACCTGTCAAAAAGGATAAGCGTCTCATAGCTGGAAAAGGGTGATTTCCAGAAGTATCCAAAAGATCAAGTTGGTATATTTCTCCACGTATTCTATAAAGCTTTCGATGGAAATCTTCTATCGTAGGCGTGTAGCTTTCTTCGAATTTTCCGCCGAGAAATCGAGAAACTAAAGAGGTTTTTCCGACTCGAGCAGATCCTACGGTTATAGATACATGAGCACATTTGAAGTCTCATCTTGGGGGTAATGTTTACCTAACATAACTAAACGATAACAATTTTTCGGCGGTGGCACAACATCATCACAAGACCCTGAACTTCCAGGACTTGGACCCGGGCCAGAAGTCACTGTTGTAGTATATTCTGTTGGTGTTGCAGGTGATTTGTTTAAATTTCCTTTGCAAATCCATGAGGCACAGGAGCTTAAATTCATTGTGGTATTGCTGATTATCGATACACGTTACCATTATTTAAAAGTCTGAAACAATAACTACAGTTTTGGAAGGAATGTAATCAATCGTAATTACCATTTTCAACAAGTAGTTTTTATGTTGTATTTGATTTATTACATTTCCAATAAGGCATATTTTTATTGCATCTTGTGCATAACTATTAATAAATATTTGTTCATGTTTAAAGTAAAATTAAATCAGAAATTTAAATCCACTTATTCTAAAACCTAAAACGAAACGCCAAGTTCTGTAACTTAAAGCTTATTCTACACAACTATTTTACTTGGTCACTATCGATATATCTGCCCAAAAACATTGCCGAGACTATATTGTGATGTATTTTAAAATGTATATTACATAAATCCCATATATTTTGTTTCAAACATAACAACAATCTTATAAGTTTGTTGAATACTAAGTAAACGCTTTTTCCATTTTAAGTTTGTTGTGCTTCCCGCGTAAATCTGTAGGTGTAAATCCAGCTTTATGTGGTCTACCCTTTGTGTAGGGGTTGTGTAGTGTAAATACTAATATTTGATTGGCCGGCTAAATAGCCTTGCGTTGCTGTGCGTAGAAGCTATACGTGGTTTCCATTCACACCCATATTTTCGGTAAAGGCCTTCGTTCGCTGCGCGCTTTACTTTAAAAATCAATGGTTGTTAGACCAGTCGATAAGGAAATTTCTGTATGATCTTCATTTGTTAATTATTATTACGATTCCATTTGTAATTTTAATTTTGACATTTCTGAAGTACATTAATTTATTATTTGAAGTGTAGTAAAAGTACAAGAAGTATGTGTTTGTATTGCAATAAGTTTGAGTTATAAATAAATAATAGACAAGAAACGTCATTGCTAGTTCTCAATGGAATGACGTCTGCAAAAACTGTGACGTATATTTTGAAAATTTTATAGGTGGGTATCAGTAACTGTCGACTATTATTTAATATAGTTTTCCAACATACTTTTGAAACACTGTCCATTTAACCTAATTCATGTAAAAACAGCAGTTATCAGTATTCTGTCATACCACTTAAAATCAATTTAAACATTTTTTATTTGAACAAGAAAAACAAAGTCATTGATATGAAATAATCATGAACATTATGAATGTTATAAAATATAATTTTAAGATAATACAAAGTAAATAACAGCATAAATTTCTGATGGTAATAACATATTTTTATAACAAAAAATTTGATTAGATAGAGTTAAGTGTAAATATTTGTGTATTGTTGATCCTAACATGTCAAGAATCTTGTACACAATCTTTAACTGATAGCTGTGAAACATTTCAGTGAATCGTCCTCTGCATCTGTTATGATGCCTCCTCCATCTCAAGAAAAGCAATCAGTACCACAAGCGAATCCAGCTGCGAAACGGTCCGCGAATGATTTCATTTTCGGCAAAGAGATCGGCGAAGGTAGCTTCAGCACTGTGTATTTAGCAAAGGATATTCACACACAAAAAGAATATGCAAGTAAGAAATAGGTCTCTAATAATTTCTTTCAGCATTTCTTATGAGTTGTTTCCAAATTCCAGTAAAAGTATGTGAGAAACGACACATTCTACGTGAGAAGAAAGCCGAGTATATTAAGCGAGAAAAAGAAGTCTTGAATTTGTTGTCTGACTCAAACTCATTTTTCGTTAGGTTATATTGCACGTTTCAAGATAGAGAGCGATTATATTTTGTGTTGTCATACGCTAAGAATGGCGAAATGTTACAGTATATTAACAAAATGGGCTCCTTTGATTTAGAGGTTGCCAAGTTTTACACAGCAGAGCTAGTTCTGGCTTTAGAAGTGTTACATTCAAAAGGTCTTATCCATCGAGACTTGAAACCCGAGAATATATTACTAGATGAAAAAATGCATATTTTAATAACTGACTTTGGAAGTGCTAAGATTTTGTTACCCGATGAAGATGTAGACGATTCTAAAAATGAATTAGATGGCTGTAGCAGTGAACGAAGAAGAAAAAATAGTTTTGTAGGAACTGCTCAATATGTTAGTCCAGAACTACTAACAGATTCAGCAGCTTCAAATGGATCGGACTTATGGGCTTTGGGTTGTATTGTGTATCAGATGATTTCTGGTTTACCTCCATTTAGAGCTGGTTCAGAATATTTAATTTTCCAAAAGATATTAAAATTAGAATACGAGTTCCCTGAAGGTTTCGACGAACATGCAAAAGATTTTGTAGAAAAATTATTAGTGATTGACCCTTCTCAACGATTAGGCGCAAAGGATTTAGTACGATACTCTAGTTTAAGACAACACAAATTCTTCGATGGGTTAGATTTCAGCAATTTGGGTACTCCACCCAATATTTCCCCATATTTGCCCATTGTGGGGAACTCCAGTCAAAGCCAGTTTAAAAACTACAAAATCCCGGACCAGGAACCGGGTCTAAATGACGAGAAAGTCTCAAGACTGCAAATTGAAAGTATTTGTTCTGCTACTGTGCAACCAAAACAAGGAATCGCCGATATAGAGCCAAGTGAAGTTAATCGAAGACTTGAAATTCAGAAACAGGATAAGTGGCATGCGTTAGTTGAGGGCAACCTTATTTTGAAACAAGGCCTAGTTGATAAACGGAAGGGATTGTTTGCAAGGCGAAGAATGTTGTTACTTACTTTGGGGCCGCGACTGTTTTATGTCGACCCTAGTACTATGGTGCTAAAAGGCGAAATACCTTGGACTGCAGAAATGAAAGTTGAACCTAAGAATTTTAAAACGTTTTTCGTACACACGGTGAGTATTATTAAAAAAAATACATACATACATACATAACGTCACGCTATGTCCCACTTAGTTGGGTAGCACAAACCTAGAAACACAGTCAATCAACAATAAATCTCCTCCAAACATTCCTATCCTGACACACCACTTTCGCCTCGTCCACATTCATAGTGGAAAAAAAATTATGACATTAAAAAAATAGTTTATTAAAATTGGTAACATTTATCGAGATTTTTTAGTTATTATACTGACACACAGTAATTTCCCACATTAACATTACATGTAAAAAATAAAAATTACACATCGAAAATTTAAAAAAAAGCAATTTAAAAAATAACAATACCTCCCGCCATAGATTTCCTATAAAACAATGCAGGAACACGGACCACCACTATTAAAAACCCTCATCTCTTCAAAAAATTATTTCACTTATGACACATGTCAAAACTGACATTTTCAACCGTTGTTTTTTTTAATACAACGAAAATGTCAAAATATTATTTTTCTCTAACCCGTTGTAATTCGTAAATTATGACAGTAACAACAATTCTAGATAATACTATTTGAATTTTGAAACACTATTTTAATAACAAAAATTATCATAAACAATAATTTACTGAGATATTTCCCAAATAACTTGATAAGGCTTCAAGTAAACTACCACTTCCGGTTATTGGAGCACCACCAAAAACTAATCAGCTCTTCCCAAGAGGACCCAATTAATATTTACAAAATATCAAAATTTTCGGTGTAATAGTTTTTGAGAAACCGTAACTCCAGATCGACAGACAGACACACACACAAATCTCATCGCGAAACTATTAAAATCGCATTCTAAATACACTAAAACGTACTCGTCCACTAAAACTTACTACCGAATTTTTTGCATGATTCCTATACCTTCCTTACAGGTATGCGCAGGAGGTAAAAAATTGGTAATATTTATATACATAAAAAAAATACTCCTCGAAAATAAAAAAAAAAAATTACGATCCTCAAAAAGCAATTCTACAACTTTTACCACGAAAATATGATTCCTATACATTTTTATGGATGTTATTTGACGGCTGGTAAACACAATACACAATTCATACTCAGACACGTGATACATTTATTTAATAATAAAAAAAAAATTAAGTTGATTGGGTTGTTTCAGCCTAACCGGACTTATTATTTGGAGGATCCAGAAGGTTATGCTCTAAGCTGGTGTAAAACAATTGAGGAAGTTCATGAGTATTACTTCCCTCGATCTGAGCAATCATCATAGTAGAACGTATAACTTTAACTAATTTTATCCTATTTTTAACTTATTTATGAATTACTTTAAGTGTAGGAAATAGTAAATTAATAAATGAATTATAAATTCTAATCTATTAATCAAATGTAACGATTAAGGATTCGGTTGTTAAAAATACATTATTAAGAGTAAATTATTACTTTATTTAACTAACTTCCAAAGTATCTTAAAAACAACGGCAACGCCTTTTACATAATTTATTCTTTGTTACTGTAGGAATGTTTTGTTTCAGCTGCAAGTTAGGTTGGTATTGATGTTGGTACGACAACATTCAAACATGGCGTTGACTGAATAGTTGTCTGGTGGAATTGAGTTCTGCATTGTTGTTTATATTGTTTCATAGTAAAAATTAGTAATCGTTTAAATCCCGTAAAATAAGTGAAATGTGCATTAGTACTCGAGAATATCACTGCTGTTACCTCGATATTTGGTAAGTTTGACATTCACGATTTTATAACTCGCCCACCCACTCGAAGTACCTATAGTACTAAGCAGATGATACTTATTTTTCGAATGTTGATAGTTAGTATTTATGTTGCATGCAAATTATGCACCAAAACGAATTTCTGAATCTTTAAATTCTCTTATCTTGTCTTATACGTGTCAAAACATTAACCGGCCATGCCGATTTTGACGTTAAAATTCATTACTTTTTCTCTTATTTTATTTTTTTTTGCTATAAAAAAATGTACACTTCAAACATTTGTTTATATTTGATAAAATATACAAATCAATTTTGCGAAGGCGCTAATAGTTGAAAAGTAAATAAATAATCACATTAATGCGAAACAATTATCAGAAGTTTGTTTTGATTTTTTTGGGAATTATCGCCCGTATGTCAATTTTGACAAATTCTCGTTGTATTTTGTTTTTGAAGGAAGCGATGACATATGTTTATTATTGTCAACCGTTTGCATAATCAGCTGTTTTTTGCAACACTAGCGCCAGGTGCTTGTAACCGGCCAGGTACAACACATGTGCAAATTATCGTTCGTTTGTGCACATCGAATCCTGTGTGATACAAATGCAACATGATATAATTATTTATTGTTACACTGCATGTAATTATCACATTTGTTTTTATTATATGCACGCGCATGCTAAAAAACGTAAACACGAATGAAATTTGCATATCTCATATTTCCATTCGTTTTGGTTGTTTTGCTTTTTAAATATGTATTATTAACACTGCTAATCGTAGTATAACATTTTAATTACTAAAAACTTATGAAAGTATATGTTACCAAATTCAAAAAAATATGTACACTACATATTGTATGAGTTACTAATAAATGTTGAAGTTTAACTGCCTAGGTAGATCTTCTGGACTCCGCGATCACGAAGATGGCCCGTAGGTCATCTGCATGTTTTGAAGAACGTCAACTAAACCTTTCATTAGATACCAAACACGTTGGGTATCTGATATCTTTGATTAACAAACAATTAATAATCGTTTTGAAGTTTTTTTAACATGTCTGCTAAATAGTCTTCTTCAGCACCTTTTATTTGATACCAAACTCGATTGTTTCTAAAAAAAACTAGGTAAAACAATTGTCTGTAGCTTGGATAAACAACGAAGGGGTCGCCGCCATCTTCTTCACCTTCCCGTCACTTGTTTGTCCCCCAAGGTCATCACTATAGCCTTCCCCATCTTCTGTAAAAATATATGCACAAAAAAAAATGTTTCCTACCGAGATACTTTGTTACACTTTATGTTTACTAATTTGCCAAAAAAAGAAGAAAAGTGACATTTACCAGTCTATCATGTATACAACTTAAAAATTATTACCTTTTTAAAAATCTCTTCTTTTTCTTCTTAGCTCTATTGGTTGAAGATTGTCTATCCATGTTAAACATGGTATTTCTTTTGGTCTTTTGGACTGGGTTTTATATTTTTGGGGTCTTTAAGAATCTCAAACATCTGAAAAAGTTATTCCAGCGATATATAATTTCTAAAAAAATACACATCAATTCATAAAATGTACAACCTGGAAAGTTGTCTAAAGTGTAGCCAATACCCAAATTCAAATAAATATAGAGAAAGAATTAAGCCTTTTTTATACAGTGCTAAATATTTGTGTGAAGCAAGTGTTGAATATAAAGCTAAATAAATCGTTGTTATTTCTGCTCATGCTGGAAAGATATCTCATCTTTTCCCGTTTAGTTAAAAACAGGAAATAATCTCTTGCCAGTTATGTTTCGGGTGTCAGAATAGAACAGAAACACCAAACACTTGCAAAACACAGATGATATTTAGAGAGAAATGAGTAATCCTTATATTTTTGTATTAAACATCTTCAAATCATTGTTAAATATTATTGTTCTTTAAAGTCTACATTCTATGTTCTATAAAAAAATAACAATAATATTTTAGATACATATGCGCGGAATAAACAAAGTAATATTTAACAGTTGCAATTATTTATATTTAATAGCTCTATTTATTCACAAATAATGATTTTAAAACTAAATTCACTCAAGTTGAATAATAAAATTAGACATCTTTTACTACGTACAAGATCATTTGGCAAACCTAATATTATAAATCCCATTTTGATCATGACGTAAGAATTATAGATATTTTTGTTATGATTTTTTTATAGACAGGTGCCAGAAAAATTAATTTTAGAAAATCGGTCAAATACAGAGAAAACCCATTGTATAAAAAGTGAAAATAATCCCGGAAAATGCACAGAACAACATATATAATGCTAATGGTGCAACTTTACATTTTATCTTACATTGAAGAGAAAAAAACTCTCACTAAACGAAGATTTTAGCATTTTTAATGATTTGGGTCCCACTATAAAAAAGAAAAACTGTTTTGTAAAAATTACTTACAATAAGTAAATTACATATTGTAAGATAATAAATGTCAGATAATGAAGATTACGAGGAAATACATTTAGAAATGTGTGGAATATGCTTGAGAGTTACATATGCTATAAAGATCGTCTGCAAAAAGGAAAAGAAACACCAGTACACCAATGCTGGAATTAGTGACTTTTCTAAACAAAAAATGTATCGCAAGTTTAACTAAGATGCATTATTTTTTAATCTATCATTAATGTACTATGGACCATTCTAATTTTCTCTTCATTAGCAAACAATCTTTAAAATATGTAGACAAGTTCATTTGACATAGGAATCGTATGTTGCATTATATCTGGAACAATACTACATATAACTGGTATCCATAATACACAATAATGTCAGAAAAATATATATTTAATCTTAGCTGAAGATGATAGTACAGATGCTAGATTTTGCTGATTTATTTTCTAATATGTCGTGTATTTTAAGTGATTAACATACGCGTTCCATTTGCCTGTTTGTGAAATTTTCCGTACGTCCTATCGATTAACGCATACTGCATTATTCCGCCAGTGAAGTGGTCGGTACTGCAGTATTTTCGCATTCCGTGTTCCGTATTTGAAACAAGCTCATAAATTACCCAAAAGATGATTATACAGTTCTGGAAGGGTCCATGTTGCAATGCAGTTGAAACTGTAAATTCTGCAGCAGGGAAACTGAAAGTACTTTTCAACTACCCTTGCCTTTCCCAGAACTGGGGTGAGCGGCAAGATTAGGATGCTGGAATTCTATTCAGTGCTTGTGGTCCCCTCTGCATTTTGATTTGAATGTATTGCTTCCCCAACGAAATGTCCGAAACAGAATTCTTACTGGCAGATTCATGAAAAGAATTAACGCTAATTCCATTTTTTTCAACCTCTCTAACTTTATTTCTAAATTAATTAAATTTACAAAAAGTGTCAAATTTTATGTTAACCTATCGTAACTACAACCTTAGTTAACATAAATATGTTTTGAGGATGGTAACTGAAGTTACGACTAATAATAAAAATAGGATTAGCGCTAATTCTTTTGATGAATCTGCCTGTAAATGATTAACTTTTAAAGTAGAGTTGCATTAATCTTTAGATGATTCTAAACATTATACACAGATGTCCAAAGTATAAAATCGAGAATGTATAAGAATCTACATTTTTGCAGTGATAATATAGTCAGTAATGGCTCATGAGTGTTGAGGTCCTTAGATCGATTCCTTTAACAGACAATCTCCACTTTTATCTTTATGCCCGTGGTCCTTTCCACTAATACCCTTGATGGTACTTTATGCGCAAAAAAATTATCATACCTTTTGAAAGCAGAGTGCTATATACATCCTGAAACAATCAACCAATCTCCTCCAAACATTATGACTTACGCCTCGTCTACATTCATACATGCTCATCTATTCTTCACACTCGGAATCATTCGTTCACGCAACAAACCATCAATCGTACCTAACCACATCCTAAAAATTGGTAAATTGCGTTATAATATCTTTATTTTTATTTGTAATGATGTTTCGAATTGTGTAATACACATGTAAATGCGAATTTTTTTTTTTACGATAGTACAAAATTGAGCTATTATGTAAGTATTTATCAGAACAAACAATGGTTATTTGTTGTAACAATGTGCAACAAAAAACAAATTACAGTTAGTTACAAGATAGCGTAATTAATTTATTTGTTATTTGAAATATATTTAACAAAAAGATCTTCCACATTTGATGATAACCGCTTAGTTATCGAAATAATTACATATTTTCTTTATTCTTTAGATTGTTCTTATCCTTTGAATTTGACAATTTATTTTAGAAAAATTGTGTTTTGCATGATTCATGATGAATCAATACAATGCGACTTTGACATCTGCCAAAATCTTTTTAATGTTTATTTCTGTCGGATATATCTATGCTAAAATGTAGCGCATATGAAAGTATCACTACTTATGAAAAGAGAATTGCAATGTACAAATAACTATTGTAAATCGTGGAAAAAATGCCGATGCAGTTTTGACACGCATAAAAATAACTCTTTCATCACATGTTGATAACGTTAAGTATTTTAAACATATTTACCCCAAAATATTTACATTTTTCCACGTACATGTCTTAAAAAATTAATGAAAATGTTAAGAATATTCTTTAACGACTTGAACAAGTACATCGTAAAATCTTTACTATCACACTCGAAATCTCCTTTTGTCTTCCGGAGTTTGAATGTGGACAAATACTTAAAAATACAGTCATACCGAGTTAAAAATGAAACGATCACGCAATGTACTAAAACGCTGAAGAAAAGATTAAGGACATTGTTATATGAAGTGATTACTGACGTGTGGCACTCTTCCAAACATAGCCCACCAAAAATATGGTAAACATTGAAAAAAGGATGTCTTATAACAAAAATTCCATTATATTTTCAGTTTCTAACGTTATTTTAAGATGGCGTGTTTTTGATGATTTTGCAGAATTTTACTTCGTGCTGGTTATCAGCCAAGAGGTAGATAAGGCTTTATCAAGTTTTAAGAACAGCTTTTCTATGTAGGTAGGTATTTACTATCCCGAGGTTTATCTCTTTACATTACCATGGGTATTTATAGAATCAGAAGTCAAACATCGCCTACCGTTTTCTTACTTAATTTTTTATCTGGCTTCTTTCTGGTCAGAAAGAACGAAGGAAATATGGTTACATGTAATAACTTTATGGTTTGTTTTTGTAACGCAGTTTCTTGTGTGGCCGAAAGTGCAGTATTTTTACCTGAAAAGTAGTTCATTCTATTAAAAAACAATACAGGTAGACTAATTATCAGCTTTTGTCAAGACTGCAAATAACATCGTCTCATGTCGCGTATACTTTGGCAACTGTGTTTCGAGCAGGCGTTACCAAACTTTTAAAAACTTGGACTAATCTTTGTCTAATCTATAATGCTTAATCATAGATAGGATAATACGCATGGATGCAGTCATTCGGTACATTTATTTTATTTTGTCAAAAAAACCAACGTTTCGCTGCAACTTGCAGCTTCATCAGGGCAAGACAAGGTTAATGCCCTGATGAAGCTGCAAGTTGCAGCGAAACGTTGGTTTTTTTGACAAAATAAAATAAATGTACCGAATGACTGCATCCATGCGTATTATCCTATCTATGATCATTTTCCAGTCGCTTAATTATTACATCTATAATGCTTAATGTTTACAAATACTTAACTTTAAATAAAAACTTTCAGAACACTAATTGCAAAATTATAAAATATCTTTGGATTAAGTTAAAGTCTTTTATAATTAAACATTAATTTAATTATTTTCGCATGTTACTATTTTATTTACAGTTTTTTAACCATTGTTATATTGTTGTAAAATTAGAAGCAATTAGATGCTATCATTTGAATAAATATTTGCTATTTAGGGCGGATGTATTAGAGTCTAATAATACATATATGTAAATACATACCAACAACTGATTATTACATCATAACACTTGCAGTTTCAATATCCATCAATTTGAATATGAAAATTATGCAAACATTTGCAACTAATTTGCTCGTTATAATACTTATAAAATAGTGCCATTACCTACATTTGCATATAGCAATATATATAGCACTAGATTGGTAGTTGGTAATAATTATCCAAACTTGTTCTTTCTGCAAGTTGTGTAAAACAAAATAATGTGCGATATCATATTGCTTGTATGACTTACCAACTTATTATATTTTATTATTTATATCGTCTACATTTAGATTTAATAGTTATTTTTGAGTTTACAATAATATTGCATCTAAGAATATATTTGATATTAAAAGGTTGTTATATCATGTTAATATGAATGGAAAATACTAGCTACTCATTTGCGAAGAGTAATTTTTTTATGACTGTAAGTCGCGATGGCAGGAAAGTGATTTCCACGTTTGTTTTGGGTTAAAAATCTTGCATCTCGTGTGAAATTTGTAATATTCTGCACTTGTTGCTCTATATGTTGTAACCTACACAAGTGGGGACCTTCAAGGATATGGGTAGCGGAGCAAATCTGCAATAAATATAATGAAGACTAATAGAATATTGCATATCTAGGCGGAAAGTGTTTCATTGCAATAAAAAATTGAGGAATTAAACATATATTAAAAATATATTCATATTATCGTTTGTTTTTTGAGGTGAATTATTTATGTTTAGTAGATGATGAATTTTACATTTAAAATGATTATTTAAAAGTCAACATTATTGAAGACCGGAATGGGTGACTGAAAATTAATGGATTGTACTCCACCCGAAATACGGCAAGTGCCAGAAGAAGCAACAGAAAATTTGCTTCTACAGAAAAACCTATATTATTTACAATCTATTAGTAATCAAATATGCACTGATTTCGTAAATTGTAACTTACCGAACTATTCGGTAAACTGAGGATATAAGATTTATTTATTTATTTCCAATTTACGGACGGAAGTACGTTTTATAACACAGATATATGAAAAGTTTGTTCTTCACCACGTGAAATAGGTACAATTGACAGGACTAGATGTATTTTTTAAGTAACTAAAAATGATTATTTATTAAGTTATTAGAAATATTTATCAATGGGTTTAGTAAATTTTTGTGAAAATGCATCATATCTATACTGTTTTTTTTTTTTTATAGAATAATCAACTGTCCATCTTTTTAAGTCCGATATTGCCAACTTACTGACCGATTGTGAATGAAGTATTTTATGTTTGACTGTATTATAATCACTTGTTAATAATATTGTTTACCGTCCATAAAATGGCTCTTTATGGATTAGTCCAATAAAGTAAAAAAAATAAATAAATAAATTGGTAACCAAATGACAAAGAATATATACACTCCGAAATTATTAATTTTTTATGTCAAATCCGCATTGCAGCCGAACAGAAAATATTGCATGTAACACGTGTATAATAGTGTTTTATTGACTGTGCTCGCTCGGCTAAACTGTTTCGTGCATGAAACCCCAAATTATATACTTGTTACCTAAATATCTATTAGAGTCGTGTGTTGAATTCATAGTGAATCGTTGTGATTGAAAAGTGAATTAAGGCGCGTGTAGGTCTAGTAAATGTTGGTTTGCAACCGCTGCGACGGCGGCGCCTGACGTTTCCACCTACACCGCCGCGGCGTGCGCAGCAGTCCCTAGCCCAGCCACGTCGCGGCGCTGGCGACGGCGACCGGCGGCCAGTCTCGAGCGCGCCGTCGACATGTCCGCTCGCCCAGCGCCAGCGCGCTCGCCCGCCTCGGCGCCCGCCCGCCGCGTCGCCGTCGCCAGCCTGCTGCTCGCCGTCGTCGTCGCCGCGTGAGCCCGCACAACCCTCGGGAACATGCCCGTTAGCACGGGGCAGATTGGGGAGCCGCCACGCGCCAAGCGCTGCAAACACTGCGACGGTCTGTACACAGTGAGAGTTCCCTGGAGTGTGTTTACTAAGCGACTGCCGCAGACGCCTTATTAACCCCCCACCCCCACTGATGACATGCTTTTTGCTTAGGGGTGCTCCCGGCAAAAAACTCTTCATCCTTTATGTTTCTAATTATTCTACTTGCAATAACCGACAGCTTTTCTTTTATGTAGAGGGTTACTTTCTAGCAGAACCCAATAAATGTTTATGTACTTAGTGTAGCAGAAGTCTATTCTCAATGCATTAAATATGACTAGCAATGTTAAACACAAATTAAAATAACTGTTTTTTTTTTTTTTGAGAAAAGACTTCCTAATATATAGTAAGTGTTAACACATTGTATGAAGTGGTTTAATATTTAACTGTGATAAAATGAAGAATTTGAATTGTCCTAAGTAAGAAAAAAAGGCAATCCGAAATCGATCTAGACAAGCACTTACTAATAATATAATTGTAAAAATGTTTTATTATAATTACGAAGATGGAACTAATTGCTTCGGCAATATGCCGCCTCATGAGTGGACACAACGTCCATGCCCTTCAGTGGGATTCGAACCCACGATATCTGGTGTGCTAAGCTAGTGACGTGCCCATACACCAATGATATTGGAGTAAAATGTTTAAATAATAATAATTTTGAATCAAAAAATTTTGGAAAATGCGAAAAATGCGTGGACGATATCAAGCAGATGTCTAAGAACTATAAAATAAATAAGAAATGTGCAAAGTGTGAAAATAACAATATCAATAAATAAGATAGGATGTCGTGGAGTTTTCCACAGCAATCTCGATGTTTGTTAATGACGATGCCCCGCCCTTTTTGTCATAGGCGTCGGTAAATGGTAGAGTTAGAAAATACGCCTACTCTTATAAGCTGGAACTACAATATTGTGATGTTATGTAATTAGAAGATATCACATATATATGTGTATATGCAATATTTCAGTTTTTTATCCTATTGCAAACTTAATAAAAAAAATTGTGAAATTTTTTTATGTAAAAGAATAAATAAATTGTTTATTTGAACAGCTGTTGTTTACGTTTGAGCTATTGTGGATTCCATAGGTGTACGTGTATTAATATATCATGTTTTCTAAAACGATTTCATTTGACGTTTCGTCCGGAAGTTGTTTTTTACATGAGCGGCAATCTCGAAATTTTTATGGGGTTAATATTCTCATCTGTTTTCCGTAATTTATAACCTGTGTTAGTCAACAGTTTGTTAAAAATAATAGGATCATTTAACCGAAAAAATTATTTCGCAAACTAAAACATTATTTGAGCTTAAAGCTGTTTTGTGAAACATCGGTATTACAAATAAATAGAATTTAAACCCAAATAATTATTTTATGGCTAGTTGCACTAACAAAATAAATAAATATAAATATTTAAATCTAATTTATTTGTTTCTGGACTAGATAGCTTTGCTGACATATAATTTATTTTGACATCGTTCGTTTATGGGCGCGCTTCAATAATTAACGTTTTTATTTTCGGAAATTTTAACATTCTAAATTACTGTAAAAATGATAATATTTCACATTAATGTAATACAGAAAAACAAAGTAATATTGTTGCAATAACAATTTTTTTCTTCTGTTTAGGCATTGCGTTCAAAATGAACAAACATAAAAAATAAACAATAATAAGAAAATAACTGAATTCAATATAATAAGTTGAAAAATCTTATCTTTAGGACAGAGTGGCACAATATTTTTGGAATTTTTTTAAAAATATATACAAGCTCAGTTTTTGGATGTTTTTAGAAAAGTATTTTACCTCGGTTTTAGCGCTGTACAATGTTCTAAAATCATTTTAAAAATAAAACTTAAAATAGAAGTTACATTACCATTTTTATTTAAAGTACTTAAAAACAAAAAAGTTTTGGTAGTGTGCTGTTTCTGTAACAGTAAAAGTAGAGTGATTGTCCAAGGTTAATCCAATAATCTTTAAAATTTAAGAAAATATAGTTTGGTCTGTATTCATTTTGGATGTTATTCTGCCCCCTAAAGATTTGTAAAATTTACAACATATATAATTTAATTATGTAATACGAGGGTTGCCTTTTATATTTCGGGATTAGAGAAAACAAATGAATATTTATCATCAAAAATGGCTTTATTGCTTTTCAAAATATTCACCATGTAGATCAATACACTTTTGCAACGTGTGAACCAATTTTCGAAGCACTTTTTCCATTCCGATTGAGGTACCTCCAAAACATGCATTTTGAGCGCATCGACCGCTTCATCAAGTGTCGAAAAATGTTGACCTCGCAATTTATTTTTAATATTCGGGAATAAAAAGAAGTCATTGGGTGCCAAGTATGGACTATACGGCGGATGACTCATCAAATCGACGTTTTGAGTGCTCAAAAATTTCTTTGTCTCAGCCGATGTGTGCGAGCTCGCATTGTCGTGGTGGAGAATGATCCGTTTTCAGCGGTTGGTTTTTCTTAATTTTCTGAAGACTTCTGGCAAACAAATGGTTGTGTACCATTCAGAATGGACCGTTCTACGTTACCCCAATGGTACGATTGAGACAGGTCCAGTTTTTCCGAAAAAACAGGCGACCATTTGCTTCGAAGTGCTTCGTGCCCGAACGACTTTTGTTGGGTTTGGCTCGACTTAGAAGACCCCTACAGTCGACTGCTGTTTACTTTCGGGCTCATACGCATAGATCCACGATTCGTCACCTGTCTCGATGTCAAACACATGTTTTGAAGCACCGCGATCGTATTTTTGGGCATTTCTTGCGACCCATTGACACGAGCCTTTTTTTGAGCGATTGTCAAATTATGTGGGATCCAACGTGAAAAAATTTTTTTTACAGCCAAATGTTTATGCAATATTGTATGTATGCTGGTCCCACTAATGTCCAAGGTTGCTTCAATATCACGATAAGTTACATGACGATCTTGCAATATCAGTTCGCGCATAGAATCAATGTTTTTCGGAACAACAATCAATTTTGGACCACCTTCACGAAACTCGAGGTTGAGCGAACTACGGCCGCGATTGAATTAAGTAAATCATCAATAAACACTGGTCCCTCATGGTGCTTCATCGACAAAAATCGAATTAAGTTAATCGATGTACTGTTGTTGACTTAATCCACGTCTAAAGTTGTAAAAAATAATCGCACGAAAATGTTCACGATTTAAATCCATTTTTTGGCCGACATGAATTTTTCAAATTACTGTTAACTACACAAAAAGTGTTCGTACGTCAAAACGTTCTGAGTACATATATTGTCAAAAATGCCAAACTTTACTATAGGAACGTTAGTTGCCAGGTAGCAGCACTAGGATTGCCGAATCCCGAAATATAAAAGGCAACCCTCGTAAAATACTTCGTCAAATTTTACATATTCTCTAATTACTTTTACTTTATTTATACATATCCTTTTTTGGGCGCTTTGTAAATCTGCAGAAAATCTTGAGAAAGTTAATTAAATTAATTGTAATGCATTAATCGTACCTATCTGTTTGATTAAATATTTACTATTACATTATTACTATTATTATTACTATTAAATATTTGCGGAGAGCAAAAATAAACAAAATACAATAACAACAACTGCCACCATATGTTGCGGTGTTCTTATTACAAATTTGAATCATTTGAATAATAGATTTTACAAAATATTACTGTATATACTATTACTAAGCTATTGGGTAAACTGAGGATATAAGATGCATTTTCTGAAAACTTGCCAATTTTTTGATAAATATTTTGAATTGATTAGTAAATAATCGTGTTTAGTTTCTTATTCGATATGAAATTTTAGAAAATGCATCTTACATCCCCATCTTACCGAATAGGTAGTTCGATAAATTCTACAGTATTTTTTTTTTCGTGTAATTTAACTGGAAAAATACACTGAAATTTATGCTGGACAACTAATCTATTTGTTAATTTGAACAATTCACATGTTCAGTGCAGGGAACAGAAAAAATTAACTACTATAATAGATTCCTATTTTACAAGAAAAAAATCTTATTTAATGTGGGTTACAATGGAAAGTCGTACTCGCAAATTTATTTAAAATATATAAAATATTTTCGTTGTGAATTTGTCGCAAGCCCCGCCACTGTTGCGAGCTCGGCTGTTCGTCAGTTTGGCCTGAGTTTTGTCAGGCACGGTTTTGGAATGTGTGCCGGGTATTAATAGACTTCCTAAGATAGCGTTAGCGCTGTTTCGACGTCTTGCGTCCAGCGGCGAGTACCGAGCGTCGCCACGGTGCGCTGTGCGACGCCCAGTGCATGGACGCCATTGGGGAGCATTGTTGTATTAGTTTAATGTCAATACAATTTATAAAACCACCCTGATTATTATCCATCGTCCATAGAACTGTGCATTAAGAAAAATGTAAAAATTGATTCATCATCTTTCAGTCTATTTCGAATCCTCCCGTTTGTTTACTCAGGAGGTTCTGGTCGTTGTACATTTAAATGATTCCAGATGTTAGTCTGTTCGTGGTTACTTCCATTTTTATTATTTTGCTCGTTACAGATTTCGTGGATTATTTATTTACTTTTTATTGAGCGCCTTGTGTTAAGGCAACTGATTTTTTTGTATATACTTAAAAGTAATGCCACAATTATGGTTCGGTACAAATATCTGGTTTGAAATACGTTAAAAACATAAATATTAATATAGGTATAGTGGTATTGCTATAATAATAATGTGTACCTATATCTCCATTTACTAGAAAGTTGTAGAATAACGGGCATATGCGGAAACATACAAAACGGGTTGTACTTATTGATATTTTTAGTTAAAATCGAAAGTGATTTACTAATTGCTCAACAAGGCACAGAACTTTTTACATATACATGTGATATATGGCTGAGTTGATATATGGCTTAGTTTAAGGTCTAACACTAACTACTAAGTTGAAAGTACCCATTATACGAGTACAAAATAATCTGATGTTCCCAGAACATTACGTCCCGCGTTTTTTAATACGTATAACAAAATATATAAAATAAAAAACTACTAGATGAAGATGCAATCAATATAACTAAAAATAAATTACACACCGACATTTCGATTTAATAACTTATCACCCTGTGGAAGGGTGAGTAATTAATTTTTAATTATATTGATTGCATCTCGCAACTATTTGTCAAAGAAAACCCTGATAAGTCTTCAAGTAAAGTATCAGTTTTAGTTTATGGATACATACAAAAATTAAGGGAAAATAATGAAATCGTATTCTAGGAATTTCAAAATATGCTTATCGACAATTTTGACCCGTTACAATACCTCTCTTACATATACCTGCTGGAGAGGATCAGGCAAAAGATAGAAAAAAATTTAGAGAAAAAATTTCGAAGGATCTAGGATTTTAACCTAGGTCAAAAAATGTGGTTGATGAATTAATTGAGCCCTAATTACTTAAGAAGGAATATTGTACGATAAAAATAATATATTGTGCAGCAGTTACAAATGGATCAGACAAAAGATAGAAGAAAAAATTTTAGAGAGAAAATTTAGAAGGAAATAGATTTTAACCTAGGTCCAATTGAGTACTAATTACTTAAGAAGAACGACTGTACGATAAAAATAATAATAATATTGTCTATTTTGCACGGGGCGTGGGATTTTTAACACGAAATGAAATGACAATAGAATAATTCCGCTAAATAAAGTAGCACCTATACAAAAATATATTTCAATATGAAATGTTAAGTTATTTAATTTTGTTACAATTCGTAGCTCTGATAAACGGCCACAGATGGGTCTAGGTGATTCGTAGGTCACTATAAGCCAACGGTCCCATTGCTGTTGCCTGTTAACAGACCATCAGCAACTTCCCAAACGCACGTAAAACATTCGGTCAATGAAACCTATGGATGTCCGGTCCTATTCTCCGCGATATAAGAAACAGGACCTAATGATTATTATTTTCAATTCGGAAAAAGTTTCGTGTTTGGTGTTTGCACTAAGCGCGGCGTTATAATAAATATTTGATATTGCATAGGTTTCGGTGTCCTGCGTTGAGTTAAAGTGTAAACATCTGTCGGGAATTAATGTCAGATATTTGGCAGGGAAAACTTAGTAAACACACCAAATTAAACGACTTGAAATGAATTTAATTATTCGTGAAATTATAATACTATAATGTGGCTAAAATCCTAGTTTATAAGTTTGCATTAAAATGTGGACGGAAATTTGAAAACATGCGAAATGTATTTTGGCAGGAAGGAGTAAGCGTCTGCAAAAGTTTGGAAAAGAAATGAACTATTTATGAATTGTGGAACTGTAAATATGTACTTTAATTATGTGTGGAAATGCTTATTTACACTCGCTTGCAAATATTGCACGCCTAAAATTTTTATTACTTCCTGTATCACCAATACCTAAAACGACACAATTTTTCTGTAAGTTCATATTTTCCTCATTATATCTATTGTGGTTGTAACAGACTGATTATTTAATCAATTTTTTTTTCTCATAATTCGGTTAGTTATTTAATAGCCACATTTCGTACATCCAGCTTTATCCCATTAGAGGGTTAGAATATTCACCTAGCACCTCTACTTTCGTCTCATCACATTCATAAAATTCAGCTGTATTCAATCACTCAATAAATTATAATTCTTCTTGAATTGTCAATGATAATTGTATACTAAGTAACATCTAATTATAGATGAGTGTTTTAAAGAAACCATTCAGTTTTGCTGGCCAGCTAATAACTTAAGAGAAAATTAAATACACAGCCTTATATAGCAAGGACGGGAACGCAATGGTATGGTTGGTGAAATAAAATTATAAGGGTGATGTGATATGGGGAATGGAAGTTATATTTTCTTAAATGGAAAAGGGTACTTTTTGTATTGGATTGGAAAGTCCGGAATATTCCCTTTTCAACAATATAACATGTTCTTATACCTAAAATAAAAATTGAAGTCATAAAGTTCAAAGAAACAATAACATTTTTTATATGGAAAATATAATTTCAGGAAGGCCATTGGACAAAACAAGTTATTATTTTTCACATTGATACTCCTGTCAACAATGGGTTTACATCGACTTGTTCAGTTGTTCACAAATTGATGACAGTAGTAACAATAATAAAAATAATAACTTGTTTTGTTGAACGGTCTACCCGAAGTTTCATTTTTCATATTAAAATTGTTAATGTTTTTTTGGACTTTGTAACTTCAAATTCTATTATAGGTATAGGAACATATTATATCGTTGAAAATGGAATACTTCGGCTTATCCATTCCAATAAAAAAAGTACTCCATTCCATTTAAGAAAATATATCTTTCATTCCCCGCCGTCACATACCCCTAATAAATTTATTTTACTAACCGTAAAATTTTGTCTCCTCCTTGCTGGGTTCGAATGAAAACCGCAAAGAAAATCACTTCCATTTAATATTTAACAAGAAGATTTCTGCTTTGCGAAACGCACGATTTGGTCAGGAATCATCCCCGGAATCGTACTCCAATATTTATTGATATTTCTCGAATTATTTATGCATCCTGTCAGTATATTCAATATTTTGACAATTATGCCCTTTTCCCTGCTGATGCCCTTTTCCTTGCTGATGCCCTTTTCCCTGCTGATGCCCTTTTCCTTGCTGATGCCCTTTTCCCTGCTGATGCCCTTTTCCTTGCTGACGCCCTTTTCCCTACTGATGCCCTTTTCCTTGCTGTATAAATCTATGTATTTATTGTTTCTCTGAAGTTATTAGTTAGCCAGCAAAATTGATTGGTTGCTTTAAAAAACTCATCCTGTATAACTAGTTGTATTTGCTTTATTTTTAATAATCTTTTACTTTTACTTATCAATATTGTTCTAATAATTTCAATACCTTCGTGATGTTTGTGTCCGAGTGACAAGCAGACTTCCTCGCTAGGTGGGTTAGTCATCGGTATGGCAATAGATCTGGCCAAGGTCGCTAGTAGTAGCTATGCTTCTCATACATGTAGTAGTTGCTACTGTACGTGACTTAAGTCTCTTCTACACCTGTTCTGTTGTAGATGTTAAGAGTTGAGTACGTGAGTGTTGAGTGTATGTGTAGTAGTGCGTCCTCTATCTCTGGAGTGCCTCATATTTTTAGCATTGATGTTTATTTTTCTTGGACTTGTTGTTGTTATCGATTTACTTTGTTTTCAATTGTAAATGTACTCATTGTACTATTAATCATTATTCGATAATGATACAATTTTTTCCATTGTATGGTTATCTATATCGAGCACCTTTTTCTATTTGGGAAACTACCAAAGTTCTGCAAAAATGAATCTCTGTAAAGTATTCTAACTGTCTGTATGTCTAGTTGAAAGCAAAATTAGTTTGTCAGCAGTGTCGAAAGAATTGTTTGATCAACGAAAACTTGTTTGCACTGTTGCAGTTTTCACCTGATTTATCTATTCAATGAAAGTCCAAGTACATGAACGTATATTTGCAGCCAAAACGTCGATAGATAGGTCAGTTTTGGCGTCACAAACTTTGTTACATCATTCGAATATTTTGTTTATTCTATTTAGCAAAACTGTTTCATACCTATGAGTGCTACACATTGAAAATTCGTTTTGCAACATTTATTAGATCATTACAATAACATTTCATTGTACTTGTAAGTGTTAGTATATCAATTTAATATTTTTAGACTAGCTTTATTCTTGGACCGTCTAATAAGTATACCATATGCTATTGAAGTATGATTTATTAAACTTTCAGACATGACTTTGTACAAATAAATTTTAATGTTGTATACTAATGCTAACTTTAAATAAATATTTACATATTTAAAACATACGAGCCAAATATTTTTCGTTATATATTTTCCAACAACTATGGTTAATTTGAAAGTGAACACTTTTAAGTAACACTTTTAAACCCACATTTAAAACTGATTAAATAAATTTATTTATTTGAAAAGTACACATACTTTGTAACAGATTTAGGTAAACTTTTTCTAATACCTTTTCTCAATGCCAATACATTCAGGCATATAATCACTGAATGATTCAGATTAATTGTATATATTTTTAGAATTTATTGTTTCTAAACATGTCCTCTTTTTAAGCTAGTATAATGCAATTAAGTATAAATGTATTAATTTAACCTTTGACGTTCCCGAAGGAAGTATGCTTGGACCATTACTTTTAACTTATTTAATTTAGATTTTTTATTTAATTTAGCTTTTTATTTAATTTAGCCTTTTTTTATTTAATTAAATTTTTTAATTGTTTTTTTTTATTATTATTTTATTTTTAAATGTTATTCTATGGACAGAAATAGTGCTAACTATTTTTTATACGTGTTTTTATCTACTTAATAATATATCTTCCTTTTCCGGGAAGATTAAAAATACATTTTAACAGTAAGTTATCAGTGTTTGTTTGCTAATCATAATATAGTGTGTAATATATACAGACTTACCTTTAATCTATAGCCTTTAGCGTTCCCCAAAGAAGTGTTCTAGGACCATTATTTTTTTTTTTGCTCTTTGTTTTTTAATTTAAATTAATTTTTTATGAGTTTTATTGTTTTTTATATTTGAATGTTATATTATATATAGCAACAATTTTTTCCCTTTTCAATAAATTGAATTGAATTGAATTCACAATTTTAAATGTTATCCCTTACCAATAAATTAACTTCACAAGTAATTCACAATTTTAAATGTTATCCCTTACCAATAAATTAAATTCACAAGTAATTCTATGGACAATAACAGCGTTAGCTATTTTCTTTTACATGTATCTTGTCTACTTAATAACATTTTATTCCATCCTTTTTCCGGGTAAATACATTTTTACTGTTATCAATGTCGTTTACACAATAAGATTAGTAATTTATTTACAATCAGCCTGCTCATCATTCCCAAATTTAGTTCGTTTACTAATTATAGTATAGTGTGCATCTCTTAAAGACTATTTACAATAAGCTACAATACTTTTGTACATTCCTTGCAGCTCAGTTAATGTATGAATTGTATGAACAGTAAGTACAATATACAACGTTCAACACAACTTTTTGATAATCGCTTAGCGGTTATATGTCAACATGCTCACCTAAAAATGTTTTTATGTAACGTGGGCATCTCGTGAGCTATTCCACGTATTCGGAAGGTCACAAACCTTCGCAGATTAGCCAGTAGCAATGTTCTGCAGTGAAGTACGATCATTTGGCAGATAACTCATATCTTTACCTTGGTCAGTGCGTCGGATTGGGTGGTGCCACTAGGATGTTGCTGCTATTGCTGTAGATTGTGTATTAGAGCAAAACACTAGAGTCTGGATGGGCAGTGTTCCCGAAGGTCGCACCATGTTGATGTACACGACAAATATTTAAATTAGTCAATCACCCGCCTCAGCATTTGTCAGGAGACAAATTTGTTGAATTGGTACCCAATTTTAAGCGTGCCAATCAACGATTGATATACCTGGACAAACTCAAATGGCGTTTAAGTCTACTTGTACATTTCAAACCAAAAATGTTGCTGTGACGTACAAAGAATCATGGCTTTGTATTGTTTTAGAAAACAGATCTATTAAAATAAATAAATAGATCAATACAGAGTGTCAAATTGTTTGGGTACTACTAGGGTCTCGGTCAGTTAAATGGGCAATATTGTACAGTTTTTAGTGCTTATTTCGATTTCGATGAGAAACATTTAAAATTCCTAACAGTTATTCAAAAAGTAATAAAAAACGCGATTTAAAAACTCAAATTACTCCGTAATTGTAAAAGATATAAGAAAATGCTTTATATAAAATCCACAAGATTTGATATTTGAAAGAAACAAATAATAAATAAAATAAAATACGAGCCGAACTCGGTGGTGTAATAGCAGAGGTCGTGGGTTTGAATCTCACTGAAAAACAAGGTCGCTTGTGATTTTGCATAAATTTACAAACATCCAATCATATAATAGTCCACTTTCCATCTTCATAAAAAAAAATTCGCCAGAGGTCAAGGGTTCGAATCCCAGTGAAGAGCATGGTCGTTTCCGTTATTCACATAAAATAACAATCATGCACTCATTAAGCGACATATAACCAAAACTAGATAGTTTACTTTTCATCGTCATAAAAGAACACCATATTGGCTTTTTACTTGGTTGAATAGAACTTTTTTTTGTCTCTTTGAACGATGTATTCCATCGTATTAATTTTATATCAAATCAAGAAGACTCAAAAACAAATGCAGGTGAATTTCATTTTGAAAACAAATAGATCGAAAAGAAAAGAACTAAAACAAAAACAAAACAACTAAAACAAAAACAATAAATAATAAAAAATGCTCAAATTGCCGGCCATTTTATTTAGACATAATCGACAATACTGCTAATTAGTATATGTTACCCCTTAAATTATTTATTATTTCTCGGTCAATTTTATGGTATGTGTAGCTGCCACGCCCTGGAAAGGATAAAAATATATTTATTTATAAATTTTGTTAGTACTTGTGTAACTAAAATATACTAATATAAACAATTGTACGAAAAGTAAACAAAATGTTGAAATTCTACTACACTATTTTCAGTTACTTAACGCGAGAACGTAGCTAAATATAGTCTACATATTTGATTATCACATAAATCATAAATGATTCATTATTAATTAATCTATTTTTATCAAATATTTCACAAATTATAAATTGCAATTATTTGGTAGATTACTCACAGGCATGACACTAATTTCCTGTTTCCGTTTAATTTTATGAAATCACAATTCATGAAATCGATTCTTTTAATAATTAATATTAGAGAAAGTTAAAGAACCTGTAAGTAAATACTGTCAGTCTTTGAAGATTGTCCCAAATGTTTGAAGAAAAAGCAGAAATAAATTAAAGACATCTAAATTTAGACCGCAAAACGAAAAGTGACAGTGAGAAACTTGACTAAAATGTGACTTATATAAATTAAAGCATGTTGGTTTTTCTTTTCGTTTTAAACTTGGAAAAATTTCAACTCGGATCTGCGATTCAACAATGTTGGTATTATGCGAATGTTTATATCAACAAAGAAATTTATTTCGTCGGGTAACGTAATCAGTTTATTTTATCACTTGACGCAAGTAGAAAACACAGCGAAATAAAAAGCAAAAGTGTTTAACATATATTTTTATTTATTATTGTACATTTTTCACATATTTCAGAATGCTGTATATACAATATGACATACTCATTATATTAATTAACACATTTGTAATTATGCATTCATTAGTTTTAAACTTTTTTACAAATGGTTATCATAAACCACAGTATTAATTTTTATATTTTATTAAATTTTCCGGATAAATATTGATTATAATTTTATTGATATATCATAAAATACAAACATTCAGGTAACCAAATGAGCCTTATTTCATGCATTTTTAAAATTTGAAAACTTCCATATTTACACTTTCGTTGTAAAGTGAATAGGTAAAAATTTACAGCAATATCAATTATTTTTGTTATTGAAATCCCTATATTCCACATTTCAATTCTACACCCAGTTTTATATCAGTCTGTTGTTATATGGATTATGGTATTTCTTATATCAAAAAGTTGTTGCAGCTGTTTTTGTATTCTCCAGAAAATGTGAGTAACTGGAAAAGTTGTCATATATGTATATTTAAACAATTGTGCGCAAAATAGAAACAAACTGTTCATATTAAAGGAAATAATAAATCAGTTCTCTTTTAACACCACGATGGCTATAAATATGTCAGAAAGTTTGGAGTTTCGCATTTGTACAGTGACAGACAACGACCATCAGATTGTCTGAATATATTTTACATTTTTATATTTTTTAAAAGGCTTTCGGGTTAATTTCTGTTAACCCTTAAATTCCGGATGGGAGTATATTGTGAACAACATCGATTGTTTTCTTTGTTGCATTTGTGTAATATGTAAATTTTACAGCTTTGCTTTTATATATGTCAGTTAACATATTGAGCTTATATGCAAGTTGATACAATTAGTTGAATTCAATTGGTATTATTTTTATTCTAGACAAAAATAAATAGATCATTGTAACCTCCTATTTGTTATTAGAGTTACACAATATTGTATGTTCCAGATTTTTATAAATAATTAAAAAATGAGCGTTATAAATTAAATATAATTCATACTGATACAGAGCTACAAAAATTATTTGATAATTTCGATGAAGCAAGTGATCTGAGTGATGATGTGGTCGGACTTTATATTTTGATCATATAAATATCTTATGTTTTGTGAAATTTTATACTTGATATATTTATTTTCTGTTATAATTAAAATATTTCGTATACAAGTCTACAAACCGATGTACGTTTGTAACAATAATGTGATGTAAATCCAACCACTGAAGTACATAACGAATGATGTGAACATTTAACATTCATCTGTATTTTGCAAAATATTGTAATAAAAGAAGTGAGAAATTTTATAATCTCTATGAGGTGTTTACCTGTCTCAGGTAAACGATGGATTATACATCTGTCCTTTATTTCGTATCGTTTATCTTTCTCATTCCACCAGTGAGAACGTATGTCGATTTTTCATTCGGGCTTGGTACCTGTGGAGGGGTTATGGGGCATAACTTCTGAATAATACTGTACGTGAACATTCCCAGTCAAATGTTCATTATTGTAATACATTCGAGTGCAATACTGACGCTGATAATATTTTTCTAAACATTTTCTTGTAACCAATCTATGAATTTAAGCTTAAAAATATACATTTCCGCCTAAATTACTGTCAAAATAATCATAATAATGTCATTATAATGGTGCTATTTGTCGTGGATTGTTAAATATTTATACTTCACCGTGTAGTATTGCAGTAATTTCGCTATTTTATTTATTTTATGCTGCACTTATTCGCCGTGTTTACATGACTTATTAACCTTAGCCGAAGAGTAAATCATAAAGTGTAAACAGTGTCGCAACAACTGTTCAGCTTGATTTTATTATTTCACTGCTACTATATTTAGGAGGTTGTTGTCCCAGCTTCTCTAGAGTTCCCCGGATCACTCAACCGAGTGATTTACGAAATTACTCAATTACGATTTACACTAAAGCTATATCTGTATTTTCGCTCAAGAACACTTGACAGTTCTGTAGAGTTTTGTTTTTATAGTATTTTAGCGTAAAAATGTTTTAGTGAAAAATTACCGTCGAAATTTTAACTGTTCTTGGAAAGCAAATAAATTACATTTACGTTGAAAATAAGCAGATTTATTTAAATACTTGAGAAATTATTCACTTTGATTTATAATTTGCAGTTTATTATTGCTATTGTTTAAAAGTTGAATTAAATCAATTATTTCCTTGCAGGATTGACGAAATAATACCTACATTAAGGTTAAGGTATCAATTTTATGACATTGGTAAATCCTTAACATTTTTGATGCTTATACAAATTTTTGTACGATTGCAACAAGCAAAATTTGTTTGAAAATATGCAGATATAAATTTCTTCATTATTCGGAACGCTGAAACCAAATATATTAGGTGGCTTTTCTATAGTTGCTATTGTTTCATAGATGTAAACAAATTTGCTTATGCATTTAAATGGCAAGCAGTAATTTAGTGTCGTGGGATTTTTTAAGCTATTCTTTTTGAAAAATAAAAAAGTAATTGAATATTGGATGTTCGATAATAATACCCGAAAATACAAATTTCGATTTGAAAATACTAATAAAATTATCTTGCTGTTTAGTTAACGGTAAGTACATTACTTACCATTTTTTTAAACCTAGCAACCGGGTAAAACAACATACCGCCTTGGAAACCGACATGGTAGGTTGAGAAAAAAGACCAATCGTGCAAAAAATACATTTTTCTACAACCATTGTTAAAAGTGGTTCTTTTAACTGTTGCGCATTAAAAGTGTTACTTTCTGATACTAGTGTTAAAAATAACATAGTAACGTGTTAAAAGTGATTTTATTGTTACTGTTAACACGTTGCTAACGATTTGTATCAATAAATCAACAAATATAACTCTACCTGTTAAAATATCATTCTATATTTTTAGTATTTACACTATTAAGTTCATAGATAATATTTTGTATAATGTATGTGTTAAAAGTGATTTACTTCGTTTGTGGGGTTTTCACTCGTCTTCGCCTTGTTTCACAAACTTCCCCACTTACTCATAAAATGTCACTTTTATACTTATATCATAAATAACTATTTTGTATTCTTGCATTAAAATTTGTTGTTCCACATTACCTAAACATCGTTCAAATGTCAATTTGCTATACGTTCACCAAAAAAGCTTGCTGGAAATTTCGGGAAAAACACCCCTATTTCTAAAGCACGGATTGTAGTGTTACACTTGAATAAATATAAATTTCACGCATAATAAGTTTTCTATAATTATACAGTAATATTTCAAATAATATCCTGACTTGACAATGTTTACCTACTGTCCTTTGGTCATTGAAAGTAAAAAGAAAATTAATTAGTTCCAAATCCCAACGTGACGGAAAATTTAGAATCTTTTGAGTGTCATTTGTTAGTTAACTCTCTTAATTGAGTTTGCCATATACGATGTAAAAATAACTACTCAGTGTTTCCAAACAATTTCGAACTAAAATACGACTCTATTATTTGAACAAATTCTGTTACATGTTTCGCCATTGGAGAGCTGACGAGATACAAGAGACCGTGTATCATGTTTTATAGTGACAATAAAACGTGTTTATTGGAATTTTATTAGAAATCTTAGCTGGAAATTTCCTAGAGTTGTGATTATTTTTAGATATGTCAGAGAAATATATTAGATCCATTTGAAGTTTTGGAATCTTTGAACGCCGTTGCCCTATTTAAATTTCAGAAAGGTTCATTAATCTTTGATAATTATAGTTATTTTATGGAGCCAATAAATTATTCGCGATTTAATAAAAAAATAGTTTCACTTTCCTTGCAGTATCTGAATAGTATTATCTTGACATTTCATCATCTTAATCTATTCGCTAGTGATGCAACAACCAGTATTATTTAATTGAAGTCATATAAAAATAAACAACAATCCAATAAGCAGTGCACTCCATATCATGCTATCATCATCTATTGCATGGCAGTTCTGTCATTGCCTGTCCGTTTAAAAACGGACGTAAATAGAACGTCGCATTTATTTACGCCGACATTACTGCGGTCCAAACAACAACACATCCTAAATATCATAACCGACATTTGAAATAGACGGGCATTTGTTGCCAGAAAGTAAAAAACTAGCATTTTTCAAGCCGGCTTTGCGGAGCCTCTAACTTAAGTTGATATCACGCCACACTTTTCAATCTTTAATCTTTTCAGTTTCAAACTCATATTTGTTGTGCGATATTTCTGCGGTATGCTTGGTAAAATTATTAATTAAAAGGAATTTTTTAGATATCAGCCTCTTTCTCTCAAAGATTCTGTTTGCCTGATAGTTTCTCATGTTATTGAATCCTTTAGATAGGCCCGATTCTTGCGTGTGTTAATTTTGTGTCGTCCTATCTTTTTATGAGCAAGAGAAAAAAATTAAGTATCTATAATTTATTAAATAACCATATTAACCCTGGACTGTTCCACTGGGGTCTAAGAAACCCTACGATTTTAATCCATTTTTATACATGCGCAGCATTCGCATAACTGCAATGCTACTTTGTTATAAATTCAGTTTATTTAATCATAAACAAATATTTAATATGTGAAATCCGTATGTGTTTGTTCTCATAGTCCAAAATAGAAAAGTTTAGTTGTGGCAAAATGCTGTGTTTTGAATAAAACATATGGTTCAGAAAGGTTATTAACTGTTTAATATCTTTCTGTAATCCTAAGCAAATATCCTTTAGGTAAAATTCCTAGAAAAATTACATCCAGTTAAGAGAAAGTAGGTTTTTTTTTCTTGGGTTTCCCATACCCACACCCAGTATGATGGTTTGACAGTTGTGTAACTGTAAAGGTAGTAAGGGGTAATAAAGCATTATTCTTTTAAATACCGAATCTTTTTTTTTATTAGTTTGTATGTATACTTATGTCAGTCCCAATAAATAAACCTGAACAGAGGGTTCCGGATGACCTAATAGGTAGACAATCCAAAATGTGATCGTAGGAAGTAATCAGTACAAATTTTTTAGGACCTCTGACAAAAGCGCTATAAAACTATTCCTATATCATTAAACATCTGGAAGATGATATATTTTTAATGATAGGAGTAGTGGTGTTCAGTATCGCTCCCGAGAATATCTTAAGTTATTTTTTTTTTATAAATTACCTGAAATTACTAAAATACTATATTGAATATTACAAATCTTAAACAAATTAACATCATATACTTACAATTTATATAATCTTCCTTATTATAATTATTATTATTTCTTTATTATGTAAAAATCATTGTTATCGTATGGTGCGAAATATTCCTTCACTTCCTTGTATCATCCACAGGCACAGTACACTTATATTATTGCTACTGATTGTTTATTTTACCTCAATCAGTAAAACCTTTCCGACACTTCCACTTTTTTTACACAGAATGTTCTGTGAAATTGCTTAAATTGTTCCTCCTCACAAAACACAACTATGTATATCTATAATATACTACTACCACAATTATTTAGTGCTATTTAAAATACTTGAATAATTATTTGTGCTATTTAAATACGCATGTCATAAAATAAATGTTAACACGATTTATATACTTTTGTAAATGTTACAATGGAGGATCCAATTGATGGCTGTGGTATTGTGAACGAGGCTTGGCGGTAAGGTTGTCCAACGTGAATTGCTCTAATTCTCTGTACGAAAATATCCCGCAATGGCACCTGTGCAAAGAGATGACCCAGTTGTACTATGCCATATGAGTGTTTCCGAAGTGGGCAGCGGTTCCAAGGCGACTCGCTACTCGCTGCTGGTAGAGGAGGCGGATATTATTTTTAGGAAACGTGAGAGTGACACGGCTGTCGCAAAAGAGGTCGCGGTAATTATTCAGTTTATGGGAAATTTGTTGCGCTTGGAACTCACCCTAAATATGCTGTAATCGATCATTTTAGACTTGGAGTCTGTCAGCTAGTATAAGACAGTTTTGAAAGGAAACATATTACGCAAAATGGAAGGATGGTAATTCAAATTAAACTCTTAAAACATCTGAATACCTTTCGTAGACAATCTGAAGGAAAACGACCAAACTATTATTGGAGGTGGACTGAAGAAGGATGAAAAGAAGCCGGAAGAGACCAGAAGATTAGATAATGTTTTCGGACGGAAAATAGAGAAGGTCCACGTTTTATTACTATTACTTGTAGTAGAAATAGTTTCATTTCGAAGATTGACTGATTCCTTGTGTCATCTTTTATTTCCCCAAGTTTGTTGTTTGTTATGTTGGAGTCATTTTGTGTGACATGTGTTTTTGTTTGTTTGTGATTATATGGACGACACCAGGAACCACAAGATACCAAGTTACCATCACAAGAATGAGAATAGGACACCTAAATCTAACATACTGCCACTTAATTAATAGGACATACTCAGAAGTATGCCTTTAAAGTCAATTTTTTTGCGAAGATAGGAAACGGATTAATTGCTTTGGTCATATACCGTCTCATGAGTAGATGATTGTGAATTTATATGAACATCACAAACAGCCATGTTATTCAATGGGATTCGAACGCACGACCTCTAGTGTGCAACGCTAGTGACATAACCACTACGCTTAAACTTCTCCTTATTGAAAGCAGCCGAAACTATAACTAGGAAAGTACCCTACACAACAACTCAAGGAATATTAGAGAAGCACCCAGTAAGAACAACAACGTGTTTATAATATCATCGGGTTCCTCTAGCCAACAAACTTTTATACAAAAATTTAATGTACATATATAAAAATAATTATAATTTATTTATTTGGCGTAAAATAACGAACATATGACAGTAATTATAAAGGTAAATTTAGAATTCACAATTTTTAATTGTTTGACTGTTACAGCATTGCTTTTAGTTGATGTTGAAACATATTTACAGTATCAGAACCTATAATATCTGTAAACAATTCACTATACATTTTTAATCCAATAACTATTTATACAAGAAAATTAATACATTGTAGTCTATAATTTTTTTTAATATAAGCCTACCTAGGACATTAAAATTATATTGATTACTTTGTAAATTAATTACATTTTAGTATAAGTCTCATTGCCCGCTTTTGAAGTTCATATTTGTTAGGACACATGAAGAATATTGCGGAATAATATATAGTATAAGGTAATATAATAGTATTGTATATAAGAATATAATACAATATTGTACTGGGATCCTAATAAATAATCTTGTACCTAACTGAAGAATTCCTAAAAATAATAATAAAAAACATTGTCTGAGGATACAGAAGATACAGGATCATGAGAAGAAGTATCACAAGAAGGAAGAAAAGGAGCTGCTGAAGACTGGAAGGTGAAGAAGCAGCTGAAGACCACAATATGTGACAATGTGTCTTTGAATAGTTATCTGGACCACCATTGTAGAATAATTCATAAGAGTTAAACAATTTAAAATGTCTTTTCTTATATAGCAATTGATTAATAATTATATAACTAAAAATAGGTAATATGATTTAGCATATATCATTAAATAAAAAATTCAGCAATGTTCGCTATGCACTTAATAGGTTCAATATTATAAATAGCAATTTGTAAGTAGCGTAAAGTTAAATTTAAAGTAACGATTGTATTAATAACGTGTGTAAAGTGCATAACGAAAATATTGTGCTAATTCAAATATTTAAAAAGACACGTTACACTGTACCTGTTTATTATCTCAAAACGTAATTTGTTTATGTTGGCATTAGAACAAGACGTCATATTTAGACCACAACTATCCATTTTTCACGTACAGACATTTTACACAAATATATTAAGCTTCATTAATTATTGAGACATTTCATTTGGAAACCAATTAGTATGAATCGCAAACGAAAATGACATAATTAATCATAGCGTATTTATCTCATAAGAGATTTCTATCAAATGAATTACGTTAATAATTTCTAGTTGCAGACTGTTTAATAATTATTAAGATATAATCTTAACTGTTGAATTTAGTGATAAATGTTTTTCTTTTACTCTTGCCAACTAGGTTAAGTATTCATTTATTTTATAACCAAGACTTTTAGTTACAAATGGAAAGTCCCAAGATATTGCTTAGTACTATTCTTGGACCATTAGTCCAAATCTATAATCTTATTATTATTAGCAAAATGAATAATACTTATTTATGTTGGTGAATTAACAATTTTTAAATGTTACCTGCTGGCGATTTGGCAAAGAAATTATTAGACGCACGAAAAAAATTTATGTTTCTTTTTGTCGCTACGCTATTCTGAACTTATTTTTGAATTCGTCCATCACTAATTCAGGCGCAGAACTTGAAATGTGTTTGCCAAAAAATGCACCAAATATATCGTCTGCATTATTAAAAATATTTTTAATTTTTCTCCTGTGAGCTAACCAATGAGTTACTGTCATCACAGTCATTAATTGTAATTTATATATGTGTTCTAAGTTCCATAGTAAATATATTTAGAAATGGGTGAATTGGGGGTGTAGAAATAAAGCCTGCCAAAAATTTGGTTGCTTCATTAAAGTTGCGACTTCCGTATTACAAAAGAAATTCTTTGCAGTTACAATTTAATTATTTTGCACAATATCAAAAGAACTAAAAATATAACAATCCGTTTATTTTTGGTTTCACTGGAAATGGTAAAAATTAGACTAAATGGAAAAGTAATAAAAGTAAGAATTTTAATCTGAAAATAACTTTCATGATTTATGTTCTATTAATCTTTGTTTAATTAATGAAAAAGATCAACTGAATTGGACAGTAATTATTATTGTATTGGCCAAGCTCCAACTTTATTTGAAAAAACTTTACCATCGTAGTTTTACTGCCAGGAACTCTGCAAGCTTGACTGGTACTATACCTAGCCATTCACATATTCGGAATTCCAATTGCTTCACAAAACTAATAAGAATCTATCAAAAATTTTCTTATTAACTTTTAATCCTTGCTGATATAAGTAAACTTCTTTCAGAAGTGAATACGTTTATTGTATTTTTATTTTCTTATAATTTTTTTAATAGTTTTACTGTTGCAAATGCACTAAACAATCAGAAACAACTAAATGTCAACAATGTTATTTTTATTATAAATAAACATCATCGTTAATGGGACCACAGTCCTAGAAGGACCAGGGTCTCAAGTACCGTGGTACCTAATTCGCTACCAATTCGTCCTGGTACAGTTAAAATCCTAATCTCTGCAACGGCCTTTGGTTATTAGTGTAACCAAAGTGGCATCCCTCAGGGATTTGTTATGGGGCCGGATCTACATTTAAGGTGAACAAGTGATCAACTTGTAGCAAACTTATTGACATGCGTAAGTTTTGTTACATCTTAAACATTTTAAAGTTATGTAGACAGGAGAATAGACACATGAAGAATTTATAGTTAAAATATTGCTTATCCTTCAGTTTTGTACATCGAATCATTAGCTGTTCGAAACTGTATATCACCAAAACCAAAACGCAAGGACAAAAGTTGTAAATTTAGATATCTTTTAGTTTCCACAGTTTTGAATAGTTCAGGCATAAAAGCAGTTTAATACCCAGAATAAAGTTACTCCTTTTCCACTTTGAAAAATTGCTTACACGATTCGTTTTGGCAGAGGTAAATTGTGTGAAACCAATGGAATATAACTGTGGAAGAATAATAAGTTTAGTGTTTTTGTTGTGGGTGTACTGCATGAATTAGTTTTGTTGACATAGACAAATTTATATTTGTGAATAAGTACAGAATAAAAATTGGAAATTGGGACACGAAGATGAAATATATTTTAACTTGTGTGATCAATATGAAGACTGGTACGATACGACACAGAAATCTGAATAATTTGTCTACTGAAATGACACTAAGAAACAACACAATTTGATATATTTTATTATTTTCTTTTAGATTTGGTTAAATATAGTCATAGTTAAGGTGTTGAGTAATTAAATGTTGTTTATTCATAATTCAGTTTGTTTTCGTTTTGGAATAGTTTTAATTATTTGGCAAAAATTACACCTCTGCGTGGTATACAATGTTGCGGAGAGTTTCAAAATATTTTCAAATGGTTTGGAACCAATTTCGATGTTATTTTAACACACTGTACTTTAGACATTAAATGAAGTGCAAAAAGTATGTTAGGTCAGGAGAAGCCACATAAAGTATTTTCACACTTTATACATAATTTATATTCTCTTTCATTCATTATCTGCCACAATAAAAATATGGCTTTATCTCTTGTTATCATTTTGTCACACAAGTGTATCTTTATTTATTTTTAACGGTTTTGCAGCAAAATATGCCAAAGGTCGAATATTAATACTTGTGATTTCTACTTATATCTGCAGTTTACGTGGGTATGTATTATTCTCATCAAGGATGGTGCAAAGTTAAACACATTTCCTCACAATTTCTTTGAGCTAATAATAATTCTTGGAAAACCTGTCATTAAACCAGGGTGTATAACAAATGAAGTAGCTCATTTTGCGATTGTTTTATTATAAACAATATATAAGAAAGTGGGTTTTTTTTTACAAAATGGGGAGAGGACTAACTACTATAGTGATATGTGAACAACCATGCTCTTCATGCAAGTGACATCCAATAAGCCACCGAGATATATTTTTGTTTTGGAGAAATGGTTAAGTGGAAGACCAGTAATAGCCGAACTTTGCCAAAATAAATGTAATATTTATTTATTTTATTTGTTTGTTTATTTATATTTGAGTAGCGTTTCTTCTTATAAAGCTCTAGATCCTTTTGTTATAGTGGATCAATTTCCGTTTCGTTGTAGTTAGATTTCTCCCCATCTCCCTATATTTATTTTACTTACTTCACCAGTTTTTAATTCCTGTTGCTTTTAAAAAATATTCTACCTCCTTTAGTCATGTTGATCTGGGTCTACCTAGTTTTTTCTCTCTTCTGTTTTCTATTCTACTACTGATTTAATGGCATCCTTTTTTCTGCGTTCCAAATATGTTCAAACCATCTGACTCTTTTTTACTTGATCTTATTCACTATAAATTCTATTCCCAATTCTTGTTCTGTTTCATAGTTCATTCTTATTTCGTATTTGTTTATTGTTCCTAGTATTGTTTTTATTATTTTTCCTCCCATTATTCATACATTTTTTTTATCTTTTTCGTCATTGACACAGTCTATGTAGCAACTGCAAGAATAATGTACCTACTTAATTAATGAATAATTGCAAGTCTACGTTACAATATATCACGTACCATGTATACATAATGTAAATTGGATAAATGGCGTAATCATATATTTATTTATTTTATTGGATATACAATCATGCAACACATCGGACTTCCTGATACAAGCGTTCCTTGTGGCAAGTCGGCGTACTAAACATTTGAAGTAGATGAACTACCTCTTGTATTATAACCCATAGTGCTAAGTTAAAACAGAAAAGTTAAATTAAAATAAGGTAAGCTGTGGGGCTTCGGAAACATTGTTTTCAGTTGGTACCACTGACAACTAATATATGGCGCGAAAATTTAAATTGTTTTATTATAAAAGATATAATGAAAAAAATAATCAAATATATCTTTGGGACAGATATTGAATTTTAAGACCTTCCAAATTTTAATTTCTTTTAAAAGTATCCCAAAAATTAACTAACAAAACCTATCAACTACTATTGGTGAATTTATTATAAATTAAACAATTACCTGATGGGATGATGTGCCATCAAAACTTTTGTAGATAATAATTTTTATTTTAGCAAAGTTCTAGATTTAAAAAAGTGGTACAAGGAAGGTGATATATCTTAGAGTAATCCGCCAACTTTATGGCTTAAGTCTCTGGTGTATTTAGTGCCAAATTCTAGCAGGTTATCTTTAGAGTATTATTTCTATTGCTTGTGATGTAGTGTAGTGGTGTAAGACTTCTGAATAGGACTCTTTGAATGAAAGCTTCAAACGTAGAATCTGCTTGTGAATAATAAATATCTTTCCTGTAAGTATATTTTAATCACGTTTGGCATAAAGCTATTACTCCGGACGTTTGAAAATAAAAATAGACCATGCGATAATTTATACTGAGTGCGAATATTGTGACGAGCAAAATTATCACTTTCATTTATCAACTTAATTGTTGCGAAAGGGAGAAAATTAAATTAGGAATTCTACTTTAGCAGGAGAAATAAAATTCGGGATTTGCTATTTTTATGTAAAGTACAGCGTGGAGGAAATACCTGAAATTCTTTGCGTTGTATTTTTAAAACACATTTATTTTATAAGTTAAATTGTTAAATAATTTTGTAGGTTTTATTTTCAATCATATCATTATCCTGAAAAAATGTAACTAATCACAGAGTATAAATAGAATATTTTCTTCATATGGTTTTGTGAATCATTCGGTATATTTATATTAAACTGGAGGCGTGTTTATATTTAGCCAAAAACTGTAGTTAATAATAATACAAGCAAACACTACATTTAACCTTTCTACAGCAAGAATAAAAATATATATTTTTTTCGGATAATTGGTGCATTTGAAAGCCAGGGGTATAAGGAATGAAGAATATACATAATTTATCTAATTGTTTCGATTTTTAAATATTTATTTTTATGAAATTTTTTTACCGAAAACAGTGCCTCCCTTCCTCAGGAGTATCAAAAGTATATCGCAAAAACTTTCTTCGTTCCTTCAGCAGTATGAGCAAAGTTTTAATGAAGTAAAATTGCAGATGTGCCCTAACCTTGAGCATTTCATGCAAGTTTATGAATTCCGTATATTTATGTAATTTTACTACAAAACATAAAATTTAAAATAGTGTTTTACAACTTGCAAACATTGATCAAACCTATAATCAATATTGAATTCAACAATATACAAATTAATCTTGAAATAGTTTCGTGTTTACGGTTGATTTCCTAAGAGGTTTCGTAATTTGGACGCCACCAACAATGATCAAACTTGATTACTGTAGTATCAAAAACCGCAGTAACAATAACACTCCAAAAATAATTCTTTAAATATACACTTTGCAATCTATTTGTGTTCTTCTCTAAGAAATACAGAGATGCACATAACTTGAATATTCTATTTTAAGACAATGATTTTAATTAAGATAACTATGATTCAACTTGCGATATAAACACGGTATTTTCGTTTGACAGTCACTATAAGTGATGACATTGTTGTTGTTATTTGTTAGTGTCTTATAGGATTTTGGAAACATGTATTCTGCAGTATTATTCTGGGATATAAAAAACTTCATTCGCAGCTGTGTCGTCCATAATAATAAATTATATGCACCAAGTTTATTGTTTCATAAAATCAAAGAAATTCCGCGGATTATGAACCAATATTTTTGTCTTCGTCATGAAGCATAAACTTCAGTGATGGAAATTTCTCCGGTCGAGGCTGCGAAATTACACTAGTCATTAGAGATTTGATTGTTGTAATAACTAGACAAGTATTTCAGATTAGTGTATGTCAACCAAAGTTATGTATTTATTTCGGTACTTAGATACATCCACTTTATATATTTATCATATAGATTTCAATTCGAGTATTATCCGGGGAACTTATATCCATGTTTAGGTATTGTAACTTAAACAAAAATGTTGACAGTTGCTATTTTAACTTTATCTCTGTGATTCCTTTTCTTCTAACCAAATGGGCTATAAAAATATCAAATTGACATTTTTATTTGTTCCCGATGTGTTTCCTAATCTCATGATTAAAAATTATGCTATCCGTTCTCATTTGCTTTGTCTTACATTTTTAATCTTTCTCTAAAAACAAATACTTTATCTTTTCTGTGGAAAACCGCTCGTGTAACCTCCATTCTCAAATCTTGTAGTTCTTCTCAGATTCCTATTTACAAATCGGATGCTGTTCATTCTACATTTACTACAATATTTGAATCCATAATATATTCTACTAACTATTTCAGTATTCATCATTTTGATCTGTTCAACGTAGATTACCTCTTTCTAACCTTTGTTTCTGTTCTTGCAAAAGCTTTTGCTTTTGCTTTTTTTAAATACTTTAATTGAACTAATTAATACCTACCTGAAAAATAAATCGTTTTATGTTAGCAATTCTTCTCAATTATTGTCTATTACATTTGGAGTTCATCAGGGATTCAATCTAGGGCCTCTTCTTTTTTAAATGTTTATCATCGGTATTTCCAACTGTATTTCGCATCATACATTATTTTACACTAATTATTTAAACATTCAGGACTTTATTAAAAATATCGATGATTACAATCGATTACAAAATATACTTAACAATATAACTAATTTGGTGTTACAACAAATTATCTCGAAATATCTCCAAATTAAAAATTATGACTTTTACTGAAAAGAAACGTTACAGTACTCAACTATATTCTCTTCCTCTCATTTGTTTAAAGATATTATGAATTAAGCTCTACAGTGCTTAGATTTAGAATACAATCTATAAGAATCAGATTGTTGTTTTAGAATATATTTAGAAAACAGTCTTGAAAAATATCTATTTTAAAGTTATAGTTATCCATGCTGTACATTGTCTTGACTCTTTACTTGATTTTTTAATCGGTTATTTTGTTAGGCACATAATAAATAAATGGGTAAACAGCATAATAAACAGCCAAAGTTGACGCAACAATGTATTCAAATAGCTGTATTAAATTTAAAATTGAGTGGTAATTTAGCTGAGAGGCTAGTGTACATGTGTAGTTAATAGGTCGGTGTTAACAATAATTGAATGAAAATTTACATGCGAATAAACTGTACGAAAATGGGTCAAGAGCATTGTGATTTTAAAGAGGCGTAGATTACGTAGGAACAATAGGAGTAGTGCCCCCATTACGCATACATAAAATACCTTAAACTGCGGATAAAAATATTTGTACACAATTTAAAATTCCTTGGTTATAAAACAGGTACCTGTTTTGAAGTCTTGTTTATCGTGTTGTAGTAGATGTCAACTCTATGAATACTAAGTGCTTTTAAATTGCTCTACATTCTGCATGCGTTGTACGTGTGAAATAATTCAATAGCACTACAGATAAATGAGTAAGATTAAAGGCAATTGGTGAAATAATCAGTTTAGTAGCAGATTTATTACGATAAACTGTGACTTGCAACCATGCTCATATTGTATTTTTAAATACTGTTAAATTTTTAGAGAATCAGTAGTTAATGATTTATGAAAGTATCTGTGGTTACTGAAAAATATTCTAATAAATTTTAGTACATTGGCTTGTTGTCAGTTTTGCAGAAAATATAAATCACAAGAATTTTACTAACTGCTTGTTTGACTGAAATGCAGTTTCATTTATTACTTGAATACTTGCTAGAGTTATTACTGCCAGGCGATTTGTTTAGCTTTACTTATTTCTTATTTATTTGTTTGGTACTCTCCACAACAAAAACTAACTAGAAATTTTAGTGTATAGGGTTTTCAATATTAATATTACAAGTCGATTGAAGTATTTTATATAATTTCGACTCCAAGCTCCTAAAGCTTCTAAAAATAACAAACTCAGTGCTCACGAACATAATGATTCTAATGCGTTGAAGATTAGGTTCGTTATGGTGTAAAAGCTTTCAAAGAGTAATTCGTCTTTTAATTTCAAGGCGCTCCGTTGTGAATATGTCACACTGAGAAGAAGTACTAATTTATTTCTTCATTTCATCCCAAGACTTTTACAGTGTTAATAGCACTAGAGTTCATTCAATGTGCATGAAATGGTAAAAATTGTAATACTTTTCATCAACACTCATTCTTGACGAATTTTATATACTGAATTTAGAAACTTATATATTGTTTAAACTATTGTTAATATTGATAAAATTGTCTACATGGTTCAACAACAAAATATGCGATACAGAATTATTTTAAAAACGTATCCTTTTCTGTTGAAGAACACTAATAGCACTACTACATCTAGTTATGTTTTAACTACCATCGAAATTACATACATATCTTCGAAATTACATACATAGTCAAGAACCCTTCTACCGTAAGGTGTAAGGGTGTAAAAGTCTCTTAATCGTGCAGAAATTTCACCCATTGTTTCATCGTCCTTCGTGCATCCTGTAATGTAACATTCCTCTTCTTCAGAGTCCTTGTTGATGATGGTATCCCAGGTGTCCTTTGTCTTTCCCGATTCCTCTTTTCCTTCACTTTAACATCCGATCTCGATTCATTCATTCTTATTCTTATTCCACCATGCTAGTTGTTTTGTTTTTTTCTTTAAGTTTCGTTTCTTATTCTGTCCAATAATGTTACTCTTTGTACTTTTCTTAGATATTTTATTTCTAGCGCCCGAATTATACTTAACATTCTTTGACTCACAACTGTTTGTTACCTTAGTTTTATATACTATTAATTTAGTTTACGTACTGATTTCTTTTTCCCTATGAAGCTGTATTTTATTGCATAAAAGACTCTTAGGAGTTTTCTATTATCGTTCCAAGAAACTGGAACGTATTAACTTTTTTCAATATTAATAGCCAAATTTCATATAATTTGTTTCCCACTTCCATAACCTTTGACTATTTAACATTAATTTTTATATCATATTTCTTAATTTCTTCATTCCATATATCTAAAGGTTAAACTGCAGTGAATGGACAATTCTGAAGTTGCTGTTCGTTAGGTGTGAAATGCTAATACTGTTTTAATGTAGTAAAGAAAAGATAGGGTTGTTAGAATCAGCAAATGTACATAATGATATTTATATTGGTCTTAGGTTTCTATATACTACATGTAACTTGCTGAGCTTTGGATTACATTCTTGTATAATTCCATCTTAATATTGCGAAGAGACCCAAAGGCCAGGACTCCTCTGAAATAATTTTGATTCTCTATTTTGTTTCTCCATCCAAGTTGTGTTGCAAATTTAATCTATGCATACATCGGCAGTTCATAAATCATCCCATTCATGTACCTCATGCACAACAATGTTCCACGTGAAGAATGTAACGTAACATCACAAAAACAAACAGATTTTGCAATCAAACAGTAGAAACGTCACGAACAGTGGCGCCATGGTTCTGTTTATATTTCATGTCAAAGCCTACTGCATGCCCATCCCACCTCAGTCGAAGCTGTGGACCACCATCACTTCCTAATTGCTGCCTGAACCCTGTTTATCCATTGCGCTGGCATATGCGTTCATTGATGGATTCTTAAAGGTGTTAGAGAATTGTAGCTGTAGAATTGCCAGATTTGTATAGTGTATATGCAGAGTGGTTACTGCAGAATCCTGCTGCTATTGATCTATTACTTTGGCAGTTATATTCAAGGAAGGATTAGTGAAGTTGGTGCTGTTAGTTGGCGATAGCACTAAAGAAATAGTGACATATTACTAGAGCTGTGAGTTTACGTGCGAGCTGTTTAGTAAAGTACAATTACAAATAATCTCCCAAACGATTTATGGAAAGTGAGATATGATTTTCTGTGAAGACCATTAAATTTTCGAAATTGTGTTTATAATTTTTCTATATCATTCAAGCTCTAAGAAACCAATTGCAGCAGGGCGCATCGTCATATCTTTAATATTTTCTGAGCTATGACGATTTTTAACAATTTTCGATGTTCAACTTTGAGTGGCTGTAACTCAAAAACTAAGCAAGATATTAACGAATTGTCCACAGTTTTGTGGTTCCCATGCATTTTATTACAAAATAGCAAATTTTGAAAATTTTGAAAATTTTTGAAATTTTTTCCAAAATTTCAATTTGCGATAACTCGAAAAATACAAAAGATACAGACTTGTAGTGTTGACCAATCGATTCAGCTCGGCAAAATACATAAACATGCAAAATTTCAGAACATTTTATTGACGGGTTGAAGAATTATAGCAAAAAGTCTGAAAATCGCTAAATTCGTCCAACACGTCAAGGGGTACCCCTTGACGTTTGGGCCGTATTTTGTTGTTTGCAGACTTTTTGCTCTAATTAATTAATGCGTTCACCAAATATTATGAAATTTTGCATACTTATGTATTTCGATGAGCTGAATCGATTGGTCAACACTACAAATCTGTATCTTTTGTATTTTTCGAGTTATCGCAAATTAAAATTTTGGAAAAAAATTCAAAAATTTTCAAAATTTTCAAAATTTGCTAAATTGTTATAAAATGTACGAAAAATACAAAACTGGGCAGAATTTTTCGATATTTTATATATTTTTTGAGTTATAGCCTCTTAAAATTGCATTTGGGAAAAACTATAAATTCGCGGTATCTCGAAAAATATAAGAGATATGACGATGTGCTGTACTGCATAGAGTTTCTTAGAGCTTATATTGTATAGAAATGCAATAAAAAAATATTGGAATTTTAAGAGATATTTGGTAAAAATTTTCCACAATTTTTTTTTTTTTGTTAAATCAATCTTTAGCTGGTGGTTCTTGAAATGTTGACAGATGCTTTATACTAAATGCATGTATTGGTTTTATTTTTCTGTTTCTTGGCAGTATAAACATAAAATTCTTAAAATTGTTTTTATTTTGCCAATTTGAATAATACATTTTAGCAATAGGAAAGGGCATCTTTTGCACCTTGCGGAGTCCCGCACGATCGACTGGTTGATCTTGTATGACGCTCACGCATCTATGTGGGCAGTTGTGAGGAAAGAATCGAAAGGGAAAATTATGATAATTTATGAATTTTGACGTCACTTAATTAATGTTTTTAAGTTGTTATTTGTATGGATTATGGCGTAAAGTGCAGGACAGATTAGCGCTAAAGAGAAAGTGATATGAAATGACGGGAGTAGTGTTATAAATAATATATTGACATTTATTTTTTGCTTCATTTACAACCGGATGCAGATTGAATGGAGTTATTAATAATTCAATGATGTGATTTGCATACTTTTTTATTATAATTAATTGATACCAAAGCATTTATTTCAACAATTGTTCACTATGCTTTTTCAATTTTGTTTTTTATGGACTAAGGATATTTTTGAAGTTCAACTTGCTTGTAAATTTCTGTAGTTCTCATTCATCAAGCAATGATGTTTGTGTTATTGTGTTTATTGTAATGGTAGTAAAGAACACCTGGGCCCTCGTTCTTAGTACCCGCTTGTAAAATAGTAACCCTGCTAGTATTATTAGGACGAAATGGTAATTAGCATTTTATAATTAGGCCAGTTTATATGTGGCACACGTTCACGTTCGACTAAGGTCAGCATCTCATCAGTGGAATACAATAAGCAACATTTGCACTTCATGTTACTGCCAAACGCCGAGCGTCTAGCACGCTTCAGACTCTGATGAATTTCGACAGCACCGGACTTCGACAGAAAGAACATTACATGGACAGGAAAATACAAAATAAAAAGTTGACTGTAGAGGTTGATTCATAACATACGGAAAATCTTGAAAGTGTTGCTAGAGGAACAAAAACTCAGTAACCAAAATTTACAGCAAATTAAAGTTCTTGTAAATGAACGCCCACCTACTGAATAACACTGAAAATAATTATTTTCTTGTTGTCATACCAATATATTACTTTCAAATTTGACAATTTGTTGTCAATTTAATTTTAACTCAACAAAAAAAGATGGCAATAGCAATGAATTGTAGAAATCTTTTTAATTCATGAAAATATTCCATAAACCATAATCATATCTACATATTCCTCGTTCCTGAAAGAATTAACCATTTTGCACTTAACATACTTTAACGTTTAATGAATAGATATTTAAATTAATTTGTAACTTGTTTTCCAATTGGGTTTATGTTTATAAGTGGTTTCAACCATGTGAACAGCAATTCTCGAGCAATAAAAGAAAAATTTAAATAGTCTTTTATGATAATACATTACTATTTTCTTTAACTTAAAAGTTAAAGTATTCTTAGATTCTATTTAAAACTTAATTACTGCTGCAGTTTGTAACGACTATTTATTAATTGATTCCATTTTAATTTGCTGTACTTTTTTGTTATTAAGTTTTTGGAAAATGTTTACTAATGAACATATATTATTTTGGGCCTCCCTAGCAACACTTTTCAATCTTTTCCATTTCTTATGAATGATCCTGTATTCAACTTCAAAATGTTAATTCGTATATTACAAAATTTTGAATTTATTTGCAATAAACAAAACTTTATTTCATCCATTTGATTAAGTTTTCGTAGTGGCCAAATATGTTGTTGTCATTCAATGATCATACGGCATATTGTCGATTTCTTCTTTTTATTTTTAATACATCAAGAGCAGAAAGAATTAAGAATCCACTTATTATGCACTCTTCGGTATTCTTGTTTTCGAAATCTTCCTTTTTCACTTTTATATGAAATAATAAAAAACAAACAAAACATCATCTTACTTTTATATGAAATGATAGTAAACAAGTAAACGTTAAACGTAAAAATGTTATCAATATGCATGTGCAGAAATTTATTTCTTTTTGGTTCATTCCTTAGCTTAGTTTCTTGCATAACCGGCATTTACTTAGTTGCTGCATATACACATAATTAAAGGGTTAAGTTAGTATGATAACTATTTGCTTTGGGAAGAAATTGCCTGCTCTTGCAACCCATCGCCACTGAGTATTTCTTAAGACTGAACATCGCTTTTATATTAAAAAATTTCCAAATTTTTTTGGCGTTCTGGATTAAAAAACTTCTTCGTTTTGTAGCTTGGTTACGTTCATCTGTTCGTTTCATAGCTGTCACTCACACACTATCTTTTGTTTCTTAGTTGTTTTTATAAATAACAACGTATTGTTTGTTCTTATGGTGCATTCTGTGTGCAGTACAATGCATTCCAAAACTAATTCTATTGTATGTGCGATTAAATACATTCCGCAAACAACTTCCAAGAAGTGAAATAAAATAAATGTATTGACACATCAGTCACGCAAATGACACACTTCTCACTAGCTCATAAATTAAAAATATCTTCAGTTTATTACAGCAGATGGCTATGTTGTTTGCAAATTACGAATATTTTTTTTTAATTATTATTAAGTGTTCTCAACTGCTTAGGTTATATGCTACCTCGGTACCTCGTTTTCGGAGGTGTGACAACGGCACGCAGTGTATATATTATCTGTGTATGTAATTTTGTAAACATACTATTCAAGGAACAATTCGAATTACGTTTGATAAAAATAGATAAAGAATTAAAGATGACGCATCGATGAATTAATGCCAGAGGAAAAGAAACAAAAAAGACAACCTGATAAAAATAAAACAGAAAACGCGTATTAAGAATTTTGTGTAAGTTGGTTTTTTAAGAAAAGGCGTAAATGTGTCTGGTGTATATTTAGAATTCTAATTCTTGTATCTTGCTGAAATTTATGTATTTGTGACAAGAATAAATAAATTATTACTTACTGATGTTGCACTGTATCTGTAATTTAGTAGTCAATTACTTTATATCCAATTTATGATATTGTTTTCATCTTCGGGATTAGGTTAAAACGTAAAAGGCAAAGTGTTGAATGAAAGGTCTTCAGCTGCTTGGGCGTGAGGAGTAAACATATTTATGGCATTATTTTTGCATCGAGTAATATTTCTTAAAATAGCACTAAAATTTCACTTGGCACATATCTCGCGCAATTCGCCAATAAATAGAGTCTTTAGTCATGCATTTTTATACGTCTAATTTAAACAGCAGAGTTTAGATAATTGAACGTGTAAAAGCAAACCAAAGTCTTCGAATTTGCGCCATAGCCAAACCTACGTGACGTGCCCCAGCGTCGTAAATATTCCTTGCGTAATTGGTTGGCAAACGTCATCGAGAAAGAGACGGCTGCTATTTTTTTCTCTGCTGTTTACTAGTGTTGAGATCTTTGCGGATTTACGCGTGTGCAAAATACGGTCGCACTCGGGCGCGAGTTTTAAACGTGTGATTTTGTTTTATGCCGCAGACGACCTTGATCTTCATTACGTGTGGATTTAATTTTAAAAGAATTTTCACGAAGGCGGACATAGATACACACACTCCACAAAACCTGAAACAAAAAATTATTGTTTAGTTTTATACGCAATTTCTTAGAATCATTTTTTTAACTTACCATTTTTCATTTGCCCATTGTGGAAATGGAACACTTGCTTGTGTTGTAGCAGATAAGTTTGTGTGGTTACCAGCCTTCATATTCACGCCCCCAAAATTGTGAAGAAAAATTGCTAACAAACTATATTAATGACGAAACAAAAAAAATTAACGCTCATTTGAAAATGATATTTTCCTTACTTAATTTAGTTATGGAATTAACCATAAGTAGTGAGGGATGTAAAGTTATCAGTTGAAGTCGAAGGCTTTCCTGTTCGAGAACATCTTAAATTGACTTATAACCACTTTTTAATTGCAGAAACCATTCGTAATATTACATACATCCCAGAACATCATCTCCATAAGTATGTTTCAAAAGTTCTAACGTTTCTCTGAAAGTTTTTCCCACTTTCACGCAAAATTTTATGTTGAAAATTCCACATTTCAAAACAGTTAAATACGGTGCACAAACAGTATCACAAAAACTGAACGAGATATAAACAATCAAAGAAGGTTATGCGCAACGCAATAATGCCAACCGCATATCACTAAATATCTCCGTTGGCGCGTTATTCAAAATGTCAGGATATTTGCTTAACAGATCTCGTATGTAAAATAAATATTAAATTTCTTGCTTTGGTTAACGAATAGTTGAAAAAAATGTTGTTACATGTGTTGTTGAAGAAGTAGAGAAATGCTAATGGAACTTTCGTAGATACTTGTTTTACAATGAAGACCATTTCCCCTTTGGGTTTACACATATTTAAAGGTTTATTTTTTAACACATCACGTTTGTTTTTATCCTGGGATTATTTTTTGACGTTTCTTTAAACCAATGAAATGCTTTATTGCAACGTATCTGCGTTTTAATCAATCCTATCATTATTATACTGAGAATAATGTTCTTGTGATTATTCCCGGCAATATTCTCTGTAGCTTTTTTGTTTTTGTTGACAGATGTCAGATAGTTATCAACACAAGTAAAAATGAGCAAAAAAGATAGATTTAGTGACGTGCCTGATGATGAAAGCAAAAATAATCTAATTAAATATAACTCGATAATTCGATAAATTAGAAAATAATTCTCCAGTATCTTTCTCAAACTTGTCGCCATTTGGCAACAAGTTTTCGAAAGATCTTGTCAAATTATTTTTAATGTATTCACACTCTCTTGTTATATTATTACTGATAAAAGTCGTTCGATCCTTGACTTGTGGCACATATATCATTTCCCAGTTTAACGGATCAATATTAATCGCATATGAAAGTTTTTAAATTGTGGTTGGGTATCGCAATTGACAAATGTAAGTGTGTTGATTACAGGTGCAGGAAAAACAAATAAACCAATATTTCCTGGCCCGAAAATAGGCCCCTTCCTTACTATAGTACACTACCGCCAACCGCAACATTCCTTCCGCTTCTAAGCAGTAACAAACAGCTAATGATTTGGCACGACGCGAGTGCCTCCCTCGCCTGTGCTCGTGCGGCCTCTCAGCGTCGCGGCGCTCGCAGTGCTGCGGCTGCCGGCGTCGCTACACGGACGCGCGGCGAGTGCTTTAAATAGACGAGCGCGGCCCCTGGAACAGCGGCACCAAACTGTTAGGACTTCGCCTCTGTCATGCTCCACACGTTTCAGAACTTCATCTACATCTCACATATACCAATAGTTTTTCCTATTAACGAGTACGTTAGGTATTCTGATTTAGGGCACAATAAAGGTACTTGTCCCATTGATATATCCGATCTAATTAGCTACTTGAATATCCTCAGCTTTAACATCTCTTCTTTTTTTATGAAGATGGAAAGCAGACTAAGGTCATATGCCGCCTCATCATAGCTTTATGTATTATTAAGTTCTGGGTGCTTTTTTTTGTCTTTACTTTACTTGTGTCATTAATCTTGTACATAATCAACCTGTAATTGGGGTCTTGAACCCTGTTGGTCAGATTGCAAATAAATAAATAAATGCCATGCTCTTCAGTGGGATTCGAATCCACGACCTGTGATATCCCTTCACTTTTGAACATGTTGACGAGACACATTTTCATATGAAATAATTGCATTGCATCTATTTTATTATGCAACACAATGCAAATTCATTGAGGTGCCTTTTGAAAATTTTATTACATTTTAATACATTTCTTGAACCTACAGAACTTCTACCGTCGCCATATTGAATCATTATACCTTTGTAATTCATACAAAAAATTATGAAACTTACTAATTCGGTTGCTTCTTTTTATGAAAATGGTAAGCAGACTAACTACTATTGATATTATGCCACTTAATGAATGTATAATTGTGAACTTATGTGAACAACATAAAAGACCATGCTCTTCAGTAGGATTTAACTTACAACTTCTGGTGTGGTAGACGACTAGTGACATGGCCATTGAGCTACCAAGAGTTTCTTTGGTTGAAGGTCCTCCTATCCTTAATTTTCTCTCAGTTCAACTTATATTTTGCATATTTCGTCTTATACATGTTTCAAGGTCACAGGTAGCGCCCTGTTCTCTTAAAGATGGATAGATGGAGACAAGTATTAAGTTTTCATTGAAACAGTTACATGTTTAATCATCTCTTTTATTGTCATCTTCAAGCAAATCGATTCAAGTTGCCCTTTAAAAATTTTATTGCATTTTAATACACCATTTGAATGTATAGGACTCCTTCCACCGCCATATTGGATTCCCTCACTTCTTTCATATGAAACAGTTGCAAGGTCAAACACCTTTTTCAATACCACCATGTTGTAAACTGATTAAGATTACATTTAAAAATTTTATTAGAAGTAATAAGCTTCGAGAAAATATCCTACAAAAAAGTCTAATGATTTACATATTGTACTTCATCCATTTTCCCATTTTCGTTTTGAGAAATACTTTGCTCTAAAATGAGTTAAATGCTCAAGAGTAATAAGTATTCTTCCTCGGATGTAATGTAGTTGCCCAGTATTAAGATATTATTCAACAATACAGTTTACAGTAGTATCGCAAAGACAATTCAATTGCCAAACGTAATACGTCTTGTGTATAATTTATGTAGAGGTTTTCTGTCTACTTTGGCTCGGCAATGTTGAATCTTACTCGTGTTGGACTAGGATGATGAAAACCTTGGCGCCATTTTTCAAGGTTAGATGTTGTGGGTGCACGCGGGCTATTTTCACGTTGTACTGAAAAATACTATTTTAATCTTATCCGGTATTGTACCAGATCTGTTATTTCTTCTTAAGAAAATAAATTAAATTTGGTTTACATAAATGTAAATATTTATTTTCTCTCGACAACTTCTTGTAAATAGTAAATAGTATTTTACAATTTCTGGTTATTGTCTTCTGTTTTACTTCTTTTTTCGCCATTAAATTTCTTTTTTTATTTCATTCGCAACCTCGACATAAGAGCATTTACGCGGACACAATCTTTTGTTAGTAATATCCTAAGCCATTTCAGCAAATCTTGGTATATCATAGATTTTTTTTGAGTATCTGAAATAGAAGAACTACATCTGAAATAGAAGAACTACATACTAAATAAAACATTATGATATAATTATGGAAACTTATGTGGAAAAATCCTCTGTTTGCAAAGTCATAATTTAGCTATATCTTACTGTCAACTTTGTGATAATAATATAGAGTTTTCAAAGGATGTCAACGAATGTTTTGACAAAAGAGTAAACATTATTGAGTAATGTAAAATTTGTCGTAATTTAGAGTTGAAGTATAGTAACCTTGGCAAAGTACAGCACGTGTAAACTAAGAAACGCATCATGGAAGAAATTTCGCTAGATTTATAACGCCATAAAAGTAGTACGCCAAGAATTAGAATAGTCAAATACTCGATTAGTGATGGAGACGTGTTCCGCCTACATTTACTTATGACGCGCCGTTAAAACAATTAAATTTTCTTGGGTAAAAGAGGCTTAGGTTTTAACCGGCAAACTTTATTTATGAAAATGTTGCTATCTGACAACTTGGTAGTCTCTGACAAATCGAAGTTCTATCCTTATGAAAGCCAGGAGAAAGGAAGATCCTAAATTAGTTAATATAAATGTACACGTTGTTCCCGTTTTCTGTACAGGATGAGTTTTTTTTTTTAAGCAACCAATCAGATTTATTGGCTAAACTTATAGAAAAATAAATATACAGGCTTATACAGCAAGGAGGGGGATATAATTATTTGATCGAAAGTACAAGCTTGACCTGATGAAATAGTATATTGTACAACGAGCATGGAATGGTACTCATTTTCTACGAGTATGTAAGTTTCTAGCATGAGCCGAAGGCGGATGCTGCAAATCATACGAGTATGAAATGGACATTCCATGCGAGTTGTACACTATACTTTTTCTTCGATAACGATATTATTTCCTAATTCATTTAATACGTATTAATAAAAAAAAAATTATCTCTTTCATCATTCCAATATTTGACAATTCTAAATAAGTATCCTAGCAATGGCGCTTGTACTTAAAAGAACTGATCTGTATTGAAATACTCACAAAACAAATTCATTTCGCACGATGCTTGCAATGTACCTCACATCCCTAGCAACAACAAACATACAATGAGCAGATTTCTCAGTGGTCGTAGAAAAAATAATGTGTTGAACATTATTTGGTAAGATAATTTGCTGAATGTACCATTTATCGTTGTTAAGGTAATGAATGTGAAATAATACTTCGTCTACTAACAAATAGTTCTCTTCCTTGTACATGTCAGGTCCACCTAACAAAAGTGACGTTTTTATAGGAAGTTTTTATCCGTATAATATTGTGCAAATTTTGCTAGTTTTAATTGTTATTTCTGGTGGTATCTCCTCTAAAATAGCACGAATTAACTATTTTAAATAGAGTATTTACAAAGTAGTTCCATTAAATTATAAATCACTAGAGAGGCACGTAAACAGCAAAGCATCTAACAGCAACTGTCCAAAACAACAAAATGAACACTACTCACTACATTTGCGCCATACATTTTCTAAATTTGTATCGGATATACCTCGCAATGGCTGCAATCTGTCGTGTCCCGGCCGGGTCGAAGACCAGAACCGCCACAGACAGCTAGTGGAATCTGTTTTCTGTTTTCCTCTGAAGACGACGCGGTCGCGGCATTGTGCAATTCTCGACAAACATATGACTAATCTGGAACTGTTGGACTCGTTTTGAGGTTGTTACGTCGCAGTATGGAATCGTTTTATTGAACCCGAGGCCCTGTCACCCAAAATAAATGGGAGATGAGTGCTTGGGTTTCGTAAGAACTGCTCTGCTCGAGAAATTGTGCTGGAATCACGCGGACTTTCAATGAAGAGTCCAGCAGATTCAAGTACATGAGATAGCAACATGTAACTATTCATGTATGTTGGAGTTACGCAAGGTTTCATCTACGGTTCAACTGTTAGACAGACGATCGGAACTTGTTTTTCCATTTCCCATACTGTTATTCATAAAACAATATAGGTCAATAAACTGATAACGTCTACTTGTACAAGTTTAAGTTTTTCATTCCTTATTGCTGAAAATTTTTTTTCTACGACCGTTTAGAAATCTGCTTATTGTATGTGTATGTGAGGTACATTGCGAGCATCGTGCGAAATTAATTTGTTTTGTGAGTATTTCAATACATGTCAGTTCATTTCGGTACAGGTGCCATTGCCAGGATACTTTTTAAGAATTGTCAAATATTGGAATGGTGAAAGCGGAGCAAATTTATTATTAAAATTAAATTAATTAGGAAATAATATTGTGGTCGTAGAAAAAGTATATGGAATGCCCATTTCATACTCGTATGATTTACAGCATTCGCTGTACTCTTAGGAAATGAGTACCATTCCATGATTTTTATACAATATACTTGTAGCATTTTAAAGGTCTCTACTTATGTCTGGTGATGATGTTATATAGGAAACACAATACTATTTTTATATTTTAGTAAGAGTTTGTTCTCTGTAGATTTTAGAGTCAAAGTGTAAATACAAAAAAAAAAAATGTTCAGAATGAAAATCTGCAATAATCCTAAATTATGTTAATCAAATTGGTATCCTTCATGAAATGGAAGTAAAATAAATTCAATTCAAAAATTAGAATATCACAATCTTTTTAATACCATTTAACGTATTGTATTTTTTCTATTATGCTATATTTTCCATTTTTAATACTAAATATTAATAATCTATCAACAACAAATAAGACAGTTTGAAAATATTACAAATATTTTTAAGTTTGTTTTCAAATATCTGCTACAATATACTTTGATATGAAATGAGTTAACTACTACAGCATAAGTATAAAGATAGTAACTTTCCACAAAATGCTTAATATATGTTTGCTAGCTTTCTTCGCGTGCGCTAGGCAATCAGTTCGCTGGCGTTTTTCACGAGGTCAACATATAACTTTTGTATGAAGGGATGAGAGCGAGCCGCAGCAACTTGGCAGTGCTCTGTGGCAGAATTTGGCCAGCCTGAAATAAATGTTCAGGAAAAGCGCTAAAGCAGAGCATATTTTTCCTGCATGTGTCGCGAGCCGAGCGATGTCCTATATTTGCTCCGATTCCAGCGAAGTGTGAATGCACTGAAGCGTAGATTTTTTCAGCTCCTGCATTCCTGGACCTGGGATGTAGTAATTGCCAACGTGTTGTGTTATAGATTTATGGCCTTATTTTCGTAATTAATTTTTTGTTTCTCTAATGCCGTAGGAGTTAATTGCCTGAATAATATATTAATGAACAGTATTTCAAGTTTTATGTGCGTTACTCAAAACGCTGGTAAATTTCATTCATTTCACACATGTTCACAAGAAATAAACATGTTATAGTTGCAGTTTTTACTAGGATCTGCAGCCCTTTAAACTCCGTACTCCGTTTCTTTGTAAATATATTTCACCAATTAGAATTTCATCTTCTGCAGTTGAACCGTAACAAGGTCGAAGGTATTGTAGTTTTCGGTACATCTTCACAAAAGGGGTGAGAGTTTTTTTTTTTACATATTACATGAATCAGAACAAATCAGACAGCAACTGTTTTCTAAGTTTGTTGGAGTAGCAATATTCTATTCCTTTGCAAATAATTTCAGCAAACATCTTATGATCTGTGGTTAGTGTATCATACATATATTATCTGCCATGTTTTTTTTTTTTTTGTAAGAATTTTTATAGACTGCAATTCTAAAAGTACCTAATGTGCCCAACACACAATTTTCTTGACAAATTTTTGGCTTGCAATAGTAACATGAGAAATTTGCTGACGAGTTTTATATTTTTTATCTGTGACGATTTTTCTGTTTCTACTAAATTTAAGCATTCAGCTGCATTATTTGTATGCATTTTTAACATTATCGCATAACTTTTTCTACTGTAAGTTTTGTTCAATGAACTTTTATAACTTTATATCTGTTTTTTATATTTGGGCGTAGAGCCTTGAAGAAGACACAAATGGTGTAGAAACGTCGGAGTTGTAGAAAATAAAGATCTTTGGACTGTATCCTCGATCATTATCTTTCCACATTTATTTTTAAATACCCTGTATAATGTATAAAAAGTATTAAATATTTGCGTAAGTAATTTGTTACATAACAAGTTTACGAAACTCGCGGAAAATCATAGAACATATTCAATATATTGAAATGGGGTAAATAGCTCCGTGGTAACGTGTCGGACTGTGGATCGTGAGATCCTCAGTTCGAATCCCACCGCCGACTGTTACAAATTTAAATTTACCCCTGTGGTTCCTGGTAACCGCACTTCATACGAAAAAAATATATCACTTACCGAGATCTGCGTAAGCAGAGTGCCACACCCATCAATGGGTAAAAGGCGTGATGATATATTTATATTTATTTATTTATATATTGAAATTTGTACTAGATGCATGCTTCTAATTTTCTTTAGCTTACGTTTGGTTAAATCCTACATTCCTTTAGCTCGAGTTAAGTATCTCTCTATCTTCTCTAGGGTTAGAGTACTGTGGTATAATAATTGCGATCACCTGGAAACCAAACGTACAAGTCCATCTCGTTCCCCAAAAGCTGCTCCCGCCTCTTGCTTCCACACATACACCTAACAAGATTTTTACCGCCGTAGTTCCTTGCCTCCCCCTCTCACCCATTGATTGATAAACACATCGAGTGTGGTGAATGAAAGCCAAGCTCTAACTCTGTCTGCTGCATGTAGGATTGCCCGAGATTGCGTGCGTTGGATTTGCTAGAGTTTATATGCAGATACGTAGTTCTTGTAGAAGTGAAGCCGTTTGCTGGTTACGTGTGGCTGTAGCACCCACACGGTCTGTGCTCTCGGTCACGGTTGATCAATGCTCGCGTGGGATTTGCTGATCGCTGGACCGATCAGCGAATGACAAACTTTTTAAGATGAGAGAGTAAAGTAGGTGATAGGCGGTTTGTCACTGCTGTATTTTTAAACGTACTGAATTATGATTGTTTTCTGTGTTCTATATGATACCTTGACTCCTGTACCTTCATTCTTTCTTTAATTGTATCACCCAATTGAATTTGGATAACTTATAGATTCTTCTTGAGTTATTCGTCTCTACTATTAGATCTTTTGATTTGGTGTACTATTTTCCCAAACTATCAAGTTAACTGGCCGTACTTTATAATGCTTTTAAATATGGAAGCCCCAGATTCAACTTTAATTGCTTCAATTCTGGAGTTATAGATGTTTAGCTGAGAAAAAATATACATAAAATTTCTGCTATCTGCATCTACGAGTATTTACAGTGCAACTGTATGAATTTAGTGCTTTCCTTCTTTCGATCCAGTATTATTAGTATTTTAGTTCTTATACTAAACACTCACGTTAGTCTGATGAACTTTTGCTGCCATTCCATTCATATTAAACAATACAAATATCCTGCAAATATTTGACGTAAACTTATTATGAATATAAGTTGATTAGTCCGTGTTTATACATCCTCAGTATTTAGTTCTATTATTTATATGTATTTTTCTAGTACACTTCTTTGTATTTTAGTTCTTTAGTCAAACTAAACAATCAACACAATCACAGTACTTGAGGAACTGTTTCATTTATTCCAAATAGTAATATAATTGAGTTTACAACTTTAATTGAAGAAACCTATACAGTAGATTTCTGCTAACTTCAAACTTTCGCACTACAATACTGAGTCATTTGTACATGCTCAGTGCTAAATACTACCTTTAAGTATCCATTTTTCTGATCCACTGTCTGATCTGATTCGTATGCTAGTTCTTCTCTTAAACACTCACCAATTTGAGGAATTATTCTAAATATTCTAGACATAACAATTTAAATTTTTAGTCCGTTTAAATACCTACACTTAATTTGCTATGGATATAATAAGTGCAATTGCTTTTTCAACTATCCTAAACACTAGTTTTGTGTTCGTTTTAATCATTTTTTTTTTGTAAATAAAACATTGTGTTCCTTATTACAAATCTTCAAAAATCGTTTCTACTATATGTATACGTTCTTCCGATTCACTGTCTAATCTAATTTTTATTCTAGTTCTTAACTCAAAATCAGGACTTAGAAGAGTTATTCTAGTTATTCCAGACACTATACTTGTACATTCACAATGCTCAGTTTCACATGTACACATTCTTCTAATTCACTGTATGATCTGGTTTGTAATATAGTTCTTTTCTAAAATACTCACACCAATTTATAGAACTGTTTCAGTTTTTACACACAGCAATATAAACTAGTTCCCACAAATATCTGCACTCTGAACTAATCTGATTGTAAATACAATACGTTAGCCGGCAGTACGACATGTAGGAAACGTGACAGCTTTGTGATTAACGAAGTTAGGCACGCTTCGCATAGGGTATGAAGTTGGATGAGTGATCGAAAGGGAACTTCTAAATCACACTGCGTCTCGCTGGCCACGCTACTAATAGATAAAGAGATTAACGGATTACGAATATAAGTTGAATAGTTTAATTGATTGTATTATATGCATACCATCTAGTTCTAGTTCTTCTCTCAAATATTAACACCAATTTGAACAAGGTTCTGCGAAAAGATCTAAGCGGTTTCAACTGTGGTTGGCGGTTCCACCAACAAATGCAACTGCTGCTTGTTGTTAGTGTTGTTGGTAAAGTTTGAGAACCACTCTTGTCACTATTGGTTCGCTATCTGGTTTACCTGTGCCGTGTGCCTGTGGTGCTGAATGCAATGTAGCTGCCCACAGCCACGAGCTGCGTAATGAAACCGATAGTTTGCATGTAATTATAATAGTAAACCTCCGCAGTTTCAAAATGGCAGCTGGCGAAACTACGTCACACTACCGCGTCTCTTTGTTTTTCTGAAAAGTGCGTCGCGGTAGGGAACTGACTTTTGGAGGGATTCTGTGCGTAAACGGTTTAGTGCGTGCTTGTGGTTGTTGTTAGTTGTAGGTAGTGTTTGTTTGCACAAATAATCGGAGGTATGATGTAAATAATAATATAAGTAAAATGTAGGAAATGGTTCTAACAATACGTTTCATGTGTTACTTCACCCAAAACAAACAATTGAATAGTATAAAAAATAAATAAATAAAAGGCATGTCTCTAATTCGGTTATACTTGAGTTTGGCTGCTAGCCATGAAGCGTTGTGTTTCTTTGCAAAAATACAAAATAACCAAACTTTATTATTAATTTTATTTGTTATTTGTCCTTGTTCCAGTCAAAGTACTCCTTTCCCCCTATTCAGACATTTTTCCAGTTCGCGATGTAGTCCTAAATAACTTTATTTAAAATGGTCCTTGAGTTCTCTGCCGCATATGTTTTGATGTCATCAATAGTTGGAAAACGGCGTCCTTTCAGCACTGTTTTTAATTTCGGAAATAAGAAAAAAATCGCAAGGAGCCAGGTCTTATTTTTGGCACAATACTGACGAACTGACAAAGCTGTGTATTATCGTGGAGCAAGAACCATGAGTTCCCTCAACATAACTCTCGTTTCTGTGAAATTTTTCCACAGTATCCCAGTTTGACGCAAAATTTTATGTTGCATCGTTGATTTAGAAAATTGGGCATTTTAAAAATCGCTACTAACACTTAAACTCATTGCACTCAAATAACAATATTACAAAATGTAAACGAGACATTAACAATCCAATGTCTATGGTACTTAAGGCATCTAAGAACATCGAAGTGCTCTTTGATGAAACAACAATACGTATCCGCTCATCAATTTTTTTATATTTTATGGATGACGAATGCAGCGAATTTTTCTGTAACAAAAAATGTTTACGTGAAATTAAGACATAAAAGATACGTCTGAAATAATACCCATTTGTTTAATCGATGCTCTTCGATGAAAATAGAGGAGCCTCCATTTTTGTCGATGACCAGTGCGTTTTGTTGTTTCTTTGTAGAGCTCTTCAGTGCTTTCATGCTCTTCGACCAGTGTGCCATAAGCATTACATCGTTGCTTCAGAAAATCGCCCGTTGCACTCAAAAGACAATATCACAAAAAGTAAACAAGATATTAACAGTCCATGAACATGTGGTTACAGACGAAATTATGCGCAACGCAATACTGCCAACAGCATATCCCTAACTATACTAATACAAAATGTCCGGTATTTTCTGCACAGATCTCGTATATGAACGTTTTGTGATAATTTGCTAAATGTGTGTGTCTATTACAGAGTCCGGTCACCGAAGTGACGGGGGCTACTGGCAGATCCAGCTGGACCGCGACCTGGTGGACACGATCGCAGCCATCTACCCGGAGTGGGTGAAGGGTCCAGCAGGCCAGGCAAGCAGCGCCAGCAGCGGCTCCGTGCAGCTCCAGCAGGCAGCCGGCGCCGTCTGCGTCGCTGCCAGTGTTGCCAGCATGGCGGAAGGCGGGCCGCTAGGTGCTGGGGCGCCGCGTGCCACCGCCTCGCCGCCCAAGGCGGTCGTGGACACGGAACCGCTCGCCAACACCATGGAACAGAACAAGCAATGTAAGAATACAACACTCACCACTTTATTCTGCAAACTGTTAACTGTTTCACGACCGTATGCGGCTTTGGATTTACAATAAATATAACTACAAAATAAAACCACCTTTTCGAATTTAAGAAACTGGAAATGCGAGCCAAAATGACCATCTGCTTTTGTTGTACAATGCTCTACCAACAAATGTTGGACAAAGAAGGATTGCCTTACAACATCTATTTGTAGTGTTTAATCAAGACAAGAAATCTTGTCTTGAGTTTGATTTTCAAGACAAGAAATTGAAAGTTTCTTGTCTTGCTCATTTCTTGGCAAAGTATTTCTTGCCTTGTTTCAAGAATTCTTGATATTTCTAAATTCTTGATATTTTAGGGGAATCCCCTTCTTCTATTGCTTTATCCAATCCGATGAACGAGCGTCCAAGTTTGCCCAGGTCCCTCTCTTTTAGTTAAATATTTCTTAAATGTTGGTCGCGCCGCTTTGCACTTCGATATTATATGCTTTTTATTTAAAACAATGAGTGTTAAAAGAAATATAAATCAGATTTACTCGGATAGTGATGAAACCGATCTAACCGAATCTAGTTAAACTTAATTTGATCCACGTTCTTCCAATAACCGAGAATTGGAATCGGTTTTATCCCATAATAATATTTCTTCCTCTTAATCTAATAAAAAAGTAACAGATTTCTTCAAAATTTGCGTGGAAAGAATACAAAACGATATACCCAAATGCAAGAAAACAAAATAATATATATATAATAAAATTTAAGTAAAATATATACGAGTTTATGGGATAAATAGCTACGTAAAATATTTGTTTTGAAAATCATAGTTATATATTAAAATTGTTATATTTTAATCATAAATATGGAATGCAAAAATTTATTATCAAGATTTCTTGTGAAGAATCTTGATTCTTAATGATACTTTCTTGTATTGTCTTGGGAAATGAGAAATACTTCTTTTCTTGGTCTTGTCTTGATTTCAAGACAAGACCAAGAGTATATCTTGATTCTTGTAAAACACCCGTTTCTAGTTTTTCTCTTTCATAAAAGCCTACAAGTAAACGTTCCAATATACTTTATTTTATTGCTACAGACAGTCTCATTTTACTTTCCATCCTGCAGTATTTAATATCTCTTGCGAAAGATGTGAACCCAAACCCTACCATAAAATTCCAGTTAACTTCAATGTCCTCCCTACAAGTACCTCATACTCATATTATTAACTTCTTCATCCATACTCAACATTTTCAAGCATGCGTAATAAAACAATAATAAAATAGTAATGACCCGTACTACCTTCTACCTACGAATTCGTTTTTATGAACCAATTAAGAACATTGTTGGCATTGTTTTAATTTTTAAATACTGAAATCACTGAAATTCTTTACTAGTAAAAATAACAAAACCCATGGAAACTAGATGAAAATATGATTCATTTCTAAGTTGTTTATTATATTTACAAATCAGAGTTATTCGTAGAGATGCTGTTGCAACTTTCGAGTGTTTGTTTCCGCAATATCTAATATTACTCAAAGGACCTCGTCGACGTTGAGGAACATCAAAATAAAGTCCATCTGTATCTTCTTCATTATTTAAGACAGTCGGTTGCACAATACACGTTTGTTGTTGGCCGAAAATAAATAGGACATATATTGTAGCATCATCATATATTTATACATTTGCCCTTTAGTTCGTTCACCCCTTCGACAGCTTGAAAAATATATAAAGCTACGGTTTTTGTGTTAAAGTATTTTGTGTACCTGGAGCAATATGATTGCATCGTCCTTCAGGTCGTATTGAATTATGTATTAAGTAATTAATTAAGATTTTATTTTTAGACCATTCGCATTTCATATGTTTTTATCTCAACAATATTATCCATAATTTAATCTTAATCTGTATTATTTATCTTGTTAAACGTCATTATCACATTTACAAAGTGAAAAGTGGTTTTAAAAATATATTCGACTGTGAGAAACATATTGATTTTGTTGTGATTGTTTCAGGATGAATTTGAGATTTTAATGGTTGCTAAACATTTGGAGCAAAATTATTTTTAGTGTCGATTCGAGAATGTTATAAATACCGATCTGTCAAGATTGCGTACGTGATTCCAGGAATTATAAAATCATTTATTGTTAGTCTGGGCGATAAACTGGCGAATTAAGTAGAATTAAAACCGTAAAAATGTTTTATGTAAACGATGCAATCCTACTCACCAAATGTAATAATTGGAAAACGTATTTTTGGTTGCATATAATCTAATGTCGACGATTCACATTAATTCTTAAACATATTAGTAGAACTCGAGAATTGCAACATTTCTTAGCCGTGGTTTTATCTTTTATAACAATTTTAGTTTTTTTCATTATTAATTGGTAAAGCGGTTTCAACTGCTGAGGTTATTTGCCGCCTCGGTACCTCTTTTTCGGTGGTATGATAACAACAATCAGTATTCTCTGGTATGAGTTTTCGCAAAACGGTCACCCATCCAACTACTGACCGCGGGTAGTGCTGCTTAACTTGAACCGGCATCAACGCTCCCTGCTATGACCATTGCAATTATTTTTGTTTATTCAGTGCCATTTCGTTATTCCTGTTATTTTTAAGCCTGCTCCTATTTTATTCATCTTTCTTAGTCTACCCTTTTTCTTTCGCTTTCGTTTCCGATTTATTTTCAATTTAGTTAGTTTTCTGTCAGTTAATCTTGTTATTAGGCCCAACCATTATATTCTTTACATTTTGATTTGTATTATAATAATAGCTTCTTCAAATAATTCTTCTATGGTCTGTATTGGTTCTTTTTCTTCAGTACTCTCGTTTTAATTCCTCCGTAAATTCTACATTTCAAAATTTGTAAAGTTTAACCTATTAGAAATGTACCAACTTTTGAAACCATATCGGTTTCAATTTTCGAAATATCTTTAGATATCCGGTCAAGATACTTAAGTTTGAAGATGTTACAAGTCGAAAAACCGATGTACCCAAAGTATTATATTAAAGTCTACTTATACCAGTAGTTTAAATTGTATATTAATTATTCAGTAAATTGTAAGAAATGAAATACAATCAATCTCTTCCAAACATTCCACCACTTTCGCCTTGTCCACATACATACATGCTCGTCTGTTCTTCGCACTCGGAATCATTCGTTCACGCAACAAACTATCAATCATACCTTTACAATCGTTCACCCTCAATCTCAGCCGCATGTATGAGTTTCACCAACCTTTCATTCGCGTTTACCAACGAATACCTCTCTTTGCCAGCTTTTTACTATGGTATGGGTAAGCGCATGGGACATTCCAACCTATCTGTATCTTTCAAAGCGCAGTTTTATTTTCTCTGCTGCCAAACTCCACCCCCAGTGCAGATGGTCAGTGCAAGGGAAGAGCGTAAGCGTACAGAGCATGATTCATAGTTGGGATAGTTTCGTTTGTGAAATGGCAAGTGTCCATTTGATTCATTGTTTATTACACATCAACTCCGCGAGATAAATTTAGCTGCATATTTTCTACTTGTAAGTAAATGCAAGATTAATTTTAGTTGGTTGACTAAAATAACAAAATTTGTAAATGGTTATTTCGAAATTTACTGAGTAGTTCGATTTGAAATTGTTATTCAGACACTATGAGACATACTTCGCAATAATACTTCTATGTAGTCGTTTTATACATACCATCATTGGGATCATGAGAATTGTGAGAACCACGGTTTTCGCACATACACAGGTTTTTCGGAAAAGTAGTGATAATCTACAGGTAAAAAAAATATTTGATTGGTTGAGTCGATAATCCTTAAAGCAAAAAAATTATACGACCATTTATAAAATCACACGAAGCCATCAAACTTGCAAGTGTGCCATTAGAATTAAACGATTTTTATAAATTTTTATGAAACATTATTGCTGTTTATTTTCAAGAAGGATTGCGTAAAATTTTGTTGATGTAACTAATCGTTTAAGTTTTTAACTCCACTTCAGACGTATTTTTTAATTTTATCATGTATGAAAACCTTTCTAAAAAAAGTTTTTTGTTTGAAAAATAATTTGTAAAATTATGACATTTTAACATTCATACTGATATACCTAGTTACTTGATGACTGCTATAACAATTGTTTGATTTGGTGTTGCCAAATTTACATTTATTTTAAGTAACTCGTGTGGCTTTACTAAGGACCGTACAATTTTTTGCATTCGGATTATTGACAGAATTAATTTTAGAATTGTTCTACCTGAAATTTATCACAAAATTTCCAAACATCTCATATGTAAGGAAGTTATTGTTGCGAGTCAATATTTCATATTTAGAACTTGAAATTATAAGATGGTTGTTTAGTTGAAAGCCTATAAGGTATTCTTAGTAAATATCAGTAAATAATCTGAAAATATGTAGAAATATTTTGGTGCATTGATAGAAAAACAATTATAGCATGCTTTATAAACGTGTATTCAAACGAAGGTTACATGGAACAATAAATATTTGTCAATATACCTCCAGAATTTGATAAACTCTAGTTTTACAACCGCATTTTTAAGGTTGTTTGACATTATAATTTTTTATTATTGTAATCAGTACATTGTTGTATGAAGTGCATTGTTGTAATCAGTACATTTTTGTAATCAGTACATTGTTGTACTCAGTGCATTGTTGTAATCATTACATTGTTGTAATCAAGTTTTAAGCGGGAAGATACGTGCTGGACACCCAATTTTTCAAATTTGAGATTAATAACGCAAGTTAAGCAGCACTGCCTGCGGTTAATAATGTGCTAGGATGGGTGATCGCTTTGCTAAAACCTATGCTAACAAACACTGCGTGCCGTTGTTTCACCATCGAAAACAAGGTATTGAGGCGACATATAACCTTAGCAGTTGGGACCGCTTAAATAAGTAATAAAAGTTTTTTTTTCAAATTTTATAGCTATGCTAGACTTACTTATAAGATCACAATATTAAATTGCGTTTAATTTTTGTAAAGTGATATAAAATATTCTCTATACAGATTCTAATAATGAAATCCATATAATTTGTATAATAAACAAATAAATAACAAGCACCCACTTACAAATAATCTGGTATATGAATTAACATTAATTATTGAAAAACAATAATAAAACAAATTAGAAATTCATGTGGGTAGTTCAAAACAAACCGTTGAATTAGAACGATTAAATGGACAAACAAGAATATAAATATTTCCCAGACTAACTAATTTTATCTCGTAATAATTCCCGTTGTTTTCCTCCTGAAACCACGCATACGGGCCTGATTTAATTTAACAGCGGAACTCGGTTGTGTCGTGGTTAGCTCCGCGGCTGGACTTCCGAGACGTGTGTGCATTGTATAAACTACAAACGTCTCTTATCACTTCGCAAGCATAATCATAATGATGTTCGAGTCTCGAAAATACCGCTAGCGTCGACGCTTAACTCAATTCATTAGCATTTTGTGCATCGTTCTCACATACACTGGCGACGTGATTACAAATAATTACCTTCACGACAGTTCGGAAGTGGAAGTTCGTGATGCGAAAATCTTTTGTTTTTGAGGACCTTTTGTTTTGTGATGTCGCCGTTCCTCGTGCGGCAATCTGGTGGGTCCACTTGACTTTTTGTTTTAGTTTTCGCGTTTCGGTTCAATTTAATTTATTGAGGATTTGGCATTAAAAGTGTTAGTCTAGCTCTATAAATAGAGGAAAAAAATAGTTTCTATATCTGTGGTCATATAGAAATTTTAGTAAGGCTTGCCAAGTATTCTAAGCGATATTACTATGCTCATATTCAAGATTCGTTTCATTTGATAAGTAAAAATACTTACCATTCATAAAGTTTTAACTGTATTGTACTTTATCAAGTTTTATACAACAAAAAATAATTCAAACGGTTCTTTACGTGGTGTTTGACCCCTGGTTGCGCTAGGTCAGCTTCAGGATATCGCTGGTTCTTCCGGCGAACGTGCAAAGATTTTGATATGTCGCTCCTGCCATAGCCTGCTTCGCGCTTTACGCTTGAACCGCTGATTAGTTGACAATCAGATGTTCAGGTGTTTTGACAGATTCCATGTTTGATTTATTATGTGGACGTTTCTGTTGCAGCACTCAAGGTCAAGTTGATGCTCAGGAGACCTATCAATCAACTTGTTGCCCAGGGCATCATGCCTCGTAAGTTTACAAATAATTTTTTTTTATTAGTTATTTATTGTTGATGTGTTCTGCAGCCTTAAAGACGCCACCCGCCTTCCACGAGCAGCGCAAGCAGCTGGAGCGTGCGAAGACCGGGGACATGCTAAAAGCAAAGATTCAGCAGCGTCCGGCGCGACACGAGCTCGAACGGAGACATATCTTGGAAGCCGAGCCCGCTGTGGACCCAAGTCTGGTGGAGAAGCAACGTATGCTGAAGAAAGCTCGCTTGGCTGACCAGCTCAACGACCAGCTGTCCCATCGGCCAGGCCCGCTCGAGCTCATCCAGAAGAACATCCTACACACCGAAGAACCTATTGAGGAAGCCGTGAAGGCTGGCCGGATCCCATTCCGTGCTACCTGCGAGGGTCAGATCAACAAGCCACAACACCCGAACAGCTATGTCACCTACGAGGATGACTCCCAGAGCTCGGAAGGTGATACGCTTGTCAGTCCTGGACCATCGAACGCTCCTGATGTCCTTGAAGCGGCCGCCAAATCTGCTGGAATCGTCGTGTCGCTCGCTATCCCTGCAGCTGAAGGCACAGTGGTAGTGACAACCGCGACGCCAGTGTTTAAAGACAATACCGAGACTGGAATAGTGTTTGCTGATTTGTGTCGTACTGTAACTGCTCCCACGTTGCTCCCCTTGGCTTCTGTTCCTAGTCCCGCTTCTCTTGTATCATCCACTTCCACTTTAAGTCCACTTTCTTCAGTGGCGAGTCCTATACCTGCTGTTACTCCAGCACCTGCAACTCCACTTCCTGTTCCGTTAACCCCCAAACCGCAACCTTCTCCCGCTAGGAGTGATGCTCCCGGCAAAGACAAGAACAGGAAGAAATCCAAGTCGAAGTCTGCGCCCAAAACGCGAACTATTAAGTTCCATGAATATAAAGGTCCTCCAAATGCACAGAAGAATTCGAATATTCCAACGGGTGCTGCTGGAGAGACCTCCTATGAGTTATTGTTGAAACAACAACAGTTATTCTTACAATGGCAGCTTCAGCTTCAACACAAATACCCTCAAATTATCTTGCCGGCAGCTCAAAAGCCAATTACTGAAAACTCGACATCATCTAGTAGTGTGCCACAGGTCCCATCTCCGGCGACTACACAAGATTCCATCACATCTTCGCGGCTGTTAAGTCGGTTAGAAGATATGAAAGTGAGTGATTTAAAAGCAGAATTAAAACGTCGTAACTTACCTGTGTCGGGGTCAAAACCGCAGTTGATTGAACGGTTAAAACCGTTCACGGGCTCCGGTGATGTTCCCTCCCCAAGTGGGCATATTATGCTGGATACTCCGGCTCCTATGAGTGTCTGCAGCGAGGAATCACAAACAGACGCACAGGACGAGATGACCGGTTCACCTCATTCTGTGGACGAGGATCCGCACAGCGACATTATGGATGTCGGAGTCAGTGATAGCATCAACATAATCCAGACACAGTCTCAAGAGGACCTAGTGAGAGAACAACAAAAACGGATAGAGGAGTTGCAACGGAAGCTGCAGTTGTCACAGTTGCAATTGCAACAAGTTCGTGCCCAACCCAGTGCAGTTCTGCAAACTGACCATAAAGCTCAACGTTCCAATATTGCTTTACAGCAGCATTTACAAGCCAGGCGTCAACAGAATCAAATGGCTATACATCTACAACAAATACAAGCTTTGCAGCAATTGCAAGAGCAGGAACAACAGAGGCAACAGCAAGTACAACAACAACAACAATTGCAACAACAACAACAACAACAAGAGCAACAGCAACAACAACAACAGCAGCAGCAGCAGCAACAACAACAGCAACAACAACATGTTGCTTTCCAAAACAATAAGAATATAACGAACGGTCTATTGCTCAATGGAGCAGGTGCTACATTAGTGTTAAATCAGATAATGCAAGGAAAAGTGAAGTTAGTAAACGGACAAGCTCGTGCAAATTCTCTTCCCAATTTCTTAAACTCTATCCCTATAGTTCCTGCCACAGTTATTACAGCACCTGAAATCCAAACGCCTTTGCCACAAGAAGATATTAAACCTCCTCCTCCCCTTTATGAAGAAGCAACTAAACAAATCAAAAAGGAGAAAAGTAGTGTTAAGAGCCAGATTGTGGATGATGTCCTTGAGATTCTCATTAAGAATGGGGAACTTCCGCCCAGTGCTGCCCATGATCCTTCAACTCCTGGATCTGCAAACAGTCGGGTACAAGAAGCACCAGTGTTTCCTCCAGTCAGTGCAACGGAGACTAACAATACAGACAATGCTCTCGGATTGGACGCTGCAGTTCTTCAAGACTTAGGATTGGATTTGGAGTCATTAGACACGATGGATTTCAGCCAACTGGACATGGATTTGAACATGAGTCAGCCAATGAACCACCAGGGGGAATATGATAATATGAGTGTCCCTATGGATACAGATGACTCGGACTGGTTGGATTCGCTATTACCGAGTGAGCAACCACAGGAGAACAACTTGAGTAATGTGTCAGTTGCGCCCATTGCTCAGTTCGACACAGAGATGAGCACGTACGACCCGTTGCTGACCAATACGCACGACCCGTTCGACCTGTTCAGCTTGGAGGACTTCAAGTCGCCGGCAGACCTGTCGACTACGCTGGCGTGGGACAAAGTGGACTTTGCCGCATGATGTGACTGACAATGTGTTATCAGTGCCTTGTACTTAATTTGATGTGCATGTGTGTGTGACTCTAATGCCGGAGTCGATTCCAATCTGAAGTGTTTCCAACTCAGTTTTACAATAAGTGTTTGACATTCCACGTGGACAACAAAGGGCTGTCCACCAATCGCCTGTAGGGCTTGCGTGGGACCAGGACGCCCTTATAGCCATCGGCTAGGGAACACAATCACCATACTTTGTAATTTGTAAATAGTATATGATAAAGGGTGTTTTTGTTACCCTTTACTTGTTAAATATTTAAGTAAAATGTTAGACTTTATTTTGTTGGTTATTTGTATTTAAGCATTTTTTCTGTAATGCTGCTACAGGAATGTCGTCATGCTCTAATACCGTATACAAAACGATACCTTATTCGTAAACTGTAGTTATAGCAATATTTACACCACAACACATATGATATTGATATCATTGTAGCAACACATTTTTACTACGTGATTATCTAGTAAATGTACGATAGATAAATAATATTTAATTACATTTATATGAAATGATATTTGTATACTTAACATTTGTGATAATTAGTTAAAATGTGCATATGATTGTAGTACACTTGCATCAAGAAAAAATTGGGTAAAAATAATCTTGATTGTTTGCTCAAATTGACTGTTGTACAAAACAGGATGAACGTTCTTGCTCAAAAGATAAAGCAAATAAGAGTGCTGTAATTACTCCACGTAATGATTCGTAATGTTTCGTTTTGTATATGGTTTCGCCTACAGTGTATGTATATAAATACATATAGGAAATGCCTTGTATACATATGATAATTCACCATCGAACTATCGAGTGTTGTGTAATATATACGTATGCATGAACATGCGGGACATATTGCTAATATAATTCGTACTATACAAAAGTCGTCTGTTATTTGCTAACGCTATGTTTACATCCATTTGAAAGAATGTAGAGTGAGTAAAAGCTTCAATCCTAAAATAAAGTGTCTTAAATTTTAATATTAGTTATTCATTACACTTTTGTTACTAGTGTGATATTACAATACAAATTATTTTAAATCTTTGTAAATATAACCTAAAACTATTATGTTATGTTATATTCAAATGTACAACTTTTCATACTTACAGTGAGGGCTTCTGCTCGTGTTTAGTATTTTTCAGGAAATATTGTAAGTAATTATAGACATTTATTTATTTGAAATATATAAATTTATTTAACATGCCATAATACATAACATAACATTAAATTGTAACAAGTGTATGGATATTTCTTTTTGTACATATTACTAAAAATTACTTTATATTACAGTTATAAAAGCAACATTATTGCTATGTTGTAAGCACTTTACAACGTACAATACAATACAATTGATAAAGCCTTCTACTTGTATAACCTTATAGCATTCATTTTATAAAAGAAGAAAAGCTTGAAATATATAAAAAATAATTGTAGTCTTTAATAATGTAACAGTCTTATATATTAAGCGATGGTAAACAACATTTGTAAATTGCTCTAATTAGATTTTTTGGCTAACAGCAAAGTAAATACAAAATTGGCAATTTTCTCGTAAGAAAGAAACATTAAAGCTGCCGTCAAAACTGTTTGAAGTAACTTAGCTTCTAAACCCGTAAATAAACCTTTAAACCCTTGTCGTTTTAAAATATAAAATAATAGCTCAATTGTCCCAGCATTAGGGGGTAAATTATAATGATCTTTAATACCATACCTTAATCGTGTTTGCACTACCTGCAATGGATAAGTCACAATGGTAGCAATTGTTTTTGCAACTGCCCCAAGAGTAAAATAAACAAGCGAATGAACTTCATTTGGGTTCAAATTAACTAGCAATTGTCTTTTTAATGTTTCATATACCATAAATTGAATAGCAGGGTTTGCAACAAGTACTAAGGACGGTAATAAGCCAGACCAAAGTTTCTGGACTCCTTCGTATTTTGCGATATGTAACATGCCATCGATTAGACCGTTGTAATATGTTGTTGTACCGACACCGTTCATTTTCAATCGACTATTAACCACCCACATGGGTGTAGTAACAAAAACGTTTATTGCTCCGGAAACTAAACCTATAAGTAAGTCGTTACTAACTGATTCGGGATTTACTGATTTCAAACCGTGAAATACATAGAAATAAACAAAATTTGAAGTGCTCATACTGAGCAAAACGGGCGTCATACCTCGGTATAGTGTCATGCTAAAAAATATACTGGTAATTAAGGGTACCACATAATTTTATTATAATACTTACAATCCTTCATTTTTGACTAGTTCGCAAATAACGGCAAAAGTAGATTTGTTCACATATTTATTTGAATCTTCAACTATGGATAAGTTAATGGTTAATAATGTTTTGAAATATTAAAACAAGTATTACATTACCTTGTATTCTAGATCTTAGTGTTTCGAAAGGATAGAACGTAGCCATGGCAAACACTCCACCCTAAAAATCATTTATATTACTCCATAGTCCATCCTTCACAATTTAATATTTCGTTCTTACCAATGATCCCGCCAAAGCGTGGACGAATGTATTGAAGCTAAATATGTCCTGAGACATGTTAGTAGCTGGTTAGTCGATTATTAGTAAATAGATTTACAATTCAACATTACTTTGGCATAACTTTATTTTACATTAAGCGAAAGTTATGTCTGGTAATAAGCATGTGTAAATAATGTGTTTTTAATCTGTCTGATATTCAGAATATATTTAAATACTTGGAATTTCATAGTAATGATGAGTTACTGGTTCATAATATTCTTAAAATAATCTTACAGTGTTTTGTTTCCTCTATGAGCAACGTTATTTCATTTACTAATATAGAACATTTTTGTTAATATCAAATTAACTAAGATAACCTCATTTTTTGTTTACATAGAGCACAGGGTTAAGACATGTTGACATAAAATAAATTAATATATTTAAAGGAATCATTTTCACTTAATTTAATCAAAACATTAGTTCTAATTGCCTCGATTTTTATTTATAGATTATAAGTTTTAGCACAGCAACAAAGAGTAGGAACTTTCCACGGAAGTTTCGTTTACTGACTCTTCCTAACCTAGATTCAAAATAAATAAAAGCAAACACAGATAACACCCGAGTATCTAACTAGTAAATTTTACATTTGTCATAAGGAAATACAGAATATATTTATATTAATTTTATATATTTTGATATTATAATTTCCTTATAGCTAAATATTTTTGACGTAAATAAAAAAAAATAAACGTTTTACCAAAAAAAAAAAAAATTGTTTAGATTGATAAATCTAATAATAACTAGAAAAAATAATAAGGAGCAACATAACGAATTTCTTGCAAAATTAACTGTTTACCTAAAATTTGGAAAAAAAATGTGCCCTGAAGTTAAACGAGATTTCTGTCAAAATCTGCAATATTTTTGAATTACATTCTAGGATCTAGAACACTTATCCATATACTTCTGAAGGTACATATCAAAGAATTCAAGATATGGTACTAGTATAAAATGCAAGATATTTCCACAGACGGTAGAAAGATCTAGATATAAAGTATCCAAACATACCGTGTGTCTGTCTTAAAGGTGTACATAGGAGATTAACATGAAAAGTTAGTTTTTGACGTACTGTTGCTCGGTGTTCTTCCGGACAACAATGATTGAAGTATCGATCGAAAGATATCATTTTTCTGAATCAAACGATGTAAAATACAATACAATTTAATAGTAATTGGGTTCCGTAAATTAATTTAAAAATGTTAAATAAATAGCTTGAAAGAAATCAAAACAAACCAGTCATAGATGACTATATTTATTTTCGAAAGAAATTGAATAAATAGGCGAATTTTCAAAATTTTAAAATTAATTTACTAAGCCAAATTACTACTAAATGTAAAGTATGTTATATCGTTTGATTCAGAAAATTTTATCTTTCGATTGGTACTATAATCTTTGTTTTCCGGTAGAACACCGAATAACTGTATGCAAAATACTGTTTCCCATGTTAATCTCCTCTGTACACCTTTAAGACAGACACACGGTATTTGATGTGTATTAAATCCACAAGGAAAAAATACTTGAGTATAATTTTTAAATAATATTACACGGAAACAAATACATACATAATGAATAATCTATATTATATTTCATATGAATTATTGTTTTAAAATAAATGCACATCTGCAAGTAGACCAAGGCTGATTTTAATTTAATTATGCTGCTACCATTGCACTCTAAGAGATTTATGCTGATATATTTTAAGCAAATCCTTAACTATATGGGGATAGAAATATTTAAAATATCCGTAGTATCTTGAGTCCGCACATTTCGGCTATCGAATGTCAGCGACCTACGCGCTGACTATCAGGTATTGCTAGCTGAAATTTTGCGGTGAAAATTTTTCTTCTTCTAATCGTAAAATGTGTTCAAGTAAAAGTTATTGGAAATTTAATATTGTGCAATTAATTTCAACTGTAAACACACTAGTATTGCAATAAACTCCTAAAAATTATTTCTAACTGTTTTAAAAGGTGTCAAATTTTGCCATATATCAGCAAATATCGCAATTATATACTTGCATCAATTGAATTACATACCAAAGTATTCCTTTTTAATGTGTGCAATTATTTTAAAAAGTACGACTAAAATTAGAAAATGTTGAAATTAAAGTATAATAATATTTGAAACAAAATATGCTTTAACCGCTTAACCGACAGAGAAAAGATTAGTAAGCATTATTTTCATTACTACTTTTATGTAAAGAAATTGTAGAATGAGATCTCTACTGCCATCTCAAGCCAAATTTGTAAACAATGCATTGTGCTCTACTTCCGCATTTTTAAAATTCCAGATCAGTTCGGTAGTCAAGCGATTGGTCATGCGCATTGAGGATAACTTGATCGATGGATCAATAAAATGGATTCGACGCAGTGAGTCTTAATTTGAAATTGAAATCATTGAGATTTGAAATATTTTATTTCACGTAGAACCCATTTAAAAATGTTTTTAAAGACTTGTTTAAGACAGCACGAAGCTGTTAAAACGTTGTACTGAATTTAATAACAATAAATATAGCCAAATACTTATGTTTATTTTATTTAAAATTCATTTAAGGAAACTAATATTGTTTTAAATACAGCCTGTGGTAAATGTACGGCTAGAGATTTTCGAAGATGTAATATAGCGTTTCGTGCGCTGATCAAACGTTGAAATATCCAGGAAATTTGATTGTAAAATAATGTTTTGGTTCTATTTATTTTGCAACAAATGTTGAACTAAATGATATCATTATATCTTATTGTTTTAAATACCCTAGCGTCATCTATTAGATTGTTAATTAACTATTCATTCACTAAAGTGACATGTCATTGCAAATGGCTGCATTGTTTATTACATTCATCCAGATTAAAGGTATTGTAAGTGTTTTAGTTGTTTTTATATACGATTAGCAATGAACATGTGCTTCAGTGAGGTGCAAGGACCTCCAGGAGTACTTTGAAAATACCGCAGATGTCCTAATATTCCCATATATTTTAAGTATTGTTTATAATTGTCATTGCTTTGTAATTATATTCGTAATGTATCATAATTTAGTTAATGTTTATTGTACATATAGCTGTAGAGTGATATTAAATAGTGTAATACACAATTCATTTGTTTTTAGGTACAGTAGTCGAGCAGTTATATAAATAAATCATCAAGTCATTCACTCAAATGTTAATGGTGCAAGTTAGCAATTTAAGATCTGGATCAACAACATCTAGCATGATCTTTAGCTACCAGCTGTCAAATTAGGGCATACGGGATTAGGTGCATGGATGATTTCATAGCTGGTATTGAATTTAGATGATCTATCTAAACAGTCAAACAACTATTTGACTGTTTGCCAAATAACAACATGTCGTAGGTAAATAAAACAAAATAAATATTTAACCTATTTATTTATTGATATAAATACAAACTAATTTTCTGTTCTTTTTTGAAGATTACAATTACAATTACTTCTTAAAAATTGAATCGTTTGGTAGATCTTCTGTGGCCATAATACTGGAATAATCTCCAAGCACAAACTGTCAAATATGATTGTTCTGAAGCTTCTTTGTACTTCAAAAGGTAAGTTATTAATTCAAAGATATAATTATTAATAAATAATTTGAATATTACTTTAAATTTATATATTTATTTATAAAATTGATTTATACTTTTCAGGGTACAGTGATGGTTATATTGCACGCTGGGTTCCTCGAGATTCTGGTGATACAATGAACCTACAGATGAACTTCTAGAACCTACTGGCTCCTGATTTCACCTACTACAGGTTGACGACACATCGGCTGGCCTGAGGTAAACAGCTGCAGCATCTTCGTCAAGGATCAGCGTCCGCACACGTGAAGAATGTCTGCAACTGTTTAATTTCTTAATAAATATTTAAGTTATCATTATAAAGATGGAAATTATGGATTCCTTGGGAAAAATACCATTAAATTTGTTCGATTTTTAATATTTTATAACAAAGTACATACAATATTAACGAAATAAAAATGAACGATATGACGTCATCTTGAGTTACTTTTTATTTCGCTAATATCTTTGAAAGTGTTAAAGCTATGGCGTTAAAATTTTCCAATATATTATTCGATTTTTGGCAAAATAAAATTGTCGCATATGACGCCATTTTGAAATTTTAATTTCGTTGCTTTCTTCAAAACTATTTGAGCTAAAATGCTGTAGTCAAAAATTCTGAACTCTAGATTAATTGTAAGGTTAAAAAATATCACACATGCTTATATAATATTGTTAATTGATAAGATATTGGAAAAATAACTGAAATAATATAATATTTGATTAGATTTTGGATAAAATTGGTTAACCGGAAGTAACAGTTAACAGTTTTCCGTGAAAAAACACGGATAAATTTAATTTTTCAACAATTTATGTTATAATGAAAATTGTAGAATATTTAATTCTACTTTAGTTTGTTACACTAATTTTAATAACTTTTATTAGATTTCAAGATAAGAATTAAATTTCATAAATCTTGCATTCCATGTACACCATGGAAACACTCAAAAAAGTTTAATTTTTTAAGAAGTTGGTACATGTCAATGTGATTGTGAAGCTGTTCTCTTATATACAAAATAGTATTTGATGATACTGTATATACAAATTAAATAAATAACGAAAGAAAATTAAATTTCTTAAATACAAATAGAAAATAAATAAATAAGGAGGTATTTTTCTGTATCATCAAATACTATTTTGTACCGTTTAAGAGTTGCATTGGGCGGAAGGTTATATGCTGGCCACATCATATTTATTCTTGATGCATGTGTACTACAATTATATTCACATTTTAACTAATTATCATAAATGTAAAGTATACAAATATCATTTCATATACATGTAATTAAATATTATTTATCTATCGTACATTTACTAGATAATAATCACGTTGTGTTCCTACAATGATATAAATATCTTATGTGTTTCTAGGTCCGTGGACAGTATCTAGAGGCTCCACCAGCATCTGCACAGACCTGCGGGACTTTTGCTGCTGTTCGCAGGTCCAGCGTCTTCACCCCTGAATGAAGATCTTTATATTTGTATCAATAAATAAATGAATTTGTATAAAGTTAACAATAAATAAATTTTAATGTAATATAATAAATAATAAAATAAATATTTATTATTAAAATAACATGAATTTCATTTAATGACCATGCCAAATACTTGATTATTAAACTGCCATCTATTGCTTAGGAGAAGCACTATCCGTTCTTACTATTCGATTTCAAATGCGGTCCTTGAATACATCCCTTCATAATAGTTTAGAAATTCACTAAGAGATGGCAGAACTATCGCATGTGAATGCTACAATTTGTTGATTTGAAAAAGAAAAATTAATTGATAAGGGCATGCCCTACGCCCTTGTCCTTCTAGTATGTTGTAGAGGGGGTTATTTTAATAGAGTTTCTAAGGTCGGTCAAAATTTCGTTATTTTTGCGATATCTCTTACCGTTTTCGAGTTATAAGGGTTTAAAGTTTTAAAAAGCAACCCTTAAAAACTACCCTATTTTTTACTTTTTGGATGTTTTTTCTCGCTGATCAGATAGAGCAGAGCTGTATCTCGGGGCGGTTTTTTTCAGATCCGTGATATCTATTACCCTTTCAGAGATACAGCCCTTTGAAACTTAAATAGAGCAGTGCAGATTTTACGCAAGAAATACTAACCCTAGGCAAATTTATTTCGCAATGGTTTGTGAAATCGTGTTCAGCACACTCAAATAAGGGATGTACAGTCTTTCTAGCCCATTAATGTTAATATTAAGGGTGATTTTTAAGGGAAACAATTGGGAAAACTTTAAAGCGTCATATCTCGGAAACGGTAAGAGATATCGCAAAAATAACGAAATTTTGCCGTCCCCTGTGATTTGACCCTTGAAGAACCGCTATTTTTCTACAACATATGTGAGTATGAAGGGCGTAGGGCCAAGGGTTCCCGAAATCGCTAATTTCACGTCTCTGTTAACAAAATATCAGCATTTTTTACTTCAATGATTTCTTCAGATTTCAAATGCGAGTTACGCAAGAAATACTAACCCTAGGCTATTTTAAATCACAGATTCGAAATTTATGGACCTTAATGAAGGGTGTAGCGCCCTTATCTCAATTTTTTTTACCCCAAAATTTAATAGTAAAAACACCAAGACTATAGTCCAACTTTTTTTTGGCAAAACCCCAAAAAAATCGAGTTAAGGGTGGTTTCCTATAGATTCAGCCCTAAAAACTCCAATGGCGGTCTCGAAAATTGGCGCTCACCCTTAAATTTGGGGTAATTCATATCTAATTTTATGTGCTTTATGTAGCATGTATATAAGGATCATTATTGCATGTCACATTTCCTTAGCGCACCAGCAATTTTATATATTATGAACGACAACTCAGAAGTGATATAAATTTTGAACCACAAGTCCGCAGTCGGTCATAATATATAAAAGTTAAATGCGAATTACGTAAGAAATACTAACCCTAGGCTATTTTAAATCACAGATTCGGAATCTACAGATCCTAATGAAGGGTGTAGCGCCCTTATCTCAATTTTTTTACCCCTAAATTTAATCGTAAAAATACCAAGACTATAGTCCAACTTTTTTTTGGAAAAAACCCAAAAAAATCGAGTTAGGGGTGGATTCCTATAGATTCAGCCCTAAAAACTCCCGTGGCGGTCTCGAAAATTGGCGCTCACCCCTAAATCTTATGTAATTAAATAAAGCAAAATTAATACTGCTCTAATTATGAAACTACACATCCTATCGCAAAATGGTTTGTGAAATCGTGTTCAGCACACTCAAATAAGGGATATACAGTCACTTCAGGCCCTTTAAAGTTAATATTAAGGGTGATTTTTAAGGGAAACTATTCTGAAACTTCAAAGCGTCATATCTCGGAAACGGTAAGAGATATCGCAAAAATAACGAAAAACCGCGGTCCCTCTATTAGTACCCTGAAGAATCGACCCTTCTCTTCAACATATGTAAGTATGAAGGGCGTAGGGCCAAGGGTTAAAAAACCGCTAATTAATCAAGGTCACAACTTCAAAAAACGAGCATCTTCAATTAGTTTTAATCATCAAATCGAAAGATTGTGACTGCCGAGTTAGCGCACCCAGGTAGTGCTGCCATCTCTCACAAAATTTGTGAACTATTGTTGTGAGTACAGCGCATCAATATTTTCAAACTGCGATGATTTTTTGTAGTTTAGGAACCTGTACTTTTAGAATAAATAATAGATGGCAGCACTAAGATTAAAATTGATATGAATAAATTAAAACTATTAATTTCGTTTCATGAAATGACAATACTAATTTTAAATTATTTTTTGCATATTTTAAGTAAATAAAGTAAGTTTTTAAGTAAATAAAACACAAATCATTTGTAATAATTTCTTTATTATTTCTATGGATAAATACATGGATATTACATTTCGTTTATTTAAGATATTTATTTATATTATTTATAAGATAACAGCCTTCTAGTTACAAATAACATATATGTAAAATATAAACTACTACATTGATGTTGCTGGCAGCGAATGTCGGTCCTGATCTTGTTTCTGTAAACATCCAGAGCGCTCAGGTGAAGATGCAGCTGATATCGTCTCCGAAGGCACTGTTGAAGATGATCAAGGCTCCGGTGACGTTGTCCACGTGTCGCTATTAACATAAAAACAATGTATTAGATAAAAGATTAACTGAGAACCTGAAAAAACATACATGGCATGGTTAGGAAGAAATATTTGTTGATGTCTAAAGAAATCTGAAGGCAGTAAAATAATCAGAACTTAAACATGAAATGAAAATTGTGATTATTTTTTTATGAATAAAATTAATTTTCTTACATCATAATTACTGGCAGCGAGCGTCAGTCCTGATGAATCTGATGCCGGAGGATTTTTGAGCCCTCCAGGTGTAGATGTTGATGAAGCAGGCCCCGATGACGATGATTAAAAAATGAGCTTTAAAACGCACTACCGCAGCAAAAGCTGGGTAACTTTGACCTGCTTAAAGCTAGGCGCGGACGAGATGAGGTGATGAAGGCTCCGGTGATGTTGTCCACGAGTCCCTAAAAACATAAAAACAATGTATTAGATAAAAGAATAATTGTGAACCTGAAAAAAAACATACATGTTATGGTTACGAGGAAATATTTGTTGATATCTAATGAAATCTGAAACATAAACTCAAAATACAAGGCAGTAAATTGTACAAGAGAACAAGTTATGGTAATCATTCATTTCACAGCACACCAATCATTCCACAGCACACCATTCATCCCACAGCACACCCCCATCGTTGGCTTCAATGATGACTTCATTGATGGTTTCTTTTCTTGACTTCTTTCTTGCCTGTAACCCTACCTAAGTTGTTGCTAAGTGCAGCTAACTTATAAACTAAGGCGCAATGACTCTAATGACAAACAACCGGCTTTGTTGTTGTCTCGTTAGCAAAAACGTTCGACATATGCCGTGTCGACGACCCACTCCGGGAGCTCCTAGTTACGCGAGCGAGACCTGAAGGTTTCACGCCTACCCGTCAGGTTGACGAGGGGATCAGACCTCCCCTGGACTCCAGGGCCCACAATTGGTGGGGACTCCCCCCGATCCCCCAAAAGGTGAAGACCTACACGCTAACACAGACTCGCTTCCCCAAATGGGGCCCGACTGGAACCCGGTCCAGTGCACCCGATTCTCCATCGCGAATAAGCGCTTAACAATTGGCTGCACTACGTTGGTCCCGGTGGACAGCGCTTCAACGATCGCCCGAGCACGCGATATCCACCCCCACGAAACGATTGCACCGAATTTAACATATGTTGGCCCACCTAGAGCGGACATAGAGAAAAAATTCGCGGAGCGAGTGTCAAGCACACCCGTAATGGCGGAGATGATGCAGCCAACTGGCCAGAGAAAATGGCGCTGGGATGTTCTACTGCGACGTCTCTACTACGCTGCGACGTACGTAGAGCTAACCAAGCCCATGCTTACAATGTAAAACAACACCAGTAAACGTAGCGCCGAGCTAGTCACGCGCGAATATATTTAATTGAACTTAATTGAACAGACTTGATCTGAAATAAATTCAATTTACTGTATGAAGAATTTATTCATTATCTTCTTTCTATAGATGGCTATTGTATACATCAATAAATATAAACTGTTTTTCTTTTATTCCATCCACAACTAATATACTTTTCCTTGCATTGCTTATCAATAAAAATAGCAAGTACAATGCACCCCATTTAAATTAGAAACTGAATCCATTGGGAATTAATATTTTTTACATGCTTAGGATGCTGATCAAATTTGACATCTTATCTTAAAAGCATTAAATGTTTTTTGGAAACCACAATGAAAGTAAAATTTATGTATTTATTTATGAACGTAGCTGGTTTCCAATTTAAATAATACATTTATTATTGTTTTCAACATAATAAATATATTCAAAACTTTTTAGAAGAAAATATATCTAATTTTCATATTTACAATAAATGTTTTCATTATTTATTCGACTTACGTACACCGTTGTCTCTATGCTCCAGAAGAAGATGCTAATGTAGATGGTATCACAAATGATCACGACGCCCAGGAAACGTCCTATAATCACAAAAACATTGTATTGATAACAAAAAGGAACAATTGTTGTTTGATACTTACATTTATATTGCCATTATACAAACTTTTTGCTTCGGTGATGTTGTTGAGTGATGGCAAAAAACCGACTTTGGTGACGCTGATGAAGATGGTCGCACAGGCATTTCCGGATCCGTGGTGTTCCTGTAAACATAACAAACAATTATTATTAAAATGCGATGATGAAATCAGATCCCAAAAACATAAGGTAGTAGACAAAATAAATTTATAAATCTAAGGCTACGAACTAAAAACACATAATTGATATACGTATTTCGAAAACTAATTTCTCACCATCAATATAACAAATATTATAGAAAATGCTCGATTCCTACAGCTTTTACTCCTGCGCTTTATCCCTTACTAACATCTTTGACGGTTGGTAACCGTGTTTTAATCGCAAAAATAAATCACGTTTGAGATTTAGCAACATGGGCCATTTTGTTACGATTACCGTTAAATTTTAATAACACGGTTGATTATAATATGTGAATAGTATAAAGGCAATGAAATGAAAGTGTAGTAATGAAGGAACATTAACATTTTAATTAATAAACATAAACTAAGTCAAAAATGAATGCTACATAAAAAATGTTCCATTTATTTTTTATCAAGCATAGTATTTATATATGAAGATAGATAAAAACTTATGTAGCTATTATATAGGTTAGAATATAAGCCTTTAATTTTATTCCCGTTTATTAGTTGATTTATTAAAAATATTGCACGAATAAATGAAATTAGAATAAAAATAAATAAGTTTTAATAGCAGGAGAACAGAAGAGCCCAAGGTATGTTGTAACGGTAGTGATGTACTCCCGGCATACCAACTTACCAACATAAAAGTTCTGTTGCGTGTGACAGCACAGTTTACAGATCGAAGTGTATGTTGTGATAGTTCATAAGGCAGAAATATAGAATGGAAAGAAGGTGGATGGAAATATGTATATCAGATAAAACCTTTGTTATAATAACATTTCTTTGCTAAGTGCATGTTAGCTGTACGTCTGAAATTTTGTTCAATATTTTTGTATCAAAATGGCTGGTAACTTTTGGCAGAGTTCTCATCAGTAAGTTGATGTATATTTATTGTTTGATATAAATTAATATTTCTTTTGTTTCAGTCAGCAATGGTTACTTGACAAACAGGATTTAATTCGAGAAAGGCAACATGACTTAGCCATATTAACTGAAGAAGAATACCAAAAAATATTTATATTCTTTGCTAATTGTAAGTTTCGACTGTTGACGTAGATATATTTTTATTAATTCTAATTAATTTTTTAGTAATTCAAATATTGGGAGAACAACTGAAGTTACGGCAACAAGTAATAGCTACAGCTACGGTATACTTTAAAAGGTTTTATGCAAGAAATTCGTTAAAATGTATTGACCCTTTATTATTAGCACCTACTTGCATATTTTTAGCATCTAAGGTTGAAGAATTTGGTGTAATATCTAACTCGAGACTGATCACAACTTGCCAGACAGTTGGTAGGTATAATTTATTCACGCTATATCCCACTCAGTGGGGTAACAAGAACCCAGAAACACACTCAACCAACAATTAATCTCCTACAAACATTCCTAAACTTTAGCCTCGTCCACATTCATACATGCTCGTCTATTCTTATTTGATGGTCAAATCACCTCAACTGACTCACTCCCACTTTCTTAATAAATCTTCTCAATCTCATATTCACCACCAATGTATTCCGGATCACTCTCCTCTCAAATATCTCATTTCCTCAGCAGTTATACATCGTTCATGATTTTTCATCCGCACCTAACATTCAGAACCATACATCAATGTAGGCACTAACACACCATTAAAAACACTCAATCGAGCATCTTTAGATGCATTCACATTTCGAGCAAATGTACCCAGAGCACCCAATACCACCCTGCAGACACTCGCCTTTCAATCTTTCGGTCAATACGTCCATCCCTCGAAAACATACTACCTAAATATACATAGAAAAATATTATAATCAGTCACCAAATCATTCGTCTTAATCATCAACACTTTAAATTTATCGACAATCAATAACAGACTTCATTTATGCTCACAATCATTCTTCTCAATTGCTCTTCAGTTTCACCCAACACTATCCATTCCATTCAATGCCTTTCGTAACAACACATCCATGTACAAATTAAACAACCAGAATAGTTATTTGATTTTGTAAATTTTAGTGAAAAACAAATTTAACTACGCTTACACTCAAGAATTCCCCTATCGTACAAATCATATTTTGGAATGTGAATTTTACCTGTTGGAAAATTTAGACTGCTGTCTTATTGTATATCAGCCATACAGACCTTTACTGCAACTAGTACAAGACATTGGACATGAAGAACAGCTGCTGACATTAGCTTGGCGAATCGTGAATGATTCTCTTAGAACTGACGTTTGTTTACTATATCCTCCGTATCAAATCGCAATTGGTTGCCTTCAAATAGCTTGTGTCATACTCCAGAAGGACCATAAGGCTTGGTTCGCAGAATTAAACGTAGATATAGAAAAAATCCAGGAAATAGCTCGATATGTAATCAATCTTTTCGAAATGTGGAAATCTTATGACGAGAAGAAAGAAATACAAAGTTTACTCAGCAAAATGCCGAAACCAAAACCAGCACCGCAGAGATAATTCTTTAGCACTGTACTCAACTAAATATACTTTTATACATTCTTGTTATGATTCATGTATTATAAGTATTAGACTGTGTGACTCTGTATTATTTTCGTACTTTACTTTGCATTGATTAATAAATTTTGTTGAATATGAATTGTGTTTTATTTACACTGAAACAAGTATCTTATATGGTTAGTAATTTACCCATTTTGAAGTCGTTAATTTTTTTTTCTCCGTAAAATACACAAAGTAACCTATACTAAATATCATCTATCCCAGCCATTGTATTTTTGTTCCACTGACGTGGGCTATGCTGCCGTCTATCGGAAAGGCGGCGAATTTATACAGACCGTGTATAGGTCGACAAACCGATATGCATTCCCGGGAGGTATGACCTTCCGGGAGCCTAGTACCAACTGTATCATAAAAATATTATATAAATTCTACTATTATTCATATAAAAACTTTTTAACAAAAAATTTAACCGACGAAACAAGAAACTGAAATGTGAAAAATAAAATATACCTTTTTATTCTTAATAACTAAGTTCCTAAACTAATATAAATAACTAAATTTGAGTCGGTGTTCGTTGTTTGTTTGTTTGACGCCGACTCAAAATTAGTAACATTAGATTGGGAGCTTAGTTATTAAGACTAAAAAATATATATTTTAATTTTCGCTATCAGTTTCTTTTTTCGTTAAATTTTTTGTTACAAAGTTTTCGAATTTAATTGGGACCAACTTTGAGGTAAATCCTATCCAAAAAATTAGATCATGGATATGTCTCGCGCACTTAAAATCTGTTCGCTATATTGGAGCCGCCATTTTGAATTTTACAATCAAATTCGTAATCAGCAACCCAAAAAACCCTATTATACACTTTTATAGCTGAATTTACTGAACTTTTCCAAAATGTGTCCGCCATATTGGATCTGCCATTTTTAATTTTACAATTTCGACATCAAATTCGTAATCAGCGACCCCCAAATCTCTATTATATACTTTTATGGCTGAATTTATCGTAATTTTCCAAAATGTGTCCGTCATTTTGAATTTTACAATTTTTTTCTGTTTCTTTCCATTTGCCGGCAGTAAGACATATCCATGTCAAAAAGAATCATTAAAATCGCACAACTCTGAAAAAAGTTATGTGTAGTATAAAAAAATATACGCGTCGGTTAAATAGAAAACCACAAAAATAAATTGCTATTTTAAGAATAAACATTTGACTGAAAATTAACGAGTTAAATTGTGTACGCCATAATGTTATCTATATTGCTGGAAAAATGGACATTTTTCTTCATCGTTTTGGTTAAATTTTGTATGTTTATAGAATAGAGTTAACAATTCTATTAAAATTTATCGGCAATCGTAAAAGTGTCCCATTTTTTGGTTGTTTTAGTTAATGATCGGTTTGTCGATTTTATTGAAATTTTTCCGTATTTTTCTATCAAATAGGGGTGTGGAAATTAAGAGAAAATAGAGAAGTTTATAGTTTAATGAGATTTGAAGTCTGTGATAGAAATAATACTAACGGAGATTAAATATGTTGACGCATACGTTAGTTTTATTTCACAATTACAAAACACAATTATGTTTTTTCATTATTCTGTAGTAACAACGAACAATATTTTCAAAATAAACAACAATTATTTATATCTAAATAAACAACAAACGACCTACAGCAATACAAGACACAGCATTTCATATTATTGCGTTTTACAATGATTGTAATTATCACAGAAAGTTATTAACACAAATACAGCGCGTCTGCTAATGTTAAAGTGATGAAATAAACCAGTTATTAAATATTCAATGTTTTAATTATTTTTCTTTGACTTATAACAATACTTAGGCCACATGACAGTTGCTAATTTATAACAAATACTTAATTTATGTTATAAGATGTGATGAACACCTTTGCAGCCATGCGCATGCGTACATGGAATTGAGTTTAGAAATGCTAATTTTTTTTTAGATGAGTGTGCCATACATCTGCACACGTAGATTTTGTAAAGTAGAAATGGAAGTATTTTAAAGGTATTTATGTAGAAATCTCTGTATTTCAATTTGTAAATTATTACGTAAATTGTTATTAATTTATTTTAGATTATTTAATTATTTACATTTGCAAAGTATTAATGCCAAAATGCGTGCAATTTTATTGTATTTCTATTAATAAAAATCATTTCAACAAGATTCTAAAAGGTAAACCAATTTCAAATACAGAGTTTCTTATAGAATTTCTACGTTCTAAATTAGAAGATAAAGGTAGAAAAAACAAGCAGTATTACAAAATCTACGCAAACAATAATGAAATAGAAGCAAGAATCATGCCTTAAGGATTACAGCCAATAGACGTGAGGACAAACAGACAAAATATGGACGTCTTGCTGCCATTTTGCGTACGATCTCCCGCCATTGGAAGCACATTGGCGCTTATAGGAAAAAGCTTTATTAAGATAGAAATGTTAATACAGACACAACCTCGAATTATAAAAGTGCTTTACGTGCGCTACTTTCTATTTATTTTCTAAGTATTTATTTTTGGAGCTGGACACTTGATTCAAATTTTAACATAAATAAGCGACTGTACTTTAAATAGCAACTTTATATCAACAACGGATTTTTTAATTATTTTAATAATGAAAGAATCGTATATTATTATATGAAGAATTTGACAGTCATTATTCACGAAGATGATGCAAATCATTCGATTGAATAATGACCATAATCCTGGATATAATACTGTAATTTCTCTACTCCTGTAAATTCGGAAATAACGTTTTTGCAATACCTGTCCTGTAAGTTACCCATTAATAACAAAATTTAAACACAATAAGTGGAACATTTATTGCACAATTGGTTTTTATGGTTACATCATTTACTTATCGTCCACGGTGGATGGTAAGTGAAACTTACCCTTCACGGTGGATGGTAAGTAAATATATCATTCAAATTTTATTTTTAACCTCAATATGACAGCTGTTAATTTTGATACCTATTTCTCCTTTTCTTATATTTACGCAGGTATTGCAAAAAATAACTTACTAACCTCGAACTGTAAGTGATTTTTTAGGTCACGAATGTTTAGGAAATCTCGACCCTACGGGTCTCGACATCCCAAACTACATTCTCGACCTAAAAACTATCACTTACAGTTCACGGTACGTAATGTACTATTAACACATAATAAAATGACCAAAATCTATTGTAAACACACGTTGAAAAAACGACAACATAAAAATACACAATGACAACTGATTACACTGTCAATTGTCAGATGAAGAGTGATCCACAATACGGCTTTAAAATAAACGGGAATAACTGATTTCTGGTTCTGTGATTGGCCGAGAAAAGTGACTTATGAATCCATAATTCACAAAAAATTAAATAATGGGGATACAATTATACAGGAGTAGAAAAAAAATTATTTATTAAAATGATGTAAACTGTGTAAAACAATGGATTTAATATATTAATTGTCTTATCTAATCAGTTCGACAGTTTACATTTGATTTAATTAGAAGTTTTCAAAGATAATATCCAGCTCCAATTTGACATTTTAATTTTCTAAATGGCTACGATTATGTGGAGTAGACAAAAATATGTAATTGGTTATTGTTGTTACTGTGAGGAGAAAATGGTAAAGATTTTCTTAGAAAAATGTTATTAGTTCTGTTTGAAATATAATAATTGCTTATGAGCTTCTAGTGCTACTTTGGATATTTAATTTTATTTACTTTTTTATCTAAAGCCCTTGGCAATACAGTTAGTTTATTTTAGACGATTAAAATTTACCATTTTTATTTATTTCAATTTGTTCAGTTTTGCTACGTTCGTCTAAAATAAATGTAGTATACTACTTGCTCCAAAATAACAAGAGTAATAAACACTATTATTTATATTTGAAAATTTTAAACAGTAATTATTAAATCTACGATTTTCTACGCTACTCATTAGTGAACTACTTAAATTACAACTTTTCGTACAAAATTTTAAACTAAATGATTGATTTACCAACAGAAAAGTTATTTTCTTCAACAAATACTTTATTTTATTGTAAGTAAAACAATGTGTTTACATCGACACTTTTATTAAAGAATATATTTATATAATTGAATACGACGTATATGTCTATAGTGCACTTTGTACTTCTTATTCTGACACATTTTTGAGCGATGAAAATGAAATATTTTTAGGTATTAAAACTGAACAAACACATATTTTATATCAAGTAAAATAAACTCCAAAAATTTAATGGTATGTTTCTAAATTTCATCATTAAAAATAGTTTCGAATTTCCTTATCATTATCAATTACAGTATTATTCACAAGGAAAATTACAAATTTTAACAACATGAAGAAGACGATATCTTATATAAATATTATTATAAATAATTATGTAGTATATTAATTCCCTTAGCCTAACCCTTACAAGAACGAGCGCTGGCGTCGTATGGACTGCAGCGCCTGAACACGAGATCGTGCTTCATAAGTACGAACAGTTCAAACAATCGACGAACTGCGGATTAGGTTCTGAGACGTATGACGAACAGTTGAACGTGTGGCGTTTGTTTATTCCGTGCCTAACGACAGCGCTTGCACAATGCGAGGGTCCGCTTTGCTGCCCTCTCGGAACTCTTCGAGTGTTAGTCGATCGTCGTGGTTCTTGTCCATCTGATCGAAGATTTTGTCCACTCGCTTTTGTGGTGTGTTTTCATCTTCTGCTTGTGGTTGCTGGCCCTTTCAAATAAACTCTCTTGGATTAATTGTATTGACCACTAATTTGCTTACAGCCAACTCCCTTTGAGGCAAAGTAATCACCAAAACTTTTAAATTTGCAATATAAATAGTGAAAATATTTATTATTGTATCACATTAGGGGTTACGAGGTGTGCGTATAAAATAACCAGATTAATAGTATAATAGTATATTATTATATGAGGGATTATGCTAATCATTATTCACGAAGATTAAGTTTGCAACACGAGTCGTAATAAGTGAATAATGGCCATATTCCCGAATATAATACTGTACTTTTACTACTTCTATAAATTCGGAAATAACGTTTAGCACTTTTGAAAATGATCGAAATCTATTGAAAACAGGTTGAAAAACGACAATATCAAAATACACAATGACAATTGACTACACTGTCAACTGTCAAATGTCCGTCTCTTGGTAATCCACATTACAGCTTTAAAATAAAAAGAAATAATAACTGATTTCTGGTTCTGTGATTTGATTATGAATCCATAACTCTACTACTACTACACAGGAGTACAAAATTTTTTTTATTGGGTTTCTATCTCATCAGGATTCCTACACCGCTCAATGCCAATATTCCATTGGTCAAAGCAGCAAGATTATGTTAATTTGGGAAAGAAAACCAATAAAAAATTATACTACTAATCCAGTGATTTAATAGTCACACCTCGTATATGTTAGACAAACATAATTTGAAGTTAAGACGATTTTAGATGTCTTCTGGATAGGCTTGGTCTATCCAGTAGTCAATAGAGCTTAGGGCCAACATTAATACTAGAGATATACCCGAATGTATTATGTAGTCAGAAAGACTATAATGTAAAGGAATGTAATAGAAGTATTATTTAAGCTTCACTGCTTAACCAAACTACTCTTATCTACAAAAGACGTTTAAAATAGTGTATAAAAGGGAGTTAACTGTATAATAAATATAGTTTATTATAATGGATGCTGATTAAGAGTGACTAATTTAATTTATCTGAAAGTAAATGGTTGAAAATGTGCTATACTTAAATGAAAGATATGAACAGTTTACATATTTCAATAATTTAATAATAATTAAGGAAGTTAAACAATGGAAAATAGTCACGCTTACTCGGCATTGTAACCTAGCGATAAATGATTGTAGCCCAAATTTGAATGATTAAATAAATTAAAATAATAAGAAAATAAAATAAAACTCACCCTAATAATTTTGATATCCCTTCCGCTGATTCGCAAATAAAATAAAACACTGAATTTCTTCTCCGAAAAAAAAAAAATATTTCGGCACTATATTTCGATCCCCTAATTGTAATTACAAAGTAAAAAAATTAATCCGCGCGCCTTTTTTTGTATTCCCATTCATATTTACAATATATCTGTAGAAAGATATTCACTAAATTTAGAGATAGAAGATTAGAATACCCATTTTGGCAGTTCAACATATTATATCAAAACCCGACCGTCTAGTTGGCATATTTACAAGAACTATAAACAATAAAAATATAATACATTTTTCAAAAAGTATCTTTGTATTATGAATTCTACTTGTTGGTTTATCAATTGAAAATAATGGTTTCGTGCTGTACGAAAAATAAATTCGTCAGTGAAGCCAGAAGACCCTATGACTATAGGTGTATTCGGAGATTAAGTTTCCCTTAGACTGATCTTATAAATTTCTTTGATAAATTCTATCTATACTAATAATTCAATAAAGACGGTAATGAAATATGGATAAACAACAATAATTTAAAGTCAAACATAAACAACTTTACGATTATATCCACGAATGTGCACCTTTTAATGTCCCAGCAAAAGAATAATAAAAATACGTGAATTCATAGCAACAACAAGAAATAAAACCAGAGTATAATTACAGAATTCTCCCGTAAAGCATTAAAACATAAAACTCCAGTTGAAACATAGAAACTCGTAAAGGTTATGAAGCACATAAAATAGGAAAAGTAAGAGTTCGCAAGTAGCGACATTTTTCCGCAAAGAGCCCAAACAAAAGACAAAGAATCTTACCACCATCTGGTATATGGCGTCGACAATGTTGTACATCTCGTCCCGCGTAATGAATCCGTCATTGTCCACGTCGTAAAGTCGAAAAGCCCCTGCAAAATAAAACCAATTGTACCACACAGTTTTATTTGGTTGCACTTTGGTTCTGTGTCGTGATTTCTGCACAATTACTTTCATATTAATTTGTTGTTATATTTCATTAGGGACGCATACTCAAAACTCAGAAATACATACGAGGACAATGTACTTCAGTTGCAATCTTATTTAAACCGCTGCACTGATCTTTGTGAGAGCTTACGACTATGCGCCTCCATAATTAACTTGAAATAGGTATTGGGTAATAGTAATAGCCATGTGTTTAATTAATTTAATAACAGACGATAAAATAAAATAATTCTTTTTGGTAATTTTTGATCTTGATATCTTTACTTTTTAAACGATAATTTTTTTTGTTATTCAGGGAAATTAAATAGGGTTCAATACTTAAGTTGAACAGGCTTTCAGAGCTCATATTAATATATGAAAAGATTTGATAGGAAAATAATTGTACAACATAAATATGCAAATAGAAAAAGTAACTAAGTAATATAAAAAATAAAATCTAACTCCTTAGCAATAAAATAATAAAGAAAATATCTAAAAACATATTTTGATAACTAGTTATCATTATAAGTAAAAGAAAAAGAGATTAAGTCAAAATTACACAATGTGTAAACCAAGTCACTGGTCAAGATTGAATCCTTGACTATTGACACTTACTTGGTTTATTCGTTTTGCTGATAGGATAACTTAGTTATAAGAATACTAATTAAATTATTTTATTTATTATTTTAAGGTTTAGGGGTTAGATAACATTTTTTAGATTGTTTTTATCCCCAGAATTTTACAATTTATTTCAGGAATTAAATAACAGCAAATTATGTTTTATAAAATGGAGGACCGAAGAATTTTACAGAACTAACCAATAATTTTTCATTTATTAAAACGCTTTTTTTCCTAAAATTCCTAGAACTGATGAGCGAAGTTTGTAGAAGCTTAGCATATCAATATGATGAAAAAATATAACATGGGTGCATTTTAATCTTAGTGACTGTAATAATATTTGTACAGTTTTTAATGAACAAAATCATAAATTTTTGTGATACCAACTTGTAAACCTAATAGACTTAAAAATAATATAATTCTTTTTTACTAAAGTCAGGCACAAAGTAAATATATTTCTATTTCATAAATTTGTTTTAAAATACCAGAAATATATTTGCAATATCAATGATGCACACGAACATAATTTCATGTACAAAATATAAATTTTGAGTTCAACTGTACAATTTAAACTTATACAGGTGGATGAAACGCCATTGGTTTTCCCTAAAGTTGGCGCAGTCGATACGCATTTCCGTCAGGAACACATGCTCGTACATTTTGAGTGTAATATATTAATATTTTTATATTTATTTATTTTCACTGCAGACCGTACAACCAGAAGAGGAATGCTAGCCAAGAAGACTCATAGAAGTCGTATATTGGTTGTAAGATCTGTTAAAAGTTGGAGTCACTGATCATTGAACCCTCAAACCGAAACGAGATGGCTGCCAAAATCTACAGCTGCTCATAAGTAAGAAAGTTAAAATTAAAAGAAAAACTTTCTTCAAAAGTTATACTACATTAAATATATGATATAACTTGTGAATTTAATAAGGTATAACAACTCTAAATTCTAGTACACCATTAAGAAAATTTGTGCCACAAAAGGAAATAAGAAAACCACACCTATGCAGGTGTTTAAAGTTCAATATATAATCTCATATGCGATGGCACTGACAGATAATCATGGAGCAAAGTCGAAGAGCGTTTGCAGTAAGTTTTGTGAAAGACATGTGACGTCTGATGATACGTGAACATGTCAGGAATGCGGTGTTGTGTGAGGAATGTGATATTAAAGAGAGTGTAGCCGTAACCAGAAAAGGCGATAGTGACTGCGAGTGCGATCAATTTTGATAGAACCTCACTCGTATATCAAGTAAATGTTCAGTGTTTTTGAGCACATTACCTACATTACAAAACTATATTTATAGTTTTATATATAGGTACAAGAGGTTGACCACTTATTAAACATAAATGTAACTTGTATACTGCTTTGGTTACACTAGGAATCACAGATTGAAATTCTGATTGCACCAGGATGAATTGGTTACGATTCAAGTACCACGGTAACTACATAAAGTTCCTGGACCTTTTAGGACTGACATAATAATAAGTTTTTAATATTAAAAATGTTTAAAAAAATTATCTATATAGAGAAGTTTTACTTATAATTTACTCTGATTTGTTGATTCCAAGTCGATCAACAATTCCTTGCACAGATTGAGAAGGTAGTTTGAAAGATGATAAACTGTTGGACCTTCGTCAAAAAGGATTACGCAGTCATTAAATTACTAGCTCAACTACTGCTACTAGCCCTGATCCTTCTGTTTTCTGGATAGTCTTATTGACGAACCCATGGATGTGCTAGGTTTGTAATTCTTGGAATGTTTGTATAACTCATTTCAAATAGTTTTATAATCCTGACACCTGAAGATGTTGAGCAGCTTTAATGCACATAATTGGACAGTACAACCGATCACATTTTACTTTAACTATTACACTAGTAACTAAAGGCAGTCGTACAGGGTGAGATTCTGACTACCGCAGGACTCATTGGTCACGAATCAAGTACTACAGTACTTGAGGGCCTGGTTCGCAGAGAACTGCCATGTCATAGTGGTTAATGTGCTTTAAATTTTCTAAATTAAAATTTCAATCGAAGTAGTTACCAAGGTGTTGTGTGTTATTAATTTTATAAATAGAAAATTACTCACTAGTGACTTCTCAAAATTATACCCACTAGTGGATAATCTGTTACTTTATTTGTTTAAACTCGCCATATTTATACACCATTTATTGAGAAGTGTTGGATAAAACATTTTTTTTGTCTTGTGCATTTCAATTTTAATAGTACCTTGAGCAACAAGGCCTCTTATGCTTGGGGTATGAGATTGGACTTGGTGTCTAGATGGAAATCTTATACACCACATGAAGTAAAGAATTCAAGAAAATAAATTTGTTTGCTATTGACCCTATTTGGATATGAACCTCTGCTTTCGTAAATGTCGGTTAGTGATATAATTTTGAGCGTGATGCATTTAGAAATATATTAGTGGAGGAACAACAACAAAGGTAAAAACTGAAATTGTTCATGTTCAGGACACAAGTTCCTTAAATACTAGCACTGAATTTTCATTACAAAAACAGGTACTGCAAAGACCCAAGAGTACAGGTCAAATAACTACTGTTAAGTGTCGCCATTACTAAATACTTCAAATCTCTTGTGACATTACGCTCCTCCACTAACACATGTCCGGCGTCTTTCTACTCGATGTAAATGGACCCTCATCCCTCACCATCCAAGACTTTTCATTTCGCGTCTAACGGGGCTGGTTCCCGCCTCGCGTCTCGTATTGATCGGGTTGGCGGTGACTTGGCAATTGTCATCACGCCCTCACGGCGCCCACTTCCTCAAAAAACCAGGATTTCGGATTTTGTCTGAGGAGGAGTGAGGCAGTGTCCGCGCCCGGCCACCCTCATTACCTTGTTTACTACCCGGATTCTGTTTGACTGGATTCGTTGATGTAGGGCTGTTCGATTTTATTGTTGGCAGTGGCGGGGCGAGGACACTAGTTTTCTTGTTTGCCTTGCTTACATGTGTCAATAATAATAAATACATTAATAAGCTATGCACCTTTTATTTGACGAACTCATATGTGTTTGTAACAGAATTGCATTCATCCAAGTACAGAACGAACTGTTTTATCGTCTTCTTGTCATCGTTGTAGTAGTATAACACATTTCTCCTTTCGGAATAGGTTGGTGCTGTCTATTGTACAAGTTTAAATTGTACATTTGTCAAAAGTTATTTGTTTCAACATACAAGATATACTATTAACGTGCGTTATTGACAATGCAATAGTATATTACGTACCGTGAACTGTAAGTGATAGTTTTTAGGTCGAGAATGTAGTTTGGGATGTCGAGACCCGTAGGGTCGAGATTTCCTAAACATTCAAGGCCTAAAAAATCACTTACAGTTCGAGGTTATTAAGTTATTTTTTGCAATACCTGCGTAAATATAAGAAAATGAAAAATAGGTATCAAAATTAACAGCTGTCAGATTGAGGTTAAAAATAAAATTTGAATGATATATATTTACTTACCATCCACCATGAACGGTAAGTTTCACTTACCATCCACCGTGGACGGTAAGTAAATGATGTAACCATACTGTGTTTAATTTTTGTTATTAATGGGTAACTTACAGTACCTACAGGTATTGCAAAAATATATTTTATTTTGTTTATTTCTTACATTGTTTCTAATTTGAATAAAGGTTAATATTATACCGTAATATTATACTGCCAGTAAGTTTTCGTAGCCAATACTGCATTATTTAAAAGGTGTAAGTAGGCAGCACATAGCGTCCCCATTTATTATTATTAGTCAATGCATTAATAATCAAATTATCATACTTCTTATTTCGTAGACAATAGCGCATTCTTTATACCATGAATTACAGCTAAAATACAATATTTATTTTTCTGTCATAAATGTATTGCTACTTGTAACGGATGTTTTTTTTTTTAGAAGTTTGTTTTTCGAATTGGCATCAATTTTTCCCACTATACGTGGTATAGTAATACAACATAGGATGTTACTGTGAAATGAACTTGTCATCATACTTTTAAGATGTTTCCTTGGTTACTTGATACAATTCTGGTTGTAGTTTGAGAAATGTTTGTGATATATTTGCAAATATATTTTCGGAATATCCTAAACCAAAACCTTTCACAATTTCGAGAGTATTTACAATATTTAAAAGAGATGATTGTTAAAATATGAATTATAAGAAAATATGACACGTTAATTTCTCATTAACAACCTTTAATGCATCTTTCTGGAACATTACGAGTTAGAAATATACTAATGGCAAATTAGTAAATACTGCATCTTAACTCAAATAGTATAGCAAAGAAGTATAGAAGAAAAGATGCTCTTTTTATATTTTATGGCACTTAACTTCAGTAATGGTCTTGGGCATTATTGAATTACATTCTTATCCTTTTATACACACTTTACAGCACAATTAGATCATTTAAAAAGAATGAACTATTTTTATTTTTATTTTCCCGTCGGCTGATTTTATGCTTGTTTTTCTGATCTCCATTCGAACTATAAAACTTTAGTGCCGCCACTAATCCTAGGCATTTGATTTTCTTTGTTTTATGTTATTCAGGCTTTCATTATTTTTATTGTCTTGTTGTTTAATGTTCTACTTATCTCAGTTTGTCTTTTGTTTGGCTTATTCAAATAACCAGAAGATTACCTTACACGAAACCCTTCTTTATATTAAAGAACATGATCAAGTTGAAGACAAAAAGCCATGAAAATCCAGCTACTGTCATATCATGGTAATTAATTATGAAACTATGAAATCTCAGTCGCAAGTAACATTCACACGACTCAGCTGCAAACCACAAAAGATTCCGTGTAACATTGTCACGTAGCTCTTTGTATAATTTTAGCGTTAACCCGAATTTCATGGTGGCTTGTTCCTCGCGGGAAAGGTGTCGCTGTCGTCGCGCTGTCATGACGTCATCGCACGCAAAGCGGATTTAACGTGGCCGCATCCGCCTCGCCTGACTTGCTCCGCTTCAGAGTTGAAGCTCTTCATGAGAATCAGGGATCGTTGAGCGTATTACCGTCTCGTTATAGAGATTCGATGCGCGATAAAGATCGGTATATTGTTTGGAAACATGATTCCCGATGCTGGATTTGATAGCCGAGTGAATCTCAGCACAGTGAGCTAGGAAGTACATTTTTCGCGGATTGGATTGGCGTTTTGAATAGTAAAGATTTGTAAATACACTGCTCAAAAATAAATTCGAGCCACTTGGCCGAACCAAGAAAATGACTGTTTTTAAAATGTGGGGCATTTCTTTCAGGGACATGTTAACCAAAATCTGGAAATTCCCTCTGGAGATACATTCCTCCTCTACGTTCTCCAAAAATCCCGAAGAGATTCGCTCCCCGCGACCCCCTGAAAAATCGCTTTATGTGATGTCATGTCTGAGCAATGAAAAATCTCAAAGTTTGAAGGCTTGTAGCTCCAAAAAATCCTGTCTTAAGGGGGTTGTTCAACTCGATGGTCACAAAGCCTTATCAATTTCCTTTTCAGAGCTGAAGTTTTTTCATTGCTCAAACATGACATCACATAAAGCGATTTTTCAGGGGGTCTGGGGGCGCGAATCTCTTCGGGATTTTTGGAGAACGTAGAGGAGGAATGTATCTCCAAAGGGAATTTCCAGATTTTGTTTAACATGTCCCTGAAAGAAATGCCCCACATTTTAAAAACAGTCATTTTCTTGGTTCGGCCAAGTGGCTCGAATTTATTTTTGAGCAGTGTATAATGCAGGACTTCCCAACTTTGTACAAGTAGACAGTAACATCAACCGATGTGTACTTCGGTGAGTATATAAATCGAGTTACTGGATGAATTCACAACCCTCAAGTTAAAAGTGAGAAGAACAATCATCCACTCCTTAAGCGGCAAAAGTAGCTGGTCAGCTTACCATCTTCATAGAAAAAGTGAAAGATCTATTTGTAACCATTATGTTTTCGAGTACAAAGAGGATATTTTAATTTGTCACCCTGCTATTCATAATAGGTGCCTACAAAGTGGCTGGTATGTGGAACATTCATTGCGGTTTACATTTATGAGGCACTAAAATAACATTGCGGTTACTAACTACTGTAATCATGACATAAAAACTTGATACTTTGTAGTTGTATGAAATGACATGTTGCATGTTACATCTACACCTATATGAATGCGAATACCGATGTTAGCTATTATGGAGCGACTTTTCACATATTTTGCCTGTTTGATTGAACGAGTATATTGAAATTTCTTCTGCTTTACTCCACGTGCATAGGTAAATGCCTGTCCCACATTTACTTTTGCATTGATATTTTAATGCATTCATATAAATATTCTTTAAATTCTTTCGTTTATAAAAAACTTAAATTTATCCCCTAAGCCTTAAAGTTATAAGAAATCTAGATACATATTTCGCCAACTAAGTTGTCATCAGTAGAACAAAAAGAGGGATACAATCAAGATTACACAACTTGTGAACGAAGCCACTGGTCAAGATTGAATCCAACTTGATAAACTGAAAATACCTATTTATACTAAAATAAAGGTCCTTTTAAATGCTGTACATCCTTATGTTTGTATTGTCTCAAACATTTCGTTTAAATCATATACCTCTATATTTATTTCATTTGTGAAGTTGTCGTTTCTAAATTTACCTGTTTTGTTGCATCCATTTACTTTTCTTAGAAATTTCATTTCTTATGTCTGAATTCTGTTTCTTCATGTTTTGCTTTTATAAATAAATGTTTATACAGTATTGTTTTTAAAATTTTATCTCTGTATTTTTCTTTGTCTTATTCTTAAATTTACCATTTATAATAACTATTTTATAAGTAGAGTGCGTACACGTTAACTTCAAGCCACCAAGCCTATCAGATTGTTAGGCTTGGTGGCTTGAAGTTAACGTGTACGCCTTCTACATACAATTGATGATATTATTAATTCAAATATATTTTTAACTTTGTAAAAGTGACAGATTATATTTCTCTCCCAACATGTTAATTACGTATGTTTTTATATAAGGTAGCTTAGCACTTATCAGGAGTTGTATCGCTTCTTTCGAAACTTTCTAAACCCTTTTTCGTAGGAGATCGCTCACTGTTCTTCTTTTAAATATTCTTTGTTATGTCTCTTAATTTTTCCCTATCTCCTGTTTTAATTTTCCAATTTTTATTTCTACTGATACTAAGCCATCTTCTATTTCTTTTAACCATGTTGATTGTGGTCGTCTACTTTTTTTATACTCCTAAAACTTCATTGTAAAATTGTCGTAATTTGGTCCTACTCATCATCGCAGTCTTTATTTTTTGCTGCTGATTTTTCTCTGCTCTTTAATTTTCCTTATTATGTCCTTTTTTCTGTTGAAGAATATCGTGTTTCACCATTATTATATATCAGGGATGACGAACCTTTTTGGGACATTTTTGCACTAGAGTTAAGTTGAAAAATTGTTAACTGAGTTTTTAAAACTAAACATCTTACATTTCAATTGGCTTAACGGGAAAAAATGGGCGCGGTTTGACGATTTAAAAATATTTAGTGGGGTTGAAAACTCTTAAGTGTTTGGTGCAAATGGCAATAAGTGTTTGAATGAAAGCAATCGTGGGTTAGTTAAAAAGTTTGCGTGGGTCAGTGTCTGACCCACGGGTCATAGGTTCGCCATCACTGTACTATATTCTGTTTCTAATATATCTGGATGTTTATTTGACTGTGTTTATTGTAAAGTGTAAAAATATTCGGAATCTCAGTCATACAGCATTTATTCTTCTTACATAATCGACGTTTCGGTTTATCTTACACAAGACATATACGACAACTATTAGGACTGAATGTTTTATAATGATTGTTATATATTTGTAGACCTTGAAGATCTGTTTCTGATATTTTAAAGTCCTAATATTGTTCCTATAATAATTTTAAATAATTTTCTTGTCATAATCTATAAATTATTCATCAAAATTTGCCCAGAGATTCCATTACGCACGCTTCTGCTACAAACCCTCGCTTGCTTTGTTCCTGCTAACACAAAGACACCACCCTTCCTGGTGACTGTAGGCTCACCGTTCCGGTGTAGGTTGCTCTGCTTGTTAAATGTCATGTATCAATCCATATTACAGTTGTTAGCAGTTATGAGGGAGAACACCTTCAAGGGAACAAGCAGTGAGTAAGTGAACCACATGGCAAGGTGTCAGCATAACTGACAGCCTTGTTCTGGAGGGTGGTAACTTAACATGGTAATGAAATGGTGACGAATATTGAAACTGGAAAAAAGTTCGACATATAACTTTTCAAACAGCGCATATGTAAATATCGACAGAATCACAAATCGCAGAACGAAACAAAAAAGTATATGTCAAAACTGAACAAGGGAATAAAACGTCTGATGGACTTTGAAATATTGCCTGCTGTGTGCAAAAATAAGATGCACAAAACATACAAAAGAAACTTGTGGATAACGGTATTTGGCAAGAAAAACAAGATCTTTTTCAGTCCATTCATATCACATCGGCACTGCATGGATTTCGCATCAATATCCCTCGTGGATAGGAAGTACACATGGCTTCTTCTTCAGGTAGCTTCGCCATGGATTCTGACAAGCTTGACTTCAACCAGTTATTCTACAACATGATTTTACCTTCGCACACACCTTGATGTATCTTATTATAAAGGTATACAGCTAGAGCTCTTACCTGAACCAGCATTTCAAATTCACATATTGTATTTTATTTTGTAAAGATTCACAGACATAACCGTATTGTTTTATAATAGATACAGGGGCTAAACCGTAGTTCACTGCCAAAAATGAAGTTAGCTGCAGGTCCTAGTTCCTACAGCCGCTCATAGTTACAGAAAAACAATTTAAAAAATAAGAAACTAAGTATATTTTAGTTTTGAGGTTGAATAAACACGAATTTGTTCAACGGCATTTTCAAAATGCAAATTTTATAGGTTTTTGTTGTTTGACTTGCACCACCACAAACTGTCATATCTGCCAAATATCAGTGGCGATCCGTAGCTAACTTCACTTCGAGCCGTATACTGTTTTACCGATACAGGCTGTCAAACTAAGCACTAGAGTAAAAGGACTGTGAGTTAACTCCGCCCATCCAAGTACAAAACCAATGCCATGAGCGTTTATTTGTTCGCGTTTAAATTGTACATTCCGCGCAACAAATATCAGTATTGAAACACCAGAAATAATCGTGCACAGGATGGTGAAAATATTTGTAGCTTCAGTTTGCGATAAAAATAGCCTAACCTTTACGATTTAGCTTCTGTTCAATTTAATTTTGTTTGTTACACCAAAACATATGTGTTGTAGTCAGGTGTCGTATAGTACTGTTGAAGGTAATTCTATTTTCAATGCAACTGGAACACGTGATGTGTTTCATGTTCACTGGTACTTTGTACAGATTTTTATTAAAATTTTCAATGGATATTTCAATCTATTCAGCAGATATCCGTTGGGAAATTTCCGATTTTTGGGAGAGCCAATTTGCCTGAATATGATTGTGTTAAAATGAACTCTACTAATGAGAGGATGCCACGGTATCAACAAACAGGATGACTGTTGAATCTTTTACGCCGTTAAATGAAACATTCTAATAATTTTTAGGGCAGTGAGTGCTCGAGTAACTTCACTAGTTGGTAACAACGAACAGAATATAAGAGTATATTTGTGACTTTTTAATCGTACACTGCACAAGTTTATAATGTTACCATTGCTGAAATAATATACTCTGTTGATTACGATGTTACAATTTAGTGTAATTTATAATGGCTATCATTTAAACGGTCAGCTTAATATTGAGAAAATATTGCCATTGGAATGAATTGAGTGGACAAAACAGTAGGTTTCGAGCTCTGTATCCAAGTAATAAACAACAAGTTTCAGTAGCTGGATTGAACATAATTTATTTGTTAGTTGTGCTCACTCTTTATTCTAACAGCTCTATCGTTACGGGTACCAATGTCGCTGCGCTAACTACGAGGTTTCTCATACGCCCACCTCATTCGTATCACATTAATAGTTATATACTTTACAAGTGGGCAACGTAAGGAATTACCCACGAGAGAAATTTTAGCACACGAACCCGAAGGCTGAGTGTGATAATTTTATCGAGTGGGTAATTCCACTTTGCCCACGTGTGAAGTATAACGTTTTATCCAACATCTCTTAATAAATTCAAAATTTATTAAAGAAATATTATTTGACAGTGACATATGCTTTAAATTTTTAAATTAAAATGTCAATCGTAGTGGTTATCAAAGTGTTGTGTGCTATTATTATTGTTATAAATTAAAAAATACCCACTAGTGACTTTTCTCAAAATTATACCCACTAGTGGGTAATCTGTTACTTTCCTTGTTTAAAATTGCCATAGTTATAGAGCATTTATTGAGAGGTGTTGCATAAAATAATAAAATCGTACTTCAATGAAGTAGAATATAGCTAATTTTAATTTGGGTACTGCTCATAATTTTAATAAGAAACGCATAGATTTTAGGTATAGCTTATGGGTATAATTGTTGCTTATCAAATTTATAATCCTGCTGGCCAAGTAATAATTTTGTTTTATTACTATTTAATTTTGGATACGAATAAATATTAAGCGTTTACTTGCTGACACAATTTAGTTAGTTTGTTTGCTAACTAGGTATTTTTTTCTGCCAACAAAAACATTGTATGATGTCCAAATGATTTAATAACTGTTTTTTTATAACTCAATATTTAAATGGCAAAACATTTAATAACTTCTCATTAACAAATAAATTTACAGTTTTCCAGCTCAAGTTTTATCATCACGACAAAAAAAAATATAATGGTCACATTCTCCCACAAAGTCACCGTCCACTCACCCTCACGCAATGTGCCCCAGTGCGTGAGCGTGGGTCACTCGCTCATGGTCTACTTACAGTGTAGCTTCTCGTCCAGGTTCCCGCGTGACGTCACCGACAGGGCACGGATGAACTCTTCAAACTCGATGGAACCGTCCTGTGTGCGTGAAAAGAACACAATGCGATTAGCTGGAGAATACACCATGCGGAAGGCCAAGCGTGAATTGTTCTCTAAAGAGACGGGTGTAGAGGATCTACTGGGTTGTTTTTAAATATTTGTGTCGGGAGAACTTGTTGGCTTTGTATTTTTAAAGAGGAAGTGCTGTATTTTTTGTTTATGTGTCGCAACTGTTAGCTTGGACATTTGTAATAACTTTTAGACTAGCTAATTACACTGCTTTTTGTGGTAGGTATCAATAATTAGTACAGCGGTACAATAACATGTAGATCGACAAACTGATATACGTACATAACTAATGGTATTAAAATGTATTTATAATAGATATATAAAAATAACATTCTACTGCATTATTGATGTATTGTTCAAATTTGGATAAATACAGAATTATGTAAGTACTTTTGAACCCAGATACTAGTGGCCAGCGAAGCTACCCAGGGAGGCATTGACGCATATCGGTTCGTCGACTATACACAACTCAAATTCATCACTTTCATTTGTTCAACTATTGTTCTGTGTTCATCAATTTTAAAATAACGTTCATATTTTTAATAGACATTTATTTAATATTTTTCTTGATAGGTATACTTTATAAAAATTGTTACATGTTATTTCAAAATATTTGTTTTATAAAAAAAAATTATATTTGTCGAAAGGACCAGAGATAACCATGTTGCTTTTCAATTTTCGTTGATGTGATAAACATGTGAAACCATTAAAAATATTGTACTATCCTTTTCGTAAACGAAATAAAAACATTGACAAATATAGTATTTTCTTGTACTTTTTTTTTAAATATAAGAAACATAACGAAAATACAAATTCTCAAGTTAAGATGTATCTGCGATTTAAATAAACGGAAGCAGAATTAACAATGTACGTGGAAGAAGTCCACTTGAAAAAGTCGCCCCACACTAATTTGCTTATAATATTTGAGGAGTCAACTAGACATTAATCAAATTCAATTTGCTAAATGTATTGTCCTTTATAAATGGTACAATAGAGCACAACTTTAATCCTCGCTGTATACTGAGCAGAATTAGGTAGACCTGGCGTGTCCAGGAGTAAGCTTTACTACTGTTAACGGCTCGGTCCGAGTGTCAAGTATTAATTAAAAATAAAAATGCAAACGAGAATTTATTGAACGATAATAAGACTAATAACCGAGACTATAACAATGACAAAAAAAGATAAAAATATTTTTAAGAATACTGGAAAGAAAAATAATATAAACAATATTAGGACTATTAAAGAATACAGAATAAGTATGAAATACGAAATAGAAAAAGTGATGGAAGGTGAAGACAATGTAAGAAATTAAGCATCACGAAGGCTTGGATATACATAGAGAACAAAATAAAATGATGCAATTAAATCAGTAGTAGAATGGTGACTAGAAGGACGAAGACGAGGCAGACCCAGATCAATACTAACTAAAAGCAGTAAAAGATTTAAAAGCAACAGGGGCAAAGTAAAATAAAAGATAGGAAGATGTGGTCAAACCTAACTATAATGATTTAAAGGAAAAGAAAGTGAGATTGATCCACTCCAACAAAAGGATCTATAGAGCTTCATAAATATAATTTAATTATCTTCTCCTACGAACAAATATCTAAGTTGTTTGTCAAATAATTGTCCCGAAGACTGGCGTTAAATTGTGTATTGTCAAACGCGAATTCAATTCACATGCAGGAATTGAAGATCTTCTATTCACAGGAATTGAAGGTCTTCTATTCACATACAGGAATTGAAGGTTTTCTATTCGCAAATTGCAGAATGACATTAACAACACAGAGAGGAATTAGTTATAATATATAAATACTATGTCAAATGATTCCTCAAGGAACGGTTACATGTTTAATTTTATTATGAAAGCTAAGATAATATTTTCGTTTGACGCACTAATAGACCTATTTCGGCAAGAGTTAATCTAGGGATACATGGTTATAATATGAGGTACCCTTGTTAATATAATGTACCTAGAACCCTAATAAAACCCATAACTACAGAAGTTATTATCCCAAGTTACTAAGTTTAAGATTATAGCTCGAGGATACAAAGTAATACAAATATAGTTTTAAAAGTTGTTACTTTGCAACTAATTACAATTAATTTGGATTTATGTGAACAAAACTATTTAGGTAGATACTTAAATAAACTTCAAAGCTTTTAGGATAAAACGGAACAGGATACCAACTTGAAAAGTTAAATAATTCTTTAGACGCAAAATACATTCGATATTCAATGTATCACATTTATATGTTTACTGAACTGATTTCAGTTTGCAGTATTGTTATCTCTTACGATACTGTATTGTTGTTAAGTAATATTTTAATAAGATTTGATCCAATATTGTTTTCCGCATTCATTTATGAAAAATGTTGTTAGAAATGTCAACATAACAAAATTAGTTGCTATCTTTTATTTTATTCCAACTAAGACGTCCAGATTTTGTTAAGAAAGAAAGGAAAAAAAGCAAACTTTCATTAAAAAAATGCAGGTATAAAATAAACCATTGTACATCATTCGCCCGTTAATGATTTCACGGTACGTATTTCGAGATACATTTACCGGACTTACAAACTTTAGTCTCTAGTTACGCTCTGGCCGCTATTTTAATGGTTCAACATTAATAATAGTAAAATGGAAAATAATTTCATTATTCTTTCATTCATTTGATTAGATGGCTAACAAACAGTATAAGAATATAAAATTTTCTACCTTCTTGGATTTCACGGTCTTACAGTAGAATAGGTTAAATTGTGTATGAACACTGATTATACCAAGTCAAATCAAACGGTACTTACATTGTTCTCGTCAAATACTCGGAAAACTAACGAGGCGAACTTTGATGGGTCCCCCTGCGGAAAGAACTGCTTGTAGATTTTTATGAAGCCCTGCAACACAAATGGGAGATCAGTGTGTGTGTGAAATGGAACATTTAACTCTAATTAATAATCGATGTTGACGTAGGTCGTCGATCGCATGACATTCATGTCAATCTCGATGTAATTACTGGTGAATGTCGCTGACATGTGTCATCAGTGCCGTGCGTAGAATTAATCACATTAGTCGGAGGCGTTGCTTTCATCGTCTTCATATTTGTAAAATTATTAGACTTTTAGATTAAGTTTTGTAAATTACAAAGTTTCGTTTTATTGAACATAATTCTTTATTCAGAAAACAAATGAATTACAGAAACAAGTAAATAGGAACAGTAACTAAGGGTTACATAAGTTAAGGGAACAAGTGATCAAGTGAATGAATTTGTATATTTGTGTTGTGTTTTCGAGGGATGCTCAGGCAGGTTGAAAGGTATTGGGTGCTCTGGATATATTTGCTTGTACCTTGAATGTATCTAGAGATGATCAATTGAGTGTTTACAATAGTATGCTAGTGCCTACATTGATATATGGTTATGAATGTTGGGAGTGGATGAAAAAGCATGAACGATGTATAATTGCTGTGGAAATAAGCTATACGCGGAATTTGAAACTGGGATGATTATTGTTAAAAAGTGGGGGTGAATCAGTTGAGATGGGTTTAGTCATCTTGAAAGGTTGGTGAAACTAATATATGCGGGTGAGATTTAAGGTGAACGGCTGTGTGGACGTTCGAATAATAAATGATTAGGTATGATTGATGGTTTGTTAGATGAGCATGTATGAAAACAAATGAATTACAGAAACAAGTAAATAGAAACAGTAACTAAGGGTTACATATGTTAAGTGAACAAGTGATAAAGTGAATGAATTTGTATATTTGTGTTGTATGTTTTCAAGGGATGCTCAGGCAGGTTGAAAGGTATTGGGTGCTCTGGATATATTTGCTTATACCTTGAATGTATCTAGAGATGATCAATTGAGTGTTTACAATAGTATGCTAGTGCCTACATTAATATATGATTATGAATGTTGGGAGTGGATGAAAAAGCATGTACAATGTATAATTGCTGTGGAAATAAGCTATACGGGGAATTTGAAACTGGGATGATTATTGTTAAAAAGTGGGGGTGAATCAGTTCTCGTCATCTCAAAAGGTTGGTGAAACTAATATATGCGGGTGAGATTTAAGGTGTACGGTTGTGTGGACGTTCGAATAATAAATGATTAGGTATGATTGATGGTTTGTTAGACGAGCATGTATGAAAGTGGACGAGGCGAAAGTGGTGGAATGTTTAGAGGAGATTGTTGGTTGATTGTTTGTGTTTGGGGGTTCGTGCTACCTCACTATGTGAGATATAGCGTGCTGTTATATATGTATGTATGTAAAATAAACATTTAGTTTTCGTGTACGCCACTGAGGTCACCGTCAGTTAACTACCTTAATTGCGGCATTAATTTTAAGCGGAGACACGGAAGTTTATGTCTACACAATTAATGTAATTTATTTCCTATCACTTGATAAACGTTTCGTCTGACTAATTGATACGGGTAATTTATAGCTCTACGTAGCCAAATGAGTTCATTGATTTGTTTTTAATTATGAATGTTTAATTAATACATACACATTTTTTATAATTACGGACGATTAAAATGTAATTAATAGATTTTATATTAAACGTTTTACAGGATACAAAAAATGCTGTAATAAAAGTTTCAAAACTTGAAGTTGAATTCAATCATTAAATACATGAGTATTATGTACGCAATTGGGCTTCCAATATTAAAATACGCTAACTAGCGGCAGAATTCTGAACTACGTCTCGCGGTACATTGTGTTTTTGACGTTTATTCTGAGTTTTTATTTATTTAAAGAATTTGAACTTATTTGTTATTTTTTCTAAATTTATATCAACAGTAGTGACTATAGAACAATTTCAATGGAAGTATTACATTCATCTATGACGTATTATTTAAATAAGTACTACATTTAATTTGTAGATTAGAGGTTAAGATGGAGTTTTCTCTAAAAAAACCTGTTAAAAACAGAAAAATTTGCATTGTTTGTGGCTGCAGTTCTTCTGCTAATAAAAGTCGAACAGTTCGATTTCATTAATTCTCAAAAAAAGGTGAAAGACTAGTTTGTGTGAAGAATAAATGGGGTGTCACAATGATGTGTGACAGTGTGACAAATTAAAGGCATGGAAAAGAGCATTGAAAATTGCGATGATATTGTTGATGTACTTCCACATAATATTATGTGGCCACTATTTATTATTTGCTGGCCTTCTACCATGCTTCTAGAAGATAAAGAGCAACGTGCGAACTTACATATACTATCTAAATCTAAGCAAATAAATGAATCCATACTACTATTTAAACTAAAAGTAAAATAAAACTACTGAAAACAACAACAAATAACTACAAAAATATTAATATTAAATACTTCTAGAAAATATATACAACTACAAACTAATATCAACAAAGAAAAATGATAACCTATCTTAAACAAAATAATGCTACAGTTAATAACTACTTACCTACAATAAAAAACTACAAAACAACTAATGGCTAATGTAAATATAACTATAGTCAATAATTAATAATAAGAAAATCTAATCAAATCTACCAAATACACTAATAAAACACAAAATACCACAACTAAAGCACGCATTCGCCATAGAAGACCATAGAAAATGAATCTGACTTGTACCGCTAGAGATTTGTGATCAGCGCCATCTCTTGATAGTTTGGAAGCCCAATAGATAAAATCATTGATGCACAAACTACAGTACAAAGGTAAGAGGATTATAACATCAATGAGTTTATTAATAATAAGCTATTGTCTGCAGTATTAATAATATTACAACAATGTACAGGAACTCATTAAGGTAATGGGGATGAATAATATTGCGATTAAACTGAATTGGTTTGTAGCAGATTAAATATACAATTTGCAAATTAAACCACTAGTATTACGCATTGCAAATATTACTAAATTATTTGAACAAATGATGAAATATAATCTACTCGTATGTGAAATTAGGAACTCTTCATCCACTCAAATATAAAACGAATTAGCGTTTTATAAAATATATAATTCCGCATGAAATTTGAAATAAAATATTCTAGCGCAATAAACAAATTGTGCCTAGTGGATATTCAAATAGAAATATATTTTTTAAATGTTGTCAATATAAACTGATTGTTATTTACATTTTACACCACAATTTCGTTTTATTCGCTTTACGCGTATAGTTGCAAATTTATTTTCATGTTTATTTTATAAATTAGTTAAAATATCTGCATGATTTTGTGGATACTACAAACCGCTATGTATATATGTTAAAAGAAAAACCAAATCTTTGTAGTAGAAGTTTTACTATCCACCGTACAAATGTTGACTGTATTGAATTATTCGTTCAAAAACCAATAACTGAATAATTAAATGTTATTAATTTTATTATTATTATGATTTAAGATAAACAATATTTATAAATAAGTAATAATAATAAGTTGCAATAACATATTATAACTAGCACAAAAGAAAGCTGCTATCTGTCAAATATCATAACATCCCTACTTTCACAAGATGGACTCGCCCGGATTAATCTAGTACATTGTTAACATTGCATATTTGTAGTATTTTTAATAATTTTATAGAAGAAAAAATATGTTTATTTGTATTTTTATAACATAAAGGTACAGTGCAGTAATGTGATGAGTTTGTAACAGTGACAAATGATTTTAAATATGCATATCATTGGATCATGTTTTACAGAAGAAACCAAACAAAAATTAGAATCATAATAAAATTTTAATCTACAGAAGCTGAGCGTACAAATCAACAACAAAAGTTGAGGATGTTAAGTAAAATCTATTTGATAAATGATAAATAAATTGTTTTGTTGGCTTGATGGTATATTTGATACGTATATAGTTTGAGACAATCAGGAGTCAACTTTACTTCGGTAAACGGCTTGCTCAGAGTGTCAAGTTAAAAAGAAAAACAGTTTGTTTATTTCTCGTATTGTTGTAAATTGTACAAAGCATATTTTGAAACCCTGACGGTTTGTCGTCTTTAGAGTGGTCCTTATTTTGACAAAAGCAAATGTTCTAGTATATAAGTACCACTCTAATATAAATGTATTTATATAATATGCAAGACGAAGAAGTGTTTCTTTTAGAAATAAAGTGAAACCCCAAAACACTTTCACTCTTAAAGAGCAAGAAAACGATTTGCACAATTCTCCCTAAGGAACCATAGTCTCCGTCCACGAATAGATTAATTAAAATAAGCTATCAGAAAATTAATGATTAAGATAGTAATTAAAGAATGTGTCTGTGAAACAATACTAACCTGCTCCGTGAGCAGCCCGTTGGGACAATCCTTGAGGAACCCTTTGTGCCTGCAACAATCAAACACACCTGAAGCACAAGCGTTGAAAGTAATTAAAGGCGTTAATGAATAGCGCAGCTCACAGCATCACACGGCACTCTTCATTATAATCAAATTATATGGCTAATTGACAATCGCACAATTGCGAATCACGCACTGGGCCTTGTTTTATGTTTTAATGAGATCGCAGCGGCTGTGGGCAACCCCAACGACAAACGCGAGGGACTCATTATCTGGAAGGAGTCAGACAATTTTATCTTTGTTGCGTTTCAATTAATGAGTAGGAATTTGTGCGGTTTACGGAAAAGTATTTCGAATTATTTTCATAAAGATCTACAATGCATTTTTAAATTGGAAAGTTTACTTATAACAGCTGTATATCAAAACAAAACTGATGATCATCAAGGAAATCAATAACAGATCTATTGAACAGTGTTGATCAGAAGTTCAAGCCTTAATTGAGGGTGAATTTACTGTCGATATTGTTCTTTTTTTAGGAAGGCTCTTAAAAAAATCTGGTGTGGGCACCACACTAATTTCTTATACAAATAAATTGTTTACTAGAAAATAAATTAAATACTCCTCCAAACTTAACTTGAAATTTATTACTTATGTATAATTTAAACATGAATAAACTTATTGCTGTAGTACGCATCGCAATATGTCTTATATTTATCGAAATATGGCGATTTGTAATATTTTTCAAAATACAGAAATTTCCCCAAATATGACTTAAAATTGTAAATTTTTTTATTACATTTCTTTATAATATTCGCGCCAGGAAACCCATTGCAGCAGAGCGCATCGTCATATCTCTAATATTTTTCGAGATATGACGATTTTTTATATTTTCCGATGAGCAATTTTGAGGGGCTGTAACTCGAAAACTATACAAGATATCGAAAAATATCTCCAGTTTTGTGGTTTTCGTGACATTTATAATAAATTAGTAAATTTCGAAAATTTTGAATTTTTTTTTCAAAATTTCGATTGGAGATATCTCGACAAATATGAAAGATACAGACTTGCAGTGTTCATCAATCGATTCAGCTCGACGAAATACATAAACCCTGAAAATTTCAGAAAATTCGGACAACCGGTTGAAATGTTAGAGCGAAAAGTTTGAATATCGCAAAATTCAGGCCGAACGTCAAGGGGTACCCCTTGACTTTCAGGACAAAAAACGCCATTTTAAGGCTTTTTGCTGTAACTTTCCATTCCGTAAAGCGATTTTTATGAAACTTTGCATACTTATGTATTTCGACGAGCTGAATCGATTGGTGAACAGTGCAAATCTGTATCTTTAATATTTGTCGAGTTATCGCCGATCGAAATTTTGAACAAAAATACAAAAAAAATTCAAAATTTTAAAAATTTGCTAATTTGTTATATAAGGCACCAGAAACGCTAAACTGAAGATAATTTTTAGATATCTCGTGTAGTTTTTGAATTACAGGCCCTTAAAGTTGCACTTCGAAATATACCAAAAATCGACGTATCTCGAAAAATATTAGAGATCTGACGATGCGCTCTACTACAATGGGTTTCTTAGCTCTTATATTATAAAGAAATGTAATAAAAAAATATTACAATTTTAAGTGAGGATATTCCGTGAGTTTCAAATTTTTCTATCGGTATGTGAATCTGTATTGAATGATTAATAATTACAGTTTCTGTTATTTGTTTGTTCCCATAGCAACTAAAATTAGTTTATTAAACATATAATTCAGTTTTGTCAAAAGAAGCATACAAAATCTGGTGTGAGCACCACACTACCTTTCTAAATTTTTTTCTGCCAAAGACTGTAAATTCAAATATACAATGACAATGACTTCCTAATTTTTTTCCTTGATGTTTAAGAGCAGAAAATATTCACGGGACCTAGTCTAAAGAAAAGAATGGATGAAGAATCAATTTTAATTTAATTCGTGTTATTTAGCAGCCAATAGTATGATCAGTTTTTCTTGTTTCTAGCGTCCGAAATGCGTCGCTTCTAACTTTACTTAGACATACGATAGTTTGAGAAATGTGTACCATACTTATGAAACCATCTCGTTAATCGTACAACATAATCTCAATCTATAATTACCTATATTTATTATTGTTTCAATGGCATAACTGTCCATATAACTCTTTATAAATTTCTAGACTGCAGTAGGCAACGCAACTGTAAATCTGCGAAAATTTAATAAACCATTGTGTCCCGGAGTAATCCTCGCTAAAAAGCAACTGCTGTTGAAAATATCATGAATATTCATTTAAAAATGTAGGTCCACTGACGCTGATTACTCACGACAAAAACTACAAACTTCATGAGCACGTTTTCCTGTGTGCTCCGCCAGCAAAAAATTGCCTGTTGCTCTGAAGCTGAGCTTACTTCGTTACTCCTGACTTGTATGCCACAGCCACACGGATAGTGTGACAAGTTGCCGCTTATTTATCTTATCGTAACTCCGCAGAAAACGCGCTTCATTAATAATTTCTGTTGGAGGAAAGTGACGAGTTCAGGACGCGATGAAGAAAGGGGTTATTTTGGAGCATGATTTACGCTGGGCTGAATTTGTAAACGATATTGATTGTTAATATTGCGTGTAAGAGCAGAATTAATTAACTTTGAAATTAGAATATTTGTTCATCGTTATATTTAGCTTGCGTTAAAAAGGTTTTAGTAACTTACAAATTAATGAACGGCACAACTGTCAAGAACCAAGCACGATGATAATATATAAGGTTTGTAGACTGCTCTCAAACAATTTAAAGCTGTTTTTAAGTACTTATGAAAGTTCTACAAATTATTTTACAACTTAAGAATAAATTTGTTTGAACAACCTCTAGACACTGATACATTTTTAAAGTCATACATTTTGCATCCCGACAAAAAGTAGTAAGAACTGCATAGTAAAAAAAGTTACCTACTTTTCAGTAGATTTGAGATTTTTCATCAAGATATTAACCGCAACCAGGGCAAGAAACCTAAAAAATTTCGGTTAAAGGTTAACTGATATTGGGAACGAAATATTCTTATCGGTTTTCGACCAAAAACCGGTTAAGTATCTACAAAACTGGTTTTTAAAAACTGTTAAATTAACCGGTTTTACAAACCAGTTTTGAAAACCGGTTCATTAATATGAGAAAGAGACAAATCGGTACATAGTTGTACGTAGTAGCTAGTAGAGTATAAGAGACTCGTCTACTGTATGAGTTTAACCATAACAGCACATTAATTTATAGCCAAATAATGAACTAAATTAACTAGTTTAAATAACAGGTTTATTTTTATTTTTTTGGTTACTGGTTACCAGTCTTTTGGGAAATATAAATATCGGTTGCGATTTTGGTTAAAAGTCTTACTTTTGTATAAAAAATCATGGTTAATCGGTTCTTAAAACTGGTTTCTTGCCCTGATCGCAAACAAAAGATGTAGACCAATACCACGAACTCTGTTTTTGGGTATTTCAAGGGAAGTGTTATATCCTCGGTTTTAGCACTATACAATATTCTAAAATTATTTTATAAAAAAAATTCTTCAAACAAAAGTTATAGGGATATATTTTTATTTGAAGCATTTTTTTATAAAATAATATTATAACATTGTACAGCGCTAAAACCGAGGCTAAAACACTTCTCTTAAAACACTCAAAAACAGAACTCGTAGTATTGTACACTATTTACTAAAATATGCTTGTTGTACATTATTAGCAAGGTGGTTCTAGGTCTAGCTACTATTCTTTAGTTGTCAATCGTTCCTGATATAGCTCAAAGGTCCAGCATAACGTAAAATGGGTTCAGTTTGTTTTGAAACTCATGTCAACAAAAGTACATTAATCTTTGTATATTTAGGACAAGTTGTTCAAGCAATCCACAATGTAATATTTGATTTTAGCTGACGTCTATCAAAACGTTTGATTGTAATGATTTCTCAAATATTGGACAGTTTAAAAACTCATCGGCAAATTGTTATAAACAAATTATTGAACTACTTGGGGGTATGATTCTAATTTTTATCATGGTATTCCACAAATAATTTAACATTGTGTTTTGTTTTGATACTAATATAATATTCAAAGCATATTGTGTACATATCCTTCCGTAGCTGTGTGTAATGATACCAGCAACAGGCTTGCATGTTACCGCAATATTTTCCACACAAAAGTTGACCAACAAAAGAATTAATTGAAAGCATCACAATATAATTTTCGTGATACTAATAAATAAAAATATTGTTATTCTTCACTATAAAGCTTTGGTGTATTGTATACTATTTACTTTATTATTTCTAGTTGTTTGTTTCTATTTTTTTAAACAATAATAAATGGCAGATACTTATGTTATCATCAACATCAATGGCACATCATTTCTAATAGGACTAGGGCCTTAAATATTGTGGTACTTGATTCGCGACCAATTGATTTTGGTGTAGTCAGAAACACAATCTGTGCGACAGTCTTTTGTTAATAGTGTAAGCAGCGAAATCCCTCAGGGAGATAGGTGTGTATCCAAAACTACAATGGGGTCTTTCACCATTTTTTTAAAATTTTTTTTATGAAACTTTATCTATATTGAAGACTATCTACACTTTTAAAAAGTCTTAATTGTTATTCAAAAAGCCACAATGATTTTTTTTTAAATGTTGTGAAGTCATAGTAGAGGTGTTGTTAGATCTAAAACAGTAGAGATTTAAATAAATTTTGTTACATAAATGTTCCATTTTATTGTAACAATAATAATAATAATAATAATAAAATAAGTAAAAAATATATAACTACAATTATTTACACTCTGTACTGTTTTAGATCCAGCAACACCTCTACTATGACGTCCCAAATTTAAAAAAAAATCATTGTGGCTTAATGAATAACAATTAAGACTTTTTAAAAGTGTAGATAGTCTTCAATTTAGATGAAGTTTCATAAAATAAAATAAAAAAATAAATGGTGAAAAACCCCATTGTATATAAGGTGAAAAATATGGTCAGTGTGTAACAACAACTGGTCATAAAAATCGCAAAATTTACTAAACTAAACCTAAATTAACTTCTAATAATATAAGTAATAGTTTATCAAATGTTGAATAATAAATTATTTAAATGCAGGTAAACTGAAAACATTAGTATCTGCCATTAATTTTCGAAGCTTAAACTTAGTAAGCCTTGCGGTTTTTGTTACTTCGGAATTATATTCAGGGTGAGATTCATCTTAATCAACACAATTATGAGGGATTAAAAACCGATATCTTTTCCCGATCTATCTATAAATCTCTGCCATGGTCCATATTAAACAGCGACATGTCCTCAGCAAAAGAGAGTTAACCGAAACGGAAGAGAAAAAGTATGAAAGTGGATGCCGAAGGTTGCGACGATGGCGAAACCAGAAAATATTAAAACAGAATGATTAATGTGTGAGCATTTTTTTAATTTACGACCAGGTTCAGTTTGAAGAGAAAAGCACAAGACCAGAACGAAAAGTGCGTGGAAACTGCTGGAAACCAACGCGGAGAGAACTGGAAGAGTCTTACACTTACCACTGGCGGATTTCTTTCTCGGTAACTGTAACAAAAGAAAAGCAATTAGTGAAACACGTTATGCAAAGTAAGGATTGTTTGGAATTTGAATTTTTGATATGCTTATCTACAAACTCAAAGGGAAATTTTAAGACGGAAGCTGGGCCTAGAAATTTAGAGGTTGATTACATCGAAGACTCTCATTCTTAGTAACCATCAAAGAAGATTCTTTGTAATATAATTCTTACTAGTACATTTAAAATAAATTAGCGAATATCAATAACAATTTATTTGTTACTTTATAAAAATTATTACGGGTAAAATTTGGACAGAATGGTTTTAAATATCCTGTAACAACTTCTAAAGAGATCATTAAATTATTATCTGACAGTGAGTGTAACATAAATGAACGAAACTGATGCTTTTCACAAAACGGAAATGAAATTAATGGCGAGCACAATTAGAGATATAACAAGCAGTCTTCTTTTTATTCTTTTATCAAGATAATGGTGTAAATAAAAATCGTTTTATAGATTTTTTTCAATGTAAAGTATATCACAGTACTTTAAAAAATATATTATTGTAAATAATTTAATACTTTTAGGCACGGTAGAACTCTTGTTTGTTACAAATATTAGGGTATCATTCGTTTTCACCTAAAATTAGTACATGAGTTTCAGCTTAGATGCAACATTTACTAATAAGTCATTAATGTATTTTTGTAGATACCAGTTTATATATAACAGTACTGTTTCAGAGAAAATGCGACATTGGTCGTCAATACTAAATGGTTAACATTGATAACCTATGTTACATTTTACCTAAAACAGTATGGCAATGTATATAAAGAAGTTTTAATTTGAAAGGATTTAAAGATTTAATTTTTTAAGAACTAATTTTAATGACAGAAAAACTCATGGTATATTACACAGTGAATTATAATAAGAACTAATTTAAATGAAATATGTTGCTAACCAACTTAAAGATTATTAACTTTAACACACTGTTAACTATCTATGGTTTAAGTCTCGAAACATTATGATCTTATACATGTCCTTCCAACTGTTGATCTTGAATAATTCCTTCGCTATCATTTTCTGGTCTTGAGCAGCTCTTTTCGTCTTTTTCATCCATTATCTTCTGTACTCAGCATCCTTTTTCAAAGGGGTAATGATGGAATGCTGAGGGCGCTGTAGTTTAGGTTAACCAACAATTTTTTTCCTCAGGTTGTTCAAGAAAATAATTCGTAAAACTTATACATTTCTTAATTAATTTGTAGTCTCAACTATCGTCATCTTTTACAAGTATTCTCATTCATTTTAACTGTTTTATGTTTAACATTCTTCAGGTACATACATACATACATAACGTCACGCTATGTCCCACTCAGTGGGGTAGCACGAACCCAGAAACACAGTCAACCAACAATCAATCTCCTCCAAACATTCCACCACTTTCGCCTCGTCCACATTCATAGTGCGATTCATACATGCTCGTTTATTCTTTACACTCGGAATCATTCGTTCACGCAACAAACCATCAATCATACCCAACCAGTTATTCCTCGGACGCCCACGCAATCGTTCACCTTCAATCTCATCCACCTATATTAGTTTCACTAACATTTCCAGATGTCCAAACCACCTCAACTGACTCACTCCCACTTTCTTAACAACATTCTTCTCAATCTCACACTCACCATACACCAATGTATTCCGTATACGATCACGTCTCGTATACCCACATACTCCTCTCAAATATCTCATTTCTACAGCAGTTATACGTCGTGCATGCTTCTTCATCCACACCCAACATTCAGAACCATAATTTTATTCTATAATATGCAACGACAGATCGACACGCGATACAGATCATGGTTAAATACAAGTATATCTTTGAGCTTAGTTTCTTAATTTCAAGATTGGTAACAACAGCACTTAACGAATGTACGAGTATCATGTTTTGACAGATAATATGTTCTTATGTTAATTGAAGTTATTAAACTTATGGTAATCGGGATCTATGAAAAGCAGGCGACTTTCAGAAACCGGTAGATGATTGATTGACTTAAATTCTAGAGAAAGCTTTCGAGCAATTCTTCGCAACACCATTCAGTTTTTGCGCGCTCAGTGTGTATAGCAATCCATTCTCGCATCCTTCAATGGGTTTGGTTACACAATAAAAAGCAATACCCACGTATTCTGCATTTCGTCCCATTGGTGCGAGCGATGAACATTATCCACAGAGACTTGAAGCAGATGCACACGACTATTGTGAGCTCGTTTCTATAAACCAGCTCTATAGTAAGAACCAACACTTTGCAATCTCTAAGGAACAGGCCTTGCTACAGCTAACTGTATAAGCTTTTAAAGAGATGAGTCTGGGTTATGAGATTGACGCATTTGCACGTAAAATGCACGAACAACACTACAGAAGAGACGCATCCACATCCAAAGAAATTAATGCTAATGTAATATTCAATTCTTTCTTGGTTTCGTGTAAGATTCGTGAAGTTCTAACAGCGCGGCGACTAAGATGTAAATTTGAATATGAATTGAATACCAAATTTTATTGCGGAATAAGATGATACAACTTTTGTAAGTAACAAATTTAATGTTTATCCATTTATATAATGTTATTTATGTATAATTTAGTGTTATTCTTGTCCAAGTGTAGGAATATATATTTTAAGCAACATTCCATCGAATACTTGTGCCATTTTAACCCCAATTATTATTCCACATGTTATAAAAGAACTAACCTTCATTACTTCAGGAAACCCTATAGGTTTTGAAGGCAATGGTTTTATAGGACCCATCATACTATCATTTGACACTGGATCATTGTCAAGAAAACGCCAAAATCTTTCTTCTGATTTCTTAAGTATAAGTTTTACATTCTCTTGGACATTTTTTGGCACTACAACTTTCAGAATTTTCTTCATCTTTGATATTTATACAAACATTCAACATAAATAATTGTAACTGTATAGAAATTTTTGCTTTGTACTTAAATGACAGTATATTTGACAAGCATTAACCTTCTGAAGTTGGCTGCGGAACTGTGGGGTTTTTGACAGCTTTTTCTATTTTAGGTATGTAATGATAATACTGTTTTAATGTATAATAAAAATTAGTAATTGTGTATGGATGGAAAGGTTCAATTAAAAATTAATATTGTGATTCGATTTTTTTTTTTGCAGCCAACTTCACAGGTGTCCGTCAACTACAGTTATACCCTAAAAACAAACAGAAAACATATATTGCATTACAACAATACAATCATTACCAGAATAGGTACCGGACTAGAATAACTGGAATACCGATGAAGTAATATGTCATATAATAATATAAATATAGATGCATTTGACTATTTACAATTCACTTGTCACTGTGTACGCCATTGTCGCCATTTTGCGTTCTGTGTTCAGATGAAAGGTTGGCAATCATGCATAACTCTACCTTGATTCTCAATGGTCAATGTTGCAAATTGTAAGAGAATAAAATATTGAAAACAAAAATTATTTGATTACAATAAAAAGTATTGAAATGGCAATGGGTTATTGCGGATTTCAAAACCAATATTTATTCAAAAAATGTCAAATATTTACATATTCCAAGTTAACTAAACCAAAAAACCGAAAGAAACTTCAGAAATTTAAATTTTAATTGTGTTTCGCAAACTTAACAGAAACAGTACGATATTGGTTCATTTAAATTTTTATTTCACGGGATGGTTGGTTTCTTTCTGCGCAGATTACACAAAGTTGTACGAGATTCATTGAGCGGAAATGCAACCGATATGAAGTGTCGCAGTGCACAGCACGCTATGCGCCTCTGGATAATAGTGGCTGTCCGTGACGGAATTATCATACAAAGAAAAACCCGCTTTTGTTCTCCGTAAAGAGGAAACTTATCACAGACAAGTGTTTTGTGCACGACCGGCTCAACACTTTTACAAACGCCATTTAATTTATTGCTACGTACGGCGTCCCTCAGGGACGAATTTCTCAAATCCTTTACTTATTATTATATTGAAATTTACAAAACAACGTGGATATCTTACTTCAGTAAAAGTGAAAGTTGAGAAACGTTATCTGATAATATTTACTATTTGACTTCGTATTTACTTCTCATGTATGTATGTATGTATAATACAGTTTAATTATTTCTGAACCAGACATAAAATATTGTGAAAATAAGAAATTTCTTAGTAAATAGAGTATATTGCACAACAAGCATGGAATGATACTCATTTCCTACAAGTATGAAATGAACATTCTATGTGATTTATAAACTATACTTTTTCTACGACCACGATATTATTTCCTAATTAAATTTTAATAATAAATTTATCTCGCTTTCACCATTCCAATATTTGAAAATTCTAAATAAGTATCCTGGCAATGGCACCTGTACTGAAATGAAATGACCTGTATACTCATAAAACAAATTCATTTTGCCCGATATGCTTGCAATGTACCTCATATCCCCAGCAACAACAAACATACAACGAGCAGATTTCTAAGTGGTCGTAGAAAAATAGTATATTACTTACCGTGAACTGTAAGTGATAGTTTTTAGGTCGAGAATGTAGTTTGGGATGTCGAGACCCGTAGGGTTGATATTTCCTAAACATTGGAGACCTATAAAATCACTTACAGTTCGAGGTTAGTAAGATATTTTGTGCAATACCTGCTTAAATATAAGAAAAGGAAAAATAGGTATCAATATTAACAGCTGTCAGATTGAGGTTAAAAGTAAAATTTGAATGATATATATTTACTTACCATCCACCATGAACGGTAAGTTTCACTTACCATCCACCGTGGACGGGAAGTAAATAATGTAACCATAAAAACCAATTGTGCATTAAAAGTTCCACTTACTGTGTTTAAATTTTGTTATTAATGGGTAATTAAAGTACAGGTATTGCAAATATATAATTTTATTCAGTAGATTCTGACAATAGTTTAAGTAATATTTTAGACGAATATAGCAACAATAGTAGTGTGAAAATAATTAATTATATTTCAATTTAGCAAATTTTTTAAGTGCTACGAATATATTTGGGGTAGGGCTCGTACTACTCTTGTGAAAAATACATCAGTAGAAAATGTGGGTGTAACAAAATTTAAGTTTTACAGAATATACAAGTAATGTCTGCAATTCTGTTAGTAAAACTTTTGGATTCGGATTTGGATCAGTAGGTACGTTCAGAAATAATATTTCTACAATTTCATTACATATATTAAAAATGTTGCACGATAATGCAGCTTCATACAAAAGGTTGAAAGGGGAACTGGTCTTAGAAAAACGCTTAAAAATTAATATTCGTGCCTGGCGATGTTCTACGCATTGGCTACCCAAAGTTCGCTTGTATTTTCGTTAAATCAACAACAACAGTGCGTCCGTGTTCCCATCACAAACAATCCCTCACTTCAAACTTCGCCCCATACATCATTCACGTTCGCACTAGGCCAGGCCCTACCCGGAGTTCCCGGAGCGACCGGAAGGTCAGCATGCTGTGCCGGGTGACCGCTGGCGACGCCTCCGAGACGGATGGCACCTTGGGGTCTCCGCCGGGCTCGCCAGGTCAACCCGGACAGGCCTGGATTTAGTTTGTTTTTAATGAGGGATTTAAGGTCCCGGTCGTGGTAGAGTTTTTATTGTAATTAGGGTTGTGGTGTAAATAGGGATTAACGGATTGTTGTTCGTATTTATTATGATAGGGCGAAATCCCTGAAACCCTGTGAGGTTACAAGGAAGGTGTTAGCTAACGTTATTAGTTTTAGAACTAATAAACTAAAGACTTCAACCATTGATAAAGAATATATTTGAATATTGGCATCCTAATGGACGTTACCCTACTGTGTGCCCAACTAGTTTCTTAAAGTGAAATGTGCTGCCTCTTTCGGAATTTTTATTAATCATATTTTGCTCTGCTATTACATTATTACCAACATCTTATATTTGAATCTTTTTCCACAGCTAATTTCATGTAAATTAATAGTTATTTACTTTACAAGTGGGCAAAGTAAGGAATTACCCACGAGAGAAATTTTAGCACACGAAGCCGAAGACTGAGTGTGATAATTTTATCGAGAGGGTAATTCCATTTTCCCTACGTGTGAAGTATAACGTTTTATCCAACAACTCTTAATAAATGCAAAATTTATTAAAGAAATATTATTTGACAGTGATATATGCTTTAAATTTTTGAAATTAAAATGTCAATCGAAGTGGTTACCAAGGTGTTGTATGATTTTTATTGTTATAAATAAAAAATACTCACTATACCAGAGTACAATAATAAATAATTGTAAATTTAATATGAATATAACAGTGTATGTATGCTACAGTTTTCGAATACATAAATATGTAGAGTGGTTGTGAAAAACATGTTTCTATATTTATGTATGTAAAACATTGCAAATAACATGTAAGTTATGCATGTAACAGAATTCAGCTAATGAGAAAAATACTAATACCATCCTGTAATTTCCGACTGGGTGAACAGAAGCTGCCAGTTGGTCAGTGGAAGTGGCTGACCCATGCCCCTTGCTTACACTACTGCCCCGAAAAAAGTAATTTATCTTTGATCCTTCCGCAGGAGTTCCGCCCCAAGTCTGTATCACTAAGAAGAAATAGCAAGGGGAAAGGCAGAAAACAAAACCTACATGTTGGACTTAACAGTGAAGAAGTTTATTTTGTTTATTTATATTCTGCACTTACTCAAATTCATTCAGAAAGTACAACAAAACCTCAAACTATCAATTATAAAAAATAAATTAGTGGCGCCACTCTCCATTTGACGGTTTGGAGGCGAACTAATTATTGTTGTACAGGCGTTTGTAAACTAAGTTACCTACTACTAATCACACCTAACTTCACAACGTTTGATGTGTCGTGATGTGAACTTGATACAACTATTAATTCATCTTTTATTTACAGTGCATCACTTTATTATTTAAACTAATATGTGGAAATATGCGGTAATAAAGGTAATGTACGTTTTTGATAATAATTAACAAGTATTTTGTAGGTCACGGAGATTTGGAACTGGTGGAAGTATAAAGGTATAGCATATGTACGCGGAATGTAATTTATAGTGTTTTTTATCGCACAAAAGGATAAGTAAATATAAAAACAGCATTCTCCGGAAAGCAGCTTCAAGTGGATAACATTTTTTGCCGTGTTTATTGTGTGTGATAAGAGTGCATTTGTTCGATCTATTTCAGCCCATGACCCAGTTTGTGTGGAGAGGGTCCTATCTTTATTACCTGTTATAAGTAGGTTGCATCATTTACATTGCTTTTAAACTGTCACAACTTGGAGAGAAGTACAAGCAAAGTGAATGAAATATAAGCCTAGGAAAAATAAGAAAACTTTAAGTGAGATACCACGAGCGGGCAAAACCAACTCGACGGAAGAGTCCTAGATATCGCGTTCTGAAATTAATCATCTATGCTTTTTATTCATGACGCAGATATGCAGATTTAATAAAACCACTTAAAAAATGATAATGTAATCTGGTTTCAATTTTTTGAATTCCCGTAAACTGTAATTGCAATTAATTTAGTCTATGATGTTTTAAAATATACCCTTCAATAAAATAAAATACCTTAGAAATTTTTAAGGGAAATCTTAGGTATATTTAAGATCCGGCACAAATGATGTATGCATAATTTTATAATTATTGATGTATTTGACAATTGTTTTAAAAAATTAAATTTTACAAAATATATTTAAATTTTTTTATATTTTAAGCTAAAAATTGATATGGAAACTCTCAAAATATAAATTTTTTTATGGGTCAGATTGACCCAGTTTGTTCTCTGAGGGTTAAAGAACAATACTAGAACCGAAAAAGGGACCAGATAATAAATATAGATAATAAACGAATCTTGAAATAGAATAAGACATAGAGAAGACATAAGGAGTTAAATATCAAAGAATGAAATGGATAGAACATGAATATAGACTTGAAGGACAAAACCCAATAAAGTCTATGCTACAATGAATTACAACAGGAGGATGAAGAAGAAGAGCAAAGCAAAGATCAACATGGGTAAAATAAAAGACCTGCAAACAGCAGAAATTAAAAATTGGAACGAATAGCAGCAATAGACTAAAAGAAAAGAAAAAAGTTAGTGCAAAAAATTTAAAAGTAGAAATTAAATATATATAGTCACATTTTTAAGGAAGTGAGTTTAACTTTTCTGTTATTGTTTGACAAGTTGCTATGTTAAACGGAAAAGTATTTTAGAAAAAAAAATTACGTGCTTTATAAAATAACGAAAAGCTGCCAATTTTCCTATATATTTCTTATTTACTATATATACTGCCAAACATAGAAGAATGAATATTGTACAGAGGAAGAAGTACCTAATGAATAGGGCCATTTGGTTTAAGATGGTGGAATTCTATAACCATCAGTTGAATAGATTCCGAGATATCTATGGAGTGTCAAACATACAGAAACACAAATATATTTATATTTTAATCAGCTGTAAATTTAAACTTGAGTGCCTGGAATGTCTAATTTTCTATTACCTCCAACGTATGGTACATGAGTATTATGCAATCCATTTTGCATATTATATGTAGTAGATACGTGTAGTATATGGAGACAGTGCTAAGTTAATTATGCCTATATTCTCTTATGATTAAACTTTGTCGTTGTTTTAGATACATACATTAATTAATCTTCGCTTGGGGACTTGGGGACTTACTACCACTAATGCGATAAATTAAAATGTTGGAACTTATCAACATACTGCAGCAAATCGAATATTAATATGGAAAATTGAAACATAGTTATACTAAAGTTAACCATGGGCAAATATCACCTAAATGAAAAAATGAACAAATACTTTTAGTAAAGGCTGAACACGTTATAAGCAACAAAGTGTAAATTATGCTAAGAAAATTAAAGCCAACGAAAAACAAGTCTACATTGAAAATAATAGTGTGTCGAACTTGTACACTACTAATCAGCACTAAAATTAGTAATTCAGAAGTTGTGTTGTAATTATAGCCCTTGTCTCGTAGACTATTAGAGAAACAGAACAATTATTCTGTTCTGTGAAACTTCAATGAATTTGCTTTCAACAACTGGTAATTATGTCTGTAATTTCATACATATTTTAACTCATCATTTCATTACACACTAAAGACATTTGTAATTGAAGAAATTACCTATTACAACAAGACAACATTTTGTTGATTTGAAATCTGCTAAAAATGTTGAGCAAAGAAACAGAAACAGATTGAAGCATTACAATGTTTTATTTTTCCTGATGAGTTTCATATTAATGGCGGATCAATACAAATATACCCGGATATTGGGAGATGCGTATCTGCAGCATGGAAAATGGAAAGACAAAACTTTTCGTTCAAGCTCGACTATTTGGTTTACTTAAGGAAGATTCGAAGTTTTGAGAGAACTACAAAGTTGCTTGAATGCAGGAAGAAATTTCTCTCATTTTATTTGTATTAAAAACTATCGTAGGTATACTTAGAAATGTTGAACTTTAAATTTAGTTATCTTTGGAACAATAATAGAAACTTTAACTTAAAACTGGTACAGAAAAGGGAATAGTTACAGTTACGTTCATATTTATTTTGTAACTTGATATAATGTATATTTAGTGCAAGAATATATGAATGTAAAAGATGTAGAGAACAGAATCTAAAATATTAACACTGGCATTGTAAGCACAAGTGGGATTATGCATTTCTACTGTTTTGACTTTTAACAGAAACTGTATGCACTGAAAAATAATGCTTAAGAATTTATTCTAAAAATGTATTACTGCACAGACCGCATGTTAAAAGAAATACAATTTGTTTTATGGCTTGAGTGTGCAGAATTGAAATGGCCCCATATTTCGTAAATCTGAAAGATAGGCGAACAAGCCAGTCAAGTAATAACTTCCCGGTGAACTTTGCAAATGTCAGTAACCTTCGTAAATCGTATGTACAGCGCACAGCGATATTTTCACTCCGTTTAAGTTATGAGAAGTTCGAGTGTGCTTTATACCATGAAATAAAATCCCGCAGAACCAAAATGTCTCGATATGTTTTATAAAACCCTAGAGCCGGCATTCGCGTGGAAACGCACGCAAACGAAGGGCTTGAAGGGAAATGAAGGAGGAAAGGGTAAAGGAACGTTTGGATGCTCACTTTTCAAATTGGCTTCCGGTTCGTTGATCGTCGCAACGGTGCCGTCCGCGGTCTGTTCTTAACTCAAGCTTTGCTCTGCGGCCAAGGAGACAATGAAGATTCCGGATTGAAGACCACCGGAAATTAACATTGTGTGAAAGAATTCATGATCTTTGCAACCATATTAATTAATCCTCAACTCACTAATTACTGACAATTGTGCGACAGTGAACAGATTGTTAGACATATAGTGCAACTAAAAAATAAACTTTATAATTAACTACAGTCGCCACTACGTTGAACGTGAGGTTTGGTAAATCCGTCGGTATAGGTACCGAAAAGTAAAAGAGTTAACCGATTATAACGATGTAACAACAGACACGTTAATAACTTTAAATAGGTATCGTTCAAATATAATCATGTTACCAAAAAGATGAAAATTTGTATGAAAGGTAAAAAGTTCCTTGAGAAATCAATCAGTTTATTAAAATTATATTACACTCCAACGTTTCTTTATTTTCATATTAAAATACATTATTTTCAATTTTATAACTATTTTTACATTCATTAATTGTAAGAATAATAATTGATTACAATAATGTGCAGATTAATTGTGTAATGATGACAATATACTCAAATTGATTACAACAATGTATTCGTATTGATTACAACGATGAATTCGTATTGATTACAATAATGTATTCGTATTGATTACAACAATGAATTCGTATTGATTACAATAATGTATTCGTATTGATTACAACAATGTATTCGTATTGATTACAACAATGAATTCGTATTGATTACAACAATGTAATCGTATTGATTACAATAATAAAAAATTCCTAGATACGCCATTATGCTTTTAGTATAGCTCGGTATATAATTTTGTGTGTATTACATTAGTAAAAGAGTAATACGGGTAAATAACGTGATGGTATATATCATTTATCTAACCATTTTCGAAAATAAATTTATGTTTTTTATATTATCCATTCTCGGTTTCATTTTGTGGATGGCATTATTTATAAGCAGTTTTTGTAAGAATATTTCAAACAAATTGGTGTAAATTTACAGTGAGTAAAACTGGAAGAAAGGTTACATTTCACCGGAGACATTTGATTGAATTTTCCGGGTTATTGAACATTGCGGACGTGTTCCATTTGCCATGATCTTTGCCCAGGAACTTCTATTGTACTGTACTAACATTTTGGTTCGAGACTTGCTTGTAGCTTGAAAGTCAAGTTGCAAGTGCACGGATATTATATCGAAATATGGAACCAATTTCAGTTTCATCACTTTCACGTTTTCATAGAAGATGGACACCTAAAATTGTTGGAATACTCTTAGGCAAGGTAATACTAAAGTAAACAGTCGTCAGTTTCTTAATATTTTATATTCAACTATTAGAACTTCAAAATGGAATTTACTTCCTTTCGACCATAGAATATAAACTATAATGCTGGACAAAATAGGGGACACTTTCTTTCACAATTTTCTACAATAGTTGATGATAGTCTACAAAAGTTTAAAAACAATAAAAAATTAGTTAAGAAAAACTAGCTCTATTTTTTGTCCAACTCTTTTCGTAGGATATATTCTAATTTAGGGATTAAAATCTCTGTTCTGCTGCATGTGTAGGTTTCATATTTACAAAGCATAATAAAATAGATCAAAAACTAATATGAGTGATACCTCCAAGTCCATATTCCGCTGCTATATGCAGCTAATGGACCTAATTTAGTAGATAGTATCTTTAGTAATTTATGTAGTATGGCAGCATCATAATGACTCAATGTACGAACATCGCATTTCATACAAATGTCGCGCATTAGGGAACACTTTAAATATTCTTCCTAATATAAATTTATTTCAGTAGTATCAGTGAACATGCACGCTTCACATATATTCATATCAAAGTAATAAATCATCGGATGGCTTGCACACAAAACGTCCACCATGTGACACAGTATAACTCCAATACGCTTGAGTGTTGTCATTCAATTGCAGATGCAATCAATTTTAACCGCGTGAGCAGCTATCGCTTGAAACCCATTTCGACCATTCGCGTCCTGGGATTCGGCACGTCGCGAGTCTTTGATGTCGCGGGGTGTATTCCTTGGGGGCTCTGAGCTTATCGAGAGAACGTTGCGAAATCGTTCGCGGATGCGGTGTTAAATGCGACCGTGTGTGAGAATTTACTCACACTTTACTCGGGATAATACATTTGAAGGATTGCTGTTTCATGAGGACAATTTGAATGCTCATACCTACACGAAACAGTCTTTAACTTTGAATATCTTTAAGAATGAAAATAGAAGAGCCTAGAAAAGTAGAAAGACAAAACCGTAGTTGACACGATACTGAAGTTTGTTAGCTGAAAACAGTGTTTTATCTGTCGCGTAGACAACTTCAGTATGATCCGTCAACTAGTTAAATAAAAAACACAAACAGAATCGAAGCTTTCAATGTGCTAGCAATGAGGTTCCTTATCATCTAAGGAAAAACTAAATATGGCCGCATTAAAACTAAATGTAAGTCTAGTGAAAGAAGCCACAAAGAGAGGACAATTAGATAAAGAGGATTCAAAGTTAGAGCAACATAAAAAAGGTACATATGCAGATCTGCAAAAACATTGGAATAGCATGTTAGAAAGGCAATAGATAACCGAACCTGCCAAAAGGCTAAGAAGATCGTCGCAGACAAATTTAACATGTAAATTCCTCTGTTTATTTTATATTTACATTAGTCATTTTTTGATAAACGCAGTGCTTTGAAAACAAAAGCATACCAGAAATTTGTGTACAGACAAAAGAAGTCGCAAGGGAAAAAACTTAAAAGCGAAATATTTATTGATACATTAAGAAGTACGCGAAAATTGAAACGCCATACCAGAAATTTTTGCTTGGGGAATACGATAATATGAAGTAATAAAAAAAATGATTCTAAATGTTGAGTTGGAAAAAAAAAATACGACCTGTCACAGAGAGACAATTAACATGGAGAGGGCACAGAGTCAGAGCAAAAAAAGACGCAACCCTGCAAAAACATGTGAAGAGGATGTTGGAAAGACAATAGAAAACTGAGAAACAACAACCAAAAAGCGGTGATCATGGAATGCAGAAACGCTTGAAAAAACTTCAGAAAAAAAAACACACAGAACTAGAAAGAATAGATTAAAGAAAAATTCATAACTATGCCTTACAGCTTACACTGACAGGTATATAGGTTTTAGGATTAAATCAGTAAAATATAAAATCGAAAAGGAATTGATAAAGTGGATGTCTGAAATAGGAACGTGGACATGAGGTTTCTTAGAAGTATCCAAGGAAAAGCTAAACATAATCACATTAAAATTAAGACGTACAGAAGCTAAATGTAAAACCAGTGAACGATGTTCAGAAGAACAATTATTAAAATGGAGAGGACACAGAGTCAGAGCAACAGCAAAAAAGGGAAATATGTTGACCTGCAAAAGCTTGAGGAGAGGATGTTAGAAAGGTAATAGAAAACAGAGGGGCAGCTCCCAAAAAATCAAGATCATGGTTGTTAGAAAAGACTGGAAAATCTTCTGCAAAAGAAAATTCGCAAAACTAGTAAAAACTAATTAAACGGAAATTAAAAACTACAGTCTGACTTCAAAAAGTAGATATGCTTTAAGATTAAGTAAGTCAATAAGAAAAAACTAAAGAGGAATTGTTGAGATGGATGGACAAGATTGTGTTTTAAATTTAAATAAAAATTGTATTGTAGTAAATAATGAATAAATAATTTAAGGTTATGAAGATAATAAAAATTCGGTATGAATTTTCTCCTGCGATCAGAGTTTCCTATCAATTTGTAAAGAACTTTCTCAGCTCTTGTATGATGTAGGTAGAAAGCATTTATTATTTAACTTGAAGCTGTCAGATCCAGAAAATTTGATTTTACCGTGACATGATATATTTACTAACGTAAAAATCAATATTTTAAATTACATTACATGCAAAGTAGAAATAAACCAAGAAAACCAATTTTGCTTCTTCAATAACATAAACTTTGAAGTTTATACCAAATTAATTACTAAATTCATTGAAAAATATGGACAGTATATATTACAATAATAACGTTTTGGATTAAATTCAAATATTGTTGTTTGTTTATTTTTCATTTTGTAATATTTGTTTATAATTAATAAATTATTTTTTCTCTCTGCCCAACAAACTGTATCATCCAAAAATAGTTTAGTCCTAAAAAAACAGGGATGTTATTTGTATACATGTTGGCATGATAGCTTTTTTTAAGGTTGTGCAATATCTGAAATTGACAGCATTGTATGAAAGTGTTCTTAACCTAGTAAAATTAAGTGGAAAATATTTGGATAGTATTTAAAACTTTATAGAAGAAATTTAAAAGTTTTAATAAGCTTGGTAAATAGTTTGAAAACAACGAACTTATTCCTAGTTTAAGAAATGAAAATCTGGAGAAAAGTTAGTGAATTTATTGAATGTTCCAGCGAGCGGAAAGATTTAGAATAACAAGAAAAGATTCCCTGCAAATATCCCGAAATTAGGCGGCATTCAAAAAATTTATTGTGTGTCATAAAAGTCAGAAAAGAATATTCTGGTTATTTATCGTTGGCGGTTAAACTCGACGATGTGGTGATTCCAAATAACAGCAGTGATGTTTGCCGTTCTACGTGAAAATAAAAGTTTCCAACGGGGTGACTGTAAAAAATAGTTGCCACTCCCTTTCATTTAAACCTTTTTATGGCTTAATAAAATATCCCTTAATGCAAATTTGCCACTTTTGTAGTACGTGTGTCGAGTACAAATGCGAGGGATATATGTAAACTATTCTGCAAGTCTTTTGCAGGAGTTTACAGCAAATATTTACTTTGCATGTAAATGTGAGGACACTACAAAATAGGTTTGTTCTAAGTGGTTATTTCTGACAAGTTTGTGACAATTTCACTGCGCCTGCGATAAATGTAAACAAAGTTAAGTTTGAAACGTAAGCTTCATTTCCTTTTTTGTAGCGAAAAATGTATGAATTTCATTATTTATATTTATATTTAAGGTTAGCTGTCAAAACAAAAAATGAGTATGCACATGCGCTGCATTCCATTCGCCGTTCCAGTCTATGTTTCAAACTTAACTTGTTTATATTTATCGTAGGCACAGTGAAATTGTCACAAACTTGTCAGAAATAACCACTTGGAACAAACCTAATAAAAGTGAACAACAAATAAAACTATATTGAAATTAAGGACCAGTATTAGTTCGTAATGTCTGTAACAGTCACAATCGTTATACGACGATGTATTTACAAACTGAATACATACATTACTTATCTCTCATCTCGTCATCTGCAATGGGAGTTGAATGTTATGACCACTGATGCCATCGGAGGAACTCCAGGAAATGGAATCAGAAAGCAGGAAGCATGAAGCATAAGCTCTCAGGTCCAAAGTCCCTGTACAACACCGAATAATCTAACCAATCACTGCAATTCTCGAGAGTTCCATTGTTTCTCCTGTTGCTTCCCTAGAGAACATGTTTTGTATTTGAGACTAATTAATATTGATATTAAGTATTGAAATCTGTAAAATTACTCATTTACACATTTCGAGAAGAAAGATATTGCTGCGGGTATACTTATTATTTTTCAAATCGGTTTATTGCAAACAAAGTATATATGTATATTGAATTAGGAAATGGGGGCGAAAACTTCAGAGTCCATATAGATTATTAGAAAACAAAACAATTCCTGCAGATCTTTTTTTTTTCTTTTCAATATCAATACAAAACAAATCATTCAATCTTCAATCAAGTCGCATAGCAACTTCGATATGGCCTCGTGCTAAAAACGGAAAGCTTTCAACAAATTTCCATTTACGCAAAGTTCTTCTGACACAATCTACCGACGCCGACCTTTCCAAAGCAGAACATAACAATAGAATTTTTTCAGTAGATCGAAGGTATAAGTTTTTGTATACCAAAATATGTTTCGCAGCTTTTCTACAAATATTTTATTAATTTTATGTTCATACGAACGAAATTGATCCGCGTTAAATTTTATGGATGGACGAAAGAAAAGCTGGTAACTATGGTTGGTTCTGTTATTGGAACAATGTTATAATAGTATATTGTACAACGAGCATGGAATGGTACTCATTTCCTACGAGTGTGAAAGTGCAAATCATACGAGTATGAAATGGACATTCCATGCGAGTTGTACACTATACTTTTTCTACGACTACGATATTATTTCCTAATTCATTTAATATTAATAAAAAAAATTGTCTCGCTTTCATCATTCCAATATTTGACAATTCTAAATAAGTATCCTAGCAATGGCACCTGTACTTAAATGAGCTGACCTGTATTGAAATACTCACAAAACAAATTCATTTCGCACGATGCTTGCAATTTACCAACATACAATGAACAGATTTCTAAATGGTCGTAGAAAAAATTATTTTATAAAAAGAAATGCTACCACTTTTATTTGAAGTATTTTTAAATAAAATAATTGTAGAACATTTTACAGTGCTACAACCAAGGTTAAAATATTTATCTTAAAACACCCAAAAACAGAGGTCGTGGTACCAGCCTATGTGATTATTTGCTGTTTGCATTAGTCATTTGTTGAAAACGCTTTCAAAACAAAAAAAAGCAGGCCGGAAATTTGTGCACAGACAAAAGAACTCTCAAGGGGAAAAACTTAAAAGCGAAATATTTATTGTAAATTTGATGTACGCTAAAATGAAAATGCCACTTCAGAAATTTTGCTTTGGGAATTGGATAATACGAAATAATAAAAAATTAAATGGTTTGAAATGCTGAATTGGAAAATGTGATTTATGAAATTAACATTATACATAAACAACAACTTTAGCTTATTTTTAATAAATCAAAACAGGTTCGGATATTTCCACTAGCGATAACTATTGGCATTCTATCATGGCCCTATAACCACTTTACATGCTGATGCGTCGGCTTTTGTGAGGGTCGTTGGACGCAGACGACGCATCCTCCTCTCCCGCCCAGGCTATCCCAGAGGAATTCCCGATTTATTGCACCCGAATCCAGCAAAGTCGACGCCAGCGTTCGATCCGCACGCAAATAAACCATTTCAATAAATTTTAAGTGTTTTGCCGTGATTTCACAAAATGTATCATTTATTGATACGTTTTTAGTTTTATCACGTTCTGGAAATTTCATTTGGTTTAGGTTCGTGGGAGTTTACTGCGTTCGCGTATGAGGTTTCAATTATAGTTTTATTGAATTCTTTTATATTCTCGGGTAAATACTACTCCAGAAACATGGAATAGTCATTACAGTTAGATCGCTTCTAATAATATTATTATTATTATTATTACTCCACATTATTTTGTAGAAGAATATAGTTTGTGAAACAGTTGTATAACTAAGCTACATTAGAATAAGTAAAATAGTAAAGGTTTTCCATATTATATATTTAAAAGTGCTTACTAGAAAACCAGATAAATTTATATGATCCTGCATTTTATATCGCTCAATATTTGGAAGCTTATCTACAACATGTGCATGGAATAACACAAAATATCAGCAATAATATCAGTAAGGCATTGGAATATTGTTTCTTGTAAGTTATACTAATAAACTTTTGACTCAAAATATACGATATAAGTTTATTCAAGCAGACATATACATCATTCTTTATTATTATTTATTATTGATGACGAGTTTGTATATTGGTTGAAACATAAAACAACTTTTTTCTACTCCTGTATAAATATCAATTTTTTCGATTAATTATGAAATCTTAATATACTCTTCTCGGTCAATCACAGCCGTGATGTGGATCACCCTTCTTACGACCGTCTGACAGTTGACAGTAATATAGTCAGTTGTCATTGTGTATTTTTATGTTGTGGTTTTTTAACGTGTGTTTTCAACTGATTTCGATCATTTGCTAAACGCTATTTCAGAATTTACAGGAGTAGAAAAAGTACTGTATTATATTCAGGATTATGGTCAGTATTCACTCGGATGATTTGCATCACTCGCCTTCATCTTCGTGAATAATGACTATCATAATACCTCATATAATAATATACTCCTATGTACTGAGTTTATAAAACTATTATCTCTTATCTGACGGAACCATGATTTAGAAAACAAACATATACCAGCCAATATATTCATAATCTTTCACATCAGCATACTTTTCAAAAATTTGATACTATGTTGTGTTTATTGAACAGATCTACCAACTACTGTAATAATCAGAATTTTGAAAAGAAAAGGAAAGGGCATATAAATTTTTTTTAAATGAACGACTAAGAAGAAAATCTTAAAAGCTTTTCTGCCAAAAAGAATAATTCTTCTATAGAAAACATTAATAAATGATTGTTTGCTTATTAGCCCTACCTCTAAAATGTTACAGACAAAATACTGTCAAAAAATTAGGTTCTAGTATATTTTGCTCCACGTCTTATATTATTAAGTGTGTTGAAGAGTACGAAGGATATTTTCATACTTCAGTCCTTTGGAATTTACAAAATTCTGAGTGAATGTGAAAAATGTTACATTAGACAGGTTAGAAGAAATATGGCAAGAAATATAGAACACAAACAGACTGACCATAAATTTTTCCTTGGATTTCAGTCAATTTTATTATAAACTTTCTCTGTCGACCGGTTTCGGCCCTACTTGAGCCTTCTTCAGGAGCTGAAGTATAATTACAACATAAAATAACAATCAGAATAAGGCAATTATGTATACATAAATAATACAGAAACTACTTACATGAGAAAATCTAAATTGATATTGTATTTGATATATAACATAATTTAAAAATAAATGCCATATGGAGTAAATGGATTACGTCCAAAGTATTAAACTTTAACATAGGTCAAAAATAACAAACTAAGAACAAAAGTTCTGCGTGACACACCCATGGAACTCTACTGTTTGTTTTTGCAAGTTAAAACACTTATTATTTTTTCCGTGGTTTTTTGAAAAAAAAAACATTTTTTTTTATTAAACGGATTATTCGTTTTTATCCAATATGAAAAATATGTTGTGACTAGTGATGCCATTGAAATAAATTTAGAAGAAACTGAAATTATAGAAAGATTAAAATGTGCCAATGGTAGTTTCATAAAAGAAGTAATACAGTGAATCATAATACAGGCTACGAGTTGAACAAGACATGGCTTCCTTTGTTTTATAAACCATAATTTGTTGTTTCTTAGTTACCGTTTCTATTTACTTGCTTATGTTGTTTAATAGTTTTTAAGATTTTGTGATCTACCTACGAACTATTTGCTCCTCGTCCATTCCCCTTTTATTTGAAACCTTGTGGTGTAGTGTAGGGCAAGTTAACTACCTATATAAATTTGTTTGTATTTACAAATACACCCTGAGAAAAATTCTCAAGCGACACCAGTTTAGTTTATTGTTATATTTGGTTTGCAAATAGCCCTCCGTAGTAGTCGATCGCGTGTGTGGTTTCAGTTTCTTTTTGCTGGCTTTGCGCTTGCTCATCGTTCGATAGACCGGCGGCTGTCGCCCGTCGCGTCGATAAAGCATGGCAAACCATGATTTACCATGCATTTCACGAATGCCGTGTAGGCGTCCGTGTCGGAAGTAAATTGGATTGTATTTTGTTTCATATATTTTTTGTCACGAAGATTTTTAATAAACATGAGTATGTTTTTGTGTTTTTGTTCAGCAAATAATAAAGTGGATTATGGAAGCTATAATTTGCTGGATTTAAAAGTTTTGTAGAATTGATATTTATTCAGTGTAATGGCGCTGTTTTATTAAAACTTTGTTGATATGCAGCTGGAATTTATTGATAATTTACTTGAAAGGTTGAGAGTTAAAAACAAATAAAAATTTATCGTTTGAATAAATTCATTGTGATTATTATTAAGACCAATATAATTCGTTGGTTATGTATTACCCGAATATCTGATATTCAGTTCGATCACAGACACAACTATGAAGATCTCCAGAAGAGGATATATCAGGTTTTCTATTGGCTATGATATAATGCTTCAAAATAACTAAAAATATTTGTTGCCAAGTTCAAATTACTCTTTGATGTTCGTGGGGGATAAAATAAAATAAAATTTCTTCCGTCCATAAAAAAAAAAGATAAAGAAGAAAGAGAGTCGTATGCTCAAGATTCATAATAGGAAACAAATAGTTGTTGAAAATCGTACACAAAAATTTAAGAATCACAAGGTTGTAACAACTTGTATGTACCTACACATACTTTTATATATCATTCATTTTCGTACTGTGTACATTTGCGCCGAAAACTGATTGTATGTGAGATATAATAAACGTGTAATAAAGTATTAATTATAATGAGAAGTATGATAGTTGTTATTATTTTATAGACTGTAATTTTCGTGCGTTGTACAATGTAATTACTATTGTGCCGTGTAATTACTTTCCTACTATACTCGTACAGGTAATTTGTTTGAAACTGTTTCCATTTTTTTTTTCATGTTTGTCATACTTTAATAATAAAACATGGTAATACAAATTTAAATTATTTTGGAACCTGAATGTTGAATTATTTATCATCGTCCACTAATATCTACGGGAATTGTTATTTGATGGAACTAAACACACAAAAATAATTTAATCGAGATCTACTCTAACCATCACGTTATTAAACTGTAAAATGAAAATATGATTAGTGTAAATTATAATTGTTTAAATTTAAGAAATAGATGATTTCTTATTAGTATTTTTCCATGTGAAGAAAATTCTGTTGAAAACGTACACAAATAAACGTAGTTCATAAATTCCCACCTCTGTGTATATTTACTGAAAACTAGGCCACATTACGTTCTCTGGGTGACGATAAAAGAACTTCAGTCTGCAGGGAGAAACAGTGGCGTGCAAGGGGGTAGCTGCAGGCAGGGGGACAAGCCAACATTTCATAAGCGCCATATATCATCGCCCTCGCCCTACCTTAGGGTGAAGTGCTGTGTACACGAGCCCTACATAATGGCTCTTCAGAAAAAAGATTAACATCTCAAGCTTATTGTTACCTAATTGTAAGTTTTGTATTTTTTCTTTGTGACTTCTTAATATTTAGCGTAAAAATAGGGTGGAAAATGATGAGTGGTAATTAGTTTTTTTCTCTTTTTGAATGACTTAAGCGTTCATGACTTGTTAATGAGGAGGTTGGGTAGATGACTATCACACTGCATCGATTTTGCTTTTTGTAGAATTAGTTGATAAGATTTGTCACTTTCACATTAAAGCAGGACAAACAAAGATTTTGGATCTACTACTGTATTATATAGGTAGTATATTACTGTACAAGATAACTAAGTTCATAATACTCGTAGAATCTGAGAAAGATTATGATTTTGTAAATATTTTCTTCTGTCAAATCAAATGTATGGAAGTAAATAGTTTTCCTGAAACTCTTACATTCTAGTATAGTACCGAACTAAACATAAATGTTTCTGTTTTTGTTTTGTAAACATACATTTTTTCAAGTATCCAAAAATATTATGACTTGTACACTTTTTTTTTAGAAATGTTAATACTCTTCCATTTTAAAAAATTCTGGATTGTTATCGCCCTGAACTAAATATATCGGGACACCGAGACACAAGTTATGAAACCCAGACTGTCCTGGACGAACCGGGACTGTCCCGGGCGAATCGGGACGTATGGGTTCATTCTCCACAAACATCTATGGGTGACCGCATTTCATGCACAAAAATATGTCACCAACTGAGACCTGCAAAAGCAGAATATCATTTCTATAACACTGTTTTGGAAACTACGCATTCAACAACTAAAAATTGTATTGGAACAACTACCATTCCATACGCCGCGTTTGGAATAATTTCGACGAATCAGAGCCGCATATTAACGCGATATATGAAGTATCTTGGTTCGGTTGATATGGTTAGGTCTGTTTGTTTTAATTTTATTTATTTGAGTTTGACGTTTTCAAAAGTTTTGTATTCATATTTTTTTTGTTTAATTATAGAAAGTATAGTCTACGACAGGTAACGGAATGGCATATCCCACACTCGCAAACATTTTGCTTGTTGAAGAATATACTATTCCAAAATGGGTAAATGTAAAACAATTCATATCTAAATTTTAGAAAATCTCATTTCGTGTCCAACCATTTATAATTATTCATACAGCGACTAAAGGAGTAAAACAATTATTAGAGATATCATCACTTTATAGCATTTCATATATATTCAAAAGTCCTGTCCCGTGTTGTTCTAACTACCCTCTGTTCATACTCACACAGCAAAATAAAATCAACATCAGCATACTCTCTTCCTCTTAATCAACTTGCGTGTAATACACGTCCCATACGATGCTGAGTAACTTCATAAGAGCCCAAGGTTGACTCGCAGGTGACTGTGGTAATTATGCAGGTCCATTTCACCGAGAGCGTGGCGTACTTTAAACGCGGATAATTAAATTTATGTAGTGTGCTGGGAAACCCACGTAAAGGGTTGGACGCTCGATGCATATCGCACCAGGTGCGGACAAACACTGAATTACGGCAGAGTGTTGAATGTATTGGCAGCTTATAGGTATTTGGGATTGACGGAATTAATACTTCCTAGGGCTATGCTGTTATTTATTTCGTTCATTCTTAACTGTCTTATAATATTAATATAAGTATATTTAGTTGTAGTGGACAATGTACCAAATATAAGTTGGATGGGTGACCGCAAGGGAATTTAGAAAACATATCACACCGCAGCTTGAGACCGAAAGGTAAAATGGGTACAACGATATATGTTTATAACCACCAAACTGTTGGATTCTTTTTTTGTTATTAATTTCTATTTACGTCATTAAACCTTCTTTCTGACGTTTTCAGGCACCTTAATTTACGGTAGGTAAAAGCAGTTATTATTGAATATCCTCGTTTTAGTAATTTTCGCATCAAAAATTACGTGGCGCCCTATTTATCCTTTTTTAAATTATCAAGAACCACCCCTTCTCCACTGTCAAAGCTAACGACCGCACACCCGCCGACCTCGGGGTGCGTAAAGTGACAATCGCGTCTACGTCTTCGATAATTTTTATTTATTTATTACGTTGACGAATTTGACGTCACATGCTGTTAAATATATGATAATTCTTTCAGAATTTATACTGGTTGTTTTAAAACTTAAAAACCAAATGACAATACCTGCATATATATGAAATATAGAGAAATGGATGACATCAAGCAAGAACAAATATTTTTGAACGGAAAATCTTTAGAAGAATCTTCGGCCCGGTTAAAGAAAACGAAGAATGGCGCAGGAAATATAACTGCTACTAAGAACTTATATTGGTAAACGAGGAATTGGCGGTTCAAAGAAACGTGGATAGATAACATAAATAAGGACCTTAAAAGTATGAATGTAAGTGATTGGAAACATTTGACTGCAAACATAAGCAAATGGAGGCATATTGTATAGGAAGTCCAAATCCATATAGAGTTGTAGTGCTACATAAACTCATCTTCTTTTATTTAACCATTCCAAATTTTTCTGGATTATGTTATCTCATTCTATGACTTCTTATCCTCAACCTTCATCACCTAATTTATAATCTTCAGCTTTCTGAGATCTTCTATAATATCCTTTCCACCGTTTTCTTGGTTTACCTCTTGCCCCGGTTTCCCTTGGTTGCCAGTTTTTTATCTTCTTTGTAACTCGTTTATTTTAATCGTTACACTTTGATGTATCGTACAATGTCTCCATGCTCTATCATTTCATCTGGTTCTTGCTTCATTTTAATCCTCCACCACCCATAATTTTTTATTGTTGGTTCGAAGATCTTTACTTCATTTGCTTCTTACATTTCTTCATGTTTTTCTGTTAGGGTCTCGGTACCATATACCATAACAAGTCTTAACAGTGTTTAAAATAATTGGGTTTAGATAACTTACTTAACAATTTCTATTTTAAAAACTCTCTGTTTGTATATGTGGCTTTATTGTCTGAAACAATTCAACTTGTTATTTCTCTATACAATTATCTTCTGTTATATGAGAGCCTAGATAACTAGTTCTACTGTCTTCTCATTCGATGCAATGTAGTTTGTCTTAAACACCTAACAATTTATTTTTTTGTACTAAGTCATTCGCTAACCCTCATATTATTCTATATTAGAAGTAAACACCTACTCAATTTCTTTCCTGCTAATTTTTGGCATAATTATTAGCTCAAACGAAACCATATATCTGTGAGAGTAGCTAACGAACGTTGAATATACTTCAGCGTGGTTACGGTTTGACAGATAACCATTTAGGTCAGGGTTGCCGTGATTGTATCGGGATCGGCACACTGACTGTTGGAATTCTGTCTGCCAATTTTCAAGCGGTGTTAAATATTTATGCGTTCGCAATATGTACGTTTCCGCTTTTGACAGCACACCACGCTGATTCTCTCAAGATTTGAATTTGTTACACTTTTGCAGGATTAACAAGAGTTCTCATTTTTACAGCAGGAATATTACCCATCATAAAATTATTACTGTTGGTTTCTAATTCTCGAACAACATTATATAGTTTTTGTGTAAGTCTTTTATTATACTTATAATTATTTAATAAATAAATAACTTTCTTCACAAATATTTTCGTTTGTTATTAAAATATTCTACATTACCGGATATGAGGCATCATTCCAAATCAAAACGCAGGGAAGAATAATAGGCCCAATTATTTTAAGTGTGTGTTATTTGATAATGATACGATACACGATATTACGTATTGATTTCCATAGCGTAGGGTAAACGAACCAGATAATGACTAGCTAAGTGGTGTTCCGTCTGTCAAACAGAACAGCTATAGAGTCATCTATAAATAAAATACGAACACATATCATTTTTCAATATCCCTCGCCGTCCTCGTAAACTTCTATTTTCTTTCCAAAATATTTTTATTGCTCGGTGTTATGTCAAGAAGAGAAAAGTTCTGAACATGATAAGAAATAAGATTACGGGGAAATGTTCGCAAGAAAAGTACTTTTTAACGATGATATATTGTTCTACATGAAGATTTTACTTTTAAAGTTTTTGAATTAAGAATCTGGTTGAACAAAAACTGTTATTGGACAAACATAAAAAATGTTATTGGTTTAATATGAACATAAAAGCCAAATCCGGACACCATATGGCGAATTATAAAAAGGGCAGCATTCATAGCTTTAAAAAATTTGCTAGGTGGGAGAAATAGTTGTTGAAAAAAAATGCTACAAAAAATATTAATACCGTAAAAATGCACTTGGGTATCGAGTATGAATAATTCAAATTTGCAGTGATGATCAATTGATTTTAGTGCTATTTCTTTTTATATGTAGATTATGTATATTTCTTTCTATATTCTCCAATAAAATTTTTAATATTCAATGTTATATTTGACCCATTTTCTGTGAGTGTTTTTATGCTCTCATTTTGAGAGGCAAAGGATCAAAGTTTTATATTTCTGGTGAAGATTATTCTCTATAGAAGTTTTGCAACCTTCAGACTATTATGATGGCAACAGAACTTTATGGTTTGCGGCGAACAATGCGTTAAATCCTAGTTACGCAAATGTTTCAACACATTTCAGCTGTAATTTTACAGATTTAAGACTGTGGCGCTGAAGTTTGCGCCTGAACAAATGACAAAATAAATTACAAAGTAGGTTACGGGCTTGTTAGCGAGCAGCGAAATCACGGCATAGAAAGCACCTACTTTGGTATGTTTGCATTACTATACTTCAAAATATACAATATACACAAACAAGCTCTGAAATTATTCCAACAAAAATACTGTAACATTCTCCAAAGGCTGTTCTCTGTATGTTAGCTAAAACATGCTTATTTAATCCTTAAGCCTTTCCAACATTATGGGTGTAAGGCTGCGTATTAGGTTATTCTTCAGATTTTCCATTTTTTTTTTACTTGGTTTTTCTTCTACGTGTTTCTCTTAATTGTGTTAGAGATTTTGCCTCCTCCTATTTAACGGGTGTAAGGCTGGGTATTGAGTTATTCTTTAACATGTTTTCTTCCATTTTTCTCTTACTTGGGTTAGAGATTTTCTTTTATATGTTTTCTTATATTTTTCTGTTACTTGGGTTAGAGATTTTCTTTCATACGTTTTCTTACATTTTTCTCTTACTTGGGTTAGAGATTTTTTTACATGGTTTGTTCTATTTTTCTCTAACTTTAGTTTCTCCTGTCCAGATTTTCCTAATCTTGCTCCTAGCTTCTTCGGTATCCTTACTTTGTAAATATTTCTTGATATTTAAGCTCCTCCAATTCTTTCGATATGTTTTCACCGTCTTACCCTTCATCTAGTACTATATCTGTTGCTTGTATTTGTAGTACTTGCCTGTCTTCATTTCTTACTTTATCCATGATTGTTTCAATCTACTACGGTTTCTTTCGGGATTTCTTTCTTTGCTAATAAATTGTTTTTAGTACTATCTAAAAGTCTTCTTGTTGTTCTTTTTGTTTCATTTATTTCTTCGCCTAATCAAAGTTGGGTTAAAATAGGTTGTGTTTCTTAGAAAAAGTGAATATTTCAGAGAAATTCTTCCATATTTAAAAACTAATAAAAATTAGGTTATGTATAAAATTATTGAGGTTGGCAGCACTGAGAGGAATGCTCTAGAGGTCGCTAGTGTCGCCTGTGTATTGTGGGATAAAATATGGTTTTACATAAATACAACTCTTCACATAAGAACAATATGAAAAATATACAAATTGAATTATATTTTATATAATTAGAGCGTCAATAATACTCTTGAATAGTATTTCTTGTATTCTTTAACAATATACATACATTAAATATGCAGAGTAAGTATGCTAAAATTAGCTTGAATTACTCTAATTCAATTAGAAATTGTTAAAATGGAAATTAAATTAAAACTAAATGTAATTTAATTTTTAGTATTGCGGGTAGTTACCATTTAATGTACTTTAATTTTATAAAATATTTTGTACCGAGTATACGCTGTAAAATGCATACCTTGCATGTTTCTGAATAATCTTTTAGTGAATGGCTGATATACAAGGATATCTACATATTTTCGTCCTTTTATGTTGTGTTGTAGTGGGTTGTCAATATCGGTCTTGGCACTTTACGTGTGCATTATTGCATAAATTCAATATACCTTATTTTATTTTTCATATTACGTTCATTTTTTGAAAAAATTTTATGGAACTTTATGCTGCAAAGTAAACCTAGCTAGCAGATTTAGCCTAGAATCTATTTATTTATAACACAAAATATTTTGTTACCCCTTACCTATTCTTTTTTATTAAACGCGGTCAATTTAACACTTTAAAATTTAGGTAGGTATTAGAACATGAATCAAAAGTTGAACATTGCTTTTAATAATAAAGTTTGGTGTTTGTATAATGAAGTGTACCAAATTGAAGTGAAACAAAAATTAAAAGTAATATAAGTCATTAAACAACATTTGTTAATGACCCAGTCAATATTGACGTCTGCAGCGAAGCGAGTAATTGTGTTGTAATTACTGGAAATCATCGATAAAGTAGAAATTCCTTCGCTGAGCTTCAGTTTCAGTTTCAGCTCTCAACGTTCGCCACAAGCAGCGCAATCAAATTTCAGGCCGTTCTTTCGGGTCATTAACTTCTTTGTTTCAGTTTGAGCTCCGATGTTCTGACATCTGCTGAAGAACCAACTCAGGAATTTCTAAACCATTTACCAAGACGATTCTTCAAACTGCATGGAGGAAAGATAGTCTGTTTCTTGTAAATAAGACTATAATAAAAAATATGCCTCGTTGTTCTCCACGTGGTTGCAAGGAAATTTTTTTCCGTGTGATTTGTGGGGAAAAGAATGCTACTTATAATCGCGCCTTTGTCATCATTTACTAAATAATTAATACCATTCGTTCGATGGTCAAATAATTACCAGTCAAGTGCAGCAAAACGAACAAATATTATTTGTGGGATAGGAAAGCTATTGTGTTATAAATGGGATGATTAAAGCGAACGAAACGAGCAGTTAATTGATATCAATTTCCCAGAAATGAACACGAACTGCTCAGGACGACCGCGTAATTAACAAAGCTTGCCGAAGACCACTAAATACATATTCATTATCCGTAGTTTCAGCCGTAGACTCGGGGACAATTTCTCAGGCTACAATAAAAGTAAATTAGATATTCATAATGGATACGGTTGGTTTATGGGAACTGGAAGTGTGCTCAGGTCACGTATTGGAAATTTTGGACATCATTTGGTGTATTTAAATCTAACTTTATTGTATAATCATTCTAGTAGATCTACAATGTTTGAGAATCACACTAGCACATTTTTAAATTTAATTCAATCATAAATTATTACATGTGCAGTAAACATTGTAATACGGAAATCACGAAAAATATATGAGCAAGTTTTTATGCGATAAAAATAGAAAAGTTATACTGTTATGACTACAATTTGAAATGGATAGTAAATATTTACATAAAAATCATTGCGATATTTTCAATAAAATCTATTGTGCATTTTGACTGAGTTATATGAGTAAATCGAAAAAATATTTGCCTCGTGCAATATTTGTCTGCAAACATACTAGTCTATAAATTGGTTAAGGGATATTGGTCTGCGGACGAAATAAGTACTAACTCCATCTGTTAGGGCAATTTGAAATCATTCATTCTTCGTTTAGATTATTAGTAACACACATGAAAATTCTTTCTGAGCATTATTGAATAATTTAATATAATTTCAGGAATTCATAAGAGAATGGGGTCTTTCACCATATTTTTTTATGAAACTTTATCTATATTGAAGACTATCTACACTTTTAAAAAGTCTTAATTGTTATTCATTAAGCCACAATGATTTTTTTTTAATGTTGTGACGTCATAGTAGAGGTGTTGGTGGATCTAAAACAGTAGAGATTTAAATAATTTTTGTTACATAAATGTTCTTTTTTATAATAATAATAAAATAAGTAAAAAAATATATGACTACAATTATTTACAATCTGTACTGTTTTAGATCCAGCAACACCTCTACTATGACGTCGCAACATTTAATAAAAAATTATTGTGGCGTAAAAAATAGATAGTGTAGATAGTCTTCAATATAGATAAAGTGTCATAAAAAAATAAATAAAAAGAAATGTTGAAAGACCCCATTCTTTGTCTACAAATTTCCGAACGTTTGTAATAAAAAGTTAGAATACTGATTGTAAAATGATTGCAATATTAAGAAGTTAATGATTTAAATTTAAATCCATCCAAATATTGAACTTTTTTGAATAGTTGAAAGAACATCAGTATGTCTATCTAAAATTTGTGGCTTATTGCATTACCAGAATGGCAGTTATACATTTCCCAAAATAAAGAATTTGGATTAATTTCTGTAAAAAAAAAAAAACTTTATTTAAATACAACGTTTAAAATTATTATACATATAATTCTTCGTTCAATAATTATTGTACTTAATTAAAATATGTTTACAAAACTTAATCCAGAAGCCTTTTATATGTTTATTATGAGATCTGAAAGATTTTTCACCTTATTTTCTATAAATTCACAATGAATTTTATTTTGTGATTTGCTGTAAACTTATATCAATAAAAATAAAAGTATAAAAGTACTAATATTGTTTGAAAAATGTCGTTCATCTCCCGTGCATTAATTTGGGTCAATCTAAGCGAACCGAAAGGACAATATATTCATGTTTTTCAGTCCATTTCATTCAATTCTTCTCCTCCCTTTCGGTACATCATTCTTTCTTTTATGTTTCACTACACAAACAACGGCGAGATGTGCTGTCCCGTCAGAGTAGCCAGGATTTGGTATTCGTATGCGTAACAAAATCTCATATAAAATATTTAACAACATGACGGTTTTTCGGGGTTTGAGATTGGTGCAGAATTGGAAGTTCGCGGTCGATCTTTCCACACAGAGAATATTTTAATATTTAAACAGTTGTCGCTTATTGATAGCAGCGCATGGTTACAGATTTTATAAAAAAGGTTCCGAATTTCAGATTTCGCGGCAGGTTTTACGGCTTTTTAAATATATATGAGGTATAAATGTGATAAGAATCTGGGATTCTTCGCTCATTCCTACAAATCTAGAAGTAAATTATGCTGGAATTCAACCCTCCTTTCATAACCTCGTAAAAGTGGAAATGAATCTGAGGGCCTAATTTTTCGCCGTCTTAAAGCTCCAAGTATGGAGCAGAAATGAAAATAATATTATATTTCACAACCACTAAAAGGAGAAGTTGTATAATACTATTACTGCTCTAATTTATATTTTAATATTTGTATTGGAAATCTTTATTCATTGTCTGACATCCTAGAATCTATTAGAAGTCATTTTAGTCAATTCTTAACTATAATCATTACTAAAGTCTAAACATAAGGATGTGCTACAAAACTAAATGAATTTATTATTATTTATACATATTATAAAGAAAAAACAAAAAAGGTCAAGTACTGATCCTTGTGGTACTACATTGAGTACCTACTAAATAAATACTAAATGATTTTAATATCTAGTGCTATTTCTTACAGTATGTGTGCTTATAAATTTTTGTCATTTCCGATGGCCTAGAATCTACATATTATAATAAATAATATAAATTGTTTCTATCATGACTCCTTTCTGCTTTTTAAAATTTTTATCATCCAATTCAGATGCGATCCCTTCTTGCTTATCAAATTGATCATTCTTCTCGTCTCTCTCTGCACTAAAATGTAATTGTTCTATTGTCTCTTCTTCTCTTCCTCAATGTCTGCAGATTCTTCCATTGGGGGTCAACTAGTATGTATCTGTTGTTCTTTTTTTCATTGCCACATCTAAACCTTGAACGACGTATAGCTGCTGTAGAAATGAGATATTTAAGAGGAGTATGTGGGTATACGAGAAGTGATCGTATATGAAATACATTGGTGTATGATGAGTGTGAGATTGAGAAGAATGTTGTTAAGAAAGTGGGAGTGAGTCAGTTGAGGTGGTTTGGACATGTTGAGCGAATGTCGAATGAAAGGATGGTGAAACTAATTTATGTGGGTGAGATTGAAGGTGAACGATTGCGTGGGCGTCCGAGGAATAACTGGTTGGGTATGATTGATGGTTTGTTGCGTGATCGAATGATTCCGAGTATGAAGAATAAACGAGCATGTATGAAGCGCACTATAAATGTGGACGAGGCGAAAGTGGTGTGTCAGGTTAGGAATGTTTGGAGGAGATTGATTGTTGGTTGACTGTGTTTCTGGGTTCGTGCTACCCCACTAAGTGGGACATAGCATGACGTTATGTATGTATGTATGTATGATCTAAATCTTGTGATTAGTGACGGACTTTTATTTGCCAGAAAATTTTTGAGGACTTCATCTGTTTTTATATATTTATATCTTTTATAATACCTTGCTTATTCTATCTAATTGCACAGTTCTTGTTTTTGATTTTCCAAGTCTCTTTGCAGGAATAGTGTTTCTAGGATTTATTCAGTTTGACGTCTGTTCTCTATATCAATTGTTGAATATCCATTTCTTTCGTAGTAATTTTTCCATTCAATTCTCTATTTTGTTAATTTATTTTCTTATCTTCTTCTCATTAAAAATTAAATATTTGGTTTTTTATAAATGTCAGTCTCAGGTAGTTTATGCTAAGGTAGATAGGAGAATATTTTTCATATAATGCAGTTTCGACACAAAGTACAATAATAATTCAATTAGAACAAATACTAACTGTCCAATGAGACCATGAAATTATTTACTTATTTTCAACTTTTCAACTAAGACAAGACACATCCTAATCTGTCACTCAATTTCTTGTGTTAAATACAATATTTTTCAAAAATCAAGGAAGAAATGTATTGCTTATTTATGTAACTAATATAATTTTCCTCTAAATCAACAAGCTGAATATCCTTGATTTGAGTACCTACATTTTCCAATGAAATTTATACATCCAGTTGAAAAGATGAATGTGCACTGATTAAATAGTGCAAACAAATCACTTGTATTCGCCCTGATTGGTACTTGTTAGGTACGTATATGATGTGCTCGTAAACATTAACTTCAAGAAGTACCTACATAAAATATTATCTAGAAAAGCAACGATATGCTCGCAGGATCGATCGTCCAATAAAATTTCAATCTGGATAGCTCGGCACGTTTGTTTGCGCTGGAGTTGCTGGATGCTGGCACCATCTCATTTATCTGTCTGGACCACAATGTTGAAAAATGCAGTAAGATCAGACATGTCGCAAGGAAAAATGGTCTAGTAAACCATTCTGCATGGTACAATTTACAAAATATAAATAAAATAATACTTAAGCAGCTAGTTCAGGGTGCGACATTTAATTTATCCCAGTTAGATATTAAGTGCGACTTGTCACAGGAAATATATCATTATTGAAAGTTACGAAGATTAATGTGGATGTTTTTTTAGCCTCAAGTGGCAAAAATGTGATATATTATTTTCTGATTGCGTCGCGCAGTTTCGAAGCGAAATAATAAATGCCACCCATTCTTTTTCATTTAGATGAAGTTCCTTTTTAACACAAAAGGACTTGACTCATGTGAAGTATATACACAACACTGGACTATTGAAATTATTCATAATTTCTTATTTAATAATGTCTTCATCAAGTATTTAAATCTAATGTAATGTGATAAATTTATATTCCTGAAATCTTTATGTACAATACAAATCATTTATTTCTTTGGGTATTGGCATATGGTTTGTAGGGATCCAGAACAGACATTAGTGAGGTTATGTTTGTATAATTTTTGTTGAAAATCTTAAATAGATGAAGTATTTTTTTAACAAGCATGATTACAACACGAGCCGAAGATGGACAATCGTTTATGGGAAAAACCGTAGTTTACGGCCTATTGTGAAGTTAACCACGGATCGGCAATGATATTTGATAGATGTGACAGTTTATGGTGGTGCAAGTCAAACAACAAAAATCTTGTAAATTTGCATTCTGAAAATGCCGTTGAACAAATTCAACCTCAAAACTAAAATAAATCTGAGTTTCTTGTTTTTAATATTGTTTTTCTTTAACTATGACCGGTTAAAGAAACTAGGACCTGCAGCTAACTTCTCTTGTTTTAATGTTTTATACATAGTTTTATTGTTCTGAAATAGATAAAATTAGGACAACACTCGCACTTAAAATTACAGCCGCAGGTTCTTCGAACATATACATGGTTTATTAAACAAGAAATAATAATGAAACACTCTTGTACGTCAAAATTATTCTAAACACAGGAAGACAAGAACACACAGACAAGTCACCTATTCCTTTCGCTGAACACAACTACAAGTTGTCACACAAAGTGGTGGCTCCATCTACTATCGGAAACTAAAACTAAACAAACAAATCGTATTGAAAATAGCAGAAATTTTATTGAAATTTAAAGAAAAACGCTTTTTTAATCAATATAAAAATTTAGTCTGTTCAGAATAAAAATTTATATAAGTTCAATAACAATAATTTGAACTATTAAATAACTGCTTGAAATATTATCGCATTATTAATATTTATTTATATAAAAATTAGGAGTTTTAGATTGTAATTAAAAAAATTAATATGTACATAATTTTGGATATATTAAACTGTATATAACAGATCCATTAGTACTCCATTATTTCAAATAGTATTGGTTTGTCAAAAGTGAAATCTTAGCAATTAAATCTACTGCGCATTCGGTGCAGGTATTACCTTATAAACACATGCATTTAAGTCGGATGTAGCTACTGCATAGCTTAAGCGAATACTCTAAACTTAATTACTTTTAAGTCAGGAAATCGTATTAACAAGAAGATCTCAGCAAAGTGGCTTGTATTAGAAGCAGCCACGAAGTAATTGCATTCATTGTTTGAATTATCTACTTCGTTCGCTGCTTTGTGTAGCCCCACTGTTTACATTTAATCATTTATTACTTGATTTAACGGCTGCTTTCACAAAATTACACTGTGAATATTTCACATTCCTCTCCTCGGTTTCCGCGTGAATTTTCCATGGAAAACGCACAAGAGTGCCTTTAAACTCGGTTTAATACGCTTGTTTTACTACTGACTTCTCGATGTAGCAGTGTGGATAGAACGAAATCCCTGTATAAAACCCGGCCAGCTCAAATTTATTATAGAGTTTCGTGTACTGCGGAGATGTTCCTGCTATTTATGGTCAGTGCGGAACAAGACTTGGAGATTGGGACCATTTGTACTATTTGTAACCAAACAAAAATTTAGTTTTCACTCTTTGAATTTGAATACAAAGTTTTTATGGTCCACCATTTTCGCCTGGTTTACATTCAACATTTGTAAGGCACAATACTTCATTTAATATATCCTTAAATACATTAGAGTATGGCACCATGCTACAGAATGTATTTCAATTATGTGAGGTTAAAAAATGGAATGGAAGTAAATTCTTCGTGCTGCTTTATATAAAATAATTTGTGTAATGAATGAAGATAAGAAAAATTCTTTAAACCTTCAAGAATTTTAGGGCACCATTTGCTTAATTAAATTAAGATGCTAAGAGAAGTTTTATGTAGCAATACATTTTTTTTATACCAAGCCGGGAAATTCTTAATATATTGCTTGCTCTTTTATATTTTAGTAGTTAAAGGGACACTACTGTTTTTAACTCAGAGCCTAGTCTGGTTTTAGCATTGAAAAAAGTATATTAGAATTAGAATACAATAATAATTCTGTCAAAAAGAAGTAACATCTACATGTTGATAGATAAATTTAATTTCACGTATCTTGATACTCATTAAATGTTAATTTTATTTCCAATATTTGCTACCTCATCAGGGAATGTTTTAACAATTTTAATTTACATTTTTGACAAAAATGATTTCAGTAAAATAAGTGCCAAAAAAGAAAACATTTTAAAATTTTCCACATAAATTTTGTCAAAGTTATTTAATAAAATGCAAACCACGTCTAACTTCAATGTCAGTCGCCATTACGAAATATTGGAATTAAATAAAATTAACATTATAATGAGTTTCAACAGCTTTCAACTCAAATAAATACTGCCTTCATATCCGTGATTTTAATTTATCAATAATAAATTGAAATTGTTGTGGAAATGAGCCATTTGAGAAGAGTGTGTTGGACTTTGGTGTACGGTAAGTACGATATTGAGAAGAATGTTGTTAAAAAATTAATGAAAGTTTGGTAAAACTAACGAGCTAAGGATAAGTGGTTAGGTATGATTGATGGTTTGTTGTGTGAACGAATGATTCCGGGTATGAAGAATAGACGAGGGTTATGAATGTGGACGAGGTGAGAGTGGTAATGTTTGGAGGAGATTGATTGTGTTTCAGGGTGTAGAATATAGCGTGATGATAAGTATTTATGTAATCATATTTTTTAGGAAACTAAGAAAGGAAGTATTTCTTTTTATGTATGCTGTGTTTGACGGTTCGTTCTATCGCGATTCATCTTTAAATCCTTTAATAATTCAATCCGCTTAGAATAGGAAATTGAATTTTCTATTGACATGTTCGTTTTGTGCTACTGGCAAATTGCGTGAGAAACATCAGCAAATGCTGCAGTCATACCAACAGCAATGACAACATAAGTAGATCCAACATCAACAGTGCAGCAGCAGCAACTAATAGAACATCACACTAAAGCAAGTGGAGTAAACAGCTCGATTTTGTATGCGCTCCATTTTGCACAGTTTTCACAGATCTAACTCCAAAAGTAATGGAGTGTTTTAGGAAAGTGTGTATGTTCCAAAAAAGGGTTTACCTATATGTGTACTAATTTAATACCTTGAATTCATTCTCTGCATTTTGTTTTCAACAATGAAATACTTTGACTTATGTAAATGTAATATTGATTATTATTTAAATCAATTAAACTTTTCTGTTATAGGTACTGTTTAATTTGTTTTTTTTTTTTATCAAAACGTTTACTTGGAGTAAATAAAATATATTTCTCGTAAATCCAGGCTTGAACACACATATGTTACATATTGTAGTCTCTGGGCAAAGATAGCATGATATTTTAAATGAATAGGTACATATTCATCTTGCAAAACAGATGTTTGTATATGATAAATACGGGTAATGCTTTGTAAAATAAAACTCATTTTCCTCTGTAGCTTACAAGATAAAAACGCAAATTTATCGTTGTCAGTTTGAAATTTTAAAATATTACATTTTCTTTACAAATTATCTTGTTGCACTGTAGTTTCTCAGTTTTACCATTTTGCCGCCTCAAATTATTTTTTATTTAAACACACATAATAAATGTAATACTTTAATACAACTATGACACATTCTTTCCAGTGAACGCTGTCACATTAACCACACTGTCGGATAACTTAGAAGTTGATTATAAATGTATTTAAATAGTTACAGTATACGATTTTATCATCAGGACTATTTCAGATATCATCCAAAGAAAACCGAGATTTATATTCCGTAGAAAATAATCTAAGTTTCTTCAGTTGACAATTAATATGAAACTTCACACAAGTCACAAAACAAAGCAACACAGAATTGGCTCATTAAGGTTCACACTTCATCACAACTGCTCCTCTCAGTACTGGATTAAGGCAAGTTGAAGACCTACAACATTTCTGTGGATGCTACAAAGGAACAATTATATTTTGCAATCGCGTACAACAAAAATTATTGATTAACATTGGTACATTTTGCATTATTATTAATTTATTATTATTAAAAATATTTTTTCGACAATTTCACCAAATATCACTTAAAATTCAATATATTTTTTATTGCATTTCTATATAATATGAATCTTAAGAAACCTATTGCTGCAGAGCGCGTCGTTATATCTGTTATATTTTTCGAGATATACAGATTTTTGAGGTTTTTCAAAGTGCAACTTTGAAGAGCTAAATCTCGGAAAATAGACATGATATCTGGAAATTTTCTTCAGTTTTGTATATTTCGTACCTTTAATAATAAATTAGCAAATTTTGAAAATTTTGAAAATTTTTGATATTTTTACCAAAAATTTCTATTGACGATATCTCGAAATTTTTTAAAGATATCGACTTGCGGTGTTAACCAATCGATTCAGCTCGTCAAAATACATAAACCTGCAAAATTTCAGAACATTTGATTGACGGGTTACAGAATTATAGCAAAAATACTCAAAATCGCTAAATCCGTCCCAAACGTCAAGGGGTACCCCTTGACTTGCGACCCGTATTTTGCTGTTTTAAGACTTTTTGCTCTAATTTATGAACGCGTTGATCAAATATTCTGAAATTTTGCATACTTATGTATTTCGATGAGCTGAATCGATTGGTCAACACCGCAAGTCGATATCTTTAATAAATTTCGAGATATCGTCGATCGAAATTTTGATCAAAATATCAAAAATTTTCAAAATTTTAAAAATTTGCTAATTTATTATTAAAGGTACAAAACATACAAAACTGAAGAAAATTTCCCGATATTTTGCTTAATTTTTGATTTACAACTCTTTGAAGTTGCACTCCAAAAAACATTAAAAAACATCATATCTCGGAAAATATAAGAGATATACCGATGCGCTCTGCAGTAATGGGTTTCTAAGCAAGCAAACTATATAGAAACGCAATAAAAGAAATTTCGAATTTTTAGTGATATTTAGTGAAATGGTTACGTGGCATTTCTATTTTATGAATCCGTATTAATTTGAATATTCAATAAATACATTTGATGCATGTTTAACATATAGAGCAGATGTACCTATCAGTTATTTATTTATTCACATAGCAGCTATGTAATGTTGAAATATTTTACTAAATATATAATTTATTTATTACAGGTTCCCAACATAATCTCAATGTAGGACACCTCTCCTGTTCTAAATGTTATTTTATTTCATCAGCTCTATTTTGCCTTGTGGTAAATCCGGGCCTGGCCCCTCCGTTCGCCATTTCCAGTTCCCTTACTCCCTGTTTGCATTATATGTGCGCTACCCGCTAAATTCATCCACGTTCCGTATAATGCGAGTGTCTAAATGAGATATGGCAATTACACCGAGAACTTTATCATTAAAGCATTCAAGAGAATACAAATCAATCTTGCCGATAAACAATATAGTTTGGGATGAAGCGATGAAAGCTCTTGCTTCACTACAAAAACATCTGGTTGTGGATGAACATTAACTCGGTACTGGGTTTAGTTTAAACCTCATTCACTGCTGTTGGGATAGAGTTTGCACTTAGTGGATGGTGTAGTTCAACGTGGTATAGTTTCCTAATGGTTAGTTAGTGGATGAAAACTTGAAATTTTCGTTGAATCTGATTTAGCAGCTATTGGTAATGAATATGCGGTGCGTAGAGCCGAAGAAACCTCTGGGATCACGGTAACAAAATCAGTCCGAAGAATAAAAACCCCGGATAGAGTCTTAAGTCTCGGCGGTGCTCAGTGGTGAAGTCCGGGGTTCCACAAAAAAAGAGAACTCAGAAAGGATGTCAGACGGTCATAGCGTCAACAGTTTAACCTGATGGTTGACTGTCAAACCTAGCGGGGTAAAACGCTGGATAAGGGATAGGAATATAAGTAAAAAAAGCGTAAGTCGGCAATAAATAAACTATATTATAGTAAATGTAAAATGAAGAATGTAATTACAGCTTGGACAATAATCTGGACAACATAATGGGTCACGGCACCTGAATGTCCAAACAACACGAGCAGCAAATTGAAGGGTACTACCAGGCGGGAGGAATCGCAGTGATTCGCGAAAGCGAGGAGGAATGTGTGGTAGGAAAACCCTGAGTATTCGATGCGATGGTACCATCCTTTCTGAATACTTGGCGCAAATAATGAATGTCAAACGCAATCCTTCAGACTATAGTTACACGTCTAACACAACGCGGTGATCTATGCTCATCATTCACATTGACTTTGATCTGCACACTCAAATTTTTCAACACTCAGCAGTCAACCACTGTTAACTGAAGTACTGGATTGCTTCATACAGCTGCAGGTACACTTATAATATGTAAATATATTAGCTGATGTATTAATTTAAAATTGTATCATTCATATTGTTTTTAATCTGCACATTCAATTTGACACAACGCTCTGGCTGAACTATTCACAAAAATGAAGCGGCACAGCCAGTAACTGTCAACTGATTTCTGCGAACTGAAGTACTGGATTGCTAAGATACAGCTGCGCGTACACGTATATTATGTAAATTTATTATTTGGTGTATACAGTAGAGATTGTATTACACTTTTGTTTTCGATCTGCACATTCAGTTTGTCTTGACACTCTGGCTGGTTCACAAAAATGAAGCAGAACAGCATTCACTGCCACCTAGAAGAAGCGAACTGAAATACTGGACGGATTCGTGCATTCAGCAGATGTACTATTATAATATTATTACCTATTTTATGACTGTCAGTACAAAATTAATTTCAATATGAATACTTTTAACTTAATTTAAGTATTAATACTCCTGGTGTAGTGAAATAATGTAGATAATGCTTATGAGGTACAGTAATAACCTGGTAGTGCTAAACATACCGAAACTGGAGTTCGTATATAAAATTACAACATGGATATCTACAATGTTTGTTGTACATCATACACTTGCATACAGTTGCACTTTGAAAAACATCAAAAATCTTTATATCTCGAAAAATATAACAGATATAACGACGCGCTCTGCAACAATAGGTTTCTTAATATGCGTATTATATAGAAACGCAATAAAAAATATATTGAATTTTAAATGATATTTGGTGAAATGGTCGAAAATACACATACACAAGATAATTCTACGTAAAATGCTGCCCATTTGTCTGGTATCTTGCATTTCATATGTAATATATGCTGTTGTATGCACATAATGTACTTGCTGATTCCAAAAAAGATAGAGTTTGTCAAATAACTTGCATGACAGTTAAATGTATATCATTTAAATATTTACATAATTTTTACGTGCTTGAAACACTAATTTCTGAAAATATAGCCGCTTTCAAATTCAAGTTCATAAAGAATTCATATCGCTAAATAAAAATAAAAAAAATAAGTACAATAATTCAGTTTGCTACAAGCATACTTTACTATAATAGACAATAATGTTTTTATCATATTAATAACAATATTTTTACATGTTCTTCAAGTAATAATTTTATTACCGTAATTCAAATTGGTAAGTCGTTGTCTAAATGTGCGTTAATCTAATTCCAGTGAATCCTGGTACTTACAGTGTAGTTGCAGTGTACTAATTTGTGCGTGCGCTTAGCAAACAGTTGTGAGCCCACGTATTATTGAATAAATCAATACTATAATTATATATCAATAAGGGAAGAAAATTACAGGACATGTTAAGCATGGTGACAGTTTAATTTCACCCACTAACCGTTGTTCGATGTTGGTACAATGTGCAACTCAGCTTATCATCGCGTCAAATCGGAATGCCGCCTGGCAACTCTACGGTATTACCGTGACATCGCTAAAATTTACATCAATGAACAAAATTTCATTTGCGGAACAATGCGTTTGCGAACTTGACACCTCCCACGCGTTGTGTTACCATTAAACCATTATTTCAACACATAAATTTAAATATATTAATAAAGCGTACACATTTACATTTTTTGGAAATTAAAATATGGAAACAGTGGGATGTTTTACATTTAGGTAGGTATCTTCCAAACAAATGTTCTGCGCAACGGACTAATGGATTTAATGTTTTGTTTTTTTCAAATTTTAATATATCAAATAGCGGACCCAAATTTAAAACATTGTAAATATTAGTGTTACGTACAATATGTTACAGGTGTAACATCTTCAGCAGTTGTAGAACACCGTAAAGACTGTTGGACGACAAGGACATAGAAGGACTAAAAGAGTTCTTCAGGAAGAATGATATAACCTTATTTTAGAACGCCATATTAGGTGGAAACATTACTCATGCAAAGAGATTGAAAAAGTCAAAGACAAGAACGGAGCAATAGGATAGAAGAATCAAGGTATAATAAAAGTTATAAATATCTAAACCCAGATCACGTTGTCAAATATATCTGTCAAATAAAAGTAACCCGACACTAATTGAAAGATTTAGATGTGACAATGAAAAGAAGAACAACAGATACTGGTTGACCGCAGATGAGGGAATTTACAGATTCCGAGGAAGAGAAGATGATACGATAGGACACCGAAGACTCTACTGCAAAGAAACGACATCAATTTGCTAGAAGAGAAGGGTTTGGAAATGGACTGGATGGAGAAAATTTTAAGAAGCAGAAAAGAGCCATGGTACTTACAATGTGTATCATTTATTGTATTATTATTATTAATCAAATTCTATGCCCTCAGTCAAAGAATACATTTTTAAAACACAGTACACTACAAGTAGTGTAAGGAATTACACCCATACATTCATATCATGATGGAAAGATATTAATCACTAAATTTACATAATCGGTGCTATACAGTGGGGCGTATCCTGTAACTTACCGGTTAATTTTTAACGACAGATTAAAAATTGTAGCCAATATGTGTAAAATGAAATTGTCAATTTTTATTCAGTGCGTCTGTTATCATTGGTCAAAATTTGGACTGGGCCGTTAAAAATTAACATGCACGATACAGAGTACGCCCCAGATCTTTTAAAATTATTTGTCTAGTGCTGTCTAATATAAAAACAGGTTAATGTTACGGAATTTCACCGATTAATTTAAGTTATTCAGTAGCTACTCAATGGAGTACCTCAAGGATCAGTACTTGACCCATTGTTGTTTACCGTTTATATGTATAAATAATATTAAATCTATGTAATTTTATAGTTTATGCTGATGTATCGATTTTAGTAATGGTGATAATTATAATTAAGAGTTAACCAAACTGATTTCTAATTAATCTGATTAGTTTTCATAAATTAATTTAATTTTGAATGAGGAAAAATCTGCATGTATGAAATTTAGTACTACTGCATATGATATTAGCTATTTCATTAATTGTAGGAATCATATCTTATTGCAAGGTTCCAGTAATACGGTTCTTTGTGTATTTTCAACTGAATATTTTAATTTTTGTTTCGTTTCAGTCTACAGGAACAGATTCCTCCCAATAATTTTATAAGTTGGCCAGTTTTAACAACTTATCATTTTTAGGAGTAGTGGTGAACATAAACCTCAAGAGTTATAGCATATGTACAACCTATGTAATGTTTTGCATAAGGACAACTAGCAACATCTATCGGTATGTATGTATGATACAAATACACGTATAAATTATTAATTCATTTTTAATTTTCGTTGAATTTCAGGAATTTCGAATGACGTCGTCGGTACATTTTGCTATTCAAATAAATTATTCATTACAATGTACTTGTTAACGAACAGCCAGAGAGAATAGAAATTTGTATTTTAATGAAAGACTTGACTACAGCAGTTGTATTTATAATTCTATTTGATGAACAATATGTTGATTATTGGATATTTCGAGTTTTATTAAAATAATTATAAACTTTGTTATTATTTACAATATTGTTTATTGTATGAAATGAAATTTCAATGTATTATTTTTAATTAAAATGAATTGAGTGTCAAAGTTGTTGACACTGCAACATAAACATGACGATTGCAGCTGAACTTTACAGAACATATCACATCACCCTGCGCACTTAGAAATTAGCAAACAAACATAGGAATTAAACTTCAGCTTCACATTTAATTGACGAAGTTTGTCAAACTTTGTTTAATTTCAGTTAAGGAACGTTGCTTGAAATGGAAGTAATATACTTGAACTACTTGCATGATTTATAAGTGTCATGCATGAAATGATCACAAAGGTATTAGTAGGCATTATATTATTTATTTGTGAAATATTAGTGACTGGCTAAAAAGTTCTGGGTACGTTTTTAAGCCGAATAATTCGAATGACGTAGCATTGTAGAATTGAAATTAATGTTTGTATAATAATAAATTTAAATAAGCGTAAATAAATATGAAAGTTTATACAGAAATATCCAACTTTGTGAAAGTTTAATCTGTGTGAAATATCTGCAGAAAACAAGCAACGCAAATTTGCAAACACAGCAAACTTTTAGTTTGTTGAATGAAACAGATTACATGTTTAGTGCAAATATTGACAGATTTATCGTTCAAACATATTTAGCTTTATTTTGTTAATGAAACTAGTTTTGCAGCAGTAATTGTTCACTAATTATACATGCATTTCCATTATTTGTTCATACATATCATTATAAATTATTATTATTATTGTGTCATTTTATGTTGACGTTTTTCTACAAGCGTTTTCAACGAATTTCGATCATTTTCAAAAGTGAGTAGAAAAAGTAGATTTGCAGTACTGGTCTACTACACTAGTAACTTCTCTAGTGTAAACATGACTCCCCGTAGTTTAAAAAATAGGCTATAGTATTATTTCGATTCATTGAAATATGTATAAATTACTGAACAAGTATTTATGAAAAAGTTTTTGGCAGAAGTGGAAAAGTACTTCATTCAAATTTTAAACTTGCTGCCAAATTTGAATTTTAACAAAAGTTTGTTTTTTATGAAGTTGGTAACCTTACACCTCCATTGTAAATTTCGCATAGTGAAAAGTTTCCTAAACTGTAAATGTGAAAAACAGTTTTATCAATATTTTACCAACTTTTTCCCATCAGTACCACCTACGTCACAGGATTTTCAAAGTGAAAAACTTTTACATTTGTTGTTTGAACTAATGAAACTTTCTTTAGCTATAAAAATGTACAGAGTACATTCTAAACTTAATATCTTTCGTCGTTAGCTTGTGATGCTTCCTCCATCCTTTCTATATTTTGTTTACAAAGTCTTGTTCCATTAAACATTTAACGAGTAATAGAATATTGTGCAACAAGTACAAAATGTTGAATGTTTCGTGCAATCAGACGAGATATGAGTGCAATTCAAATGATAATAATTGACTTCGTGTACCAACTTAAGGTTATAAATTTCCACCAGGGTTGATTCATGACTGCAGGTGGCACGTGACTCTTCTTTCAGTACTTCAGTGCACTCAAGTGAAGCATACCACTGAAATCATCCTGAATTATTTAAGAAGAATTTCCTTGGAAACTATGCCAAGATACTTTCACAACTATTTCACGTTAGAAGATTTTATATTTCTGTTTTCCAACTTAAAATTTTTAAACTGCTTTGTTTTATTGTGAATCAACATATTTAGATTTGTCTATAAATTATTTTCAAATGGAACAGTAGGGTAGGAATCAGAAAAAATGTGGAGAAAAACTGAGATAAGTTCATGTTACAAAAGGCTGAGGGTGAAAATATTATCGAGCTTATGATAGGGATCTTCTAGGCTTTGCGTGCGTATTAAACTAAGTAATGTTGTGCATTTTCTGTGACAGGTTCAGGTAAATGAACCTTCTGTTTTCTTTGTAACCGCACACATTATTAAAAAAATAGAAATAAAAATGTTGCCATAGTAAAAACAGATGTGTACATGTTTATTGAAAACAGCCGCTGCCGCTGCCGCTGTATAGAGTTACAGAAAATATTGTAAAAATAATGACAATTCTAGACAAGGATAGATATACGCTGTGTAAAGAAATCGTAGTTAGTTTACGCTGTGAACGCTGTGGCAGCCGCTGTCAAAAAGCGCTGCAGACAGCGGTCCGCTGGACGAGTGACATTTGACAGCGCTGCAGCCGCTGCGACCGCTGTGAGCCCGCCGAACGCACCCAATGATTCGTTGATAAATAAACTTATATGTTGAGTAAAAAATGTATGAGATGAAATCCAAAAATGGTAATAGAAAGTACATAGAATGTTACTTAATTATTTTATTTTCATACAATAAAAAAAAAATTCCTTTCAATGTTTTTTTTTAAGTGATACTAAACTTTTGAGTGTCAATTGATCGTACCTTTGTTGAAATCATATTAAATCGCTTCTATGTGAAGTAGAGAGAAATATAACATGCTGATAAAATTTTACATATCATTAAAAAGCCAGTGAAAAACAGAACATAAATTTGGGATTACCAGCCATTTTGTGAAACGCAATTTCAGTGCGTAGCGAACGAGGCCTATGGGTGCAATTTTGAGGGTTTGTATTCATGTGCTAAATGTTACGCTGTTTATTTTCTTTTAACTTTTATATTAAAAAATGTATCTTTTTGAAAACACAACATAGGAAGTGCTTAAATGTATCCTTTAATTTCTGGGTTGGTATTGCGGTAAAATTAAAATATTTCATAAACAAAACATCAAATTAATTTTTATTCTTGAGATAAACAAAAAACAAGCTCTCACGACGCGACAGCAGAGTCATCTATCCGAGACGCTGCTGTAAAATAAATTTAAACCAAAATGAAAACTCTTTCATTGGAGTAAACTCAAACTTTTTCCTTAACAAAAGAAATACGATAAATAAAGTTACAAGTAAGTTTTTCTCATCGAGTTAAAACAGTGACACATAGAACGGATTACCGAGAACGTATCTCAAGCAGAGCAACGCATCAGATGAAACAAAAACGAACAGTTCATACAATCATTTGTCTCTAAAATGGTGGCAGCTGCAGGGAGATCTCTCTCGGATGAAAAACAAAAACGGCTGTGGGCATGAAATCAAAACTTAAAGTATATTGTGTTGTTACAAGCGGCGAAATGTGTGACTAATGTTAGTGCTATTGTCGAGCGGAAAATATATTCTATGCGGTTGTTATGTGCATGAAATTTACAAATGAAAGAGTTGGAATAGCGTGGTAAATTGCGTTTTTGAATAATGCATGATTGTAATAAATTTAGGTTTTGAAATGATATGCATTCGCAAAAATTACAATTACTGGGCTGTCTAAACGATAGTTTTCCATGCAATTTTTGTAGAAGCACATTATCTGGGGAAATTAATAACTGGCCCTGTTTAGTACTTGCAAAATAAAATGTGTATTACATATTAACATGAAATTGTATCACACATGTTTTTGATTTGCACACTCATACTTTGGCTGAACTGAATGAAAATGAAGAAGAGTACCTAACAAGTCACTGGCAACTTTTGGTCGCAAAGGAAGTACACGACACATGTACTATTTGTAAAAGTGAATATATTATTTATTAATACGGACTCTATCACAATTATTGTTTTTGATTTACATATTTAGTTTGTCTTTACACTTTGACCGATCTGTTCACTAAAATGAAGAGAAGTAATCAGTCTCTGGCAATTGTTGGTCGCTGCTTCACACAGACAGCAGACAAGGTTCATGTACTATTTGTAAAAGTGAATGTGTATTATTTATTAATGGAGACTCTATCATAATTATAGTCTTTGATCTACACATTTAGTTTGTCTTTACACTCTGGTCGAACTGTTCACAATTGACAACTTGGCTCTGCTTCGATCTAAACGATATTTTTCCATGCAATTTTTGTAGAAGCACATTGTCTGGGCAAATTAATAACTGGCCCTGTTTGGTACTTGCAAAATAAAATATTAACATGAAATTGTATCACACAAGTTTTTGATTTGCACACTCATACTATGGCTGAACTGAATGAAAATGAAGAAGAGTACCTAACAAGTCACTGGCAACTTTTGGTCGCAAAGGAAGTACACGACACATGTACTATTTGTAAAAGTGAATATATTATTTATTAATACGGACTCTATCACAATTATTGTTTTTGATTTACATATTTAGTTTGTCTTTACACTTTGACCGATCTGTTCACTAAAATGAAGAGAAGTAATCAGTCTCTGGCAATTGTTGGTCGCTGCTTCAAACAGACAGCAGACACGGTTCATGTACTATTTGTAAAATTGAATGTATATTATTTATTAATGGAGACTCTCTCATAATTATAGTTTTTGATCTACACATTTAGTTTGTCTTTACACTCTGGTCGAACTGTTCACAAATGACAACTTGGCTCTGCTTCAAACTAAAGTACTGGATTACAGATTTTTGTCGGTATTGCGGTATTGTTAAGCTTGAATTACTTTATACTTTTTTCGTTTAGATTTCCGTTCCAGTTTCATTCGAGAAATTTCTAGTGGTTTCTAGTATAATGTAAATTAGAAATTTCTGTTCGATTTATATACTAGATTTGGCTGAAGCTCTAGAAGAATGTAGGTATTTTCGTCCGCCATTTTGGGTCTAGATGTCATAAATAAAACAAGTTATTGGAATCCAGTTACTTAAAAAAACATTTAAAATTTGTATCTGTCAAATTTGAAAACATATTTCTTGAAATTCTGTAAAGTCCAACTACACAGATCATACGGTAATATATTATTAGAAAGTATTCTGTACACTTAGCTGTTAGATATGGAATATATTAATTGAAGGAATGATATATCACAATTATTAATCAATATCAACTTGAAATTTGACAGAAAAGAATTAAAGTAACTGGATTCCAATACTTTGTTCTATTTATGACACTTGGACCCAAAATGGCGGATGAGAATACTCATATATTCTAGTGCCTTAGATTTGGCTAAGCTTGCGCACTACTGTCAGAAATCAGGTACACCAACCTATTTATTTTGAGGCGCATAAATTGTGGACGTTTTGTCATAAAGTCGTTAGTTTTTAATTTGGTGTTTGATAGTGCAAAAAAAGAATGTTTTTTCTGAGTTGTCCACTGTTTAAATAATTTGAATAACAATGTGTCAAAATGCAGTAATTCTGTTTCAGTTGTAAAGTTTGTCAATTTGGTCTCCTTCGGAAGACGTCGAAATTACTCGATTTTGAACGAATGGTTTTAAAATAAAGCATGTAAATCGAAGGAAACTCGAATGAAAATCGAACCAAAAATCTAGTATAAATTTAGACGAAAAAAGTATAATATAATTCAAGCTTTACCCAATATTTTAATATATTAAATAATTATTAATCTACCTTATTTTGTAGGTGCTGGTACTGGGCAGAATTACCTACATGTAAATAGCAATTCCTCTATGTTTGATTTGCATTATGAAGTGAAGGTACTTACTTGAAAAGAAAAGTACAATTAGTATTTATAAAGCACCTATTCAAAGCAAGCAAAAAGGTAAGTGCAAACAGCAGATGACCGCACGAATACACAAAGAGTATTATTTTTGACAAAAACGTTAAATTTCGTTGTTATCTTACGACTAATTTGTAAGAGCAACCTACACGTGCATACTGTACTTTTTCCTTTGGCCTGTTGCTAGTGTCCTTTGTAACAGACACAATGATGTCCTTACAAAGACGGCGGTATTTTAATAGTGCTACTAAGAATTCAAGTCAGATTAGAATTGAGGCTGCAACTTCAAAGTTGGTTCATTCTCATGAAGCAAAGCTTCTCCAGTTTTTAATGAAAGCCATAGATAAAGTTTCTTGTGAATATTTTAACCTCGTCGCATGTTATTATAAGAGAGGACGTGGGACTTGGAATATATTCAACTTATGCTTCACTGAAGAACACAAAACCGATGTAATAAGACTGTTACAGGTAACTTATTTCTAAAGCTGGGCTTATTCATAATAAAAATTAATCTTCATATTATATGAATATCTTGCAGAAATTAATTTCGTATATTTCGACCACAGTATAAGAATTCACACAGTAGCGTCACTTCAAATATTGTATGATACCAATATTTCAGTGGTGCGCTACTGAAAAGATGGACGCTCAGTGTCCTTGACAGTAACCATAGTAAAGATAGTATAGTACATCAGTGTCAGTTTCAGTCATATCTGTCAAATATCAAGCATAGTAATTCTTTCATGTTGAATTCTAAAATGAGATTAAAAGAGAGAGGTAAACTTATTTAGCCAACACATCTCAATAAATGCTCTATAACTATGGCGATTTTAAACAAGGGAAGTAACAGATTACACACTACTGGATATAATTATGAGAAAAGGCACTAGTGAGTAATTTTCTATTTATAACAATAATAATAACACACACCTTGGTAACTACTTCGATTAATATTATATAATTAATATTATATAATTTTGAGGAAAGTCACTAGTGAGTATTTTTTTAAATTTATAACAATAATAATAACACACAACACTTTGGTAACTACTTCGATTGACATTTTAATTTAAAAATTTAAAGCATATGTCACTGTCAAATAATATTTCTTTAATAAATTTTTCATTTATTAAGAAGTGTTGGATAAAACGTTATACTTCACACGTGGGCAAAGTGAAATTACCCACTCGATAAAATTATCTCATTCAGCCTTCGGCTTCGTGAGCTAAAATTTCTCTCGTGGGTAATTCCTTACTTTGCCCACTTGTAAAGTAAATAACTATAAATTTAGCAAATTTAAAGCATGTCAATGCCAAATAATATTGCTTTAATAAATTTCGCATTTTTTAAGAGATGTTGGATAAAACGTTATACTTCACACTTGGGCAAAGTAAATAACTATTGTACCATGAAAATTTGTAGGAACTTGTATAGTGCAGGTGAAATGTTTTTAGATTTTATCTTACTTGCAACTGACAGCTATTTAAATTTACCGCCGTATTCTGCTACTGTCAATCTGCTCGGTTCAAGATCATCGGTCGATGCGCCATAAAGATCAAAAGTGTAGTCAACGAATATCGTTACTGTGTGAATTCTTATAGTGTATTTCAACAAAATATTTTAACACGACATTCTTGCATTAAGGGTATACAAAACAGCAATTTCCTTTCCGTTCCGTTTGGTAATGTGCAAAACAGATAGAGAGCTGCGATAGCTAAAAGTACAAGTTAATTAAAATAAAACCATTTAGATGCTGGACAATAAGCAGAAAAGAGATAAGAAAGAGAATCCACGGCGTTCTGTCATAAATAAAGTGGAACCCTTATCTGAAACTAGAAACTTCTAGGACTGTCTGCGCTAGAATGAAAACATGAACATATTATCTACTTTTTGTGTTATTTTATGTCTTGTGTGCAATGCTGAAAGTTAATATGATACCCTGGAAAATATCACTAAAATACTTTGGAGTTTATATAATACAATAGTAAAAAAATTTCAATAATTTAGTCCTGAACAATATTTAACTATGTAGGCGGGCAGAAATCTTTCAAGCGCCTTAATTATTCCAAACAAATTTAAACATTATTCGCAACCCCCGCTGGCATAAAAAGAAATTGTAAGATTATACAAAAACGGCAACAGCTACGCACAAATCTAAATTCTCCTCACGTAGGAGACATTTCAACATCAATCTTTTTTTGTATTAGTGTAAATTTTCTGTTCCTGACATTTTCCAACGGTGGCAGCACTGGGAAGGTAGATTTGCACATGCGCACCTTGTTGTAATATGTTTCCTTTGACATTTTCTTACTTTAATGGTCTCACGCAACAGGGAGAAATCGAAAGATTTTCAAATCATTACGTTACTTTCAAGACAAGGTAATTCATAATAATTGTGAGAAATGACGCAAAGAGAGATGTTAATCGAAATAATGAATAATTACGCCAGTTGCGTAGGAAAGATTGATTGCTTTTCTTTTTCTTCGGTAATTATTACAGTAATTGAGATGCTTGGAATGATAACTCAAATACTGTATACTACTTTAATGTGCTTGGTTAATAAATTATTTAACTATTTAGGTCTTTAGAATTGTTAGAAGGCAACATTTTGCAGAGTAAAATGGCTGCGAAAATTTTTGAAGGAACATTTAAAAAGAAGTTTTCAAGTTAGAAACTTAAAGGGCTGAAGTATATTTCACACTTTCTTCTGCTATTTACACTTACTTTTATACCTTTGGGAATCAAAGTATTTCAAAGTTGCTTTGTGGCAGGATTTAAATTCCGACGCAAAAGTTTTAAAGCAAATATTTAGTTTCACAAATCGTCTTAATTCTTAATTGAGATTTGCGATGATTACGAATTTCATGAACTGACCAAACATTTTCAAATCTTTTTAACATCTCTATAAGTTTGTAATTAGCATCGAGAAACATGAATTAAACACAGATTCCTCTCATGAGTGTTATATGGTATCAATTTCATTGCTACTGCTCTTAGAACAAATTATTATAAAAATACTTAAACAACTCGTTAATTCATAGGTTAGTAATACTAAAGAAAATGGATGCTATTCACACCTCTATACTAAGGGCTACTAACTAGGGCATTTTAAGATTTAACACTGTTGCTATGAAAAAATTGTTGATCTCCAAGGTAATCAACAACTTTTTCAAAGTAACAGTGCCTTTTAAAATGCTCTAGTTAGTAGCCCTTAGTATAGACCTGTAAATAGCACCCAATGTGATTTATAAGATAAACTTATAAGGAAATATAACTGAGAGTGCCCGCAACTAAAAGCATATTGCAATGTCAGAACAACAACAACGTTATAAATAGCAAAATAGCCACTGAATAATCGTCTCAAATTCCAACAAACAATGTCATAAGAAGTCAAGACATCTACGCTCTTGTGTCTGTTTACAGTGGTTCAGATTTCCAATTACCACTGCCTGTAATCGTATCCATAGCCACCAAACGCACAGCACAAGAAACAAGCAATCATCGAACCCTGAGCGTGGTCTGCGGCTGCACGTGTTGGTCGGCTAATGGACCTCCATTGTAGTTGAGATTTCTGGAAGTAAACTTCCGACTTTGGCGGCTATTTCCCAACGCACTCTTGTTATTAAATATATTGTGTATTGTGTGCGATGCTAACAAAAAGGTGTTTGGTGGGAATTGAGTGTTTGGCGACTATTAATCCTGCGAAACTAGCTTGTGATGTTCGCGAGTGATTGATGCAGATGGAAGAAAATGTTAGATAGCTTGATAGCTAATGATGTTGGCTTCTTTACGCCTTTACTATGGAGAGGATGTATGTAAAACTGGAAAGCTATTGACATGCACTATGCGCTTCTACTTTTTGGTTTCAAATTGTGGATTTAATTATTGGTACACCAGTTTAGAAACGTGGATTATAAGGTAATTAGTTGGAAATTGGGTAAACGGAGTAATGATATATTTATATATAAAAAAAAAATCAATAAATAAAGTTATTTTTATAAAACTTGGATTATTGGACACAATATTTATTTTCGTTATAAGTTCGGTAAATGAGTTCTTACGGTACGAATAAGATGTTTCTATAACACCGTTTTGGAAACTGCGCATTCCACAATTGATAATTGTATTGGAACAACTATGATTCCATACTCCGCGTTTGGAATAAATTCGGCGAGTCAGAGCCGCATATTAACGCAATATATGAAGTATCTTGGTTAGGTTGCTATGGTTACGTCTCTTTGTTTTAATTTTATTTATTTGATTTTGACTTTTTCAACCGATTTTTATTTGTAGTTTCTGTATAATTTCCAAAATCTTGTTATAGAAAGTCTACATCTACAACATGTAACGGAATGGCATATTCCACACTCGCAAACCGCAGGCCTTGCCTTCGGACTACAAAATTTTTGCTCATGTGTAATATGTGCCATTCCATTACTTATTGTAAAATATACTATTCCAGAAGAGGCAACGAAGGCGTTATGAATTTCGAAAAATCATTAACGGACGATTTCTCTCTTCCTTTCTATCTCTGTTAAAAACAATCAGATCGTATTGGTCTCAATAAAAATAATATAATAATAATAAACAATTTTGTTTTGTTAATATTTATAACATTTTGTTAAAATTAATAAAACGATATTGTTGATCAAATCCTATTAAAATATTGTTTATTAACGATACTGTACCTTAAAAAAATAACAATACTGCAAAGCCTCATTTTCCGGACTGGAATCAGTCCAGTAAACATTCAAACTACGATCGAAGGTTAAAGTGCATCAATCTTAATAGCATATGTTTACTTTTTTTTTAGTGTGTATTGCACAAAGCATGAGCAACATTTCTTCTGCAGCTGATTTTAATATGTATTTTTAACAATAAAAAAATGTTTTTTTTAACCGTTACCAAGTTTAGAATAAAAATATTTACATTAAATTTCTCCCCTAATTCGCAAAATCCAAAAACCAACAACCCGAAATAATCCCCAACAAAGAAATCTCCTTCTGTGAAGAAGAATGGCTTGGTGTTACGAAAAGAGACATTAATAATAACATAATAAAATTAGGTTAGTTGTTCCAGCGGCCGTAAATCACAGCGCCGTGAAACGCGTTTGATGAGCGTTGGCGTCGTTTGTACCTACACGCATCGACGCCGGCACCGCGACGCCTCCGACGCCACGAGAAGTGTTGCATACTTATGAGGGATCAAGGAATGTGCTAGTTGGTTGCCACCTATTCATCACTGTTCTGGAATTATGTATGTGTCGTTTCGTGAATGCCAATGACGGTTTTGCTAATATCCGAATTGATTTCGTATTATGTTGATGTTTCCGTAAATAAGTAAATATGTAATCACATTATGGCGATGCTGAAATTAATGCATGTTGATAATTCATTATACACTCAAGTTCTACATTTGATTTACGTTATAAAATTTAAATACTGTATTCTAAACCAATACGTATCAGTAAGTTTTATAAACAAATCCATTTTGTTTCTAAAATGATAATACTATTTAAAAAAATAAAATATTGAGTAAGAGAATTATTATTTAAAAATATTATAATCAGTTTAAAAATGCTTTGATACACAACAAGGCTTAGGTAATTCAAGAAAATATATGAATACTAAGCATAATTTATTACAGTTTAAGTAAACAGAAAAGACTGGAAAAAAGAAGTGAAAAAAAAGAAAATATTTCTCTCTTGGACGGTAGTGTAATGGACAATATAATAAGTTAAATCTTGTGGATAAAACTGCAGGAAATAATAAAAAGGGTGATAAAAAGTTGACGTAAAAACAGACAGATAAACGAGAATAAGAAGTGTTATTTCGATAATATACTGCACGCAATATTTTTCTGATAGCATCTAACGTTTTATGCTTAAATATCCTTTGAAAATATATGTGAGTCTATAAATATTAAGCAACATTATGACTAATTGTAGTTAATGTACTTAACTAAAAAAAATGGTTTAGTTTAATTTGAAATAAGCTAACGAAACATTTGTAATTTCAACAGATTAGCTGCTACACATCTTCTACTTTTTCACAAAATAGTTTTGCTTGTATAAACTCTACAAATATAAAACCAATTTAACTAAATCCTCATTTTGCTTTGTTAATTGTACTAACAATGAAAAATAAATAAAATTGCAGTTATGCAGTTAACTTCAAATTCACCTTATCAATTTTATGAATCTACCTGAAAACTTTAATATTCCCGTATGAATTTAAATGAGAAAATTGTAAAATTGGATTCGGTGTTCTTTACACAAAAGTCAGTATAAAAAAAACTGACTAATATAACTTGATTTATGAATAGAAGTAATGTTTGAATATGGTTATATTTGCAGGTATTGTTCAGCTATTTTTAGATGGCACCTAACTAGAAATTATATTTAATATAAATATGATATTCATGGAAATATGAGTCACTGAATAAAATATGAGTACGAAAAATTATGCTTTTTAGTATATCAAGTCATACAAATATTAAACAATTCAAATTCATTTCCATATATATTTTATTACGTTTATGAGTACATGTAATGAATTCGATTTTATAAATAATTTATCGAAATATAATCATGGTTTCAATAATAGGTCTACTTTAAACAAAGGGATCTCTCAAATTTTGGTTTTTATAATCATATTTACACTTCAACTTATTTAATCATTATCCTCTTACCGTAGGTACTTAAACTTTGTTTCAAGTTAGAAACTTTATTTCTCTAATTGGAATAAAAGTTCTAAAATTCCTGAGCCTATTGAAATGTTATCGCCGTTGACTTTTAGTGGATAAAAACAGTGCACGCATTGAAATAAAATATCAAACACTTAAGAAATGTAGGAAATAAGTGCTATTAATTAAATAAAATTTTAGTAATAACAGAAAAGGAAGGGAAAATAAAGGATAGAAAAGACAGGTTTAAAGGAAAATAAAAGGAAGTAAAGGCAAGTAGTAAGAAAAAGGAAAGGGAAGTAAAGGAATGTAGCAAGGCTGGTTGAGCTGAAAATAAGGGTAAAATAAACAAAAAAGTAAAATAAAAGAAAATAAAAGTAAAGGAACAGGCCAACAGGCTTCATTCTCGAGGATGATGATGATGATGTGAATGTTATCTTAGCAAAATGACTTACTATATCTCGGAAACTAAGAAAACAATAGTGTTGTCTATGAATTAACAATTAATTGCAGTATTCTTCCAGAGAAATATTTTCAGGAAGTTTCCGTTTCATTTCATTTATTTTTACTGGAAAATCGAGGACTTTGTTAAGAAACGTATTGTTTGCAATCTGTATTCTTTGTTTGCTTGTCTGAATTAATTATTTGCAAGAGCTTAATTTAAACAAGAAAAACTAATTACTGGCAGGAAATTAAATGTTAATGTAAGATATTTTTCAGTACCTATTTAATTAAATGAAGAATACAAATACCCATAAAATATAAAACTGAAAAATGTAAATAATAATTTCCACTTTGAAAATGATTTGCATATCTTTGGGAATCATAAATAATTTGATGCAAATTTTATCCCTTTTAATTTTTAATATAATGTATAAAGAGTACAGTATTTTGATTATTGAAGTATATAAAATGTGTCGAGTACTACTTCTAATACATTTAGCAAAATTCAATTATACCTATGTAATTAAATTAAGAAGTGATTGCAAACGAATTTATAATTGAATTAAATACAGAACAACTATTTTATCTGTATCTCATTACATGTTTACATGTTTTATTTCTTAGTTGTAGGAAACTGTAACAATTAGTACAGATGTATTTTTGTTAATATTTTAAAACTTTTAACCGTAATGAAAGGAATTATAATGATTAAATAAATAATCATATACTACGGCTTTACAGCTAAGCATTACAAGAAATCATATAGAATTGTAAATATGTCGCATATATCTGGATTGCAATTTCCGGATTTTAGTAAGAGTTTTTCCTTTGGACCATTCAAATATCTACAATACATTGTAGAAATAAGGTGTAAATTTAGTTTGTTTACTATAGTTCTTAATAATATTAGGTTTAAGATATATTTCTGTATAATTGAAATTTAAAATGTATATCCAAACGTAAAAGTATCTACAGATGCTCCATTGATCATTTTAGGATCTACATTGAAGTATGGTTCTTAATGTTGGTTGTGGATGAACGACATACAACTGTTGTGGAAATGAGGTATTTGAGAGAAATGTATGGACATAGTGTTCAGAATACGTTGAGGTACGTTGAGAGTTAGATAGAGACGTTAAAAAACTGGGAATGAGTCAGTAGTTAGTTAGTTGTGATGGTTTAGCCATCTCGGAACGTTAGTGAATCTAATATATATGGGCGAGAGTTAGGTTGACCGATTTCGTGGGCTTATAAGGGAAAAATTGTTAGATAAGATTGCTGGTTTGATGATGTGTGATTCAAAGTGTGAAGAATATACGAGCATGAATTGCACTATGAAAGTGAATGAGAAAAATGTATATTTATAAAGGAGATTGATTATTAGTTAATTGTGTTTCAGGGTTTGTGCTACCCCACTGGGTGCCTACGGTTTCAACGAGGAAGAATTTTTGAACACCCCGACACGTTGAGCCCTCTTTGAACCTGGACCACCTCGTCGAAACTGTAACCTGTCCCGATGCATACCGCGTCATTAGAGCATATTAACTGATATAGCCTAGGGCGAGATTGGAATTATCGAATCATTTAGATGAGTACAATTTTATTCTTGTAACCCTATACGCACAGTTAAAGTAAATCAAAACTGAATCCGTAGCATGAATAAAATACCTATTTGATTCAATAATGTTGGTGTTGTATCAACCGAAAACGCTATAGAAGATATTCATAAAATCAGCTTGACACCAACTTTTCACAAAATTGAATTTTCTGTATAAGAATCACTTTGGAAAATGACATTTGCTGTAGGTCGTGTAGGTGTACGCAAGGAAGAATGTTAGGTATAAATCAAGACGGAGAATAAACAGGTTAGGTAGGACGGGGCCACTGGATTTTATTGGCTTATCGGTGTAAACTGCGTGGGAGTTCTTCGGTTTCCGTTTTGGAGGCATCCTCATGCTACTCCCAGATATAATCAGGGTGATTTAGATTTCTCTTGGGTACATTGATTTCCGCCCCCTCACACACCGTTAATAAGTACATTTCAAAACTTATAAATAACTTCAGTACAAGCATTAGTTTATTAATAAATTATAAAACGACACTAAAAGCAGTTCTATGTTTTCCAAAGTGGCAGGTTTTTGAAATATATGGTCCAATACATTTCGCGTTGAATGTAGGTACTTGGGGCACGAATATAAAACTGTAAAATGAAAGATATACGACACGATGGTAGAGTTACATACTATACCCTGCTGTGAACTACCGTTAAGGGTAATAAAAACGTATTGCTGCAAATGGCATACCAACGATTTTAAACCACTAACTGCGTACGGAACATGTATGATCGGAAAAGTGATCTAAAGCACCTATGTTTTTCTTTATAGTTATTTTAAGGACATTTCAATAAAAACGGAAATTTGAGAGTTTAATTCGACCCATACATTTTTATTTACCACAGTCAATTATTTATGGTGTACATTCAACCCAACTAGTTAAAAGCCCCGGATTATAGGCCTGGAAATAACGAATATTAACTTTATTTAAATTACACCAGAATAGAATTATACCTTGAGTTTCACCTAGGATGCAACATTTACTTTCAATAATGTATTACTGTCGATTCCAGTTTATATATCAAAAAATTCGAATAGTTATTTTGTACCTACAATTTTGTCTGAAACAATACGGTGGTGACACATTCATGATAGAAAAGTAAATGATATATCTTATCAGAAACTCAAGATTTTACACCAAAATTAAAAGTATTATTTTAAAAAAATCATATTTTTAATTAATAAAAAAAAATTCGATAAATTTAAACATTAGGTAATTAAATCATTCAATACAGGATTAATCATTGGGCTTAGTTAAACATATGAAATTCAATTTTGTATACAAATTAAATTGTTTTATTTCACACTGACCCATTTTTGAAATTTTGTAAAAATCATTTGGATATTAACTTGAATTATGCTTAAATTTTTAAAACAATATTATTTTCGCGCCGCTGTCCGACATTGACACAATTACATATCTCTAAAGCGGTCGGAAATCATGTTTTTGTCGAACTAGTTCGACAAAAATTGCTAACTTTTAATGGTTATATGTTGGCATCACTTCACTAATTTTAGCTAACTTCTGACGCTAGAAATGTCAAAGTATTACATTGACTTAAAAATATTATGGCAATATATCTACAATTGAGTATTTGCAATACAAGAAAACAGAATATTTATGGATTTTAAACATATTTGTATATAATTATAATTGAATTTGTAGTATAAATCCAAATAAAATTTGTAGATATTTTTGGTTATGATATTGGAAAATAAACATAATTGACATTCAAATATTGTGAAGTTAGCAACATAAAAAAATCCCTGTCATTAAGAAAATGAGTAATAAATTAAATTTATTTATTAAAACATAAATGTTGGCGCGAAAAATCTTGTGTATCCCTCGGTTGGAAACTATTTTGCGAGTGCTCGTCCTATCAAAATAAACTCGCACAATTTATTTTATAATTATATTTTTTTTTTTTTTGTATAAAGAAGTGATTATGTAGTGAGATAATTATTCACCCCGAGTGCAAAAAACACATAAATAATTATACACGTGGTTAATTTTCAGTTTTGCAGGAGTGGCAGTCCTGTTATTATGTAGATCTTAATTCGTAATATATTCACAGTCGTGATATGTCGCTATTAACCATATTTAACACAGCGGGGTACCGCAAAAGCAAATCACAGGAATGATTTATCAAGCAAAAACAATTTTACCCGGAATTTACCACTACATATTTCACAAAAATTATTAGCTTTTTCACGGCTTTTCGTCCATATAATTTTATTTGATATAACTGGCCCGAAATTCAAAACAACTAAAGTAGTTTTTAGCTGTGCAAATAATAGTTATTAGCACACTTCACCGTTTATAAAGTTCATTATTATTTTTGATTATTCGAATAGTTAAATATGAAGTACCCGGCCCGCGTGTAAAACCTGGTCTAGGCATTTTGGGTTCCACCAAATTTATTGTTCGTTTTATTAGGTATATAACTGCAACATGTCCAATTTTAGCAATAAAGGTCATGGCAGCGTAGTGTGCCTCTAATGAGTTACGCTTTGCTACATTTTGCTCCAAAATTTATTGCTTTGTTAATAATTTCATTCTGAACATCAAATATATAAATTATACTGAGTAGAACAAATATTTATAATTACTTTCGTAGCTTAATTAAAAATAATTGGCAACAATAAATTATTCTGCGAAAATATATTTATTTCATACTGTATCACATTTCATCGGCTTCATGCAAAATTACAAAACATAAAATTTACAGGAGGCAAATAATACACGTGCATTTTGTAAAGCTACAACTTCTGTTAATTTCCTTAGTTCAGATATCAGTCCGGTAAACGGGATTTTACAGTATCGTTGTTTTTTACGGTACTGTTTGGCTACTAAGCAATATTTCAATAAAAATTATTCCAGAATATCGTTCTTCACATTCATTATTAACAATACTGTTAGAAATGTTAAGAAAACAAAATTGGCTACTATTTTTTTTCTTTTTATTAAAACCAAGACTAACTGATTCTTGAAGAAAGGAAGCAAACATACATCAAAAAAATGTGATATACCTCTGAAATAAAACTTTGTATGTCATACGTCCGTTAATGATTCTCTTGGTTGGTACTCGTTTCGTACCGTAAAAATTCATTTACCGGACTCATAACATAAATAACTATTCCATACTTTTTGTCATTATTATAGTCGTATATTAAAATGTAAGAAAAATGTTTTTTGCAGTTTAAAGATAAGTAACTTGCAAGAATAAATGATATTTCCGCAAACGTAATAAAAATTGAACTAAAGGAATTGAACATTAATTGGAAAATGAAATAAAGTAACACTTGCACGTTATCTTTATAATGAAATATTAAATTAAATTGTTCAACAAAAAAAAAAAAATGGAATCATCTCAGGATCAGATACATGTACCAGAACGATCGAAGTATAGAAAAAACATGATTGAATTAATCCATTACGATTACACATTTCAGCGCAGCGGTAGAAAGTTTCAGCTTAACCAGTTTTTAACTTCTACAAATAATTTCATCAGAGAAACAATAGAAAACTACCTAAGAATTATAACTAACTTCACGGTTGAATGATTACGTCTCTGCGGACAAGAGAGCAGATAGAAGTCGTAGGAAGAATAAAACCCAACCTTTCACGGAAGCCCAAAACGGTGGAACGGAAGTTAATCTGATTGGTCAGTAGTCAAACGTGGGATGACGAACAACAGGAAAACATCCGAACTTCCTAGCACTACCCATGTCATCCAATTCCTGCCACCTATGTTCTGTTTCGCGAAGTTTGTCACTCAAGGATACTAAATTAAATTTATAGTCTTAAGTGCTAGATTTGTAAGTATAATTAAATTCGTTGACTGAAAAAAGGGGACACGTACATTTTGCCACCCAAGCTGTCATGTCTCCGCGAGCATCTTGCAAATTTCAGGGGGGTTGCAAGTTTATCTCAGCCCATATTAATATATCAGGGTTGAAATCCCTCCACATATGAGACACACGGAGGGAAAGTGTGTTCCCGTCCAGGACAGGACTCCGAGGAAATTTTCTCTCAAAGGGCGAACAAAGAATTTTATGTAAACTGCGCGATGTCATAAATCATAGAGGCGTCTAATTTGGTGGTTGTTTGCAAATGAGAAAGCTGAGAAGTGGGGATTGGGGTGGAACCGGAACCCGGAAGTGGCAATGCTTGTTTGACTCAAGTTTTTATATAGGCTGAGGGAAGATCGTTTATCATAACAGTCATTTTGTCCTGGATGAGAGGCGGCGAACTGGTGTGCTACAATGTAACACAAAAATAATACTTGGAAAAAAATTCATTAACAAACTATAATGAGTTTTTACTCAGATTTTTACCTACTGTCACATACAAGGGAGTTATTATGATGGGTCAACATTTTAATAGTGTGTGTACTGTTTTTATGAGAGTTTTTTTTCTGTATACGACTAAATGGAACCTGCTACAACAATTAAATATATTGAACCGTGAACTTTTGTGCTACAACTGCCCCAACCTTCACGTGACCTGGTTCAAAATTGCCCATGGCTCAGACTCCGCTCTGATTTTGCGCAGCTGAAATCATAACTGTTAGTTAGGCATCTTTGATGGTCTTTGCGTTTTTTAAGCGGAGATGGCGGACATTCAGATATCTTAGATACAAAATGGCGTCCTGTAGAGTCCTGTACTCCCATACCCTTATGTCCAGTATATATCCAGATATATTACTGTAATAATATACGTTCACAATAGTAAAATAAATAAATTAATGCTGATGAACGAAGACTAAAGAAAATTGCGAAGTAGTAATTGTAAATGAAAACTGAACCCATCTAATCACTGAAACATAAAAATACTAGACCGTGCAATTGTAATCTTTTACGAAAGTGAAAAACGAGCCTGGGACAGACAGATCTGCGTAAGCAGAGTGCCACACCCATAATGGGTAAAAGGCGTGATGATATATTTATTTATTTTATTTTAGACAGACAGATGTAGTGGGTCAGTCTTCTTTATCTAATACTTGTTTGTAAAACGGTTGCTAGATATTTGTTGAGTGGTTGCAATGCAAAAACAACGGTTTCTATACATTTTTTGAGCGGTTGCTATATGAAAACATTATACAACAAAGTTAGATAGACCTATGAGCTAAATGAGCTGTCTCTTTCGGATCGCATTTTCAACGTCATTGAGCGTTCCAATATTATTATATTTCAGTGCATCTAAGTAAGAATGGCGTTAATATCCATTTGTACAAGTTCAAGATTCTGGTATGTTACAAGCCAGAGTTGGTTACTAATGTAATCAATAAAATGAATTACTAATGTTGCAAATATTTTTGGTAGCATTTTATACTAAACATATTATTTCTATTATAAAAAAATAATATTTGTAATAAATTTTTATTTATATATAACCCAGCGCAACAATAAAATTAACAATTTACGTGTTAGAACGTTTCTGTTTCCGCTTCAGGGTAAACTATTTGAAGATCTATAATTTCCATATATTCCAGTTTTAATCCACTTAACCGACCACTTTCCCCATTTCCCTGGAGACTCTGGACCAGTTCTCCAGTCCACCCCTGCATCTATCTTACAGGAACGACCGCGTTCAGATCTCGCGTCCCGATGCCGTGATCAGGCGACGAGGCGACGGTAGGCGCCGTCGAACTGGCGCCGTTCGCCCAGATCCCCACCAACACCGAATAACTTTTGCTACTTCACGAACTTTATGTGAATTTGTAGCGGAACACTAGCAACAGCACAGCTTTGTTTGCGAGTCAACAACCAACTGCATAAATTCATTCCCTTCTACGATTCGGACTGATATTGTTACGCTGACGCCTTGCCCTATTTTATGAGGGCTCAAGCATATAAATGTTTCATATTGATTAAAATACGGAATACCAACAGCACCTCTTCCAACGTGTCTTCGGAGAGCAGCTCTCAAATTATCTAAATGTGTTTATTCAAAGTTTTGCTAAATTATTTATAAATCACAACGACTTTCAAATGAGAACTTCACACCAAGATGCAATAAAACCCAAAAAAGTATACGTACAACAAAACAAATAACTTAGTAAGCAGAAGTGAAGAGTATCATTCAGGACGAAATAAGTTTCGAATTCAATTACAATACTTCCTTTTCTCCAGACGCTTGGGAAATAAAATGAATGATACAAATAGGTTTAGATGATGCATCTGTACAACATTGTAAAATATTGAAAAGCAAAGCAATACACCAGTTACTACTACAGCAATTTTAACCAACCAGTACAGTAAAGGAGCATGTATCTCGTTTGTGAGCTCTCTGAGGACATGTGACATTTTGTGTTTTCAAAAGTAAAAAGTTGTGTAAAAGAGAACTATTTTGATGTAAGGGTGTATAAAGCTGTGCACAAAAGAGCACTTTGGTTGTAAAAATAGGAATCTTCCTTACTTTGTATGTTATGATTATTTTAACGTTAGTAATGATTCAATATCTCTTCAGCTCTCGAAACAAATAATTGAGAATAAATATTTATGCGAGTACAGAATGAGATATTATTTTGATACCCCGATATAAGAAATAAATGGCCAGTTGCAGAGTACTGAGGGATCTGCTTATTTCTTTTACGAATTCAACAATAAGACTGATTGTATTTATACTTAAAGGCAGAAGATATTTTCAATATGAGGATTGCAGGACTGTCCCGATGATTATGAAAAAGTAGAGGATATTTTGAATAATAATGTAATAAATATTTACGTTATAAATCCGGTAAATGAGTTTTTACGGTACGAAATAGGGAATTTCGAAATGTATACAATGGTGTATTTCATATCTGTGCCGTATGTTTTATACGAAAGTTTGCTTTATATCAATCTGGTTGTCTTGGTCTTAATAAAAATTAAAAAATAATGATAGCAACCATTGTTACGCTCTCAGAAAGATCTTAAAGTATTTCTATTTAACATACCTCTAAGCGCATTACCTATTTTTCATTTGTATCGACAGATGTCACTACTATCATCTAGTTTGAAGTTCGCAGCTAATGGCGGTTGTGTCACATGTGATGTTTCGTATGTCGTGTATTTTATATATACAATACAACTAATTATTGGTGGAGTTAATAATCTTATTGTTCTACTTGCCCAGTATAATATTTGTACCGTTCGTAATGGAGGGTAGAGAAAGGAATCATAAACATAGATGGAAAAGCTTGAAGTTGAATATTAGGAATGTTTTACTGATGATTTTGAAGGACTGCAATTTTGTGTGATGAAGTATAAAATACATTGATACTCATATTAATGATACGTACAAATTAACATCATTTTAGTATATTTCAGTGATTAGTGGCTGGTCCTTAAAATTATGGAGTTAAAACAAACTGATTTCCGTCGACACTGTTAACAGGACTAATTGGGCATACTCTTATATGGTACAACATACAAAAGCATCAGCAAATCATCTAGCTCATCGATTGATCTGCTCGGAATTATGGGCACGCGTCGCTCAATCCTCCCAAGTGTGTTCATCTTGGCCGTGGCAGTAAAGTAACGAACTTATTGTCTGTCTGAGCCCGCGGGCCACTGTTTGCGTATGCTGATTCGCCCCGTTTCTCAATTATCATAAACTTGGCGGATAAACCGAGCGAACGGCGAGGCAGAGGCGTTAGGTTCCGAGGCGGTGTAGTGGATAAATGCGGTGATACGGCATTCCGCTGTTAGTTCCAAACTGCCCATATATTTTTATTTTCTTTTACGTTGGGAATACTTTAAGTTTGGATGGCTTTTAAACGAAGTTGTGCTTTACATTTCGTGCTGGAAGATGAACCAACTTTAAGATGGAGGCTTAATCAATTCATGTTCAACATTTAACTATAGGTTCTGGATTATATGGATTATAGATTTGGAAATGAATATAGAATGATTAGTTTTAAATTAATACCTCGAAAAAATACATTTCAACTAAGAATCTAATACGGTCTGACTCTAAAGAATTGAAAATTATTTTACCCAAATGAATAACAATATAAATTAATAAATAAAAACACCATCACGCCATTTACTAATTGCGGGTGTGGCACTCTTCGTAGATCTCGATAAGTGTTATTCTCGTACCATGACTTTCAGCTAAGATTCAACATTTATTTTTCTGTCATTAATGTATTACTTAACCCTCTATTGCATACTGTTCCCGATCAAGAACATAACATTTAAAATTCTTCTTTTCTCTTCTTATGCAGTTTACATTCATGGCAATCATGTTGTAATCATTTGGGAACATTATATACACATTGTCAATTGCCAATTAGGTCATTCCTCCCAATGTGACCAACATAAAAAAAAATTTGAAGTGGAAAAAGGATAATTACAGAAAATGAGATAGAAAATGTAAAATTTGAAGGAAGCAGCTTATTACCTGCTTATATATTACAGCTAAAAACACCTTTACAAAATTTCCAAAAAAATTTTTTATCTGATGTTTTCTCAGAAGAGGTTGTTTATCAAACAATTTTGTATAGTACACAAAGACGACCCAATAGATAAAGTTCTATTGTAAGTTGAATTTGTTCATAATGTTCCCAATAGTGAACAAAACTTTAAAAACAATTTTTTTTATTTTAAGAAAAAATTTATGTCACACACTTAGTACAAATATATGAATATTTCTTTTGTAAACAATAATTTTTTTGAGCCCTTATTTAAAAGAAAAATAATTCATGCAAAAAGAGTTAAGATAACAGCTATATACAATATGTATGTATTACCTACTTATTTCAAAGACACAAAGTTAAACCGCTATATCAATGCAAAACTAATTTGTAGTACAGTGTACTGCTAAATATTCTATGTATCGTTAATTCTATACAGTATAAAATTTAATCATTTTGTGCACCTATAACTTTAGAGAAAACGTACTTCCAGAATTTATAACCCAAAACAGCATAAAATGTATCCAATTTTATTTCTCTTCTACACTTCAAACGTCAAGTTTCATTTCTATTCCTTTTTTAAATTGCTCAGAAATAATGCAAATCAAAAGTCAGTCCACAGTAGTGTGGATAATAAAAATGTGTTTCTATCCCGACAACTTACGTCGTATATATTATTTAAACACAACTCACTCCGAGATCCCATAATCTGCTCGCTTCCACTTCCATGCAAGGTGCGCAAGACGCTCCACCTAGCGCTGAATCCATGAATACTTTTATTCTGCACTTGAGATGTAGTAGTCACTTGTTTTGATGCTTTTATTTGCAGCGGCGAAAAGAAATAAACTACCCACCGCAGATATGAATATTCATCTTGAAGAATACGAATTGTCTATACGCGAATTTCTCGCGGTTTGCAGAGACGGAACTTGCTTGTAATAATGTATGTGTTCCGAAACTTTCAACTATATTATATTATATTACTAAGATGCACAGACACATTGACACCTATTAGATTTCTGTGCATTGCCATATTTACAAATATGATTACAAATTAGAATCTCATACTCTTAAAAGGGTCACTCAATTTAAAGATCTTGGTGTTTAATTTGACGAAAAACTCAATTTTAGGTACCACATATTACAAACTGTTAAATCTGCCTACAAAAATTTAGGCTTTATTTTTTTAAATGCGTAGAACATTCATATTTTAACTCTAAAGAAATTATATTTCTCGTTTGTAGGAACAAAACTGGAATATTAACAGCAAGTTTGCTGTCCTATCTATATCAAATACAAGCATCTAGTTGAATCTATTCAACGCAAATTTGTTAAATTGTGCTTCATCAGACGTTTCAGACATTACCCTAGTTCTGATACAGATTGTAAAGATTTGTTATGTGAATTTAGTATTGTGTCTCTTGATACGCGCAGAAAAATTCAATCATCATTGTTTTTTCAGAAACTTTTACATTCTATTATAAATGATCCCGTAATCCTAGAAAATATACCTTTCCAAGTTCCTAGATATAATTCTCGGTTTAAATATACTTTATATTGTAACACTTCTATGAATTAAAATCACCTATTCGCATGCTTTGTTTTAATTTTAATAACTTACCTGATCATTTTGACATATTTATCGGCTCTTTTGAGAAATTTAAAAATTCTTATGTTCATTAACATATACTGCTTGCTGTTCATTATCATATACTGAGTATATTATAGCTTTATGTATTATTAAGTTCTGTGTGCTTTTTTTGTCATTTACTACTTGTGTCAATAATCTTGTACATAATCAACCTGTAATTGGGGTCTTGAACCTTGTTTGTTAGATTGCAAATAAATAAATTACACCGAGATCTGCCCTGAATAAAGTTCCACATCAAAAACAGGTTACATGTTATGACATATTTATTTGATTTGCATCTAGAAATATCAGAACATCTATTTCCATTTAACAGGAGATTCTGGAAAAATATATTGGTTTTTATTGCTGGTGTATTCAAACTGTGCAGTACAAAGGATCAAGAGCTCCTCTAAAATTAACTGCTCTCTGATTTTATCTTTCGTGACCATAAAGGAACGAATGTGGCCTCGTTATCGCAGCAAAACACTTAAGTTGCTGCAATTTATAACGTCATTAAACCTCACAATGATAATTCTTACAGAAATTGCAAATCACCGCTTTGGATATTTCATGAAACCGTCATCAACGTTAAGGATATTTGGAAAAAGCGCCGCTTTATATTTTACGACGGATAATCTTGTCGTTAAAAAGAAGCAGTTTTACAATTAATAAATCTTGGTTTTAAAATACATCAAAAATAATCCCGTTGATAGATTTATTGAGAGTACTCGTAAATACTAAAATATACGTCTCGAAGTTCAAGTATTCGCATTTGGAAGCATGTTTCTAAAAACGTTTTTTTATTTCAGTTTATATTCAAGTTACGTGAGTGACACTAATCTGACATTTGTAAAATTTACTCTGAGGGAAAAAGAGTGACATTGACCTTTGAACTACATGGACATGTTAAAAGCGTATCAAAATGAAAACCGAGCAACTCTGTTTTGTACATTGTACTCCATCAAAAACGTGTAATTTTAACATTCCTAACTCAGACTCATTATCGAGCTGGATAATTAATTATTAACATTTTTCGGGAGTACATTGAAATTCATAAAGGTAGGTATTTTCAAGTCGAAGCATACATTTTTTATGTATGACTATGCATAACTTTTTAAAATGTAGTCTGATTTTAATTATTCTTTTTTTGCGAAGTTGATCACATTTGAACAGAGTTCTTGAACTAAAACTTATACTGTTTTGGATAAAAAATTAAGAAAAAAGTCACAGAATAATTTTTTTTTAAATAATGTAAGTTGATGAATAATGCAGTTGTTGGAAAAACTATGGATAATGTAAGAAAACATAGAAGTTATATTATTTAAGTTGATTTTAATTATCCCCAGAGTTTACAATCGCTACATAGAACATTTAAACATCGAAACATTCAAAATTAATAGCAAATTTATATTCAAAGAAAAATTATGTTTTGGGTACATTATAAAAATTTAATTTTGGGTATAGAAATAAGCAACATTCATCGAATTCTCAAATTTAAACAAAGTTTATGAACTAAAACATATATTGATTTGGACAAAGAATTAAGAAAAAAGTCAGAATTAATTTTTAAAAAATAATTTAAGTTAATGAATAATTCGGTTTTTGGAAAAACTATGGAAAATTTAAGAAAACACATAGAAGTCATATTTTTAAAGTTGATTTTAATTATCCCCAGAGTTTACAATCGCTACATAAAACATTTAAACATCGAAACATTCAAAATCAATAGCAAATTTAAATTCGAAGAAAAATTATGTTATGGGTACATTATAAAAATTTAGTTTGGGTATAGAAATAAGCAGCATTCTCTAAATAATATTTACAATATACCTTTAGTAAACAAAAAGATTACTGGTTTAATAAAAGATGATATAATATTATTTAACTATTACAAATTAAGCTTTTACACTAATGTAACTAATTTTGAGTAGGATTCCGTTGATTGTTTGTTTGGTGTCAACTCAAAATTAGTTATATTAGTTTAGTAACAGTTATTTTCCGCTTTTAAGTTTCTATTTTCGTCGATTTAATTTCTTGCTTTTTGTCAAAAGAATTCTGTGTTTGTCCAAGGTTTAGTACTAGTAGCGTCATTTATTGTACGTAACACTTTACGGAATACAGTCATAGTAGAACTAACCATTTTGAAGTTGCAACATATGTGTATAACATGGCTGTCCACCTCAATTGATCGCATTTGTAAAAATTACTGTTGCTAGTTTTATTAGTAACGAGTTATATTGGCAGTGCAATTTAGTGGGAAAACTTCGTTAATAATTACTGGTAGCTTGAGTTGATGTCCCAACAGGCTGCAGGATAAGCTGTACAGTGATTAGTTAGAATTTAAAATTATAGTATAAACCTCAACATCCTAATTTTACTAATTTGATTTCAGTGGTCCACATTCCAAATTAGTTATTCCATTACATCTAAACTGGATCTGCCAAATGTACTAAAGTGGAGTGTACGATACATGATTGGATTGCTATGGACATGTGACCAAGTGACCGGCACACTACCTCCGTAAACCATCACTTTACGAGTATTTGTACAGCAACGTACGAAGTTCAATAATGTTATTTTGAACCATAAAATGCTTTGGTTTGGTTTGCAATTGTGACGAGGTGCGAACACAACACACCACAAGGGTGTAGTGTAATCTGTCGGGAGTGGCCAAATGATGTTTTTCTGTTATTACCACGCCGCTAACCGCATGATGACTAAAATAAATCTCTTTTTCAATCTAAAGTTGGCGACACTGCCACATCAGTTACGGCTTACCGCTGACATGCGCGTGATCACATTTAATGTCAGCTGAAATGTGATTCGTTATTCGTTGTTTGGTCTTATGTTTACAACGGACAAATAAAAACATTTTTTCCGAGGAAATTACTTTTCAAATGAATTTTGTGCTTTGTTTCGTCGGTTTTTTGAAATATTATTACACCTAGAGACTCTTTACCTCATACATATAACAAAACAAATTTGGAACTTTTTACCTCCAGCCTACCTTTAGGTAAGGGAGGTATTGGTTTTGGTCAAAAAAATGGGTAGGGAGTTTTCAATGAATAAGCACGTTTTAGAGTCCCTACAATACGATTTTACTATTTTCGCGATGATGTCTGTATGTATGTATTTTGTGAACTATTGTTTCTTATATTTAAATGAAGAGCTGATTAGATTTTGGATGAAATTGGTCAACCGGAAGTAGCATTTTACTTGAATCCCTTAACAGTTTTTCGTGAAAAACACGGTTAAATTTCCTTTTTCAACAATTTATGTTATTTTGAAAGTTGAAGAATATATAATTTTACATGTGTTTTGATTACACTAATTTTATAAATTTTCATTAGATTTAGAGATATTAAAATATAAAGACATTAAATTTCGCAAATCTTGCATTCCTAGTACACCATGGAAACATTAATATATTTTCAATTTTTGACGAAATGTGATATATGTCATTGTGATTGTGAAGCTGTTTTCTTAGTGAAATATATGTCAAAAAATAAAAAATAAATATACGAAAGAAAATTAAAATTCGCAAATATAAATAGAAAATAAACAAATAAGAAGGTATGTTTCTGTATCATCAAATACTATTTTGTACCGTTTAAGAGTAGTACTGGGCGGGAGGTTATGTGCTGGCTACATAGGATTTTTTTATGTAACAACAATTTAGTAATTACTATCGTGAGTATAATTGAATGCCGACTGCAGACAGCAGCCTGGCGGTCATCAGCAATTCAACTGTCTGTGATAAATTAAATTAAATTTTAATTACTCTTAAATCCACGTGTATCTCCCGACAACAAAGTATCGTTTTCGAAATTTAAGTTGTCCGATACATATGTGAAAAACAAAACAACAGTTTATTTCCGAATCCAAATGTTCTCTGTGAACATGTACGGCAAGCTCAATTTGAACAGTTCGGAAAAGCACGTATTTGGGTCGTGTTGCAGACAGAACGAATAAACCTCGCATCGAAATGCGGGAAGCATGGATAACGTTGTGTATTGAACACTGCATATGAACACACACTTTTCACTAGCAATAATCTGTATTATAAATTGTATTGCTTTGTACATTACAATCTTGAACTAACCCTGGGTAATTTATATTAAAATATTTACTAAAAGGTATAAGGGTTAAAAAATATTCACAAAAGCAAAATGGTTTTAATTTAATCAAACATATTATTGAATAAAGTTTTATGGGCTAATAGAAGCGGACGATAATTAATGAAATATTTCCTGCAAACTTGTTCTTTAGTGTGGTATAAAACTTCTCCTTTGACGTGGACATATATTAAAAATTAATACATGCATCACCATGGAGCGCATTCATATTAAAATGTAAAGTAGGTTCCAACTGTTGCAGTGCACCAGCGAAAATTAATACATACCGCAAATGATATAAATTCTCCGGCAGGAAATGGCATAGATAGAATCTCGAATCAAGAACGAATTTAATGGAAATTTAAGATAATTTGTGGAGTTTACACTAGAGTTCAAATCGAATGGCACCCCACGTAATTTCACAACTGTACAGATCAATGAGTTTTCGAACGAATTTCCAATTTATTCTGACAATCCTCATTTACTCTGACCCTATTTTAAACCAACAATGAATCTAATTATTGGGAGTAATTACTTGCTTTGTCATCTCCGGAAATATGGATGCATGCAGAACTGCTTCAGTGTATTCTTAATAAAAGTTGACACTTTGGGGTTACCATTTGATGGCACTACATGCTTAAAAATATATCTTATATGGTGTACTTCCACTAGTGATAAAAATAAACGATTAAATTATTTTATACTCCATATATGTTACAGTTGTACTTTTTGTGATAAAAGATCATAAAAAAGGAAAATCTGCAATAAATGCCGAGAACTAGGCGGATTAAAAGAACGAAACGACCTACTTATATTGCAGTCATGTTACATTGGATACACTACGAACTATCAAAATTTGCACTTCCTTATTATTTAAGTACAATGTGTACATTGAAATGTATACATTTTTGTCCACATTTACACTTATTTCGTGATTTAAAAAATGTGGTATGTTCAAATATCTTTAAAAAATAAAAGACCCGAAAGTAGGGTAACAAATCTATGGAGGCATAGAAAACTCAACATATCAAACTAGAAGAAACGTTTGATGGAACAAACTTGCATATTTGTTATTTTAGCTGAATAAATGACATAAATATCACTACATATGAAGCGAAGTTCGCAGTTTCATACTTCGCCTATCGAAATTTTCCGCTCGAGTAGGTGTCGCAAGCACATTGAAGAAGAGGTGTCTATAACCTTCCAGTAGCTTTGATAGCCTGACGGCAAAATTAATGAGATTTAAAGGATCATTAGTTCCCCGAGACTAGAATCACATTGGGGGCGATTACTTGCGCAACTTTTTGCTCTATTTTGTTAAGCCAAGATGAGCAATTTTCCGCTAGCTGTGGATATTATCAAACTCGACAAATTGTAAAATGCGCAACTTTATTGCCCAGTAACTTGAAATAAGAAATATTTCTTATTTGCAAATTAAACACATAAAAGTCCTGGAGCTGTTTTGCTAGCCTGACTCTTTCAAATAAAAAGAGAATCGTATTCTTTTAACGGGGAAAGAAGGAAAGAAATTTACTATTTTATTTGTCACAACAACTAGAAAGTTGGATTACGATCTTTAAATTGTTACTTTTGTTTTATTTATACTACAGATCTAGAACTTATACATCCTTCTACATGCTTCTACTTTTATTTAATATTAAAAATGTACAAATTAATACACGATTCCAATTCTTGCACATACAATTTTGTCTTCTACAATACGAATACCATTAAACTCAAACCAAAACCAAGACATCACAAATGACGCTGTCAGCATTTACCAAGGTTGGCTCATGTCGTTTTTAGTGTAGCATCCATGAAAGAACTTACAGTGCTAGCTTGTAGTAACGTTGAGAATGCCCTTGTTTCCGAGTACTACAATCAAAATTCTGGGACAGCAGACAGCTTTGTTTGTTTGGACGGATGTGTGAATGTTAATTGTTCACGTACGACAATGTTAATTACAACACTAGGCATACTACAAACACAGCACATAGCAAACTAGAGCACCAAATTATTCGTAACAAAAATTCCACGCACACGTGCAAAACTACTCGTTACTCGACTAATTAATAAATAACAATTAATTAATGATCAGAAAACACGAAAATATCCGAATCTATAATCGCATTGTATAGTGGGGGAATATAGTAAAAATTAATACAAAATTTATTGGGTTCAACATTTAATACTAAATAAATCGAAATACAACTATTATTTTTATGAAGTGTTCTTTATTACAAAATTGCAACCGGTTGCAAGACAATCAAAGTCTTTTTAATTTAACCCGATAAAAAATGTTATTATAAAGACCATTACATTTAAAATAAAATTTATAAATAAAAAAAGTATCTTTGAAATTATCGCCATGATATACTTTATCCTTCCGCTTTGTCATTAAGGGATGTGACGCATGTTAATTATAATTTTATTATTCCATGTTTTATAATTAAAAGCAAGAGTTAATATACAGAGTGGTTTTGGTCATTAACTACATACATTAGGTACATTCCACAACAAAATTATATTTGTTTTCTACTTTTTTTATTACAAAGTTCCAAAATTAAAGTTTTTGCACTGTGTAATATTAAATTATTTTTTAACAGCTAATAATTAAATACATATATCATCACACCATTTATACATCAGTAAGTGCTGAGGAAATCACAAGAGTCGGGTTAAAATTCAATATGCGGCTATAAATTTACTTGGCACTAATGCAAATATGTTAAAAAATAATTAATAATTATAGTCCGTATAGTTTATTACCCCAAAAATAGTATCCACTTGTTTTAAATAAAATTAGAGCAATTTCGATTCATAAATTATAAATAGATTCATTCTACATGATTTGTAATGAGATCAAATGTGTGAAATCAGTGTTTATCATATAATGATATTTGAACAGCCAATTCCACCAAATATAATTAGCTGGAATTGTCTCTCATATATTTAATTATTTATTTGCCGTATCGATTATACATTCAAAAATGGACCACACATAATGCCAAATTGTAATTCCAAATTCAACAATGTTCTTTCCTTCTGAAAGACAAATTTTGCAGAGTACGCCCGGATATAAACGTTATATATTATCTAATAAAAAGTAATACATAACTTTTATTAAAAATTCATACCGACTTGCATTTTATAAGCGCAGTGAAGAGCCCGTCATTTTTATGTTTTTACGTTCTCGTGTGCAAGAGATAAAAACGCATGTCTTAAATTCTTGCCAGGCATCTCAACGTAGCTGGCGCATCCACTAAAATGAATGGCACTTTCTCATGAATACTAGTAGGTTCTTTAACGCAAGTACAACATAGGATAAGGTAGTGTTTTTCCACAACAAGGAACGGTGCCAGATACCAATGAAGCTTACAAGTAAGAAAGTATGTTAATGTTGAACATGCCGATACGTAAATATTAACTACATTATGTTAAATTTCTTTTAGTATTAGAGCATTATGTGAGCGTAAAAGTTACCTTAACCCCGAAGCATAAAACTTTATCGCAACTACTCATAAATAATGCACATAGAGGCAGGAAAACTGCTATCTTTATAGCTTGCATTATATATGCTATTAACTTTTTGTAAGAATATAATGTAAGAAAAAAGGAATATTATTATTATTATAATAAAGAAGTCGACAAAGATTATTTCATTTTCTTTAGCATAAATTAAAATTAGAAGCATTTGCTTAATTTACACAACGCATGCTGAGAGAATTATAAATAAATAAATATATCATCACGCCATTCTAACATTATGATTGTGGCACTCTGCTTTTGATGTGTGGAAAAAGAGAGAATTGAAACAATCATAAAGAGGGAAAAATGTAAATGGATAGGGCTTGCATTAAAGAAAACATAATAAAACGAGCCTTAAATTCTAGGTGATAGACGTATAGGCAAACGATTTGAAACATGAAAAAATCCGACAAAAATCAAGAAGTATTACTTTCGAAATTTTTGATCAGTCACTTATTACCCTTACGTATACTTACGTACGCACAGGAGGTAAAATGTCTAAGATGGTTGAAAATTTTTTTATATATGCACGAAAGAAGAAAGGTTTTTAATACTACAAATTAATAGACACAAAGGTAGACCAAAAAGTGGATGGAAAGACATAGGAAGCTCAACATAACAAAATGAAAAAACGTAGCAATTATTTATTTATTTATTTTATTTTATCGAAATAAGTGATTGATTTATAAATATCATCAAAATTTAAAAAAAATTGATAACGAAAATATAAAATCTGATGTGGCCAGCACATAACCTCCCGCCCAATACTACTCTTAAACGGTAAAAATAATATTTGATTATACAGAAACATACCTTCTTATTTGTTTCTTTTCTATTTATATTTGAGAATTTAAATTTTCTTTCGTATATTTATTTAATTCTTTGACATATGTTTCACTAAGAAAACAGCTTCACAATCACAATGACATGTGTCACATTTCGTAAAAAATTGAAAATTATTAAATGTTTCCATAGTGTACTAGGAATGCAAGATTTGTGAATCTAATTTCTTTATATCTTATTATCTCTAAATCTAATGAAAATTAATAAAATTAGTGTAATCAAAACACTTGTTTTTGGAATGGAAACGAACTGAGGATTTCAAGTTTCATAATCCGGTGCGTTACCATCGAGCATTAGGTTCTGGAGGAAATGCTTTAGTTAGTAACACAAAGCTAAAAGTTATCGTTAGTGGTTATGGTTAGAGATAGAAGATTGATATACTCCTTTCTCTCTTAGCATTTTTAACGACAAAGGTCCAAACTTTGGCTAGAAGATAGCGGCTACTACCAATCACATGGAGGAAGAAAAGCCATAGATATATTTTCTTTACCTATTAGTTTGACAGTTTGTTTTGAAACTCGTACGAAAAGACTTTAGAATTAGCAGAATATATAAAGCCATTTAATTTTAATTAATGTCTCTGTCTTTACCGGCAGATGAAATAATTTGACAGGTACTGCGTACATTGAATGCATTGAGAACGATGTTTGTTAAAGATTCAACTTCAATCACTAACGATAACTACTAATATAGTGTTGGGAATTCAACTGAAAAGTAACCGCAAATGTGTTTGAAATTGGTTAATAAATACTGTATCTCCTTGTGTATACAAACTCTCCGGAATGTAAAACATGTGAGCCCATAACCCGAGTTTGCCTAATTCAAATTCAGCAAAAACACCATTCAAAGGATATAATAAATCAACAATAATATTGTTATCAATTTGTGGGGATAGGAAAGTACGAGACACAAAGTTGATCCTGGTTACGAATGAGCACTCAAGCGCGTCGAGGAGTTTCCGATACAGAGGGAAACCTTCGACCTGCGATGCGACTGAAGCGAGTTCCATTAGGGTTGGGCCCCGCAGCTTCGAACCTTTCTCTGCTGCTGCCGCGCGTCACGGCTCGGGATGGGCCCCATCAGCTACTCTGTCATTTGTAACCTCCGTCGCACTGATGAGCTCCCCGCAAATTGGATCAACGAACCCTGCGATTTTTCATTCTTATATTCTACTTCTTTTTGTGATTCGGATGAGTAGATAAAAGTGCAGCGTTTGGAGAACTATGAGGTCTGTTCAAAAAGTAACTGGATATTTTGAATTACGCGCCAACGGAGACATTTAGAATTATACCACGAGCTCTGTTTTTGGGATTTTTAATGATTATGGCACACTGGTCGATGAGCGTGATGATCATCGATGAAACAAACGTGTCTCATTTAAGACGTATCTTTTGTGTCTCATTTCACGTTAACTTTTCTTCTCACAGAGAAATTCCCTGTAATCGTCATTGATGAAATTAAAAATCTTGTAAGGTTGTTTCATTGAAGAGTTCATCGATGCTAATTGACGCTCATTGACCAGTATACGATTGGCATAAGAGAAGTGTTTCAGTCTCGGGTTTACAATGTTCCAAAATTATTTTATAAAAGAATACTTCAAATAAAAGTACTTTTTTTCTGAAAATAAAAGCAGTGATAAAAGGATGCCCTTTTCAGACTATTAATGCCACCAAAGCAAATATATCATAGACTTTAATGGCTATCAAGAATTGCTCCGTGAAATGGAAACACCGCTGGGAAAAGTGTGTGAACAAGAATAATAATCTGTAAAATAACTTATAAAAGGTACAAACGTTGAGTGATTAATATTTTATGAAAATGATTGAACACCAACCTAAGTATTTATCCTTTATTAGCAATAAAGTTCAGTTATCATTCAGAAGACACCTTGTATTTGATTTAACTACGCCTGAGAATATTATGAGCACGGTTATCAAATACAAGAGCACTAAAATTAGTTTCCCTCCGTAATATTAAAACCCACAAACAACCGGTACAAATATAATAAAACACACTTGTGTCCAATTCTCTATCCCGGATGTCCGAAATGCTTTCGTGAAGGAAGATCAGTGGCAGCATGGTGCTCACGGGTCGCATCGCGTGACGTCGATAATCAGTTAATTCCAACCCCCGGCGTGAAGATGGCCGGCGAGCAATCCACCCCGACACTGATCCAGAAGTGTCCGCGGGGAGGGACGTGAGGAAGAGCCCCGTTGGTAACGGGAGCCTATGGACGACAGAGATGAATTGAAGGGGATTTTTATCGGGGAGTTGACTTAGTTGGAGTTAATCGGGAAAATGGGACGACGCAAGCGATATAGTTGAAAGGTAAGAGGTTGCTTTCTAATCATTGGTATAAATTTTCTACGATGTATTATTTATGTTTAATGTTGAATTATTGAATAGAATGTAATGGTTTATGATAATAATAGTAATTTTATATTGTTCTAAGAAGTACCTACTTGATATAACAATATAATGGAAATATGAAGATTATAGTACTGACATTAAAATTATGTAGATATGTATCAATAATAAATTTTTTCTACTATGAATATTTCTATTGTATGTCGGTCTATCCACCAGCAGATAGGGTCGCAGTCGAACAAATAGAATACAAATATAATTTCTTTATGTAGTATTCAATAATTGTTAAAAATGGAATCACTAAATCAAGAAAAATATATGATATATGAAAAGAATTAATTTGTATGAGACTTGCATAAAAACAATTATAGAGTTAAACAGAGCAAAGAGAAAGTTTCAGAATTTAACAGATTTTAACAGAAAAAAAATTCTGCTTCATTTTTCTTTCTCAAATAAATTATCCAATAAAAATTGTATAGATCTAAATCAAAATGAGGTAAAAGAAATATGCAGGACTACAGCCAAATAAATAATAGTTATTTACTTTACAAGTGGGCAAAGTAAGGAATTACTCGCGAGATAAATTTTAGCACACGAAGCCGAAGGCTGAGTGTGATAATTTTATCGAGAGGGTAATTCCACTTTGCCCACGTGTGAAGTATAATGTTTTATCCAACAACTCTTAATAAATGCAAAATTGATTAAAGAAATATTATATGACAGTGACATAAGCTTTAAAATTTTGAAATTAAAATGTCAATCGAAGTGGTTGCCAAGGTGTTGTGTGTTATTATTATTGTTATAAATAAAACAAATACTCACTAGTGGATTTTCTCAAAATTATACCCACTAGTGGATAATCTGTTACTTTCCTAGTTTAAAATCGCCATAGTTATAGAGCATTGACTGAGAGGTGATGGAAAAATTTATTTTTCGTTGACAAAAAGTCGACGTTTCAGAAATACTAAAATATAAAAACATTTATAATAATAACACAGGCTTGTAACAAAAATAAATAGTAAGTAACAGATATAAAACCATCTGAATTATAACTTACATTTAAAAATATTAAAACATATTTTGTAAAAGAATTGCATTTCTAATTTTATGGAAAAATTAATATTACCACAAATTCTTTCAGTTGTTCACTAAATTTATTTATTTCTAAATGTTCATAACTATATTTTAATAATTTATATTCGAAATAAATGTATGTTAACAGAACGCACCCGCACAGCTGTACGCGTCAAAGGTGCACCTGTATGTACCATGTGACTATGTGTGAGAACATGGCTAACATCTAACATGGTGCTTGTTACTAAATCAGTTTCTTTATAAATGACGATAATAAATCTGAACAAACTAATAATAATTAAGTATGCAAACTATTATAAGTAAATGTGGGTTCTCATAAACTAAAGTTTTATTAAAAATCAATTTAATTCACGTGGAAAACTATTGTGTTTCTGTGAAAATGGTTCAACATGTAGATGAGTTTGTGAACCTGTTTAGCTATTATAAATAAGCAAGTTTGCCAAGAAACGAGTAAAACAGTATTGTGATGTACATATTTATTAATATCAGGTAATAGCAAACAGATTCAATTATGCTTATTGTATTAAATGTTACAGGTAGGGTCGCCCGACCCTGGCAGCCAGTAGCTATTGCTGTAGAAGATTGGCGGAAGCCGATATAAGGGAATTAATGCGTTTCCCTAGGCACCGTGCCCTTGTCGAGAATGAAGCAATGTAGCCCAGCATAACAAAGGGCCCACCGAAATTTAAATTTTGACGTCCGATGTGCAGGGTTATATAATTTGATCATAGTTAGTGACGGATAATTTAATCAGAATTTGGCAGGAGTTAACTTAGTTAGTGGACAATTTCATTTTGGTTTGGCAACTACGATATGTTTAGTGGAAACTAATTGCTTAAGTTTCAAGTTATAGAGTATTTGCAGTTTGCTAGGATTAATGATTGTACAAAAAAAAAAACTACAGCTACATTCGTTATGCTTGTATTCCATATTTCACATGGATTATCATTATCATCAAGACCTCTATTGTTCAAGAATGTTTAAAGGTATGTTTTAATATATGAACTGAAGAGGAGAAATAGAGCAGTAAACAAATAATTTTATTGAATATTCCTATGGCGCCATTTACCCGTTTTGGGTGTGGTAAAGTAGTTTCAATTCAAAATGATATCGTTTTAAATAAAAACGTTTTGTTTAAAATTAAAACTTCTTATTTATTATTTTTGAAAACAAAAATTTAATACTTTTTTAAATTGAACCTAATCATTTTGTAAGAAATAAAATTTTCTTCAACGAATACATACAAAAAGAAAACTGATAATTTTCTTGAAACAAGAAATTATTTTTTTGTACTGATACATTGAAATGTGTTGTTTAGCGTTGCCTAAGTAACGTCCGAAATGTCCATTTCCCAGGTCTCCACCAGATAGACAACCGGGAAATTTCGACGAAAACATTCCTATTTCTAAAGCGTTTATTAATAAATTATATTTATATTAAAAAAATATAGTATTTCAAACATCCCTTTACATAATATTAATATAAACAATGATGGAATAAGAATGAAATTGAATTTTAAAATAAAAAATTTAGTGCATTTGGTTACCAATGTTGGCAATAAAATCTGCCTGATATGACAGCTGTACAATACATAACCTACAAATGTAATGTTAGATATCTCAATATAAATAAGAAATATAATAATTTTACAAGTGAAGACGGTAAATATTATAAATATTTTAATTGTTTTCTAATATATTAGACAAATTAATTTGTGTGTTTATATTTATAGTGCAAGTTTGACAATTATCAAAATAACTCCTTGAAGAACATCATTTCTTTGTATGGACTGTTATTAGTTTTATACTTTTCGTACAAAAAATATTGTACAAACCTCTTGCGTTAACTCGGTTCCCGCATTTGGTATGTAAATAACTATTTTGTACTCATACATTGAAATGTGTTGTTTAGCGATGCCTAAGCAACGTCCGAAATGTCCATTTCCCAGGTCTCCACCAGATAGACAACCGGGAAATATCGACGAAAACATTCCTATTTCTAAAGCGTTTATTAATAAATTAAATTTATAATAAAAAAATATAGTATTTCAAACATTCCTTTACTTAATATTAATATAAACAATGATTGAATAAGAATGAAATTGAATTTAAAAATAACAAATTTAGTGCATTTGGTTACCAATGTTGGCAATAAAATCTGCCCGATATGACAGCTGTAAAATACATAACCTACAAATGTAATGTTATCTCAATATAAATAAGAAATATAATAAATTTACAAGTGAATACGGTAAATTTTATAAATATTTTAAATGTTTTCTAATATATTAGACAAATTAATTTGTGTGTTTATATTTATAGTGCAACTTTGACAATTATCAAAATAACTACTTGAAGAACTTCATTTCTTTGTATGGACTGTTATTAGTTGTATACTTTTCGTACAAAAAATATTGTACAAACCTCTTGCGTGAACTCGGTTCCCGGATTCGTTCTATGGCAGCGCTCGCAAGCTCGCGCCGCCAAACACTCATCCGGGAACCAAACGTTCCCGCATTTGGTATGTAAATAACTATTTTGTACTCATACATTGAAATGTGTTGTTTAGCGATGCCTAAGCAACGTCCGAAATGTCCATTTCCCAGGTCTCCACCAGATAGACAACCGGGAAATATCGACGAAAACATTCCTATTTCTAAAGCGTTTATTAATAAATTAAATTTATAATAAAAAAATATAGTATTTCAAACATTCCTTTACTTAATATTAATATAAACAATGATTGAATAAGAATGAAATTGAATTTAAAAATAACAAATTTAGTGCATTTGGTTACCAATGTTGGCAATAAAATCTGCCCGATATGACAGCTGTAAAATACATAACCTACAAATGTAATGTTATCTCAATATAAATAAGAAATATAATAAATTTACAAGTGAATACGGTAAATTTTATAAATATTTTAAATGTTTTCTAATATATTAGACAAATTAATTTGTGTGTTTATATTTATAGTGCAACTTTGACAATTATCAAAATAACTACTTGAAGAACTTCATTTCTTTGTATGGACTGTTATTAGTTGTATACTTTTCGTACAAAAAATATTGTACAAACCTCTTGCGTGAACTCGGTTCCCGGATTCGTTCTATGGCAGCGCTCGCAAGCTCGCGCCGCCAAACACTCATCCGGGAACCAAACGTTCCCACATTTGGTATGTAAATAACTATTATGAGTGCAGGTACACAAATAAATAAAAAATTAAACACATTTTTTTTTACATATATTGCTTTGGATTTTTTAAAATAATACCATGTACGTATGTAGCGTTTTCAATGCTACTTTTGAAATGTTCATATATTTTTTAGAAATAAAATAATAGAAAAGCCAATAATTTAACAACGCTATGGTGCGTCCTTCTTTTCACCATTCTGTATAAGAGTCAGGAGAAGTATACCTAGTATTCTCTGAAAATATAAACTTGCATTTAGCCAACTCATTTTTATTGAAAATTAAGATAAATGACAAAACGCATTACATCCACGGACTTCTCCGTTATGTACTTGAAAATTACTCATCGTCAGCAAGGCGTAGCCAACTGAGAAAATTAAGGAAAACAAATACGAGCAGTCTACAATTCAGATTAAACCTTCCAGAGAAATACATCTGTTATTACAGCACGACAAAGACTGATATACGCTTGCGATGAATTACAGAATTTATCTGCTGCAAGAGATATATATCAGAGTTGCGGGAGGTTGAAATCGATACCTGCACAATTGAAATTTATTGTTTTATATCGCTCGTTACACGGATTTTCCGTCACTGCTTTAACTTAATAAAACTACAGCATATTTCAGAAGTAAATAAATAAAATAGGCTACCTCCCTTCGCGTGTTCATCCCAACTCACAAAATAATAGCCACAGGTAGTTTTACCGCTGTCGGGTAACTCGCTAAGATTCCCGGTCCGTGATAATGTAATCGCGCGCATGGTAAGCTGCAGGGTTACTGGTAATGACTCGGTACAGAATAGGGTGGAGGTTGAACGGTATAGGAGTGTTGCTTGGCCTGGCCCTGACCCTTGCCGTCACGAGACGTGAACTAGGGGGCGAACTGACCCAGTGTTCGAGAGAATGAATACATGAGGAAGATTACAATATTGAAAGTTGTTCTTAAGGAAGGGGTAGTAATTTGTAATGAATATCGTAACCATTAATAAACGTTTTATACTTTATGCTAACAGAGCATGGTAGATGATCTATTTTTGTATGTAAAGTGCAGTTATATTTAATATACTATAATAATATAGCACGAGGATGCTTGTTGGGTTAATAAAATACAAGAAACAAGATGACCAGCGAATCGCGATGAACTGAAAGGGAGATTGACAAAATAATGAAAAATTGTATAGATTAAAAACACTAAACGGACTAAAATTGAATGAACAAAAAAATAGAGCAAACAAAACTTCGTTACAACTACAAAAGAAATTATTTTAATTTTGCTATATTTTGTAACACACCCAAAATATGGAAATACGTCTTGTCTCTACAAATTCAAAACTACCACTGTCCTTTAAGTTGGGCAAACGCACCCAACTATTTCATACGTGGATGTCTCTTCAAGGACCAACTCAAAGATTACAAAAAACTTGAGTTTAAATTAGAACCTAGACATCTGTTAGCATGGATGATACTTCAAAACGAAATTTAAAAACATCTCCCGCTTTGGTCTGTGACAACTAAAAATCTATACAAATTAAATATGTGCGGAAATAAATTGATCCCTGAGGAACTCCTATCAAATCATCTTCGAACAATACTTTAAATGAAAAATATTTTATAACTTGCATCTTTTGAAGCCTATTTGGCAGAAACACAATAAATTGTATTCTGACTAATCACCGTGTTACAATATAAAGGATAAATTAACAACAAATGATTATCGACGCAACATCTTAAATAAAAACTAAAAACGAATACCTATAATAGCTTGAGTGTCTATGGTATCTACATTAGGCAGCCTCACGGTTTTTATAAATTGTAAAGAAATAAAAAATATATATTACTAAAGCTAATACAATAGCTGTCTTGGAAAAATCCTTTTTGTCCTAATACTCCTTAAGCTTTCAAGGTGATTATGTCACTTTTTTGCAAGTATTTTCATAATAACTCATAAGGAATATTCAAAAAAGTCTTAACAAAAAAAATTAAAGAAAAATCATCTTAATGAAATTATCTGGAACATCATTTCTCTAATATTATGAGTTACGTGAAATGGGTGATTGGCGTGATGTTACATTTATTTGTTTCATTTTTAACATTCAATATAAAATAATTGAGAACAGTTGCACAGCTTTTGTAGTTTCCATTTGAGCGGCCGAAAAGGATATTTCCATTAATGCTAGAGGCAGATTTGCATTGGTCATTCAGCAAATCGGTGTCATGGACTGTTCGCTGCTCCTGACATGTGCATTGTTTTTCAACGAAGGAGCTAACGATGCTGTTCATTAGTGAAACATTACCAGAGAGTATAGAGTGCTGAGTACACCATATCGCCCTTCTAACTTTTTCAAAATGATGGATTAACTTTTTCACACTATTCAGCATATCTACTATATGTATACAGAACGAATTGATTTTAAAAAGCATTTTAGAATCCTACAATAATTCGTTTCAGGACCTCTCACTGATTTATTCAATGAAAGTAATTTTTAATTTATACAAATTAAAATTCTACAAACGGCGTTCATTATTTATCGTTTCAAATGAATAATCCAAAACACAATGAAGGTCAAAGCAATCACTTGTAAAACTGAAGAATGTAAGCCAAGAAGATTGGAATTCCTACAGAGATCAAGGTGCAGAATCAACTCTTTAATGAATGGAAGTTAATTAGAACACCTCGCAGCATTCAGAAAAGTTAATCACCGTCTTCTAAAGTTCAAAGAAAGCACACCCATTTTTTTACATCGTGGATCACAGCCTGGGCGTTTCGAACAACAAATTAATAAAACCTTCAACCTTTGTTTGCTACAATAATTAATTAGTTTGATAAGGTGAAATAAAAAGGTTAACATCAATCATCTTTGAATAAGGGTCTTAAATTTAATCTACAACAGTAAATAACTGTAAACAATGCGGGGATTGAATGAGTTACTGATATTAAATTTCAAAGTTTCTGTGATTTATTTCTTAATTTAAATGAAACGTACGTCAGCGTTTTACCCTTGAACTTCAATGAAACACATAGAAAAAACTAAGAATTTGAGCATGCTTTTTTGCGTGATATTTTAATCGCAGCCTGTAATAGTTCAGAGAAATCACAGAAATAACCTAATAAAACAAAACACGAAAGAACTTTCTTATGAAAATAGAACTTGATTAGCTGTTTTCATAAATAAATATGACATCTCAACTAAAACATTTCTGGGTATCCATATGTCTATGGATATGAATTTTTATACAATGTCAACTTCATTATATTAAACAGCGTTCAAAGCGTTCCAATTATCAATTACATTTAGAATTACCACTTAGTGGATGGGAAATGTATGGAAATATTGTTGAAGTAATGAGAAACCATTTCCATAATATACAACAATTTTTAAAATGTAGAATTTTCAAGCTTATCAATCAGTGCTTTAAATGAACACCTTTATTTTGTAAGTGTGGACGATGCTGAAACGTTATGCTAACAATTGTAAGAAGCACTCTATCTTCTTATCAACAACAAAAATATAAAAGGCAATAAAAGGAGAAATGTTTCGTGGTAACACAGTAAAGTTTGCAGTTCGTTTAAGCAATAAACAATAATTTCTCAATTCAGAGCGCATAACTCCAGATCAGTTATGGCTCATAAAAGGTTCATTTGCAGCGTGGCATCACAAATGAACAAACCTAACGCTCTGTTTGGCAAATTTAGCAAACATGCTGGACGCAGCCATTACCAGGCAAGCGATCGGATTTATGAGAATTACAAAGGGGTTTGCTATACATTATCGCGTAAAATTATACATGCCATGATTGTACTACATACATTTAGAAATAAACGCACTTGCTAACCTCAAATTTGTACTAAATAACCTTCAAACAAATGTCAGGTTCAGACCGAGATTCAAAGCTGAAAGGCTATACAATATTTGCAAAGTGGAAAACTAAATATTTTTCGTATCCATATTGTGTATGTGATATTGAACGTTCTCCGTGGTTAGTATATTACCATAGAAAGCACCTGAGGTCCATATATCTCAACCTGACGGGAATATATAGAATCTACTCATTCAAAACTTGTATTCAACGCTTGGCATTTATGATAAACGTAACGATTCGTAACAACATGCAAAATACAAAGCTTTCAAATAAAAAACTAGAGCACATTCGACAACAGTCAACTACGCAGCTCCACAACAATTAGAAATGGTCTATAATACGGTTTATTGTTGCAAATTTTAAAATGTATTAGCAATTATAGTAGGTTTGTTGAGTTGACTTGAAAGGGGTTTCTCAGGGTTAAATCTATTTCCACACATGTTTGGGTTACTTTTATTTATTTATCTAAGCGGTCTCAAATGCTGCATACTATGGCTGTTGCCTGGGTTAATTTTGTTAGATTTTTTATTTTCATAGAAACAAACGCTGAAAATATTCTGAAATTCCGTGTTGGAGCATCATCTGTATTAAGATGTTTATGTTTCCGGGCTAGGCTGTGTCGGGCTCTTGTTTCAGCTTAAGTATTTTGAGGTAATCTGTTGGTTGGCTCTTGAAAATATTCACACCTCCGCACCTATACACATATGGGATAACTAGGAACAATGGGGTCTTTCACCATTTTTTTATTTTATTTTTTATGAAACTTTATCTATATTGAAGACTATCTACAGTTTTAAAAAGTCTTAATTGTTATTCATTAAGCCACAATGATTTTTTAAAAAATGTTGTGACGTCAAAGTAGAGGTGTTGGATCTAAAACAGTACAGATAGTAAATAATTGTACTCATATATTTTTTTACTTATTTTATTAATATTATTACAATAAAATAGAACATTTATGTAACAAAAATTATTTAAATCTCTACTGTTTTAGATCCAGCAACACCTCTACTATGACGTCACAACATTTTTTAAAAAATCATTGTGGCTTAATGAATAACAATTAAGACTTTTTAAAAGTGTAGATAGTCTTCAATATAGATAAAGTTTCATAAAAAAAAAAAATAAAAAAAAATGGTGAAAGACCCCATTGGTCAATTCAGAAAATAGTGGTTGTTGAGACATTTGTGTTAAAAGTTTAAAGCATTTTTTTACAAAATGTTAGTTGGTTCATAAGAGTGCTGCAATATTTACGCACAAATAATTATTATCATATATTAATTGAAACAAATACTTTCTTACAGAATCCAATCTAAATCAATAAATTCACTGATAGTATGTATTTAATTATACGAATTATATTCTATGTAAAATACGAATAATGCCACTAAATCATAGAATAACACCATTCATCCTCACGAGATACTAATAAATCAAACCAATCCTCCCCTTTACAAATTTCCCTCCCCTTCTGTTTTAACCAATCGGGGTGCACTTACAATCACGTTCCATCCCTCTAATCTAATATTGATACATACGTGTGAAAACTCGATACACAGATTAATATTAGATCTCCGATAACGTAATTCCCGAGCAAAGTAGCGTAGCAGGTAACAAGGTCTAAAGCTAAAGCTTCAATTTGATGTGGGTTACAGGGTAAAAGGTTAGGTGGTGTGATGTTTGTTTAGCACACGAAGGGTTCGGAGTTATTATGTTCTTGATGGATGCTTGCATGGCTTCACCATGTTATAGGGATAATTTCTACTGGATTATTAGCCAAAAAATGCAAGAGGCTTTTTAGAAAATTATACATTGAAAGAGTAATGGGGGTCTTTCACCATTTTTTATTATTTTATTTTATGAAACTTTATCTAAATTGAAGGCTATCTACACTTTAAAAAAGTCTTAATTGTTATTCATTAAGCCACAATGATTTTTTTTAAATGTTGTGACGTCATTGTAGAGGTGTTGCTGGATCTAAAACAGTACAGATTGTAAATAATTGTAGTCATATATTTTTTTACTTATTTTATTATTATTACAATAAAATAGAACATTTATGTAACAAAAATTATTTAAATCTCTGCTGTTTTATATCCAGCAACACCTCTACTATAACGTCACAACATTTTAAAAAAATCATTGTGGCTTAATGAATAACAATTAAGACTTTTTAAAAGTGTAGATAGTCTTCAATATAGATAAAAAAAATTAAAAAAATGGTGAAAGACCCCATTGGTCTCGGCAGTAAAAGTTAAAAGTGAAATGTATGTCAGATTTAACGCCTTGTAACTGCACTTATTGTGAAAGCAGAAAATGGTTTAATGATGTGATGATATATTTATTTATTTATGTACACGGTCTGTGCAGATAATAAACGGACATTTTGAATTACGCGCCACGGAAAATATTTAGTGATATGCGATTGGCAGCATTGCGTTACACATAACCTTCTCTGTTGATATCTCTTTAAGTTTGCTTAATACTATTACTCTAGTGCAATGTGTTTCAGTGTTAGTAATGATTTTTAAGAGTGCCCAGAAACGCAAAAGGAAACTTCTCATTCAAATAAGATTAAGTGTTGTTTTAGTAGAACAAAAGAGTTGATGACCTATACACTTGTCCTTTACGGTGGCAATACCGAGAACTCTAAAGATTTGCTTAACCATAAATAGGGTTTAACTTGTAAACCTGCCAGCTTAGGCTTAGAAATAAACCGCTGAAACCATCAACATCAACAAACTTGGTTTGATGGCTTGAAACTACGTTGCAGGCGATCCTAACACAAGTTCAGTAGTTAAGCTTAAATGTTTTCTCAACAGCACTCCCTTTAAATAAATCAAAAAAGCAGACGCTTGCTTTGATGTTTGTTTAAAGATGCTTCCACTACAACAAAGGAAGTGTATAACTAAGTCATTAAGAACAAATAGTGTAGGATGATAAAGCAGCGCAGAAAGTCAAGAAGAAGAGCGTGCAGCTCATAGACTTAATGATTCGAATTAGTTGAGAAGCTAGAGCAGATGTCTGGCGTATACAAAAGGAAAACTTTATGTTGAATTACGTGGATCACACTCATGAGAAAAGGTTTTTGTTTGAAGAAATGAGCTTTATCAGAACTTGCGCACAACAAAAAATCACACAAGTGAATGCTTCAAAAATCTAATCAGTTCGTTACTTGAACATCCGAATTGTAAATATTAAATTGGAAATTTGTATCAGCATTAGAATTTGAGTAATAAGTAAGAATGTTTCAACCGATTCACATCTATACCATGAAAAAAAAAAGGAAATGAAAAAAAATATCAGAAATAATAAAATGGAAATTCATATCAATAGCATAAGTATCACTTAAAGATAGACAAATTAGAAGGTGTATTAGAGAACATGTTAACTACAAGATATAAAATGGTTTTAAAGGGGAAATAGATACATGTGAACCGATTGAAAAAAGACTAGCAATAATATATGAAAACGAAAGAATCAGAGAAAAATGACTTCTAGGATGACCACCAAAGGTATGAGTGCATAGTTTATTAAATCAGCCATAGAAAAATGTGGGCCAGACCAATCAAGAGAATCTATTAGTAAAACGAAAGAAAAAAAAAAAAGAAAAGGAAAAGAAAAAAAGAAAAGAAAACAAAGCAAAATATCAGAACGATTGAAATGAAAATCTTTATTTCAATAGCAGGAGAATCGCTAAAAGATATACAAATGATTTGAAAGAAGAATCGATTAATATAAGACAAACTAGCAGTAATAAGTAAAAACGAACGACCCAAAGAAAGACGACCGCTACTATGAGCACCTAAGAGATGAGCACATATAATAATATAATTCGTTCCTGTTTCTCCTATCGCGGAGCATAGGGCCGGAATTCCACAGGGTTTCAATGACCAAATGTTTTACTTGCATTAGCGAATTTGCTGTTAGACAGTCAACAGACAACTGCAAGGGACCGCTGGCTTATAGTAACTTCCAAATCACTCCGACCCATCTGTGACCGTTTAGTAAAACTACGAATTATAATATTTTATTTTATAATTCGAGATGTATTGTGTGGGGTGTGAACCCGGACCGTCAAATTACAGACTATAATGCAAAGCGCTCTTAGCCTCTTGACCACCAATGGCTGTAAAGTATGGGCCAGACAAACAAGAGAAACTAGTAAAAAAAAAAAGAAAAAAGAAAAAAAAAAAAAAAGAAAACAAAAAATTAAAGAAAAAAAAGAAAACAAAAAAGAAAAGAAAAAAAAAAGAAAACAAAAAAGACAAGAAACAAAAATAAAAAAATAATAAAGAAAGAATGCACACCCTACTCTTGCCTCGTGACCAATTATAAGCGAGATATTTATTTCTTTAGTCCAAAGCGGATAGAAGAGGCAAAAGACAACTATACCAAGTTTAAACTGTGCGGACTGCTATTACAATTATCTAATAAGTTTTAACTAATTTATCTTAATACAGAAATACCTATGACCTTTGAGTTGAGTAATAAAAAGAAAAAAGAAAAGGAAAAAAAAGAAAAGAAAAAAAAAAAGAAAACAAAAAAGAAAACAAAGAAGACAAGAAACAAAAATAAAAAAATAATAAAGACAGAATGCACTCTCTACTCTCGTCTCGTGACCAATTATAAACGAGATATTTATTTCATTAGTCCAACGAGGATAGAAGAGGCAAAAGATAACTATACCAAGTTTAAACTGCGCGGACTGCTATTACAATTAGCTAATGAGTTTTAACTAATTTATCTTAATACAGAAATACCTATGACCTTTGAGTTGAGTAATAAATTGTCTTCTATCCAACGTTTGATTCAAATGCAATTTAATTAATTTAAAACCTAGACTTAAGTATATTTTCAATTGTAACTGACCGATTTAAATAAAACAAAGTTTGGCAAGCCCTGCAAGAGCTAGTAGCCATTAGGCGCGAAGGTTCCTCCGACGCCTTCCGTGTTACCTCAGCGTCGGTGGCGATTGCGTAGGCGTCGTGGGAACTCACTAGCGCCTCTGAGCGTCTCAGCGGCGACGCTTTTAGCCAAGACCGCTTACACCGCGTATGCATAAACCATTAAGGAACATTTAGTAGCGTTACGCGCACCAACCATGCTTGATGAAATTTGTAACATGTAATGTCGTTGTGGTGTGTGTTAATACGTTAAATCGATACCGAAGTGACGGTCGTGGTGTTGCCAGAATAAACACTGACTTGATTTTAGTTTTGCAAATATTATTTTGATGATTGGATAGCGAGATTATCGATGAAACCGCTCGTTTGTAAATTTCATTGGCTGTTATCATGAGCTCTGTTTTTGGGTGTTTTAAGAGAAGTATTTTAGCGCTGTACAATGTTCTAAAAATTTTTTATAAAATTATGCTTCAAATAAATGTTATAGAGAAACATAATATCCTACCTCATATGTTCAAAGTATTTTTTATATATAAAATAATCTTAGAACATTGTACAACGCAAAAATACCCAAAAACAGAGCTCGTGGTACCAGCCACCATTTTGTTTAAAAATGGTACAACCAAGTATACCGTTGGATCATTCCATTCAACCCTTGCTTGTTGAAAAAACATCGAACTCACATCAATGTCAAGATTTCTTTTTTCGCGAAAAGTATTAAATACATTCGTAAATACTTCTGTATAGGTTACGATTGCCTTTCGGTCAAACTTGGCCAAATAGATAATAGTAAAACTGTTAACTGCCAGAAAGTTGTTGGCGATTGCTCGAGTATCAATTGCACAGCAAGTCCTATACAATTTTTAAAGGAGAAAAATAAAGAATCAAAAACGCCCATTGGCAGAATGTTTTCGGTTAGTCCGAAAGACATCGAGCGATTCCGTTTATGAATGCTCTTAGTTAATGTTTCCGGTGCAAAAAGTTTCGATGTCTTACGCACAGTAGACACCTAAGGGTTATTGGCAAATGACGATGAGTGTCTTAATTGTTTGTAAGAAGAAGTAGTTGATAAATTCCCGAAACAATTACATCAGTGGTTTGCTTATTTATAATAATCCATATCTGTGAATAAAATAAGGGTTTTTATTTTTTTTTTTAAATCAGTTGATTTCAATAGCGGCATCTGTTGTCTCTTCCCCTTTGTGCCTGATAAATAAACATTTTTTTCTGTTCGATGCATAGTTTTCGAGATATTCGTGAAAATAATTTAAAATGGGGCAATTTAATAACAAAGCTGATATATTTGTTTAATTTAGTTTCATTTTATAATTATGTATTCAAAGTGCGACGCACATGAAATCAGCTTTTAAGGTTATTTCAAACGTGCGTCTATGTAGATTTGAAAGGCGATTGTGATATGAAAATTATATAGTAAACATATTTATTTATACCTGTATATACGACTAAAGTTTATTACATTCAACTAAAAGTCTATTCTAAACTGCAGTTTAATATAATACTCTAATAGTAATCTCATACATATTTTAGAGCATTTAATGTTTTGAGATAATAAAATTTATAGTAAAGCCATAAATTTCAATATTATATAGACCATAATAGTGTAATAATAACACTCCATATCTAAGTAAAATATCCTAAAATACGTATGGTATATTTCATCTCTCATACGGCCTATTAATAGAGAAACCTATATTTACGTTTAAATTTACTGAAAATAAAACAATACGAGAAATAAATATAATAAATATTTTATAGCTGCCCGAAAAGAAGCAACAGATATAACGCGAAAGGGATAATCACACTGAAAAAATATTGAAACTTTGTGGCTGGGAAGTTGAAGTATTCTCAAGTTGAAGCATCCACTTTAACCGCTTGATAAAGGCTTTCATAAACCTAACTAAAGGGAATCAATCACACGGTAGCTTTGACATAAAGCTAACGCAACGCTACCTACTCTATGCTATGGGAATTTTTATATTAAAAAATGAAATATTACCCTCAATGAAAAATAGGAGAATTTACTTTGTTGAGCAATTAATCATCTCATGAAATTAAAGTATAAATTTTACGCTGCGGACATTGCACAGTATTTATTTTTTTCGCATCTACAGAAAGTCTAAAATTGTAACACAATTTTCCAGACACACAGAAGGAAATAGAATAAATAAATTATAAAAGACATTTCTAAATTTTTTGTATAGAATTAAAAAAAAAATTACCGAAATATTTCCCCATTTGGCAACCCTCTTAAGAAGGTAGAAAATTGTTTACCATAATAAGTTAATGCATGAATTAAAATCCTGATAATATTCTGCCGTCATAAAAGTTATTTGTTTGTTTTCCATACCATGTGTGCTTTGTGCAAGCCTCCATTTCTTTATACCTAAATCTGTTATTTTACGTTCATGACCAGTAACCTCCAAACTCTATTAACTTCATAAACGTATTGTATAAACGTAGGTTTATTAGCACTATTAGATATAATAGTTCAGCATCAATATGTTTCGTGAACCCGTGTTTACATTATAGCTATAACTAAGGAATATTCACGTCTTTATGTCAGAGTGCTAGAAGGGTCCCGGTCATATAAAATAATGGGTCACACGCTCTGTTCTACTGCTATAGCTCCCTAAACCCCGGCAATGATGCTCTCAAGTAATCGTAATGCTTTAGCTGGAGTTTATTAGAGGATCTTCAAACTTATTCACAAACAAATATGGTTGTTTTAGAGCTAGTAAACAAAAGAGATGGATTAATTGTGGATTCCTTTCAAAATAGATTTTTTTTTATTATTACCAATACAAAATTTAGAAGAACTATGGATTGTAGCTGAAAGGACAAACACAAACGACCATGCTCTTTTTAATGCTCTTTCTTAATGAAAAAATAATTCACTGCATACGATTATTTAAAAGTAAGGAACAAATGAAAAATTACTTTGAATTTTGTAGTCTAACAGTATAGAAACAGGAAACTTTGAGCATGACCCTATCAACTTACTGTAAGCTTAAGAGTCAGGCACGGTACTGTGAAGTAGTGATACAAAGATATGATATATAAATATATAACTTATTTCTATAACATAATTGGTGTTTTCAATGATTTTTTGTGTTGTAACTACAATCATCAATTGTTGAATCAAATATGGCTTAATTCGTTGTATGCAGTGTATAATAACATTTTAGTTCATCCACAACTTTTAATTTAAACTATTGCTTTAGAACAATTAAAAAGATAATAAACAGAACCGGTTTTCCACTGGCCAGTATGTAAAACAATAACATATAAAATGGGTAAAATTGCTGTTTATTGCTTTAAACTGTAAACATTAAAGTTAATCCAAACGTAAAAATAATTACCGCAGTTACTCGCAGAACTTCATACACAAATTCAGATCAACCGGAAAACAAAAAATATGCACCGAAAAAGTAATTAGTTCTCTCTGCATTCATTCAAATTATTTTCTCATTAAACTTGATTACTTTCATTCAATATCGATTTAGATATTTTTTGTTGCATGATATATGTTTTCCAAGTTTGTTTTTCAAGTTATATTAGCAATTGATTACTCTATACGAAAAGCTATTTAGTTAATTCATCTGAATCCACTGTTTCTTTTAGCTAATAGAGCTAGTTTATCTTTTAGCATACAATAAAATGTTGTTAATGTTTTTCCGTAATTGCATTTTAAATTTAAACAACTCTGTACGTTAGTTTATTTCCTGTTAGTGGAGAAGATCTTAATTAATGACCCAAATTTAATAAACCTAAACAGTAAAATAAACTGTATTATTTATTTTAATTGTAGGTTATCAGAAATTTCAGTTACAGAACTGAAATGTAAATCATAAGGCAAAACAATAAATTAGCATTAAATTACCCTCTAGAGATGTCAACAGAACTTTAGGGACCGAATTTTGTTTCCATAATTACCAATTACTTCCAGTTGCGAAATACATATTCATAGCGAACACTAATTACGATTTAACACTCAGAAAACACAAACGACTGGAAAGTTGGCTTAATCGCAGTGTGCTTCGTCTTGAATTCGATTCAGAAATTTGCAAAGAGCTTCAGTAAAACTATTACAGTTACAGATCAGTTGACGGCCTATCTAACTTATAAATTTTTATTTTTTTATATAAGTTATAGGGAATACGAGAGTAGAAATACATATTTTGACGTTTAATGAATCCGTTTTTAAAAAATTTCCAATGATGTCTGGTGTGTGTGGATGGATGGATGGATGTTTGTCCGAGTGTAATATCTCATGAAGTAGATAAGATTTGGTAACAAAAATGAAATTGAAAAACCGAAAGAGGAAGTTTACTGGACTCATATAAAGATGGAAATATGCCAAACTTTTTTTTTTTAGTTTTTACGATTGACTTATGCATATCCCATGTGGGATAAATTAGAATAATTAACCTTCAACAATGAGCAAAATCAATTTTGATTGCATCTTGATACCGACCGTTCGTCGTTAGAGTTGGAAAGTATTTCCACGTTCACAAAGTGTTGAAAATAGGATTTCTTTTTTGCAATTCTAATGGACATTTAAAAGTGGACCATTCTTATTACGCGCTCAATATTTCTGCTAGAATGGATTCAGCCTTTTATCGACTTTGGACAATTTAAAAGACTTTCGTGGATTGAGGAATATAACGAGCCGAAACTGAATCAAAGCCGCAATCGAGGACAGATTTCTTTATTCTGTTTCTTATTTGCACCAGTAGTTCACATTTCAACCCACATATTTGTAACATAAGACAAAATATGTTGGCAATTAGATTAATAGAAATAATTTTGCTTCCAGCTAGTTCAACAATTCCTCTAAATAATAAATTCGTATTATTCCCAATGCAGATTCCCAATATGAGAGATTGAGATGAAAAGACCAGACTGTAAGGAATGGACGTGCATGTATGAATGTGGACAATGTAATGTTTGGATGAGATTGATTGTTGCTGAATTATATTTCGAGGTTTGCACTATCCTACTGGATGGGATATAGCATGTGTTCTTTATTAATTAAATATGTAGAAAATACAAATAATATTCAGATATTTCAAACTTGGTAAATGGTTTATTGTTAGTTTTTCATAAAAGATTTAATTTCTATAGTAATTATGTCTAATTCAGACCCCACCTAATAAACGTATGTCAATAATGATAGTAGGAAATATATAACCAGTGTCTTATGTGAGAACAGTGCCCAGTCATTTTGAGTAATAAATTGTCCGATATTGGGATGCTTAGCAATTAGTTGCATTTTTGTATTCCTTGCAAAATATTGAATAGATTATACAGTTTAAGGGCTCCTCTCAATTTTATGCTTAGATCATGTAAAGTTTATTTTGTGAGTTCATGTAAGTAAAGTTGTTTTGAGTTCTATGTTTGAGTATTGTTGAAAGTTGTTGTAAAATTGTTATTGACAGTCATTGTAAAATTATTGAGTAAGCGATACTTGAATATATTGTCAAATTATTCTTTTTTTTTTATTACTATTTTGACATATACTGTCCAATAGGATATGCTCATTAATAGGGCAGGAACAATATCAAAACCAAATAAAAAACAAAAATCTGCTAGATTAGTTTTAAATAATTCTTACTTATGCCTGATTTATCAATCGACTGTTATTCAATTGTTAACTAACAGCAACATAAATAATACATATTTGTCTATATTTAAAAGGAGGATACCAACTACAGTAACTTAACAGTCGATTGATAAACCGGCCCTTAGAAGTAGGTATGAACCATATTTGGTAAATCAAAAACGGACTAGCAGTCAAATAATTTATTAAAAAACTATGCCGACGTTTCGAAAGCAACGGCTGTCATCTTCAGGGCTAAGTTGAAGTCAAAAAACAATTAAATAACACGGACACATACAAACATTAAAAAACACGTAGAAAAAATGTTAAAATGTGCACAATGGTCATAAGATAAAAAAAAATAAATATAGTTAAAAACAAAAGATCTAACATCTACCAAATCCGGAGCTGTTTATTGTCACTTTCTATATAGTCTTCGGAATCGAGTTATTATGTTCTGTACTGGCCAACGATTATATTATCCTTAAATAAGTAAAATATTTTCATCTGTCAATTACTTCTTGGTACCAAGTGCGAGGTACCTGTTACATAGGTGTGTATGTATGTATGTAACAAATATTATAATATATGGGAACGAAATAGAAAACACTAAATTTAAATCTAAATATTAGAGTTAACAAAATAAACATTTATTCTGTCCACAAACCAATCAATTTCCGACAAATCGAATCCAAGTCCAGCAAAAACCAAATTAGAAATTCCTCGGTGACAAGGACCCCCCAATGCATTAAACCATCGACACGGCCCGTAACAGCTGCGAAATTGCATCCCAGCAGCTAATCATTGTAACTCTAACTTGTAGAGCTAAGCAAATAGTGGCGCAGGGCACAACTCACGCAGGGCGAGGGCAGGAGGGGAGGATAGCGGGGACAAGGGTGAATTTGGGTTAGCAGTGCACGCTTGGAATCACACCAATGGTAGAGGCGCAGGAGCGAGTGAAACGCGAAACGGTCTTGGAAGAACAATTCGATCAAATGAGTTTGTTTTTCTTGTTGGAATTTGCATGGATGGACGCAAATATAGCTGTTTGTTGGGGAGTTGAAGGATTCGCCAACGTGGCAGGATTTATAATTATTGTTGGCCATATAACCTCCCGAAAAATGGTTCACTTTTCTGATTATTTAATTCTCATCTGTACTTTTTTCACGAAAATGGAAAGAGGATGATTGTAGTAGTATTAAGGAAATAAGATTCAGATGTTTACATATTAACTTTAAGCAATGAAAAACTGAAAATAATTCGAAATCTGTATTACACTTAACCCTCTATTGCATGAATTATTTTTTTTTTTTGTAAATTAGAGCTCAAAAAAATTATTTTTTACAAAAGTATATATTTAAACTAAGTGTGTTACATAAATTTTTTTCTTAAAATAAAAAAAAAATATTTTTTTTTAAGTTTTGTTCACTATTGGGAACATTATGAACAAATTCAACTTACAACAGAACTTTGGTCTATTGGGTCGTCTTTGTGTACTATACAAAATTGCTTGATAAACAACCTCTTCTAGGAAAACAGATAAAAATTTTTTTGAATAAGCTACTTCCTTCAAATTTTACATTTTCTGACTCAGTTTCTGTAATTATCCTTTTTCCACTCCAAAATATAATATGAAATTTGGAAATGATAGGTATATTCATTAGACTCTTGAGTTATTGTGGACGACGAAAAATTCATGGCACAAGCAGAGATACCATGAAATACTAATATTTAAGTAACCAAATAGGCCTTATTGAATGCATTTGTAAATTCTGTACAACTTTTGTATTTATACTTATGCTATAAAGTGAATAGGTAAAAATATATAGCAGTATAAAAAACATCATTGAAACCTCTATAATATTGTTGAATGTAATTTAGTTTCTTCTTTGGATTACATAGTATGAAGTAATTTTAATTCAAAATAAATTTTCAAAATGCATACACTACATAAAATTTACATTATCCTGCATTAATTAGACACACAACACGTATGCTGCAACTAAACACCGATAATGTTGAATGTAGTGCATATTAGCTTCCTTAATCTGAAACCTGGTGCCATAGTCACGTTTTGCTGCAAGCCAATATGCGTCCATATCAGTATCAAAAGCGTTTGGCGAACTTAGTGCATATATAAATTTATTGGCAAAGTTTCTTAACCAACCAAGTGGCCATAAAGACGTTACAAGCTTAACGAAATTGCCACTACATTCAACAATCTCTTTAAAGTTGTCGCCGCGTTAACATTTGCAAACGAGGCTCCAGTTCTTCTATAGCTGCTGCAGCGCTACTATGGGACAATTGAAGTAAGTAAAAGTGGTGAGTTTATCGGATAGAATACTTAATTATTTTAAAGAAGAACCTCATGCGCTTGCAGAAAACATGACGCAGAAGCCAAAATTCGTCTGGACGAGTCCATCTTGTGAAAGTAGGGATGTTACATTCAACATTTGTAAGTTAAATAGTAAAACCTCTAATATACAGCAGAGATTTTGTTTTTCTTTAAACGCATGGACTGAATATTGTATATCTTGAATTATTATAATAATAATATAAAATAAATTTAAATATTATTCAGTAAAATGTTTTTGAACGAGTAATAATACAATCAGCATTTGTGGGTTGGCTAGTACAACTTCTACTGCGCATTTTAGCTTTTTCTCTAAACGTACGAAGTCTAACAAAAATAAGTTACATTTAAACATAATCAACTAGCGTAAAGGATTAGTGTTTGAATACATTGATGTACGGTGACTGTCAGATTGACAAGAATGTTGTTAAAAAAGTGAGAGGTGATTTAGTCATCTCGAGCGGATGTTGAAAGAAAGGTGTGTAACTAATATATGCGGGTGAGATTGAGGGTGAATGATTGTTTGGGCATCCGAGGAATAAGTGGTTAGTTATGATTGATGGTTTATTGCGTGAACGAATGATTCCGAGTGGTGGAATGTTTGTTTTAGGATTCGTATTACTCACTATGGGGTATAGCTGTTATGTATATATGTAGGAGTAATTGAGAAACATTATTTTATTTATCATACAGACATGTAATAATTTATAGAAGAAATATTCTTTTATGTACAAATATATTATAGACAGAAACTGTAAACCGAAAAAGCTAATTACTTAAAAGGCTGCTAAATAAATATTTCCTTTACATTTCTTTATCGATTTGTGTGCAGAATTTATTCTGCATTTTTAGATCTAAAAGCAGCTAATGTAATGAATAACGACGTCAAATTAAATTTTCACAGTGAATGAATTTTTTTATGTAAAAAGAAATTGAGATTCTTTGTATAGTAGCTTTTCAACGTGAAAATAAAATGAAAATAGTTTTATTTAAAAATGATTTTTATAAAGCGAATAATTATGCTGAAAGTATTATATTTGTATAAGGACGTAAGTATTTATACACTTTTGTAAAAACTCTATTATTATGCGGGGTTATTAAAGTTATTTTATAATAAAATGTGTATACTCTTTCATAAAAACTTTTCATCCTTTGATATTATATTGTATATTTGAAACGAGATGTTAACTAAATTAATTAAAATAATTAACAGTAATCAGCAATTATGTATGTATAAAATGTAATGTACAAATTAAAATTATTAATATATTATTCAATAATGTTAGTCAAATTGTATAATTCCAAGGCTTGGAACAATAAATAAAAATCTGTATACCCCATAAGGATCAATGTAATAATTAGAAAATATCTATATAAGTATTTCGAAAACTAAATTGTTATCATTAGTAAATCAAGATCAAAATAATTAATTTATAACAAAAAAAATTATATTTTGGTTCTTAAGTTGAGAACACAAAATTAAATAGGTATAATATCTATATGCTAAATAAGTGTCACAATTGTTATACGCAAGGAACAAGTTCAGTTGGTTTTATTTGTATGACTTATTCCTTACGTACTTTGTATAAGAAAGTAAAAAAGAAGCGAAGCAGTCCAAAAAAAATGATCTGGAAAAATTAGGAATTAAATATTAGAAAACCAAAGCAAGAAACAGAAAGGAGTGGAAAGAATTTATACAAGCCCAGGACCTGCAAGGCAAGTAAATTGTTTACTAGAAAATAAATTAAATACTCCTCCAAACTTAACTTGAAATTTATTACTTATGTATAATTTAAACGTGAATAAACTCATTGCTGTAGTACGCATCGTAATATGTCTTATATTTATCGAAATATGGCGATTTGTAATATTTTTCAAAATACGGAAATTTCCCCAAATATGACTTAAAATTGTAAATTTTTTTTATTATATTTCTTTATAATATTCGCGCCAGGAAACCCAATGCAGCAGAGCGCATCGTCATATCTCTAATATTTTTCGAGATATGGCGATTTTTTATATTTTCCGAAGAGCAATTTTGAGGGGCTGTAACTCGAAAACTATACCAGATATCGAAAAATATCTCCAGTTTTGTGTTTCTCGTGCTATTTATAATAAATTAGTAAATTTTGAAAATTTTGAAATTTTTTGAATTTTTTTTTCAAAATTTCGATTGGAGATATCTCGAAAAATATGAAAGATACAGACTTGCAGTGTTCACCAATCGATTCAGCTCGACGAAATACATAAACCCTGAAAATTTCAGAAAATTCGGACAACCGGCTGAAATGTTAGAGCAAAAACTTTGAAAATGGCCAAATTCAGGCCAAACGTCAAGGGGTACCTATTGACTTTCTGGACAAAAAACGCCATTTTCCGGTTTTTTGCTCTAACTTTCCATCCCGTAAAGCGATTTTTATGAAACTTTGCATACTTATGTATTTCGACGAGCTGAATCGATTGGTGTACACTACAAATCTGTATCTTTAATATTTTTCGAGTTATCGCCGATCGAAATTTTGAACAAAAATACGAAAAAATTTCAAAATTTTAAAAATTTGCTAATTTATTGTATAAGGCACCAGAAACGCTAAACTGAAGAGAATTTTTAGATATCTCGTGTAGTTTTTCAATTACAGGCCCTTAAAGTTGCACTTCGAAAAATACCAAAAATCGACGTATTTCGAAAAATATTAGAGATCTGACGATGCGCTCTGCTGCAATGGGTTTCCTGGCGCGAATATTATAAAGAAATGCAATAAAAAAATTTTACAATTTTAAGTCATTTTTGGGGAAATTTCCGTATTTTGAAAAATATTACAAATTTTTAAATTACTTTCAGGCTTAGGGGATAGATACAATTTTTAGTTAGTTGATATATCGGTGTACTAAAAGAATTGCTTTAAATATTCTAAACTATTTTAGTGAAAAAAATAAAATGTTGTAGGCAATATATTTCTCTTCATTTTACCGCGAAGTATTTTCGTGTAATAGTTTTAGAACATTCAGCACGTATTGCCAGCTATAAAATTTACGATTGCTAATAAAATATTTATTGCAAATTATTTTAATTCCTTTTCGAAAAGTGTGCTCCCTGTTAATTGAGCAATAATTCCAAATTATGTTCAGTATTCAATAAATAATTAGATCAAAGCAGCTAAAATTAATAAACAAACAGAAATTTGTGTAATTAAATTTTCTTTGTAATGAAATATTTCATTAACCAAAATTTTCAAATATCTATATTTAATTATTATATATATTTAATTAAGTCATCCATTTTTTTAATTAACATATAATTGTCAAAGAGTTTTAAGAAGTTTCATGTGGCTTTATAAGAGTCATACAAATCTTTTACATTAAGATTTTCGACTCAAGCAATAAAATAATCGTTCTACCTAATGTTTATCACCACTTTCCCAACAGCCTGTGTGATACCTATCAACAAATTATTGATATATTCATGTGTGTCTATACATATGTAGTAGTTCTCCAATCGTTTCCCAAAACCACCATCATCCAAAGATAACGTGAAAAATAGCAAACGGATATCATATAAAAATATTCAATTTCCTAATAACATTAGATGAAATCAAAGTATGGAACCACACGTCTCAAAATAAAATATCTCGGAAAGAAAATCTATTCTTCGCGAATTTCTTCACGAAAATGGATTCCCTCATCTGATTAGAAAGTCTGATACCTGCCTCAGAATATGTACTGTCATATACGTTATACTGGCACATGCATTATTAAAATGCAATTTGTACACGGTGAGGCAGTCTGTCCCCGTACAAATCAAATGCTCTCGATTTATACATTGTTTCAAGTAGTTTAAATGATGTATAATATGTAACTAGAAGTTTGAGCTTGAAGGTTCATCAAGCTATCAAGCAACGTCATTTGAAGTTTCGGGAAGAAATAATCTTGAGGAACTGGATGATGTACTTTATTTTAATCATGTTTTAGTCCTTGAAACATCATCTGTATTCATTTGAAACCAAGAGTTCTTGGGAAAGCGTTGATCTTAGCTATGTGCCCCAACAAAACCCCATTTTTAAAATTTATGAATTGGGTATAGTTTACGAGAAACAATTATTAAAATTTGTGCAAATAGCCAGAGAAAGATGAGCATATTGAATGATAAAAAGAAATATATGAATGTTATCTGGTACAGTTACAAAGTTTTAAATATTTTTTGTGTAACACTGTAACTTACTGACTTACAAAGGTTTTATAATTATTATAATGTGATAAAGGTTTTGCAATAAATGAAGATATATTAGTTTAATCAAACCAATAAAAATCAATCTATAGGTATATCTCCTGATATCTATCTTTTGTTAACGTGGCCTTAAATCTATATTAGGTCATTTTGACGTCACGCCAAAGGCGCAACTTTTATTTCTAATTTAAAAATACAACCAAAAAAAATTATTTAATACAGGGTACACATAGATATGTGTATTTATTATATTTACAGTTAAAGTGATTGAAAGCAATGTATTAAAGCATGTGTTTTTTTTTTTTAGTTAACATGGATTATTAATAATAGTATATAATAAAGAAACAAACATTTATTGTAATTACTTTAATACTTATTATGTATTTTTTTTTTAGTAAACATACCTAGACATAATTTACGTGGATTATTAATATTAATAGTCAATAATAATGAACAAACATTTATTATAATTATTTAATAAGGTATATTAAATTGGTAGATATAATTATATTTATTTATTGTAAATTATTCTTCAGTTTATATACGAAATAAACGCTTTTATACATTTCTGACAATAACCGAAACTATAGTAATTAATAACACATCTCTGAGTGTATTAATAAAAAACGCCCGAAATATAGGTTTTTTTATTATTGTTTACCGATTATTTACTAATTTTATAATTTGTATCTTTAAATGAAATTAATAAAAAAAACCTTACTGTGTTCTATTAATGCGAAATTTTTTTTTTCTTTCGACAGTTTTGGTTTCATTTTACAACCTATAATAATATAATAGCAAAATAAATTTAAATTATTGAAGTACATTTTCAAAAGGTTTCTAGTACCTCTGGATATATTAGATTAATTATTTCAATAATAATAAAATAGATAATAATTAATATTTTATGCAAATATCTCAAAATATTAATTATAAATTGTAATAAGATTTAATTATTACGAAAATTCCAAAGCAATAAGACGATGATAATAAAAATAAAATAATAGCAATCGATCTTGTCAACATCTCCGAAGTTGAATTACAAATTTTAATTGCAAATATAAAGCGCGAATTAGGCTGTCAAAGTAGGGTAATTAATTGTGCGCTGGAAAAATTAATGTTTGAATGAACTTACAGTAGGTGTCTGTAGTGAGCCGGTTAATGGTATCTTGCTTCAATTTCGAGTTCTTTTTCCCCATATTTATCTTGAAGTTTCAAACAAAATGTCACGCACAATCACTCATATCACCACAATCCCAAATTTAAAATCCACAAGAAAAAAATAATGAATAACCCAGTCACGCCTCTAGGAATAAGTTTGAAGTTAGCGCGTGGGGTCGGTGTTGCGCTCGAGGGTTAGCTTGCGTGTTAGTGGCGGCCAGGTAAAAGCACCCTCACCGGTGGTGCAGACGTTACACTCGCACTGAGACGGAAAACCGACGCTCGGCGTTCGGCGTTGGCGCCCTCTGTGGGCGAGGGAGTGCGCAGGCGCGCGAAGGGACTCGTATCCGCACTGCGTAGTTGTGGAGCGGAGTACCCTGGACCGCTGTCGACGCTGCCGACGCTGGTAAGGGATTCGCGAGGATGGTTTTTGTAAATGCAGGTGGATTTGATGTATATGCAAGGAATTAATTAAATGTTTTTCCCGAGTTTGCGAACTGTTATTTATACAGCATTGCATTGTTACTATTTACTTTTTATAAGCCCGGAAATTTCAATGAAGTCTGGCAAAATTAAATAGAAAAAAAACTTGCACAGTAAAAAATTTATAATCAAAATTGATAAAATTTTTAGTCTCAGACAAGCCACCGATAATTTTTGTTAATATAATAAGTTTCAAATTTTTTAACAAGTAACAAATTATTTTTGTAAATATATTTGTGAATTCAGTAATTATTAACATTTATTTTTATGAGCTTTTGACTAAATATTTTAGTAATTTACTGAAGCAAAAAAATATATCATAGTTATTATAACAAATTAAGTTACAAGGAAAGGATACAAACTTTCTTTAACAATTTCAAATTGATAAGTTAGCTAAATTTACTTGATATTATTGTCGAGTCTCTTTGTAAAATTTTATAAATCCAGCAAATAAAAAACAACAATTTTTCTTGTAAAAAATTCAGAATAGACAAAATTTTAATTATAAAATTGTCATATTTGTTCAATTTGTTAATTTAACACAATATATTTGTCAATATTAACTAAAAATACTTAACAATCGCAAAATTAACAAATCGCACATCAAATTTTTTACTGTGTAATATCGAATTTTTTATATCACTTACATAGATTGTAACACTTCCATAAATGTACAATATCAAATCGAAATGAAATGTTAGATAAATATCTAACCATTGATGTCAAATATTCTGTTTAATATATTTTATTTCATCTGTTCTAATGTTCGATAAATTAGATAAATTTAAACTAAATATTTGTCATTCGTATTTAATCTTATGTATGGAATTCACTCTAGTAACCAATTACTAAATTGGCTGTTTTTAATATTACTAGAAAATAGATATATTTGCCTCTTGTTTGCGTCTAATCCACGGAAAAAGCTTCCACAGAAATTACTGAACTATTTAGTAAATTGAGATATGTAACATATAAATATGTACTTCCAATTGCTTAGAAGTATCGTATTTAGTTTCTTAATTGTTAAGACATTTCATTTAAAAAAAATAAAATAAAATCCCTAACCCATTAAATGTAGACAGAAATACTATTTTGCGGACTAATTTCTTATCTTCAGTAAAACTAAAAGGGATGAGTCAAAATTAGAGACCTAGAGAGAAGCTATTGGGCAAGATCGAATCCAATACGAATGAATTATTATTATTATTAATTTATGACTTTATTTAAACGCGTAGCCAACTGTTTGGAAACTAAAGTATTACAAATTCATTAAAGAATTATATTTCAACCATGAACATGACCTATATACTATATACCTATATACCTATGACAGCAATATTCCCGATATTACAGCTCAGTGGTCTATGGCGGTTAGATCTTGCTTGCTGTGAGCACATTTCTACACAAAAATTGCAAATACTTTTGTGGTCAAATAATATAAAATAAATTGTCGTCTTTAAATTGCTGGCGTTCTTAGTGTTGAGTTATACACAATAAACAATTGAAAATATAAGTAGAAGATTTATTGGTACTTACCGGTAGAAATTCTAGGTGTATGTTGTTCCCCTTAGGCCCAGGACAGCATCTATAGTAAAATAAATTATTCTTTTACAATATATAAATAATGATAATTTCATTTATACATTTATGAGTATTCCACTTACATCACTATTAAATACAGTACAAAAATAACAATATGGGAGACACTACACAAACACACGTTTCACTGAAATATCCCGCACACTACTAAATCAAATACATTTTGTAGAATACTTCAACGCTAGCTTGATACGATACCTAATATAATTAATAATTAAGTTCAAACTCGTTCATTTGCTAGTTCCGCATTGGACTTGCTCTGCCCGAACGTTTCACAATGATATTTATATTTAAAGCTTGGCGGTTTTATTTATAGAATGTATTGAAAAATATTATAATATAATACAACAATTAAATATGATCTTGTTTTCATTTGAATATACAAATTTATCAATACATTTATTCAGCAAATTTGTGTAAAACTTTGTTATTGAGGATTCACTGCTATTACGAGCTCTATTCCTTGAGAATATTAGCTATATCAAAATTCCCTATACAGGATAAATGTGGCAACACATCGGACTGTAAGTCATAAGATCTTTGGTTCGAAACCCACAGCCAGCAGTTGCCATTTAAACTTTACATCTATGAGGGCCAAAACTTGATCGCACATCATATGTTATGATGTGATGATACATTTAATTTAATATATGAAACATTTTTCTATAAAATATTTTAGAACGTTGTACTACCCTCAATCCCTCAAACATTTCCTATCCACTCTACCAAAGAACAAGTCTCATATTAGGTTTGTTCCAACATACAGTTTGTGTATCGTTCATAGTATGGTTCATGAACTACTTTCTACGCAAGCGCCAATAAAGTACTAGTTTTGAACTGTTGCAGAATTGCGTTATGTTGGAACGGAGCATAACAGAGATTTGTACTGCTTGACACTGTCAAACGTCCATTGAAAAATAGAGAAAATCTTTATAAAATAGAAAACTTCACGAGTAATATGGAAATTTAAAAAACAGATGATTATCATAATTTGCTAAGGTTTCATATAAAAATATCATGATTACAATAACTATTTACATAAAAAATGGCCCTTCAACATTACCTAAATAGTTTTCATTTTTCTATCCTGTCATCAATAACTGCAAGGCATTATTTTTTTATCAGTTTTATTTTAATTTGACTTCGATAATCCTTATGGAAGTAAAATCGGTGAAAAACATTTTAATACTCTGATATAATTCTTAAAAGCTTTAAATATTTAGATTTTCAGACATTTTCCGAGTTTTTCAGGTTGTTTAAAATTTAAAGACTATAGGAACATAATAAAGTAATTTGAATAAAATAGGTTTGTATTTGTTTTTACGCAATGCGCATGACTCGGACTATCAGTACACCTAAAAATTCACTGACTAATTTGACCGTTCACGAACCAGTTCATGTACGATCAATTTTGTGTTGGAACAACCGACGCCTAGTACATGATTTAGTCGAAATTTATGTTGGAACACTGAATGCACTCTGCGCAAGTACGGAACAGTTCAAAAACTAGTTTGACGGTATGTTGGAACAAACCTATAATCATCTGTTTTATTATTGGTTTTAATTGTCCTAATTATGTTCTTAAAGTTTTGATTACACTTCAGATGTCGCATTTTACATGAAACTAGTTCAAAGTTCAAATTTTGGGTTAAGTCTTGAAAAGTATTATCATCATCAGAATATGGTGAATGTTATACCGTGTGTCCCACGTAAATGTTGGCATAGGCAGTTAACATGTAAAATCAGTATTTGTAAATAAAAAGTGTCCGGCAAAAAACTATGCATTTAAATTTTATATCACAATACTGGCAATATCCCTACATCTTATTTAATACCAATTAATTTATTTTGATACCGCAATTTAATTAAATTAATAATAATAATTCTTAATTTTCCACTTACTCTTTTTATTGCTACTAACGTATAGTGCTTGCAATTTGTTTTAAATATTTTAATCTGTCGCTGTCAATTTCTGGCGATGGAAACCATTCAGCGTTCATTCCTGTGAAGTATTCAGATATGTGTCTTGCACTGTGTCCCCATAATACTATCTAATAATATTTACACGGTTCTCGACATTTAATGTATTCGTGATGACAGTGACATTAAAATATTTAAAACAAATTGTAGGTACTATACGTCAGTAGCAATGAAAAGATTAGGCGGAAAATTAGTAATTATTAGATATTATTAATTTCAACAAATTGCGGTATCAAAATAAAGTAATCGGTATTAAATAAGATGTAGGGATATTGGCAGTATTGTGATATAAAATTTGAATGCATAATTTTTTGCCGGACACTTTTTATTTACAAAAACTGAATTTACATGTTAACTGCCTATGCCAACATTTACGTGAGACATACGGTATAACATTCACCATATTCTGATGATACTTTTCAAGACTTAACCCAAAATTTTTGTTCAATATTACCAGCTTTAATAATTCCATTTGTAATTACAAAAAGATCTTTAGGTATTTCCATTTTCTGAACTACTTTTTACGACGTACATACTAAATACCTACATGAATCAAAATAAGTAAGGATCTATTTTTAAATAACAATACAAATTTTATTAACATTACTCGCATGCAAAATCGTTTAATTTCCTCCATGGTCGAAGTTGAACGTTCACAATTCTTTAATTATCAGCCCAAAAAATCTGTTTCCGAACAAAAAGTTCGGCTGGCGTGTAACAGCTGTTGCTAGTATTACAATTGCGGCACGCTGCTGCTCAATAACACGGACACTAACATATATGTTGCATGAATTCCAATATATGCAGGGCACAGGTGCTGTAGTCTTACCCTTTTATAATAAATAATAAAACACGATATCCACGCTCAAAATTTTAAAGGACGGATACATTTTTCGAGGCTGTTTGTTAATTTTTGATGTGGTTTGTGGTGGATCGACAACGTGGGCCGCCGCGAGGCTAATTAGGGTAATTAATATATTGGTTTGTATAATTTAATTTGTTCTACAGTGGATTGAGACAATTTTGTATATATTTAAATGATCTTTTTTCAGTTGTAAGCCAAATGAAATATATTTATTTGGCAAACTTCGAACTCGAGGGGGAAAAAGAAGCGCTTTCCTCTCTAGTTTGACAAATAACTACTTCGTTATGTTGCCATTGCTTTTGTTATGTTTTTTTGACAACTGTGGAAAAACAAATTCAATAATATTGTTTTGTACTCTAAATGCGTTTAGCGCTCTGGAGCAACCTAGACATTTTCCCAGTTAGATCAATCCTTAAACTTATTATTAAACTAATTTTCAGCACATTAGGTTTATTAAAGAAAATTTTATTGAAAGAAATCTGAAAAATGGCGAAAATCCATGAAAATTGTATAATATTTGAACTTTGCAAGGCTGTAACTAAAAAACTAAGCGTGATATCACAAAACGGTCTCCAGTTTTGAAAGTTGCATGCTTTAATTACCCTATAAACAAATTTTCAGCGATTTTTATTTTTTCAAAATTTTACCCAAAATCGGCTCTATCAAAAATTTCCAGGGCGTGTATCTCAACAACGCGAAAAGATACAGTGATGGGAACTGAACCATTGGATTCAGCTCGGTGAAATACATAAGTATTTTAAGTTTCATTGAAATCGCTCAACGGAAATAATAGTTGGAGCAAAAAGTCTGAAAATTGCTCTAAATCGGAAAAAGTCCAAAGTATTAAGATTAAGCCAAAAATTTTCATCCCTTAGAATTTTGATTTTTATACCCTATTTCCCTATTTTCGGCCCTAAACTTACGAAAAAAGTATTTATAGCGATAAATTAGCTTTTGTTTTTGAGTTATGAGCGATTTTATGCGGTAATGAATTCAAAAAAAATTCTCAAAAATTGTTTGTATGCTTGTATCTCGGAAACTATAAAAGATAATTAAACTTGCTTTTAATGAGCGTATTCAGCATACTTTATTTATCTTCAATGTAAATTTTTATGACAGTGTCTGTTAAAATATAAGTTTTATGAACTATCAAAGATAGAAAAATATTGAATATATTATAAAATCGCTCAAATTTGACAATCTGTAACTTTGAATCCGCTTCTTTTTTCCTTTGTACATGAGGCAAACTTCGAACTCGAGGGGAAAAAAGAAGCGCTGTCCCCTCTAGTTTGACAAATAACTATTACTTGTTACTCACTTGTAAACACCATTTACACAAGCCCTCTATTGTCTTTGAAAATGAATCTTTGCAAGTTACTAATTGACAGCTGCATTATAATAGTTCTACAATAATTCTACAAGATTTTGGAAATTATACAAAAAATACAAATACAAAATTGTTGAAAATGCCAAACTCAAATAAATAAAATTAAAACAAAGAGATGTAACCTTAGCAACCTAACTAAAGATACTTCATATATAGCGCTAATATGCGGCTCTGATTCGTCGAATTTATTCCAAAAGCGGCGTATGGAATGATAGTTGTTCCAATACAATTTTTAGTTGTGGAATGCTTAGTTTCCTAAACAGTGTTAAAGAAAAATTTTAAAGCTTGTAAACGAGGTAAACAATGCACGTTGCCACAATAATTAAAAAAATAATTGACTGAACAGTTGTTTGTAACTGGGAGGACTTGGTTATAATTTTAATTTGATTTACAAATAAGTAAAAAGTAAAATGTAGTACAATACACGTAAGGTAACTGTTTTACTGCTTCAAGGAGGTGTCAGGCTCGCCGGTCATTTCCTCCATTCAGATTACTTTTCATATCATAATGTCTAAGGGCCTCAGTTCACTATCCCGTCAAATGGCTACAGGGAAGGACGTCAGAGCGGCATTTTAGGTATTTGGTGCACGGTAGCAGTATTCAGATTATCATTGAAGGAAACCCTGGTCACAGTATAAGAGCTCTTATACTGTGCCCTGGTCCCCGCTGCTGCCCTGAATGTGTACGAAGCCAGCAAATCTCGCTCACCGCAAGTCAGGCGTGTGTAACGGAACGCACAGCAGCGCTAGTTCCTGCCGCGGGATTCGGATGAATTATGGTGCGTTTCACAAGGATTGTGGGACAACCCCAGATCTAGGAGATCTCTGTCCAATTCTGCGTACATTAGCAGATACGTACGCTTGAGGAAAGCTGTGCTATGGAATTTATGTGATGTAAACAATTTTGCGATGCAAGAATTGTTTAAACGCACTCGCCCCATAAATAAAACTGGGAAAAATAATAATTTTGGCGTAAATTCTGCCTCTGTTGCTAGTTATCGCGGACAAAATGTGTACGGGAGGTAAAAACATATAATTATACATGTAGTAGACTAGGAATTTTAACCCTCTATTGCATACTGTTCCCAATCGGGAACATAAAATTTAAAATTCTTCTTTTCTTTTCTTATGCAGTTTATTTTCATGGCAATCATGTTGTAACCATTTGGGAACACTAGGTTTGTTCCAACTGGTCATTTCTGACAAGTTTGTGACATGTTTGTGACAAATTCACTGCGCCTGCGATAAATGTAAACAAGATAACTTTGAAACATAAGCTGAATTTTTTTTTTTTTGTAGCGAAAAATGTATGAATTTCTTTATTAATATTTATATTTAAGGTTAGCTGTCAAAACAAAAAATGAGCATGCACATTCGCTTCATTCCATTCGCCGTTCCAGTCTATATTGCAAACTTAATTTGTTTACATTTATCTCAGGCGCACTGAAATTATCACAAACATGTCCCAAACTTGTCAGAAATGACAAGTTGGAGCAAACCTATTATATACACTTAGTCAATTGCCAATTAGGTCATTCATCCCAATTTCACCAACATAAAAAAAAATTAAAGTGGAAAAAGGATAATTACCTAAACTGAGATAGAAAATGTAAAATTTGAAGGAAACTGCTTATTACCTGCTGATATATTACAGCTAAAAACACCTTTACAAAATTTCGAAAAAAATTTTTTATCTGATGTTTTCCTAGAAGAGGTTGTTTATCAAACAATTTTGTATAGTACACGAAGATGACCCAATAGACCAAAGTTCTATTGTAAGTTGGATTTGTTCATAATGTTCCCAATAGTGAACATAACTTAAACAAAAAAAATTTATTTTATGAAAAAAATTTATGTAGCACACTTATTTTAAATATATGAATATTTCTTTTGTGAAAAATAATTTTTTTGAGCCCTTATTTAAAAAAAAATTCATGCAATAGAGAGATAAGATCTTCAAAATTCCACAACCGACACTTGTAATTTTACCTTTACCTCTTTGGTTCCTTCCACTAACATTTTCCGGAACCGTAACTTAATGACTTAACTCTCTCAAAATTGGTAAATTCTATGATATATTTTGTAACTCCTATACTGAATCGTATTAAATTTCTGGGAAAGTCTAAAGGGCTTATCTGCGTTTTCGGAAAAAAAGGCATTATGGTAATCCGCAAATCGTTTCTCAAACCGTGTCATATCCATAGGTACGTAAATAACAAGTGCAAACTGTAAACGCATTTGCAAATAAATCATAGGATGCCATGTGAAGTAAAACGTAGAATAACGTGCAAGCATTCCCACTCGTAAACAGAACAATCGCGAAGCGTAAGCCAGGATCCAAGTCAGCTCCGCGTGACGAAATATCGCCTGTTTTCAGAGAACAGCAAACTGCTGGATAAAATGTAAAATGATGCACATTTATCTGATAGCTAATCCCCAAAAACAGAACAAACACATCTATTTAAACTTCTGCGAAAATCATCAATAAATTCGCGTCGCCGGCATAATAAATTGGGCTTCAATACGCCTACTGAAATAACAATATATTTATATTGATGCCTACATATATTTCATGTAGACATTTTAAAATTCTGAAAGGGACACCTCGATTTCAATTTTGTAATTAATACAGGACAATAAATTCATGGAGACATAATTTACTTTGCTCTTTTTATCAATTCCCATAACACGGTTAGACGTTCAATATTTCAGAAGCAACTTATAGGTGTTGAAACAAGTGGTGCCATCATGACAAATGATACATTTTGGTCGTTTCTAATAATTTTATAGTAGTTAACAAAGTGCAATTTTCAAAAGTGCCGAGTGTAGCAAAATGTACTTGACAAATCATTATTGCGGAACTTTCGTCGTGGGTACCAACCATTACGTTTTACTCTCTAAAACTGTAATAAAAATAAAACACTTCTTATTAAAGTTATATATTTACAGATCAATAAAAATGCAGTAGAAGGAAATAGTGTTAATTACTGCAGTGGTTGTATGTTAATTTTTATACATAAACAAATAAATTTGTAGCCGTTTTAGAACCCAATTAATTAGATCACCCATTTGGTGTGTAAGCCATTAAGAGATTAGGGGTAAACTTCACGGTTTCAAAAAAGAGGATTACCATTTTACATTTACTGGGTGTTGGAATTAATTTATTTGCGTACAAATAAATCTAACAATCCGAAGAAACGTTCTTTCGAGGTTTTATTTACAAATTATGGGATTTATTTAATTAATGCAATTAATTTTATTAAATTAGCAAAAAGATTATTTTAATATTATCTCTCGCTAACACCATTCAGCAAAATTCAATGAATTTAATATTACCTTAACAGTCTAATAGTATATTGTACAACAAATGCAGAAAGTTAACTATTCCGCACGAGGGTTGAAAATTAGAAGTATATTTCATAACTTTCCAAGATCGTGGTCCTGGTTTTGTTATGGTAAGAGTGGTCAGGTTATGCTTACTGGAAGAGTGGTTATGATTTAGAACAACCTCTATAATTTTTTTCGCAATATTAACATCCTTTATTTATTTATGAATAAGAAATAATAAAATAGGTGTTAACCATATGTAAGTATCTATTAATTATAATTCATTATAAATATAATTTTATATATTATATGTAATTAGAAAATGACCACAACAACAAACAGCAAAATTTTGGTGGTCAATAAAGAAACAAAACTTTTCAAGAACCACATTCAGAAAAGTAACCAGGATCCTAAAATTATTTTCTGGTTCCATTACGGACTGCGTAACCAGAACCAGAGTGGTTATGATTTAAAATAACTTCAATAATTTTTTTCGCAATATTAACATCCTTTATTTATTTATGAATAAGAAATAATAAAATAGGTATTAACCATATGTAAGTATCTATTAATTATAATTCATTATAAATATAATTTTATATATTATATTATATGTAATTAAAAAATGAACACAACAACAAGCAGTAAAAATTTGGTGGCCGAGAAAGAAACATAACTTTTCAAAAACCACATTCAGAAAAGTAACCAGGATCCTAAAATTATTTTCTAGTTCCATTACGGACTGCGTAACCAGAACCAGAGTGGTTATGATTTAGAACAACTTCAATAATTTTTTTCGCAATATTAACATTATTTATTTATGAATAAGAAATAATAAAATAGTTGTAAACCATATGTAAGTATCTATTAATTATAATTCATTATAAATATAATTTTATATATTATATTATATGTAATTAGAAAATGACCACAACAACAAACAGCAAAATTTTGGTGGTCGATAAAGAAACAAAACTTTTCAAGAACCACATTCAGAAAAGTAACCAGGATCCTAAAATTATTTTCTGGTTTGATTACGAAATGTGTAACCAGAACCGCGGTCGCCGTGGTTAAGGAATATAGCATGCAAAGTGGAGTAAATACATTCAAACAACAATTATCCTCCTTTAAACTTTTTCATTCATTCCATACACTTGGAGTCATTCGTTTACGTAACAAATTTATACATCTATTCCTCGAACGCTCACGCTATCGTCCTAGAATTTCATCAACTTTTCATTCGATACTTGCTCCCCAAGAACATTCATTCCCTCACATCATCCATCAATGAATTCAAGTTTCTTCATCTACTCTCACCATTCTCTACCAACTACCATACATCAATATAGGGTCACTGGAAACGCAGTAGAAAGTAAACGTCCTTTTAAAAATAACCAGTCTAGCAATATTGTACACAGAGGGCAATAACCGTTTTATGACTATCATACTAATAAATAATTTACCCTCCATGATAAATCGCTGGAAAGTTATACCTCCCCGCTGAATCAACCCTGCGGACGTCTATGTTTCACACGCAGTGAATACGCGACATCGTGTTTGAGTGTACGTAGTAGGTGTCCCACTTTTATAGCGATGTTATCACGTACAGCCATACGGTAACATCTCTTGTGTTTTTGTTATCATCGTAGTTTTATGTTTATTATTAATTCACATGCAGCTGCGGATTAAACCACGCTATGTAGACTGCAATTTATGTTATGTTTAAAGTTGGTAGTAATTAACTAATTTCACTGATGTGTCATTGTGTTGTTTACCTCCTGTACTGCAGAGAAAAGATAATATTGTTGTTTTGATTGTAATTTGAACGAATAGCAGACTCGTATATTTTTTTTTTTATTAATGTTGTTTACATCTTCATATTTAAATAAATATATCTTTATACCATTTATCCTTTTTATTTCTCTACTTTCACAGACCTCGGTAAGTGATTTATTTTGCGAAATGAAGAACCACTAACCATAGTCACACATTTTTGAAAGTATTGGTTATACAATGTGGTGACTGACTTAGCAGATCATAGATGTTTTACATGTTAAATAATACTTATGCAAATTCCTGCTTCATTAATATTTATAGAGAAAAATGTTTGAAATAAAAGCTGAAGAGATCTACATCAGTGAACAAATCTTATTTTACTTATTTATTAAAGGGTAAGAAGACGTTCAAAATTATCAAAAATTCTGTTTTTGTATTGGGTAACCATGGAAATATTACAGCCTGGCATGTTCTAAATATGCGAAGAAATTTTTAAGAAAGACTTGCGTTTTGCTTAGCGAGCAATGGAAATTTGAGTGACCATTTATTTTTTCTGTTCCTCATAATTGAATATTTGTATTAACAATTATTTATTATAATGTTAACGTTAAATATTTGCTTGAATTTGTTTGCATTTCCATTGTTACTCATTATTATAAACTAAAATTTTAATATTTTCTAACGTCTTTTTAGACATTATTACTTATAAAAAAAATTCAAAAGTAAGTATTAAACCTTTTCAACTTTTATTTTGAAACTTCTTTTTCTAAAATTATTAGGGAAGTAGGAAATTGTATAAATATTATTTAACCTTTAAAAAATATTGAATCCAGTACAAAAATAACATAAGACAAGCACATAAAGTGGCATGTTGAAAAAACCTATGCACCTTTTATTTGTTCTCCTTAAATATAGTGTTGGCCGCACGACATTTCCCTGAGGGATGCCACTTTGGTTACACTGCCATTGATGACTATGATAATTCATACAATGCAAACTATTGAAAAAAAATCTACAAAGCCTGTAAAGATAGATAAACTATAAACCAGAAGCTGTACGTCTCCTTTGCAATTCCAAGTTTCGAAATATGATTTCATGAACGACTTAAAATTTATGAAACCAAACATTCAAAAGTTTCCCCGTTCTACAACAGATACACTTTAAAATTTCTGAGCAGGCGTGACGGTATAGAAGTAAAATCGCGCTGAAATTCGATAATCTCCAAACAAAAGTATGAGTGACGATATAGTTACTGCTCTCCGACCGTAATGCTGTAATGTGAGAAATAAGATGCCAACCATTTCGCTATAATGTGGGAGCGGCTGAAGTATATAGACAAGGAGGTGCATCGTTTGGAATGAAACCAAATCCCACCGCTATAGGAAACGTATGTTAGAGTGCATTAAATGATAGTTTGGCTCTGTGACAAGCACGTTACTTTGCAATCATTTCGTTTATTTATTATTTGTACGATTCATTTCTACTGGAATCATCAAATGTTAATTTGAAATGTAAGGTGACACAAAATGCCTGCCAACTTCTTCACAAACTGCTTGAAACTTTGATTAGTACAAGTACCTATACCAAAGTGGATTTATATTGCATATCACCGTATACTAAAAGGCTTAATTCATTGTCTATACTTCTACAGCTTAAATACGACGGATTGTTGTGAAACCTATTAAAGGATTTAAAGAATAATATGGAGTAATGCTATTTGAAATACTCAAGATTTTTCTCATGCACAGTCTTTGACAAATTAAGTAAGAAAGTTTACTTCTATATTAATTGTAGGCCGTCGTTTAGTTGTTATTGAATAAGTTTTACATCATTACAAGAAGTTTTAAAGTAATGTATTTAATGATTATATTAAAGGGAAAACATTTATAATAGTATATTGTACAACGAGCATGGAATGGTACGCATTTCCTACGAGTATAAAAGTTTGTAGCATGAGCCGAAGACGAATGCTGCAAATTGTACGAGTATGAAATGGACATTCCATTCGAGTTGTACACTATACTTTTTCTACGACCACGATATTATTTCAAAATTAATTTAATTTTAATAATAAAATTGTCCCGCTTTCACCATTCCAATATTTGACAATTCTAAATAAGTATCCTAGCAATGGCACCTGTACTTAAATGAACTGATCTGTATTGAAATACTCACAAAACAAATTCATTTCGCACGATGCTTGCAATGTACCTCATATCCCTAGCAACAACAAACATACAATGAGCAGATTTCTCAGTGGTCGTAGAAAAAATATATTTCCATAAATTTAAATGTTTGAATTAGTTTTTATAATTTGACATTTTCAATGGAAGGAAATTTATTTGTAACGTCAGTTTTACGTAAGTTTGAAATGGAAAATAATATACCTAAGGTACTAAAAAGATACTGTAACTATTTAATTTTGAGTGAGCGCGTATCAAATGAAAGATATTTAAGAAAGGATATGAATTATGATGGCAAATAAGATTTTCAGAAAAAACGTTATTTTTTTGTATACTTTAGTTGGACCTTAAAATAAGTTGATATATTTTTCAAGATCGCAGAGCCTAGGGGTTAGACCCTTAAATAATTTATGAAATGTATCTATAATTGATTGCTTTACCAGCAGTATTATTTAAATATAATTTTAAAATTAAAATACTGGGTCAATTGAATTTCCCTCATAGCTGCAATGTAATAAAATGTGTTAATTAATTGATATAAAAGTAATAAAGCATAAATATGCTAAGCTGTCAAACAATTTGCATATTTTTAATGAATAAAAAGGATTATTGCAGCAATTAATACCAGTAATTATATCAGAGATTCATCATTTCATTTAAAATATTATTATTAAATTGCTAACAAATTACATACAAAGTGAACACATTTGAATATTCGAGTTTTAAAATTATTATCATAAACTCCTACACTACATGAGTATTCTAAAATACACATTTACTGATTATTTAAAATATTTAGATAATCCTGTTCAACGTCTCCAGAAGATTCCATCTGCATATCCTTCACTGGTCGCACCATAATCTTGGAATCCTTCAAGGAATATTTCGGGCCTCTGAATTCATACCAGTACATACCTTGGTACTCATACTGGTCTGGCAGTTCTCCATTTAAGTACCTTCCATTCAAGTTGCTAAAAAAACATCAAATGTTTGAGGAACCCGAAAACGTATTAAGGTTGCACGAATGTGGTTTTTGTTATGTTGACTGGTTAATAATTTACCGATGGAACCGATCCCTTGGAAGAAGCATTGTTTGGTGAATTATTCAGAAAAGGTGGTCTACGTTGGAGAATTGGACGGAGAAGTTTAGTTGGTTAGTTGGTATTACAATCACGAAAAGAAACTAAAGATGAATTTACGAAAATGAATTTATAATGATGTATTTATGAAGATTATGACACAAAAAGTTTAACTGAATATAACGATTATCCAGAATTGATTATATTTTGTAAAACATTGAAAAACTAAATTTACAAAAAAAAGAGATACTCAAAAATGTTATATTATGTAAGGTTGACAAGCTGTTAGCATTGTACAATCATGTACAGCTTAACCCTCTATTGCATAGTGTTCCCGATCGGGAACATAAAATTTAAAATTCTTCTTTTCTTTTCTTATGCAGTTTACATTCATGGCAATCATTTTGTAACCATTTGGGAACATTATATAAACTTTGTCAATTGCCAATTAGGTCATTCCTCCTAATTTGATCAACATAAAAAAAAGTTGAAGTGGAAAAGGATAATTAAAGAAACGAAGATAGAAAATGTAAAATTTGAAGGAAGCAGCTTATTTACCTGCTGATATATTACAGCTAAATACACCTTTATGAAATTTTCAAATTTTTTTTTATCTGATGTTTTCCTAGAATAGGGTGTTTATCAAACAATTTTGTATAGTACGCGAAGACGACCCAATAGACCAAAGTTCTATTGTAAGTTGAATTTGTTCATAATGTTCCCAATAGTGAACAAAATTAAAAAAAAAAATTATTTAAAAAAAAATGTAGAATACTTATTTTAAATATATGAATATTTCTTTTGTAAAAAATATTTTTTTGAGCCCTTATTTAAAAACAATAATAATTCATGCATAGAGGGTTAAGATCTCGGCTGTTATTGGTTCATGCAGCATGTTTTTTTGGAGGTATAACTAATTTATAGTCTGGCTACTAAAGCATGAAATATTTTACTATTATTTTTAATTATTGTAAATTATCCGTTCACTTATAACAAAGAGCGCTTTTACATATTGTTGCCAGTAATTTCTGCTGTAACTATGATAATGACACAACTCTATGTATCTGATAAAAATAAACTACTTGTATCTATATTATTATTATTATTAATATACTTTTTTTAAATTGCCAACTTTCCCTCCTGTAAAACTTCTCAGTTAGTGTTGCTGTTAGTTTATGTGTAGCATTCTTTAAAATGTTTCTCATGATAAACGAAAAGTTAATAAACAAAGAACAGTGTATGGTAATAATGTATCATATGTAAAAAAGTATCTTGTATCCTACCTCGTGTCGCATCCATTGTACCACCAAGCTCCGTTGTGCGACTGCGCACAATTGCCCTCAGCCCAGTTGTCGTGATCCATATCGAAAGTGGAGAACTTCTGCCCAGCATGATACAGCAAAGAGTCACCTACAATGATGAAAATGACCACTTTAAAAATCAAACATATCGATACTTATCTATATCAAGTGTATCAAGGTTTTTCCCATTGCGACCGAGCGTATCGGTTGAATCAAAACACAATGGAACAAAGTAAATACACAGTAAGTGCTTTGATTTGTGATAAGATTGAAACAAAACTGTTAATTAGTAATTAGTTATTTATCGGGAATAATATTGTGGAGAGAAAGTAGCAAAATATTACAGGTATGCTATTTAATTAAAATGTTGTACCTAATTCTCATTAAAAATAAATTAGTGTAGTATATAACATGAAGCCTACAAAGTTATTATAAGTTAGGAGAAAAATAAATCAGGATTTAAACTTGAATATACATATAACGAGAATATTTTAATATGCGCATATTAAATGAACAACGAAATATGTATCATGCAAAGAATAGAAAATCCACTAACCTGCTGTTCCAGTGTAAGCCCCCAAAAAACTAATAGGGTAACCTTCCACCTCTGATCCGACTGCGAAAGCAGAGTATTGCGCATAACTCTTTCCCAACGAGAAGTCTTCTAATTCTATATAGATTTCATTAACCTAAAAAAGAAATGTTCAAAGTACAATGAAGTAAATTTTGTAATGTGAATTTACCTTGTAATTTGTCAGTGAGTGTATCTTCTCAAGCCCGAGCCAAAATTCTCCGCCGATGTTCCCGAATCCGTGCTTGTAATCATGCCAATCTTTGTAGAAGTCAAGCGTACCTTCTGTTCTTCTTTGAATAACCTACAGATACAAAAGATGTAAGCCGGGCGAATAAATTATTCTACTCGAAGATTCAAATATGAGTCAACATTTTTTCCGCGCTAGTTATTTCTATTTGAAAATCCTTTGCAGAAAATTATAGGTTAAACGTAACCTAATATATGACGATTGGTTTTCGAAATTGCGCATAGATGGTTCTCTATCCAGTTTCCACTAACATTTTGGAGACCGTGATTTGACGGTGCTGCGAAAGCAGAGTACTGATGCCATAATGTAATTAGTTTCTTAATTGGTTTTTTAATTTTTATTATACAAATAATATTCGAAAATAATTAATTATAAAATTCGATTTATTATCTGCAATTATTCTTTGATATTTTAATTGAAATAATATTAATTACAAATTGAAATATCAAAGAAAATTCTGTTTCATAGTAATATGCTGCGAAAAAAGTTAATAGGGTAAATTTAATGTGAGTTTAACGCATCAGTGATATTTGATTTTAATTATTAATAATTGAAATTTACAAACGAGTCAACTAAAAAATTAAAATAAGGAATAGGTAATCATTATTTAAATAATCGTCCATGATTTCTTAGATCCATTAAATATACGTACTACAATCACTATATGATCTAACTTATTATTAAGAAATATATAACATTGAATGAATTCATAAGACACGACATGAAAACATGAGAGAGACATCGTAGAAAATACTAGAAATAACAAAGAACTTTTTACTCTTTTCTACAATGAATACTTTGATAATCGCTATTACTCAACAATGCACTACTTTTACAATACAACGAACATTAAGCACCTTCAGAAGAATAAAAAATGGTTAAGATCTACGGTAACGGTAAGTTGTTTTTAGGGGCAGGGGTATGCCTAGTGTGCTCACTTGTTTTTTTTTTAGCCGTTGGTAGATAGAATTCGTGAATCAAATACAATCAGAAAAGCCAAGAAAACCATGTATAAAAGAATTGAGATAAATCATGATATGACAAAAACCTTGATGGAAACATGAAACAACAGAAAAGTATATCGAACATACGCGCTATATGATCTAATTAATTATTTAAATATGTCTCATAAAATTATTAATATAAACTATTTTTTTACACGGATAATAAAGCACAGCACATGTCGTACACTCTAAACAAACGTCTCAAAAATTCCCACATTTTTTCCTCCGCCCTATCCATAACCTCACAAAAAACATCGCCCCGCCATTATGCCGCCAAACCAATAAACAAACCACCATCATCAATCATAACTCATTACGTAACATTGACATACCGTCCAACCGCCGCCGTTGGTTTGAAGGTCGCAGTAGACAAAAAACGGTGCTGGAGCACCCGGCGGCTTGATCCTATACACCGAGGACTTGTTGCCGTGAACCTCGCTACAGTCACGAGGTAGTCGCTCATATGTGTCAGAGTTGGCGATGCTGCTGACACCTGCCGGACACACTGGTAGGTAGCTGTGACGTTGCAGGTCGAGAAGAGAACGCTGGAAGTGCTTGGTGGTGAGGAGCTCCGGCAAAGAACTGTCTAACAGGCTGGAAGATAATAATATAGTAATGGAGACGTGTAGAAGGTAAATTATTTCATTTGAGTAACGTACATTTACAATTTATTATACATAAAGTATTGTGTTGTGACTGAAGAAGTTAGCCATCTTCATTATGTAGGTATATAGTAAGATGGTGAGTAACATACAATATATAGAGAGTTTATGGTGAGAACTGAAGTTAGCTGCGGATCGCTCCTTATGTTTGATAGATATGACAGTTTGGGATGGTGCAAGTCAAACATACACAAACTTAACAAATTTACATTCTGAAAATGCCTTTGAACAAATTCGTGATTATTCAACCTCAAAACTAAAACACAACTTAAGTTTATTACTTTTTTAAATTGTTTTTCTGTAACTATGACCGGATAAAGAAACTAGGACCTGCAGCTAACTTCAGTTCTGGCCGTAAACTACGGTTTAGCCGAGAGTTTAAATCATAGACCTGATATTCCAATGTAATACTGGAACGCTATCTTGTAGGCTTTTATGAAAGAGAAAACGAGCATAAGACAAGTTTATAGAAACTGTTGCTATGTGTTTGTTGAGCGTTTGCTATGTAAAAACATTGGCTGTTACTACGAGCTCTGTTTTTGGGTGTTTTAAGACAAGTTTTTTAGCTTCAGTTATAGCGTTGTACAATGTTCAAAATTCATTTAAAATATAAAAAAAAACTTTAAACAAAAGTGGCAGCTTTTATTCAGAACATGTTTTTATAAAATGTTTGTTTCTTTCAAAACACCCAAAAACAGAACCCATAATGCCACAATCAAAAGATGAGTACAGCAAGCCTTGGTTTAAATTATACAGTGAATAAATTGATTTACATGTAGTGAGCGTTCGTCGTAACAATCAAAATTGCACGTAGCTGAAATGTACTTCCATAAATTTTCATGTTTATGTTCTAATTTCAAACATAAATGCGAATACATTTCCAATCACTGCATAGATATCACAACCATTACATGATGCTATTAAGCCAGCAAGAGAACTCTGATCAAGTATGTGAAGTAATATAATAGTTTAAAAGTTCGTGATACTTTTAATTATTAATTATTAACTTAATTTGTTACAGCATTCCAGTTTTAATTCTCATCGTAATTCCTGGAACTCAATAGGAAAATTGCATTTTCTAGAGATCAGAAAAAGGATTATTAAGACTAATTAACTTGTTAACTTTCAATGTTGTCATTCAAAAGAAAATAGGAGATTCGTGGTATCCTACAAATGACAAGAATTTTTACCATATATTATTTTCATTTGTACGTCCATGTACTAAATACAGATCAAAGCAAAACAAAGATGAAACCGAAAGGCAATACAGACAAAACATGGAGAAGATATATTTTATAATAATTAATTTAATACTGAAAGTGGTAGGAATGACACCAACATAGTATACATAAAAACTTAATTTAAAAATCATCACTAAATTATACTTTTAAATTATTATATTTTGTGGCGCATATAAGAAGTGCAGGGACGTCTTGCATCTGCAAAATCTGAACAACCACTGTCTTTCGAGACAGCCTAACCCGGAAATATAAATATGTTAACACAGATGATGTCTCAAGATGAAATTCCAGAATATAAAAAGCTAAGATACCTCTGTAAGGTACAACCAGGTTCTAAGATCTTAAGTACATTTTAATACTTGCATCCTCGACGCAGTTTTGAAAATAAAACAATAAATCTTGCTCTATACAATATAAGCAGGAATAATAGATAAAAAAGTAACGTAGAATTTATAGAACCATTAAGTAAGATGAGGATATAAGATGCATTTCTGAAATTTTCATAAAAATTAAGAAACTAAAGACGATATTTACTAAGCAATTTAAAGTATTTACATACCAGTTCAGTAAATTTTCAGAAACTCCGTTTTATACGATATCCTCAATTAACCGAATAATTCATGTAGATAAGCAAAACTGCATTGTTATTATACACTACGTCTATGTGTGCAAAGTGTCACAATTTATAAGATTAGGAACTAGTTGTAATGAAAATATGAAGGGTGGTAATATTACCTGGAAGAGTTGGAAATCCTGGTAACATTCCTCCGGAGAACGGACACATCAGCCTGGAGGCCAGCGAAACCATTGAGCAAAGTTTGAACGCTTCTAAGCACCATCTGGAGTTTGTTGGATACGTCTAATCCCATGTCAGAGCCGCCACCAACGCTCGTCTCTGTTATTAAAAATAACTTTTCACAACTACACTCTTATTGTTTTACCGACATCCTACTACAAATTATTGTTCGGAATTTGTTCACTTTGTATTAATAAATAAGAATTCGAAACGTAATAATGAAGTGGTAGGTACCTGGTGCAGACGTTATTCTGAAGTGTTCAATGGCCTGTTTGAGGAACGACGTATCGGACTTAAGAGAATCCAAAGCGGATTCCGTTTTGCTGCTTTGCCAATCAAGTTGCTGGACTCGCCGTGATACTTCCTTCAAATCCGACCGCAGGCTTTCTGTTTTCTCTTGGATTTGAACCTCTAGTTTTGTTATTCTGAAAATGAAACATCGATGCCATTCCATTACAGCATATAGAAATTTAAAATGACAAGCATTTTCAACATATACACACAATTGAGTATTGTTTTCCCAAATAAAAAGAAAGAAGACAAGAAGTAAAGATGCAAATGAATACTGTGCACTGAAAAAGAATTGCAATTAAAATTAATTACACTGTCTCGAATTCCTAAATAATTAAAATATAAATGGCAGAAGAAGTCAAGAGAAAAGAAATACGGCACAATTACACAATTTGCAACTTGAAATTAAACGAAACCTGTACAAATAAAAATACAAAAGAATATTAGAAATACAATGAGGCATACATTTTATATTTAAACAATGTATATATGTAGATGATATCTTTGTAAAAACTCACCTATATTCAATAGTTTCAAATCGCCTCATTTGTTGATCGTTTACTGTTGACATTGCAGTTAGTCGATCATTTATCTTATGCAGCATGGACATTACAGAGTGATTATCAGTTAATTCTTCTTCTATTTCCTCCACTTCATGTTCCGAAGCAGGCTGCAATACGAAACCACTTTTAAGTTTTTCTATATTATTAGAATTGTTCATATGAATTATGTTTTTGAATGCTTCAAATTCAGAAAGAGAAACGCTCTGTAAGTAGTACGATTTTGACAGACGCATATGCAACAGCACAGGGCGTTTTGCATCTTTAACGAAGCATTACAAATTTGTTTTCTTAGTAAAGCAGATATCAAAATAAACTCAAAAGGGTGTTATAGAAAGAAAATGCTATAAGACAATGTGTCTGTTTGGAATATGCAGCAATTATACAACGGCAAGATTTGTATATGTTAGTGCAACCAACACATATTTTATGTCAGTTAAGATTACATATTTTTCCTTAACAATGTTCTAACAATTTCTATACATATTAACATTAGTATGATATATTATTATATTAATATGAACATTATAATATTAATATTTCTGTTTTTTATGGTATACTAACCTATAATATACTTTCAATTTATACCAGTGAGCAGAAATGCAAGAAGTTTAAAGTAGATGATTTTGCACGATTTTGTTTGTAAAAAGCATGCTACTAATAACAATAAATATCAGAAGAAATACATTGCAAATTATGTATGAATATGTTAATTTGCATTGTGGGTGATAATTAGAATAATATTTATATCTCAAGTACTGAAAGCAGCGGCTTTTAATATAGCTTCCCGTCTCGGTTCAAGTTCCACGAAACGCAATATGCCCAAATATTTACATAATAAAATAACATCTCTAATTTTACTTGATGTATACGTACGGGAATATTAACAATAATATGTAGACATTCTAACATACTGAATAACTGAAGATATAGAACTAATAACTCATTTCAACTAGATTTGCAAACATAACATACAATTTCTCAATAAAATTGCTTAGAGGAATATGAACGCATGGTGTCAAGTAGTTTGACATTATCGTATTTAATATTTGCATATACTAAAGAAGCTATTAGAATTAAGAAATCCACAGATTGTGTAAAATCATTACAGTTAAATAGAAATTATCATGGATCTCTTCATTATGTATTTATAGTATATTAAATAAATAAATAAATATATATCATCACGCCTTTTACCCATTACGGGTGTGGCACACTGCTTACGCAGATCTCGGTAGGTGATATATTTTTTCGTATGAAGTGCGGTTACCAGCCGTCAAATCATAGCCCCCAAGGATGTTAGTGGAGGGGGAACCACAGGGGTAAATTTAAATTTGTAACTGTCGGCAGTGGGATTCGAACTGAGGATCTCACGATCCACAGTCCGACACGTTACCACGGAGCTATTTATTTATAGTATATTGCACAACAATAATGGAATAGTACTCATTTCATACGAGTATAAAATGAACATTCCAAAGCTAGTTGTACTCTATACGATTACATATAATAAAGAAGTGTTATTTTCACAAATTCAGTATAATAATATAAATAAGCAAAGAACGTCTATAAATTTGTAACCGGAAATTTAAAAAAAAATTGAGGCGCTGTATGATTAGCAAAAAGTTTATGAAACATCATTTTTGATAGAACTGTGAGATATGATTTTTTTATACAGAAATGGGAAACGGACTAACTAATGAGGTCATACGCCGCCTCATGAGTGGATGATTTTGAATTTTATGAACACAAACGACTAGACTAGCGACATATTCACTACAACACCGAGATCGGCAAGATATGATTTTTTTACGAAGGTGGAAACCGGCTAACTACTAAGATCATACGCCGCCTCATGAGTGGATGATTATGAATTTTATGAACCCAAACGACCATGCTCTTCAGTGGGTTTCAAACCCACCACGTCTGGTATGCGTATGTGTTTACAATATAATATGTCTTAATAGCAGCAACAAATATACAAGCAAAAATGTCTTAATGTTCTAATGACCGGTTGCTCCAACGTTAGTTAAATTTTAGACTTGGTTTAAATAAATAAAAGCAAATCGAAGTTATATGTCATATGGAGTAATTGACATTGATGTCAAAAATTAGATACGCTTTTATTTATTTAAACCAATTTGAAAATTTGACTAACGTTGGTGCAACCGGGCATAAAAGAAAAAAAAGTGTATTAAACTTCGCAAATCCATTTCACCTCCACATTTTCCGCTGTAAAACCTGCAACAACCCTACTCTCTACATCTATTATTCGACAACGTTCATATAACATACAAGATGTCCTCATTCCAGAGCAGGGGCAGAACATACCAACATCGGCACCGGGACATCGACGATCCTGCGAAAATATTCGATGGCGCGCAAGCGTAGATTCCACAACCGAACCAAACCAACACCGACACTATCAATACAGGCGCCGCGAACGTTACTCCTACACAATGCCAACTAATATTGCATTCCGAAAATTCTACCCGTGCTAGGAATTAGAAAGGTGGGTGCATTCATAATGCGGTTGATTTTTTACCACTTTGAGAATATTGAATTGATAATCTTAAGTTGCATAGAGTACCTAGAGGGAAGATTGCAGAGGAAGCGTCCCATTGGGATTCTTATAAGTAAATTGGAATTGCTTTAGGAAGAAGATCTATATTACAAACCAAAAGATGAAGAGATGTTGAAATAGATAAACATTAAATTTGTGTTTGAAATAGAGATGGGCATAGCTATTAAATTGGTTCCTCAAAATGGCCCATTTAATAAGAGCAGTTCATTGGGACCTATTCAAAATGAATAGGTACCTACTAAAAGAGTATTGTATGAATCCAGACGATGTAACTTAGCGAGTTGAAGTAATTTAGAATTTCTCTATGGTAAGGGAAAAGTGATAAAAACCACGGTTGTGCCAAATATTAGTCAATTTGAATGTACCAGTATTACAGGAAAGAAAAATTTATTTATTATGTACATAAGAAAAGAATACTACAATATATATTATAAAACTACTAACATGTTATATAAAATCTGTTGTGGGCACCACAATACCTCCCGGTACAGATTTCTTATCAAACAATGGAGGAACACGGACCACCATTATTTCAAGAAACGCTCACCCCTTCAAAAAATAACATTTTTTAAACGATGTTTTGTTTTTTTCAAAAAGCACAGGTTAGCAGATTTACTCGAAAATTTTAAAATACATTAAGTAGTAAAAGAAAAATGTTTTAAATAACAATTGTAGATAATAATATTTGAAACTTTATTCTTATATCAAAACTTATCATTAAATCATAATTTACTGAGGTTTTCTGAAAATAACTTGATATCAAGTAAACTGCCTCTTCCGGTTGAGTAATGAATTATCACCAAAAACTAAGCAGCTCTTCTCAAATGGATATAATTGATATAAAACATCAAAATTTTCAGTTTAATATTTTTTGATTATATATATAAAGTGGTGTGTCAGGATAGGAATGTTTGGAGAAGATTGAATGTTGGTTGACTGTGTTTCTGGGTTCGTGCTACCCCACTAAGTGGGACATAGCGTGATGGTATGTATGTATGCATATTTTTTCATCGTAAAACTAATAAAATCGTATTTTGGGTACCCTAAAACTTGCTCATCCACTGAAAACTCACTTACAGGATGTGGCAGGAGGTAAAAAGAAAAATAATTGTTTGAAAGAAAAAAAAAATTGTATGCCTACCTTAGTGCAAACAGAAATGTTAGATGATATATTTATTTATTTAATTAATTTTTAATCGCTTCACACTCAATCTGTATTGTCCATTTAATAAAAAGAAATTAATGATTATTTAACTAAACCATGATATTCTTAGAAATGATATATCCCAATTTAAAAATGGTAAATCATGGTAATATGGTTTCTTCCCAGAACAATGATATGTTTGATGAACGAGCCACTGACCTACACAAATTAATGAGCGAGTACTCATGTTACAATCTTCAAAACACATGTTAAATGTTAAACCAATCATAAAATTTGACCGCACTATTTTTAACCCAACGGTAGTAAAAAATTAATGTGTGACATCATTTTAAAGATATGTTATATAACAATACACATACTATAATTTAACAATTACTGTAGGTACATATCTTAATTATGCGCCTTATTCCCACATTATTAAATATTTAAATTACAAGCGGATTCATTTCAAATGAATTTACGAATATTTTAATTGAACACACTACCAACCAGCCTTGGAGGCCGTGATTTAACGGCTGGCAACCCCACTTCACGTGCGAAAATATATCATAATACTGAGATCTGCTTTGAATAGAGTGCCACACCTAGAAATGAAAAAATGGCGTGATGATATATTTATTTATTTGTTTATTTTATCCAGTGAAGAATTGAAAGTTTTAATACTATTACTGTAACGTTTTACAGCAAAATTGTAAATACAAAAGTTGTTCAGAATATAAAAATGCATGCAATACAGCCCATTTGATTACCTAAATATTAATATGACACACAATATATAAATTAATTAATATTTATTAGGAAAATTGTATCACGGTCATGGAAACTGCAACAAACCGAAAATAAATTGACAAGTCATAAAACAGTTTTAGATTTATTTATTACAGTATTGTATTATTTTCTGTAATCTGTAGAATTGATCTTATTGCATACAGATTTAAATTTTGAACAACTTTTTTTACTTACAATTTTGTTGAATCGTGAACAGATAAAAGATGCTATATAAAATAATAGCATTGAAAACCATTTACACCACATACAAATTCTACGCCCGGAATATTTGAAATGTGATTCTTATTATATATTCATGGACATAATTATCAAATATTTAATTATTATGAATCAAGGAAAAAGTAAAGATGGTTTTAGTTCACAAAATAAAATTTGCAGTCTCTGATGTTACTAATACATAGTATTACTTGGAGACTGCAAATTTTATTTTGTGAACTAAAACAATATTAATTTTTCCTTGATTCATCCAAATTAAATATTCGATAATTTTGTCCATGAGTATATTACAAATATTCAGTAAAATGACTATATAAAATATAAATGAGTAGGCGATTGTAGAATAAAAATATTATTGATAAATGATAAGATAAAATAGTACAACCAGTACATATTCCACAAACATACTTGAAGCTACAATGTTCTATAAATACTGCATAATTTTTATAAAAATGTGAGACACGTACCCACTTCAAGTCAAATGTTTACTTATACGAGTATATTATTAATTAACCTTATCATAATAAACAATAAAATAAACAATACCGCAGTGTAATTAGCAACAGGCCTGTATCGAATTCTGCGTTTAGATGTAGTTCCTCTTGTTGGAGGTACATCAGCACGAACACACAAAATACTTAAATATATTAAAAATATTGAACACACCAATACGCTTCTCAAAATCATCGTTAACTACACTTAGTGACAATTGAGGTATTGACTGGCGGCGGAATTATTTACTTATGAGCTGTTTTGTATGAAAGTTATGGTGGACCCCCACTTCGACTTAAATTCTTATGAGAAACATCTGCGTGGTATAATTTGTATTTGGAACATACAAAAAAGATGTTGTTTAGCTTCTTGAATGAAAGCAAACAGACAGTTATGAGATATTTATTTTTATCTGGAATTATTAGGTTATATTTATATATTTAATAATTATTCCAGGAATCGTTGTCATGATTTATCTCGTATAATACAGGATGCTAGGCTTCAGTTTGAATTCAGAGACAATAATGCAGAAAATTTGTACGGACCTTAGTAAAGCACACGAATTACTTAAAAGAAAAGTTTGGCAACACCGAATTAACAATTTTTATATGAGTCATCAGGTAAATATGCAAATAAATACAAATGTTATTTCAACATTTGACATTGTTATTAAACGATTAGTTACATTTTACACAATTCTACTTCAAAATAAATAGCAATAATATTTCATAAAAAAATTCATAAAATCAGTTTAATTTTAATCGTACATTTACAAGTTTGATGGCTACGTGCAGCTTACGAAAGGTCGTACAATTTTTTTAGGATTGTCCTTTTAGAATCGTTATGCTTGAAGTTTATCATCATTTTTCTGACCATCCGGTATAAACTGATGTATATAAATATTGCTTCTGCAATCGGAATGATAATAAATAAAATAAATTTTGAATTATCATATCACTCATATGTTGAGAAACAAATACTTATTTTAAACAACAAAGCTGTTTCATTTCATAGTACACATAAGTGTATAATTACGAGGGAACGTTTAATTGTAATTGCCTAATTATTCTTTGCATGTTCCAAAATTTAAAAGTCAGAGATAAATTGCATGGGTTCACATCATTCAATTGCAAAATCTAACTACAAATTAATTTGATTTTAACCTATTTAGTTTTGCCTGATTGTTAAACAAGCAATTGTATAAAAACAAATATATTGTCTCCATTAAACCATGATGTGAAGACCTAGAGATTTTTTGTTATCGCGCTATCTTTTAATACATTCCAGTCATGTTTAATTTAGAGATGACACGATATATTTAAGGCCATGATTCATTATTACTAAAGGTCCCGATTAAATTGAGGACAACAATACAAACATACTTCCATAAATTGCAGTTTCAACATTGCTTTATTATTTATGTTCATAAAAATATTACCAGTAGCACTAGTTGCAGACATACTGATTAAGTAATTAGATTTTAAGATTAGGTTAAATTAGGTTTTAAGAGTTTATTAGAACAAGGATTAAAGTATAGGTTATCATTAATGATAACATTTTTTATTAATTCCATGATTGTATATAATAATCTTTATAAATACTTACTAGTAAATTGTAAATAATTGTTTAAAAATATTATGTTATATTTGAGATCTGCCTAAGCAGTGTGCCACACTCATAATGGATAAAACGCGTGATGAAATATTTATTTATTTAATATATTTTTTATTATACATAAGTTCGCCCGTGTCCAATTTTTCGAAAAGTCGATAGACAAATGTAATGCAGTCAAGTGATTCAATGAAATGTATTTATGAAACCTTAAAATATTTTGTTGTACCCTAAAAACATTGAAAAATTTTTTGAGGGTCGTTGATCCTCGGGGTTAGACATGCTGTTCAAATTTTACATTTAATTAATTTATTCATTTGATTTTTGTAACAAAATTTGAATATAGAGATAACATGCGCAAAGAACATATCAACTGTAAGAAACCAAATGACGTACTTTTGGTGGAGTTTGTATTTATCAAGATAATCTCCATGACGACATAAAGATCACAGTTGTAATTCTTGATGTCATGACTACTATTGACTTGTTTCTTGTAAATATCTGTACTAATTGCACAATATACTAGTGCATTCAATATGCTTATCATGAGATAATTCTCTTCGTGAATTTTAATTTATAATAATAGTATAATATCTACTTCAATAAAATAATAAACAATATACCAGACGAACCTTGACCAATCAAGGAATTCGATAACACTGTGCTATATAAACCTGATTTACAAAATCAAATTAGTCTATTTGTCAAAAATAGAAAAATGAAGGTGTTATTTTGTTTTGTAGTTTTGTGCGTAGCCACAGCAACACTGGCTCAAGTTGTCAAATATGATAAGTATAGAGTTTACCGATTGACGCCTCAAACAAATGAACAGGTTGATCAGCTACGCCAACTAGAAACCAGTGGATTAAAAGTAAATATTTAGGTGAATATTTACAATGATAGAATTGTTTTATGTTTATGTTTATTACAGTTTGATTTTTGGAAAAGCACTACACGGATAAATGTTGGAGCCGATATCATGGTTCCTCCACATAAACAAGCACAATTCAATGAAATAGTTAAAAATTTAAATGTTCCTGTTGAACTTATTATTGAAGATGTACAAAGGTAAGAATGCCTTAATGTGTTTTATTACGTGTATTATATTATATATAATATTAAGTTGATAGAAAATGTTATTTTTAGACTAATCGATGCGAGCAAACCAAAAGCTAAAAATACCAAAGGAATAGATTGGACCGATTATTATGATCTTAATCAGGTAAATAAATATACCGTTTGAGAAATCAAACAAAAACAAACATAATTTCTTATTGAAATAAATATATCATCACGCCATGTACCCATATGTAAGTGGAACACTCTGCTTAGAATAAATCTTGATTTGCTATATATTTAAAAGTGCAGAGCCTTTACAAAACAACCAGTAAATATGTTAGTAGATGAGAAACAATTAGGCACACTTTATGTCCATTTACTTTTATTATAGTTATTGTAGTAGATAGTAATAATAATAATAATAATTGCCCAACAGTTTAGATACTTATTTCGTACTGTAGCACATTTGCATGTTCACCGAACTGATTTCAGTCCGGTAAAAGGGACTTTAAAGTATATTTTTTTATGGTACTGTATCATTTATAAGTAATATTTTAATAGGATTTGATCCACAATATTGTTTTTCGCATTCATTTTTTATAAATCTTGTTAGAAATGCTAACAAAACATTATACTCGTCCCAATAATATCATTATTTATTATTATTTTTTTAAATCGAAACGACTTGATTGTTTTTAAGAAAGAAAGGAATGGGGTAAGAAAAAATTTGTATGGTATGATATACGTCCGTTAATGATTTTCACGGTACTCATTTCAAAATTCGGGAAATGCCTGACTCGACTTCTTTGTCGCATGCATGGAAACATCTTATTAGTACCATAAAAACTCTTTTTCCAACTTTATAACGTAAATAATTATTATAGTAGACGTAGGGGTATTATACCTACATCGTGCTGTGAGCCAAACCGAAAAATTAACCAACCTTTTTACAAAAGGATAAACAAACAAAAATACAGGTCCAAAAACAAGGATATATTCAGTATAGGTATTTCCAACTAATTACCTATTATTTAAAATTACTGTCGCTTTTCCTTGGACATAAATGAGTACATATGTAGTAAATCAAAGAAAATAAGTTTAGGTTCAAATTTAATTTCACATAATCATAATCAACTGTATACCATTAACCCTTACTGCGCAATGTATCATTTTTGCAACAACCACAAATTTTATACTATATTTTATATAAGCTTAGATGTATATCTTTGTATCTGATATGTTACAACTTTTACCGTAACTATATATATGTTCTATATTTATTTAAGCTCCTATTGCAATCACAGCACTAAAAATAAATGTTGTTGCCGTTTTTACACGGATGGTTTATTGTGACATATTTAATAAATACATGCTTTTAAAGAAGTTTACATTAAAATATTGGGCCAGAAAGGCAATAACATCATTTTCATATCATTGTTATTATGCAATAAATTTGTTCCAATATATGTTGTTGCAGATCTGATACAGAGTGAAATTTCTTAGCATAATTTTTCTCGAGTTCTTCCTTTTTTACACCAAAAAATTATTTTTTTGATCAATTGTAGAAAATCGCGCTATGAAGAGTTAAATACGAGCCAGTACGGTGGTCAGAAGATTCCCAGCAGATCTGTAAATATCCTCGATTAGCAGTTTCCATTCCCCTAACTGTAATATCTCTGCGTCTAATACCTATATACAGGACAATAATACAACACTACCAGTTAACAGAAAATTTATTAAAAAAAAGAAAACAATAACTGAATATAAATTGTTTTATTTCAAACACTTGATTATTATTCTTTGGACTTCCATAAATTACAGTGTAAAATAGTAACATAGCTTTGCGTATTTGGCCCAATTCCAGATAAACGCGTGGCTGATTGGGCTAACCGAAGAATACCCATCTCAAGTGAAAGCAATAATCGGAGGAAAATCTTATGAAGGCCGCGCCATCCAAGGAGTAAAAGTGTCATTCAAACCCGGCAACAAAGGAGTATTCCTCGAAGGAGGTACCTTACCTTGGAGATTGACAATGGCCTATTTTTCACTCAACTCATTTCGGATTTGTGTTATAGGTATTCATGCCAGAGAATGGATCTCTCCAGCAACGGTAACGTACATCCTAAATGAGTTACTTACGAGCCAAGATCCCAATGTGCGCGAAGTGGCTGAAAGTTACGACTGGTATATTTTCCCCTCTGTTAATCCGGACGGATTCACATACACACACACTACGGTAAGTTTGTAATTTAGAGTTTTGTACGAATTAGGAAAGTTGCTAATTATTTTGTTGAAAGTTTTAAAAGAGTTGGGAGCCGTGAAATAAAGTAAATATTTACTCTGTTTCGCCAGTCATCAAACATTACAAGTTATTATTGTTTTAGCGATTTGGAAAAACCTATCTCAATATGGTTATCAATGATACTTCAATTTTTAATTGTTAACGTATTTTAAATATCTCTGATATAAACAGATAATTTGACTATTTATTACAAGCAACACTAATTTGGAAAAATACCTACTTAACTATAGGTAATTAGAAGAAAATAGTTATTTATAAATTTGATATTTTGGGTGTCATTCAACTTTCTCATATCTGTATAAGTGATAAATTTGTACGCATGAAATATTGTCGATTAAATATCATAGAAAAAAATAAATAATTTAGTTTTATGTAACAAAATATTTATCATTACTTTTATATTACATATAGTTTTTAATTAACTATATATATATCATCACGCCTTTGACCTATTATGGGTGTGGCACTCTGTTTACGCAGATCTCGGTAAGTGATATATTTTTTCGTATGCAATGCGGTTACCAGCCGTCAAGTTATAGCTCCCAAATATGTTAGTGGAGGGGGAACCACAGGGGTAAATTTAAATTAGCAACTGTCAGCTGTGGGATTCGAACTGAGAATCTCACGATCCACAGTCCGACACGCTACCACGGAGCTATTTACTATAATATAGATGTAGATCGGCAAACAGATATGCGTCGACAGCATGAATGCGTACACTGAATTACAATTCACAAGCGTCAAATTTATTTAAAAAGCTAAATCGTAAGGGAATACTTTACCAATGTCCGGAGAAGATATTACCGTACTGTTATTTATCGTATCCTAGCAACGACACTAAAATACTGGACTAATGTACTTTTCGGTTCGAAAACACACCGGAAAAGAGTTTTTATCCAACACCTCTCAATAAATGCTCTATAACTATGGCGATTTTAAACAAGCAAAGTAACAGATTATCCACTAGTAGGTATAATTTTGAGGAAAGCCACTAGTGAGTATTTTTTTATTTATAACAATAATAATAACACACAGCACCTTGGTAACTACTTTGATTGACATTTTAATTTTAAAATTTAAAGCATATGTCACTGTCAAAAAATATTTCTTTAATAAATTTTTCATTTATCAAGAGGTGTTGGATAAAACGTTATACTTCACACGTGGGCAAAGTGGAATTACCCACTCGATAAAATTATCACATTCAGCCTTCGGCTTCGTGTGCTAAAATTTCTCTCGTGAGTAATTCCTTACTTTGTCCACTTGTAAAGTAAATAACTATTGTCCGAACGAAAAAAAAAATTATATAAATATATTTTGATTCCGGAATCCGGAAAACGCTTGGGTAACTCATAATATTTCTTAGAATGAAGTTACCAGGAATCTCTGGTCGGTAGTTCGTCAAGTAGGAGGAAGGTAAATGAACGGCATTTAATTTGAGCGACACTCGCAATACATTATAAACTAACTAGCAGCCACATCTAAACATGATTCATATTGCAGGATCGTCTGTGGAGAATGACGCGCCAGCCTCACGGAATGTGCGTTGGAGCCGACCCGAATCGCAACTGGGGCTACCACTGGAATGGTTAATTATCTGCTTCGAATCTCGCGAAATTACTCCGCTAATATTTTTGTATTGGTTTTCAGAGGGAGGCAATACAAGTAATAATACCTGCGATGAGACGTACGCTGGACCTTTTCCTTTCTCTGAACCAGAGATGAAAAGTTTGGCCGAGTACATTGAAACAATCCATGATCGACTGGTTGGGTATCTCTCTATTCATTCGTACAGTCAGCTGTTGTTGATTCCGTATGGGTACTCCACGGAGCACGTGGAAAATTTTGACGAGTTGGTAAGATTAAAGAAACTATAAATTATGATCAAAAACAACAACGATTAAATATTTTCTACTTAATAGCCAGTTGCACAAAGAAAACTTGGTTTAAATAAATAAAAACAAATTGAAGTATATTGCTGTGAAACATTTGATTTGCTTTTGTGCAATTAATCAAAGTTTAACATTTAAGTTTTGTTGATACAACCGGCCCTAAGTAACATAGTCTAGCATTGCATTGTAAATGTTCTCTTATTACTTCGTTTCTAATTCTGTCTAACATTGTCACTCTTTGTACTTTTCTGAGATATATTTCCAACACCTGAATTTTGCTTTTCGTTCTGTATATACTGTCACTTTTGTTTCGTACTGATTTAGCTGTTTTATCCATTCTTCCATTTATGCTATTGTCCTATTTACCATTATTTTCTATTATCGTTCTAAGATACCGAAACTTACTGACTTTCATTACCCCACTACCATAACCTTTGTCTCGTTAGCATTTATTTTCATGTCATATTTGTCAATAGCTTCATTTAAGTTAAAGGATTTCTGTATATTTTTCTTGCAAGTCCTGGTGTACCTCAAGGTTCAAAATTAGGTCCGTTACTATTTCTGATATTTAGCAATCGTGGTATTTATGTACCCCTGGTTAATAAGTTAATCAGATGCATTAAACTAATAATTAATTGTTATAAATATGTATACCCGTGCTGTTATTGTTTACTAAGTAATGGATTTTACACAGTAAATTAAACATGTAAAATGTAGTGTCACTATAAAAATGTAGTTAGTTAATAATGTGTTTAACATCGTTTTGTGAAAGTAGCCCTTAGAATGATCTATTAGTATTATCAAATAACTGTCAAATCATGACAATTCTAAACTGTTCACTGATTTGCGATTTAATCTTCGCCGAAGGAATCAGAGGTTCAATTATAACTTCGCAAATAAACTGTTTATTATTCATTGAACTTTCGTATTAAATTGTACGGTAGAATGAGCATCAACTCTATCATATAATGTATTCATTTTTCCTGCAGCTGGAAATCGGTAAAAAAGCAATCGACAGCCTAGCGCAGCGATATGGAACCAAATTCGTAGTTGGAAACATGGCAGAAACGATTTGTAAGAACTAAAACTATTTGAAAAACAGGAGCAGTATTGATAAAAACAAATGATGTTTGCAGACGTAGCAACTGGCGTGAGTCCAGACTGGGTGAAGGGGAATTTTAAAATCCCGATCACTTATACGTACGAGTTGCGTGACACGGGCAAACATGGGTTCGTTTTACCGCCGGACCAGATCATCCCCAGCGGAGAGGAGCTCCTGGATTCCCTCGTCACGATGATGAGGGAAGCCAAAGCGCGAGGACACTCGTAACACCCATCAAATTACCGTTTGTTTCTATATAAGTGTGTAATATTTACATATTGTATTATTAAACTCTAAAAAGTTAATGATTAGTCAATTACTTATTTAACCGTCTCTTCTACATTTAGTAACTGTAATCATTTAAAATATATCACTTAACGATATCTGAGAACTGGGTGAATAACATAATGATATATATTTTTGGTCCAATACATTACGATACTTTTGATTATCGCATCAAATTTCGATCGAATTGTTGAGAGCAATTAATTTGACTGTACATAGAATACAAAACTCAAGTAAGAAAATAATAATATCCCCATAATTATATCGGCATTTGTTTATGTTGCTAATACCCAATAATTACCTCGATCATCAAACGAATTTAATTTATATTTTGTATTACTTTTTTTGTAGATTTCAAGTATATACTGATAACTGAATAAGTACTTCACATTTTAGTTTCAACAATGAACTTTGAAATTTTTATTACACGTGGACCCTCAATCTAACCAGACTAAATTCGTGCTTCAATTTTGTTTTAATAAATACACACAATTTATCAATTTATATCTACTGATAAACACCCAATTTATTAAATAATAAGAGTAATTAAATAGGAATTTGTTCTCGAATTTGCTGGGGGCATATAAGATTTGAAACTACAAATAAACATTGATAACAAAATCAGTATAAATAGTATAGACATACAAAGAAGAGAATTAGTGTGTAAAAATGAGCCGTATACTAGTTTTATTACTGTTTACAGTTGGATCTTGGGCCTATGAGGCTCGATATGATAATTATAGAGTTTACAGTATTATACCTGAAACCAATGAACAACTCAACAATATACGACTTCTCGAACAGAGCAGCCTACCCGTAAGATACTCTTTGATAATTATATAATTAGATTTATTAATTAATTTGTTTGTTTTAGTTAGATTTTTGGTGGGACCCCGTACTTATAAATGACACCATTGATGTTATAGTGCCACCTCATAAAGAGGCACAATTTCATGAAATTGTTTCGAATTTCAAATTGAGGACTGAGGTTAAAATTGACAATGTACAGAGGTAATAAATATCTTATACTTTACAGCAACATAACCCCACTTTGAATTTAATATATTACATCTGTCCAAACAGATAATTAAGGGGGGACATCTTTTTTAAATTCTTTTTTGATACTGAATATGAATCTCATTTTGGTATAGGTCATTTCAATTTGATTTCAACTACCTACAAAATTTCACGAAAACCTGAGTAGCCATCTTGTTACACGATGGTGTCCTGATAAAAATTGATAAATGTGTGATGATATAATAATAATTTGTTTGTTTCCTTTCTACAGACTAGTAGATGAAGAATATTCCCAAATGTCTAAAGTGGAAAGTAAATATGGTTGGACTAAATATTACAATCTTAGTGCAGTAAGTTATTATGTTTACAACAAACACAAAATAGAATTTATATATAAATAATTTTGCGGCGTTAGATAAACCAGTGGTTGGAAGACATAGCAGCCAAGCACAGCCAACACGTAAAGGTAATCACAGTAGGACATACCTATCAAGGTCGTCCTATCAAAGGAGTAAAGGTTTCATTTAAGACCGGCAACAAAGCAGTGTTCATCGAAGGAGGTGCAATTCGAATCCATCAACCGTTTGGCTTCATGTTTACTCTGCCATTGTCTTGCAGGTATACACGCAAGAGAATGGATCGCTCCGTCTACTGTCACCTACATTTTAAATCAAATACTGACCAGCAGAAGTTTTAAAATTAGAAGAATGGCTCGAAGTTACGACTGGTATATTGTGCCGACTGTTAATCCAGATGGATACGACTATACTTTTAATGTTGTAAGTATTTAATGCGCCTATGATTTTTTTTTTCACTCTTTGCTCCTAGCTTTTTTATCTTTAATCTCTCGTCGTTCCTTTTTGTGAAGTGGTCTTGCTTTTTGTACTTGTTTTACTAGTCTTTCGTCATTCATTCTAAACAAATGTCCTGTCCATCTGAATGTGTTCTTTATTGTCTCCACTAGGTTCATTAACTGAATGTTTTACTTGCATTAACGAAGTAACTGATGATTAGTCAACTGACTATGAATTATAATTATCTGGTCTTGTATGACATGCTCTACAGGTTTTCTGCCTACATTTTATATAGACATCGTATCTTATTTTGTTAATTTTACTTATTCTCTTTTAACTCATTTCCACACTCTTTGCTTTCTTCTTATATTTCTTTTAAGCGTTTATTTCTGCTTTTCTCTGGCCCAAACACCAAATTTTTGCAATGGCTACTCTCACATATATAAAAGTTCTGAGTTGTTCGATTATAAGTCCTTACGAAATATTTGTATATTTTTCATAAATATTTGATGTTAGTTACATTATATTATTATTATTATTAGATTTCAAGAAGTTTGGATGCCTCATCGAACTTGTGTATAGCATCCAATATTCACTTGCATTTTGCCAAATATTGTAATATCTGAAGTGTAAAATTTTATAATCTCTACAAGGTGTTTACCTACACAGGTAAACAATGGATTATATATCTGTCCTTCATTTTGTATCGTTTATCTTTCTCATTCGACTAGCGAGAACGTTTGTCGGTTTTTAGTCCAGTTCTGGTACCTATGGAGGGGTTCTGAACAATACTGTACATCGTTCACTACTTTTTCGTTGGAGTAATGTTCAACAATTCTCGTTCAGTTGGGATTCGAATCTAGCGTTCGGCAATACAGACCGTTTAATTATCGCAATATGAGATATTTAATCACACTCGGATACTACAGACTAACCACTTATTTACCTTAAATGTAGTTCTTGTTCAACCTCTCTGATACCGCGTTGGTTACAATAGTAACCAAAGGTTGTCGCACAGATTGAGATTCTGATTGCACCTGAATGAATTGTTAGCGAATCCAATACCTTGGTACTTGATGCCCTAATTCGCTTACGACTGCCATGTCGTAAATGGTGATGATGCTCAACATAACCAAACCAATTTCTCTCACTGCTCCACTAATAAATAACAGATAAATCCTGCGTGATTTTAGAATAGATTCTGGCGCAAAACCCGAGTTCCATATGGACCATGTGTTGGTGCAGATGCCAACCGAAATTGGGACTTTCACTGGAACGGTGAGTACAGTTTTACAAACTTTTAAGCTGATTCTGAATGATTTGATTTTGACAGAAACTGGCGTGACTGGACCATGTGAGCAGTTCTACGCAGGCGCAGCTCCATTCTCAGAACCGGAAATGAAATCTTTGTCTGAATATATTGCTAGTGTGTCGAAAGATCTCGTTGTTTATCTTGCCTTCCATAGTTTTGGACAACAGCTGTTAATTCCATATTCTCATGGGGAGTATTGCGAAAACTTTTCCGAACTTGTAAGTCTAGAAATATCCATTCTTGGATTATTGAATTAGTTTTAAATTAATTCCAACATTCCAAGTTACTCTTACTTCATTTAATTATTACCTTTATTAATACGTATAAGTGGATTATTTTAAATTTGTTTTAGATGGAAATAGGCGAAAAAGTAGTTGCAACTTTAGAGAAACGCCACGGTACCAAATTTACCGTTGGGAACTGGAAGGAGGTAATGTGTAAGTAACATTTTTATAACCGCGCTTTTAAGTTACTTTCATTAATCTGTTTTTGTAGATGCATCTTCAGGAGTGAGCGTGGATTGGGTTAAAGGAGTACTTAAAGTTCCAATTACTTACACGTACGAATTACGAGACACTGGAAATCATGGCTTTGTTTTACCGACCAATCAAATTATTCCTGTCGGAGAAGAAATCGTGGATTCTCTAGTCACGTTAATACGGGAGGTCAAAAGACGAGGATATTAACGAATTAATGTTATGTGTGAATTGTAAAGTTAAAAGTTTTATTCATTATATTATTTTGCGACAATTTTAATCGGTCTTGCTTCGTGTATTGTACGAATGCTAGCGCAACATTGAAAATATGTGGACTTGCAAAATATGTAAAATTTGACCAATTAAGAATAATAAACTAGAAAAGGCAATTGTAATAAAATAAGTACACACTTTAGGTTCTTATCAAATTAAAGATTGTATGGGACCAAAGTAAGTACACTGAATCATCGCTGTCCATTCATATCTTTACTTGTTGTTCATTTGTACTATCCACTCCGACTGTCAACTACATTTTAATCCACATAATATACTTATTAACTATACACAATTTACGACAACTATTGTCAACAAAATATTGCTTAAATACTCTAATACGTAAATTAAGCAACACTGCTCGCGGTCAGTAGTTGGATGGGTGACCGCTTTGCAAAAACACATACCAGCGAAAATTGCATGCCGTTGTCATACCATCAAAAATGAGGAACCGCGGCAGCATATACCCTTACAACAATTGAGACCGCTTTCACAAAAAAATAAAATTTGGAATAACCAAATATTGGCAGTTTTTGTTTAATGTGGGAAGAAAACTGTATGGGACGATGTATCATAAAATAAATGAGGCAGAGATATTCAAAACCTTTTAAACATTTTACAGTTGTAAATTTCATATCAGCTTTAATCTAAATTAACCAATAGTTTTTGCGTAAATTTAAAGTAACTTTAAAACTATTAAAACTCAATGATAACTACGGTAAAATAATTTGCATAGGCAGCGTATAAATGGACTATTAACTATGCAAATATGTGAATATTACAGATAAGAAAATCTGGAAATAATATTAGAAAAAATCATATAAACTTTTATGACGCGATAGGGCATTAATATTCATTAAAATTTCTGTTTTTACCATTTTCCTACTGCATCATTAATTTTTAGCTTCAACAAATTTTTTAGGGAGTCATAATCGCCAATTATTCTTTTAAAAGCATCGTTAGAGGGTTATAGATTTATTTCTTCTATTTGCATTTATGCAATAAACGAATGGCTGAAAGGAGGAAATAGCATCCACCCAAGTAATTACTGTTGTATTTTCCTGCCAAGGTCAACTATAAAAGGAGTCAAGGTTTTATTTAAGTCCGGCTACAAAGCTGTGGTCATTGAAGGAGGTGCAGCGGTCATCAATCAAGCACTGCACTTGATGTTTATTGTAGATTCGTGTTACAGGAATACATGCACCCGTCACAGTGACTTACATTCTAAATGAATTATTGACCAATACAAGTCAAAAGTTGTGGAGGTTGCTGAAAGCTACGTCTGGTATATTGTACCTACGATTAACCCCAGTGAATATAAGTATTCATTGCTCTTTACTTCAAATAATACCCATTAAATTCATATCTTTATTATCAGTTTGAAATTATTTGTTTGTTATTGCAATTCTGAACTATACAAATAATTGAAACTTGTCCAAGTAGATACTTGAACGGGTCAGATATACACGCATTTCTGTCACAGTATCCAACTTAACATTTATTGAAATCCTACAACCATAGAATATTATAGTTCTTGTACATTTTACATCCTAAATCTCCCGTTCATTCTATAACGCAAGGCAAGCACACCCTACCCTCGGTCAGTATTTGCAAAAACCCACACCAAGAAACACTGCGTACCGATGTAACACCATATAACCTCTGCAGTTGTTTTGAGAATACACTATGGCACAATACTCGGTCCCCTCGTTGTAATAGAGGGTTATGATTTTGACGTCACAGGGAAGAAAGAGAAAGATGAGGTAAAAGTTGAGATGGAAGTTCATAATGCAAACATCTATGTTTTGACGTTTGAGATGATGTTTTAACAAGGTTATGTTTTTATTTTTGATGTTTATTATTTAGGAAACTTAATAAATTACACACTAACCATATATTCTTTATAATAATAACGGGAGTCACTATTGCACAAACCATACACACACTTTATTTTTGATATTTAGCATCATTTCAAGAACTTCATTTTGACAGCGTTTTGTTTGTATTTCGCCAACGTGAATTTCATCGTAGTTAAATGAAAACATCAATAGATGGCAGCATGAAAATTTGCTTCTGTATAACCCTCCATTGGTGTTTTCACTGAGATGGTCTGTAATGCAGATAGTTATATTTTTATGATTAAATCATCCAGAATATTAATTCAACTAGTGGATCCGGCCCCAAGAATTTCTAGAACCAAACTGAAATTATTGTATGAATAGATATTCATTGAGAAATCTTGTGGTATATTTAACGTTCCATAGCTTCGAGCAGAAGCTTCTAGTGTCTTATTCACTTGAAGAACATCTCGAAAATTAATCCGAATTAGTAAGTATACTAAACTAGAAATATTATGCAAAATGTATAATTTTCTGGAATAATTAAACTAATTTGATTTTGAATACATTCCTGTAAAGTTCATAAATTGAAGTTGAAACTATTCCCCGCTGTCTTCATTATTAATAATAAAGTTTGGTTTAACACTGGCTCCTAACTAAAGCAATAATTAGGTCAAAGTTATAAATTCCCAGACTCATCAGTTTAAATTCCTTTACTTTATATAAAACGTGGAATACTGGAGAGACAAAATGTGTAAGTAATATTTTTATCTATACTTTTATTTATTAGTTTAGTTTTCGCGGTTTTTGCAGATGCATCATTAGGAGTTAGCGTAAAAAGGAAAGCAAATAATCCCAGAGGATGAAGAAGTCATGGATTTTCTAGTTACGTTGATGTACCTATGAAGTTAGAACTCATAATGTATCTAATCATTTATTGTTTCATATTCAAATTACTAATTTGTATTAATTACAACTAATAATAGATATTATTACCAATATGTAACTTATATTTTAACAACTAATAAATATTTTGTATTAATTAATTTATTAAATGAATTTCAATTATCTATTTAATTATAATTTGTACGATAATTATTAACTATTCTTTCTGTATAAATTTAATTATTAATTTGTGAATGTAGGTACCCAGTAAACAATTCCACATTAAAAATTTTAATTAAAGTTAATATTTATAATTCGGATCAATTTAAAAATTATAAATTTAATTTGAAACTATTAAATTTAACAAATTTATTTAAACCTATCAAATAAGATTGTGTGAAAGAAATTGGGCATCCTAAATAATTATTATTTCATTATGTTTTTGTGTTGCTACGCAATACGAATTTAATATCTGCAAAACCTGCAAAGTATTAATAAGGATAAAGAGTTTAAATGTTAAGTCATAAACCATCCTGTCATCTGTCAATTTATTAAATAAACAATGATAATTCCTTTCGTCTCAATATAAAAAAAATCAGTAATCTATCCATCAATGGATTAGAAAAACCAAGCACTTTTATATAAAAATATTATGTTTTATTTTTATCTGTCCTCTAATCTTAAAATACTTATTAATAAGTTTCATCATACATTATACCCAAGTACTTAGTAGATAAAATCAAATTAATTTCCCGCATAAAAATTTCATTCAATATTTTTTGTTTGAAATCTTAACTAATCTATAATTACTATTTTAGTATCTTCCTATTAAAAAAAACACGTAGATGATAACTATGCTATCTGATAGGAAACTGGTATATAAAGGAGTGGTTTTCGTATAGCAAGGCAGAGCTGCAATCATGAAATTCTCAGTTTTTGTAGTGTTACTCGCCGTAGCGGGTGCCTGGGCTCAAGTTGCCAGGTACGACAACTATAAGGTGTATAGGCTGCTACCCAAGACCGATGAACATCTTGCTCAGCTGAGGCAGCTGGAAGACACCACTTTGGATGTAAGTACTTCATATATTTTCAATGTTTTTAATTTATTATTGAAATTAGGATTCAATAATATATAATCATTTCTGGTGTTGAGATAACTTTTAAACTTTCCTAATTATTTTATTATCTATATCAGTTCTTTCCATTTCTTTTGATTCCTGCTAATTGATGTTGTTCTTGTTTCCTATTGTTCTTATATTCTTTTCCTATGTCTTTTGTTGTCTTCCTCTTCTATTTTTTTTTATATTCAGAATTATTCACTATAGTACAGCTTTCTTGTGGTGCGGTTCACGTCACTTTCTCCCACTATTGCAAATCAGCAATAGTGGGAGAAAGTGAGAAAGAAGATAGTGACGTGAACCACACCACAAGAAAGCTGTACCATATTTTTGTTTGTACCATACCATGCATGTTTTCTTTGTTTTAATGGTGTTTTATAGGATTTATCTTATCGTACTTTACTTAAGTACCTCCTACCTCAATTCTGCTACTTATATATTGCTTTTTGTTCTTTGGTTTTTATGCACTACACTTGAAGTAAATAACGTTACATAAAACAATTCCCACATGAAAGGCTTTATTAACAAAATTAAAGAAATCACCGCATCCAAAACCACAAACACTTCTCTTACACATTTACATGTCAGCTACTAAGTACCTAGTACTATGTTACCAGCATGAGGATACGAAAAATAGTAACTATCCATTCCAAGTTACAAACTTAACAGGTTCATTATCCATGTTTCACTTCCATGCATTATTGTTGGTCTGGAAATTTTTATAGACCATCATGTTGATAAATTTGTTAATACTTTAAACATGTTCAATGATTTAAAAACAATATTATAAATTTACTTTAGTTGGTAGTAATATAAATAACGCAGTATTTAAAATATCTAGTAAATAATATAGCAATGTATAATAAAAATGGAAAATACGACGTTAGGTATACTATAAATAATAATGAAGTCATTTCATACATGTTGACTTCAATTTGTGAAAAGTATAAAAAATAAGAAACCAAGAATTTTCATACATATTTAATGTATTTCTTTGTGCTGCTCTAAAATATCATATTCTTTTATATATTATATATGTTCCAAAGAATTATTTCAAATTAATAAATTCTTTTCATCTATAAATAATTAATTTTACAATATTATTTGGTCCCATTCATTGACAAATTTACAGAGTAATGTTAAAAAATTTGCTAACAATATTTGTATTATAGTACGACATGTGGAAAGGCCCAACAGGAAAGAACATCCCCGTTGACATCATGGTCCCCCCTCACAAAATCGCTGAGTTCCAGGAATTCACAAACAAGATCCAAATTGAAGCTAAAGCTTACATCCAGGATGTGCAAAAGTATGACCAAACTTTCAAAACTTTTCCAGAAAAACATTGTAACTAATTTCAACTTATTCTTATACACAGACTCGTAGAAGAAGGCAACCCTAAGGCTAAGGCTGGAAAAGCTTTCGGATGGACCAGCTACCACCGCGGACCTGAGGTGAGTACTTTACAGTATTTACTATATTAATATCTGCAAATCATCATGCAGGAAATAAAATTATCAACATATTGATTTACTAAACAATCATATCTGAAGGACCGGGTTTTCCAATTGTGTACTGCAGTGGAATTACCAACATTTGTACTATAATCTTTGATATGATAGAATCTGCACTTGTTATCTACAAATTGATAAGGACGCAGAGCATGATGCAACAAAACTATTAATGATTACTCTCTAAATTTTATAATCAACGTCTTCCAGATCGATGCTTGGCTGGAGAGCCTGGCCCAGACCTACCCCAACCAAGTTTCCGTCATAGTTGGTGGTCGCTCCTACGAAGGCCGCGACATTAAGGGAGTGAAGGTCTCTTTCAAGTCCGGTAACAAGGGTATCTTCATTGAAAGTGGAATCCATGCCAGAGAGTGGATCGGTCCTGCTACTGTCACCTACATCCTCAACGAACTCCTCACCAGCAAGGATTCAGCTGTGAGGGACATCGCCGAAAGCTATGACTGGTACATCTTTCCCAGCACTAATCCTGATGGTTATGAGTACACTCACGCTCACGTAAGTTGGAATTATTGTTTGTGTTTAACTTTATATAAAATAAATATAAGTCAGAAAGGTTTCATCTGATTTTTACTGAACTATAAAAGATGCTGAGGTGTTTACAGAAAATTTAAGGTTCGATAACAATGTGTAAATATTGAATCATGTCTGGTTATAGGATCGTATGTGGAGAAAGACACGTCAACCACATGGTCTCCTCTGCAAAGGAGCTGATCCCAACCGTAATTGGGGATACCACTGGATGGGTAAGAATTATTTTATACTTTATTTCATAAAATATTGGATCCGTAATAATGCATTTGAATTTTATTTCTTGTATGTTGCTACGAGAAACGATAAAAAAATTACTTGTCCCATTAAAGTACACGCTTTTTTCCTACCGCCGTTTCCACTACTAAAAGGAAAAGGACCCTGAGCACTACTTATCTTCTGGAATGTTGTTCAGCTACTTCAGCAATTTTCCTTTAATTTCATCAATTTCACGGATGGTTAGTCGACGATTTGATCGCAAGAGACCTTCTTTCGGGCAATATGATCGTCGTCAGTTGAAGTTAATAGGCGCCTTGACCGAGGCTTGTCATCTTCTGACGATGTCCGGACTTTTTGAAGCCGTGATCGACTCAGACAATCAAATCTCTTGCAACATCAGAAAAGTTTATGTAAAAGTTTTACCCAATTCATACAAAACTTAACACAAACGCGTTGGCTCTTCTTTTTTAATTCTTTTGACAAAAAACCATAAAATCGCTGAACACGAAAAACTTGTTTTACAAAAACGACTGCTCTTTACAACAAAGAATGTTATAAAGAATGTTAAAAAAATTAATAGAGTCTTAGAAATTTTTTATCAGCTCTGGTATTAATTTACAATTTAACTTATACATAAAGCGATATCAAAATACATTCCTGCTGGAGTGTAATTTTTTCAAACACTAATTTCCAATTCTTGTTTAGACGGTGGTGCCAGCAGCCTTCCCTGCTCTGAAACCTACGCCGGATCTTCTGCTTTCTCTGAACCCGAAACCAAGTCACTCTCCGAGTACATCACCTCTATTCAATCCAATCTGGTCGGTTACATCGCTTTCCATTCCTACTCTCAACTGCTGCTGATCCCATACGGACATTCCAATGCCCACGTCGATAACTACCAAGAACTCATGGAGATCGGCACCAAAGCTGCTCAGAGCTTGGCTAAACGTTATGGAACCAGATACACTGTTGGAAATATTGTTGATGTCATTTGTAAGTTTGCTTCATGATTATGAGAAGTGGAATATTATTTTTATTTTCTCTTGTTGTGTAGATGTGGCTAGCGGTGGCAGCATGGACTGGGTGAAGGGCAACTATAAGACCCCCATCACCTACACTTACGAGCTCCGTGATACCGGTCGCCACGGTTTCGTGCTACCCCCAGAACAAATCATCCCCACTGGGGAAGAAACCCTGGACTCCCTTGTCACCATTATCCAAGAAGCCAAGGCCCGCGGTTACTAGAGGCTGTGTTATTTATTATACTTTTAAGATATTTAAATGAATAAATCTATCAATCAATACTGTGTTACTAATTCATCTTAATACCTCTTCTGAATTCTGGGAAAACAGCGATGTACAAAATATTAGGTGTATGTGAAACAGGCTGAGTGTTAACGATTTTCTGTTGTCTAACCGCTTGTACCATCTGTGTTTCGATAGAATTACTTTGGGTTACAAATAACAGTGCGCGCTTCACTCGCATACACATTTACTTTTGTTCTGTTGCATTATAAAAACAAATACGAAAAAATCTGGTAGGATAAGTAAAAAAGTAAAATCTGCTGTAAATAAGTAAAAAATTTCAGTATTAATTTTATTGCATTTCTATATAATTTAAGCTCTAAGAAACTCATTGCCGTTGAGTGCATCGTCATATCTATAAAATTTTTTGAGTTATGACGATTTTTGATGTTTTTCGAAGTTCAACTTTAAATGCCTACAAATCCAAAATTAGACAAGATATTGAAAAAATCTCTTCAGTTTTGTATTTCTCGTGCATAATATAACAAACTAGCAAATTTTGAAAATTTTGAAAATTTTCGAATTTTTTTTTCAAAAATTCGATCGACGATAACTCGACAAATATAAAAGATATAGACTTGCGGTGCACACCATTCGATTCAGCTCGTCAAAATACATAAGTATGTAAAATTTCAGAAAATTTGATCAGCGCGTTAATTAATTACAGCAAAAAGTCCTAAAATGACAAAATTCGTCCCGATTGTCAAGGGGTACCCCTTGACGTGCGGGACGAATTTTGTCATTTTAGGACTTTTTGCTGTAATTAATTAACGCGCTGATCAAATTTTCTGAAATTTTACATACTTATGTATTTTGACGAGCTGAATCGAATGGTGTGCACCGCAAGTCTATATCTTTTATATTTGTCGAGTTATCGTCGATCGAATTTTTGAAAAAAAATTCAAAAATTTTCAAAATTTCAAAAATTTGCATATTTGTTATATAACGTATAAAAATCACAAAACTGAGGAGATTTGTTCAATATCTTGCATAATTTTGGAATTACAGCCTCTGAAAATTGCACTCTGAAAAATGTAAAAAACCGGCATATCTCTAAAAATATAAAAGATATTACGATGCGCTCAACGGCAGTAGATTTCTTAGGGCTTAATTTATATAGAAATACAATAAAAAAATACTTCAAATTTTAAGTGAAATTTGCTGAATTTTTTTCTACATTTGTATATTTCATAATTACACATGTTTATCATATAAAATAGACGATTCATTATTTTTTTATTTTCATGATTAATATAAGTTTGAAATATTTGATAAAACAAATAGATAATTTTTTTTTTTCAAATAGAAAGCATATTCGAGTACAAGAAAATTGCAGATATCTTTTAATCATTATTTATGAAAAATTGTGTACTAGGCTTAATTAAGTATTTTATATCTAAAAATAACTAGCAAACAAAAATCGATCTGCAAGAGCAATGATCATGTAGCAGATAATTAAGGGAAACACCAGGTATTCTCTGCTAGTTAATGTTATCAAAGAAATCAAAGGTTGTGCATCTTATCGCATCCTGTTTAACACAAAACATTAATTACGGTAGTTAATAATGACAGATTTGTAAATATATAAATAGATGAATCCGCGCAGATGTCATAAACACAATAAACATGAATTACTCAGTTCTTCTATTAGTTCTAACGATAGCTGGGTATTGGGCTAAAGTGGCAAGATATGATAACTACCAAGTGTTTCGATTTATTCCAAAAACTGATGCAGAAGTCGAACAGTTAAAGACATTGGAAAATAACGGACTGGATGTAAGTCTATTCAATAAAACCATTGAAAAACTAATCCACTATTTCATTTTGTTCAATTGATCACGTAGTTTCTAAAATAAGTAAAAATCAAGCTCTTCTCTCCCTCAATATAGTAATATATTATTTATATATGGGAAACGTTTAATAGTAAAACAAATATTACTTTATTACTATAAACTTGTTGAGAAAATACCAGAAACTAAAAGAGCAATTATAGACAGTTAAAAATGTATTTGTATTAATAATAATATTCAACGAAAAATAACACCATCCACATGTAATATACGATAGAGTACCCCAATTATTGTGTACCGTAATCATTATGTTATTTATTATTATATAATATTTTAGCTAGATTTCTGGAAAAGTCCCATTGCTCCGAACATGTCTGTTGACATTATGGTACCGCCTCATAAACTAGCTCAAATCCATGAATTTATCTCCGATACACAAATCATAGGAAACGTAATGATTAACAACGTACAACACTTGATAGATGAAAGTAGTCCCATTCAAAGAAACAATGCTTATAGGCAGTTCGGTTGGACTCAATACCAACGTCTAGCAAATGTAAGTTATGTTATATGTTGTCTGACTACATTCTTCCATTCTTTTCTTTTGATTACCTTGTTGCTCCAGTTCTTTATTGCTATCTACTTGAGATCTGCTTTTACTTCATCCCGACACCTCTTTTTGGTCTACCTTAATTTTATTTTCCTTCTTGTTTCCGTTAAGATGAATTTTGGTGTTCTTCGTTCAGCCAGTCTTGCTACATAATTCCGGTTATCTTATTCTCTGCATTTTTATCTGGGTTATGAATACCTCTTCCAGTTCTTTGTTGGTCCTTCATTGCACATCTTCCTTAATTCCACCACATAATATTTTTAGTATTTTTCTCTCCCATATCTGTTTGTTTTCCTTTTTCATTAGAATCCATCTCTTTGATCAGTACAGTATTTTTACTCTCAGTATTGTTTACTGTTTGTCTTCCTTGATTCCACCAAATATTCTTCTTAATATTTTTCTCTCGCATATATGAAGTGTTTGTTTTTCCTTTTCCATCATACTAGTCTCCGATCCATCCAGTATTGGTTTCAATATTATATTGTATACCTATCTGCTTTTTTTTTTTTTAACTTTGAATGTCTGCTAGTTTATATTTTATTCAGACTGCTCACAGTTTTGTTATCTTTATTTTTTCTTAGTTTGATTCTTTCTTTAATTTCTTGTATGTTATATTATGATCTACTTTACTTTATCAACCTTTCAGCAGCATCTCTTTGCAGTTAAAATCATAATACTATAAAATTTTCTGTAGATATATTTCTGGTTAGAAGACCTTGCTTACAAATTCCCGCAAGTAACCCTTCTCAACATTGGCAAAACATACGAAGGCCGAGACATCAAAGGTGTGCATGTATCTTTCAAATATGGTAACAAGGGCGTCTTTCTTGAAGCTGGTATCCATGCCCGAGAATGGATCGCACCAGCAACCGTCACCTACATCCTCAACGAACTCCTATTTAGTCAAGACCCAGATGTGAGGAACATTGCCGAGAACTATGACTGGTACATCTTTCCCGTCACCAATCCTGATGGGTATGAATATACCCACACCACGGTAAGTAGAAATATTCAACGTTTAATGAATCATTAATGTTACCGTATTATTCAGAACCGCGGTTGGAGAAAAACTCGTCAACCGTACACTCAGTTTTGTGTTGGTGCTGATCCGAATCGTAACTGGGGTTTCCACTGGAATGGTAGGAAATAGTTCACTCAATTGATTTTAGTTGGGTAGGACAGGTTGTTTTAGGCGGTGGTGCTAGCTCTTCGCCCTGCAATGAACTCTTCGCTGGATTTTCACCATTTTCTGAACCAGAAACTCGAGTTTTAGCTCAGTATATCAACAGTATTCACTCAAACTTAGTTGGATATATTGCTTTCCACTCATATTCGCAACTGTTACTTATTCCGTATGGATACACTAGTGCTCATCTTGACAATTACGATGTACTGGTAAGTACTTTAACACTACTTTATAATACATTTAACATGCTTAAGCTCCCGGCACCTGTCAACTGCTCGACGCCATTTTGTCAAAGCAGCGACGTAACTTCCGTATTCGATCTCTTTCTTGCGAGCGCTTTTCGTACGTCGTTGCTGAATAATTACACTACAATATTTTTAAATGTAAGTTGATAATAATTATTTTTAGCTTGCGATTGGCAGGAAAGCAATCCAGAGTCTTTCAAGGCGTTATGGTACTAGATACGTAGTTGGAAACATCGTTGAAACAATTTGTAAGTCGCGAACAATATTATTCATTATTTAACTTGAACATTTACTTCATTTTCTGTTCGAATGAAGACATTGCTGCTGGTGGAAGCATGGACTGGGTGAAAGGTACTTACAGAACTCCGATTACCTATACGTATGAATTACGAGATACTGGACGATATGGTTTCTTCTTGCCTCCTGAGCAAATCATTCCAACTGGTGCAGAAACTTTAGATTCTATTGTGACTCTCATGCAGGAAGCTCGAGCCCGTGGATATTAATTAATTATTTAATTTATATACCTAATAAATTATTTATTTTATTTATGTTGTTTCAAATACCCTACACTCTACAGTGTGTAGCAATGATACGCAAATATTTGAAATTTACAAATTGAATAACATTTTTATTTATTTTTCAGGGCGTTCGTGTATTTGTGCATAACAGTGTTTATCTAACGTTTTTATTTGGAAGTCATGTATTTGTACTCAGTCCAAATAATCATAATTGGTGACTAACACTAACCTTTCCTCTTGTTTCTTATAACCGGGTGGACTAGATGTAGTAATGTAGAACTCCACTATTATGTTGCCAGGAATTTCCAGCTGTCAGGATACAAGGCACAGCGTTCCACATAACACAATATACGATTTCTATAAGTGTTCGACAATCACAATAACCTCAAAAATGTTGGGAAGGAAAACGATACAAATAATTCACACAACAAATTTTAGACGGTAGTAAATATTGTTCACTCACATAAAACATTTCGGTAATGAGGAAAGCACGGTTATTACACACAAAATGAATTCAACAACATATTTGACCAGCTGTTTTTTTACTACTGACTTGAAACAGGTAAAACTAACTATATTTAACTTGTTTAACTTCGCATTTACGCTTTTACTATACAATATTTAGTTCGGCTTGCCATGCAATACAATGCAAGGCGCGAACATAAAATGTAAAATATTCCCATTTAAAAAAACAAATCATATTATTACTACTATAATAATTCATTTGCTACTATTGCAGACTATTTCCACTGTTTTATTTATTTATACTGGTGCAATTATAATCTCAGTCTGTGCGACGGCCTATGGTTACTAGTGTAACCAAAGAGGCATCCCTCAGGGAGGTTATTTTGGGGCCAGAATTATATTTAAGACGAATAAGTGTCAGCTTGTATTACCCAATTACTTTTACATAATACCTATAACATAACAAATATAATTTCGATGTGTGATGTGCATGGACTAGAAAACTAATTGTATATTTATTCCTCTTATCATTATTGAAAGAATGTTTCAGTATGTATATGTGCAGACATATTTTTGTATGTTCTAACTTAAACCTAACCTAACTTATCCTTTTTTATTTGTAGCTATGAATTCACAATGATCAATATTTTTACTAGATAGATCAATACAAATAATTCCTATCCCAATTACTCCATTCCTTATCTGGATGTAGCGGAGGCCTAGAATAAACCGTAAAATAATTTCCCTTGGCAAAATTCTCGCTAGCCGGTTTAATCCTCGCCCCTAAGACCGGTTGAAAAGTGGACCCAATCGTGACTTGTTTCGCTTCAGCTTCCTTGGTAAACGCATCAGTCTTCGGGCCGAATCTATCTTGGTCATCTTTCTTGTTGCGCTTTTTAAGAAACCACGATTTCTTTTTAGGAGATTCAATTTTGTTGTCATTGATACTTGGTTTTACTTCCGTCACTTTATTCAGCGGCTTCTTTTTCTTGTAGTATATTACCTCGGCGAGGAGGGTTAGCATTGCTAATGCCAAGCCGAAGAGCGTGGCGATGAACACCCCACCTGGAAATATTTACAAACTTACAATTTTAAAATATATGAGTAGATGATGTTATACACATGTTACCCTATACAAATATTTAAAAATATTGTTAACATTTAAAATATGAATTCATTATTTAATAATAAATATTGTTGTTTGTTTCATTAAATCACTTTTTTACTTACCTAAACTTTCAAGTGTAATACCCTCACTATCTTCACTATCAGGGCATATTCCTTTGACAGAATTATTCCAATATTTTGCTTTCAAGCCCTCAAAAAAACGTTCCTTTTGCAAATCCAGAATACTAAAATTTTAAGGATAAATTCATTTTTTTCTCATATAAGTATTTTTAGTAGAATATTATACTCGTACTACGTGGATTATTTTAAATATCCATTCTACGATCATATATTATTAATGCATTTTCAGTTCAGAAAGTAGCAGAAATTTTATTGCATCTACATACCTACAGAAATGTGTAATAAAAGTAAGTTGCTAGGTAATAACAATTTTTGCAATACCTGTACTCTAAGTTACCCATTAATAACAAAAATTTAAACACAGTAAGTAGAACTTTTATTGCACAATTTTTTTTTCTTGGTTACATCATTTACTTACCGTCCACGGTGGATGGTAAGTGAAACATACCGTTCATGGTGGATGGTAAGTAAATATATATCATTCAAATTTTATTTTTAACCTCAATCTGACAGCTGTTAATTTTGATACCTATTTTTCCTTTCCTTATATTTACACAGGTATTGCAAAAAATTACTTACTAACCTCGAACTGTAAGTGACTATCACTTACAGTTCACGGTACGTAATATACTTTTACATACCAAGTGCGGGAAGATGTAATTTCCGCAAAAGGTTTGTACAAGGCTTTTTGTAAGGAACAAAATTATTTTTAACGCAATTAAAATTTCATCAAAATACTTCCCAGCAGCAACAAAGTTATAACAGTCATTGATCGTTATGAAATTTGATCTCATAGCGGTTGAAAAAACAGCTACTACATATGTGTTTCTTTAAATTATTGAGATTTATTTTAATGGTATTGTTTATATTGATACACGAAAATTAGTGCAAATAATGTTCTATGAACTAAATTTTGTTATTTTAAACTGTATAATGCTTGGGGCAAGCCAGTGTTTTTTCTAGATTTTACCGTATGAATGCACGTATTGAAAATTCATGGTTGCCAATAGCGTGCGTCTAATGTTGCTTTCAAAGTTGTACAAAATGTAGTTTATTTGACAATCTTCAAAATTTGAGGTTAAATAATATATGCAATTCGTATTAATATTTCGGTGTATATTCTATTAACTACCATTGTTTTAAATATGATAAAAGTAATAAACATTAATAATGCAACAAAATACCTATAATTTTATTATTTTTCCGTTTTATTCTCCCGAAATATTTGGATTATCAATGTACTTACGCTTTACTAATATCATCCGACATATAGCTTCCCTGTTGCACTGCGACCGCATACGGTCGTTCAGCAAACACCTCCCCAATTTCAGTGAGATTACAATTACGGCTAATTTCATATTTAATCTCAGATGAGTCGTGGATAAACGCAAAGTCAGCATCAATGTGATCCACAACCTTCTGAAATCCTTCCGTTGCATTATCCACTGGCATGGAATCGTTAATAGCGAGTAATATGTGCCCGTATTGTTCTCGGATTGGGTAATCCCAAACTCGGTATTGAGTTTGGTCCGTGGTTGCGTTCAGAGTGAGCTCTTTCCATAATCTGAGACATGTACAAATGACAGATTGATACCTAACCTTAGTTTGGAAAGAATACCTGTATAAAGTGTCTTCAGCGAATTTCATGTTGATGAAGTATTGGTGAGACCAAGAATTTTTCATTACAGTATAATTAATACGAGATTGTTTGGCTAACTGTTCCAGAGATTGTACTGGGCTCTAAACATTACATAAATATTTTTAGAGCATTAAAATATATTGTTTTTAAACAGTATCTTACCTGCATTCTTTCGACAGTCAAGAACGCAGCAAGATTAGCAGTAAATGTTGCCAACATCAAAACAACAAATAACCAGTAAGCTGCGACAAGAGTCCTTCCTGAAAGAGCCTTTGGTGCTTCTCCTCCTCCTTGAGGTGTGAAAGAAGTTAACGCAAACCAAAAGCTTTCTTTAAGAGTAAATTTTCTAAATATGCACAGAAATATTTATAGTTTATATTTACATATTATTCATTTTTATTATTATTACAAACCTGCAAGGGTACGGGTAAGCTTTAGCGTTATTTCTTGCACTGTAAGGTGAATATTTATCTAAAATCCAAATCATAAATCCTGTAACAACCAAAGCAGCTACGATACTCAGCCAGACTTCCAAGCGAAGCACCGTCATAAATTTGAAAAGTGATGTTTTTCGCACCGGCTTACGCATCACTAAAATAAATTCATTGGTGGAGAAACAATTTTTCACAAATGAAAGAAGAGTTGCAATAAACAACTCCATCTAGTAGCTACTTCACTTAAATTTAAACAACTTGTTTTCTAGTTGTGTTTTTGTTTTAAATGGCTTTCAACTAAGAGGATAACAATTTTTAAGCAGTAATTTTAAAATTTAAATAGCCGTAAATTATTATTTTTTAACTCAACATTGTTCAACTAATTTTAAAGTTATTTTAATTTCCATTTAAAACATAATTAACCGCCGTAGTTTATAAGGACTATATTTGAAACAACTTTTCAATAATTAATATCAAAGCTTAACCTCTCAAAACTTTAGATTTAGTTTTCATAACTTAAACTAATTGGGGAAGACGTTTCATAATTTACAAACTCTGATGTTACTGTCAAACGGCAGGTATCAAATAATCCCAATAAGATTAAAATTGTATTTGCTGATACTTTATCGAGTCAAAAGGTGTTAGTATCTTTTATTATAAAACTATTTTCCAAGGAAATAATTATTACCAATAGATATTCCAGTTTGTTCGAAATATGGTGCGACAAAATCTATAACTTCCTCTCGTTCTGCCGTCATTGTTAATGCACCAATTACCATATCAGTATCCTACAAATATTTATAAATAATTTGAATAAATTTAAAATAATAATGAAATCAATGCATACTCCTCTAACAAGATCACCAACAGTGCCATCCCAATACCCATTAGAGTCTCTTTTCCCAAAATTTTTACTTTTTGGGATGACAAGTTCATAATCAAAGTTCATTATATCCGCGAGCTTAGCTGCAAAGTCCACACAGTACCCAGTCCATTGAGTTAGTTTAGTTTTAGGGTCAGTTTCGGGATACGTCCATGGAATTGCCTTAAAAAAATATTATAAAGCAATAACCTATTATAAGATTGTTTTTCTTACGGGTGCAGTTCCAATTCTGTAAAATTTCTTGATGGGTGGTATGTTTGCAGCGGGTTCAAGTTTGAATTTTTCTTTATCATTGTACTTGCCCACTAGTTCAAATATTCCAGCAGTTCTTCCCATTTCAACTTCTGCACTGAAGTATGTGCTGTAAGTATGACTTTCATCTACTGTATAGAGCGGGTACTTAGAAGAGTTGAACATTGCTTGGAATTGAACCGGAAAGTTATTGGCGGTGCAGTTATAATTTGACGACGATATTTCCGGGTCTGTAAAATGATTGAGAGAAATACGGCTTTTAAAATGCCTAATAATATAGAATATGTTTCGTCATATTACGCAATGGTATATATATATATATATAGGATAGATAAGGAGTACATTGGGCCTACTTTTCTTCGCCAATATAGAGACGAGAAAATGAATACATTGGACCTTACTTGATTAATTCAGTGGTGAAAAAAGGAAGTAAGTTGGACCAATATTTCTTCGTTAATGCAATGATGAGAAAAGGAGATACATAAGGTCAACCTTTCTTCGCCAATGTAGTTATGAAAAAAAGTACTTTGGTTCGACCTTTCCTAGCCAGTGACAAAAGAAGATAAGCTGCGCCGGCCTTTCTTCACTAATATAGTTGTGAGAAAGGTGGTACGTTGGACCGACCTTTGCTAGTTAATGCAATGATGAGAACAATAACCAATGCATGAGTGAAAAAGGGAGGGACTTTTCTCAGGCAATTAAGTGGTGAGAAAAAGAGATACATTAGGCCGGCCTATCTTCACCAATATAGTGTTGAGAAAAGAAGGAAAGTACAGTCAACCTTTCTTCGTCAGTGTCGTTTGTATATTAACTCAGTTCACTAAAGTATATAATCCATGGCATTAACGTCTAAGTTTATTAAAACAACCATCGAAACTAAAGAGATGAATATCCAAATTCAGGCAAGAGATATTAAAAAAAAGGCATGAAATTCAAACTTTACGAAGAATGGAATAAACGATGGAACCTACTGACAACAAATAAACTCACAAGCATACTGTATCAGCTGACTACCAACTGCTCCTACTGTAAACACATGAATAACGCATGCAGTTAAGTGTGTCACATATTAATTGCTAGGCAATATTATATTGACAATAGTTGCTGTAAATTGTATTTATTAATAAGCGTATACATACATAGATTAAGATTTAAATATAGTGGATATTCAGGGTCCATAGTCAGGGTTAATTATAAGGGTCGATAGACGAAGTCGGTTGTCAGTAATGCATAGTTGAAATGAACAACAAATAAATATATTACTGGAAAGCATGTATTTGCTTCAGTGTGGTAAAAAACCATACTAATTTATTTTTTTATTACAATGGTGGTAGCGATTTGTATATATCTGTCAAAGTAGACAGACCAAATGGGTAACGTCGTTAAAGGTTACTCGCAAGGGACATGCAAGTACAGAAGTATAGAAGATTCAAAAAGGAAGATGTACGGCCAGAGAAGATCATACTACATCGACATAAGTCGCACTGTTCAATGTTACATTTGTGGTGGAAACCATTACACCAGGCTTTGTTTGCACCAATACGGAAATACGAGATCAAAGATTGAGAATTGACCACTCTTGGTTAACACTTGATTACCCCTACGAAAAAAACGACCAATCCATGTGTGACGAATGCAAGAGCCCATTAACAACGCAATATAATTTTATAAGCCAATAATACCTAATAGATAAAGCACATAATTCTTAGTAATAATATATAAGGTCTAAGTTTAATGCGCATTCCTACAGGTTAGCTTTTCAAAAATAAATACTGAGAAGTAGGTATTCCTCAAATAAATGTCAAAAACTTACGGTCTCGTTGTAGCTGGTTCAGGATAGAGGTGATATGTGACACTAGATTTCCAAAGAAGTATTGCTCGGCATTAAAATTCGCCGGACAATCGTCGCAGTTCCCTCGCTGCGACGAACAACACATAGCTTTATCGTAGTGCACCAGGCTCACCGGCAATCCTGATAGCAGCGATTTAATCTCACTCATATCCTCCATGTCCAAAAACAAGAGGATCCAACGTTCAGCTAGACGCATTAATCCTTTCTCTTTTGCCTGCACATTTAAAAACAGAAGCTGGGAATAAAAAACTCCTTCCTGCGTAGAAATGAATTTTACAAATGATAAAAATATTGTTGTCCAACACTCATTATAATAATTATTCCGAAAGTTTGTATGGAATTCAAAAGCAAGCTTTAATTAATTAAACGAACTACAAAATGTTATTATCAAAAATATGTGAAATAAAGAGAAAATTTCGTACTGTTTTCAAGATGTTCAGCATGCTTTCAGTGCTGGCAACAACAACATAGAAAGATGGTAAAGGACGGATTGTCCTTAGACGTTCTGCAGAAACATCATCCAAGCCTTCCATCATCAACATTCGCAAAGAAGTCTTGTCAACCCAGTAAAACAACGCTTCATGAACCTCTGGAAATATATTTTAAATGAAAAATACGAGAAAAAATTATAAAACTATTTTGTTACCGTTTACGTCTTCGAAAATAACTGTTACATCTGTAGCATTTCTAGTCTTTAGATATGCGTCTAATATTCTTAGGGTAGGGCCTACTGTAACATCTAATTTGAAATAAGGGAGATCTGCCAATAAACTTGTTTGGTACAACTTTATCCAATTTAGGTTCCCCCATGTCATATCGAGAACTATCGGATAACCTTCCTCGTAATATTTACACACTAAAAAAATATAAACCCAAAATGGGAAGAGATTTTTACATTTGTTACATAATAATAATTTCTGGATTATTTTGATTGAACTATTCGCGCAAAGAAAAATTAAAGACTTACATGATTCGGCAGTGAAAGATTCATTATCATCCATATCAACTTTAACAAACTTATGTTCAAAACGCAGTACGCTATTAATATTATTCTCACTTCTACGCAAAGTGTCATCCATCCATTCTTGTACGTCATCTTGTCCATTTTGAAATAACACCACTAAAAGTAATACTTACAATTAATTATTCACAGTTTTTATTTTATAATTTTTACTAACAAAATTTGACTGCAGGTCTTTCCTCCAGCCGTCCTTGTGATACAGCACTATGGAAAATAAGAGAAAAGTATAAAAAATAAGAAAATATTTTCGTGTGTCCCTGTTGACACATCTTGCGCGTATGAGAAACAAATTAAAACTTCTAGAATAAATAAAGATTGAAGAGGTAGACTTATTCCTTTCAGATTTGCTAAGGAAATGGTCTCAAACGCATCGCACGGCTTCTTTAGTTCTTCCAATATGTTTGTATCTTTGTAAGAATAACATCGATCTATATTTTTATACCACCCAATTTTGAGCGTAGAAACTTTGCACGTTTACTCAGCAAATTGTAGATTATATATTTTAGAACTACTTCATGTTCATATATTAGTGGATAACGGTGATTATTAATGCTGAAATATAGTTTTTCTACGACCACTTAGAAATCTGCTCATTGTATGTTTGTTGTTGCTAGGGATATGAGGTACATTGTAAGCATCGTGAGAAATGAATTTGTTTTGTGAGTATATCAATACAGGTCAGTTCATTGAAGTACAGGTGCCATTGCTAGGATACTTATTTAGAATTGTCAAATATTGGAATGATGTAAGCGAGACAACTTTTTAATTAATATTAAATGAATTAGGAAATAATATCGTGGTCGTAGAAAAAGTATAGTGTACAACTCGCATGGAATGTCCATTTCATACTCGTATGATTTGCAGCATTCGCCTTCGGCTGATGCTACAAACTTTCATACTCGTAGGAAATGAGTGCCATTCCATGCTAGTTGTACAATATTCTATTTTCAATTACCCTTCCTTATAGAAATGCTAAGTATTTAACCATTATATATTAGATTTTAGTTGAATTATTCATTCCCTTTTTTTTTTGTTCAACGAAATTTATATAAATTTGTCTTCAATTACCTTGTAAAGTTTCAGGAATCTGAAATATATAACGGTAACAATATCACGGCATCATTTACCTAGACAGATTTCTACTTTGGCAAATGATACATTCTTAATCTATAGACCATAAAATTTATAATTTGCATCTTATTTCATCTTTCGCTATTTTCATACAATGAGTTGATGTATACCGATGTTAAACGCCGATGCAATGGTTTCCTGGTAAAATATTACAAAATTTTGGGAAAACAATATATGTACTTAAAAATTATTCAAATACAACATTCAGCTTTATATACTTTTATTTCATCATTTGACTGTATATCTTATTTATATCATATACACACAACATTCTAATATTCATGTAATGAGTTGATGCATCTATATGTTAGACATTGATGAACCATTTGACTCAAATCCTCATCATCTAATATACAAACTGCATCTATTCTCATGTACTTAACTTAACTTTATATAATTTTTTTTCATTTAAGTTAGTACTTTAGTGTGGAACTCTAATGTTAACAGATGTGATATTGGTCGTAACCAAGAAAAATGTATTAATACAACGGCAAATGGCTGTTCTTGATAATTTTTTTTTTTTAATACAATATGATAAAATCTTATAAAGATCAGTTACTGTGTTAAAATATACTTATTTTTAATCTGAGGAAAACCTTTTTCGCTCAGCAATATCGGCGTTTGGAACCATTGTCGAAAGCTCCTGAATTATTAAGCACCAAATCCAAGCTTGTGACAACCTCAAGACAACTAAATATTGCATTACGATGTCTCTTTACGCATACTTACCATACGGCCCAAATTCCTATGTTGCACATATTAGTATTTGCTGAAATTGATTTTCATACGCGACATGAATTATTGTCAAAAGTCTTTTTTTCTACCCAACAATACATTGAAGGAAAATGACAAAATTACATTTGATTGCTACGTTACATACTACTACCCTAGATTTAAAGAAATTATTAATTAGGAATAATGAATACGTATGGTTCAATAATGCGTAGGAAGCTATAATCATTTTTAATGACTGTTTTTTATTGAGGCTTTTCACATGTTATTAAACATGATTTTTTTATTATACACACCGCGAGTTTCAGCTATGATGCAACATTTACTTTTATTTCATACTGTATTACATATGCATGTTTACTGGACTGATTTCAGTCCGGTAAATGGAACTTTACAGTATTGTTTTTTACGGCACTGTATCGTTATTAAGTAGGTAATATTTTAATAGGATTTGAGCCGATCTCGGTGGCATATTAGCTTTGTCACAAGACTAGCATACTAGAAGTCGTGGGTTCGAATCCCACTGGAGCATGATCGTTTATGTTCTTCATATAAAATCACAATTATTGACTCATTATGCGGATTATGACCAAAAGTAAAAGTAGTTAGTCTCCTTTCACACAAAAATAAGAATTGATCCAATAATATGGTTTTCAGCATTCATCTTTGAAAAATGTTAGAAATGTCTGCAAGACCAAGAGGACCTGATTGTTTTTAAGTAAGAAAAGAAGAAGAAAGCAAACTTTCGTCCTAAAATACAACGCAGGTATGAAATAAACCGTTGTACGTCATACATCCGCTAATTATTTGTACGGTATTCATTTCGTACCGTAAAAACTCATTTACCGGACTGTAAATAACTATTCTACAATTCTACTTCATGCAATTGCTAAAAACGCTATTAACGTTACTATAGTGTTTCAATATGTCAATCCTAAATTAGTATAAAATAAATTATGAAAATCTAAGGCTAAGAATAATATAAAAAACTTAAATTTATCCCCTAAGCTTTAAAGTTATAAGAAATCTAATAAAGAAATCGAAATACGTATCTAGATTTCTTTATTAGATTTCTTATAACTTTAAGGTTTAGGGGATAAATTTAAGTTTTTTTATACTAAATTAGTATTTTAGCAATATAACATAATGTAAATAAAGTTTTATTTCTTACTAAACGTCCATGTTAGTTTCAAGATTTTGTGAGGTTAGAATAATACACCGCGTTTTCAGTATATAGTATATTATTATATGAGAGATTATAATGACCATAAATTTGGAAATAACATTTGAAAATGATCTAAATCGGTTTAAAACACACGACAACATCAAAATACACAATGACAATTGATTACACAGGAATAATTGATTTCTGGTTCTGTGATTGGCCGAGAAGTGTGAATTATCAATAATGTTCCTTTCAATTTAAAAATAATGTTGGCCTCCCGTTATCCTCGTCAAGATGTAAAGGTCTCCTAGATTGAACAGTGAAATAATTTCCTCTAACGACAGCCAACCCGGTTTCCTTAAATTTATAACCTGGTTGAAAATGAGAACCTAGTGTTACTTGCGGTTCCGTAAATTTCGCAAGAGATTTATTTTGAGCTTCGTACGCTGTTTCGTTGCGTTTGAAATCATTTTCAAACAGATCTTTCTTCGTGAAGAACGACTCAGGTTTCTTGAAGTTGGTTTCTATTTGCTGTACTTTGTTGTCAGCGCATGCGCATAGACCTCGAAGATTGAATATTTCTATGATTAAAGATATGATGGAGAGGATTAGAACTGCTATTGTTGCAATGAATGCTCCACCTTGAAAAAAATTTTAAATAGTACTGTTCGTAAATTGTTTATTGCAAAAGTGTTTTCACCTAAACTGTCAACTGGTATTCCATCGCTGGTTTCGTCATCAGGACACTCCCCCCTAAAATCACCTTTCCAGTACTTCTCTGCAAGAACCTCGAAATATCCGTCCTTTTGTATTGACAGTATTCTAAAATCAACATACAAATTACTTATCTTAGTTTCCAAATTGGATTAGTTCGCTATATAAAAATATACCACAAAATTTCTGCTATATAATGTAGGACATTTACTATTCGTCATTAATGTATTACTTAGGGTACCATTTTAATTTTTATGAAGATGGTACGTAGGTTAACTACTTGGCGCTGTAGTTGAGTGCCATGCTCTTCAGAGAGATTCGAACCTACGATCCCTTTAGTTACTACATACATACAAATATAACGTCACGCTATGTCCCACTTAGTGGGGTAGCACGTACCCAGAAACACAGTCAACCAACAATTAATCGCTTTCAAACATTCCTATCCGGACACACCACTTTCGCCTCGTCCACATTCATACACTTCCATTTATACCTCTGACATTCCACGTAGCAAACTTACATTCATCAAACTTCGCCCATTTATTCTTCATTTTCACAAAATGAAAGATTACAAGAGTAGGAGTTAAGGTAGGTTACCAGGCTTATCCTTGATAAAGAAAGAAAGGTAATAAATTATAACATATACACTCAAATATACATTGACATACCCGTAACTATCCCGTAACCAATGTAAATAAAATGAAAAAACGTCAAAATAAATGCAAAATTATAAAAATTAACCTAAACTTAAATTGAAATGAAAGATAATACCTAGCTTTATTAAATGTGAGGTGCTGAAACCAAATATCAATAAATCTCAGTAGAGGAAGGCGAAAAACCCAAACAAAAGTGAAAAATTGGACCAGATGACAGGAACGCACCTACTCCTGTTCCAGATAAACATAAATTGTCAATGTTAACCCTCTATTGCATACTGTTCCCGATCGGAAACATAAAATTTAAAATTCTTCCTTTCTTTTCTTATGCAGTTTACAGTCATGTTATAACCATTTGGGAACATTATATAAACTTTGTCAATTGCCAATTAGGTCATGTCTCCCAATTTGACCAACATAAAAAAAAATTGAAATGGAAAAAGGATAATTACAGAAACTGAGATATAAAATGTAAATTTGAAGGAAGCAGCTTATTACCTGCTGATATATTACAGCTAAATATACCTTTACAAAATTCTGGTTATAGTTTGAGATATACGAGTATTTGTGATATTTTTCCCGATTTATTTCCTGAATGTCCTAAACTAAATTCTTGTACAATTTCTAGATATTTACAAAATTTAAAAGAGATGGATGTTTATATATAAATCATATGAAAAAGACAAGACTAGAGACTATAATATTGGCAACTTTGTATGTTTCATTTTGTCTGAAAACATTTGAAGTAATGTATAGGAATATCTGGTATCCATAGTGATACATTAATTATTAGTCAATATTGCATCTTGGCTGAAATTCATGGTATATTTTATTCGACAAGCTTAGTGCAAGTAAAACAATGGAATCAAGTCCGGATTAATAAACAAACTAAATTTTAATTTTCAATTAGTTTATTTTCAAGAAACTTATATATGCGGGTGAGTTTGAGGCTAAACGACTGCGTGGACGTCCGAAGAATAAATGGTTAAATATAATTGATAGTTTGTTGCATGAACGAATGATTCCGAGTGTGAAGAATAGACGAGCATGTATAAATCACACTATGAATGTGGACAAAGCGGAAATGGTGTATGTGGGATACAGTGTGATGTTTGTATGTTTGCGATAATTTATTGTAATTTTTTTAAAGGAATTATTAGGGTTTAATAAGTGTCAACCTACGCCTGGCCAACTTCGTCAAATAAGCTGCTGCCCTGTTGAACGGCAACAGCATAGGGCCTCTCCGCGAACGGTTTGCCGACTTCCACCAGATAGCACATCCGAGCAATTGCGTATCGGATCTCAGAGTAATCGTGGATGAAGGCGTAATCCCCGTCAGTGTGCTCCAGGACCATGCGGTATCCCTCGGACACGTTCTCCACCGGCACGGTTTCGCGAATGGCTTTCAAAACGTTCCCGTACACTTCTTTGATGGGATAATCCCAGACTCTATATTGATCGGTTGATGCGTTTAAAGCTAAACTCTTCCACAAGCTGAAACCAGGATATATTGAGGGAGCAGCCGTACTATCTACTCATCATACAGTCACCAATACCGCCATACATTGTACACTATTTTATTTGACAGATTAGTAACAGCTGTCAAGTTCTACAGCAATTATAAGTTATGCTTTTGATTGTTGTAATCAAATCAAATATATAAAGTATCAACCTTCATGTGACCTGGTTGAAGTTTGCCCACGGCTCAGACACAGCTTTCCACCTCGAACCCCAAAAAGGTCAACGTCAATGACATAGTTCCAGACGCAGCTGCAACCCTCGTCCCAGGATGTCATGTTTAAATATAGATTTCACGCATTGTTAATTAGTCATGTTTTATGGCGTTAGTTAGTTTTTTTTTAATGGCGGATGTCTGGCATTCAGATATCATAGATACAAAATGGCGACCATTGGTAACAATTTACACAACCTTACAATTTTCACATACCGTAAAATACTAAAACTATTTTCTTTTGATCTTAAGAATCCTGACTAAACTATATCTGAGTCCAATGTCAAAACATAACCTAACATTCAAGAGCAAAATACGTAGTAAAATTATACTAATTTGTAACACAAATTTTGCTTATTACGACTAAATAAATTACGAGAAAATAAGTAGTAAACATTAAAGAATAAATTGTTTGTTTTATTAAATGATATTTACATGAATCATTTCCCTTATATTATGTATAAAGTATTCATGGCACAGTAAATTAGGCATGAATTTCTAATATTAAGAACGTAGTACCTTAAATTAAAAAATATTGAAGAAATACAGGAACGATTCTAAAACTTTTGTTTTGATTATTTGAAAAATTGTTTTCAAAAAAAATCTATTTGCAAAAGACAAAAACACTACCATCTCGTAAAAGAATAGCAGGGGATGAATAAAATTACGAAAATCAGCATAATTTAGTAGCTTCACTGCAAACGATTCATCTTAATCTACACTTACGCATAGAGTTCGTTCTCGGTGTTCCTCATATTTTGAAAGTAAGCCAAAGGCCACGACCCTTTAATGACAGTATAATTAATTCTTGACTGTCTAATTAGTTTATCTAAAGTGTACTCAGGTGCTTGAAGCTATAAAAATTAACAAAACTTATTTATAAATATGGTCGCCATAAAACCATAAAAGTGAGGTTAAATTACTCACCTGCATCCGTTCAACAGTTAAAAAAGCAGATAAATTCGCAGTAAATGTGGCCAATAACAAAACAACAAATATCCAATAAGCTCCGACTAAAATTCTTCCAGATAATGACATTGGTGGTTCGCCTCCACCTTGAGGTGTGAAAGACGTTAGTGCGAACCAGAAGCACTCTACTATATTAAATTCCCTTCAATTTTACAAGTAAATTAAGACAAGAATAGATTATATTAATTATAATAATGGTACTAACCTGCAAGCATTAGGATATTTAGTATTTCGCGAACTGAACGGTGAACAATAATCTAATAGAAATAACATTAGAGATGTCACTACTAGTGCACCAATAACCATTAGCCATACGTTAATATCTAATACGGTGAGAAATTTGAAAAGCGATGTTTTTTTCAAGGGCTTTCTCGTAACTGTAACAAATATGTTTTAAACACAAAAGTTAAATATTGTTTTATGATTTATACTTGCCTATTGTTATACCAGTTGTAGCAAATATTGGTGTTACAAAATCTACAGCCTCTTCTCTTTCTGCGGTCATTGTCATGGGTGCTACTACAATATCTATTTGCTGTAAATGAATAATATTAAAAAGATTTTATCAATAGAAACTGTTGATACATCATATTAACATCATAAATATATACATGGGTAAAACCGTAGTTTGGGGTCAATTATGAAGTTAGTTACGGATCGCCAATGATGTTTGGTAAATATGACAATTTGAGGTGGTGCAAGTCAAAGAACGAAAACTTAGTAAATTTGCATTCTGAAAATGCCGTTCAACAAATTCGTTTTTATTTAATCTCAAAACTAAAATAAATCTTAGTTTCTTGCTGTCTTAAATTGTTTTTCTGTAACTATTATCGGCTAAAGAAACTAGGACCTGCAACTAACTTCGCTTGTGGCCGTAAACTACGGTTTAGCGTATACATGTTTATTTGTTGTTGTATTGCATTAACAGTTTCAGTTTAATTTGTTTTCATTTATATTTTTTAGTATCTGTTGAAAGTTCACTCATCTAAATAATAAGCACAACATAATAAATGTTACTATTGTCCTATGTGTAGTCACATAGATGACGCATTTCGCATCCAAATTCAAATTAAACATTCACTTTACTTTGATAAACATATCATAAACAGACGCTGTATGTATGTACGTCTACGATATTATTGTAACATAATTTAATGTTAATCAGAAGATCGATTCGCGTTAGCACTTCTATTAGGATAATAATTAATTACAATAGCAGAAAAGTCCATTACCCCATTAATTAATCCAGCGATAAGGCCGTTCCAGCTTCCATTGCGTTGCTTCTCTCCGTAGGCGCCATCCGTGACCCCCAATTCATAATCGAAGTTCATAACTTCAGCCAGTTTATCTATAAAATCGATACAGTAACCCGACAGGCGGATCATCCCGGTGTCTGGGTCTTCCTCGCGGTAAATCCATGGAGTTGCCTTAAAGGGACAGAGAAGTTAATTAAGTATGAGAATTAGAGCAAGAATACCTGATAAATCCACAGCACACAAATTTACTCATTTTTATTTAGCTTTTCTATGTTCAAACCATTTTAGCCTTTTGAAATAAGTGGACAAAATGGCGGTGTTGAATTGGCAGCACTGCATTGCCAAATGTAACTCGACTTACAATTCGCTGTGAGTCTAGAACTCAAAATGGCGGACGTAAAATACAAATAATAAAACATAATGGCTGCTGTTCACAGGTCTACACTAAGCACTACTAACTAGGGCTTTTCAAGATTTAACACTTTTGCTATGAAAAAATTGTTGATCTCCAAGGTAATCAACAATGGTTTTAGCACCTTACAATAGGTTTGTTGCAAGTGGTTATTTCTGACATATTTGTTACAATTTCACTGCGCCTGCGATAAATGTAAACAAGTTAAGTTAGAAACATAGACTGGAACGGCAAATGGAGCATGCGCAAACTCATTTTTTGTTTTGACAGCTAACCTTATATATACATATAAATAAAGAAATCATACATTTTTCGCTACAAAAAAGGAAATGAAGCTTACGTTTCAAACTTAACTTGTTTACATTTTAAAAAAAATTTCTAATAAAAGTGGTAGATAATGTATTTCTTGGTTTCTTTAATTCGAAGCATTTTTTATAAAATAATTTTAGAATATTGTACAGCGCTAAAACCAAGGATGAAAAACTTTTCGTGAAATCCCCAAAAACAGAAATCGTGATACTTGTCAATATTGTCATTATTATTATTGAAGAACAACGAAATGAAAGCAATATAATTATTTCCTATTATTTTGTAAACACTTACAATTCCTGTGGCAACTCTGTAAAACTTCTTGTTCGGTTTGATTTCCATCCCGGGTTCCAATACAAACCCATCTATATAATTATATTTCCCAAGCATTACATATTTTCCTCTCTTGTCGCCTAACTCTACAATTGCATGTAGTTGTGGACTGCATATATAGTTCTCATCCATTACGAATATATTTTGATTATTAGTTTTATTTAAATATTCATAAAGCAATTTTGCAGGAAGTTTGCTCGGAGATGAACAATTACGAGAAGTTGACAATACATCTAATCCTGATTTAAAAATATGTTTATTATAATTATCCTGGAAGGGTTTACAAAATACTCACCTTTTTTTATTAAATCGTCAATGTTATTAATGGCGAAAGAAATAAAATTTTTCAAAAAATTCTTTTGAAGATCGAAATCATTGGGACATTTCTCACAATTTTTTGTTGAACAACAAATTTTCTTGTCATATGTTATTAAACTAATAGGTCTCCCATTGAGTAGCGCTTTTATTTCACTTATGTCCTTAATATCCAGAAATACAAGCACCAATCGTTCAGGAAATTTCGTTAATTTAGTTGATTTTAACCTATTAATTATGATTGTCATATTCTGTGTGTTTGCAATAATAACATAAAACGATGGAACAAAATTTGTTTCGTTGATTCTATTGTACGTTTCATTGTTCATACCATTTAACAATGTAATTCGCAAAGATAAATAGTTTGCAAAATAGCAGAAGGCTTGTTCTATATCTGAAAATATTTTACAAATTAATTTGTTACCTACAGAAATTGTAAAACCTTACTCTCCATGTTTTCGAAAATAATTGTTACTTCACTGGCATTTCGAGCATCTAAATACGATTCTACGATTTTTAAAGTAGAACCAAGGGTTGTATCAACTTTTAGTTGCGGCATTTTTAGTTTTTGTACTAAAGCCGAAATTCTATTTATATGCTCATTGTTTCGAGTGATGTCAAAAATAATGTTATATCCTTTTTCGTAAAATACACAAACTGTAATACAAAAAATTATATGTATTCATAGGAAATTTATAATACTTTGTTTCATGAATACATTCATTGTTTGTGAGAGTAGAATTATTATATTCATCAACTTTATAATCCAGAAACTCAATTCCTAAATTGTCATTCAAAGATAAAGTAATATTTTTCAAATTTTCTGATATGGTTTCATATATTGATTCTTGATCTTCTTGAAATAAAACCACTACAAATGAAAATTTTATTTCAAAAGTTAATATTTTAAATTTTTAAACACTAACATATTTTCATAACTGATTTATTGTTTTCCATGATTTCCTGTTTGGACAGTACAATTATTATTAAAAATATAAATAATTTAAACATTATAACACCTTTACTTATAATGCTGTTACACAATAAAATAAATTAAAACAATAATATAAATTTCTTTTATATATTTATAAATTATCCATTGAAGACATTATAAAAGAATTAAAGTCAAATCAGGACTTACACAACAATTTATGTTCACTTATTCTACTTTTCAAACATAATTATTAAATCAATATTTATTAAATTATTATACTTCAATCTAAACATAATTACCTATATATTCTTATGATTAGGAATAATAGGGTGTAATTATTAAAATTTTAAAATTAACCCTTATAATTTATGTACATACGTTGTATCTGGAATTTAAAGGTTAAAATGTAAGTTTTGATTGACATTAATCCACAAATTCCACTAACGCTTAATAAATTGTGCCACATAAACTGTTAAATGTAACCCATAATTTTATATATTATTAATTCTATGCCTCCCTGTAAACTGCATCGCGATCAAATCTCACGAACATTTCCACCTTATGAATTAGCTCTCGTCCTTTATAAATAATAACTTGTATTTTTGAATTTTTAAGTGGGAAACTTCGAATATATTTTGGATTTGGTAAATAATTATAAAGTTGGTAAACACCCTGCAAATACACAAGTATATTAAATTTTAGAAATTACTTTTTATTAGGTGCGACAGAAACTGCGGTAGTGCTCGCAAGACTAACACCGATTAAAATATTAGCTGAAGAAAGAACTCTTTGCCACAATGTAAACAAAGAAGAGAGGAAATTAATTAAAGACAAAAGAATAGAACTTTGGCAACAGATATGGGAGTCAGATAAAAGGAATAAATGGCTACATGAACTAATGCCAGATATAACTAATTGGTTAAATAGAAATTATGGAGAGACTAGTACATATTTAACTCAATGCTTTAGTGGACATGGATGTTTTCAATCATATCTTAAAAGGATAGGGAAGATACAAGATAGTAAATGTATGTATTGTAATAGCACAGTGCACAGAAGACACGGCGGAACACACTTTATTTGAGTGTGAGGCATGGACTCCCATGAGAAGGAAAGCAGAAAACATTGTCACCAATGCATTTAATAAGACGAACATCATTGCAATTATGCTACAGAGCGAAGAAAATTGGGATGCTGTGCATGAAATGATACAAGAAATAATGAAAACAAGATTGAGGATGAGAAAAGAAGAGAAAACGTAACACAATAAGCTAATATTGACAACAAAAGATGACGAAGAAATGCGTAAGCGGTTCCATCATCTTTTGGGTGGATAGTGACGGGAGAGTTTAGTGGGTAGGCTAGGCAAATAAATGTCTAGAGTCCCACACTACCTATACCCTTTTGGGAGTATGCGCTGCTTCGGTGTCATACTAGGTGTGCATGAGCATTCTCTCCTACCCATTAAAAAAAAAAAGTGCTTACCTTTGGAATTGGGCATTTCGTCGGAATAAAATGTGATCCAGGTGTCTGAATATCATGTTCGAAAAACATTTTAAATTCATATTCTAAATAACTACAAAACTCTTTTCTTACTCTTATTGCAAATGGTCTGTATTCATTACTAAGAAATTCGAACGCTTGCAACTCTGCCTATACATAAACATAATTGTATATTATGCTATGTCTAATTAAAATAAATGAATATACCTACCACAAAAATATTTCCACGAACATCCTCTAGAAATAAAAAGGTAAAATTATAAGCATTTATAGTTCTATTTATTTTAAATAATTTATATTCTCCAATAAATACTTTTTCATTGTAATTGACATAATCAATGCGGTCTATATATATTTTGTAATTTGTATTTTCAAATAAAGTTGCATTTGAAAATGAAAAATACATTAAAAACAAAGTTGCAGTGATTAATATGCAACTCATTTTTAAAAAGTTTAATATCTAAATACAAATAAAATATAAATTATGTTTTATTATACAATGCAGACAGGAAAATTATTAAACAGTTTAGATTTTATCATTTTATGTTCAAAGATTATTTTGAAATAAATTGAGATACTTTTATGTTCAAGCACGTGCATGGTTAATAATTATCCCATTTAATATTTGCAGCAAGGTTATTATTGTAAATGATTTTATATACAGTTTGTCCCAGATTTAAACGGCCTCACTTGATTCATAGATTAAACACCTAAAAATAAGGTGACAAGTTCATTTAAGCAAATGTCCGTAAATGCTTTATTCCAGAGATATTCGTGTTTTTCTTATTGAGTAGCGCTACTTTTAAAAATCAACATCCTAACGAAATATCCAAATTATCTTATTGAGGTGTGACATAAAAATTAAATTAAATTAATAATAAATTGTTTATTACCTAATTTCAATACAAAATTTAGTTTGCTTGCAGTGATGTCTCGGAAAAAAAATGAGAAACTATCAATTAATTTCAAGAATTTTTTTTTTGTGCCATAAAAGAAAAAATCTATGGTTATAATTTATTATTGTATATATTGTAATTTGTATTTTCAAATATAATTGTATTTGAAAATGAAATGCACATCAAAAATAGAGTTGCAATGATCAATATGAAACTCATATCAAGTTTAATATCTAAATATAAATAAAATACAAATTATGTTTTTATTGTACAATACAGACAGGAAAATTATTAAAAAGTATGGATTTTATCATTTTTTGTTCAAGGGTTATTTTATACTAAATTGAGATACTTTTATGTTCCTGCACGTGCATGGTTAATAATTATATCATTTAATCATTTTAAATATATTTACTGAACTGATAAGCTTCAGGTAGAACTTGATTGAATATTTTTTATTATTAATTTAAGCGGTCCCAACTGCTGCGGTAATATGCCGTAAGTAAGATAGAATTATTAAGTCATTTCTCACAATTTCGTGTAGAACAACAAATGTTCTTGTCATATAATATTAAACGATTTTATTTCACCCATTGTCACTGATTCTTATAAATCATTACGAAAATGAGTGATGCAAATAGAAAGATAAAACTTATATCTTTTACATTTAAAACTAAATATGAAATAGTAAAACAATTGCAAAGAGGTGACAAACATAGCAACATTTATATTGAAATGGGATTAAGTAAATCAACGATAATTACATTAAACACATTTATTTATAACGCTGTTACACCATAAAATATATTATAACAATAATATAAGAAATATAAAAGAATTAAAATTATGTTCATTTATTCTTCTTTTCGAACATAATTATTAAATCAATATTTATTAAATAATTATATTTCAATCTAAACATATATTCTTGTAATTAGAAACAATAAGCTGTAATTAGTAAAACTTTCAAATTATAAGTGTTAATTGTCATTAATCCACTTATTCTACCACCGCTAAATAAACTGTGCAATACAAACTGTTCAATATTACCCATAATTTGATACTTCTTGGATTTTATGCATCTCTGTAAACTGCATCGCGATCAAATCTCACGAACATTTCCAGTTTATGAATTAGCTCTCGTCCTTTATAAACAATAACTTGTATTTTTGAATTTTTAAGTGGGAAACTTCGAATATAGTTTGGATTTGGTAAATAATTATAAAGCACATAAATTCCCTGCAAATACACGGTGTAGTAAATTCTAGAAATCTTCTTTTAGTAGAAGCTTACCTTTGGAATTGGGCACTTCGTCGGAATAAATTGTGATCCAGGAGTCTGAATATCATGTTCAAAAAACATTTTAAATTCATTTTCTAAATAATTACAAAAAGTTTTTCTTAATCGCATTGCAAATGGTCTGTATTCATTACTAAGAAATTCGAACGCTTGTAAGTCCGCCTATGCATAAAAATAGTTGTATATTATGCTAATACTAATTAAAATAAAATATTAAATGAATATACCTACCACAAAAACATTTCTACGAACATCATCTAGAAATTCAATGGTAACATTAAAAGCATTTATAGTTCTATTAATTTTAAATAATTTATATTCCCCAGTTAATATTTTTTTATTATAATTGACATAATCAATGCGGTCTATATATATTTTGTAATTTGTATTTTCAAATAAAATTGAATTTGAAATTGAAATGTACATCAAAAATAGGGTTGCAATGATCAATATGAAACTCATCTTCAATGTCTAAATATGAATAAAATAGAAATTATATTTTTATTATATATTACTGACAGGAAAACTATTTAAAAGTATAGATTTGATCATTTTTGATCAAAATTCTTTTATGTTCCAGTATGTGTATTGTTAATAATTATCTCTTCATTTAATATTTGAATCAAGGTTATTATTGATTTTAAATATATATATTTATATGCTGTTCGGAAGTGTACTAATTAGCTTTAGGTAGAACTTGTGTGAATTTTTTTATTATTAATTTACGCGGTCTCAACTGCTGAGGTTATTTGTCTCCTCGGTACCCCGCTTGAATTTAATTTATATTTATTATACCATAAATCCATTTTTTAATCATTAATATATTGTAAAACAATTAAATTAAATTAAAAACTGTTAAATATATCTCATTATTTTATATTTAATAGATTTTATGCATCTCTGTAAACTGCACCGCCATCAAATCTCACGATTTAGTTTAGATGATACAAGGTTAATTTTTAATAATTTAATGTACTTTTATGTTACAAAACATTAATTTTTAAAAATTATCTCTCTATTTAATATTTAAAACAAAGATATTCATCGTTAAATACATATAATGTATATGTATTTAATTTCCAATTTGTTCGTTGGCAACATACGTCACACGAAACAAATTTTGTATGATTGGGTTGGCAGCACTAGTCGATACCTAAAATGGCGGATGCTGAGAAGACGCTAGACGTGCTGAACAATGAAAATAACGACTCGAATGAAAAGAAAAGTGATAATGAAGCCAAACCTAATCAGCAACAAGATAACGAAGATGCAGATAGTTTGGAAGAACAACCATTAGACATTGGCGAGCACTACGTTGTAAAACGTTCAGATGAGTCATGGCGTAAGTACGCGCGTATCTTGCACTATGTTTTTTTGTGCATTATTTCTGTAAATATGTAATGACAACTCATTTATAGATCCGGCGGAGATTATTCAAACTCGTTATAATGAAACAGAACAACAGTACGAATACTATGTTCATTATGAAGGATATAATAGACGTTTGGACGAATGGGTAAGCAAATAACTACTCCATATTTGTTTACTTTCTTATAGGAATCTATGATCTTAGAAATGTGATTTCTTATTATGTATTTATACAGGTACCACGGGGTCGAATTATGTCTGCAAGGTTTAATTTAACTGAAGGTGGTACCAAACTGGATAAAAGTTGGCGTGATCGACCCGTAATTACAGACTTACTTTCAAATGCCACTGATCGCAAAATAACCCGCAACCAAAAACGAAGACATGATGAAATCAACCACATACAAAAAACGTATGCATTTTAATATAACTATTACGAACTATTAAACTTTGTGTGACAGTATTTTGAAGTTTTATGTATTGTTGCTGCGCTATTTTTATTGTTAAACAATCGAGTTGGCGAGGTCATTTTTGAAATGTCAAATCTTATTTTTGGTTAAGGTACGCTGAAATGGATCCTACAACTGCTGCACTGGAGAAAGAACACGAACAAATAACCAAAGTAAAATACATCGACCGAATACAAATAGGAAAATATGAAATTGACACTTGGTACTTTAGTCCGTACCCAGAAGAGTATGGCCGGCAAAGTAAATTGTGGTTATGTGAATACTGTTTGAAATATATGCGATTAGAAAAAACCTACAGATATCACATGGTATATTTAACTCATATAATATTATAAAATGTCATTTTTAATTTGTTGTATTTCAGAGCGAATGCACATTACGGCAGCCCTTAGGAAAAGAAATTTATCGCAAAGGGACTTTATCAGTGTACGAGGTGGATGGAAAAGATCATAAAATATATTGCCAGAATTTATGTTTGCTGGCTAAATTATTTTTGGACCATAAAACATTATATTTTGACGTTGAACCTTTTTTATTTTACATTTTATGTGAGGTTGATAAACATGGGGCCCACATAGTTGGATACTTTTCAAAGGTTATTAATTTATATTTAATTATTTATGTAACTATAGATTATGATTAACAAACACCTATTACTAAATATTAAAATTTGCATTATTGTTTGGTGTAAGACCGTGTTGCTAACGATATTGACACTGTTGCTATGAAAATTATAGTGGTTACTATGGCGATGATTAGGTTGAGTAATTTTCGAATATTAAATTAAAAGCAGTTGAGTACGTATTAGAGTGCCTCGTGTTCAAATACCGTACAAATAAAAATTATTTATGTTTAAGATCGGTATTTGCAACCTCAAATAAACTAGAGAATAAATTTATCATACCCGGTTGCACCAACGTTAGTTAAATTTTAAACTTGGTTTAAATAAATAAAAGCAAATCGAAGTTATATGTCATCAGAGCTGGGAGTATCTTACATAAAAAGATATTCGACAGTATCTAAGATACTTTATCTTAGATACATTCTATTTTATGTAAAATGTATCTTTTATTTAAATACTTTTTAAAAGTATCTTTTATCTTAAAAAATATCTTATATCTTTAAAAAATATCTTTTATCTTTAAAAAAGTATCTTTTGTCTTAAAAAGTATCTTTTATCTTAAAAAGTATCTTTTATTTAAAAAAAAGTATCTTATTTGCAAATATTTAAGATATGTGCCAGTGAAATATTTTGAAATATCTGATATATTTTTTTAATGTTTAAGCTTACAGTTAATATAAATATTTAAAATTTACTCAGATTTTTCTTAAAAGTACCAAACTAAGATATTTTAAAGTATTTTTGATATTTAAAAGTATCTAAAACATCTTAAAGTATCTAAGATATTAAAAAGTATCTAAAATATTTAAAAGTATCTTAAGTATTTATATTAGATACTTTTAAGAAATATTTGTATCTTAAGATACTTAGAATAAAAAGTATCTAGATACTTAAGTATCTTTAACAAATTTATGTAAGTATCTAGATATTTATTAAAAGTATCTTTCCCAGCTCTGTATGTCATATGGAGTAATTGGCATTTATGTCAAAAATTAGATACGCTTTTATTTATTTAAACCAAGTTTAAAATTTAACTAACGTTGGAATAAACATAAAATATCGCTTCAAAATTATAGTTTAAATTTATTCCACAGATAAATTAATGGTAAATTAATATGTTTTAAAGGAAAAGGAATCTCCGGATGGTAACAACGTGGCCTGTATATTAACATTACCCCCCTACCAAAGACAAGGATACGGAAAATTATTAATTGCATTTAGTTACGAGCTTTCCCGACTAGAGGGAACTGTAGGAAGTCCAGAGCAACCGTTGAGTGATCTAGGAAAATTAAGTTATAGAAGTTACTGGAGCTGGGTGCTCCTGGAAATTTTGAGAGATTTTCGAGGGACATTATCCATCAAAGACTTAAGGTACATAAAAAAAAACTAAAACACTAAATAATTTTTTCACTTTGTTTATTACTTTTTAGTCAAATGACAAGTATTACCCAAACCGATATAATTTCCACGTTGCAAAGTATGAACATGGTAAAATACTGGAAAGGGCAGCACGTGATTTGCGTGACACCCAAGTTAGTAGAGGAGCATATAAGATCGAGCCAGTTTAAAAGGCCGCGGTTATGTGTTGATCGCTCTGCTCTAAGGTGGAATCCGAGAAGATATGGTCCGGCGAAAGTTGGAAAGAAATGATGTGATTTAGACAGTTTTAGAATAGTTTCAACTCATTCCAGCCCATTTTCTATTTTGTAAATAGTTTTAATAAGTATTGTTTAATAGAACATTTTCTTTTGAAGTATTAGTATTTTTTTTCTTTAGAATCAAATTTGACGTTTCGATATAGCACTGCAAAAAAATAAAACCGTCGTTGGAAATTGTCAAAATGTGTAGTTTAATTATTTAAACAAATAAAAGTACCAAACTAATATATTTATACTTATAAGAAGTATAAGGAAAAATATAAATCATAAAAAATATTTCTTGTAAAAATCCTTCGAGCATAACTAGATGTTATAGCAGTCCCATATATAAAATTCTACAATCTGCGGTTAACGCTTTACTGCGCGATTTTCTACAATTGATCAAAAAAATATTTTTTTGGTGTAAATAAAGGAAGAACTCGGGAAAAATATTGAAAAAAAAAAAATTATGCCAAGAAATTTCACTGTGTATCAGATCTGCAAAACATATTTTGGATCAAATTTAATACAATTTATTGCATAATAATGTCGAAACAATGATATGAAAATGATGTTATTATCTTTCTGGTCTAATATTTTAATGTACACTTCTTTAAAACCATGTATTTATGAAATATATCACAATAAACCATCCGTGTGAAAACAGCATTTATTTTTAGTGCTGTGATGGAAATACGAGCTTAAATAAATACAGAACTTATGTATAGTTACAGTAAAAGTTGTAACGTATCAGATACAAAGATATATATCCAAGATACCTACATAGAGACGTTACTCCAAAACTAAATAGATTCAGAGATGATCAAAATGGATAAAACCGAAATTTTTCTCTATTATAATACTTCCTTTATTTCGCACATGGAAGTAAAAACGCCTCAATACATATATAACGTCACGCTGTATCCCACTCAGTGGGGTAGCACGCACCCAGAAACACAGTCAACCAACAATCAATCTCCTCCAAACATTCCACCATATTCGCCTCGTCCACATTCATACATGTTCGTCTATTCTTCACACTCGGAATCATTCGTTTGATACGCTTCAATAACAATTTAAATTCCTTAAACAATTCATACAAAATAAAACTACTAAAGTAATTTATTTTTACTAAAACCAAGTATAAAGAAGTATAGAAACATTTAAAAAATGGGGATAGCACAGGTATTGAGATTTGCATATATATTCAACCTGCCAATATCCATTGATACATTCCTTCACCCATCGTCTAATATCCAGAAAACACCTCTTAACAATCAATCAGCAACTCAATGAAGCCGCACAATTCTCTCCCTAAATATTATAAATTCAATTTATATCAAATATAGAAACAGCTACAAAAATATTTGGAATAAAGAAGTTATTAATAATTTTCTTCATCAATGGTTGATAGTCTTCGGAGGGCTAGGACCTCCTCATAAGTACTGTGGTGCTTGATTAACTTCCAATTTCTCATGATGCATTTAAAACGTCCATATTTACATTTGGTTATTAATGTAATGTACAGCGGAATCCATCAGGGAGTTTAATATGGTCCCAGAACTATGCTTGAGATAAACAAGTATATATACTTCTAATTTCTTGTAATATGTTCCAATATTTGCTAAAACCATAACTACCATCAAATTTAGATTTGTATGTGTAAGGAAGTTTGTGCTTCCCACATCAGATTTCCCCCTTTCAATACAGTTTTGCCCTGTCAGTTGTATTGTAAAAATCGTGCAACAAACAGTTTCAAACATCATATCTGGTAAAGCGGCCCCCCAATAATTTTGTTCATATAATTTGAGCAAATGTTGCTAGTTCGTGTATTAATCCGCTAGCGACGCAAGCGCTCTTAATCCAGCTCGCGCTGCATTCAACAGGTGAATGTTAGTATTCATCTACCTGGCCATGTGTTGCTAGTGTTGTTGTTTTCTCTGTTATCATCTGTCAAATTTTATTTATTTACCTGAATTATACCGCGCGTAAAAGTGCGGCGATTTTGTTACAGTGCCGCGTATTAATGAGTAAATTATTGGTTTTATTATTAATTTAATTTTTTTAATATATATTAGTGTAACAATCGTTATTTATTAATTAAAGTGCAGTGCAGTGATTATTTTAATATTAATTTTAATCCTTATTTTATAATATGAAATTGTCTATAAATGCGAACAATTATTCCTGAGTATTTTTGGTGTTAATGTTAGACAACAAGTGTCAAAATTAATCAACACTCAACAGTCTTCCTTGATGTGCATTCATTGTTAAATCTTGCCGCAGTTATATAATTAATTGTTACGCTCTTGCGAACTCTGAGTGTTTTGTTTTGCTCATAAAAAACGAGAGTGAGACTTAATTTAATTCCTAATTAAAACTGTTCACACGTAAAAACCTCTGGGCAAAGCGCATAATTTGCGTTTTGTGATAAGTGCTGAATTTCAAAAGATTTTAAGGTATTGTGCAAAGACTAACAGTGAGTGAATTTTGAAGATTGCAGGTCGTATTTTGGAGTAATATGGATTGAAATACCGCTTCTATATAAGGTAATGCTGATATATTTGTTTATATACACATCTTGATATTCTTGACATAGTTTGTATTTTATATCAAACAATTTTTCATATCTACTTCGTTTATCAACGTTTTAATTTATTAGTACCTATAAAATCCAGCATAAAATGCGATTTCTGTAAGGTTTACTGCAGTTGGAAATAACTTTGCATAAAAATTATACATTTATATAAAGATTTATTTATCTACTTCTGATATGACCGTGGCATAAAACATTTAAAAAATATTCAACAGGAACAAAAAACATAGACTTGTCCGTACCGCGCAATGCCTATATTGCATCTCAAACAAAGTTGCAATGCTGTCCCTATTCCACTGAGAGACCCAGGTTCTACATGATAACGCTATTGGTGACCCTTATATACGCTTGTAAGAGCCTCAGTTCGATTCCTGCAATTGTTTCCTCTTTAGTTCTCCCTCTCCTAACATCTTTAAAAAGGACTTGATTTGTAAAAAGTATTACCCAAAATGGGTGCATGCTGTAATAACATTTATTAAGAATGCCAGAAGAGAGACAAACAAAAGTGATTTGGAATAAAAGAATAAACAAAACTTAGAGACACCTGCGAAGATATGGGAGAACACCATTGAAGAAATATTAAAAAAAAAAACAATATTAGCAGGCAAGAAACAAGAAGGAAAGCAATAAACAGGAAAGAGTGGAAAGACGATAATATAATGGAAAGCAATCTCGACACCCCAAAGAGTATAAAAGCATTTAAAAGATTATAATAATAATGTTGAAGTTAAATCTGAAGACCCGGATCAATTAATCTATTACATGTAGGGATTTCAAAAAGATATGAAATATATGATTTGTGAAAGAAAATTTAAACAATTTCCATCTACGAATAAACTTCTAATTACATTATTCATCGAATAAATACAAAATTACGCATCAAAAAATGACAGCTACTACAATACGAGCTACGATTTCGATACGACATTTCGCATCTATTGGGCGAATAGTATTGAAAATATGAGCGTAAACGCAAAATTTCTAATGTGGTTAAAGACGCATCGCTGTTCTCAATAACGCTCTTTGTTTTTATTTGGACCAAAGTGGTATTTAACTCAATTATACACATGGTAATATCAATATCCTGGATGATTTGTCTCATATCCTGTACGGGATCGTATCATTATACCAACTGAATACAGCGATGTAACACAGGACGTTGCTGTTGTTTATAAATGGCTATTTTAACGCAAACTGCTTCGTTGTATCACATGTTACCATAGAAACGATAAATTCATTCTTCTTTTTTGTTGTTAAAACAGCACCCTTTTTTGGTACACTGAAATTGGTCCTGTACGAAGTAAATACGATATGTGAAGATATCATTTTTATAAAATTGAAACTTATTTCATATATTTTTATTATACCTGCATCATAATCCTTGTTCAACAAACTAAAAAGCTTGCGAAAACGCAATAATAAAATATGCCGTGCTTTAAAGTTGCTAACCAACAACAAACATACCTAATTACTATTAATATCTGTCCAAACCGTTATAACATACATAAACAATAAATCCTAACTAATCTCCATGTAAACAAAATACGCCAAACGTATAAATTATAATGCAGATATAATAAAAAATAGCGTATGACACACGTGTATTAGTATATTGCAATACGAGTGAAGAAACTAAGAATTTCACTCACACATGTGTCAGTGACACATAAGTGAGCGAATTCGTTTCTTCACGTGTGTAATATAGGGTTTTGTTCAATCTTGCTATTGTAAGTCCGCGCCCCCATCCTTGTGGTCCTCAAATTCAATGTTAGATTAGCTTCAATTTGGTAATGACAGATGAGTGAGCGAAAGTAGTAAGCGAAAGAACTTTCGTCCACTCATCTGTCATTTTTCATCCCATTGCCATAGGAAAGAGTTGAGTACTGCCATGACAAATTGTAAAAAACGAATCTTCATAGTAACGTAAACAATAAATGTTAACCAATCCCTATGTAAACGATATACGTCAAACGCTACATTTTTTCCAGATTATGATGCAGATGTAATAAAAAATAGCGCATAACACATGTGTACAAGTACTAGCGACGTTAAAAGGACTCCGCATTGCGTCGTGCTCTTAAACTCGTCGTAGGTGCTTTAAAAACTCACTTGATAATATTCTGGTATTGAAAATTGTGTATATTTAAAGTGAAATTTGGCTAAAATATAATACAAAATAATGTGTGTAATATGTGATATGAAGCCGGCATTGTTCAAATTCAAGGTGAATGCGAAGCATACGCCGATCGTGCAGTTTACTGCGAAACCAACTCAACATCAAGCAGATAGCCCACGCTTACACTTTCCATATAACATCCCACTGTATGTTTATTGTAATATGAAAATATTGTTCAGGTATCAATTAAAAATCCCTCAAACATGTATTACATCACCTTGCACGGTTTAAGGCTGGTTCAGCTCAGTTCATATATCAACAGATCAGTAAAAATGAAAGGGATTTCTCAACGCATGCTTTATTGTGATCTTATTTGGATACTGCTAGAAGAAAATGAGAGTGGAGGAAAAAAATGTGTAGGATTTTCGTGACTAGTTTTTTAACCTCGACTGAATTGATATATTCTATATTTATCTTGAACTTACGACTAACAGAAGTAAGATAAAAGCATGTTGATATACTTATTTTTTTACTCGTAATACACCACGAGAACTTCAGTTTGAATCGTACAAAACTATCGGCATTTTTAACTTTATCTGTATCCCAGATGAAATAATAGTTATTTATGTGTCATGTGCATAAAGACATATTTTAACCACGACCTAATGCCTCGTGATCTTATTTACGCGATTGATTAATTTATCTTTATTCACGTGTTACAATATTGTTTCTAACACCTTCCTTTAATGTGCTTCCTGACTAAAATGACATTTAAATAAAAATTTTGCATATTTATGTTTCATCTTATTTTGTTACCATCGCTTACTTTGTATACTGTTGCTAAGTTGCTATCTAATTTTGCAAGAAAATATACACATCTGCATCACTAGTGGATAAAGTAATATTTTATCTAGCCTTACTATTAAAATATTGTTTTGGTATCGAGAATTCGATGGATAAAATACCACTTTACAAGTAAATGTAAAAAAAAAATGTTAAAAAATTAATTAATGTAATGTAATTTTTCTTTCAAATTATAAACTTTTAATCAAGATACGTGAAATCAAAGCTAATAACAGCAGATGACAGATAAAACCAATAAGTTTCAATTGGTACATTTGTTTTGTTATTTCATGGCACTAATGATTTAAGAAAATTACCAATAAACATTTCCGTCATTTTTCCGGTTCCAGATAAAGTAAAATTATAAATATTAGTGACAAAAAATGCATACATTATTCCTCTACTATAATCTATTGCACTTTTTTGATGTAAAATCATATAATTCACCATTTTAACAATAAATCATATTATGTCCAATCGCATGGTAACATAAAAGTTACGACTTTACACAGAAAAAAATACGTACACTAGGTAGTGTACCATCGAGTCCACACTATTTTTAGTGTTAAATTTAACTCTAACATAAATGATTTTCACACTAATTCAACCCAGTAAATGTGAAAGCACTATTTATAGTGTTAAATTTAACACTAAAAATAGTGTGGACTCGATGGTACACTACCTAGTGTACATATTTTTTTGTGTGTATGGGACTCAAACTAAGGATATTTGTTACACAAGGTATGGAAATAGGTACATTTCGTATTAGTTTCTCGTCGACTACCTTTTTTGCGATTGGCATTTACATTATAATTATTTAATGATATTAAAATAAAGGTAATTAAATTTAAATATCAATAAATGTTAGTCAATTAACTTGTAATTATAAAATGAGTCTGAACTGTGATATTACTAAGTTTGTAAATTAATTAGTAATTACACAGTTTCTTTCCTGATTTTTAATTTTTTTGTTGTTACTGCAACACGAAATATAAAATTTCGTTATTCCAATAGCATTTATCTGTATTTACCGATACAGTAAATACGTAAGCATGATGTTTATATATTGCATTTATCACAAATTGATTAGAAAAAACGCAAATGCAACACGTGTAATTAAGGCGAGTGAGTCATTGTTTAATCGTGTACGGTATGTAAATAAGAATCATTTTATGTTTTTAAGTTATACTTGTCTAATTACATAAATACATTAATTAGTGTCTATGCAATGAAAGTAATGACAATATTTATATATTCTAACATAACTGATGTTTCTCAAAAAAATAAATAATAAAACGTATTAATTATTATTTTGAAAGCCTGGCTCTGTAATTGGGTGACACCGGATATTGCCATGTTGCAAAATCAATATGAAATTACTGGTTCAATAATTAATAACATAACCTTTCCCACATTAATTATTGGGTACACACCATAATTTTTTGTTTATATCAAGGTAATAATAAAATTTATTTTTAATATTCAAATGACTCAACGCCGCTCTGAAAATAAATCAGAAATGTGAATAGCTCTAACATTACACATTCCAATTGCTTTGAAACAACTGGAGAGTCAAATAACAGTACTCAGTTAGAGTAGCCTTTTCGTTATCAGGTAGTAGCTATAAGTGGTCGTTGATAATAAGCGATAATCGAAAAACAATGACTAGCTAACAGCCTTTGTTACCAGCGGTTACCAGGTATTCGCGATATGATTGTAATTTGTTTTGTAGAATTGAAATCATGTAGGTAGATCTTCTTCTGTTGTTTGATTTCTTCGATGGTAAATCGAAGGACGCCCCATAACGTCAAAACTGTTTTTGAAATGCTCAGTTATTGACTTCCCTAATTATTTTACAACAAAAATGTTAAACAATTAATTATGGAGAAAGAATTTCTACAATTTTTTTTTTTATTTTAACTTTTGGTTAGCCAAATGCACCCAGCTTTTGGGTGTAGATGTTGAAATTCTTCAAGAGTCTTCTTAAAGATTACCTAAAATACTTAAGCAAAATAAAACTTAAGTAAGGCTTCCGGAAATTTCAGGAAACTAATTAATACCAAATGATCTTGTTTCTGTAAAAAAACTACAAATCAAACAAACATGGGAGATAATATATATAATCCTAAGAAACCCTCTTTAATTCAAACCGAACAATACTAAAACATTTTAAAACAATTACACCTATCCATTTATTTCTGATGGGACGACCATACAAACGTTCAACCTGATACACCAACCTATCATTGGACATCCGGTCAACATAATCAAACGACTTCAACTGCCTCACTCTCACTTTCCAATCTCAAATTATGTTTATGACCCTACATACATATTAAAAGCTATAAATCCACGTGCTATTCTATTAAACAAATGAAACCATAAACATTTCTAAATCTTAACAATTCATTTAATCATTAAACAATCCCACCGAATTCATCAATCTTCACTCGAAAGTATCCCTTTCCCATTCAAGATTGAACACCTGACTTGGTGTGTAAATCTGTGCCACTCGCCTCTCCGTGTGTGACCTTGATACTTCATGTGATTGTGCTTGTTTCGGCCTTCATCTGTCTCGGCCTTTGGTTCGGACATTTGACGTTCGCTCTCAATCAGATCCTATCTCTGATCTTCAATCGTTCGGCCTCAGTGGATACCGCAGATCTCTTTGTTAATTACTCAGCGAAATCAATTAAAAATGTTGAGAGATGCTGCAGAGGGTGCTGGGGGATTAGATGATGTTGTAGCTGAGGATTTATTAATGATGATTTTACTAGATATGGGAAAGTGTTCTACTTAGGTCTTACAAGTCAGATGTTATTTTTGTTTTGTTGTCGCGAAATTATTTTCACTTAATTTGTTTTACTTCTCCTCACTGTTGATTACTATATTTCATAAATTATCAAATAATTAAATAGTATTGCTTGGATGAACATAGAATTGTCAGAAATTGTAACAATGAATTATAGTAACTACTAGGGTGGACCTTAAAAGGGTTAAATCAAATTTTAACTGGACCGCCCCTAAAATGGTCCCAAATAAATTTTAAAAATTGTGCTGGCTTTTATTCCCTCAATATTAATATTTGATCGTGCTTAAATTTACTTAATTTTTTCCTATAAATAACATTGGGTCTATGATATATTTGGGAACTTCATTTTTTTCCGAGGCAATACGAGGTTCGAAAAATCTATTTAATGGTGGAACATATACTATAATGATCCGAGAATACTTGTTAAAAAATAGAAGTCCCAATCATTATTCTTAAGATATTTGAAGATACACAAACTATCGCTCCAAAAACCGAAAGAAAATCGTTTGTTTATTGTTGTCAAAACGACATATGTTAATATGTTCCCGTCGAAATTACGCAGTCTAAAGATCCAGGGAGAGAAACATAAAAACTAACTGCAGATCTGTAGACAAATCCATGAACTAAGAAACGGCACCTAATGCAGTGTTTATTACTAATAATCTATAATATTATATGAAGGTTTTCCATAAAATATTAATAAGATTACGCAAATGATAATTGAATAAAAATGTCTTGTTGATATTGTTGAGTATTAAGGTTAAATATAAAACATTTTTTATGTGCTACACTTGCATTCACGTTTGCGTTACACTTTCATTTACAAGATCCGGTTATCAGCGTTTTTACAGCAGCTCAGTTTCAATTTGGTTTAATAAAAACGATAAAATCATACAACAAACCAAGGTCGAACTCATATGATTGTATTTTGAGTTGCGTAAAAAAATACACTAAGAAAACTTCCTTTTTAATTTTCCAGGAAACATTGCATACAAAATGAACAACTGACATCTGCTTCTGGGCATACTAAATAATAATTTTACATGTTTATGCTTTCCAATAAAATTTTGCGCTAATTAGAAAACAGTTAGCTTCTGAAACAAATAAATAACCAGTAATTATAATATAAAAGAATCCACAAGTATAACGAGATATTTTAGTGCATGTTTCCTCCCATAAATTATGGATAACTGCATATGTTAGTCCAGTTTCGTAATCATTGACTTTAAATTTAATAGAATTTAAAAACAGCAAATTCATTTGCATTTTCTACAATTAAATTAGCATGGCTTAATATAGATATTTTTGCAGCACCGATTTGTTTTAAAATTTGTAGGTTGGTAGCTCTGCTTGTCATTTGACAAGTTGCTATCGTTGCTGCAACATACATGCAGTCCTTGTGCTTTGTTTGTTTTAATTATACAAACCTTTATTGCGAATGCATGATGCAATATAGCTTTAATAAATTCCTTTACCATTTTGATATGAAGTTTATTTTGGTGCGCAGTGACAGTTTAGTGAAAGTTAGATACCTATAAATATAATTAATATTAAATGTGTACCTACAGCAATTTCCATGACACGAGAGTTATAAGCATTAATGAAAGTTTTAATTAAGTTTAGTGACAGGTTTAATTATTATGACGAAATGTTAAATGTTAACTGATCCTACAGCAGTATTTTTGTTTGGTTATGGCGACGAAAATACGGTGCGTCCCAGTCCTTACCTTATCTACTTGTACAAGTTTTTTTTTTGTACATTGCAAGTTAAAAGTTCATTATTGAAACACACTAGACGTAATATCCGAGTGTAATGTCCAGGCTGGATATAGCTTGGTCAGCGTGTAGTGTTTTTTACTTCATCAGCACTAGTTTCATGTGAAGTCAGTCACGTGCACAGAATGCACATAAACGCACGTGTGCAACGCAAGCAGAACATCAGCGTACTTTGCACTTGATCTGTTACGGCAGATACGTTCTGCAGTGAGAAGAATGATTACTTCCCTGATTTACTATATCCTGAATGTCTGGACCTAACGATATTAGACATGAAGTATGAAGTGAGTTTGTGCGTAATGAGAATGAGTACTCACTCTCTAATATCCAAGATGTAGACCACTATTTTTTTGACTTCTTGTAAATGGTACTAATAATTGGTAACCATTTCACAATGTATATAAATCTTTATGTATGGAGATATATATTTTGTTATTACAATTTTTAAAAGCCGTAACAACGTTCCCTTCATTTCAGTCAATTTTTCTAGCGAAGAAATGTCGTCTCCACGTTCCTCCTACCCTGTCATTACCGTGATGAATATAAGACATCATAACGTTTCTTCCTTTCTTCCCACTGCTTTAGCGAAATAAGATTGTCACTTCGTTTCTCCTTTACCTGTTCTTACATTGGTGAAGATAGGTCATCATTTCGTTATTCCTTTCCTGTCACTGCATTGGCGAAGTAATTCCGCCATTACGTTCTTCTCTTTCAGGTCACTACGTCCCTCGCTTTCATGTCATTACGTTCCTTCCTTTCATGTTATTACGTTCCTTCCTTTCATCTCATTACGTTTCTCACTTTCATGAAATGTCACTTCGTCACCTCATTTCCTATCATTGCAATGGTGAAGGAAGTCCGTCACTACGTTTCTCCCTTTCATGTCATTACGTTCCTTTCATGTCATTATGACCCTTTCTTTTAAGTCATTAAATTCCTCCTATAGTCTCGCTATGTGCCTCCCTTTCATGTCACTACATTGGGGAAGAAAGCTCGTCACTTCGATCTTCCTTTCCTGTCACTGCTTTGACACAGTATGGTAGCTATTTGTGTTATAGAAGGTTCGTCAGCACGTTCCCCAAATTTCTGTTCCTGAAACGTTTTATTTAATATCCTATAAGATAGGTTTCTTTGAGTCTCAAGAATCTCAATTTAAACATTCTGTAATTTCGGACTGTACTATTTTATCTGTTTAATTTGAGGACCTCCTATTTCCATTAAACAACAATATGTGCTTCTGATTGCACCACGATGAATTAAAATCACCGTTGTGATATTATTTGTACAGCTTTTAACATTGAACAGAATCTTCGTTAGATGTGACACCAACTTATTAGCAGTAGTCTAAAAGAAATATATCCCTTTTTGAAAGTAATAACCGCTAGAAATTAATGATTTGAAGCGTCCAGTATCTAGCAGTTAATGACATATATGTCCATAGAATGATAAGCAGCACCAACATATCAAGTAAATAAATAACTTGACGCTATATGACGACTATTTCTTACTTGTAATCCAGTTCCAGGAAGTTACTGACATCAATACCCGTCATATGTAAAAATATATCAGTTGTTCAGTTACGGAACTACAAACCTGCAATTTCCATATCTGAGAAAATGATATAACCATGAAAATATAGAAAGAAACAAATTCAGATTAACCACAAGATTTACGCGGTATTCCTAGAAGAATTTGTATACATTATAAAACCCGTTAAAATGCTCAATCTGCAGGAAATATCAAATATACAAACATTATTACTCGTACAATGGTAACTTGATTCCATTGTTTTCATTCTTCTCTCGTGATTTTCCATGGAAAATTACTTCGGTGCACTGATCAAGTTTCAAGACAATACATTTGTGAGTAATTTCGCGGTTAGCAAGATGGCTGTGAATGTGGAATGGACGCAGCTGGAGTAATGATGATGCTGAATGAACCCACTGAGATCGGAGACTGGGACTCGGAGCATCTAGGAGGCTATGGATCTCTAGTCGTGAGATGTGGCGGTCAGCAGCGATCGTTGCCTCACAACACAACAGAACACGAATAGTGTTTGTGTGAATCGACGTGTATACCGGGATTCTACAGAGTATTTGTTACTGCAAACGCCTACTCTGTTATACACACTTACGGAATATTCAGGCCGGCAATCAAATTTTCAGGTAACTTGCAGAAGAAACAATAAAAGTGCGGGACGGAAATCAAGCAAATACAACGTACAGTGCATTATGCATGATTTTGTAACTAGAGAGCAAACAATAATTTTATATTCATTATCTTAAAAATATAAAATGACTTATATAAATAATAAATACAGTAGAGCATCAATAATTCGGATTAATTGGTTCCGGACCCCCTCCGGATTTTTTACGTGACCAGATTTTCGAAATGATATTTTAGGTGTCTTCAACGCAAAATATTAGCTGCAATCGATCATAAATCACTGTAATGTATATAGAAGAAGAGCGGATAAATGAAACTATTCATTATTAAATAAATTTTACATGTTCTATTTAAAGAAAAAATACTGCATTGTACAGTAAGTCTAAGCTAAATATAAAACACCATTTACCAATTTTTAGGTGTTAACCTATAGGTTGTGTGACCGGAACTAAAGAAGAGTTACCCAAGGCAAGTATTGAAGGTACTTGAAAAAAAAAAGCGAAGATAACTGTGATTGAAAATTAATGAAGAAAAGATGATATGCATGCAAATAATAGGTAAGGGAAATAAGAAAATAGGAATAGTGAAAATAAAAGCGGAAGAGGAAAAAATATACAATGTTGAGGTGGTTTTCTTCTTTCAACTATTTAGGGGTTCTCCACACTAATAAAGCCGAAGAAGATACCGAAATCAAAAGAAGGTTACCGAAGGACAGTATAGAAGTGTTAAAAATACGGTTTATTAAAATTGCAGTGCGTTCTATATTGTTGGACGCCTATGAACTGTGCTTTTAGCAAAGGGAATATACGAGCCCTGAATCATATCATTTGACCCAATTAAGACTTTTAGAATAGCTTTAAAAAAACTTCTGATCTAACAATAAGAAAATTATTACACTCAATTTATTTGTATGATAATTTCTGTTCTTTTTAAGGACATTTTAAGGAAAAATAATAACTGAAATAATAAAAAATAAACAAATTGGCCCAAAGGTATTGACTGGTACCACGAATTTATAAATCTGATGATAATAAAATAAAGAAAATAGTTTCATATAAAGATTGTAAGTAATATTATTCTACGTCTTTTTATTCCAATGAAATTTACTCTATCTAATTTATTTATTAAAATATGCCCAAAAACCCTGATATGCCTTCAAATAATTTACCACTTACTGTTAATGAATTGTTCCCAAAATCTAATTAATTTGTAATATAATCAATACATTCCTTACATATTTGTATGTGCGGAAGAAAAATTAAATGAATTTAAGTAAATATTGTGAATTAAACAATTTTCCTTTTTATGACTTTAACTGGGCCAAATGATTTGATTTGGGCTCGTAGATGGGCTAAACTAGATAGATGAGAGAGAAATATTCTCAGAATACTTTATAGTACAGATGTCAAAGAACAAACTAGTGATCGATGTGTACAAAGAAAATGGGGTGGTTCAAGAAAAGAAGAGGGTGCCATGAAGACAAGTGGGAGCAGTGATCAAGGATGTAAAATAATTAGTAATTAAACACGTGTGGAAGAAAATATCGCAGATAACAATTCCTAAAGATGTGGAATCACAGTGGTAAAGTTAATTGCCAACAGCCGGCTGTAGGATTCGAACTAAGGAACTTATGATTCAGAGTTCGAAGCGTTACCACGTCTCTAGAGAGAATCTTTACTTTAACTGTGATAATTTCTAGTTTAACTTTTGAAGCTTTAAAAATAACCTGTGTTTACATAATTAAAACATTTTTTGCATTCCACAACTCAGTGACCTGAAATAATTTGAGAAAGCATGTTTAACTTTTAAGATTTCCTCTCGAATGTCCCGCAAGCACAGCAGCTTGGAACTGTATCATATGAAATTTGAATAAACAGTTACTAAAATAGTCAACAAAAAATTACATCCTCTATTACAACCAAATCCATATTCACACTATTTCGACATCCAGTATATTAGTGTGTACGCTAACGAACAGTTAGACCCCGCATTCTCGGTCAACGGCAGCGGAGCCGCGCTTGAAAGTGGCGGAGTTTTTATAGCACTCGAATCACTTTCACAAAAATCGGGAGCTTGGTTATGGCAGGGCCGGATTTATAGGAGACTTGGTGGGCCCCCTTGGACACTGAGACCCTCTCTCAATACATGTTGGGGTCTTTCACCATTTTTTTTAAATCTAACTTGAAGACTATCTACACTTTTAAACAGTTTTAATTGTTATTCATTAAGCCACAATGATTTTTTTTAAATGTTGTAACGTCATTGAAGAAGTGTTGCTGGATCTAAAACAGTAGAGTTTTAAATAATTTTTGTTACATAAATGTTCTATTTTATTGTAATAATAATAAAATAAGTAAAAAAATATATGATTACAATTATTTACAATCTGTACAATGACATCACAACATTTAAAAAAAATCATTGTGGCTTAATGAATAACAATTAAGACTTTTTAAAAGTGTAGATAGTCTTCAAGTTAGATAAAGTTTCATAAAAAAAAATTAAAGCTGTCTATATGTAATAATTAACAAGAATGGCAATTCAACATAGATACATTCATACAGATAACGCAAACTAAATATTGTACGATGCTTATGATTTTTAAACAGTTGTTTTTAATAAGAAGAAAAGGTTGAAAAGAAACGATCCGACTCTAGTGTCAAGTAGTGTTGAAGTTAAACGGTCACACTTCGCTAGTTTTGCCTTCAACTTAATGTTTTTGTGTTTGTGTTTGGTCAAAATGAAACTGAGTTTCATAGTACTTTGTTTGGTTAGAAATAAATAACTGGGTCTCGAATTTACTTTGTCATCTTAACTGATTTCTAATTTTCAGCTGATTGGTTTAGTCTGAATATGGAGTGAATGTGTTGGATAGAGATAGGAACTCTCTTTTAAAATTGTTCTGTGATTTTTGTAAAGCTAACATCGACCTCAGGGGCTTTAAAATCACAGGCCTTCAAAAGTTTTAATGCAACCTTGTAAGACATAGTTAGAATTTGGTTTTTATGACTCTATAAATATAACTTGTATATGATTAAAATTTGCACTAAGTAATATTGTATAGTATTCCTTGTGCTTCAATAAATTATCTATGAGCCATATTTTTATTGTAATATTTTAAGGCATTTTTCATTTATTTCAAATTATTTCAAATAGCATATTTTTAAACAAACAAATTTTTCCCACCTAACATAAATTAGTGACTTGCGCAGTCGATGCAGTTAATTTATAATCAGAGACGTATATAAAATCTAGTAGCCTGCAGAATTTTAGACGATTTAAAGTAAGGCTGAACCTGAAAAATCCTGAGGAATGATGTTTCTATTTTTATCTTGTGACCGCTGAAACTAGATCCGCGAGTTTGCTGGTATTCTATACAATATACACGAAATAAAACATTGAAATATTATTTGAATAACTTTGCTATTACTCGTTTTAACAAATCTTTCTTTTATATTGTCTGTAATAAAACTACTATCTATATCAAAAACATGTACTGCAATAATTTTATTGTTTAGTATGTTGAATATAGGAATGTATATATTAATATTTTTAACCCTTCGTGCTTCAAATTTACCTCAGATATTGAGGAGCGTAATCTTCATACTGCTGTACTATTCAAGATATAATAAATAGTGCTATTTTAAAAGCACGGATGTGTTTAATTTTATAGGTCGTATCCAAGAAAATTAAAAAGCAATTTCGAAAGGAATTTCCTTGGCAAACATTTTACAAATCTCTGCAGTAAACGTTCGTATTAATCGTTTTGTTAATGCAACAATTGTGTAACCTTATATCATTGTCTTAGTCCAATTCTCCGCATATAAATTACCAGTTACTCTTATACACTTGTTCACTTGCATCCTTGATTGGATTTTTCGAAATTCCAATATATATTCAAGCGTGTCGGTAGCTTGTGACCAGCTCCGTAACAAAGAGCATGGTTTCACTTTACATATCAACGATTTGTTCGCTAAACACGGCTTGCAACTTTACTTTCGATTCCACCGTATTTGACAGCATTCAATTTTATTTATTTTATACTTTCTTAAACTTAGTAGAGTAACGAATTTTCACAATTGTAAGTTTCATGATACTGCGCAGAGCTGAGTAGGCTTTGTTGGAAGGTTACTGAACACCATTAGAATTATATCAATTAATTTCAGTTATAGAAACAGATTCAAATGACACATAGCGTTGAAAAAAATTATATTTACGAAGTGTGCCTTGTTACGAAGTTGATTATTGTTTCCACTTTATCGGACTAGTCCATAAAGAACCACTTAATGGACTCTCAACAATATCATAAACAAGTGACTATAGTTCTGTCGAACATAAAAATAATATTATGTTTATGTAATGTAATACGAAAAACAAATTACTTACATTATTGTATGGAATGTGCCCATCCAAGTACATAACGAATAGCGTTAACGTCTAATTGTGCAAGTTTATATAATGTACATTCCGAGTAAGAAGCCACATTATTGACATTGCAAATATATTAGCAATGTTTTTGTGCTGAAAAACAATTTAAGTTTTAGATAAAACAGTAAGACAAATTGGCTACCTTTCACATAACCTAACATTCCGCAAGTTTTTGCTACTCAGTAGCCATGTATCCATAATTCCAGGCAGCGTCTCACGTGCTCGGCGGGGGCTCATTATTTTAATCTCCTATAGGTATTATGCACTAAAGTCGACTTCTCAGCATCTAGTGTTATGTTACAACGACCTTCTCGGCTGGTAACGGTCTGCGCTCTACGACGGTCTTGCTTAGTTCAACCGAATATACAAGATATTTTACTCTCTCTATATATGTGCGTAACTATATGTTTTTATAGTCCAAGGAAATCGACATTGTTTATTTATGTGAACTGCTGTCCAATAGATATTACTTTACACCTGTTGTTGCATATTACTGCCCTGGGCATTTTCTATGCATAATGATAAGGTAAATATCACATAATGTTATTGTAATTTCATTGCTGAATATATTGATTCCAATCGTGATTTTCACGTGAAATTATCATTATGCAAGGATAATTAAATGTAACAGTTGTGTAAGAAATAAATCAGTGGGACGTAAAAAACATTACTAATCATTTAGTTTTGTTTAACACTTGAACAAATCTTTGGTTTAAACCGAGAAATGCACTTGGGGTCAGTAAACTGTCAGCTATGAACTACAGGACGATCTAGAATTTTATTGAGTCCAATTGTTATACATATATAAGAACCCTGTTACCCGAAGGAGTAGGGTGTGAAGTCTTGAAATTGTTTCTTATTCATCGCCATCCTTCATGCATATCGCAGTGTGACGTTCTGCTTCCTCAGAGAATTGTTGATGATGGTACCCCAAGTGTTTTTGGTCTTCCACAATCCTTCACGTTTGTCATCAAATTTGCCGCAAACCTCTCGATTCATTCATTTTTGGTGGGGCCCCATGCTAGTTGTCTTGTTTCTATGAAGTATGCAATTTTTTCTTATTATTTCGATTCATATTCTGTCCAACATTGCTACTACTTGAAATTTTATTAGATATTTCATTTATATTGCCTGAATCTTGCTTTTCATTCTTTGAGCCAGTACCTATAACTCGAAACCCTTTGTCAATATAGATCTGTATATACTGTTACTTTTATTTCAGCACTGATTTCATTTTTCCCTATGTAGTTATGTTTCATTGCATGGAAGATTCTTGCCATTTTGTCTATTCTTTCATTTATATAATAATAATAATAAACTTTATTGACCATTGTCAATGGCAGGGTTCAGCCAAAAGCTGCTTTTCCACCCAACCAGTACAAAATATATACATAATATTTAATATCCTATTTTATATTTCATATTCTATTTAACTTAATAATTTCACTGAAATCCACTATGTTATCTGGTTGGGATGAGGCACCGAATAAAATAATTAAATCATATGCTAACTTCATTGTTAAACCTCTAGAACACATAATAAACTTATCTTTTATAAACGGTGTCTTAGTCAGCTGCTAAAACGAGCAATTATAAGCCTCTTTTTAAAAACGGAGAAAAGACCCTAGTTAATAATTATAGACCGATTTCTTTGCTGAGCGGATTTTCGAAAATATTTGAAAGAGCAAACACTGTAAAATAATTATTTTAATTTAGGTAATTGAATATGTATATTATTTTGACATTGTCTGCCAGATTTACTATTTGTATTTTCGTTTCAAGACAATAAACTATTATTATTATTATTATTATCCTTCCAAGATACTAAAACTTATTGACTTGTTCAATATTTCCATTGTTAATACCGAAGTTTCCAATTATATCTTTGTTTCCCATTACTATAACCTTTGTCGTTTTAACTTTAATTTTCGTATTATATTTCTCAATCGCTTCACCTATATATTTAAATTCTGTTGAGAGATCCAATTCCATCAGTTCAATTCTCTGGACACATCAGACCACCGACGTTTTTATGAATGTCATACTAGAATAGAATCTTTATTTACCAAGTGGTAATTACATTTTATATTTATTTGACTCGCTCAACCTCAATCTCCATCTGTCAAATTTCGTTCAAATTTTTGTTCATACCCTGCTGTAATTCCTAAGTCAGCAGTAAATGTAGGTATACATACTGATATTTGTATTGGTCTTAAAGGAGAGTTAAAATGGCTACTGGTCGGCTGTAGAATTTTAACTGAGGATCTGATTTTACTATAAAAATATTTGGAGCGTCAACAATACCCTCGAATATTATTTCTTGTACCATAGACAATAATGGGTCAAAGGCATGATGATATATTTATATTTCTGATCATGTGAACCTTGCAATTCCTTACAAATTCCCCCAAAGGAATTGCAGTAATTCTGCAGTAGAAATAACTTCATTACGAATTATCTAAACGGCGTAATAACACTCGTAGCTAATTCTGCTGGAATTACAAAAATATAATCGCATAATATTACAGCTTGTGAGCTTGTATATCAACAGATCCATGACCGGGCACCGGTTCTAATCATAATTATAAAATTAAGAATAGCGCAATTATAACTCGGCTCCACCGGAAGTGTAACGGTTTCAGCGCCGCGGAAAAAATCCCTACTAAAACACTTCATTATAGATTTTCAGATAGAACTTTAACCGAGACGTATACTTGAACTATTAACTCTAATCGTTTTTATGGACAGATAATTGTGCCCATATATTTTAATTTGTCTACGCTCAGTTAGGAAAATTATTTAGATTTTTTAGTCCACATATGGCCAATTAAATATGTCTGCAAAATTTTTTCTTTGAACTAATTTAGGAACGTCGTTGCACCTCTTATCCGTTATGAGGTATATCCCATGGAGTAGTACGAACCCCAAAACACAATCAATCTCTTCCGAACATTCTACCACATTCGCCTCGTCTACATTCATACATGCTCGTCTATTCTTCACACTCGGAATCATTCGTTCACGCAACAAACCATCAATCATACCTAACCGCTTATTGCTTGGACGCCAATCCAATTCTTCACCCTTAATCTCGTTCGTATATATTAGTTTCGCCAACCTTTCATTTGACATCCGTTCGACATGGTTGAAACCCACTTAAAAACATAAACACAACTAGAAAACAAGTTGCCGTTGAAATTCATTTAAATGTCAGTTCATTCATTGTCAAAGTATGTTTAGTTATTTTAGTTAAGTTTCATTAATAAGTGCAGTTCTTTCCTTCTACGAATAAAATACCGAATAAATTATTCTGGGTATATATGAAAAAATATCGCATCGAAATCATAGCTCAAATGATAGAAATTGTTTTAGCTGTCATTTTTTTTGTTGCGCCAGTTTTTATTTATTTTATTATTTAGATGGAAAGACCGGCCCCTAAAAAGATTTCTTCAATTCATGGCTTTTACCATTATTTTTTGTTGGGTGCTTAATTAAGAATTAAAATAGCAATAAATTGTCAGATTTAAAAGAAACATATTTCTATGGCAACGAGAAAATAATGATTCTTCCCAATTATATAATAATAATAATAGTTATTTACTTTACAAGTGGGCAAAGTTAGAATTACCCACAAGAGAAATTTTTTGCACACGAAGCCGAAGGCTGAGTGTGATAATTTTATCGAGTGGGTAATTCCACTTTGCTCACGTGTGAAGTATAACGTTTTATCCAACACCTCTTAATAAATGAAAAATTTATTAAAGAAATATTATTTGACCGTGATATATGCTAAATTTTTAAATTAAAATGTCAATCGAAGTAGTTACCAAGGTGTTGTGTGTTATTATTGTTATAAATAAAAAATACTCACTAGTGACTTTCCTCAAAATTATACCCACTAGTGAGTAATCTGTTACTTTGCTTATTTAAAATCGCCATAGTTATCGAGCATTTATTTAGAGGTGTTAGATAAATTAATTTGCTATATCTATTTGGTTATTGAGTTTTTGTCAAAAGTTTGTTAAGCAAAAGTATTATTTTGGGCCCCCTAGCTACAATTACAATATTTCCCGTTCTTTATGCATCACCCTGTATTGTAAACTATTCAGCATTTACAATAAATATGTTCTATAAGTATTTTATTCGTAGACCAATTCAAGATTTAACCAGATTATTCCTCAAACATGTTTCTGCAAAGAGTACCGCACTTGGCTCCAACGCTACGTTAAACACAAGCTTCTTATTGTGTTTTACATTCAAATGAAACGGACGTGTGATTTTTGTAGTGTTATTTTTAATAAAATCAGTAAATAATATATGAAATAAGTTCAGTGATTTGTTTAATAGTGCGTTCAAATGGTACAGAAACATTTGCTCTGTGTATTCGCGAACATTTGCTTTGATTTCGAACAATAATCGTAGACTTGAACATAGTGATAGCATGTGAGAAGAATTTCTAGCTGCATCTGCAAGGAGCCAAATACTATTTTGGGGATATAAGGTAGGATTATAATTCCTGATTAAAATTGTCGTACCTTTTAACTTCCATTTGTGGTTTTTCTCTTCAATGATATCATTGAAAGGCGCAAATATATACGAAGCTACCCCGAATGTATTTGAACCACCTGAAAAATACGCTATAGTCCAATTTAATTTCTTTCACACTTATATTGTCGCTATACAAATCTAAATTAATTCTTCTTCTATGTATTGCACTGTACTCTTAGATCAATGATATTTTTACTTTCTTATACAAAGTATAAGGAAGTATTGGAATCACGAAAAAAACCGCTGACGAGATTTTTGCTTAAATACATATTTTGACGTCCACTGAATCAGTTACGACCAATTTCTCAATGATGTCTGTGTGTCTGTGTGTGAGGATGGATGGATGTCCGTGTGCGCAATATGTCATGAACGAGACAAGATATGTGAACGAAAGTTGGAATTTAGAAGTTTTATGAAAATGATTGATTTTGAATGAAATTGAACAACCGTTCAGTTGGTTTTATTATACTGAATTATATGTTTAACAAACTAATTTTAGTTGCTATGGGAACAAACAAATAACAGAAACTGTAATTATTAATCATTCAATACAGATTCACATATGGATAGAAAAATTTGACTCACGGAATATCCTCATAAAATTGCAATATTTTTTTATTACATTTCTTTATAATATAAGCGCTAAGAAACGCATAGTAGCAGAGCGCATCGTCAGATCTCTAATATTTTTCGAGATACGTCTATTTTTGGTATTTTTCGAAGTGCAACTTTAAGGGCCTGTAATTCAAAAACTACACGAGATATCTAAAAATTCTCTTCAGTTTAGCGTTTCTGGTGCCTTATATAACAAATTAGCAAATTTTTAAAATTTTGAAATTTTTTTGTATTTTTGTTCAAAATTTTGATCGGCGATAACTCGATAAATATTAAAGATACAGATTTGTAGTGTTCACCAATAGATTCAGCGCGTCGAAATACATAAGTATGCAAAGTTTCATAAAAATCGCTTTACGGGATGCAAAGTTAGAGCAAAAAGCCTTAAAATAGCGTTTTTCGTCCAAAAAGTCAATAGGTACCCCTTGACGTTTGGGCTGAATTTGGCCATTTTCAGACTTTTTGCTCTAACATTTCAACCGGTTGTCCGAATTTTCTGAAATTTTCAGGGTTTATGTATTTCGTCGACCTGAATCGATTGGTGAACACTGCAAGTCTGTGTCTTTCATATTTTTCGAGATATCTCCAATCGAAATTTTGAAAAAAAATTCAAAAATTTTCAAAATTTTCAAAATTTACTAATTTATTATAAATGGCACGAAACACACAAAACTGGAGATATTTTTCGATATCTTGTATAGTTTTCGAGATACAGCCTCTCAAATTTGCTCTCCGGAAAATATAAAAAATCGTCATATCTCGAAAAATATTAGAGATATGACGATGCGCTCTGCTGCAATGGATTTCTTGGCGCGAATATTATAAAGAAATGTAATAAAAAAATTTTGCAATTTTAAGTCATATTTGGGGAAATTTCCGTATTTTGAAAAATATTACAAATCGCCATATTTCGATAAATATAAGACATATTACGATGCGTACTACAGCAATGAGTTTATTCATGTTTAAATTATACATAAGTAATAAATTTCAGGTTAGGTTAGATATTTATAAGATTTACTGACTTAATGGGATCACAATACTTTTTCGTAAATCCGAACCTAACGTACTTCCACAGACCATAATGAAAATATTTTTCAACTATATAATAGTAATTGTGTAATAATTAAAAACAATATTCAATTATTTGTTGACTCGTATCATTCACTGAAGTCTGTAAAAGCAGAGTGTCACGCCAAAAACGGTTAAATGCTTTGATGATATATGTATTTATTTATTTCCTGAGTTGTCATCAAAAGAGAAACAGTCACACACATGCCATTTAGTTGTCGAGTTGTCATTTGTTGCTAATGCTAAAGGAAGTGATGCTTAATTTTTCATCTGAGTGTGACAACCGGATACATAGCGAATTATTTTGTTATAACAAGTGAAATAAGTTTAGAAAGCAGTAATTGAGATTTAAAAAACATGACTTTTTATAAAATTTCAGCTTTCTTGTGGTAAGATTAAGATTACGTTAAATTTTTGTCTATTTGGTGCAAGGTTTCTCAACTTGTTCTACATTGAGTGGATAAAAAATTATAACATTTTGCGCAAGTTGAATTGACTTGACCATCATTTGAGAAATTGTGAAATTCAATATTTATGTTCGATGTGAATCCTCGTACCATTCTCTTTAATGGGTTGTAAATATCTACATAAAATCTTGTAAATGTCAAAAACGCATCTAACCATTCATATATTCATAACAAATAGTAAAATGTATTAAGCAAAACGGTAGTAATATTTCAGAAAGGCAAATCCGTGTACATTTAAATATTAAACTTTGATTCAACGGGCGAGTTTTCTTCTGGGTAAAAGGAAAATTCATAAGTTTCCTTTCGCAACCAGATGTATGAGGTATCTACTGATACATTATGCTTTGTAGTAGCAGTATTTTTAGAACCAATTTCATATAATGAGACAATATCCTCAAGGCATTAATGAAAGTGGCAGGAACACTTAAATAAAACATTTATCTTGAATTGTTATTTCAACTTGCCTAGTTAATCACATGCCTCAAGACGTGGCCTACATTATTTACTTTCAATGACAGTAAAATATATCTAAAATTATTTTCTTACATATTTTAATTAATTGTCTTTTAAAAAATCTAAGTTTAATTTAGCGGAAACCAAAATGTCTTCCTGTCAGGAACTCACGTTAGTTACATCCATCTAAGTATATATCAAATAGCTTCATCATCAAAGTGTTAGGTTCCAATTGTATACTCGAAATTGCAAATATTTTTGTAGGACTTTAAAGTCATTATCGTCTAAAGCACGACAGTCCTAAGAGAGTCCAGGGCCTCAAGTACCGTGGTATTTGATTTGCAACCAATTCGTCCTGGTGCAGTCAGAATCTTAATCTTTGCGATGACCGTTGGTTACTAGTGTAACCAGAAAGGTTATTGTGCGCCCAAAACTTTTAATATTTTATAACGTATAAATGTATTGTTCTATTTATTCCTATATTTTTAAATATTTTGAGAAAACCGTTTTTAAAGTTTTGTCTATCTCTGAATAAATATACTTTAAATCGTTGGCTACAAAAATATGTATGATGCATAATAATATTTTGATGCCGATCTCGGTGGAGTAATAGCTATGTCAGCTAGAGGTCGTGGGTTTAAATCCCGCTGAAGAGCACGGTCGTTTGTGATGTTCATAAAATTAACAATCATCCACTCTTGAGGTGGCATATGACAAAAGTAGTTAGTGTATTTCCCATCTTCGTAATAATAAAATTTATATTATGTTATCTTACGTCTTCTTCGCACTCAGTCTTCTATCTTGGCTTAGTTCTTCGTTAACAATTCACATTTCCATTGTTTCTGTTACTATGTCTCTCTAGCGTCCTCTAGATCTTTCTCTTTTTCATCTTCGATTTGGTATCTATTTCATTATTCTCTTTGGTTATCTTTCCAATTTTATTTTCGATTATTTCTTTTCCAGATATCCCTTTCCCGTTTTCCTTTATTAATATTCCATACTTCTGAACAACATGTTACAATGCTTTGAGCTAGAAATGTACATATTTTCTTTATTGTGCTCATTTCAATGTCCTTATCCCATAGAAAAAGTTCATTTATTTATAAACATTTGTCTTATTTTATTTACTCTGTTATTATTTTAGTATCGCAAGTTCCATGCTTATTTATATGTACCTACTGCCAAAATCTTTCCATATACCATTTTTCAAATATTCTGTTTCCTCCACTCATGTTGATTTGGAGTCCTACTTTCGTGTATTGTTCTTGAAGTTCTTTAAACATAAAGTAAAAGTATCAATGACCATAAAATCCAACGTTCTTGTTAAGCGCAATTATAAAATAACTCGCGTAAAATTATTAATATTCGTTTTTATTTTCTGTAAAACCTCTGTACATCCTTTATGACTTCTTGTTTTAATCGCTAATTACAGTCACATTAGCATTATTGCCGGTAGTGTAGTAGTGAAAATATTTCATTCTAGAAGCTCACAGGTCATCAGCAACAAAAAGTGATTGTAAAACAAGCAACTAGTAACTCTTTGCTGTTTTTGTCAGCTGGTATTTTTAGATCAACCGTAGCAAGTTAGAAAGTAATTCGAACGAAGGGAATCCACGTATTCCAAAAGACAGGCAGGTCAAGCGATAGAAAGTGCAGGATTCACTGTCATTCGCATTCATTTCGTTTTTAACCGTCTGACTGGATTTAGTTTGCAATTAAACTGGCTGGTTGTAGAGGAGTGGTACTTTCGATAAATGAAGTGTTTAAGAGCTGTACTAATTTTACAATTGGTTTTCGTTTAGGCGACATGGAGGCGACACTTTCGAAAGTAAAAAGCTGCTAAAACGTATGTCTTCTTAATTTTTAGATTAATGGACAACATTCACTCAGATAATTGCTCGTACTCTTCTACGAGTATTTTTCAAGTTTTACGCATAACTCACAAAAATATTCTTAGGTTATATATATAGTCGGACTTTGTTTCTGCGTTCATAAATATATCATCACGCCTTTTACCCATTATGGGTGTGGCACTCTGCTTACGCAGATCTCGGTAAGTGATATATTTTTTCGTATGAAGTGCGGTTATCAGCCGTCAAATCATAGCTCCCAAGGTTGTTAGTGGAGGGGGAACCACAAGGGTAAATCTAAATTGGTATCTGTCGGCAGTGGGATTCGAACAGAGGATCTCACGATCCACAGTTCATATTACCCTACAATGTGGAATATAGCTAGATATATTTCAAGATAATTCTTTGTTAGTAGTAAATGTACTATTTGTTACCTTGCGGTATTAAAATTTCTACATTATCTATATTTACATTATCATTCTAGAATTTCACTTATTTATAACAAAAACTAATAGGTACTGTGTACAAATATTTGGTCTGTTTCTATAAAATCTCTTCATCTCTCCAACCCCAAATCATAATTCTCGTAATCAATTTATCGAAAAGTAACATTCTTAATTTAAAGTAGTTCTTAAATTTCTTTATGCTGTACCTCCAATTTTTGTGAGAGCTATGTTAGATTTCTTCATTATTTGCTTTATTATAAATTTGTATATTCTTTTCTTATCTGAAGGTGTTAGCGTATTCTAAGCTTAGTTGTAGATTAATTTTGTTTGATATATTAAAATGTAGTTTAGTTTCAATATCAATAATATATTATCACACCATTTGCCTGTTCTATGAGTGGTACCTTCCTTCAAATCTTGATAGGTGATATATTTTTTGTGCTATCAAAATGTGAGGATCTGATGATCCCTAGTCCGATGCGATACCATAAAGCTATGTATTTTAAAAAGAAGATTGATTTTCCAAATGTATATTGCAGGATGTTTATTAATTCTTAGCAGGCGTGCAAGGCACATTCTCGATCTTGAAATGGTATAGGGGCCAGTGAAAGGAATTTCACTTGTTTATTTATACCAATTGTTTTAATTATGCGGGCGATAAACTGCATGTTTAATTATTCATGAACATTGTTTGATGTAATTGACTTTAAAACAATATACTTTAATTAAATTTATGATTCATTGGATATTCCAAATTCTTTTTTAAATTTCACAATTTCATCGTAGGACATTACGATTGCACGCTGTACGTGAAACCCTTAAGAAAATATCAACATTTTGTTATGAAAAATGTAGGCAGGTTCAGTTATGGTGATAGATTTCAAATAAAAACTGAATAAGGAAATACATTTCTTTGTCGGATATGGTTACAGTTTTATTACCACACTTTTCTATTCTTGATAAAAAAGTAATAATAATAATAATAATAATATCAGTTGAAAATGTTTGGCTTTCACTTGAGAGTAGCTATAATTTAATTATACGAGATATATTATCATTTATAATACAATATTTCATTGGGTTCTTTGAACCATATTGGTAAGTTTATATTTATTGCTTATTAATATTCTAATTTCTAAATCGATTAGTGCTATTCTATTAGTCAATATCATGCAGAAATATGTATTTTCTAGTAAATTTGTATATTTCCGTATTATGCAGTATTAGAGAGTACTTTCTAAAAATGATGATACTTTATCGATAATTTGTAAAAATTATACATAATTTAATGTTTTTCCTGTCACATACTCCATTACACATATTGATTTAAGTGAAATTTCATGTAAATATTTAAAATTTGAGTACTGATGCAAATTTATGTATGCATGAATTTGGAAAGTTTTTGCATCTAGCTACTATATACCACTCACATTTACTTATGCTTATCACCACATCTGATTTCAAATCAGTAATATTAATCACTTGATATCGATCAGAAAGAGCGTTGAATTTCGACCCACTTCTAAGCAAAATATTTATATTTTTTGGCGTTTTTATCTTTATGTTTACTTTGAGAACTAGTATGTTAATTTTATCTCATTTCAATCTTAACGATTGTGTTTGTAGTTCAATATACTTATTTTTAGATTTGCACCTGGTAAATATTATCTCATAATTGGTGTGGACACTACATAATTTTCTCATACATAAAACTTTTAATTTCAATGTTTAGTAATTAACCTGACACATGTTCATCATTTACTACCGCTAATTTAATTTAAGATGTAATACTTACTTTTCTGTCATTAATGTATTACTATGAATACCACTTCCAGATAAAAAACAACATAGAATATCAATATGAAATGAACTTGTCATCATACTTATAAAATAGAGGAAGTCTTGTTCAACTCGTCTTGTTCAACTCGCAGCGTTCATTCTGATTCACTGATTTCTATAGCTTCTCTTATGAGTCACATTTTGATCTTGCTATAATTTTCGTTTCGTCAAAATTTATTCCATTGGTATTACTATATTCACTGCAGTTTTGGTTAAGTCAAATAGCCAGTTTGTGTTTTGTAATTTTGTTATCGTTTTGCTAGTCTGTGCAATATTACATTTTCCACATTCACATAGAAGTATAATATATATTTCGCACTTCACATACGTTGTAGTTTGAGATGTGGAGCAAAATATTGGAAATTAAATTCCCTTTAGGAGCGTAGGTTCGGATCCTACCTACTGCGCCATGTTTTATTTATCTATTTGTATGTTTAAGGTTTAAATAAATCTAGACGTGTGCTATTTAAGTTTATTTATTTTCTTGTTCTCTCGCTATTTGCCAGACTTTGAATAACCTTTTAATACGTGTCGTCTTCTTATGTAGCTGATATCAGTGTTGCCACTACAGTGTTTTTACAATAATTACTATGTGAAATCCTTAGTTTCTTAATATATATATATATATATATATATATATATATATATATATATATATAACACTAAGATGTGTTATTTTTTGACAGTAATCTTCTAATTTTGTCTGTAACATTTTGGACGTAGGGCAGAGAAGCAAATAAATATTTATTATTGTTTCGTGATTTAAGATTGTTCCTTATTACTTTTGGAAGAACGCTGTCAAGATCTTCATTTCTTCATAGCCATTTATTTTTAAAATATACATGAGTCTTTTCTTCCCCAAACTTCTCTTTGTGGTAAACATTGGTAACTTTGTGATAAATCATAGTTCCAGCAATTTTACTTTACAAAAGTAGATCAAGAAAAGAAATACAATTTTTTCTATCTTAACAGTAACATGGATTTTTTCATGTGTCCTGTACTTCCACGCCTTTCTAGGCAAAAACTTGAAAGACATGTCAGTAACATTATAACAAAAATAGTGAAAGCTTCTTTCTTAGTTATAGTACAATGAAACACCTAAAAATAAATTGAATATTATTGTTCTATCAAAACGATAACACATCGAGAAAATTAGCAGAATTACTTTCAATATTCAAGAACACGAGCACGTTCGCTTACGATGAAATAATTCCTCCTCTGGCTATTTTGAGCAAACCGCTAACGCCCACACTTCATACCGCAATGCCTACTTTGGATCGGAATGGAGAAATCAAGAAAAACTTTGGCGATTGTTTAGCAAGAGCAACATTAACTATAACGCTCGACGCGAGTTGAATGAACATGGTGCAATGTGGAATTTATAGTAAAACAATAGAATATATTATATAGGCGTTGTCTGGAATCCAATGCACGATTGATTGAATTGGTTCGTAAATAAAAAATAATTGCGAAATTGTTGCAATGTATTTGAGCGAAAGATTTGAAAGGTGTATTCAATGTAAATGAATGAAATTTAATTTGGTTTATTCTACTTCCTTAATCACTTCAATAATATTTGTATTATTGAGAAAGAATGCTCGTCACAACATATGCGAGACATTAAATTTAATTGGATTAAACGACATATGATTAAAATTTATTTATAATAAAAATAACTGTCCAAGATTGTGAAAGGAAATGAATGACTTGTTTCAAATCTGTCACAAAGTTACTGCACACAATTTTTTTATTATCAACACTGAACACTAAATATACACTACTAAAAAATTTGCCTTCGTAAACTAGAACGATGGCGTGATCTGTCAAACTGTTGGACACCACTGCGCAGTCGCGCGCAGTTGTACCAACTGCCAAGCTGCAACAATATATTTCTATATTATATAAGATTGTATTATATGTATTATATTGTTAAAATAAATTCTTTCTTTTGTTACAGGTAAGGCACTGACAATTTTTCCATATCAAATTTAATGCACATCTTTTGGTGAGTAATAAATTGAAATATTTACATCATGTCAATTAATGCCGTGAAGTAATAAGTCGCGGTGTTATTAAACTTAAACTTGAATTAATCTTAGCGTTGCACATTAATATAATAATAATTTGCATAGTCAGCCCCAGACATAAGGTCAACGGAGTACAACAGCATTTGCTGTCTCAGTCATTTGTTGTAATCAATTGTTCTAGCAACTATTATGCATAGGTACTGTTCTGATTACTAAGATTATGCATATTTCAAGGCTTCATTCGAATAATTTGCTCTCTTCCTGTATTCTTACTTCTTATTAAGTCATTAGTTGCTGACAATTATCTGGATATCAACACGAGAAATGTAGTTTTTTTCTGCAATAACGATTAACGTATTAAACGCTTTTACTGATTGATGAAAGTCTTGTATTATAAAAATAATACAATAATAAAATGCAACTGTTTGCACCGGAAGGATTAACTAAGAGCATTAGTAAATGGAATCATTCGATGTCTTTCTGACTAACCGCAATCATTCTGCCAATGGCCGGTTTTGATTCTTTTTTTCTGGTCTGTCACATATTTATGTATATCCATCTACCGGTATTGTTGAGCAGTTACATTTATTTGATTAAGCAGTGAGTATGATGTTTCGTTTTACCGCTTGTTCAACTGCCTGTCTAACTTGCCCTGAACACTAGAACTTGCTGATTTTGCAAAGGAACAGAGAGTTCAAAAATCGTATGGGACTTGTGCATTGGTATTTGATCCATCAACACCTTTTGTAAAAATTGAAACGTACCGAGTATTTAAATACCTGTTTATTTAGTCCCAATGGACAGTTTAACTTTTATCTACTTGACCAAGTTTGATCGAAACATAAGATAAAATATGAATCAAGCAAGGAACATAATAATATCAAAGATGTGATGCTCGACTGTTGAGGAATATGAGAAGAATAATAATAGACTAATTACATGAAATAATAAATAATTCTAAGAGTGGTATTCTGCTTATACCTATGACATGCTGGTCGAAGAACATTAGAGAGTATCGAAAAGTTTCAGAAGAAAGAGATTTAAATAATTTTTGTCACATAAATGTTCTATTTTATAATAATAATAATAATAATAATAAAATAAGTAAAAAAAAATATATGACTACAATTATTTACAATCTGCACGGTTTAAGATCCAGCAACACCTCTACAATGACGTCACAATATTTAAAAAAAAATCATTGTGGCTTAATGAATAACTATTAAGACTTTTTAAAAGTGTAGATAGTCTTCAAGTTAGATAAAGTTTCATAAAAAAATATATATTTTTTTAATGTTAAAAGACCCCATTGTGTCTAATTTCACACGTATCTGTTGTGTCTTATTTTACATTAGCGGGGTTAAAATTAGTATTTTGGAAACACAACAACAATAATAAACTAGGGTAATATCAATTTAAAACCCATACTATAAATTTGCTGTATTTGTTATCGATGAAACAGAAAATAAATATATTATCATGATTATTCATCGTGGGTATGGCACTCTGCTTGAGCCACTGATTTCTATATAACACTAGATTGAGCATAAGCCGTTACCGTGCGTTTCTATTTGAACGCCGCCATAATGGTCAAAATAGAGGTTTTGTGATACTTCTATATTTAAAAATCTTTCTCTCTTGTCTATGGGTATGACCATACTTCGTGGTATGATCTAAAGAGAAGTGGTGGCGAGCGCGGTGTAGAGAGAGTGAAGGCTGAGCTTTAGATTACGCACTTTACTTTACAAAAGTGTAACAAATTGGGAACGCTGTCAGATGGCAAAATATGGCCTATGCCCAATCTAGTGTTCTATAGATTTTAGAATATTATATATTTTTGCTTGTGAAGTGCGGAAAATCTTAAAATACTGGTTTTCATCAAAGAGCTCATCGGTGCTATCTAATACTCTTCGACCAGTGTGCCATAGGCATTAGTGCAGATAATTTTGAATTCTATACGTAACAAAATATATTTATAACACCATTGTTTTACTAGGTATTTAACTTTAATTTTGTGAAAAATGACTGCCCTTTTTGCAATTTCCGTACATCTGTGGTTAGATGAACATAATGGCACTTAATTAGAAGCAGTGTACATAGTTAAATAATTATATTTCAAACCACTCCGTCCCGGTTGCCGTGAAATTTTGTACGCACAAATTATAGAGAAATACACTGGTATAATTTACAAAGAAAATAAACTTGAAATCCTACGAATGAGACCACACAGAACAATTACTATTCGCATATATGTGCGCGTCGAATCTGACATCCCCATAAACTTAGGGTTTGAAAACCTGTACCAATCTCAAGCCCAGCATCAGACAACTCTAAAACTATTTATTTCTGCATCAGCGTGGCCAGTGAGCATTGCACACCCATACACTAGACAAGATACGCAATGCTTAAGAACCAATCATGATCTTAATAATATCTTTTATTTACTTGGAAACGGTACCTCCTCTCGTTGTACCGCGAAGTCTCTCGGTACTTTCAATGGTACAGGAGCTTTACAATTAACTAAGCATTATACAGAATGAATACTTTTGATACATACGCTAAAAGAAAAAGAAATGCGCCTACTATATCACCATAGGATTTACTCATTTTTGGTATTGCACTCTGTTTCCGTAGGTCTCAGTCAATCTTATCATCATCCTAAGCGACGATACGTTACCACAGAGCTATACTATACTTAGTAACATGCAATTCCAGTTGTAGGGTAAATTATTGATATCTTCAAAGTGAAAGATTTACCGCAAGATATACCTAAGCAAGTTTAAAATATACATTCCAATACATGAAAAAAAAAAAAATCTGATGTGGGCAGCACACAACCTCCCGCACAATACTACTCTTAAACGGTACAAAATAGTATTTAATGTTACAGAAACATACCATCTTATTTGTTTATTTTCTATTTATATTTTTATTTTCTTTCGTATATTTATTTAATTTTTTGACATATATTTCACTAAGAAAACAGCCTCACAATCACAATGGCATGTGTCACATTTGGTAAAAAATTGAAAATTCATAAATGTTTCCATGGTGTACTAGGAATGCAAGATTTGTGAAATCTAATTTCTTTATATCTTATTATCTCGAAATCTAATGAAAATTAATAAAATTAGTGTAATCAAAGCACATGTAAAATTAAATATTCTTCAACTTTGAAAATAACATAAATTGTTGAAAAAGGAAATTTAACCGTGCTTTTCACGAAAAACTGTTAAGGGCTTCCAGTAAAATTAACGTATGAAAACGTAAGAAAACTTAAATCTTTCCACTTACAATTAGGGGGACAGAGATAGCATGTTCTCTTTTTTGTCAGATATGTTAGCACCTAAACACGTACTTATCAAAATAGATTACGACATGGCTAGAAATTTATAAAATATACTTTAAATATGAAATATATAGTTTCTGCAATAAATACTACTTTATTTACCACTGCATAATTAAATTATTGAAATAGTTTTACTTCAACAAATTCAATTGATGTCACTACTCATAAATGATAATTCTAGGTATGATTTATATTTTAAACCGGTACTTTTAATATCGTCCAACATATTGTTAATTGTAATTGATAATTCAGTCGCTTTGAACACAGCCAGTTGTTAAATTCTTCTCAAAATAAAAATTCTAGGTAATTGAATTTCAAAACCTTCATATCTATGAAAGTACCACACGATCACTTCTACGTGAAAGATAAAGACACGCGCAGCTCGAGAAAGACAGCTAGGGTAAACGGCGATGAATAGAACGGACACTGACCCGTTCCAGTAGATCTATTCTGCACGGCGAACCAATAGCAAGGCACTCGCACACTTCTAATAGACCCTACACCAGAAATTGTTTCAAACTTTTGTTATTTGTACCTGGATTGTTTTGTTTCTTTGTGCGGGGCAGGATTCTCAAAATGTTTGTGGTTACATCCGGCGCTAGGAAATTCCTAAATTGCTCTACAACCTATTATATTATATAGAAACAGAAATCACTGTACTAAAAAATTAGGTGGTTCTGTGTATTTTTAACTATAATTTATAATAATTTTACCTAAAAATATTCTTCCCTCAAATTAAGCAGCTATATTAGTGGAGGACCAACCACAAAAGTAGAATTCAATTAAAGATTAACAATTTGATAATTTTGTGCAGAGTCCTACTGCAGAGAATGTATGGAATTTCGCAACATAATACCGTGTCATAATAATGGGAATATATATTATCAGTTGTTTTGTTATACGCACATAGTTTCATATCATGTCAAAATAACACCGTGCTAAAGGTTAATCTCTAAACATATGTTATATAACATGAACTTTATGAAATATTACTCAACTGTACAACACGCATTTCGTTCTGGAAATTATCCGCAGAAGATATCTTTACAGACACTAATCACTTAATTGAAAGAAAATACCGGAAAGGTCAGAATTGTCTTAGAACTAGAAAGGAGGATGAAGATGAATCTATGATGTAACGGAGATCACCAAAGATTTTAACTAATGCTTTGTTGGGAATAAGATAATTAGTATCATTATTTTAGATGGATATAATTAGCAGATTTTAAGTATTTAGAATGTCTGCAAATTTTAACAAAGTAAATGTTAACGAGCATTTGATTATGAAGTCTTATTTCACTGAAACTATTCAAATTATTTTTGACATTCTATGTCTGATTAACATAAATGAATTATATCTTATAGATACTGTTATACTTTTAAGTATGTAATAGAATATAAAAGGCAACTTTTTCGCGTGACATCTATTGGTTTCAAGTTGAACTGCATATGTTTTTAAATACAACTAAGAACTGTCATTTTAATATGAATACTTCACCGAGATTTAAACACGTGACTATTGGTTAACTTTTAAACACAAATAGTAATATAAAGTAGCAAAAAAATATTAGAGACAGGGGAGAAGGATAAAAAATCTTAAAAACGTAAATCTAAAAAAGTGAAAACCCCAGCAATAATAATTTGAATAAATGTTAAAGATTTTTGGTTTGTTCTGTAAAATTTTTATTAAAAATCAATGTTTCAATGTATACCTCTTTGGGGTAACACCGCTTCTTATAAAGCTTTCTAGATCTTTTGGTTGGAGCGGATTAATATGAATTTGTTTTCCTTTAAATCCTTGTATTTAGGTTTCTTTTCATCTTTTGTTTTACTTTGCCAGTTTTTAATTCCTGCTTTTAAATCTTCTACTTGCTTTAGCCAGGTTGATTTGGGTCTTTCTTGTTTTCGTTGTTCTCCTGGTTTCCATTCAACTACTGATTTAATTGTATCCTTTTATTCTACTCTTCATATTTGTCCAAGCCATCTGATATTTCAATATACTATATGTAATTCTTAGGCAGGAAAACAAGTTATAATACATTGCTATTCCTTCATTTTTTAAGGATAACTAAATCATATAGATCTGCTACTTTATTATTGTTTACATTTTCGTAAACTATAATTTCTTTAATTATATCCACACCATAGAGACGTTCCAAAGAGTTCTAAAAGCTTTCAGAACTCGTAGTAATAAATATAATTTTTGTTTAAGTTCCATATGTATTTTTTTAAATTAACATTCGAATGCCAATACGTAATAAATTTCTGTCACTGCTCTTTTAAGGAAAACCAAATCTTTTTGTACTCCCTTTATCAATAGCCTTATGTATCTATTGTACAATATTCAATAATGACTGAACTATTTTTTTATATGCTAGTTCTGAATAGTTATGTTTAAATATACACAACATTATGCACATTAAACGTACAATAAACCAACAATCAATTTCTTCCTAACATCCCAATCCTGACACACTAGGCGTTAAAAGAAAATCATTGCAGAAATCGCATTTTAGCATTTTGAGTGACCCTGGTTTAGGTCAGCGCGCTTCCCACAAATCATGACACGAGATGACGAAGAGAGAGAAATGAAAAGAGTGAAAATATCATATTGCTCTCGTAACAAGAAAGAGAAGTTGAAACGCGAATCCGTCAGGCAACTGTTTTTCTCGAGATAGTCGTCAGTAATAAAAATACCGTTCTAGTCGTGTAGGAAAAATGAAAATATAGAATCTCACTGAAACTTCGCACGGAACGAAGATTATCGCCATCTGCTGAGCTAGGCTGCGGGCCGCCTACTTCGATGCAAATTTTATATCATAATAGCGTTGTTTTGTTGGTGGGTGGCAGTGATTTTTCATTTTAATACCAATACTTGAAATTATGTGGTTATTGACACTTGGAAGCTTGCAAGTCTATTTTTATATTTTGCGTTTGAAGAAACCTAACTAACTAGATGACATTTACTAAGATTTTTCTCTTCAGATTATGTCCACAAATTAGAATTAATATGAACTTTCCAATAATTGAATCAATGTCAATTTAATGTAATCAACTACAACTTTTTTAAAAATTATTTTGATAAATAAAAGACGCAAAATATAAAAAATAGGTTGAAGGATCTAGTTTATAAAACTAGTCATTTATAAAAATTGACACGTACGAAAACAACTGTTCTTTAATTAATATGCTATTTAATATTTTCGGTGAAACAAAATTTTAATGTAACTTTTTGGGCGGTCGCACTTCACAGTAAATTTCTTTTATAGATTGTGTTATAGTGTGCTTAATAATAATAGTAATCTAAGCTGTCAGATCAACCTACATAGCCGTTAAAATAAATTACCAAAAATTTGATATCTTTTTTGCCTGTGGTTCTCCTTTCACTACCTTTCCTGGGTGGCACGCTTATCGCTTAAATTATCGTTGGTACATTCGTTATTCATAGCAATTAACGACGAAATTGGTTTGCAACATGTAAACATTGCAATACCAAGAGTTTAATTAAAAACGAGTGAGCAGACTTAGTCCATGCCATGAATATTCGTATTATAATATATATTTATATCGTGAGTTTCAGTTAAGATGACATTTATATTTTGTCAATAATGTATTACAATGGATGCCAGTTATATACATTAATGTATTGTTCCAGATAAAATACAGCATAGGTTGTCAATATCAAATGAATTTGCCAACGTACTATAAACATGTTTCCTAATGAAAAAAAAAAAAATGTATTGCTACTTGATGCAATTCTGCTAATTTATTTTTTATGATAATAAGTTTATTTAGCATTGACAACATATGTTGCATTTTACCTTCCGGAACAGTACATACTTATATATGGAGCTGGTACATTAATGACAGCTTCCTAGATCCTTTTGTTGGATCTATCCTTTTAAATTCATCTTCTTATCTTTTATTTGTTTTACTTTATCAGTTTTTAATTCCTGCTGCTTTTAAATCCTCTACTTCCTTCAGCCATGTTGATCTGGGTTTGCTTTATCTTCTTTTTCCTTCTGGTCTGCATTTTACTGCTGATTTAATGGGGTCTATCAGCATTTTTTTTTAAATTTTTTTTATGAAACTTTATCTATATTTAAGACTATCTACACTTTTGAAAAGTCTTAATTGATATTCATTAAGCCACAATGATTTAAAAAAAAATGTTGTGACGTCATAGTAGAGGTGTTGCTGGATCTAAAACAGTACAGATTGTAAATAATTGTAGTCATATATTTTTTTATTTATTTTATTATTATTATTACAATAAAATAGAACATTTATGTAACAAAAATTATTTAAATCTCTACTGTTTTAGATCCGGGAACACCTCTACTATGACGTCACAACATCTAAAAAAAAATCATTGTGACTTAATGAATAACAATTAAGACTTTTTAAAAGTGTAGATAGACTTCAATTTAGTTAGTTTCATAAAAAAATTTTTTTTTAAATGGTGAAAGACCCCATTGCATCCATTTTTTCTGCTCTCCATATTTGTATGTCCAAATAATCTGAATATCAACTGTTTAATCTTTCCACTTTCCCTTCTCCTTTCAATTCTTGTTCTATTTCAAAGTTCATTCTTATACTGTATTGGTTTTCTGATATCTTTATTGGTCCTTGTATTGTTCTTATTATTATTATTGAATTAAAATATTATTCTTCAGAATGCAGTCATATATTTTAATTGATTTATCATCACAGTCGATCAACGTTCATTCCTTATTATTATTATTATTTTATTTGAACGGTCTCAACTGTTGTGGTTATATGCCGACTAGGTTTCTCGTTTTTGGTGATGTGAAAAGCTGGTAAGGGTTTTCGCAAAGCGGTCACCCATCCAACAACTGACCGCGGGCACTGCTGCTTAACTTGTGGCTTCAGCGCTTCCTAACATAGCCGTTGCATATTCTTATTATTTTTCAAGTTATCCATTTCTAGAAATGGCGCTCTGCTTAGACCAGTTTTTGTTTTGATATATTTTTGGGCATGCAGTGCCATCACATAACATCCCGTAAAGATCTTAGTCTTGAAGGAGGATTCAATGTCACTCCGCATTGAAAAAACCATCCAACTCCGCATGGCGTAATTCATTTTCATCTCTTTTGCATCCGTGACAGAAAAATCCAGCGATTGTATACTTAACTGCACTTGTACCGTTCATGGCAACTGCGATGCATTCATTGCTCGTCTGACCTTACGACACATGCTGAACATATAAATTAGTGCCGGTGTACTAGTACTTTGCAAACATCGTGAACTCGTGTCAACCGACAACTGTTTTGCTCGAGTATTTATTTATATGCTGCTAAGTAGCGGTAGACGACATATGCTTTAGTTATATAACAAGTAACAGTGAAGATTATATGCGTGCTTCAACAGTTGCAGAAGAATCTAGGCCAGTCGGAGGTTCGTCATTCATGGAGGCGAATAGCGTGTAATAAAAAATGCCGTCCTTTTATGAGTTGCCCAGGATATATCAATATTAAATTTTATTTTATTAAGGGCCGGTATTTCCAAATTTAGTTACCTAGAGCTACCAATAGAATAAACAAAAAATATCGCATCAAAATCATAGCTTAAATGATGCTTATTATTCTAGCTGTCATCTTTTGATGCGATACTTTTTATTTATTCCATTGATAATTTATTTCATAGGTTATCTGAGGTTGGAAATACCGGCCCTAAGGGCCGATATTTCCATCTACGAATAAAGTACCGAATAAACGAAAAATGTCGCATCGAAATCATAGCTCAAATGATACTTATTGTTCTAGCTGTCATTTTTTGTATGCGTATTTTTTTATTTATTCGACGAATAATTTATTCGAAAGTTTATTCGTAGATGGAAATATCGGCCCTAACAGATGTAAATTTGTAAAATTAACTCCAACTAGTTTTCTATTTAATTGTTATTTAGTTTGAACAAATTTTCAAAATATTTTGGGTTATTTTTCATCTTTATATTCTTGCAATAGATATACTTCAATAAGTTTTAAAAAAACTTTCAGAGCTCATAGTAAAATTATAAAACTTCAAAAGACTCTTATTATATTACTACGAGTTCTAGTTTTTTCATTTTGAAGATATTATAACTGTCTTTTCAAGATTTATAAAACTAAATCAGTTAGTTAGATCTATTTTAGCAAAGTGCCGCAATTAAAAATGGATAAATGGCGCGATGATGATTTGATATATTTATTTAACTATATTGTCATCATTAGTATTGGTAGAAAGATGAATCTAATACCAAGGAAAAAAGAATAGTCTTTTAATCTTTTCTGTAGTATCAAACAATTATTATTAATGAGAAAAAAACCTCGACGATAGGAGAAGTATTCTGTGCAGCTAAGATTATAAAACAGCTACATATAACATTGAATTGTTGAATTGAATGAATTGTTATGTAGTTGTTGGATGACATTGAATTTATTTGTAACAGGTCATCCCTATATGTGCAGGTAATTTTAATGTTAATAGTGTTTTTTTTTCTGAGAAGTCAAGGATAACTGCAGTAAATCATTGCTTATCCTTGTGACGACTGTTTACTGATTCATCTATTTACATAATTTTATTACAAACAATTACATCTAATTGAAACCACATATACTTTTTAAAATTATATATTTATAAAATTAAATGATGTAAACTAATAGCATGTAATTAATTATACGTCTCCTTATACATATAAGTGGATCTTGTGGGATGCTAGAATTTCCAAAGGATGTAGCTATTTTTCTTTGTAATTATGAAAATTAATTTAATTTAAATAAATATATCAACATGACATGTACACGTTTCTAGCTCTGGCACTCTTGATATTTATATTTCACAGATCAAAAGGGATTTTATATAATTCGCAAAAATAATTACCCTATGTAGCTCTAACATACTAAAGCTCTCGGTATACATTTTTGCGCGTGACCAGTCGTCAAATCACGTCCCCAAGTATGTTATATATACTGTTTTAACTCATTCTGTACAGTTTGAACAATAGGGGTCATACATTTAAAAAAAAAGTTGTCTTTTTTTACAAATAATTAAAATTTAGCTCATTTCAGTCACATATTATTCAATATTTCTTATATTTTTTCAACTTTTCATTCATAATTTCCTTTCTGAATTTTCGCTGTTGCAAAATCGTGACGTCATCTTGTAATAGAATGTACAGCATGGCAAGGCAAAAGAGGTGTTGATAACAAATAAAAACTTGCTTCACAGAGTTGTAATAATTACTTATTATTATTAAAATGAATACTCCGATAAATTAAATTAGATATTCGTTAATTATAACGTTTTTAGTCAAAGAGTTTAGGACATGTTAAAATAAAGTTGCTTTGTTGTACTATATCTTGTCGCTTGTCGGTAATGTCGGTAGTCTCATTATCACACCTCAAGTCATATGTTGCAGTTAACAATGATTTTAAAATTAAACCTTTGTTTAGTATATTTGTATATTATTTTGCTCAGGTAATGTGAATAAACTATATTTGAAAAAAACTTCTCAGTAAATAGCAATGACTGATATCAGTCAATTTGACAGTTGGTGTAGTTCCTCGCTCTCCGCAAGAGCGTGTTTCGTAGAATTACAAGATGACGTAGGTGCTGACGTCACAAGCAAAACATTGAAATAGAATACCAATTTCAAAAAATCGTATCTTAGTAACTAAATGCCTTTTAATATTAAAATTAGTATCTATATTTATAATTTTACTCAAACTTACAGAAAAAAAAATAAAATGAAAAAAAGGTTTATGATCCCATTCTGTATTATTTTACAACAATGTTACAAAATTAAAAATTTCACAGTCATAAATTAGCCGGACCCTTCCTACAGGTCCCTCCACTCACAAAATCACCGATGCATCTCAAGCAAACGTTTCCATATCCGTATCCTCCTCCCCTTTGGCCGCACCACACCCCAGCCCCCATAAGACAAAACAAAAGGTGCATGAGTCACCTGTCGCCGTTGGTGTCGCCTGGCTGACACTGACCCTGGGCCAGGGACGTGCGACCGGAGCCGTGTCTCTTGCCACCAGCCCGTGACACTCCAGCGGCGACTCGTGGGAGGCACTTAAAAATTAAGTCAAAAAGACATTTGTCTGCAGCTGTTACATCTTCCGGGTTTTAAGTGAACGTCTAGTTGGCCTAGACGAGGCTGGATATAATAATTGTAACGGTCAAAACATCAGGTCTTTTTTTGGTTGTGGAAGAATTAAAGAACATATGCTTCTCGATGCTGTAAAGCTGCACTATTTTTATTCGTTATCTACGACATATGTCACTTTGTCTCTGGCATTACTGTGTCATATTATCTGTAACAAAACAAATACGCCTGTCAAATTATAGTCAAGTGGTCACCGTTATATTAGAGATGAAAATATAATCTAAATAAAAACTTTGTAAAAAAAATTAAACCGATGAAAAAAGAAACTTAAAAGCGAAAAATAAGGTAAAACCCTAGTTTACGGCCAATTGTGACGTTAGCTACGGATCGCCAATGATGTTTGGTAGATATGACAGTTTGGGGTGATGCAAGTCAAACAAAAATCTAGTAAATTTGCATTCTGAAAATGCTGTTGAACAAATTCGTGTTTATTCAACCTCAAAACTAAAATAAATCTGAGTTTCTTCCTTTTTTAAATTGTTTTTCTTTAACTATGACCGGCTAAAGAAACTAGGATCTGCAGCTAACTTCTCTTGTGGCCGTAAACTACAGTTTAGCCAAAAATAAAATAAAACTTTTTAGTCTTAATAACTAAGCTCTTAATAGTTATTTACTTTACAAGTGGGCAAAGTAAGGAATTACCCACGAGAAAAATTTTAGCTCACGAAGCCGAAGGCTGAGTGAGATAATTTTATCGAGTGGGTAATTTCACTTTGCCCACGTGTGAAGTATAACGTTTTATCCAACACTTCTTAATAAATGAAAAATTTATTAAAGAAATATTATTTGACAGTGACATTGCTTTAAATTTTTAAATTAAAATGTCAATCGAAGTAGTTACCGAGGTGTTGTGTGTTATTATTATTGTTATAAATTAAAAAAATACTCACTAGTGGCTTTCCTCAAAATTATACCCACTAGTGGATAATCTTTCACTTTGCTTGTTTAAAATCGCCATAGTTATAGAGCATTTATTGAGAGGTGTTGGATAAAATTAGTTACTTACACATTAAGTTTGTGGATTTTTTTTTTCAAATGGAACCAACTTCGAGTTATACCCTATTCAATAAAAAAAAGAACTTCGAAATCGGATAACCCAGTACAAAGCTTGTTAGAATCGGTTAACAGATACAAATTCAATGCGTAAACAATCAATCATCCTATCCAATAAAAAAGAATCATCAAAACCGGATTACTCTGTAAAAATTATGCGTGTCCACTTATGAACTCCTCCTCTTTTTCTTCGGATAAAAAAATTGATTAATTTATCCCTTAAGATTGAAAGTGATAAAGAAAAAATGTATATACGTATTTTAATTTGATTTTACTGACAATAATAACTTAGTTTTCGAAATACCTAAATAGATTTTTGTTTTTGCCATTTTAAGAATTAGATATTAAATTTATTTATTTTATTGGTCTTATTAAGCTTCTTGTTTTTTAAATAAATAAATGTCTGAATTAAAGTACTTTTCATTAGTTTCTGAAATAAAGATTAGGCAAGGCTTGTGGTTATAAAAATACCGAATTGAACTTTTATTTTTTGTTTTGTTGGCAGCGATAACAAAATTGCTTATCACGACTAAAATTAAACAATTATCAAACTCTTATCATACCTACGCATGTGTTATTTTGACATAACACCCAATATGCTCCAATTAATTGCATTCATTACAAAATACTCTCACCTCTAATCACATTTCCTTGAATTACTACTTAGTTTCACGAAACATTTTAACAATCGAGAGTATTACTCGTACAACACAATTTGGTAATTACTTTTGAAACCAATTTGCGGTAACAATACACCCACTATGATCTAGTGCTGTGTACCAAGAGAACAGTGTTTGGGCCGTGTGAACCGGCGCCAAAACTGTTCTACAGGTGTGCGGACTTCCGGTTGTCTGCTTGAGTTCGTCTGTTGACTGCACTGTACACGATACTATTATTGTTCACTGTTAAAGTTAAAAATATACAATCAATGATTTTATTTTTATTGTTTGATGTTTCCACAAAGTTTGAGGTTATATACACATACTCGAAAGCCTTGACCACACGAGGAGAAAATTTGGAGGAAGATTCTGATTAGAAGAAGAAGAAGTCAGAAAGTTGAATTGACAGAATTGTTCACTGTTAAAGTTAAAAATATGCAATCAATGATTTTAATTGTATTGTTTGCTGTTTTCACAAAGTTTGAGGTTAAATACACATACTCGAAAGCCTTGATCACACGAGGAGAAAATTCGGAAGAAGTTTCTGATAAGAAAAAGAAGAAGTCAGAAAGTTGAGTTGACAGAATTGTTCACTGTTAAAGTTAAAAAGGCTAAACCGTAGTTTACGGCCAAATATGACGTTAGCTGCAGATCCAAGTTCCTTTAGCCGGTCATAGTTAAAGAAAAACAATTTAAAAAAAGAAGAAACTCAGATTTATTTTAGTTTTGAGGTTGAATAAACACGAATTTGTTCAACAGCATTTTCAGAATGCAAATTTACTAGGTTTTTGTTGTTCACCCCAAACTGTCATATCCACCAAATATCATTGGCAATCCGTAGCTAACGTCATATTTGGCCGTAAACTACGGTTTTACCGTAAAAAATATGCAATCAATGATTTTAATTGTATTGTTTGCTGTTTTCACAAAGTTTGAGAAAGCATACTCGAAAGCCTTGACCACACGATGAGAAAATTTGGAGGAAGTTTCTGGTAAGAAGAAGAAGAAGTCAGAAAGTTGAGTTGACAGTTAACTACTACATATACCCTAAGCCTTGTTCTTCAAAAATCGAATTGAAAAGAATAGAAGTAGAAACAGACTGACTATTACAGAAGGAGATAAATATTGCAATCTATACCAAGATCTTAACATCTTAACCTTCTTTCAATTTCAACATGAAGTCATACAAATTACAAGCAAACATGTAAAATATTCCAAAGCACATCTGATAGGTAAATATGCTGTTGTATTTAATTAAATTTAAATAAAATTCAAGTGATAATGAAGTAAAATAAGTGTCGGAAATTGCATAATTGTAGTCATAGGTCAAAATAAATAAATTTGTCGGCGGTAATGAACAACATCCGTTATACCTGACCTTATCTAGACTTTGGAGGATGGTTCAACAAAGGATATTTTAATACTAGGTCAAGAAACAATTATAACATTTGTGTCTTTTAGTCAACAGTAATTAGTACACTTCTTTTAAATTTAAAATTAAAATGTATCATTAGTGAATATGTGAATCATAATTTTGAGAATAGTATGCTACTTATGCTGAACTGTAACAATCTTCACCTGGAACAAGAGTTTTTAAACTTCTAGATTATTATTTTTGTAACCACAGAACACCAACTAATCAAAAATAAAGTAGTGCACCTAAAAACATAATCTATGAATCGTGTTAACTGAAAATGGTAATCGCATGTTTGAAAAACGGTCCGAATTGGGACTTTAGTAGGATTCTAATCGAAGACCTCGATAGTGCTGGCCAGACAGTCGCTAGCATGTCGGCCACCAGGTTGCAGGTCCGTGGAACCTGTCTTAGGCGAACATTCCAGCGTACGCACACTGCGATGTTTTTTGTTTAAGGAATTGTAATTTTTTCAAATCGACTTGAAGTGTGTCGCAATTAAACATTATTAAAACCTGCCACAGTCGTTCTAGGAAAATAACATAAATCGGATAAACTCCAATGTTTACGTCTATAAAATGAAATTAATTACTTTTAATGAAAATCGAGTATTATTAGCAGCAATTACGGCTTTATACAGAGAAGAAACCTGAACAAGTAGATGATAGATAAATCGGAGAGGTATTTCAAATATTAGTTTAGAGGCAATTACTTGAAAATGTTCTATGGAGTTGAGATATAAAGTTGGTGTTTAACGGTTTTTAGATTGTAAATTTGTCATCTATAATAAATTCCAATCGGTAGCATGCTATCTGGATGTTAAATCATGTTCTGATATTCATCTAAATTGGAAGTAGATAATATAAATATTAAGATTTGTTTATTTATAGATATAAATAGTTTTACATGAACTTTAAACATATGCTTGGTTTATTTACAAAATCTTTTATTTTCGCGAGAAAATTCATCAAATTTTAATAAATACCCAATTTGACTTTATGAAATATAATAATTGTACAATCATTTTATGCAGATGCATATTATATTCTTGGGGTTTCGGATCACATGTCAAATAAATTCAAATTTAGAAACGGATATTTTTGAACTTAAACAAAATATTACATCTATACACATATTCTATGTAAAATTGAAAATAAACGAAAATAACGCAAAAATTATGAGACATGGACAACAAAATCAGAAAGAAAAATTAAAATAGGTGAACAAGAATTTGGAGAAGTAGAAAAATATAAATATTTAGAAGTTAAGATAACAAACTTAGGAGACAGGGAAACAGAAATAAAGGAAAAAATATTCTTAACAAATAAGGCACTAAACGCAAACAAAAAACTGCTAAAAAGTAAAATATTCATAAAAATTAAAAAATTAAAATATATATATTAGACCTGTACTGCTGTATGATTCAGAGACATTAACAATGAAAACGAAGAAAGAGGAACAAGTGAGTGTAATAGAAAGAAAGGTCAATATTAGGGCCAATTAATCTTGGAGAGAATGAATACAGAACAAGAAAGAATAGTGAAATAATAAACGAAATTAAAGGAAAAGATATAGTAAAGAAAATAAAGCAGTAGAGTGGCTAGGGTACACATGAAGAGTAGGTAATGACGCAACAATACGTTCCATTTTGCAATGGGACCCTGAAAAAAAAAAAGAAGTAGAACACGATCAACTTGATTACAAGAAGTTGAAGAAGACTTTTTACACAACGTAGGAATAACCAACTGGAAGGAAAAAGCAATGAATAGGCAGCAATGGAAAATGATAAGTTTGAAGATATGAAGAAGAAGAAAAAAGGAATGATCCCCCTAATAAAGGATCTAGAACGACCAGATATATTTTACAACGGTCTATTCTTCGAAACGAGGAATTTTCTATGAGTAAATTTGTTTGTTTATTTATAATTTTTACTAGAATTGTAATATTTATTTTTTCTAATATTTCATATACTGTGTGCATTGCATACTATGTAATACAATGTACAATAATGTTTCTAAAGTTTTAAAAGACTAGTTCTGTAAGAATATATTTTTTAAATACAATAATTCAAAACGTTTGTACTACCTCCATAGATGTAAGTGGAAGACATCCGTTTAAGAGAAACTTAAATCCCAAACTCCTTCAATCACAATAAAATCAACTTAGTAGTACATTTCCAACCCTCTTCTTCAGCTTTCTTTAAACCAAAAATAATTCATCCTTGTGCGATACAATCGGCAACCAAAACATTTACTTAACTGTCTGTGTAATGAGCAAAATGACCGGTTTCCATACAAATGTTTACTTCCAACAGTAACTCCTTGCGGTGCGAAGGCGAACTGTTTAATTTATGCAACAGATGTCACTTGTCACGGATCACTACAGACTGCACGTGAACATTTTAACTAACGTGAAACACGTACATTTAAATGTGAGCCCGCATGTTGCAAACGCGTAACGTTTGAGTACACATGTTGGGATGACTGTTAGGACCTTTCGGTAAATTTAGAATTGGGAATTTGTGGAGTCTACGCACGAATTGGGTGTATATAATTGGTGTGCGGTTTAGTTGACTTCTTAACAGATAAGTTGCTGCTCTATTGGGCATCCAAAATTAAAATACGCTAACTAGAGGTAGAAAGCTAAACTAACCATACAGTACATAAATTTCATTGTATTTTGAAATTGTTATATTTTAAAAATTAATAACAATAGTAGTTATTTTAAGAGTACTCCAATGTAAGTATTACATTTGTTTAAACCGTATTATTTAAATAAGATGTAAAATTGAAAGGTACATTGTATTTGTAGATTATAGGTTAAGATTGAATTTTCTCCAAAGAAACCTATAAAAATAGGAAAATTTGCAGTATGTATGGCAACAATTCTGCTGTAAATAAAAACGTACTACCAATACAAAAGCACGCATTCGCTATCATAAGATATCATACAAAATTAATTTGACATGTACCTTATGGGAATTGTGATAAACGCCATCTCTTGATAATTTGGAAGCCTAATACAGAAGAGAGTACCACAAGGTACTGCAAATGGTTCTATTGTAATATTACCTCTAGCTTGAATAGGCAGTATAAGTATTTTATATATGAAACTCTGGAATATACTAAGATGAAATTCACCAATTATTTGTGTGGCATTCTACATTCGTGTGTGTGTCTATGTGTGATGATTTGTTTCGTCTATGATAACTCTAAATTTAATTAAGCTATCAATCAACAGTTAGTGTATTATACTTTAAGCCCTATTTCCGCAAATAAAAGTAAATTTTGTTATATTCCAAAGGTGTAGAATATTATTGCCTACAATTTTAATATGAAACTTATCAATATTTTGTAGCTTTAAAAATGAAAATTTGTCTTGTAATTATTTCCATGTCTGTTTTTATATAAGGTTTTTTTTTAGTATATAAATAATTAGCACTATCAAATCGTTACATGTAATTATTAATTAATTTTAAATTAATGTTGGTCAACTCAATACAGATTAAATATTTTGCATCATTTAACAGAACAGAATTAATTTCTCATTAGTGCAGTATTGAAGAAAGTGCGCCCTGTTTCAGAAAAATCATAACAACTAAGTCGTAACAATTTATTACCCGTAAAAGTCAATACAGCTATGTTTATTGGGTTATGTGTGTTTGTTTTGTACTCGTACAGTGTAGGTTTATTTATATGTACATACACACATAACTGTTCGAGTGTGTCAACGGATCTTACCGTAGAAAGTAGGTGGCAAGGGCTGGTATACTTCAGACGACCGAACTAGAACCACACGCGATGAGAATACGTGAATTTTCATTCATACTTTCCTAGCATAATACGCAATATTTTTCTTAAATGGATTACACTATTATAAGCTTAGTTTTTGGTATGGTTTATATTTAATTTTGTTTCGACATAATATAATTACAATTACATGTTTAAGTACTTATAAGATACATGATTTAAACTGTTAATTCAAAGTTACAGTTGCAAAAATAAAAGTATTGTATTATTGTTGTAGTTATTGATAAGTTGTCAAAATATAGAAAGTCTGACATTTCGTAATCATCGTCTTTTTGGATTTCAAAATCACAAAAGGATCAACGAATATAATTTTGAACATTACAATCTTCTAAGAAATTTCTACAGAAAATAATACAACACTATAATAAATAAATCTAAATTTGTTTTACGAAATGTCCAATATTCTTAGTTTTTATTTAATTTTCCATGACCTTGTTACAGTTTTTCTAATAAATTATAATGTTAATTTGATTGATATATTGTGAAATACTAATATTTGGGTAACCAATTCTGAATAACTTTTGTATTTACACTTTTGTCGTAAAGTGAAAAATGTAAAAAGGTACAGCATAAAAAAGTAGCATTCAAATCGCCATATTTCAATTCTATGCTTGATATATGATTTATGATATTGGATGCAAGTTGTCTTAATATGTTCGGAAAAAATAATTTAATGTTAAATACTGCATGATACGCAAATCATGAATCAAATGAAATTTTTGAAAAGTCGGAAAAAGTTTTTTTACGACATGCCAGGAAACCCCATTTTCCTTCTCCTGAAATAGTAAAAAAAATGTGTGTTTCCTCTCTAGAGAGAAAAATATAAATGTGTTACCAATAAGAATGTTATTTACATAAAATATATTGTGAAAAATATAAATAAATACCTAATTTTATTGAAAATCCTTTTTTTAGTCATATACATACTTTAAATTATCTTACAATTATGTCTTATATTTTTCTTTTTCTAGATTAAATCACAATTTGACAACTTTAATTTAGTTTAAGTTCATTAGTAACACTGTTACACCCTCTTGCGTCTGATAACCCAACTTTTGACGTATCAAAACTACAACTTGTCAAAGTGTATTTATGGTACGAGCACAAAAAAAACTTCTTTCACTCTTGCTCGAATTGCCTCATGAACTAGCGAGCTCAAGTGGGAAAAAGAAACGCTTTCTTCTCTAGTTTGACAAATAACTATTACTTTACTTGAAGTACATATTGAGTACTTACTATAGATACAAAAAGCATGTTCCACTAACGGTTCTTAAACATAGAAATATTGCAAAATATTTGATATATTTTATACGATTACATTTTTATCTCTATATGCGTTAAATCGCATGTGAATTAAATAGAAAGGCATTAAATGTAAATACCACTAAAGCTAAATACAAATACCAAAAATTCTTTTTCATTGCTGTGTGTTAGAAAATTTTCTGTATACCTTTTCCATTAAAAACATGAAGCTAGCTGCAAAGTGTCCCAAAAATAACAAATAAAAAGCAGCTTGCAAATGGTTCAAACTAAGCGCTTCTAATTGAGGCACATCTGCATCTCCTTTTGCACCCAATGCAATATCATTATCCCACTTAGCAAGCAAACCATTGGATTGCAACAGTAAGATATAATCATTCAATTTCTTTAAAAACGGAAACCCTCTGTTCAAGTAGTACTTACACCACATCACGACCTCTGGTTCTTTGAAGCTATACAATAAAGGCTTTCCACTTGCAGACATGTAAAACTTAGGGGTTAAATACAAGACTTGTCGCTTGTTCTTCAATACTGATATATCCCTTTGGAAAGCAGAACGATTTACACATTCTGGCGTTAGGGGACAGCGCACGAACTTCTGTAGAATCTTTCTATGTACTTGGTTGTTTGGATCTTCGAATATATTTTGAAGAACTGAGTGATACCCGCAGCGCAAATTCGACTCAACCATTTCCTTTGAATTGGATATTTGATGTTCGTACAATGGTGAAGTTAAAATACCAGTTAACTGACACTGGTGCGCCGTGAAGATTAATAGACTTGAAACAGACCAAATAATAACTACAAATCGTATTTTCCACGCTTTAGGAGTAGCAAAGGATCCTTGTAGTAAAATATAAAAGGCTCCCATTAAGCAAAGCGACAGCTCATTGTATTGTCCCACTTCTTCTTTTCTATCACTTAGTACCCACCATACAGTCCCATTCAAAACGAACACTAAGAATATTGATAACCAAACTATTCCATCAAATATAACAGTTACATTTTTCCATTGAGCTATTTGTTGAGCTACAGGAACCATCCAATAGGTGGAAGTATCAATGTGTGATACAGATACATCAAAATGTTTTTCAATTGTTTCATTGCCAATGATCATACCTAAAATGATGTCTACCTTTTTGTCGTGTAAGGATTTGAACATCTTGGTGAAATTTCCATTGGGTAATAAAAATCCCCAATCGTTATCCGGGTTTGGTACATATTCCTCAGAGAAGTTAAATCGTTGAAGAATTGTATGAAGTAGTGTTATTTCTAGTCCAGCTTTCGCTGCAGCATCCTTAGGTGCTGTAATATTTATTACGTACGGTACTATTCCCATTGACATTAATTTTAGTTTGCATCCATTCATGTTTTTGTTAATTTTTTCTGGATAAAATTTTGTGTTGCCTTGTAATTTTACTGGAGTTATATTCGAGCCACAACTACCATTTGAATATGGAAAATGAGTATGGAGATTATATTCCAATTCATTTTCAGTTAGTAGATTTAGGTTTAACAGGTGATATTTCCATGTAATATTAAATATTTGTTCTGGTTTTTTAGTGTTGAACACAATCAAATACTTTGCGGCGTAGTTGTAAATGTGCAGTTTGTGCATTTCATCCATTATGTATTTTAAAGTATGAATATTATCGGGTATTATGATATATGCATCCGATTTTTCAATTTTATATAGTTCTAAATATATTATTATTGTTTTTATATTTATATATTGGCTTATGTCAAACGATAAATTAAAACTTGAAATTATTATTGCTGTATTATCAGTTTCAAATTCTTTTTGAACAATTTTCAAGAATATTTCTTTCTTACTTTTATGTTTATTTGATGTAGAATACATCATTTGTTGTGATATACGAATGAGTATGAATGTTATTGCAAAATGTAATATATGCATTTTCGACAACAGCGAATGCAGTACGTTTTGCTGTTTTTATACGCAAACATTTTTTTTACGTATGCAAATTAGCCTGCAGAATAAATAATAAATGTATAAAATAACATGTTTGTTTCTGCTGCTCTTTTTCTCATTGTAAATTATTACATTATTAGACAGTAGCTAAATAAATATTTCAGAATTTCGTGACCGAATTTAGAAATACTTGTTAATGTATAATATTTTGAATATGGTTCAGTTTCTTAAATAAATAAAAAATTAGGCTCTAGAGATTGAAATGTTTCATTGCGACAGAAATAAGTTATTCCTAATTAACCAACTTTTTAAATACCTTTGTTATTGACCATAATTATATTTGATATAGAAGACAGCAGAATAAAGGATAGAATAATCAAGGTATAATAAAATGTAAATATATAAAACCCAAATACTCGTATCTTCTCTCTTCTGTCAAATGAAAGTAACTCATCAGTAATCGCAAGATTTAGATGTGTGGATGCAGAAATAACAACAGATATTGTTTGATCGCCAATGAGTAAAGTTGCAGACTGTGTAAGATAATAGAATACCTAAGATTGTACTCTAGGGAGACTAAAAGCGACATTATTTCCTGGCTTCTAAATGGAGAAGGGTGGGTTCTTGAATTTGAAGAGGAAATCACTCAATTGAGCAGTGTGCTCACTCAATTAAATTGCTATAGTTGCTCAGATAACTTATGCCCGGTTACACCAACGATAGTTAAATTTTAAACTTGGTTTAAATAAATATAATCATATCGAATTTTTGACATCAATGACAATTACTCCGTATGAGATATAACTTTGATTTGCTTTTTTTTATTTTAAGTTTAAAATTTAATAAACGTTGGTGCAACCGGGCATTAGAGATATTTAGGGAGTAATTGATGTTATCGGCTTTTCAGTGGAGAAAGCAGAGGGAAGAGTTCTTAAACTTGAAGAGGGCGTCACGCAATTGGCTAGTGCGCTCATCCAACTAAATTGAGACAGTTGCTTGGATAACTTAGAGATATTTAGGGAAGAATTGAATATTCTGGGTTCTCAGTGGAGAAGGGAGGGTTCTTGAACTTGAAATTGAGCAGTTCACTCACCCAACTATATTGTGATAGTTATTCGGATAACGTAGAGATAGGGAGGAATGTTATTCGAGTGAGGAAGATAGTGTCATGCAAGCATAAATACAATATGAAATAAGTTAAATTATTTGATGTTTATTGAATGCAGAAATGTGAACATGATAATTACATAGATTTACGTACTCGAAGAATAATATTATTTAAAAAATTATTCAAAATTCACAAATAACAAAATGTCTATAATAAATAAATGTTCATAAAAATTAAATTTAATCTTAGCTGGAAAGTAACGTGGATAAGCAGCGAAACGAGCCAGGATACGTCTGATAAACTTTTTTAAATGAAAACATAGAACATAAATATATTCTCTTATTATTAATGAAGTACAAACATCAAATAGGAAACTTGTTAAAAGGAAAGCAACTTTCGGTTAATATCAAAACTTCGTAATTAAAGCTTTCGGCTTGAAATATAAATAGGAATTTATACAATTGAAATTGATTTAGAGAAATGGTTTCATTGAAATTGTGTTTTATAATTTTTTTGTTAATGCAATTAATACTAAATGAAATTTGTACAACAACACAAAATGAAATACAAGAAACTTGCATAAAAAGTATTTACCATAACATCCAAACCAAATATAATTTGTTGATGAGTTGTGACAAATATTCGAGTGATCGGTTTATTAAATTATCTTGACCAGTTATAATTACGAGCTTTGATACATCTCAGTTGCATTTTTTACCAAGCTGGAGAAAATTTGAGAGTTTTATATTATTATTTAATTCAGTCCAACAATGGAAAATGTGGCTGAAAAATATGAATGGTTTAATGTCTTGGAATCCCGGAGCAAAATTTTTTGTTATCTTTAAACAGGAACAAAATTTGATGGATGTTTTTAAAGTTGCCTGGATGTACTATATTGTAAACATCAATGTAATACAGATTAATGATTCAAAAATATATACATATTTCCCATTTCAAAATGAAAATTGTACAATTAACTTTTTGCCTACATTCATTTCAACTTGCAATGAAAGTGTAACGAAAATTATGTTTCATAACAAAATTCCTAATAAGTTCAAAGGATTTAAAATAAAATTACTTGCTTATAAAGTAGCTCCATTTGTACTAAATACAAATTCAAAGTACAGACAAAACTTAAAAGCAGCAGGATTAGAAACTATTATAATGAACACAATTTTGGATAAATTTAATATTACTGAGCAATACATCAGTCATAATTTTACAACTTGGGGAACAAGATTGCCAAATGGTACTTATACAGAAATGTATAAAGCCTTGATGGATAAAACAGCAGATATTATGTTTGGTTTGACGTACCCTCCGGCCACTCCTGACTTCAATTGTATGAGACTGCACATCCGTGAAGAGTTAGTATGGTGGGTACCTAGAGCTAAGGAGAAACCAAAATGGATTAACCTTATCAAAGTATTTCATCCTCTTTTGTGGGCATCCATTATTATAAGCACTGTTCTAAACAGCATTTTGTTGTGGATATTTGGAAGGTCTTCAGAAACTGGTATATATAGAAAATTTGCTATTTGTCTGTTACTATCTTGGTGTAGTCTCTTACAAGGAACCATTCGACTGCCAAAAACAAGTATAGCAAGAAATCTGGTACTCTTTTGGGTATTATTTGCTTTATTATTATATACCTCACATCAAAGTCAATTGATTACCACTCTCACTAAACCTCAATATGAAAAACAAATATCTACGATTAAAGAGTTACTAGAATCAAATTTAAAATATGGATTCATTCCTCCCGTAGCTATAGGTTTTCTAGATCCTGCAGATCCTATACAAAAGATCATATACAACAACTATATTCCTTGTCCTTTAACAGAAGAGTGCTTGAACAGAACAGCATTTCAAAGAGATTTTGCAGTGATAAAGAATAGAAGGCAAACATATTATCTAATGAAGGATTACTATACAAATCCTGATGGAACTCATAAGTTATATGGATTTGAAAATGGAATACCAGCCTCACCTTGTATTATAGTTCGTAAAGGATATCCATTGTTGGACAAGTTTAATGATATGATTATAAAGTTACAAGAAAATGGTTTGATACATAAGTGGGATAAGGATATTTTAGAAAGAAGAAATTTGGTAGTAAATGCAAGAACTAAACCATTGTCAATTGACCATTTGAAATGTGGATTTTTATATTTGTTTATTGGTATATCTTTGGCTACAATTTCTTTCTTATTGGAATTGTTATATTTTATGTTACATAAATAGTTAATAAACTTATGTTAATATTTAAAATTATTTTAAAATAAACTATTCTATTCCTCTTAATCCTGGAAGTCACACTGAGATTTAAGAAATACCACGAGTCTCAAAAATCTCTTCAGATAATTTTGATACAACCTCCATGTAAATTCAGTTTTTATAATCCTAAATAAATATTCAATATGTAAAATCCCTGTGTGTTTGTTCTTATAGTGGAAAATAAATTGGTAAGTTTTGACAAAATATATTGTTCAGAAAAGTTATTAACTGTAATATCTACCTATAAGCCTAAACAAATATTCCATAGGTAAAATCCCTAGAAAAATTACATCCGATAATGGAATAGTGTATTCTACAACAAGTAATGGAATGGCACATATTCCACGAGAGCAAAAAATTTGTAATCCGAGCCGAAGGCGAGGGCTATGGTTTGCGAATGTGGGATATGCCATTCCGTTATATGTTGTAGACTATACTTTCTATAACAAGATTTTGGAAATTATACACAAAATACAAATATAAAACTGTTGAAAACGTCAAACTCAAATATATCAAATTAAACAAACAGACGTAACCATAGTAACTGAATCACGAAACTTCATTAATCGCGCTAATATGCGGCTTTGATTCGTCGAAAATATTCCATACGCAGCGTATGGAATGTTAGTGATTCCATAACAATTTTTAGTTGTGGAATGCCTAGTTTCTGAAACAGTGTTATAGAAAAGTAATTTTTTTTTTCTTGAGATTCCCAAACCCCAGCGTGACATTTCTGTAACTGTAAAAGTGGTGTGACTATCTAAAGTTAATTGAATGTAGTGTATCCTAAGTGAGTGTATCATAAATATATTTATTTTTTTCGTTGTGCATTATTGCGTTTTTTAAATTTTCCAGCTGTAATCTCGCATAGAAATACAAGGCAAGCAGTAGTTATACCAATACAATAAACAAAAAACGCTCCTTGCAGATGTCCCAATGAAAGTGGTTCATTTTCTTCATCACTTTTTAGTTTCAATACAAAATAAGTACTGTCTTTGTCCCACTTATTAATAAGTCCATTTGATGCCATCAACATCAGAATGTTATCAAATCTCTCCATAAATGGAAACCACTTATAGAAATAATACCGTTCTGTGGTAGTGAGTCCAGCAATATCAGTATCATACAACATTGGCCTACCATTGGGAAAAGTGTACATTCTGGGCATGAGATACTTCACTTGTCTTCTATTCTTCACTACAGCGTAATCTCTTTTATAAGCAGTTCGATTTAAGCATTCCTCTGTTAACGGACAAGCCTCATACTTTGTCAAAATAGCGATGTTGGTTGGGGTAGGATCTTTGTAAGCTTCGTCGATGGTAGGATAAAATCCAAACTTGCTTCCTGAAGCAACCAATTCGTCTAGTGTTGTCATTTGGCGTTCATACTGTTCGCTGGTTAAAATACTAATGAGCTGAGATTGGTGAGCAGTGAAAATTAAAATGCAAGTCATTAGCCAGAGTATGAAAACGAGACGGAGTTTCCCAGTTTTTGGGTCTTCGGCACAGCCTTGTAGTAGGACATACATTGATGACATGATGCAGATCACCAGGTCGTTGTAGTCGTCGGATGGTTCACGGTTTCTTCCAATTATCCACCTGTGGAAATCAAATATTATAATTGGTCTTCTAATAATTTTAAATGTCCTACCAAAATACGCCGTTTATGAGTAGCATCAGAAATATAGCAATCCACAGATCTCTTTCAAATATAGTAGTTAAATTCTTCCATTGGGCCATTTTCGGGGCAGTTGGAAAGAACCAATTGGACGAATCACTCAGATGACAGATCGAACCATCGAAATCCTCACTGTACGAAAAATTTCCATACATAAATCCAAATAATAGATCAACTTCCCGGTCTTTCAAGGATTTGAACATTAGGGAGTAACTGCCGTTGCTGTACCGGTATCCCCAATGTCTGTAAGGATTTGGAACGAAGTTTAAAGTAATATTTATTTTCTGGGCTATGTTCCGGATTATTGTTACTTCAATGCCTGCCTGCGCTGGATTATTTTCTGTTACGTTAATTGCATACGGTGGGATTATATATGCCATTACTTTCACCTAAAAAAATTAACCTATTCTCAATTTTACTGCTATAATAGTCAACGAGTTATAGCTCCTATTTCCTTACCTCACAACCCTGTAAGTCTAAAGGAACTTTAGAGGGAAATACATTTTCAATCTTATCTTGTTCGCAAGATGCTATCAATTCATATCCATCGTACACTCCACAATTTGGTTCCTTGTAAGGATAATACGTATAAACATTAACTTGTGAACTATTTCTCGCAATAACATTAATATTCATAGCATAGAGTTTCCAGGAAATATTAAATATTTCTCCAAAATCCTCTTGTCCCAAATACCCAATGAGGAATTTACCCCTAGAATTCCATGTAGCTGTTTGCGAAATAGAATTAATGACAAATTCAAATTGGTCAACTGATTCGACTAACAAAACAAGCATTTGAAATTTCCACAAATTTTTCATTAAATCTAAATTGTTATTTGTGAAAATCAACAGACCGTTATTGTTGTCTATGTCAAAATTGCTTGAATTTTGCTCCAAATTACTAGACATTACAAAAGTGTATAATTCTTTAGTTTGGGAATATATTTTGTTTACACATTGCAATATGTCACTTTCATTATTATTTTGAATTATTTTAAAAGCTAAATTATAATAAAGTATTGTTGAAACCATAAGCATCATTATGAAGGTTATTTTAAAATACTCCATTTTATTATTAAATTGGTTGGTTTCAAACAAATAATTTTTAGCAGTGAGAAACAATTAATTTATAAATTATATATAAATTTATAAATTAATTCAGTTATAGAGTACAGTATTAAGTAGAAATTTATTTGTTTAATATTTTGAAAATAATAAAAAAGTATTTCAAAATGTACCAAGTACATTCTTGCAGACAACTAATATCAATAAATTAATTCAATCCCTTTTATATACCAGTGCATGTATCGAATATGTCTGTAACATTCTATTTGACACAATTCTAACATTTAAATCATAACATCAAGATGCAAATTTAGAAGATTATTAATTTTGTTGTCATGTTTCCTAGCTTCTTTGCAAGTTAATATAATATAATCTCTCCTTTTGTACATCAAAATATAATTTAGTTTATACATTGACATGGCTGGATAAAATTAATGATTATACAGCACTTTTCAGTAACTTGCGCCATACAAGTACCTATATATCATGTTTCACTTTTGTAGAAGTGATGAAGACGTATATTTTTCTTCGATTACTCCCTAGTTAATATTATGCTTATACAATGCATACAAAGAAATGAAAACTAATAACTAAATAATTTATCTCTTTATTTAGTATCCATATATTTATTGGGTATTTTAATATTACATATTAGGTACATTAGATTTATTACTAAATGTTGCATTTTCTAAAGATTTTCTGCTACTATTATAATTGGTAGGGAAAATTAAAAGAAACAACTCAATAATTAAAATATAAATCTAATAGAAAATAATTATTCGAATTTCTACACTACATTTCTTGTGATATTCAGTTTTATAGATAAATTTTCATATCGAAACAGCATTTGCTATTTAAGCCAAAACCCCAAATTAATCATAAATACATTTTACAATTTTGTTCTGCAGTAGTAATTCGATTTTTATTTTTCCCAGCTGTAATCTCACATAAAAATACAAGACAAGCAGTAGTTATTCCAAGAAAATAAACAAAAAAAGCTCCTTGAAGATGTCCTAATGAGAGTGGTTCATCTTCATCATCACTTTTTAACTTTAGTACAAAATAAGTACTGTCTTTATCCCACTTATTAGTAAGTCCATTTGAAGCCATCAGCATCAAAATATTATCGAATCTCTCCATAAATGGAAACCACTTATAGAAGTAATATCGTTCTTTAGTCGCAAATAGAGTAATGTCAGTGTCATACAACATTGGCCTACCATTGGGAAAAGTGTACATTCTGGGCGTGAGATACGCCACCTGCCTTTTGTTTTTCACTACAGCGAAATCTCTTTTATAAGCGGTTCGATTTAAGCATTCCTCTGTTAAAGGACAAGGAGTATACCTTTTAGTAATAATGATATTAGTAGGAGTAGGCTCTTTGAAAGCTTCAAGGCCGGGAGGATAAAATCCAAATTCGCTCCCAGAAGCAATTAATTCTTTTAGAGTTGTCATTTGGCGTTCATACTGTTCGCTGGTCAAAATGCTAATGAGTTGAGATTGGTAAGCAGTGAAAATTAAGATGCACGTCATCAGCCAGAGTATGAAGACGAGACGGAGTTTTCCGGTTTTTGGGTCTTCGGCACCGCCTTGCAGAAGGACGTACATTGATGACATGATGCAGATTACCAGGTCGTTGTAGTCGTCGGATGGTTCACGGTTCCTTCCGATTATCCACCTATGGAGATCATTAATCAAATATTATAATTGGTCTCCTAATAATTTGAAACACCCTACCAAAATATGCCGTTTATGAGTGGCATCAGAAATATAGCAATCCACAGATTCCTTTCAAATATATTTATTAAATTCTTCCACTGGGCCATTTTCGGGGCAGTTGGAAAGAACCAGACGGATGAGTCACTCAGATGACAGAACGAGCCATCGAAATCATCACCATAGGAATAATTTGCAAATGTAAATCCAAATATTACATCAACTTCCCGGTCTTTCAAAGATTTGTACATTAGAGAAAAATTACCGTCGGTGTAGCGGTATCCCCAATGTTTGTGAGGGTTTTTGACGAAGTTTAAAGTAATGTTCATTTTCTTGGCTACGTTGTGGATTATTGTTACTTCAACTCCGGCTTGACTTGGATCATTGTTTGGCTTTGTTGTGTTAATTACAAAGGGTTGGATTGCATATGCCATTGCTTTCACCTAAAAAATTAGCCTATTATCAATTGAATAAGTTTAAAGGAACTTTAGAGGGAAATACATTATCACACCTATCTTGTTCGCAAGATGCTATCAATTCATATCCATCGTACACTCCACAATTAGGTACCTTGTACGGAAAATACGTATAAACATTAATTTGTGAACCATTTTTTGCGATAACATTAACATTCATAGCATCGAGACTCCAGGAAATATTAAATATTTCTCCAAAATCGTCTTGTCCCAAATACCCAACGAGGAATTTAGCCCTAGAATTCCATATAGCTATTTTCGAAATAGAAATAAACGCAAATTCGAATTGTTTAACTGATTCGACCAAGAAAACTATCATTTGAAATTTCCACAAGTTTCTCATTAAATCGAAATTGTTGTCTGTTACAATTAGCAATCCGCTACTATTTTTAGCAATATCAAAATTACTAAAAATTTTTTCTAAACTAGACACCAGAAAAGTGTATAATTCTTGGGTTTGAGAATATATTTTATTTACGCATTGCACTACACCATTTTCATCACTGTCTTCAATTATTTTAAATGCTAAATTATAAGAACATAATATTGAAACCATTAACATGTTTATGAATTGCATTTTGTACTGCTTCATTTTATTTTTAAATTTGTTGGTTTCAAGTTGTATAGATTAATTAATTTTAAACTTAAAATATCAATAAATTTATTTGTTAATGAGTTCTGTTAAAGTAAAGTATCGAACAGATATTTATATGCTTAATATTCTGAAGATAATAAATATATTGAAACATTTCAAGTATATTGTTTCAAGCAAATAAAATGAATGTTTCTAATACAATTTCTTTTATATGTCTGTTACACTCTATTTGACACAATTCTAATATTTTAATCATAACATTAAGATGCAAATTTTGCATTTTATTAATTTTGTTGTCATATTTTCAGACTTCTTTGCAAGTTAATATAAAATAATCTCCCCTTTTTTATATTAAATTATAATTTAGTTTGGAAAATGACTATCGCATTTTACAATAATATGTATAATATGGCATCAAATGTTTGATTGATATGACAACTTAATGTTATAGATTTCAAAGTTTCGTGCCTGGATAAAATTTATAATTTTTTTTTATTTTTAGAAAAAAATGTATGTAACGCTCTTATTTTAAATATATGAATATTTCTTTTGTAAAAAATAATTTTTTGAGCCCTTATTTAAAATAGAAATAATTCATGCAATAGAGGGTTAATACATCAATCAAAACACATTCACTTTTACAAATTGTACATGTACCGTGTCTGCTGGTTGTATGAAACAGTCTAAAAATTCAATTCGCGGTGCCAGATGGCAGTAACTGACTGCTCGTTCTTGTGAACCATTCATTGTGTCAAAATAAGGTGAATGTGCTAATACATAAGTATACAAAATTTCATCATATTTGATCAGCGCGTTAATTAATTAGAGCAAATATTCTGAAAGCGGCAAAATAGGGCTAAACGTTTAGGACTCAAAGTTGGGCATCGAAAACTCACGAACTCACTCAAAGATGAATAAATAAACAAATAAAAATCGTCATATCTCAAAAGATATTTGAGATACGACGATGCGCTCTACAGTAATGAGTTTCTTTAGGTTTGCGTTACTTATATAGAAACATAAAAAAACATTTAAATGTTTCGTTTACGTTTGTGAAGAAATGCAATTCATCGTAAGTGAATATTAATGCAAATTATTTATGATTGTTTATTTATATTTGTGTGTAATTTATTACAGTAGAAAGTTGGTAAACAAGGGCTGTATATTAACACGTACAAAGAATACATAAAATTTTATTCACAATTCAGTAGGACAGCAATGTTTTCTGTCATTACATACAATGCAGCGTTCAGTTTTTATTGCTACTGAGAGAAGGTGTAGTGCTACTACTTAAATTGGTAGAGAGAAACTAAAAGATAAACAATATAAAAATTATATTTCTTGTAGCATTCAGATTCATAAATACATGTTCATATCGAAACCTCATTAGCTGTATAAATTGAAAACACAGTTGCAAACTTAATGTATCGAGTTATTCTATAATTTTAAATGCATTTTTTCAATTTTGCTTTGCAGTTTTATTTCGATTTTTACATTTTCCAGATATAATCTCACATAGAAATACAAGACAAGCTATAGTTATTCCAAGACAATAAACAAAAAAAGCTCCTTGAAGATGTCCTAATGACAGTGGCTCATCTTCATCATCACTTTTTAACTTCAGTACAAAATAAGTACTGTCTTTATCCCACTTATTAATAAGTCCATTTGAAGCCAGCAACATCAAAATATTATCAAATCTCTCCATAAATGGAAACCACTTATAGAAATAATATCTTTCTCTAGTGGTAAATGCAGCAATGTCAGTGTCATACAACATTGGCCTACCATTGGGGAAAGTGTACATTCTTGGATTAAGATACAACACTTGTCTTCTATTCTTCACTACAGCGTAATCTCTTTTATAAGCAGTTCGATTTAAGCATTCCTCTGTTAAAGGGCAAGGATCAAACCTTTTACTAATAGCGATATTCGTAGGAGTAGGCGTCCTGTAACCTTCAAGAGCTGTAGGATAAAATCCAAATTCGCTCCCTGAAGCAACTAATTCTTCTAGAGTTGTCATTTGGCGTTCATACTGTTCGCTGGTTAAAATGCTAATGAGCTGAGATTGGTGAGCAGTGAAAATTAAGATGCACGTCATCAGCCAGAGTATGAAAACGAGACGGAGTTTCCCGGTTTTTGGGTCCTCGACACCACCTTGCAGAAGGACGTACATTGATGACATGATGCAGATCACCAGGTCGTTGTAGTCGTCGGATGGTTCGCGGTTCCTTCCGATTATCCACCTATGGAAATCAAATATTTTAATTGATCTCCTAATAATTTTAAATGTCCTACCAAAATATGCCGTTTATGAGTAGCATCATAAATATAGCAATCCACAGATCCCGTTCAAATATATTTGTTAAATTCTTCCACTGGGCCATTTGCGGGGCAGTTGGAAAGAACCAGACGGACGAGTCACTCAGGTGACAGAAAGAGGCATCGAAATCTTTGTTGTATGAAGAATTTGCGTATGTAAATCCAAATATTAGATCTGCTTCCCGGTCTTTCAATGATTTGTACATTAGAGAGTAACTACCGTCGTTGTAGCGGTAACCCCAATGTTTGTGAGGGTTTTTCACGAAGTTTAAAGTAATGTTCATTTTCTTGGCTATATTGTGGATTATTGTTACTTCAACGCCTGCTTGACTTGGATCATTGTTAGGCTTTGTTATGTTTATTACATAGGGTGGGATTGTATATGCCATTGTTTTCACCTAAAAAATACATTTATTCAATACAGAAACAGTCTAAAAGTAAACTCATTTATTAATAACTATATTCTGTACGTAAAGATAAAATTCTCTCTGACTACATTACATTTGTTTATAGATAAACAAACAATATGTACAACTAATTCCTTAGCAGTTGGCGGATTACACTACTCGGATGAGTTCCAATGAAAACGGAACACGTCCGTATTTACCAATTGATTGGCTTGGCCAACAATGGTTATTGTTCAGATATTTAAATTTTATAAACCCTTGACGATCTATTAACTTGTATAATTTACTACTTGTTTCGCTATCACTACTTAACAATAATATTTTTTTTTTGTATTGTTGCAGGTAAGAAAGATATTTTTCAACTTCCTAAAGAATACGACTGAACATAGAAATATAATTATGTAAGTAAAATAATAAACTTTAAAATTCAAGCCATCTAAATTCGAATAAAATAATAATTTTTTAGACGTGTCTATAGAATATGATATTGGTTTAGTTTTATGAAACATTTTTTAATAACCATACCTCACAACCATGTAAGTCTAAAGGAACTTTATAAGTAAATACATCATTAAAATGATCTTGTTCGCAAGTTGCTATCAATTCGTATCCATTATACTCTCCACAATTTGGTTCCTTGTAAGGAAAATACGTATAAACATTAACTTGTGAAACATTTTTCGCGATAACATTAACATTCATAGCATAGAGTCTCCAGGAAATATTAAATATTTCTCCGAAATCATCTTGTCCCAAATACCCAACGAGAAATTTTCCCCTAGAATTCCATGTAGCTATTTTAGAAATGGAAGTAAACGCAAATTCGAATTGTTCAACTGATTCAACCAACAATACCATCATTTGAAATTTCCACAAGTTTCTCATTAAATATAAATTGTTATTTGTTATAATTAACAAGCCGCTGTTATTTTTAGCTATTTCAAAATTACTAGAATTTTTTTCTAAACTAGACACCAGAAAAGTGTATGATTCTCGAGTTTGAAAATATATTTTGTTTACACATTGCAATACACCACTTTCATCACTGTTTTCATTTATTTTAAATGCTAAATAATAAGAACATAATATTGAAACCATTAGTATATATATAAATTGTATTTGGAACTGTTTCATTTTATTATTAAGTTTGTTGGTTTTAAGATGTTCAGATTAATTATTAGATTATTTTAGAGAGTTACAATCAATAAATTTATTAATTAATAAGCTTAGTTGTATAGAAAGATCTTTAGATACTTAATATTTTGAAGACAATAAATATTCTAAAATATGTCAAGTACATTGTTTCAGTCAACTAAAATGAATGGTTCTAATGCAATGTCAATGTCTTTTATATGTCTGCAATATTCTATTTGACACAATTCTAATATTTTAATCATAACATTAAGATGCAAATTTTGCTATTTATTAATTTTGTTGTCATATTACCAGGCTTCTTTACAAGTTAATATAAAATAATCTTCCTTTTATTATATCAGATTCTAATTTAGTTTGTAAAATGACGCTCGCATTTTGCAATAATATGTATAATATGATATCAAATGTTTGACTCGTACGACAACTTAATGTTATAGTTTTCAAAGTTTCGTGCTTGAATAAAATGTATGATTATACGTAACTTACCCCATTTACATCAGTTTGCATTTCTATAGAAGTGACGAAAACGCATTGAAAAGATCATATTAAAATTATGTATCTAGGTACAGATATCTGAAAGAAAAAACATTTTTATTATAAGTTTGCTGCGGATAGATGGCAGTGGATGGAGGCACCGCTTTATTTTTGTGAATCAGCCAGAGTGTCAATCAAACAAACTAAACATGAGGAAAAAAAAATTCTTGTTCCATTGTGTGATACAACAATTGTTATAATTATTGTTGTTTTTCCTTGTAGAGGCCTGAAAAAGGCACCAACTGGGTGCCGAAACGTTGGCCTTTTTAACTAAAAATCATTTGACTGCAATCCCGAACATTATTTCTTTTATTCCATTTTCCAGGAGAAAAATACTATTTCACACTAAATTATATATTTCAAGTAAAATATTTCAATATTATAGCTGCTATGTGAATAAATAAATAACTGAAACATGTATTCTATATGTCAAACATTCGTCAAATATATTTGTTAAACATACAATTAATACAGATTCATAATATAAAAATGTCATGCGACCATTTCATCAAATATCACTTAAAATTCGATATAATTTTTATTGCGTTTCTATATCATTTGTATCCTAAGAAACCCATTGCAGTAGAGCGCATTGTCATATCTCTTATATTTTTTGAGATATGGTGATTTTTGATGTTTTTCAAAGTGCAAATTTGAAGAGCCGAAACTCAAACATTATATAAGATATCGAAAAATCCTCTCAGTTTTGTGTTTCCCGTACATTTTAATACAAAATATCAAATTTTGAAAATTTTGAAAATTTTTGATATTTTTTTCAAAATTTCGATTGACGATATTTCGAAAATTTTCAAAGATACCGATTTGCGGTGTTCACCAATCGATTCAGTTCGTCGAAATACATAAGTATACAAAATTTCATCATATTTGATAAGCGCGTTAATTAATTAGAGCAAAAAGTCTTAAAACAGCAAAATACGTGCCAAACGTCAAGGGGTACCCCTTGACGTTTGGGACGTATTTTGCGATTTTAAGACTTTTTGCTGTAATTAATTAATGCGGCGATCAAATAAACTGATATTTTGCATACTTATGTATTTCGACGAGCTGAATCGATTGGTCAACACCGCAAGTCGATATCTTTCAAAATTTTCGAGATATCGTCGATCGAAATTTTGAAAAAAATATCAAAAATTTTCAAAATTTTAAAAATTTGATATTTTGTAATAAAATGTACGGAAAACACTAAACTGAGGAGAATTTTTCAATATCTACGCTAGTTTTTGATTTTTAGTCACTCAAATTTGGATATCGAAAAACACCAAAAATCGCCATATCTCAAAAAATATTTGAGATACGATAATGCGCTCTGCAGCAATGGGTTTCTTAGTGTTTGAATTATATAGAAACGCAATAAAAAAATATTTCAAATTTTCATTTACTTTTGTGAAGAAATCGTGCAATTCATCGTAATTGAATATTTGTGCAAATAAAACTGGTACCTATGAATTTATTTATTAATATTTATGTATATGTAACAGTATGTAACATAGTACAGTAGAAAGTAGGTAAACAAGGGCTACTTTAACACGTACAAAGAATACATAAAATTTTATTCACAGTTCACTAGGACAGCAAGGTTTTCTGTCATTACATACAATGCAACGTTTAGTTTTACTGCTACTACTTTGTGCATCGAAGATAAAGTATATAATTAGCTAAATCTACTTTGCTCATACCAAATTATTAAGGACAGTTTCTCTGAAGCAACATTACCTGTAACTGAGTATTGTAAATAATATAGAAACATCATAATACATATTGTATATACAGTAAATATTGTAGGTATATTATAGCTAAGAAAACTGGACCAAACATCATATAAATCAAGTTTAAAAATCCGTGATCTCCTTGGCAATTTTAAAGATATAGTTCCTTTACATTGTTCTTCCATTTATAAGACTCCGTGCCAGTGTGATGAAGTTCCTATACATTGGTCAAACTGGTAGAACTGTAGCAGCAAAAAATTAATTAACACAAACAATATATTAGATTAAACCAACCTGATAAATCTGCAGTTTCTGAATTGTTCAAGAATTACATGGAAATGATTAAAAATACATAAAGATTTTAGTTAGAGAAAATAACTGGATGAGAAGACTACTGAGAAGAGCAATTAAAATCAAGAAATCTTCAAATAATCTTCATTTAAATGAAAGCTTTAGGTTTAAAAGTCGTGATTAACAGTTGTACCTCCTTTATTTTCTATTTATATTAATTTTTTTGATCATTGATCTGTGTTATCCTTATTTGTAAAGATGTAATTGCAGTATAAAAATTCATACAGTAACGACAATTCAAATATTCCATGATCCCAATATTTCAATGGTACGCTAACGAGAAAATGACTGCTCAGTGTCTGCTGATAGGTTGATGTCTTAGTAACCATAGAAAATAGGGTCTAGTATTTCATTTGCATCAAGCCATGATATTTCTTTTATGTTGAGTTCATAAATTGACTACAAAACAGAGAGGAACACTTATTTGTACTACGAAAAATTGTAAGAACTTTTATAGTATGGGTGGAATATTTTTTTTTAGATTTTATCCTACTTGCAACTGACATTTTACCGCCGTATACAGCTACTGACAATATGGCCGCTTGACTCAAGGTCATCTGTCGATACAACATAAAGCTCAGAAGTGCCGACTGCTAGTGTCATATAACTGTATGAATTCTTATACTTTGATGAAGCGTTGACTACATATTTATTTACTTTAAATACCGTTTTATTAAAAATATATACAGAAATATACCCAAATATTGTTCTATTTGTATGAAAGTATCTTTTAATATTTCAATTATGTATGTTTCTAATCTAACAGATTAATTTGTTGTGCATTACATTTTAAAAATATAGAATATAAAGAATAGGTCTTATGATCAGAATTAAGTTAAATTTTAGGTTCGTTTCTGTCCCAGTAATTCTTGTAAACTTGTTCAACTATAACCATGCATGTAGCCAACACGTATCCAAAAAGTAATAAGAAGAACGCCCCTTGTAAATGGTTAATATTGAGTGCCTCTAATTGCGGTGCCTCATCTTCTCCACTGGTTCCAGAAGACAAATCATTTTCCCATTTCGCAATTAGTCCATTGGATTGTAACAAAAGTATCAAATCATTAATCTTTTCCAAATAAGGAAAACCTCTTGGTACATAATATTTACACCAAACCAAAAACTCTGTGTCTTTAAAAGTATACAACATTGGTTTTCCACTTGGTGAAGAATAAATTAAAGGCATTAGATAGGCTCCTTGCCTTCTGTTCTTAACGACAGCAAAATCTCTTTTAAATGCAGTGCGATTCATACATTCCGTCGTCAAAGAACATGGCTTGTAATTTTGTAGCACTTTTCTATGTACCTTATTATTTGGGTCGCTGAATAGATCACGCAGGATTGGATAGAAACCATAGTCTAAATTAGACTCAACCAGTTCCTTTGCATTAGATATTTGATGCTCATACAAGGGAGATGTTAATATTCCAGTCAGCTGACATTGATGTGCAGTGTTAAGTAATAAACTTGATATGGACCAAATGAGCACAACGAAACGGATTTTCCAAGCTTTAGCTGTATCGAAGGATCCTTGCAGCAAAATATAAAAAGCTCCCATTAAACAAAGAGACAACTCATTATACGATACACCTACTTCTCGGTTTCGGCCTAGAATCCACCAAATAACACCGTTCAAAACAAACACCACAAAAATAGACGCCCAAACTGTTCCATCAAATATAACAGTTAGGTTCTTCCATTGTGCAATTTGCTGAGCTGTTGGGACGAACCAAACTGCAGCGGTATCAATATGAGAGACCGTCGCAGCGAAATACTGTTCCATGGTTTCATTCCCAATGTTCATACCGAATATCATATCGACTTCTTTGTCGTAGAGGGACTTGAACGTCATGGTGAAGTTGCCATCGAGCTGAAGATAGCCCCAATGAGTAAATGGGTTTGGGACATAGATATCGATGAGGTTGAGTTTTTGTAAGACTGTGTGGATTATTGTAACTTCTAGACCTGATTTCTTGGGGTCGTTTTTATCTTGGGTTACATCTATCACATAAGGTTTTATGTTTAATCCCATTAGTTTAACTTGGCATCCGTCCATATTCCATTTTAATTTGTCTGGATATAGTTTTTGGGTTTTCCAGTCAATTGCAATAGCAGTTAGAGTTTTGCCACAAGTTTTATTAGCATATGGATAATGAGTATAAATAGTTATAGTTGAATTAATAATCGTTAATATATTTATATTTAAAATATGATAGTTCCAAGTTATTTTAAATATATTTTCAATGTCAGATGTATTATTTGTAGTGGTAGCGTATATTATAAAAAATTTAGCTCTGTAATTACAAATATAAGAACTATGCACTGTTTCCAGAAAAATATTAATATTTTGTGTTACATTAGTGACTACAATATATGCGTTAAATTTTCCAATTCCCTCAAATATATTTTGTTTATTTCTAGGATAAATAACGGTAGACATTCTAATATACTTAGTTATGTAGTCCATCAAATAATCATAGTACGAAATTATTAACGTATTGTCGTTAATTAATTCAGAAGATACAATATGCCACAATTTAATTATTTCATTGTACTCCACTTCATAATTATTTATAAAACTAACATTTCCTTCTTTCTGAGAAATTCCGATCAATATAAGATATAATATAATACATTGTATATACATTGTAATCAAAAATAAAATTATCTCAAAATGAAATAATGTCTGTATTTGTCGCAGTTGATTAGCTGTTATATACCTACTTATTTTTGCTTGCATTTTACAGAATATGCATAAAATATCATCAAATATTTCCAATTGATTGATATGACAACTTAATATTAGAGTTTTCATAGTTTCGTGACTAAGATTGTCTAAAGATTTAGTTTTTTTGTATTGCGATATCAATTTTATGTTATTTTCTGACATATTAATTGAAGAAAATTCCTGAATACTGCATACCTTACATGGAACGAATTTTTTTATCAGCGATTTTAGAAGCACTTTGCATGCACTGTCAGTAACGGATTAATATAAAATGCTTAGTGAATGCTTTAATGGGTTGCTAATATTTTATTTTAAATAGACGTTGTTTTAAAATTTAGACTATTAATTTTATATCGGGCAAATAGCTTTGTGACTCATCAGCCTGTGGATCATAAGATCCTCGGTTCAAGTCTAACAGCCGACAAATTTTCGAAAATTTGCGCAACATAAAATTACTCCTATGGCTCCTCCATTTTATCCTTGGAGACCGTCACTTGACGGTTGGTAACCGCACTTCGCGCGTAATAATGTATCTTACAGCGAGATCTGTTTTGTGCAGAGTGCCATACCCAGAAATGGGTAAATGGCATGATGATGATAATGATAATGATGATGATATTAAATCTATAAACTATGATTTAAAAAAAAATGGTATAGGCACTTTAAAACATTGGATTTTCTTCTGAGTCAATATAAACTTTTAAAACCTGTAAGTATCATTAGGCTATATATTAAATTACATTAGATATTTCAATAAATATTGCGAATATATTGACGCATAAACATACTGTTGAAAGCAACAGAACTATGCATATAATAAAAATGTCTAAACATATTTATATGTATATAATATTGCACAATGTTTTGGTTTATAATTTTAAAATATCAAAAGATAGTAGAGCTGAACAAATATTTCAATGTATAATAAATATGTCACATGGAATATCAGAAATATCAACATTAGCTGTATCATCAACTTTGAATGAAACCAGTCTAATATGGAGCAATAATTCCAGACCTATGATTCTATTGCTTAATGAAAACTCTAGAAATATTTATCAGCATTTAAGTAAAATAGGATTTTATATTCTAGTATTCCACACTGTTCAAGAACTTGAAGATTGGTTGAAACAAATATATCTATTTGGTTTTTGGAATCCTCATGGAAAATTTATAGTTTCTATTTTATTAAATGATCATAGTATGATAGAAATATTTGAAACAGCATGGAAATACTATATTATAAATATAAATATATTAATGTTTAATGACAACACAGTAGATGTTTACACATATTTTCCATACAACTCTAAAAATTGTTCAACAAATTTCTCTGCTGAATTATTGTTTCGATGTTCTGACAATGCACCAATAAATTTATATCCGGAAAAAGTGCCGAGTAATTTCAATGGATGTCCAATAAAAATACATGGTTTTCATCTAACACCACCGTATATACTTGATGTATCGGCCAATAGAAACGAACCAAGAAAAGCAGGTCTTGAAATAACTATTATGAACACATTAATGACGAAATTAAATTTAACTGAGGTTTATATAAAGAAGGATTACCCCACTTGGGGATTTAGGTATCCTAATGGATCCTACACTTATATGTTTCGTGATTTAAAAGAACGGTATAGCGATATGATGATAGGTCTGGCTTATTTGGATGTAGGAATGAACGATTTTGAAGCATTGGTTTATTCTTTGATAGAGTACGAGGTATGGTGGGTGCCTTCTGCTAATCCTCTACCACGTTGGAGGAATATATTCCATATTTTTACTCCAGTTGCCTGGATTTATATCTTATTAAGTATTTTTATAAACGGCACAATTTGGTGGATATTTGGAAAATACAAAGAAAAAATTGCCAATTGTAAACGGTTGCCCGAATGCATAGTGGCATCTTGTTATGTTATTCTACAAGGAAGTTTGAGGTCCCCAAAAACTACAAGTATGAAATTCCTCTTCATATTTTGGGTGATTTACAGTATTGTTCTGTATGCTGCATATCAAAGCCAATTGATTAGCGCTTTAATGAAACCTGCATATGAAAAACAAATTGCTTCTTTAGATGATGTGCTGGATACAGATTTGAAGATTGGTATGTTTGATTTAGTTCTTCGGGAATTTAAGGATCCAGATGATCCCAAAGAGAAGAAAGTCCTAGAGAGGTTCGTCTCATGTTCTCTCGATGGCTCATGCATAAATCAGACAGCATTTCAAAGAAATATGGTGACTATAGCTGCTAAAGGTCGGACTCTTTTTTATATTGGAGAATATTATTTACATCCTGATGGACGACCAATGATACAAAATTTTGGACCAGCATTTACGATTCATTCTAGATATATTGTAAGGAAAGGTTTTCCTCCGGTGATTAGATTAAATCCCCTAATAATGCGGTTGGCTTCTAATGGTTTAATAAATAAATGGAGCAAGGAAGTTTTCAATGTAAAACCTTATGTTTTTCAACCAAAATTGCAACCTTTATCCCTAGCACATTTAAGTGTTGGCTTTGCATTCTTATTCATTGGTTTAACTCTGTCTACTTTTTCCTTTGTCGTAGAAATTATTGTTAAGAAGTATACAAATATAAACCAGAAGTTGAGAAGTATTTAAATTACTTTTTTGATTGTTATCCATTAACATCATTAGGTACATTATATTTGTCATTAATGCTTAAACAAAGTTTTTCCTAAACTTAATGCTTAATAATATTGATGCACTTTCAATAAATTTTATTAGCTGGCAATGTTTGTGAAGCAAAGAAATATAATTATGAATCTTACTAAATGCTGCTGTATTTTAATCGTTTTTGCGTGTTGCTCATCGCTCAATATATTATTACCAAAGCATAACAAAATTGAAAACATGTTTCAGTGTATGATTAAATTGTCTGATGAACTAAGGCAAACTAATATTTTGGTTATATCTGAAACATGGAATGAAACAAGTGCGTTTTGGAAATATTCTTCACCAGTAGTGACAATAAGTGCTGGACACTCAATTAAAAATTTTAAAGGACTACAAAAATTTGATGCTTACTCCTTAATATTATCTGATGGCAATGAATTCAAAAACTTTTTAAGAAATATATACTTGCTTGAATTTTGGAACCCAAGTGGAAAATTTATCATATCTTTTTTAAATCCTGTTAATGTCACTGAAATATTTGAACTTGCATGGGAGTATTACATAATTAATATCAATGTTGTCTTATCTGCTAATAATTCTTTTAGGGTATACACGTATTACCCGTACAAATCTGATTCTTGTTATATAAACACAACTGCTGCTTTTATATTTGCATGTTCTGAAAATATACCACATAACTTATATCCGAATAAAGTTCCTAATACATTCAACGGGTGTCCTATAAGGATACAAGGTTGCCCGGTAGTTCCTTACGTTTTAGATCCTTCTTCAGACAAAAATATTCCCTCAAAAGCTGGTTTCGAAGTAACTATAATGAATGCTCTGTTCACAAAGATAAATTTAACCCAAATGTACATCAAGCATAGTTACCCTACTTGGGGTATCAAATTACCAAATGGTACATTCTCCTATATGTTCGGAGAACTACAAAATAGAACTGTAGATATGGTTCTAGGAATGGCATCTTTACATAAAAACGCGACGGAGTTCGATGCATTGGACTTTACGATAATGGATGGTACGATATGGTGGGCCCCCTCAGCAAATCCTCTACCTCCATGGATGAATCTCCTAGACGTTTATACTCCTGTGACATGGTTTTATATTTTCGCCAGTATTGTTGTCAATGGTGTAGTTTGGTGGTTAATTGGAAGAGCAAGAAATGTCAGCAAGTATAAAACATTATCTGAATGTTTGATTGCTTCTTTACGAGTTGTTCTTCAAGGAAGTGTAGCTCCTCCCTCTAGTGAAAGTATGAAGATTTTACTAATATTTTGGTTGATGAACAGCATTCTTCTTTATACAGCACAACAGAGCCATTTAGTCAGCGCTGTAATGAATCCACATTATGAAAAACAAATATCATCAGTTGAAGAAATGATTAACTCTAAATTACAGTTTGGTTTCTTTTATCCTAATGCTGATCAGTTCAATGACCCTAATGATCCAATAGATAAACACATCCGAGAGAATTTCATTTCTTGTCCAATTGGGAATAGTTGCATTAACCAAACTGCATTTCAGAGAAATTTTGCTACAATGAAAACAAAAAGACAAATGTTGTTTCTAATGCGGAAAGCTTACATTCATCCTGACGGTAGGCCAATGATCTATGGATTTGGACCTGGGTTTGCTCTTTATTCGAGATATGTAGTACGCAAGGGATACCCTCCATTAGTGAGATTGAACCAACTTATTAAACTGTTAAGTTCAAATGGTTTAATAACCAAGTGGGATGAGGAACTTACTAACTTAAAACCTTTCGTTTTTAAACCAGAATTGAAACCATTGACACTTGCTCATTTAATGGTTGGATTTATGGTTTTAGTTGCGGGTTTGACATTTTCTTCTATTGTTTTCATTGTTGAAATTATTGCGGAACTTTGTAGTAATACTAGATCACATCAAATTTAATTTTATTGAAATATTGCGCTAATGTATATGTATGTAGTAACTAGTCAATTACATTTCGATTAGTTAAAATATTGAAATATATGTTGTAATATTTGAGCGTACCTCATTTTTTATTTATGTACCTATTATTCTTGTTCAAATGGAAAACGTATGTAAGAATTACGAAATCATTAATGGTCAGGTTAGATATAAATAATGCCACTTGAACTTTTCGTTAATATGTTATTATACCTTACTAAAATCATGAAAATTACTTTTAATTGTATGTATTTTATACTGATTATACTACTGGTTTTTATGGCTAATGTACGGTGTTATTCCATTATATCACAAACCGGAGATACAGAAAAAATGTTTGATTGTATAAATAAAATACATGTTAAAGTTGCAGAGAGAACCACATTAATTTTTAATCCAGTCTATTATCATGGAAGAGAAACAGCAAATGTTGTAACAAGTAATATATATTCAGCAATTTATGCACAGAAACTGTTTCACTTTGATGTCTATCTATTAATATTGAATACTGTTGAAGAGCTTAATGAATTGTTAAGAAACCTAAGCTTATTGGAATTTTGGACTTCAGGAGCAAAATTCATTGTATCGTTCCTTAAACCTACAAATATTTCAACAGTAATAGCAGTTGCTTGGAAGTACTATGTAATCAATATAAATGTTTTAATATTTACAAATAATATTGGTGTTGTCTACACTTACTATCCTTATAGGCCCAATACCTGTACTGTTAATCTTACAGAAGTGGTATTGTTTGAATGTTTGGAGGAACCAAAAAAGGAATTATTCCCTAACAAAATCCTGGGCAATTTCCATGGCTGTAATTTTACACTTGTAGCTATGCCAATACCTCCTTACGTTTTGAATACTTCATTAAACAGAGATAATCCACGCCAAGCAGGACTTGAAATAGCAATTATTAATTCTGTCTTAAAAAAATTAAATTTCAACCAAGTTTATCTAAAACATAATTATGCTGAGTATGGTAGAAAACTTCCGAATGGTACATTTTCACATATATTAGGAGATTTAAAAAAACAAAACGCTGATTTATTGCTGGGATTGGGAAACACTTTAGGTAGTGTGACAGATTTTGAAAATCTGGTCCAGACTTGGTCAGACTATTTAATATGGTGGGTGCCAATAGCAAATCCTGTACCTGTCTGGCGTAACTTATTTAATGTCTTTACTCCTTTAGTCTGGATATTTATCTTTAGCAGCGTTATTGTACAAGGAACTGTGTCTTGGTTCTTTGATGTTAAGAATCTTCAAAGGTTTTCCACACATTTGATGTTTTCTTGGTACGTCTTACTGCAAGGAAATTCTGATTTATTTAAAACTAAATACCTGAAAATATTGTTGTTTTCTTGGTTGATCTATAGTCTGCTAATATATACAGCTCATCAAAGTCAACTCGTTAGTATTCTAACTAAACCTCAATATGAAAAACAAATATCTACTCTGGAAGAATTAGTACATTCAGATTTGAAATTAGGATTTTTCAATTTAACGATACGATTGTTCGACTACATGAATGATACAACAAATTCAGCAATTGTTCAAAAACATGAGATTTGTCCCATTAATGAATATTGTTTGAATCGAACAGCCTTCCAAAGAGATTTTGCAACGTTGAAGAATAAACGACAAGTTCAGTATTATATTAAGAAATATTATACTTCTCCTGATGGAAGACCACTAATTTACGGTATTGATAATGGTTATAAATTTACTTCAGGATTTGTTGTACGTAAAGGGTTTCCTTTAGTACGAAAAATAAATAAAATATTGTTGATATTAGATTCTAATGGGTTGATAAATAAATGGCAAGAAGATGTTGCATACGTTCAAGATGTTGTTGTTAAGCCTGAAGTGGTATCGTTATCTCTGGCACATGTAACTGCTGGGTTTTTATATTTATTTATTGGTTTAATTATATCTATAATAACCGTCTTTTTGGAAATTGTTGTTGACACATGGAAATCTTGTATTTATCAGCAAATGTAGTTTATAGTTTTTAGGACGGTATTAATCTTACAGGTCGAAATATTTATTAGTCTTTTAATTGTTATGTGAACTATGGAAATGGATTCTGCATTAGAAATTGCCAATTTATTTATTCTTACACACATCTTGATGATAATGAACTAAACTAATGATAAAGCTATAGAGCAAGTTTAATTTTTTTTTTAAATACAGAAATACTGATATAATTAATAGATTAAATTATAAATAATATTGGCAGGTTTGTTATAGTTGAACTAAACTTTTTACTTTTGTTAATTAACAAACTCTTAAGTATGTAATTAATATAAATGATTAATGCGGAATCAATTTTTTAGTAGGCATGATTTTAAGTGTATGTAATTTATTACAATAACAATTTTTGGAAAAGTCAAATGTATTACTGTACCATATGCATCTGTTAAGTATTTATTGTGGATGTTTTTTAATACTAGGCAATGTTTCATCAAAATTCATGGAAGATAATTCAAGAACTGAGCAAATATATGAATGTATTTCAAAAATATCAAGGAGTAGTGAAAATACGGATGCCTTAGTGATATCGGTGCCTTCAATCTTAAAAGAAAGTGGGACAAAATGGAGAAATATAAAACCAGCAGTTCTGGTAACACATAATTCAACCGCTTTGCTTTTAAAATTATACACAATTGATTTATTTATTGTAACGTTCTACACTCTACAAGAATTTTCTTTTTGGTTGCAAGAAGTGTACTTATCCGAATTTTGGAACCCAGATGGTAAATTTATAATTTCAATTTTGCAACATGATAATGCCACTGAAATATTTGAAGTTGCTTGGAAGTACTACATAATAAATATCAATGTACTGTCTATAAAAAACCATTCTGTTGGGGTTTATACATATTTCCCGTATAGATCAACCTCTTGCTTGACTAATTTGACAACTGATTTTATATTTGATTGTTCGGAAACTATACCGAAAGAATTGTTTCCAGAGAAGGTTCCACATAGCTTTAACGGATGTAAACTGAAAATACTAGCATGTGAAATATCTCCGTATGTTATTGATTATCTAGCAAATCCCAAAGATCCAACTAAAGCTGGGTATGAAATAACTATATTTGATACTATTTTAACTCGACTAAATATAACTCAGATGTATTTGAAACATAAGTACTCAAGTTGGGGATTTAAACTACCCAATGGATCGTACAGTTTAATGTACAATGAGCTACAAAAACGAAGAGCAGATTTAGTGATTGGTTTGGCGTTGCTTCCACCGAATGCTACAGATTTCCATGCGTTGTCACAAACTATAGTCGATAATATAGTATGGTGGGTGCCTAGTGCTAAGCTAGGATATCCCAACATTTTTCATGTTTTCTCTCCGATGTTGTGGGGGATTTTAATTTTTACCACTTTTATAAATGGTTTGTTCTGGTGGTTGTTTGGAAAAGATAGAGAACAATTTGTAATATATAAACGATTACCTGCATCTATTGTTGCATCTCTGTACATATTCCTTCAAGGCAGTATAAAACCTCCAGAAACTAATCCCCTACGTATTATATTAGCATGTTGGTTGATGGTCTGTGTTGTTTTATATACTTCCCATCAAAGTCATTTGGTCAGCGTTTTGACCAGTCCTCAAACCGCAAAAGAAATATCTACTGTTGAAGAAATTGTAGACTCAGGCTTGTCTTTTGGGTTCTTTCGCGCTGCAGAGATGTTCTTCAAGTATTCAGATGATCCAGTTGCAGCAAAGATTTTTGCTTCTTATGTTCATTGCCCTATAAATGAAGAGTGTTTAAATCGCTCCGCTTTTCAAGGAAACCTTGCAGTATTAAAAAGCAAAAGACAGGTTTTGTATCTTTTGCCAAAAATGTATATGTTTGAAGATGGAAGACCCATGCTGCATACTTTCGGAGAGGGTTATTTGATTTATTCAAGATATGTTTTGGTTAAGGGTAATCCAATAATTAAACGTGTGAATACAATTTTTGATTTGTTGTTTGCCAATGGGTTAATTCACAAATGGCAAAATGAAGTCTGTTTCATGCATAAGATTTCTGCTAAACGTAAATTGACAGCATTGAGTACAGAACATTTGCTTATTCCATTTTTTAATTTAGTTCTAGGATTAATTGTATCCACTGTAGTGTTTATAATTGAAATAATTTATTGGAAATGTAAAAACCTTGTTTGGAAATAAAGTTTATTGCACCGTATATTTTTATTACTATAATAATTTAAGTTCATAAAATGGACGTATATTACTATTTAATACATACTAATTTTTTTACGTGTTATACGTAGTATAATGTTTAGATTTTGGTAACAATTTCAATACCGGAAATGGACGTATACTTTATACAAAAAATAAATTCAATTTATTTCAGTTATAGAATCAGTAATTAATTATGTATAATTTAATAATACATTTTCAAAAATACGTATTAATTAAACCCTATCAAGTTTTATATTAAAATAAATGACTAAAGGAAAAGACTGAAATTAAATTTAAAAAAAAATTATTTGGACGTTCGTCAATTGTTTTTTTTTTTACAATGCTTCATTAATTTTTTTGAGTTTTCTATCAAATTAATGGTTTCAGGTTAGAAAATTAAATTAAAATCACAAAATTTTATTTTGAACGATCGTCAATTGTTTTTTACAATAGTTGCCCTAAAATATCAAAAAGTTATTTTGAGCGTTCGTTAATTGTTTTAATAATATAATATCAGGTTACTTAATGCTTACAATAAATACGATATAAGTTATATTTTTAACATATTTTTTTTAGTTCCCCTGATTCAAAAAAATAAATAAATATATCATCACGCCTTTTACCCATTGCGGGTGTGGCACTCTGCTAACGCCGATCTCGGTAGGTGATATATTTTTACGTATGAAATGCGGTTACCAGCCTTCAAGTCATAGCTTCCAAAATTGTTAGTGGAGGGGGAACCACACGGGTAAATTTAAATTGGCAACTGTCGGAAGTGGGATTCGAACTGAGGATCTCACGATCCACAGTCCAATGCGTTACCACGGAGCTATTTTTTTACTTATAATTGAAACATATATGCTACATTTATTCTTTTTATATGTATAAGAAAGTTGTATTGTGTCCACACCAGATTTTTATTAATAGTAAATAAAAAGTAGAATTGATTTTGAGTCCCGCACTTAAAAAACTTTTTACTCTTCTTAATTTGTAACTGACGTATGTTCATAAAACTTAGAAATACGGTAATTGCCGTAGATCATTAATGTAAACTCTAATTTATGTACATAGGAAATATTCGTAGAAGTACTTTTAACAACATATGTATCGTTTAAGTTATAATTTGTACTTCATTTACTTTATATATATTGGAGTAAAAAATGCCGGTTCTTCAAATATCATTGAAGAATTATCGAAAACTGAAAAAATATTTGAATGTATTTCGAGAATATCCAGAAATATTCCTGATATGAGTACCTTGGTAATATCTTCACCTGCAATGTTAAATGTGACTGGAGTGTTGTGGAAGAATCTTAAGCCAACAGTTCTTGTAACACATAACTCTACAGCTCTGCTTATAAAATTACGAAAACCTGATTTCTTCATTTTAACATTCTTCACGCTACAGGAGTTTTCCCATTGGCTGGAAACAGTCCATTTATCCGAATTTTGGAATCCAAATGGAAAATTTATAATATCAATTTTGCAACATGAAAATATAACGGAAATATTTGAAGTCTCCTGGCGGTATTATTTAATAAATATTAACTTGTTGTCCTTCGAAAATAATAATATTGGTGTATATACTCATTTTCCGTATATGCCTCATTTATGTGGTAACAATCTTGAACCCAATCTATTGCTTATTTGTTCAGAAAATACTACGAAAATATTGTATCCTGAAAAGGTTCCAAATATTTTCAACCAGTGTACTATGAGGATATTGGCTTGTCCATTTCCGCCGTATGTCATTGATTATTTAGCGGATCCCAAAGATGCAACTAAATCGGGAATAGAAATAACCATGTTTGACTTGATGTTCACAAGATTGAATATAACCCAGGTGTATTTGAATCACTCCTACCCAAACTGGGGGTCTAGGCTTCCCAATGGATCATATACAATGATGTATGGCGAATTGCAAAGAAGACAAGCTGATTTAGTGTTTGGTATGGCATTGTTACCATATAACACTACAGATTTCGAGATTTTAACTCAAGCAATGATTGATTCTATTGTCTGGTGGGTACCTGCTGCTAAACTGCGTCATCCTTGGGCCAATCTTCTCTATGTCTACACCCCTATTTTATGGGTTTTCGTAATTTCTAGTGTGTTTATTAATGGAGTTGTTTGGTGGTACTTTGGACGAAACACTGAACAATTTCGAATATTTAAATATTTTCCTGCTTGTATTATAGCATCGTTCTACATATTTCTTCAAGGTAATATAAAATCTCCACACTCTAATCCACTTCGTATTTTGTTAGCCTTTTGGTTGATGTTTTCTGTAGTTTTATATACTACTCATCAAAGTCAATTGGTGAGCGCTTTAACCAAACCTAAATACGAAAAAGATTTGGCTTCTGTAGAAGAAATGTTAGAATCGGGATTACAATTTGGGTTTTATCCTGCTGGAACTACATTTTTTCAACATCCCACTGACCCTACTCACATAAAAATCCGTACCTCTTTCGTTGATTGTCCTTTGAGTGAAGAATGTATAAATCGAACAGCTTTTCAAAGAGACTTTGCAGTTTTAAAAAGCAAGCGACAATTATCTTATTTGATTCCTAGAATGTATTTATTTTCCAATGGGAGATCTAGACTTGGAGTTATAGGAACTGGAGAAGGATTCTTGGCTTACTCAAGATATGTCTTAGTAAAAGGAAATCCAATTATAAAGAGAATGAATAAATTTCTGAATATACTATTTGCTAATGGATTAGTTAGCAAATGGGAACGGGATGCTACCTTTTTAAAGAGATCTTCAGATACGCCTGTATTGACATCTTTGTCTTTTGCACATTTAGCTGTCGGATTTTTATATTTATTTATTGGTCTAGCATTATCATTAGGAGTATTCATTACTGAAATAATTTGGGGAAAATGTCAATACAAGTAACTAGTAATTATTTATTGTTTAATATCTGTAAAAAAAAAATCATAGGTCACATTAAGGAAAATTGTATTATAATGTAAAATAAAATATACCTAATTCACTGTAATACTTCTGCTAAAGTATCTGTATCATTTAAATAATGTATATATTCCGTGATGTAATTGAAATAAACAAATTTCTTTTGTAGTATATTTTAGGTATTTTATAACAGTAGACGTGTAGAGAAGCAAATAATAATGAAAATATTAATTTTCTACTCATACATTTCATTTTTAATTTTTATTGTGTATTCAAATTTTAGCGCATCTCGTTTAGTACCTACAGAAGTATCGAGTGATGATATTGAATATTTATGTATAATTAAACTATTGTCACAATTTAAAAACCCAACAGCTTTATTAATTTATAATGTTGAAATACCCAACGGAACGATTTGGAATAATACACCTTTAACAATATTATCATCAATCAAGGAATCTATTTTAGAAATTAACAAGATTTGTTATACAGACGTAATCATGATTTTGGATTCAATTACAAGTTTGAGTAATTGGCTAAACTATCTTAGAAAAAGTCCAGTTTGGAATCCGCGTGCAAGATTTATTATCACCATTAAAAATAATTATAATATTACTGAATTATTTACAGTAACATGGACTTATTATATAATTAACCTCAATGTTTTATTTTGGAATAATACTATTATAGAAGTTGGTACTTACTATCCATATAGCAGCAAAAACTGTGACATTAATTTCAATTTTTCCTTATTAACATCCTGTGAAAATAATGAATTACCTTCCGGTACTTTTCCTGAGAAGGAACCTACACAATTTTTCGGTTGTGATGCAAAAATAATGCCGTATAAAATACCTCCGTATATGATGAAAACCACCAATAAATCGTATGATCCCAACTCAGTTGGTATTGAAATAACTATGCTGCATACACTAGCATTAAGATTAAACTTCACAGAGAAGTATATCCCTCATAACTTTACATACTGGGGAGTTAGATATCCAAATAAAACGTATTCTAACATCTACAATGCTTTGTACAAAAAAGAAACTGAAATAATGGTAGGAATGGTTCCAATGGATGTACACTACATGGATGATTTTGATAATACAGTTGTGTATCTAATTGAAGGGTTAGTCTGGTGGGTACCTTCAGCTAAACAACTGCCTCGATGGGAAAACATTTCTAAAATAAATGAACCTCTTGTTTGGCTTTTTATTCTGTTAAGCTTTGGTTTGAATAGTATTATTTGGTGGATAATTGGTACAAGAAATGAAACATCTACAGTATTTAAAAATATTTCAGGCAACATTATATCGACTTGGTACGTTTTGCTTCAAGGATCAATACAGTTTCCTAGAAGTGGGTGTATGAGGTTGATTTACATCATTTGGGTATTTTGCACTCTTCTTATTTACACTGCATTTCAAAGTAAATTAGTTAGTGTGCTTACAAAACCTCAGTACGAACATCAAATTTCAAATGTGAAAGAACTAATTGCCTCGAAATTGTCTTTCGGATTCATTCCATCTCTTACAAGATTCTTCAGCGATCCCAACAGCGCGGAAGATAAACATATTTTAAGTAACTATATTACTTGTCCTCTTACTGAAGAGTGTTTGAACAGAACTGCATTTCAAGAAGATTTTGCTGTAATGAAAAATCGACGTCCCCCTTTATACAACATGAAAAAGATGTACATGTCGAAAGATGGAAGAAGGTTAATATATGACTTTAAAGATTATATTATGGTGTATCCCCATTTGGTATTTACAAAGGGGCACCCATTGTTTTATAGAGTTAACAATCTTATTCTTAGAATGTTGGATGCTGGATTTATAGCGAAATGGGAAACTGATGTTGCACACGCGAAGGAATACCCTGAAGATCATTTGGAACCTCTTTCTCTTAACAATTTAACAATAGCATTTTTATCTTTGGCTATTGGATTCTCTTTAGCGTTCTTTATATGTTTAACTGAAATTATTTGTAACAAATTACAAACTACATAACTTACTACTTACTTGAATTAAATGTTATGCATTTATTTTAATGTGATACATAAATGCACAATAAGATTGTATTATATTAAAAGCCTGTACTTATTTAAATTATTATTGATGATCACGTTGACAAATGAATACACCAAGTTTTCTTTATGCCACATAAAATTTATTACCTTTATCATTAATAATAATCTATTATATTAATATCATAATTTTTAGAACCACTCAGTTACAATGAAGTTAATAATTCTATTAATTTCCATATTTAATTTGCAATATTGTCAAAGCCAAGTTAATCAAAAATCTGTAATTAATAATGACAATATAATTTGCATATTGAAAACCTGTAATAATTTGCATGAACCATATACGTTACTAGTAACAAATATTAATATTAACAATGATAAAATTTGGAGTTCTATAAAACCAATAACAATATTGACTACAACAACAAATATAGGATTGTTAAAATCCATATTATTTAAAAATATTATTATTGTATTAGATTCAATTAATAGTTTAAACAATTGGTTGTTACATTTGCGAAAAACCACTTTGTGGAATCCAAGAGGAAATTTTATAATGCACCTCCAGAAAACTGAAAATATTTCTAAAGTTTTTCAACTGGCCTGGGATTATTTCATAATTAATATTAATGTTATATTTTCCAATAAAATATATACTTATTATCCATACAATATTAATGAAAATACAACAAATTTTGAAGCTCATCTTGTAGCATCATGTAATGCAGATAAAATTACTGAATCATTCCCCAACAAAATACCTGTAACATTTGCAGGAAACAAACTTAAAATAATGGAATACAAAGTACATCCATATGTTATGAATACGCAAGGAGATCAATATAATCCAGCAGAGTCCGGTATTGAAATAACTTTATTACGCACCATAGCAGATAAAATAAACATTACAACACAATTTCTTCCTCATACGTTTCGACATTGGGGATATAGGCAGCCCAATGGTACATATACAAATATATACAACAAGCTTTATAATAAAGAAACGGATATGATGTTGGGTATGGTACCAATTGAAATGAATGTTGTGTATGATTTTGACAATACTGCTGTTTATTTAATTGATGGAGTAGGATGGTGGGTACCTACAGCAGGTCAACTACCACGCTGGAAGAATATTTCCAGGATATATGCACCATTAGTGTGGATGCTAATTTTGATTAGCTTTATTGTTAATACTTCTATTTGGTGGGCTTTTAGCCGAATTTCAGAATCTAAGCAGTTTTCCAGAAGCGTTTTGCCTTCTTGGTATGTTCTTCTTCAAGGGTCTATCACTCAACCTAAAAGTACTCTTATGCGTATATTGTTTTACACTTGGACCTTATATACTCTATTGATCTCTGTAGCATTTCAAAGTCGTTTAATGTGTATTTTAACTATTCCCCAATATGAGCATCAAGTATCAACTATGAAAGAAATGCTTAATGCAAAACTTGGTTTCGGATTAATGCCTACTTTGTTAAGATTCTACACTGATCCAAATGATGAAATAGATAGATATATTACAAAGAATTTTATTTCTTGTGATACTTCAGACTTGTGTTTGAATAGAACTGCTTTCAAAAGAGATATGGGGGTTGTAAGAAATACGCGACCAACACTTTACCTAATGAAACAGACGTATTTGTCTAAAGACGGAAAACCATTAATTTATAATTTTAAAGATAATACGTTAGTGCTTCCTCATATGGTTTTCACGAAAGGTTATCCAATGTATGATAGATTTCATGACCTTATTATGAGATTGCAAGATTTTGGAGTTATAGCCAAATGGGAATCTGATGCTGTACGCAAAACTAATTTTGCAGATGATGCTGGTTTGATGCCTTTGAATCTTGGGAATTTGACAATTGCTTTTCTAGCATTGTCTATAGGATTAGACCTTTCTGTTGTTCTGTTTTGTTGCGAAATAATATATGAAAAGATTTCGAAAATGAACATTTCTTAAAACTTTAAGTTTGTAATCTATATCGCTTGGAATTTAACATATATCTAACAATGTATAAAATTAAGTGTAATTATACAGCATAATACAAAGTAAAGCAGATTTGTAAATATTGCTTCTTATATTTATTATTTTGAAAGTCTTTATATACCTACTATGTAATATTTAAATAGATTACCCTATCCTTATGTTAAGTGTGGTAGAATTTGATTGTTTAATAATTAATATTTTATGTATGTAATTCATAATTCGGTGTAATAAACATCATTGCTGTATAAATGAACCCATTAATTATTCTAATTTTTTTCTTTAAAATTTTGTGATTCCATTCACATTTACAATCTATATACGAGCCCAGAATCAAATCATTTGGCCCAGTTAAAGTCATAAAAAGGAAAATTGTTTAATTCTCCATATTTATATCTTATATTCATTTATTTTTTCTTCCGCACATACATATATGTAAGGGACGTATTGTTTATATTACAAATTAATTAGATATTGGAAACAATTCATCAACAGTAAGTGGTAGATTATTTTAAGGCATATCATGGTTTTTGTGCATATCTTAATAAATAAATTAGATAGAGTAAATTTCATTGAAATGAAAAAGATGTAAAATAATATTACTTACAATCTTCATTTGAAATAATTTTCTGTATTTTCGTATCATCAAATTTAAAAATAGTGTTCGTGATACCAACCAATACATTTAGGCCAAATTGCTTATTTGTTATTATTTCAGTTGTTATTTTCCCCTAAAATGTTCTTAAAAAGAACAGAAATTATGATACAAATTAATTGAGTACAATAATCTTCCCTTTGTTAGTTTAAAACTATTTTTTTAAAGCTATTCTAAAAGTATAAATTAGGTCAAATGATATGATTCAGTGCTCGTATAGTCCGAACGGTGTCTCTTGGCGAGTTGAAGTAATTCAGAATTGCTTTGTGGTAAAGGAAAAGTTATAAAAGCCATAGTCACGCCAGAAAAATGAAATGCAGATCAATACAAAATATAAATATTAAAATGAAAAACAAAGATTTTTGAAATGTAAATTTTGTAAATCTATTAAAGACGTTGGCTCAGTAGGATTCTGCTTTGTATTGAATTATAATAGGTTATAATATCACTATTCCACTTATTAAGCTGTGCGGCATCTAAGCATCAAAGGAATTGTGGACATTATACAAAGATATTCAGTAAATTATTCCAATAACTGTCCACATCAAATGGTTATTATATCATTACAAATATTAATTGTTCAATGTAAATAATGATATGTAAAATAACGAATTGTGGTCCTAATAACATAAAAGTTGAAAGGTACATTAAATACTACTCATTGGCAGTACTTTACTTACATTGACTGACAGTTTAAGAATTTTTTCTTTAGCGGAATTAATTTGAAGGCCTTTCAGAAGAATCCAGTTGGGGACAAATTATGGAGGATTGACAATCATGTGGATAATTTTTGCTTGAAATCTTTCGAGAAGTTGAAGGTACAAACTTGCTGACCCTCATCGTTCAATGATCTAGGTGTATCAAACTGGTGGTGCATTCCTAGATACTTGACCTCGTCTGCTTGGGGTGCTGGCGGTTGTTCAAATACACTAAGGTGCATGTATCTCTTCTGGTGGTAAAAGTTATGTAGGTGATTTACTTTTGTTACCTGTAAATCATCAATTCTTTAGCTAACATAAGATTAGATTTAAATTATTTATTAGCTAAGTTGTGAAATATTACTTATTCATTATTATAATTTGTTTCTCTAAAAGTGGATTAAGAATATGTAATTTAAAACTAAATATTCATGAATGTTTTCTGGATAATGTATTAATAATTATATGTATAATAAGTTTTAATTCAAGCCAGCAGCGTTATTTTCTTCATTAACACATTGTTTTTACTTATGTTCTAATGCACGAAAAAAATTATCTATTAAAAATAATAAATTACTATATAAGAAGCAACTGCTTACATTCAAAATGTAATAAACTAAAACACAAACATGCTAAAAATAATTGTTACAATAATAGTCCAACATGTTTTATTAATATCATCTATAGAAGAATCAACAAATCAATCTTTATTTCACTGCATGACTAGATTAACATCTCATTTATCAAGAAATACTTTGATTGTATCATATGATTGGAATATAGTTGTGGATTATAATATACCTCACATACTATCATCTCCTGATTCCATAGAAATATTAAGAAACCATGAACAAATAGATATTTACATTTTAATATTTAATAATTTACATCAACTATTAACTTGGTTAAAGCAAATATACTTATTTCCATTTTGGAATCCCGGAGGGTACTTTGTGATTTCCATAAACAAATTTGACTCCAAGAACGAAATATTTAAAATACTTTGGCAGTACTATATAATAAATACTTATGTTGTTTTATCAACTAATGGTAATTTTGAAGTATTTACATATTTTCCTTACAACTTCACTGAGAACTGTTCGATAAAAACTAATCCTATTTATGTTTCGTCGTGTGACAAAACACCTCTGGACCTTTTTCCAAATAAAGTACCAGATTACTTAAATAGTTGTCCAATAAATATAATTGTCTCCCCAAGAGAACCATTCGTAATGAACACATCGAAGAGGAACAGTCCAACTGAAGGAGGTTACGAAGTGGTTTCCGTACATGCAGTTGCCAAGCAAATGAATTTCACAGAAAACTATATAGAACATAACCATTCAATTTGGGGTCACAAAAGTGCAAATGGAACCTTTTCTCATATGTTTGGCGAAATACAAGCAGGAAGGGCTGACCTAATGTTTGGTTTACTGGCTGACCACGACGGTTTCAGGGATTTTGATGCGTTGGTACAAATTGTATACGAGCATATCATCTGGTGGGTCCCAGCAGCACAGCAGCAACCTGTCTGGAAAAGTGTAACCCATATATTTAGTCCATCGATTTGGTTTTGCATAATTGTTAGTGTTTTCGGAAATTCCTTGTTTCTGTGGGTATTTGATTCAAGAAAAGATAGGAGTCTATTTGGATACCTTATGTTTTCTTGGTATTCTCTTCTTCAAGGTGGCGTTAGTTCCCCACGAACTACCACCTTAAGAGTACTATTTATATTTTGGGTAATACATACTCTGCTTCTATTCACTGTTTACCAAAGTCAGTTAGTTAGTTTTTTAACGAAGCCGCGCTTTGACAAACAAATATCAACTGTAAATGATATATTATATTCTGAACTAAAATATGGGTTTGTCGTTCAAGCTGATATATATTTCAAAGACGAAAGAGACCCGGTCCAAAAACATATTTTAAATACATATATCAAATGTTCTTTCTCTGAAGCTTGTGTTAATCGTACAGCTTTTAAACGCGATTTGGCAGTTTTCAAAAATACACGGCAAATTTTGTATCTAATGAAGAAGTATTACACCAATCCTGATGGCACACCAATGGTGTATGGTTTTAAAGACGGGACCAGAATGAATATTCGTGTTATAGTACGAAGGGGTTTTCCGTTTCTATCTAGATTTAATGATATTCTTCTACGTTTGCATTCCAATGGGTTGCTTTACAAATGGGATAAAGATATTATAAAAACCGAACCTTATGAATTTCATCCTAAATTGGTTCGGCTTTCCATAACTCATCTAATTTTTGGATTTGTTTGTTTGTTTATTGGGTTATGTTTATCTGTTATATTACTAATCACTGAAATAATGTTTTATAAAATATCTAAGAAAAAATTATAATGAATTGAATTTGTAAACAACCATTGTGCTAGAACTGAATTAACCTTCAGGTGATCTGATTCTTTATTGGGGAAGAAATTTCTTGTTACAATCTAATCAAGCTTGCTTATTCTTAAGTGAACACTCATTGGTAACACAATCTGGAAAATATTTATTTATTCGCTAGTATTTTGTACTACTTACATACTATAATGATGTATGTTGTCGAAGACCATTGGCTAGGTTCTAATTTAATAAGCATTTTATTTACGCTTTCCTCATATTTTATGCCACATTATTGTATGTATACCATAGGTCCAAACTGACTTGATTATGCATTATATAGCAGCAATTTGTTTTGAATTCAGAGACAATATAACTGTGCTATCTGCAAACCCAACCCAACTGTTTCATTTTGGTCCAAATATATTTACACCAAAACAGAAGCCTGTCTAGCTGCATTGTTATTGTTCAAATACATTGGAGAGTGGAATTGTCTCTTTCGGTGGTAAAGGTTATTGTGGGTGTATTTACTTATTTACTTACAATATTGGATTAGATCTAAGTTGGGAATAATTATGCATTAATTATTGTAATTTACTTATCTAAAAGTGAACTAATTAATATATAATTTGAAATTAATTATACATTGAAATTTTGTTAATGTATTAATAATTATATGTACAATAAGTTTTAATTCAAACCAATACATTTATATAACCTTGTTCTCTTCATTAACACTTTTATTTTACTTATGTTCAAGTACATAAAAAAATAATCTATTATAAAATATAATTTACTATATGTACAAAATGTAGTTGACTAAATCACAAGTATGCTAAGATTAATTATTGCAATAATAGTTCATTATGTTCTATTAATATCATCTGTAGAAGAATCATCAAACCAATCTTTATTCCACTGCATGACTAATTTTACATCTAAATTATCAAGAAACACTTTGATTGTGTCATATGATTGGAATATAGTTCAGGATTATAATATACCACACATACTATCATCTCCTGATTCCATAGAAGTAATAAGAAAATATGAACAAATAGAAGTTTACATTTTAATATTTCATAATTTGTATCAACTATCCACTTGGTTAAAACAAATATATTTATTTCCATTTTGGTATCCCGGTGGATATTTTGTGATTTCCATAAACAAATTTGACTCCAAGAACGAAATATTTAAATTACTTTGGCAGTACTACATAATAAATACTTATGTTGTTTTGTCAACTCCTGGTAAATTTGAAGTATTTACATATTTTCCTTACAATTTCACCGAGAACTGTTCGATAAAAACTAATCCTGTTTATGTTTCGTCATGTGACAGAACACCTCTGGACCTATTTCCAAATAAAGTTCCAGATTACTTAAATAGTTGTCCTATAAATATAATGGCCTCCCCAAGAGAACCATTCGTAATGAATACATCGAAGAGGAACAGTCCAACTGAAGGAGGTTACGAAGTGGTTTCCGTACATGCAGTTGCCAAGCAAATGAATTTCACAGAAAACTATATACAACACAACTATTCAATTTGGGGTTTCAAAAGTGCAAATGGGACCTTTTCTGATATGTTTGGCGAAATTCAAGCAGGAAGGGCTGACCTTATGTTTGGTTTACTATCGTACATCGACGGTTTCAGGGATTTTGATGCGCTTGTACAAATTGTATACGAGCATATCATCTGGTGGGTCCCAGCAGCGAAGCTACAACCTGTCTGGAAAAGTGTAGCACAAATATTTAGTCCATGTGTTTGGGTTTGTATATTTGTTGGTGTTATCGGCAATGCTTTGTTCTTGTGGATCTGTGATTCAAGAAAAGGTAGGAATCTGTTTGTGTATATTTTGTTTTCTTGGTATTCCCTTCTTCAAGGTTGTGTTAGATCCCCAAGAACTACCGCCTTAAGAATACTATTTATATTTTGGGTAATACATACTCTGCTTTTATACACTGTTTACCAAAGTCAGTTAGTTAGTTTCTTAACGAAGCCGCGCTTTGACAAACAAATATCAACTGTAAATGATATATTAAACGCTGAATTAAAATTTGGGTTTGTCGTTCAAGCTGAGAAGTATTTTGAGGATGAAAGTGACCCGGTCCAAAAACATATTTTAAACACATATGTCGAGTGTTCTTTCTCAGAAGCTTGTGTTAATCGTACGGCCTTTAAACGGGATTTGGCAGTTTTCAAAAATACACGACAAATTTTGTATCTAATGAAAAAGTATTACTCCAATCCTGATGGTACACCAATGGTGTATGGTTTTGAAGACGGGACTAGAATGACTATACAGCTTGTAGTACGAAGAGGTTTTCCACTTATGAAGAGATTCAATGATCTTCTTCTACGTTTGCATTCCAATGGGTTGCTGTACAAGTGGGACGGGGATATTATAAAAAGGCAACCTAATGAATTTCATCCCAAATTGGTCCGGCTTTCCACTGCTCATTTAACTTTTGGATTTGTTTGTTTGTTTTTTGGGTTATCTTTATCTTTTATATTACTTATCATTGAAATAATGTATTATAGAATAACTAAACTAAATTAAATTGAATTGAGTATGAAAACAAGACCTCAACCTTCACGTTACCTATTTGAAGATTGCCTAGGCACAGCTGTATACCTCGAACCCCAAAAACGTCAAACTGCCTTATGTGACCCGATTAAATCTTGCTTGATGGCGTTTGTGCTTTTTTAAATGGGGGACATTCAGATATCTTAGCTACAAAATGGTGACTTGTAGAGATCATAATATACAGAATTTAATTATTACAGCTTATGTATTCTTCCGCTTAGTCCAAAAGTTTTTAAGCCAAGTCTGACGCCTGTCTAGGTGCATCCCTATATATTTTAAACCAACTGTTTGAAGTAGATGGCGGTTGTTCAAACACACTGAAGTACACGTATATCTTCTGGTGATAAAAGTGTGGGTGAATATTCTTTCGTTAGCTTGAAGTTTATAGCCATTATTATAATATTTTGTATCTACCTATCTTGGAAATACTTATTTTACTGTAATTTGCTTCTCTAAAAGTGGACTACTTAATATACACTTTGAAACTAATTAATTAGTGTTTTTTGGATAATGTATTAATAATGAAATCTACAAGAAGTTTTCATTAAAACCAATACATTATTCTCTTCATTAACACATTGATTTTACTTATGTTCGACTACATAAAAATAATCTATTATAAATAACAATTTACTAGGTATAAGAAGCACCTATTTATATTCAAAATGTAAAAAAAAGTGAATAACAAATATGTTAAAATTAATTGTTATAATAATAGTTCCAAATATTTTATTAATATCATCTGTAGAAGAATCATCAAACCAATCTTTATTCCACTGCATGACTAGATTTACATCTCATTTATCAAGAAACACTTTGGTCGTGTCATCTGATTGGAATATAGTTCAGGATTATTATATACCTCACATACTATCATCTCCTGATTCCACAGAAATAATAAGAAATCATGAACAAATAGATGTTTACATTTTAATATTTAATAATTTGTATCAACTATTAACTTGGTTAAAACAAATATATTTATTTCCATTTTGGAATCCCGGTGGGTACTTTGTGATTTCCATAAACAAATTTGACTCCAAGAACGATATATTTAAAATACTTTGGCAGTACTACATAATAAATACTTATGTTGTTTTATCAACTAATGGTAATTTTCAAGTATTTACATATTTTCCGTACAACTTCACCGAGAACTGTTCTATAAAAACTAATCCTGTTTATGTTTCGTCGTGCGACAAAACACCTCTGGACCTATTTCCAAATAAAGTTCCAGATTATTTTAATTGTTGTCCTATAAATATAATGGCCTTTCCAACAAAGCCATTCGTAATTAATACATCGAAGAGGAACAGCGCAACTGAAGGAGGTTACGAAGTGGTTTCCGTACATGCAGTTGCCAAGCAAATGAATTTTACAGAAAACTATATAGAACATAACTATTCAATCTGGGGTCTCAAAAGTGCAAATGGCACTTATTCTCATATGTTTGGCGAAATACAAGCAGGAAAGGTAGACCTCATGTTTGGTTTACTGGTCAGTACTTACGGTGACAAGAATTTTGATGCGTTGGTACAAATTGTATACGAGCATATCATCTGGTGGGTCCCAGCAGCGAAACTACAACCTGTCTGGAAAAGTGTAGCACAAATATTTAGTCCATCGATTTGGTTTTGTATAATTGTTGGTGTTTTCGGAAATTCTTTGTTCTTGTGGATGTTTGATTCAAGAAAAGATAGGAGTCTTTTTGAATACGTTATGTTGTCTTGGTATTCCCTTCTTCAAGGTGGCGTTAGCTCCCCACGAACTACCACCTTAAGAGTACTATTTATATTTTGGGTAATGCATACTCTGCTTCTATTTACTGTTTTCCAAAGTCAGTTAGTTAGTTTTTTAACGAAGCCGCGCTTTGACAAACAAATATCAACTCTAAATGATATATTAAATTCTGATTTAAAATATGGGTTTGTCGTTCAAGCTGAGATGTATTTTGAGGATGAAAGTGACCCGGTCCAAAAACATATTTTAAACACATATGTCGAGTGTTCTTTCTCAGAAGCTTGTGTTAATCGTACAGCTTTTAAACGGGATTTGGCAGTTTACAAAAATAGACGGCAAATTTTGTATCTAATGAATAAGTATTATACCAATCCTGATGGTACGCGAATGGTGTATGGTTTTAAACATGGGCCTAGAATGTTTCCACAATTTGTGGTACGAGGAGGTTTTCCACTTATGAAGAGATTTAATAGTCTTCTTTTGCGTTTACATTCCAATGGGTTGCTGTACAAGTGGGATGAGGATATTATAAAAATGCAACCTAATGAATTTCATCCCAAATTAGTCCGACTTTCCATCAGTCATTTGACTTTTGGATTTGTTTGTTTGTTTATTGGATTAGCTTTATCTGTTGTATTATTAATCATTGAAATAATGTTTTATAAAATAAATAAGCAAAAATTGTACTGAATTGTTATATTATTATGAAATGTAGATCACTGAAATGTGAGTGATGAAATCGTATTTATTCATAATATTTATATTAATTTATAACAAAAGAACGATCTTCATTTATAGTAGTCGAAACCGCTGGCACTTTTATCGTTATGTATTTGGAATAGTATGAATTAAGATTTATCCTGTCCTTGTTCTTTTTGTCACATTATTGTATATAAATAAATATATAAGTACATTTATTGTTTTGTGTTTTTGTTACGGATTGATTAGATTTTGGGAACAATTCGTCAACACTAAGAAAAAGGTTTGTTTATTATAAATGATTCTCGATAAGAGTTAACGTAATATTACTTTGAATATTGCTCAGCTTATCGTAGTTGCCATTAAAGTTATACTTAATTCAAAAAATTTATAGTAATTTGTTAGTTTTTCATAAACAAATGCTACAGGTAAACTCATTTTATTGAATTATAATATTTAATATATTAATAATAAAACAAGTATGTTATTCTAAATCAAATAAATATTTATAAATAATATGGACATGATGCTTGAAAAATTAATATTAAGAAATACATAGTTCATAATTATTATATATTTTTTTAAGAAACCAACTGATATTGTAAAAGTAAATTACAAAAATTATCATTTATTAATAAGCAAATAACAATACATTAACTGTATTTAATATTATTTAAATAAAAAAGCTCATGTATTTTAATTGTAAGAATATAAAATTTATGAAGAGAAGAAGTAATCATAAATTATCATTAAGAAGAAGTAAATTAAAAGCAAACGAATTGGTATCTAACTAATTATATGTTTTATGTAAAACAATAAAATTTCATCATTTATTTTTATAAAACATACGTTGTTTCTGTTGATATTAGTATGTTAACATTCATCTAATCACACTCATAACAGGGATAAATTAAATATTACGACTTTATTTTCATCTTAATTGGTAGACTATTTGAAGGCTTATGAGGGTTTTTGGGTATATCTTATTTAATAAATAAAATAAATAAATATGTAAAAGAAGAACTTTTTTTATATAATTCTAAAAGTCTTAATTGGTCCAAATGATAAGAGCTCGTGTTTTTAACAGGTATTATATATGATTGGTGAAGTAAAACGCTTTATATTAAATTGTAGTTATTTAAATTCAAAGTTCGAATTTAATAACATAATTAGGTATTACTAATGTATTTTCTACCCATCAATTCTATGGTAATATCTATTTATTACACTTCAATCGTAATTTAATTTTAATACGTGATGTTTTCGCTTAATGGTATTGTTTCCAAAATTTATTATTATATTAATTTCTGTAACATATTAATCTTACCGACAGCATGTTATTTACAAATAATATTAATCAATTAAGTGGATTATCAAATAAATATCTCGATTATAAGAATATTTCATACCACTGTTTCTATTAACGAATGATGTACCTGCGAAATCATTTATTGTTAATGATACTTATGTTACAATCTGCAATATCAATATCACCATTGATGCATATTGCAGAAGATTCAAACGATGATAATTTTTTGGGATGCATCGAAAAAATCAGTGCACATATTACACCAAAACATATTTTGACGATATCTGATTTTCGTCATGACAAACCTTTATTAAAAAATAAATCATACGTTTTGACCACCGAAGATGAAACATATGTGTTGGAGAAGCTAGTAAAAATAGATTCGTTCATTTTGATATTTAGTACAATTCAGCAATTCAACTTATGGTTGAAACAAATTTATAAACTTCCCTTTTGGAACCCCAGTGGAAAATTTATTGTTTCAGTAATTCAATATAATAATCTGGAAGATGTATTTGATCTATTATGGCAGTATTATGTTATAAATGTTTACGTTATTGTGTTTATTGATAATGAGTATTTGGTGTATTCATATGTTCCATATAAAAATAGAGAAGATTGTTCGATATGTGAAAAACCGGAATATGTATTTTCTTGTAAAAATAATATTACAACAGAGTTGTACCCTAATAAAATACCGGAACAATTAAATAATTGTAGAATTAAATTAATGGCTTATCAAATTCCTCCATATGTGATCACCGTTGCAGATAATCGAAACATATCTGAAAAAGTTGGGTTAGAAGTAGTAATAATGAACATGATAGCAAGCAGGTTAAACTTCACAGAACACTATATTAACCATACTCATAAAATTTGGGGAAACCAACAGCCAAATGGAACTTATACCCACATGTTCGGAGATTTACAATCAAGAAAAGTTGATATTATATATGGAATGGTTGGATTTAATATTAACGACACTGATTTTATAGATTTTCATCAAGCAGTCTATGATTTTATATCTTGGTGGGTTCCTGTTGCTCAGCAACAACCTCTTTGGGCTAATTTGGTAAAGATCTTTCGTCCATTTGTTTGGATGTATATTTTGCTTTGTTTTTTCATCAACGCTTTCATATGGTGGCTTTTTGCGAAACACCATGAAACGATGATTTCTTTTAAATCCTTCCAAGATTGTCTAATTGGATCGTGGTGTACTTTGCTTCAAGGAGGGATTAGGACACCGAAAAATAGTTCCACAAGAATTGCATATATATTTTGGGTCCTGTTTACTCTTCTTATGTACACTGTATATACCAGTCAGTTAATTAGTTTTTTGACGAGTCCACGATATGAAAAACAAATTACAACTGTTGAAGAGATTTTACAGTCTGGTTTGAAGTACGGATTTTTCACTGCAACCGCGAATTACTTCAAGGATCCTAATGATCCAATCCAAGTAACCATATCAAACAATTACATCGAGTGTCCTTTATCGGAATATTGTATTAACCGCACTGCGTTTGAGAAAGATTTTGCTGTGATTAAAAATAGCCGACAAACTTTATATTTTATGAAGAAATGGTACACTAATCCTGATGGTTCTCCCATGCTGTATGGATTTAAAGATGGGTATACAATTATACCCAGATATATTGCTCGAAGAGGGTATCCACTTGCTGAGAAATTTGGTAGTTTAATTTTGAGGTTACATTCGAATGGATTAATACACAAATGGGATAAGGAGATAACAGGACTACCAAGAGTTGTTGTTGCACCTGATTTGATACGATTGTCGGTAACTCATGTTGCCTCTGGGTTTATAGTTCTTTTTCTAGGATCGTCCTTAGCTGCTATTATATTTTTCATTGAAATTATTATTCATAAAGCTATATCCAAATAATACACAGTAAAAAAATTTTAGTCAAAATTAACAAAAATTTTAGTCCCAGCAAGTAACAAATTATTTTTTGTATTTCGTAACTAAATATATTTGTGAATATAGTAATTATTAACATTTATTTCTGTGTGCTTTTGACTAAATATTTTAGTAATTATATTGAAGAAGAACAATAAATCATAATTATAATAACAAATTAAGTTGTTACAAAGGATAAAAACTTTCTTTAACAATTTCAAATTGATAAATTAGCTAGATTTACTTGTTATTATTGACGAGTCTATTTGTTAAATTTTACAAATCCAGCAAATAAATATACACAACAATTTTCTTGTTAAAAATACAGAGTTGACAAAATTTTAATATAACAAATTGTCATATTTGTACAAATTGTTAATTTAGCACGATATGTTTGTCAATATTGATTAGAAATACTTAACCGCAAAATTAACAAATCGCAAATAAATTTTTTTACTGTGTACATTATTTTGGCACTCACAGCTTTTGACGCACGCCATAGACAACCAGAAATTTTCAATTCGCACACTTGTACAGTAAATGTACAAAAAAAAAAACACTGGATTTCTTCGGGACAGCAAAATCATCTTAAAAATAAGAAATTTTATTCGTATATATCGTACAACCAACAATAATTGCAATAATATAAAGAAAAATGTGTGTGTAAATTATTTTATGTCGTATCCCCCTGTTGGTCGATTCAAAAGTGTAAAACGTAGAACCAAAATATAAGTTTGGAGTTTGCAAACTCTAGTGTTAAGACAAAAACCAAATACAGTTTTCTGAACGATTATATATGAAAGACAAGCTTCAAAATTCAAAGTAAAACAAAAAACATAAAACAAGAACTAATTTCGATTTGTAAATGAAGCTTAAATCGTATTCAAAAATTATATTAGTAATATTTTAAATGATTTTGTTCTTGTGGTATGTACAACAATCATCTTAGAGTTTCTGGATAAAATTTTGCATGCTTGTTCCAAACACAGTACCGTTATAAATTATTAATAAATATTCAAATATAACCAAATACCTATAAATAATGTAATATGTATAAAATAATACCTCTATATTTTCAATAATTGACTAGTAAATGACAAAAGTATAGTACATTTGGAATGCATTGCCAGGATGTAGAAGCCTAATTACAAAATGTCATTAATCTTCATCTAAGTAAAGTAACACTGAAAGCAAGCATAAAATGTAATAATGTATAGAAGTTCTGGGCCGAGTAATGTTTCCAAAACAACAAATACAACAGTTGTTTATAAACTAACTTAGAAAATTCTGTAAAATTATTAATAAAGTAAATAAACTTTTCGGCAATTATGGTTGCATTTTAAATTATTTTAAAAACAAGTTAATGTAAATTGATTGATGCAATGAAAGCATAAACTTAAATCAAAGTAAGTTTAGAAACATTACAAACATGAACCAATGAAAAACAGCTTTTTAGATTACATGATAAAATAATGTATTTATTAGTATTATTATTAATAAACTGTAATATTGTAATAATATTATCATATTCTATTCTACCACAATATTCTCAAGACGAATTATTGGGACAATGTTTAAATAAATTAACTAGGAAAATAAATACAAAATATACTGCAGTAATATCATCAATTGATTTTGGAAGTGGAACAAGTATCAACTACCGCAGTTCATTCATTTTAATGAGTATAAATATGACCCAAACAATATTATCATACAGGAAATTGAAAAAAATTGAAGCATTTATATTAACATTTAACACATTAGAAGAGATGTCTCTTTGGTTGAAGCAAGCTTACATATTGCACTCTTGGAATCCTGGTGCTCGATTTATAATATACTTATTTTATAATGAAGATATTAATGCAACAGTAGCTTTATTATGGAAATATTATATAATAAATGTTTGTATTATATCAAATATCAATGAGGAACTACAAATATATACGTATTTTCCTTTTGCTGCTATAGATACAACATGTAACATCAACAAAATTGCTGAGAATATGTTTTCATGTAATGATTCAATGCCTCGATATATATTTCCAAACAAAGTTCCAAATGACTTACAGGGATGTGAAATACAACTATTGGCAAACAAAATTCCCCCATACGTCATCAACACTTCAGCCAATAAGAACCTCGCTTACAAAGCAGGCTTCGAACTTGCAATAATCCATGCAGTTACTAGAAGGTTGAACATAACAGAGGATTACATCAAACATGATTTTAAAACTTGGGGATCTAGAATGTCAAATGGAACTTACTCCCATATGTTCGGGGAACTTCAAGCTCGAAAGGTGGACTTAATATTTGGATTAACCAACACGGAAAGCAACTCGACCGAGTTTGAGGGCTTACAGCAAGCTGTGTTCGAATATATGAATTGGTGGGTTCCAGCAGCTAAAGAACAGAGAAGATGGACCAGTCTAATGAAGATATTTAACCCTTTCGTTTGGGTTTGCGTATTGGTATCTGTTATTTTTAATGGTTTCACTTGGTGGGTATTTAAAAAACTTTGCGAAGATTGTTCTAAATATGAAAGATTGTTAACATGTATTATATTTTCCTGGAAGATACTGCTACAACATAATGTTTCAACTCCACGAACTATAGTTATGAGAATAGTTGTAATATTTTGGTTTATGTTTAGCATATTCATGTACGCAGCGTTTCAAAGCCAATTGATCAGCAATTTAACCAAACCTAAATTCGAACACCAAATTTCCAATATTGAAGAACTGTTACAATCACAATTACAGTATGGTTTCTTCAATGCTATGAATAAATATTTTAAAGATCCAAATGATCCAATACAAAGTCAAATTTTAAGTTCTCATGTGGATTGTCCTTTGACAGAAGAATGTGTGAATCGAACTGTATTTCAAAGAGACTTTGCTGTGCTTAAAAACAGAAAGCAAATTATGTATCTAATGCCGAAGTATTATACTGATTCTAATGGAAGGCCAATGTTATATGGCTTTAAGGATACTATAAAAATATACCCAAAGTTTGTGGTTAGGAAAGGATATCCGTTAATAAGTAAATTCAATAAAATAATCTCTGTTTTACATTCCAATGGGTTGATCGGCAAATGGGAAAAAGATGTGAGTGATGTACCAACCGTTACAGTGAAAACTAAAGTGGCTCCTTTAACACTCGGGCATGTACTTTGTGGATTTCTCTGTTTATTTATTGGATTAGTTGTGTCTCTTAACATATTTGTTGTTGAAATTATTTATGCTAATTTCTTCGATAAATAATACCTACATAACATTTCCGTTAGAATAAAAAATGTGTTAAGTATAGTTAGAATATATGATATGAAATGTATTGATGTACAAATTCTTGTAAATGTAATATTAAATGGAATATCTCAAATAAAAATGTATCATTAAAAACATGCGACTAACGAGTCAAAATTTAAAGCAAAATCCGACGTTTCGTCCATCGTTTTTATCAACCACAACTATGCTTCATCTTTCTTCCCTTCTCTGTTATGTTTCTGAATATTCTATGGATGAAATAAATAAATGTATTGTTTTCTAATCAAACTGGGATATTAGAATTGTTATTTATCTTGTTTTTTATTCCATTCATATTTACACTCTATTTGTGCAGAGATATTCAATAGATCTTAGAGATTAAAGATTATATGACATAGGAAAGTAACTGTCCATTAGCAGTACTTTAATATATTTATGTGAATAATTATGAAATTAATTAAATAAAATTTTATCACTATTAAGATATCCGATCTGGGTATCGTAGCCTAGCTTAGCAAGCCAGAAGTCGTGGGTTCGAATCCCGCTGAAGAGCATGGTCGTTTGTGTTGTTCATTTCACAATCATCCACTTACCTATTAAGCGGCATTAATCAAAATTAGTCTGCTTATCATCTTCATACAAATAATAATAATAATAATAAAACTTATTAAGACAGCCCCTTCCAACTAAACTCAAAATAAATTATGAATCTTTATCATGAAAAACTTTTAAATCCAAAAGAAAAATATGTATTTTCATTTATTTGTTTATATATAATAATACAATATAATATTACCCTATTTTATATTATTTCAATACGCCAAATTTCTATTATATACAATAATTAATCTTTGTCTTTTTAACATTTTTCATTTAACAAACCATCGATCATAATTAGATGCACGCCAATGACATGAAACACACTTTCAATCCACGATTTTAATCAGACTCTACTAGTTTGACAAATACTCAATAATTTATATGTTTGTTCTACTTTCAGTTATATGTGCGTAAACAATAAACGGCATGTTTATTTAAATTACTGTTTATTCATCTATGTTCATTCAATAATAATTATAATAAATATTAGAAAGTTTTCATTGAATTATCTTGATTTATTTTAAGAAGTTATTACCCACTTCTATTAGTTCCTACTTTCATGAAATGAATGAATATACATTTCAAATATTATTGTTTGAGGTTAAGGTTAATTAATGTATATTATTGTAATTATATCAAATTATAATCATATTTGATAAATGGAAAAGAATAATAAATGATCGATTACTTGCGATACCTCTTTCCTTTTGTAAAATAAAAATAATAAAATATGATTTCACAAAGGAATACAAGTATGCCACAAATATACCCAAAACCTAGAAGAACAAATCCAGCACTTAAATGATTCAAGTCCAAACTTTGTAGTTTAAAATCGTCATTAACTTCTAAAAGAGATGCAACGTCCTGGTCCCACTTAGATATTAAGCCATTCGAATACAATAACAGAAGTATATCATTAAACTTATCCAAAATTGGAAATCCCTTCACTGTATGATATCTTATATATAACCCAACAATACTTCCTACAGGTCTAATTTTTGGTTTGCCATTTGAATCCAAATAATACTTTATAGTCATATAATTTGCTTGTCTCAAATTCTTTGCAACAGCAAAATCTCTTTGGAAAGCAGTGCGATTCAAACAAGACTCATTCAATGAACAAGGCACAAAATCCCTCGCAATTCTTTCATCGTCCCAATGATCAGAATCCGTAAAGAATTCTACCACGGGATAATAGAATCCAAATTGTAGAGTAGAATTCAACATTTCAGCAGTATTTTCAATTTGATGTTCGTAAAATGGTTTGGTTAGTGTGCTAACAAGATGGCTTTGGTGAGCTGTACATAAAATTAAAGTTGCAAAGGTCCAAAATATAAACAAAATCCTTAACGTGTTAGAATTAGGTGGCTCTATGCATAGTTGCAGCAGCAACGACCATGAGCCCATCAGACACCCAAAGAAGCTTTCGAAATAATATCCATTAACCTCATTTGCTCTTTTAAAAGTCCACCAAAGGAATCCTTGAATGACTACTGAAAAAAATATTGAAAACCAAACTGATGTATTAAAAATTTTAACGGGATTCTTCCAATGCGGCATCAAATTCGCTGTTGGAACAAACCAGGATGATCCTTCGATTAAATGAACTTGTGACGCATCGAAATCATTTGATATCGAATAATTAGAATATGTCATCCCTAAAATAACATCAAGATTTCTATCGTATATTTCTTTGAACATTAACGTGTATGTTCCGTCTAATTGTTTCACTCCCCAATGAGGGTGAGGGTTTTCGAAATAAGTATCCGTGAAGTTGATTTTCTCCGCTATTGTTTTGATGATTGTGACTTCTAGTCCTGCTGCCTTTGGATCATATCGGTTGGTGTCGGTGTTGATCACATAAGGCGGTAATTTAAGTGCTTGTAGTTTCACTTCACACCCCGGTAACTTATTTGGTATTTTTTTGAGGTAGAAATCTCCTGTTGTGTTTGATTCGCAGTAATTCATTTCAACAACTTCTATTTTCTTTCCGCAACTGCTTTTATTATACGGGAAGTAAGTGTATACCTACATATAAATTATATTACATTTAAAAAAAATAATAATAAGATTGTGTTAGCATTTTACCTGGTTAGTTTCGTCAACTAAGACATTAACATTCAAAATGTAATAGCTCCATAATAATTTAAATATCTCATTTAAATTTGTATTTTTTGAAATGACAATTACAAATTTTCCTCTTGGATTCCAACATGGACATGGATATAGTAGAGCCAAATAATTATTCAAATCATGAACTGTTTCAGCTGTTATCAAAAATGTTTGAAATTTGGTGAATTTATTCAAACTTCCAAAATTATGGTGTTTATTTATAATAACCACAGATGCATTTGTAATGTTTTTAAATATTTTATAATTTTTACCTATTATTAAACTGTTTATATTGAAAGAATTTGCAATAATTTTATGTAAACATTCAACACCTAGAGTTAAATCTTCGGGAATAGTTGGAAAAAATCCTGACGACTTTGGTAAAAGAAAAACTAAACCAACAGTAATTGTAAACAGCATTTTTATGGTACTAGAAAAATAATTAATCCGTGATGTACATGCAGCTAAAACGAATTGACTCGTAATGAATTATTAATTACCAATGAATGATTATATTCGTGTTTTCCGTTTTGAAACAATTCATTATCTCGTTCATAATTAATAGTGAGCGTGATAAATTGAAACGAGAGATACGATTTCCATGTAATATTTTTGTTAGTTTAGTCTTCCAAAAGAATCCGTATTTAATTTTACGAGTACACTATTAAAATATTCATTCTATTCTAATAATGTGTTGCAACAATTCTAATTATATTTACTTTTACTTAGGCTCGCCACATTAATACTACGCTATCCTTTATTTATTATTAATGATAATAGAATACTGACATTGTTATTGAAAATGTAATTAAAATAATGTTGACAAATTTGTTCATATTTTTCTGTATTCCTCTTACTTTTAGGATTATAGCAAATGACAGTCAAAAGTTTTCCAAATAAAAAATACAGTTTTTAATATCAGGTAATATCCTTTACTTCTTTTGTTTCCTAGCCTGAGGATTTTTACATTTTCCAACTTAAATCTCACATAAAATATGAAGAAAGTAATAGTTTCATTATCATTATTACTTTCCAGATTCGGAAAATTAAATATAATAAAATTAATTCATTTGTGCTGCCATCAGCATCAAGATATTATTAACTTCTCTAGAAATGAATGGTTTTGCAATTCTTTCGATTGCGCAGATAGGAAATCAAATACAATAGTTATGCTTGTATGTGCTTTGTTAATCAAAATCTTTTTAATTTATTTTTATATTTTCCCAGGTATGATGTTTTCCATTTCCCTACACTATTAGTCTCACTTACTTGCAATATGAATTTCATTTTGAAAAGTTATTGACCAGTTCCCTTACATCCAACTCTCATAAAATAAAAATTTAAAATTTCATTGCATGAAGTTTATTGATATATACAATAATAGTGTGTTAACAGAATACCAGTGAAAAAAGTATTTAAATATTCGTATTAGCAACAGTATATACTTACTTGCGATACTATTTTTATTTTGTAAAGTAAATATTATAATATATGATTTCACAAACGAATACAAGGAAAGCACAAACGTGCCCAAGAGCTAGAACAACAAATCCAGCACTTAAATGGTTCAAGGTCAAGCGATGTAGTTTAAAATCATCATTAACATCTAAAAGAGATGTAACATCGTTGCCCCATTTCGATACTAAGCCATTCGAATACAATAACAGCAGAATATCATTAAACTTATCCAAAATTGGAAATCCCTTCACTGTGTGATATCTTATATACAACGATATTATATTCCCAAGAGGTACAATTTTCGGTTTACCATTTGAATCCAAATAATACTTTTTAGTCATATATTTTGCTTGTCTCATATTCTTCGAAACAGCGAAATCTCTTTGGAAAGCTGTGCGATTCAAACAAGACTCATTTAAAGAACAGGGCACAAAATTCCTGACAATTATTTTATCATCCCAATTATTAGAATATGCAAAGGTTTGGACTACAGGATAATAGAACCCAAATTGTAGACTTGAATTCAACATTTCAGCAACAGTTTTAATTTGGTGTTCGTAGAACGGTTTTGTTAGTGTGCTAACAAGATGGCTTTGGTGAGCTGTGGTTAGAATTAAAGTCGCAAAGGTCCAAAATATAAATAGATTTCTTAAAGCGTTGGACTTAGGTGGAACTATGCACAGTTGTAGCAGCAACGACCAGGAGCCCATCAGGCACCCAAAGAAGCTTTCGAAATAATATCCATTAACCTCATTTGCTCTTTTAAAAATCCACCAAAGGAATCCTTGTCCGATCACTGAACAAAATATTAAAAACCAAACTGAATATTTAAAGATCTTAACGGGATTCTTCCAATGCGGCATCAAGTTCGCTGTAGGAACAAACCAAGATGTCTCTTCGATTAGATGAACTTGTGACGCATCGAAATCATTTGATATCGAATAATTAGAATATGACATCCCGAAAACTATATCAAGATTTCTATTGTATAATTCTTTGAACATTAACGTAAATGTTCCGTTTGATAGTTTCACCCCCCAATGAGGGTAATTCTTATCGAAATAAGTATCCGTGAAGTTGATTTTCTGCGCTATTGTTTGGATGATTGTGACTTCTAGTCCTGCTGCCTTTGGATCTTGTCGGTTGGTGTTGGTGTTTATGACATAGGGTGGTATTTTAAAGGCTTGTAGTTTTACTTCACACCCCGGTAACTTATTTGGTATTTTGTTGGGATAAAAATCTCCAGTTGAATTCGTTTCGCAGTAATTCATTTCAACAACTTCTATTTTCTTTCCACAACTGCTATTATTATACGGGAAGTAAGTGTATACCTACATATAAATTATATTACATTAAAAAAAATAATAATAATTTTGTGTTAGCATTTTACCTGGTTAGTTTCGTCAACTAAGACATTAACATTCAAAATGTAAAAGCTCCATAATAATTTAAATATCTCATTTAAATTTATAATTTTGGAAATAGTAATTAAAAATTTTCCTCGTGCATTCCAACATGGACATGGATATAGCAGAGTCAAATAATTATTCAAATCATGAACTGTTTCAGCTTTTATTAAAAATGTTTGAAATTTGGTCAATTTATACAAACTTTCAAAATTATGATTTTTATTTATAATAACCACAGATACATTACCAATGTTACTAAATATTTTAAAATTTTTACTTATTATTAAACTGTTAATGTTGAAAGAATTTACAAAAATTTTATGTAAACATTCAACACCTACACCATCCGGAATAGTTGGAAAAGTACCTAGTGACTTTTGCAGAAGAAAAACTAAACTAAGACTAAGTTTGATCTGCATGTCCATAGCAGAGTTCAAAAATAATTTATCCGTGATGTACTGCGATTTAACTCTTAATGAACCGTTAATTGCTTATCAATTATTTTATTAGTATTTCTTGTTTACAAACAGTTTATTGTCTCGTTCAGCGATATGATTTCTTTGTAATATTTTTTATATTTTAGCCTACCCAAAATATCAGTATTTAATTTTCGAGTAAGCTATTGAAATATTCATTCTCTTCTGACAAGTAAATATCGGGTGCAAATATTTACGTTTACTTAGAAGCGGCGCACCAATATTACGTTTTTCTGTATGTACAATATTTCTTATTAATGTTAATGGCATGCTGACATTGTTATTAGGCCTGCTCATTGGATCCGTATACCAGAATTACGAATATCCAAATCTCTAAGGATCTTAGAAATGGATGTCGGATATCCGAGTATCCGGATCAGGATTTTACTAATATTCTTATATCAAATCGTGAATTAATTGACTAAATAGAATTATAGGTATTATGTCATATTTATATGTATCAAAAATGTAACTTTGTTTTTTATTCATTTTGCTACAAAACATATTTGTTATTAATTATATTTAATTTAATACAGTAAATTGATCTTGAATATAAATATGAATGTACACTAATAAAATAACATCGAGATCCGGATCTTATAATTATCCAGATACCCAAATACGGATCTGAAGCCCGGACGTTCGGATATATCGGATATTCGGTTTTTCGGAAACTTGGAAAATTAGCAGCCCAAATTGTTATTCAACATGTAATTTCTTCAAAATGAATAAAGAACAAACTTAAATCAGAAGACAATAATAAATATTTGTTTGCTTCTCTGCCGTACATCCAAAATGTTACAGACAAAATTTTATTTTACTTTTAACTGAGTAATCACTTAAATTGTTTGCAACTATATTTATATTTTATTGATATTGTTGTTAAATCGTCTGTTGCTTTATTTTGACATATGATATCTAGGCTACGTTTTTGAAGTAAAACAAATTTTAATATTTAATATTTTATTACATAATTAAACATTTCTTTACAATTAAAAATCTGCACAATCTGAATATTCAGGAATATTTTTAAGTTACGGAACCTGGTTAAATATGACATGATAATTCCTTCGTATAACTCTTGGTTGATTAACCCATGAAAAAAAGTGTAATAAATAGTCATATTATACACAATATGTAACTTTACGTAAGATACTACTTGTCTTTTGTAAAATAAAAATTATAAAATATGATTTCGCACACAAATGCAAGGAATCCACATATGTGCCCAAAAGCTAGAAGAACAAATCCAGCACTTAAATGATTCAAGGTCAAGCGTTGTAGTTTAAAGTCGTCATTAAAATCTAAAAGAGATGTAACCTCCTGGTCCCACTTAGATACTAAGCCATTTGAATGCAATAGCAATATAATATCATTAAATTTATCCAAAATAGGAAATCCCTTTACAATGTGATATTTTATATCCAACAATGTGGCTTGTCTAATATGTTTAATTTTTGGTTTGCCATTTGAATCCAAATAATACTTTTTAGTCAAATATTTTGCTTGTCTGAAATTCTTCGCAACAGCAAAATCTCTTTGGAAAGCTGTGCGATTCAAACAAGACTCATTCAATGAACAAGGCACAAAATCCCTCGCAATTCTTTTATCTTCCCAATTATCAGAATCGGTAAAAGATTTTACTGCAGGATAATAGAACCCAAATTTTAAACTTGAATTCAACATTTCAGCAGTAGTTTCAATTTGATGTTCGTAGAACGGTTTGGTTAGTGTGCTAACAAGATGGCTTTGGTAAGCTGCAGTTAGAATTAAAGTCGCAAAGCTCCAAAATATAAACAAAATTCTTAACGTGTTAGAATTAGGTGGAACTATGCATAGTTGTAGTAGCAACGACAAGGAGCCCATCAGGCACCCAAACAAGCTTTTGAAATAATATCCATTAACCTCATTTGCTCTTTTAAAAATCCACCAAAGGAATCCTTGAACGACTAATGAACAAAATATAGAAAACCAAACTGAATATTTAAAGATCTTAACAGGATTCTTCCAATGCGGCATCAAGCTGGCTGTCGGAACAAAAAAGGTTGACCTTTCGATTAGATGAACTTGTGACGCATCGAAATCATTTGTTATCGAATAATTCGAATATGTCATCCCCAAAACAATATCAAGATTTCTATCGTATAATTCTTTGAACATTAACGTGTATGTTCCGTTTGAGAGTTTCACCCCCCAATGAGTGTGAGGGTTATCGAGATAAGTATCCGTGAAGTTGATTTTCTGCGCTATTGCTCTGATGATTGTGACTTCTAGTCCTGCTGCCTTTGGATCTTGTCGGTTGGTGTTGGTGTTGATGACATACGGTGGTATTTTAAGGGCTTGTAGTTTCACTTCACACCCCGGTAACTTATTTGGTATTTTGTTGGGGTAGAAATCTCCAGTTGTATTTGATTCGCAGTAATTCATTTCAATCACTTCTATTTTCTTTCCACAACTGCTATTGTTATACGGGAAGTAAGTGTATACCTACACATAAATTATATTACATTTTAAAAAAATAATAAGATTGTGTTAGCATTTTACCTGGTTAGTTTCGTCAAGTAAGACATTAACATTCAAAATGTAATAGCTCCATAATAATTTAAATATCTCATTTAAATTAGTATTTTTTGAAATGACAATTACAAATTTACCTCTTGGATTCCAACATGGACATGGATATAGCAGAGCCAAATAATTATTCAAATCATGAACGGTTTCAGCTGTTATCAGAAAAGTATGAAATTTAATAGAATTATGCAAACTTCTAAAATTATACTTTTTATTTATAATAACCACAGATACAGTTTCACTATTGTTAAACATTTTAAAATTTTTACCTATTATTAAACTGTTTATATTAAAAGAATTTGCAATAATTTTATGTAAACATTCAGCACCTACAGCTGCATCATTGGGAATAGTTGGAAAAATTCCTAATGACTTTGGTAGAAGGAAAACTAAACCAAGAGTAATTTTAAACAACATTTTTACAAAAATAATTTATCTATGATGTACATGCACATAAATCCGAGAATTAACTCATAATGAATCGTTAATTACCAATCAATTATTTTATTGGTATATCTCGTTAACAAACAGTCCATTATCGTGTTAATTATTAATAGTAGGCGTGATATATTGAACGAAAGATGTAATTTCTATTTATTCTTGTTGGTTTAGCCGACCTAAAGACCAGTATTAAATTTACGAGTAAACTATTGAAATATTCATTCTCTTCTGACAATGGTTTGCCAATAAAACTTATTGTAAAAAAGAAACAAAACAAGAAAATATTGAGTGTAAATATTTACGTTTACTTAGACGCGGCGCACTAATATTATGTATGTATGTTCAGTATTACTTATTTATTAATAATTGAACTGAATGTTATCTCGTTTGTGTAACTTGTAAGGTGTAAAAAAATACTCGAATTCTCAGTCATACAGCATATATTCTTCTTACATAACCGACGTTTCGGTTTACATCAAAACCTTATTAGTGTTAGGAAGGACAAACAATCATGTAACAAATACTTTTATAAACATTCACTCAGTTTTTTGAAAACTTCGTACATACAAATCAAAGCACATACACATTCATGTTCTCAAAACTGTCAACGTATTATTAATATTAATAGAATGCTTGTTATTGAACATATAATTCCTACAAAATGAATAAAGAACAACCTTAAATCAAAAGACAAAAATAAACGTCTGCTTTACGTCCAAAATGTTACAGACAAAATTAGAAGAATACTATCAATTATAACATCTTAGTAAATTTTGCTCCACATCTCAAACTACAACATTTGTTGAAGATTGCGAGGGATGTTTTCCCTGCTTCTATCCTTTGGCAACTAGCAAAACGGTAACAAGAATTCTAGAACCCAAATGGTCCACCCTTAAAGCGGCATATAACCAAACGTTGTTATTCCGTTACATATCTTCGTAAATAAATAGATAAAAAATCAGATTATATGCTTTATTTCTTCAGTTTCTTCGGTTTACATTTTTCAAGAATTATCTCACATAAAAATACTACGAAAGCAATAGACATTCCAAAGGAATAAACAAAATATGCTCCTTGAAGGTGTCCCAACGAGAGGGGTTCATCATCATTATCACTTTCCAATTTCAAAACGTAATGTGTAGTATCTTTATCCCATTTAGTAATTAATCCATTTGCTGCCATCAACATCAAGATTTTATCAAACCTCTCTAAAAATGGAAATCCTTTATAGAAATAATATCTTTCTCTAGTGGTAAATGCATTGATGTCTGTATCGAACAACATTTTCCTTCCATTAGAAAAAGTGTACATTCTGGGCATAAGATACAAAACTTGTCTTCTGTTTTTCACTACAGCGTAATCCCTTTTGAAAGCAGTTCGATTCAAGCATTCAACTGTCAAAGGACAAGCCTCAAACCTTGCCAAAATAGCGATATTGGTAGGGGTAGGGTCTTTGTAAGCTTCATCGATGGTAGGATAGAATCCAAAGTCACTTCCTGAGGCAACTAATTCATCAAGTGTTGTCATTTGTTGTTCGTATAGATCGCTGGTTAATATACTAATGAGCTGAGATTGGTGAGCAGTGAAAATTAACAAACAATTCATTAACCAAAGTATGAAAATGAGACGGAGTTTCCAAGTTGTTGGGCCCTGGACAGATCCTTGTAGAAGGACATACATTGATGACATGATGCAAATCACTAAGTCGTTGTAGTCATCGGATGGTTCACGCTTTCTTCCGATTATCCACCTGTAGAAATCAAATATTATAATTGGTCTTCTAATAATTTGAAATATCCTACCAAGATATTCCATTTATAAGTAACATAAGAAATATAGCAATCCACAGATCCCGTTCAAATATATTTGTTAAATTCTTCCACTGGGCCATTTGCGGGGCAGTTGGAAAGAACCAGACGGATGAATCACTCAAATGACAAAACGAGGCATCGAAATCTTTGTTGTATGAAGAATTCCCGTATGTAAATCCAAATATTAGATCAGTTTCTCGGTCTTTCAAAGCCTTGTACATTAAGGAGTAACTGCCGTCGCTGTAGCGGTACCCCCAATGTTTGTGAGGGTTTTTCAGAAAGTTGATGGTAAAGTTCATCTTTTTGGCTACGTTATGGATTATTGTTACTTCGACTCCTGCTTGACCTGAATGTTCTTTTGGTTTTGTTAGGTTTATCACGTATGGTGGAATTGTATATGCCATTGCCTTTATCTGAAAATAACGAATTATTTGAAATTTACACTACTGTTAAATATAGGTATCTTATAAAACGATTCAAATTTATTTATTTTTATAATATTTCACTTTTCGTTTATTCATCAATTTATTATATTTACAAGGCGTAGAATTGAAATGTGCCGTATTGAGATTTCAAGGTAATTTTTTTGATATTACTGTACATTTTTGGTTACCTATATGATAGTATTTCACGATATATCAATCAAATTAAAATTAATATGTGTTAGAAAAATTGTAACACGACCTTGGGAACATAAACAAAAACAAAAGATATTTGACATTTCATACAACAGATTTAGATTTATTTATTTATTTAACAGAAAGAAATGCGTAGAAATTAACTCTCAAATTTGCTATTATATTTTTACAATCTGTATTTTATGTTCGTGTGTGCCGTGTTAATTATAGTCTTATTAATTTATTTTGTTATTGTTCCAGGTAAGATGTGTTCTGTCTTCTTACTGAATACTACTCAACTACCTACTAATATAATTAGGTATGTACCAGTAATTGAATTCTTATGATTAAACAAGGAGAAATGATACAGCTTCAAATAGAATAGTATATTCTACAACAAGTAATGGAATGGCACATATTCCACACAAGCAAAAAGTATGTACGGTTTTGCGAGTGTGGGATATGCCATTCCGTTAGCTGTTGTAGAATATACTTTCTATAACAAGATTTTGAAAATTATAGAAAAAATATAAATACAAAACTGTTGAAAACGTGAAACTAAAATAAATAAAATTAAAACAAAGAGACGTAACCATAGCAACAGAATTAAGATACTTCTAATATGCGGTCTAATTCATCGAATTTATTCCAAACGCAGCGAAGGGAATTATAGTTGTTTCAATACAATTTTTAGTTGCGGAATGCGTTGTTTCCTGAACAGTGTTTTAGAAAAAATATTTTCAATAGTTTATCTTTTTGAGTTTAATAATTCCTGCTATAATTTTTAAACAAACTATAATTATAAAATCTCCAGGTACTCATTGTTATTAATTTAACTAAGCCTCATAGCAAATTTATCCTTACCTCACAACTATGTAAGTCTAAAGGAACTTTCGGTGGAAATACATTATCAAAACTTTGTTCACAAGACGCTATCAATTCGTGTCCATCGTACACCCCACATTTTGGTTTCTCGTACGGAAAATACGTATAAACATTAATTTGTGAACCATTTCTCGCGATAACATTAACATCCATAACATAGAGTTTCCAGGAAATATTAAATATTTCTCCAAAATCGTCTTGGCCCCAATACCCAACGAGGAATTTCCCCCTAGAATTCCATGTTGCTGTTTTAGATAAAGAAGTAATAACAAATTCAAATTGTTTTACTGATTCGACTAACAAAACAAACATTTGAAATTTCCACAACTTTCTCATTGATTCTACATTGCTTTTTGTAAATATTAATAGTCCGGAATTGTTTTTAACTATTTCTAAATTATTAGAATTGTTCCCTAAACTAGAAATCAGAAAAGTGTTGGACTCTTGAGTTTGTGAATATATTTTATTTACACATTGCATTATACCACTTTCATCACTATTTAGAGAAATTCTAAATGCCGAACTACACAAAATTATTGTTGAAAATACAAGTATCATTAGTGTTATGAATTTCTTCATTTTAATGTCAAGTTTGTTGTTTACAAATTGTACTAGATTAATTAATAAATTATTATGAAAAATTATCTGATTTGCTTGTCACTTCACAGTCAGTTTTTGTTCCGAACAATAAATTTATCACCAGTTTATTTTCATAAATGTGTCAGAAAATTTATTGTTTTCATAAACAGTTCGTTGTAAACATTTAACAATAAATTTAAAATTTTTAAATGAATGCATGTTTGCATTTCAAATGTAGTTTTGCGTTTCTATTTGAATAACAAATACTTGAAGGAAAGTAAATAGATTTGAGGCTACTATGGGTATTTATTTTATGTCTAAAAATTTGGAAAATTTTATTGGATAATTCGTAAATTATATACCTGTGTACTTATTTGAATTATGGCAAAGGAACTTTGCTTTTACAAAGTAAACAGAAAGTGTCTAGTAAATAATTATTTTTCTTTTAGTCAGCTACTAATAATACATTCCTAGATTATTTCCAGATACTCTCAACATTAATTTCTAGACGTGTAAGTGCGCTTTTTTGATAGTATAAATAAAGTAATAAATGTACTTAAAAAAGAATATTTACAGATATTAATTTTTGGTAAACTTGTAAGAATATTTAAATTAATATCATGGCTTAATGTCCATGTAGTTTATCAATATATTTAACATTAGTGTTCGAAAATCAAATAAATTCTTAAATGCATATTTGAAACTAATAACATATTATTATCGTATTATAATCATTATTTATAAGGAAATATTGTTTTAAATAATATTTACTTCCTTTAAGAATAAAACATTCACCAGTTACCTTTAATCTGCGACGCAAACAAAACCAAATCGTCTAAGTAAATATTTTGTTAATGTACATTAGTTCAATTGTTTACAGGTACTTACAAAGTTTAATAATTTATTTTTGTGCGTCTTTTTAAATCTTGTGTTGCTGTTCGTCCACTTAAATATGTTATCATGTAAAATATTAGTCTTAAATTACTTTATAATTTTGTGCTCTTCAAAACTATTACCTGTTAATGACTTTGATAATACTTCAATGTGCTTGGAAAGAATTTTAAAGCATCTGCCAGCAACAGTATTTTTAATAACAAATACTCCTAATATTTATAACTACAATTTTCTACGAGAAATTAACAACAAGACTGTAATAAACTTTTATGTTAATAATTTAAATAAGACCTATGGTATTTTAGTTAAACCAGATATGTTTATAATTATTACTGATGATTATAAAGACTTGGAAAATATTTATAAAACATTAAAGGAAACAACATCTTGGAATTCAAAAGCAAATTTTTTGTTAATCACCAGTCATGTAATGAATTATCAACAAATATTTCAAGTATCTTGGAAGCATTATATAATAAACCTAAGCATACTTTCTTCAGTGAATAAACCAAATAATATCTATACGTACTTTCCGTATGGAAAAGATACATTTTCTACTGTTCATATGGGAAACTGTAAATATATTTCTCCACGAGACATATTTCCAAAGAAGATACCATTAAACATGAACAACTACAACATCAACATACTTCCGTATCCAATTATCCCTTACGTTATAGACCTAAACGCATCTAGAACCAATCCAAGCTCTGCAGGATTAGAAGTAACAATATTACACACGGTAGCAAAATGGATGAACCTAACTGAAAGATATATCAAGAACCCTTACCCTCATTGGGGCTTCCGCTATCCAGATGGAAATTATACTTTTATGTATAAAGCTCTTCTTGAAGGTGATGCAGACATCATATTTGGATTCATGTATGGCAATGCTACTTTCAGTGTTGATTTTGATTCCTCTTTCACGCATTTGACCGACTATTCAGTTTGGTGGGTACCTACAGCTTTGGAAATACCTCATTGGCAAAACCTTACCCATATCTTCGAAAAGACATTATGGATAACAATGTTAGTTATGTGTGTTGTAAATGGAATAAGTTGGTGGTTCATAGCAAAACTGCAAAATAAAAATAGTGCATATGAAGATCCTATATTTTGTTTGTTGAATTCCTGGTATTGTCTAGTAGTTGGTAGCTGTAACCATCCATCTACTTGGCTCCTAAAAGTGTTGTTTATAATATGGGTAATAGCTTCCTATTTACTTGTTACTGCTTATCAAAGTCAACTTGTTAGTGTATTAACAACTCCATTGTATGAGCACCAAATATCAACTCTTGGCGATGTTGTTAACTCCTATTTAAAGATCGGATTTTACCCTACAGTTGGGGAATCTTTAGATCGAAATAACAAACTTCAAAAGAAAATTTTAGATACCTATCTTCCCTGTGGTCTTGGAAATGACTGCATAAGAAGAGTAGCTTTTCAAAGAGACTTTTGTACATTTAAAAATCAACGTTCCGGACTCTATTTTTTGTTGCGGAATTTTACTTTTCCAAATGGACGACCAATGTTGTACAAATTTAACGAATTTGGTATACTCTCAGTTATTAGATATTATACCAAAAAAGGTAATCCACTGTTAGATAGAATTAATAATTTGTTAATGCTTCTTTCTTCAAATGGACTTATTAGTAAATGGGATACTGATATAAGATTTGCTGTTTTAAAAATTACAACTGGACCTGATCATATTCCTTTAAGCTTGGGCCATTTAATGGGTGCATTTTATATTTACAGTTTTGGAATTATTATGTCAATTATCGTATTTTTTTCGGAACATATTTATTTGATTAGGAGAGTATTACATACTAATGAAATTGCCAATTCCGTTGAAGATTAATATAAATTGTTTCACTTTTTACTTTTCGAATCATGTTAAAAAATCGGTAGTGAGTTTTCAGTGGAAGAGCATGTTTTAAGGTCCCTAGAATATGATTTTAATAGTTTCTTGATGATGTCTGTGTGTCTGTCTGTAGGTAGATCTCTAGAGTTACAGTGTATCAAAAACTTATAAGTATCAAAAGGTTAGTACTAATAAATTGTTTACTAGAAAATAAATTAAATACTCCTCCAAACTTAACTTAAAATTTATTACTTGTATATAATTTAAACATGAATAAACTCATTGCTGTAGTGCACATCGTAATACGTCTTATATTTATCGAAATATGGCGATTTGTAATATTTTTCAAAATACGGAAATTTCCCCAAATATGACTTAAAATTGTAAATTTTTTTATTACATTTCTTTATAATATTCGCGCCAGGAAACCCATTGCAGCAGAGCGCATCGTCATATCTCTAATATTTTTCGAGATATGATGATTTTTTAAATTTTCCGAAGAGCAACTTTGAGGGGCTGTAACTCGAAAACTATACAAGATATCGAAAAATATCTCCAGTTTTGTGTCTTTCGTGCCATGTATAATATACTAGTAAATTTTGAAAATTTTGAAATTTTTTGGAATTTTTTTTCAAAATTTCGATTGGAGATATCTCGACAAATATGAAAGATACAGATTTGCAGTGTTCACCAATCGATTCAGCTCGACGAAATACATAAATCCTGAAAATTTCAGAAAATTCGGACAACTGGTTGAAATGTTAGAGCGAAAAGTTTGAAAATCGCAAAATTCAGGCCAAACGTCAAGGGGTACCCCTTGACTTCTAGGACAAAAAACGCCAATTTCAGGGTTTTTGCTCTAACTTTCCATCCCGTAAAGCGATTTTTATGAAACTTTGCATACTAATGTATTTCGACGAGCTGAATCGATTGGTGAACACTGCAAATCTGTATCTTTAATATTTGTCGAGTTATTGCCGATCGAAATTTTGAACAAAAATACAAAAAAAATTCAAAATTTTAAAAATTTGCTAATTTGTTATATAAGGCACCAGAAACGCTAAACCGAAGAGAATTTTCAGAGATCTCGTGTAGTTTTTGAATTACAGGCCCTTAAAGTTGCACTTCGAAAAATACCAAAAATTGACGTATCTCGCAAAATATTTGAGATCTGATGATGCGCTCTGCTACAATGGGTTTGTTAGCGCTTATATTATAAAGAAATGTAATAAAAAAAATTGCAATTTTAAGTGAGGATATTCCGTGAGTCATTTTTCTATCAGTATGTGAATCTGTATTGAATGATTAATAATTACAGTTTCTGTTATTTGTTTGTTCCCATAGCAACTAAAATTAGTTCATTAAACATATAATTCAGTTTTGTCCGGTTGTTCAATTTCATTCAAAATCAAATCTGTTCTTCATTTTTTCATAAAACTTATAAATTCCAAGTTCCATTCACATATCTTGTCTAGTTCATGAGATATTGCACACACGGACATCCATCCATCCTCACACACAGACATCATTAAGAAATTGGTCGTAACGGATTCAGTGGACGTCAAAATATGTATTTCCGCAAAATTCTCGTCAGCGATTTTTTTCGTGATTCCATACTCCTTATACTTCGTATAAGAAAGTAAAAACGTTTGTAAAATGTTTTTTTTTTTTTTGACATGTGTTATAAATGAAAAGTAGCTGAAAAAGAAATGATTGTTTTTTTAATTCTAGTATTGTTTGATAAGAAATCTATGACGAGAGGTATTGTGGTACACACAACAGATTTTTAATTTGCTTTCAAATTCAAATTCATTGGCATACGACCAGCTGTTCAATAAAAATATTATGTACCTATTTTTCAAAATGTAAGGCATATTTATCATTAAATTATAAATACATTAGAGCAACTAATAAGCATGAATATATTTCTTTGTTTACCTCTTCTATTTATTATTTATGTAAAAATATTGTTACACAATTTTTACTTTATTTACAAGAAAATTCTATTAGGGTACCTAAAATTCTTGTTGTTAAATATTTCCTGATTGACTTGGATGTTAATCAATTATGTTAATAAACCACGCAAACAATATCGCATCGCTAAAGTAAATATTTTGTTTGTGGCTACAAGTTTTTATTTCAACATTTAACAGTACAAGTCATTTGCAATTCGTTTACTAAAATGTTACCATACAAAATCATGGTTTTAAATTGCTGTATATTTTTTTGTCATTCATATTTATTACCAATAGACTTTGATAATAGTTTAGATTGTTTAAAAAGTATATTGAATCAACTAAAGGAAACTCGAAAAGTTCTAATTACAACCAACAACATCAAATTATATAATCACAGTTTTTTTAGGATGACCAACAAAACAGTGTATAATTTTAATTATAATAATTTGAAGAAATATTTTGAAACCAGACTTGTACATTATATTCATTGATGAATATGATATAATTGATAATATTTACACAATTTTAAAAGAATCGTCCACCTGGAATCCTAGAGCAAAATTTATTCTAGTGTGCAATAATCAAACTACAAATTATCATAAAGTATTTCAAATATCGTGGAAATTTTATATAATAAACATAATCATTATCTCTTCAAACAACAAACCCAGCGATATATTTACATATTTCCCTTACAAAAAAACAAATACTGAAGAAATATTCCCAATAGCTCATCTGGGATCTTGTGACAATTCTTCCTTGGATACATTTCCAAATAAGCTACCTTTAGATTTAAACGGATATAAATTAAACATAATGGTATTTCCAATAGAACCCTACGTTATAGATGTTACCGCACCTAGAAGTAACCCAAGTTTAGCAGGAATAGAAGTAACAATATTCCACACTTTAGCACAAAAAATGAACCTGACCGAACGATACGTAAAGAATCCTTATTCACATTGGGGGTTTCGTTACTCTGATGGAAGCTATTCACTTATGTACAAGGCACTTTTCGATGGTGAAATTGATTTAACTTATGGGTTCATGTATGGAAATGCATCATATAGTATTGACTTTGAGTCTACAGTGGACCATTTATTAGAACCTTCAGTTTGGTGGGTACCTACAGCTTCACAAAGACCTCAATGGCAAAGTCTTACACTTATCTTTGCACCTATCTTGTGGACAACTATTTTAATTATGTTTATCATCAATGGGTTAACTTGGTGGACCACAGGACTATTGAAGAAAGAAACTACGAACTATCAAGACCCTGTATTTTGTTTGTTGAATTCTCTGTATTGTCTTGTATATGGAACCTGTGCTCATCCTTCTACTGGTGTCCTAAGAATGTTGTTTATAATTTGGGTGATAGCTTCTTTGTTGTTGGTCACTGCTTATCAAAGTCAGTTGGTTAGCATATTAACTACACCTTTATTTGAACCTCAAATATCATCTTTGGAAGAAGCAGTTAAATCTTCTTTGAAGATAGGGTTCTTTCCAACTATTGCTTATTCGTTTGATCCAAACATTAAACTCCATAAACAGATTTTAGATAATCATATTTCATGTGGTATTGATGCAAAATGTATAACAAGGGCAGCACTTCAAAGGGATTTGTGTGCTTTTAAAAATCAACGAACTGTTTTATACTTAATGCCCCGAATGTTCACTTCCCCGGATGGTCGACCAATGCTGTATCAAATATCAGAACATGCTTACCTTACAAATCTTAGATATATTGCCATTAAAGGAAACCCAATTTTGGAACGAATGAACCAATTATTAATGCTTCTTGCTTCAAATGGACTTATTCGTAAGTGGGATGCTGATATTAAATTTAATTTTAAGAAGATGTCAAATGGTCCTGATCATATCCCGTTGAGTTTGGAACATTTACTAGGAGCTTTTCTTATTTTTGCATTTGGAATTTTTTTGGCGACTGTAGCATTTTTCTGTGAATATGCTTATCTGAAAATAAAAAAGCGACACTAAATGACTGTTCTATTTATTTTAATGTAGTTCAATAGAAAATTAAATTGAATAAATAAATATGAGATTATTTAATGGGCACATAATGTGTACTATTGCTCATGAGAATAGAGTTTATATCACGAGATAATGCGAGTGATGTAAATCATTCGAATGAGTATTAGCCATTACATGCGAGTAGAATACTTGAAGTACTTTATCCACAACATTTACTTTTCAGAAAACATATTTGTTTTGAAGTATAAAATAAATAAAATTTATATATGTTCAAGTTACTATTATTAAATATTTTATGTCAAATTAATAATATTTATAAATGTTACATCCTGTTAAATAAAGTGTTATAATTAATGTATTTTAATATGTTGTCATACAATATATTTATCTTAAATTGCTTAATAATTTCATGTCATTCAAACTTATTACCTGCTAATGACTGTTAATAGTCTAGATTGTTTAGAGAGAATATTATGTCCAATACAGGAAACTCGAATAGTTATATTTACAAACAATAACAACTAAAATAATTTTAATTTTTGTAAATTTATTGATAAAACTATTATTAGTTCTGAATACAATAATATAAATAATATTTCTTTCTTAAAATGGACTGATTAGTAAATGGGATACTGATATAAGATTTGCTGTTTTAAAAATTACAACTGGACATAATCATATTCCTTTAAGCTTGGGTCATTTAATGGGTGCATTTTATATTTACAGTTTTAGAATTATTATATCAATTATTGTATTTTTTTCGGAACATACTTATTTGATTATGAGAGTATTACATACTAATGAAATTGTTAATTCCGTTGCAGATTAATATAATTTTTTTTCATTTTTTACCTTCCGAATCATGCTGAAAATTCGATAGTAAGTTTTTAGTGGATGAGCAATTTTTAGGGTCCCTAGAATACGATTTTAATAGTTTCTTGATGATGTATGTGTGTCTATCTGTCGGTCTGTGTGGATCTCTAGAGTTACAGTGTATCGAAAACTACTAAACTTAAAATTTTTATATTTTGTATATAGCATTGAGAAGAGCTGATTAGTTTTTAGTGATCCATCCATCCATCCATCCTCGCACACAGACATCATTGAAAAATTGGTCGTAACGGATTCAGTGGACGTCAAAATATGTATATCCGCAAAATTCTCGTCAGCGAGTTTTTTCGTGATTCCAATACTTTCTTATACTTTGTATAAGAAAGTAAAAAACGCTTGAAAAATGTTATTTTTTGACATGTGTTATAAATGAAAACTAGCTGAAAAGGGGATGAGTGTTTTTTAATTCTTTTATTGTTTGATAAGAAATCTATGACGATAGGTATTGTGGTATCCATAACAGATTTTTAATTTGCTTCCAAATTCAAATTCATTGCCACACGACCAGCTGTTCAATAAAAATATCATGTACCTGTTCTTCAAATGTAAGGTATATTTATCATTAAATTATAAATACATTAGAGCAACTAATAAGCATAAATATATTTCTTTGTTTACCTCTTCCCTTTATTATTTATGGAAAAATATTGTTACATAATTTTTACTTTATTTACAAGAAAATTCTATTAGGGTAAGTACCTAAAATTCTTGTTGTTACATATTTCCTGATAATGACTTGAAAGTTAATGAATTATGTTTATACACAACGCAAACAATATCGCATCGCTGAAGTAAATATTTTTGTTTGTAGCTACAAGTTTTTATTTCAACATTTAACAGGGTAACAAATCATTTGCAATTCGTTTACTAAAATGTTACCATACAAAATTATGGTTTTAAATTGCTGTATATTTTTTTGTCATTCCTATTTATTACCTATTACTGACTTTGATAATAGTTTAATTTGTTTAGAAAATATTTTGAATCAACTACAGGAAACTCGAATAGTTCTAATTACCACCAATATCAAATTATATAATCATAGTTTTTTTAGGATGGCCAACAAAACAGTGTATAATTTTAATTATAATAATTTGAATAAATTAAGAAATATTTTGAAACCAGAGTTGTACATTATATTTATAGATAATTATGATATAATTGATAATATTTACACAATTTTAAAAGAACCGTCCACCTGGAATCCTAGAGCAAAATTTATTCTAGTCTACAAAAATCAAACTATAAATTATCATAAAGTATTTCAAATATCGTGGAAATATTATATAATAAACATAATCATTATCTCTTCAAACAACAATTCCAGTCATATAATTACTTATTTCCCTTACAAAAAAACAAATACTGAAGAGGTATTTCCAATAGCTCATCTGGGATCTTGTGACAATTCTTCCTTGGATACATTTCCAAACAAGCTACCTTTAGATTTAAACGGATATAAATTAAACATAATGGTATTTCCTATAGAACCCTACGTTATAGATGTTACCGCACCCAGAAATAACCCAAGTTTAGCAGGAATAGAAGTAACAATATTCCACACTTTAGCACAAAAAATGAACCTGACCGAACGATACGTAAAGAATCCTTATTCACATTGGGGGTATCGTTACTCTGATGGAAGCTATTCACTTATGTACAAGGCACTTTTCGATGGTGAAGTTGACTTAACTTATGGGTTCATGTATGGAAATGCATCATATAATATTGACTTTGAGTCTACAATGGATCATCTATTAGAATATTCAGTTTGGTGGGTACCTACAGCTTCACGAAGACCTCAGTGGCAAAGTCTCTCTCTTATCTTTCCACCTATCTTGTGGACAACTATTTTAATTATGTTTATCATCAATGGATTCACTTGGTGGACCATAGGACTTTTGAAGAAAGAAACTAGGAACTATCAAGACCCTGTATTCTGTTTGTTTAATTCTCTGTATTGTCTTGTATATGGGAGTTGTGCTCATCCTTCTACTGGTGTCCTAAGAATGCTGTTTATAATATGGGTGATAGCTTCTTTGTTGTTAGCCACTGCTTATCAAAGTCAGTTGGTTAGTATATTATTTACACCGTTGTTTGAACCTCAAATATCATCTTTGGAAGAAGCAGTTAAATCCTCTTTGAAGATAGGATTCTATCCACCTATTGCTCATTCGTTTGATCCAAACATTAAGCTCCATAAACAGATTTTGGATAATCATATTTCATGTGGTATTGATATAAAATGTGTAACAAGGGGCCTTTCAAAGAGATCTGTGTGCTTTTAAAAATCGAAAATCTGTTTTATACTTCATGCCCCGAATATTTACTTCCCCGGATGGTCGACCAATGGTGTATCAAATATCAGAACATGTTTACCCTACATATGTTAGGTATATTACTAATAAAGGAAACCCAATTTTGGAACGAATGGACCAATTATTAATGCTTCTTGCTTCAAATGGACTTATTCGTAAATGGGATGCTGATATTAAATTTAATTTTAAGAAGATGTCAAATGGTCCTGATCATATCCCATTGAGTTTGGAACATTTACTAGGAGCTTTTTTTATTTTTGCATGTGGAATGTTTTTGGCGACTGTAGCATTTTTCTGTGAATATGCTTATCTGAAAATAAAAAAGCGACACTAAATAACTGTTCTGTTTATTTTAATATAGTACAATAGAAAATTTAATTGAATAAATAAATATAAGATTATTTCAGTATATTATTTAATGGGCACATAATGCATACTATAACTCATGATAATAGAGTTTGTATCACGAGATAATGCGCGTGATGTAAATCACTCGAATGAGTATTAGACATTACATGCGAGTAGAATACTATAAGTACTTTATCCACAACATTTAGTTATCAGAAGAAATATTTGTTTTGAAGTATAAGATAAGTATAATTTTGGCTCTGACAAATACAAAAAAAAATATAAATTATATTTTGTAAAATATAATGCATAATTAATACAATAAAATTAAAAAATATTCATATTATTTTAAATAGATTAGTGTAGTCCATAAAATATTTAAATAATTCATGTGAATTTATGTTACTACTAAATAATGTGTCACACTAATTTTTGTACACTGCCACTAAAATTTACTCATGCATATTTTTAATTTTACTTAAAAAATTATAAATAAATATATTAAATTTTATCCAAAACAGTCATAAAATTTATGTATGTTTCAAGTTACTATTAATTAATATTTTATGTTAAATTAATAATATTTAACAATGTTACATCCTGTTAAATAAAGTGTTATAATTAATGTATTTAAATATGCTGTCATACAATATATTTATCTTAAATTGCTTAATAATTTCATGTTATTCAAACTTATTACCTGCTAATGACTTTGATAATGGTCTAGATTGTTTAGAGAGAATATTATGTCCACTACAGGAAACTCGAATTGTTTTAATTACAAACAATAGCAACTCAAATAATTTTAATTTTTGTAAATTTATTAATAAAACTATTATTAGTTCTGAATACGATAATATAAATAATATAAAAAATACTTTAAAACCAGATGTGTATGTCTTATTTATTGAAGGACATGAATTACTTGAGGATATTTTTAAAACTCTAAAGGGGACATCTGCTTGGAATTCAAAAGCAAAATTCTTTCTAATCGATAATAAAACTACAAATTTTCAAAACATATTTGAAGTTTCATGGAAGTACTTTGTAACAAATTTAGTCATCATTTCTTCAGACAACAAGTCCAGCAACATATTTACTTATTTTCCTTACAACAGAAGCAATAGCGAAGACACATTACCAATAGCCCATCTGGGATCTTGTGGCAATACTTCCTTTGAAGTGTTTCCAAATAAAATACCTTTAAATTTGAACGGATACGAAATAAATATAATGGCATTCCCATTCACACCTTACGTTATAGACGTTAATGCTCCACGCGATAACCCAAGTTTAGCAGGACTAGAAGTAACAATACTCCACACTGTAGCCCAAAAAATGAACTTGACTGAACGATATATACACAACCGTCATAGCCATTGGGGCTACCGCTTAGCGGATGGCAATTATACGTATATGTTTAAGTCACTTTTTGAACGCGAGGTTGACTTAATATATGGCTTTATATACGCTAATGCATCACATACTCCACACTTTGATATTACGCTGCATTATTTGACGGAGCATACTTATTGGTGGGTACCTACAGCATTGCCAAGACCACAATGGCAAAGCCTTACTCTTATTTTTGAACCCATTTTATGGTTGTCCATTCTAGTTATGGTTGTATTAAATGGAGTAATTTGGTGGATCACTGGACTGTTGAAAAAAGAAAATAGAAACTATCAAGACTCTGAATTATGTTTACTGAATTCTATATATTGTCTTATTGGTGGATCCTGTTCTCATCCCACTTCTGGCATCCTGAAAATATTGTTTATAATTTGGGTGACAGCTTCATTGTTGCTAGTCACTGCTCATCAAAGTCAACTAGTTAGCATATTGACTACACCATTATTTGAACATCAAATATCAACACTTCAAGAAGTGTCTAAATCATCTTTAAAAATGGGATACTATACTTCTGCTGCTCTTGCGTTCAACCCCAATAACACTGTGGAAAAATACATAATAGATGCTCACGTTCCATGTGCTCTTAATCTAGATTGTCTAATTCGCGCTGCTCGTCAAAGGGACTTGTGTGTATTATGCATGGAACGTACTGTGTTCTATTTAACACCACGTATGTTTACTTTCCCTAACGGTCGACGAATGTTGTCTCAAATTGATGGATATGGAACAACTTCTAATCTCCGATACGTAACCGTTAAGGGAGACCCAATTATAGACAGAATTCAGCAGTTACTACTGCTCTTGACTGCAAGTGGACTTGTTGAAAAATGGGGAGATGATACTAGCTTCTTTGTTTCGAGGTTTTCAAGTGAGCCCGATCATATTTCATTAAGCTTACAACATTTATTAGGAGCTTTCATTATTTATGCATTTGGAATTATTTTAGCAACTGTTGTATTTCTTTGTGAATATATTTATCGTCACATTAAACAGTAACACTAACATTGAGAATTCAAAATGGCTTTGTAATTTTCTTGATATTTGTACATCTGTTGAATTAAATGTGTTTTTCATATTATTATAATCTTGTATGTAAATTTTAACAGAAATATGTTTTGTGAACTTATTTTAATATAAAAAAAAGACACTAAAAGGTTATTTTATTTTCATTTGTTTTATAAATGGAAAACTATCGTTTAAATAAATAGATAATTATTTCATTTAAAGTAAATATTTGTATCCAACACCTCTCAATAAATGCTCTATAACTATGGCGTTTTTAAACAAGGAAAGTAACAGATTACCCACTAGTGGGTATAATTTTGAGAAAAGCCACTAGTGAGTATTCTTTTATTTATAACAATAATAATAACACACAATACCTTGGTAACTACTTCGATAGACACTTTGATTTTGCAAATTTAAAGCATATGTCACTGTCAAATAATATTTCTTTACTAAATTTTTCATTTAAAAAGAGGTGTTGGATAAAACGTTATACTTTACACGTGTGCAAAGTGGAATTACCCACTCGATAAAATTATCACACTCAGCCTTCGGCTTCGTATGCCCTTTGACCGCTTGTAAAGTAAATAACTATTAATCATAAGCATTGTTTTACTTTGTAATAATTTTTATGGGATGAAACATTGTTATTGTTTTCCCATTTTTGTCATGTTAGTAGGATTTTTTTGACAAATCGAAGGTGAAGTAGTTGTTCGACATGTTCGACAGTATAATTATAATTTGTAATAATAATTTGTTCGTAATTTTTAATAAAAATATAGATTTCATTGTCCATAAACGCCATTTGAAAAGCTATTGACATAACTTAAGCTTGCTTTTGAGAATAACAAATTAATTTAACGACGTCCTATTTGTACGATATTTCAGTTCAAGTAACGAAACAATTGCAGGTTTCCCACGATTTGTCACGTTCTTTTGTTGTATTAACATCTACATTTAATTATGCTTTAATTTTATAGTTTACCTCAATTATAAATTGCTTTCAGTTGTCACTCCTTCGATTATTTTTTACAAACTTTTCATTTCGTCTTTACATTTTTCAAGTAGTTTTTGCATTTTAAATTTTATTATTTAAGACAGTGTTGTTATGTATCTTTAACCATTACGACATATATTTCAAAATGACACGCTTGTTCGTATTCTTGTTAATTATTATTATTGCAAGAGTTTTTTGTCATGAAGATAATAATAATAACTTGATAGATTGTGCAACAAATATAATAGAGCGATACGCTAAAATTAATTATCTATTTATTTCTACTCAACGTACAGAATTAATTTCACCGCTTATAAAAAACAATGTACCTAAATCAATTATATTTTTAAACAGCACATACGAAGCAACAACTTATAGATATTTTTATTTTTTCCTCATGTATATTCAGTCTAAAAATGAGTTTGAACATATCTTGAATTTTAAATCAAATACAAATAGTTTTCATCCCAGTAATCCTCTTTTAATTGTATACGTTGGTAATAACGAAATACAAGAGATTTTTGTAATTTGCTGGAATCATTTTATCTTCAATGTTTCTCTAATACATTATAATGGATCTGATACTATCATATATACTTATTTTCCTTATAAGTCTGATCCATGTGGAAGAGCAATTGAAGGAGAAAAATTGGGTAATTGTAAAGATACCAACTTAGAGGTATTTCCCGATAAAATCCCTCTAAGATCAAATAATTGTACTGTACGATTATTATCCCTCACCCTTCCCCCATATGTTATAAATGTCAGCGACCCAATAAACCCGGGATTAGAAGTTACCATCGTTAAAGAAATCTTCACCCGACTAAATTTTTCCATCGAAAATATTCTTCACGCCCATACACATCTCGGTTACAAACATTCCAAAGGAAACTATTCTTTATTGTATAAAATACTTTACGAAAACGAAGCAGATTTATTAATTGGGAAGATCAAGATGAACTCTAGTGATTTCGATGATTTCGAGTCGTGCAGTTGGCACCTCTGCGACCAAGTAACCTGGCATGTGGCAACTGCGCTAGAAGTGAGCAAGTGGCAAAATTTGTGGATGGTGTTCGAGAAGAAAATCTGGTTTGTTATATTTGGTGCAACTATTGTTAATGCTGTAATGTGGTGGTTGTTTGGAAAGTGTACCAATGAATTAAATCGGTATAGCAATCTTCAAAATTGCTTTATTTCAAGTATGTATGTCTTGATATTGGGATCTGTCAAACAACCAATTGGAAAGTATCTCAGATTTGTCTTTATTATTTGGGCTGGCTTTTCTATACATATTACAACAGCGTTTCAATCTAAGTTCATCAGCATTCTTACGAAAACTGTCTACCAGCGACAAATTTCAAAGGGGAAGGAATTACTGAAACCAGGAATTGAATTTGGGTACAATGAAGCTGCAAGAGATATATTCAGCGATAAATCCCATGTAACTAATTATAAATTTTATCAGAAATATGTTCCATGTCCAATGATAGAGTTGGATTGTTTGGAACGAGCTGCTTATAAAAGAAATTTTGGGGTTTTGAAGAACAGGAGACAAATTCGATACCTCACTAGAAGGTAAGATTAAATTCCCTAATTTATTCTTCCTTCTTGTGGAAAATATAATCTCGGAGGGATTAAAGGGATTAAATAAACAAGTAAACAAGTAACCACAGCAACAAGAAAAATATTTATTAATAGTTATTTACTTTACAATTGGGCAAAGTAAGGAATTATCCACTAGAGTAATTTTAGCATACGAAGCCAAAGGCTGAGTGTAATAGTTTTGTCGAGTGGGTAATTCCACTTTGCCCACGTGTGAAGTATAACGTTTTATCTAACATCCCTTAATAAATGCAAAAATTTATAAGAGAAATATAATTTGACAGTGACATATGCTTTAAATTTTCAAAATTAAAATGCCAATCGAAGTAGTAACCAAGGTATTTTGTGTTATTATTATTGTTATAAATATAAAATTACTCACTAGTGACTTTTCTCAAAATTATATCCACTAATGGGTAATCTGTTACTTTCCTTGTTTAAAATCGCCATAGTTATAGAGCATTTATTGAGAGGTGTTGGAAATAACCTAATTTTTCACTTTGTTTATGTTTACCTAAAAAATTTGTGAATTATTCGAGTATGTATTTTAAATACTTTAATATTATTCATTATTTAAAATGTATTGCTGGAAAGTGCAAAAAATAGTGATATTTCTCTCGCCTACGACTCAGGATTAAATTATACACTTTAGTTCCTTGGTTCATAAACTACCATTCTGTAACATTCATTCGCAACACTTTTTTTATCAAATAAATTTAGAACATTGTACAGTTCAAACACCCAAAATTTTTGGGAGGTCGTACCTATGTTGTACACTTAAAATTTTATTTCGGTTCCTACAGTCGACGATTTTAGCTTTACCTCTATGGTTTCTTCTGCACTAGGTAACATTTTTGATTTGTTTTTAAGGCAGTGTACATTTAATAACATATCACTTACTTAGTGATTTTTTATTTATTATTTCAGTTTCCATCGAAAGTAATACATATTAGGTTTTCAATTTCTCTTTCCATTTAGTTTGCTCTATTCAGACCGGCTGAATAAATAAGGAATAAATAAGAAAATATATTTATTTTCAATACCATTTGTAGATTTCTCTTCCCTGATGGTAGGCCAATGTTGTATTCCATGGAGAAGGATGTATTTTACTATTTCCTCCGAATAATCGTTCGTAAAGGCTTCCCATATTACAACAGAATAAACCACATGATAGGACTGTTACATTCGAATGGTTTAATTAATAAATGGGATAATGATTATACTCCGGAATACAAATATGTCCAAAAGAACGAACCAAAGAAGTTAACCCCGGATCATCTACTAGGTGCATTTGCTCTACTTGCTTTTGGACTGTGTTTAGCAGGAATTACGTTTGTAGTTGAATTGGGCTGGGTTCATATTCCTAGATACAGAAGAAGAGACATGTTAAATTAATGTATTAAGAAATAAAATGTATTAGTGATATAATGTTGGTCAATAAATATAGCATACCTTGTATGTTGCGCGCGTGGTCTAATTATATTGAACTAAAATATTTAGAAGAGTATGCGTACTAGTACCAACTTCCTTCCACCTTCTGCTAGTATCCCACAGATGGCGCCACTCAAATAATTCCACCCCTACGAAAAGAGAAAAGTGATATAATATTTTGCTCTTCAGTGTGTATGTAGTTTGAGAAAGATACCTAATTAATAAAACTGTACCATCCTACAACAGTTATTTATTTCAAGACTTAAAATATATAGTAATAACTTAAATCCAGTGTTACACATTGACTAGTTAGAGTGCTATTTATTGTAATACTGTTTTAATTTAGTGTCACACAAACTACGGTTTTACTATTTTTAGTTAGGTAACTCCGATTGAATTTATTTTAGAAGCTTAGCTCGACTTCTAACCTCAATTTGAAAATGGGAGAGAGAAAGAGGAAGTATAATGAATCAAAATTTGTAGGAGTAGTATTAGACTTTTGTCACCTACAATAAATAAATAAATAAATCCACCAGAAAAATAATATATAGGGATACTCATAGAAATCTGCTCGCTTTATATCTAAAACGAAACTTGTTTCTCCAACAATAGGAACGCCACTATAAACGTTCCAATAATACATTTTGGACCGTAACATACACGTAGATAGGATATTTCAAATTGATTTGTTTAAGTATTTATATCATTATATTACATTAATCAATTTAAAAGTGGTGTTGTTTCGAACTACTTTTCCTTTCACTTAAGTCCACACTAATTCAGTTGGATTGAGTTCGCATATTTTCAATAACACGATAAACATATTTATGTATAAATAATTTTGCTGTAGATTTCTATCTAATTAAGTCTTTTCGATATAAATATTATTAGCGCGCCACTCTATTTCCCAAATACATAAACAAACAACAGTAGATGGAAAAATACTCTACCTATCGTTATATACGATATGGACAAACGACGTGATGATATGTGAGTTCCAGTATCGACAAAGGCAGTTGTAAAGCACGCGTGCATCATCAATAACTCCGCCACTTCCGCCAAAGTGGCCGGATCGTAGCTGCACACCTCAACGGTCGAGGGTCAGAGCAGGTGACACCGCCATCACACCGCGTATCTATAATGATCGCACTGCGTGAGAGAGTGTGTGTGAGGTATGAATGTGTTTTCGACAGCGCGCCTTCCTGCGTACTGGACAGGTGTTAGTGCAGCGCTGCGCAATCATTCATACTGGCTCGTTGCTCACATGGCTGCACCTCGAATTGTTAGTGTCCCGATATTTTGAAAACCGAAAACTTTGGGGTCTTAACACAACCACCAGTTCTGTTTTACTGTGGCATTTTTTTCCTCAATTTTTTAATCTTTTTTATGAAGATCGCTACACAATCATTCATACTGGCTCATTGCTCACATGGCTGCGCCTCGAATTGTTAGTGTCGCGATATATCAAAAAATGAAAACGTAGGGCTTTCACCACAACCACCGGTCTTGTTTTTACTGTGGCATTTTTGTCTTTAATTTTTTAATCTTTTTTTATGAAGATCGCTACACAATCATTCATACTGGCTCATTGCTCACATGGCTGCACCTTGAATTGTTAGTGTCGCGATATATCAAAAAATGAAAACGTAGGGCTTTCACCATAACCACCGGTCTTGTTTTTACTGTGGCATTTTTTTCTTTACTTTATGAAGCACTTGTGGTTACGGAGGAGGTTATGCGCAACGCAGTACTACCAACCGCATGTCACTAAATATCTCCGTTGGCGCGTAATTCAAAATGTTCGGTTACTTTCTAAACAGACCCAGTAGGAAACTAAAACCATGAAAGACATTGAATTTCCAAACATTTATTTGCTATAGTCATCTTAGAATGTATTCCATTTGTATGTGGTTTATTCTCAATTGCATTTATAATTTCAAAATAGTCAGAAAAAGTTTTAAAATGAGCTAGCAATTGGACTTGACGAAGTTTCTTAGGATTCAATTTATTATTATTATAAGTAAACAATTTCCTAATTTACTGGCACAACTATACAATTTATTTCGCGATCAGTATGTCATGTAATATCTGTCATTTAATATTTTCGTGTACAGAAAATCTAATTGGGTAACTCCGTCAGAACTGTGTAAGTACTGTGACCTCAACTTGTCATGTTTATTTGTTTGCTTATTACACAATCTTGTCATTACTACTAAATTACTTTTAAGAATTAATGATTGTACGTGGAATCGATCACAGACTGAAATTTGGTTTTAATGGCCTTTTTGATTACATATTCATATAAATAACAATATCACATTTCAAACCCACATTATTGGAAAACAATAAAGGACAAATACTTATTTTATGTTATTGTTGAGTTTAGTTGAACGCTAATTATACGTTGATAATAATTTTTTGTCGCACTTTATTACCATAATAATTTTAAATAGATATTTCTGTTTTATTTCACTTTTGTGGATCTTGATCCTACGGCTCCCTTTATCCGGTGTCCTTTTTTATGGGTACACCAATGAGGTTGTATTAAAACTACCTGTTATACCCTTCAAATATGTATAAGTAATCAAAAGAAAGCCTCAAGTACTCTAGTACTTGATTCGCGAACAATTCGTCCTGATTCATTTAGTTTCTCATCTGAGCGACGGCCTTTGGTTACTAGTGTAACCAAACCGGCATCCCTCAAGGAGGTTATTGTGGGACCAGAACTACATTTAAGGTGAACAAGTGGTTAACCAGAATCAATAGTAAGCACAGCATTTTTATCGTTTGTTCTGAATCTACATAATCTACATATTACAATAAAAACTATAAAAAAAATTGCGAGAAAATTTGCTTTGAAGTTCAGGTTATTAATGTTTCTGGCGAGTACTGATAAAAGTATTAAGCTTTTCTTAACTTGATTGAAGCACACGGGTAAGCTTTTATAGGGCTTTAACTTCAAACAATTTGACATTTAAATGTATAAAAATAAATATATCGTCACGCCATTTTATTTAAATTCATCTTGGTGTGATTAATAAACTATAATATATAGTCAAAAATCCTGGTACCGTAAAGTCTCTTAATCGTGCACAAATTTCTTTCTTGTATCCTGCAGTGGCTCGTTCCTCTTATTCAGAGTCTTGGTGATGGTATTTTAGGTGTCTTTTGGTTTTACACGATACCTCTTTTCCTTTACATTTGTCTTATAAATTAGACGCACTAGTCTTGATTCATTCATTCCTATTACATGGCCCAACCATGCTAGTTGTCTAGTATTGGCTTACATTTTATTTTTTTATTATTTCGTTTCTTATTCCGCACAACATTATTACTCCTTGTATTTTTCTTAGATATTTAATTTCCAGCGCCTGAATCTTGTTTCTTATTCTTTGAGACAGTACCCATGTCTCGCAACAATACGTCAAATATAGATCTGTATATAGTGTTATATACTGTTACTGTTTTCGTACTGATTTCTATTTTCCCGAGGAAACCGTATTTCATTGTAAGTTTTATTAAATAATTATATATTATTTTGTCACCTTCTTTCCCGGTTATACATATCTTAGTTGCGTATTAAATAATAATATTGCTTTAATTATTTTTTTTTATGAAGATAAGCTACGGACTTACTATTTTAGTCATGTGCTGCCTCATGCGTGCTTGTGAATTTTATTAACTACACAAATAGCAATACTCTTCAGTGTGATTTGAACCCACGACCTCCAGTGTACTATGAATTAATATTTATGTTTGGTGATTTTAAAATGTCAACTAATACCCGGTTGCACCAACATTAGTTAAATTTTAAGCTTGGTTTAAATAAAAAAAGCGTATCTAATTTTTGACATTAATGTCAATTACTCCATATGACATATAACTTCGATATGCTTTTATTTATTTAAAACAAGTTTAAAATTTAACTAACGTTGGTGCAACCGGACATAAGCTGAATAAATAATTAAGCACCTCATCGTGGCATACACTATAATGAAATATGTGTCATCTTTTTGAAATGAGCATCATACAAGTTGTCCAGTACGCAATAGTGAGTATTACCCCGGGTTATTGGAACAAACAACAGCAAATCTAATTCGGTGTCCATTTTATTGAATGCGCTATCCACGTCCAGTGGTCGGAGTGAGACAGAAGGAGCGTTTTGGCATGCTTGGAAAAACAAAAATGCATCGTACCATGACGACGCTTCCGGTGCTGACGAGAACGCTCGCGGCTCACGGCGCAGGCGCGCGCGTTGCTAGGTGAGCATGTCCGTTGTTTTGTTCAAAACATTTTAAACCGACTACGAATTTCCTCTACTCACTCGTCAGTATAGTTTGGCTAACAGTGGTTTTCATCTAGTGCTGTTCGTCGTGAGAATGTGTTTTCTGCGCCGTACCTTTACTTGCAGTTGTTTTTGAGTGATTTTGTTGGTTTTGCTTTAGTAGTACTAGTACTGCATTTGGTAGCGGTTAGTTTGTACGTTGTTCAAAGATTTCCGGATGTGATGTTGACGCTTTATATTTTAATGAAGATGTTTATATGCGTTCAACTTAATTACTGGAAATCTTCACATTAAATACTTGCACTGTTTTACCACTTGCTTTTATCAAATGTATTATAATAGTAAGTCATTTGAATTTAGAGAACTCTGTTTTTGGGTATGACTAATGGCTCAGTAAGTAATTTTATAGATACTACCCAAACACAGATTTATTATTTCAAACGCTTACTTTACAATTGCTTTCGCCTAGCACTAATACAAGAAAATTGCACAACATTATTTTATAATTTATTTTCAAATTTTTATAGAATTATGTCTCGTACATACCATTAACAACAGACATAAAAGTAAACAATATTATAATGACTTTTGACATACACTATCATTCATTAGCTTGTATACATTTACATATTTATTTAGTAGAATATTTTTAATTACTTTACTGGGTGCAGTAAATTTTATTCCTCACTGCCAAACGCAAGCTTTTCGAAAATTTGTCAGCAATTCAATAAACCTATCGACTTACTGTTCCTCTTGGCAATAAGCCTACCGCGATGTCAAAATGTTAAATGTTAGTGTGCCTTAAAAAATCAATGTATCAAAGGTTATTATAGTCGGCTTTCGTATTGATCAAGTCACCTGGCGTGTCCGTGTCGGGTGATGGTGACGGGATCCATTGACTGGTACTCCGCGAGAAAGAGATAGATGCGTCGATGTCGTTCATGTCGTCAGTCGTAGTTACGAAGGTCGGTGGAGGGTTGCGGATTCGTATAATTGTATCAACCAATAGTCGGTTTTTCGAAAAAGTAACATGTAGTTTATTAGTAGTTAATTCCGTAATGGGTCGTTATGACCGGGTTTTAATGATTACCTATACGATTCTCTAGAGGTCTACAGATAGGATTCGGCAAAAATTTAACATTAGCTCTGCCTGACAAATATATAGTGAGTACTGGTACAAGTTTAACTTTGGAACATTAGAATAAAATAATTTGAACCCAGACAATAATGGCCTACGAAATATGGCATACCTATATCATGATACTTCAACATAGTTCTGTTATTGGGTGGTTTATATTAAGAACTAATTGATATCTATAGCAGAAGAAAAACTCAATTACGGGTTCCAAAAAATGGGTAGCATACGCAGAAAAAAAGTTTCCTAGAAATTACCAAACTATTCGGCAAAGGATATAAGGTGTATTATTATGGTCTGTAAATACTTGCTTAGTAAATAATCGTTTTTGGTTTCTTAATTGTTATGACATTCTCAGAAAATACTTCATATATCCTCGAAAAGGATCGTAAAATTTACCGAACAAATTGTACTCTCCCTTTTTTTATTATGAATTTGAAGAAATGTTTAAAATGGTAGCGAGCGTTACCAAAGCCTTTAATTAACAAGAACAAAAAGATGTTTTATTCAATAGATTCAAAGTATATTTTGTGCTCAAGATTCCCCAAAAATCGAATTAAAGACCATTTATTGAATTGCGTCATATCTTCGATTAAAAAATGTTGATTTTGCTTTTTTATGTATTCCTATAGTACATATGTTAATGGCTATTGGTTTAGGATATTTTGAATATGAATTATTATGTAATATTGGTTAAATAATTATAGTAATTATGAAACAAGAAAAAGCTGTGTCCTTTTCACACTGTTCTTTAATACAAATTAAATTGCAATCAATTTCGACCATTTAATCGTCATCTTCAGGCACCCGGTGTGACTATAATACGAGGAACGTAAAATTATGGTAATGATTATAAGTTTAATAGTAATACAATATATTATAAAGAAAACCCATTTTATAAATGTTCTTGGTTTAAGTTCTGTAGAATGCTTTATTTAAATATAGGTACAACGTTTCGAATTATTGTACATAATTAATAATTCGGAACACTGTATTTAAATAAGACATTTTACAGAACTAATCCAAAAAATCATACACGCAGGAAAAGAGTTCCGTAGAATTTAGTGAACTATTCGGAAAGCTAAGAATATAAGGTACATGTACTGAAAATGTTATAACAATTAGGGAACTAAATAGGATTATTTTCATATATACCATTAATGTTGACGATTTAACGAGTCAAAATGTATTTTTTCTTTAAACTGAATTGCAAATATATTCGCTTCCACAGCGACAGTATAACAATTAAATTGTTTAAAATTGTCGATTGGTTCACTAGTGAAAATTATCGAAAAAATATCGATGAGATCACTAGTGAAAAATGTCAGTATAATTCTTTCCAATTGGAGGAAAATTTTAAATCTTAAAAATCTCTTGGACCATTTTTGATATATGGAGTTGAATTGTCTGAGAAATTAAAAGTATGTACTAAAAATTTTGGTAAATTTAAAAAAATGCTTCTTATATCCTCAGTTTGTCGAATTGTCGAATTTTAAACTTAAAATCCATTTTAATAAGAGAAAGTAGACGGTTCCTTAATGTCAAAATTATTGTAGTCAAAACTAGAGTTGAAAATATATTTTATAGCAAGCATAATTCCTAGCTCTATAAGTCTGTGCGCTGTCAAAATTCGTGTGACACATCCCCTCCTTCATTTACGATTTCACCCCTAAAAAAAATTACCCTGACAATAGTGTAATCAATAGAGCTCCCCACAATAACACACATAAGCATATTGGTTACCTGGTAAAATTCCCGGGCTGTCTATTACAAAACTGCATTATCGACCTTACTTGTAGGTTAGCGTGACTTAGTGACGTCAGCCCCACAACCCCTCCCTTTCTTACAACCCCTACATAACGATACGCCACTGGACGGTCGCACGCATGCGGCAGAATTTCTCCGAATTATACTTTTATTGATGGAAATTAAAAACTCTGTATAATATATTATAGAATAGCGTTATTCCTGAAAAATCATCTACAAAGTAGCAGGCTTCGTGAAAATTAATTTTCCGTGTCACGTGACCGAGTGTCTGCTTTCCGCCGCAACGTACTCTGCAGTAATTACATATCTAACACGCACTGTAATTTCTGGAATATATCCCGGACTACGGAACGGGCTCATGGACGGACTATCGCGGACTGAAATCGAGTTTTATATTTATACTGTTCGTGATTCGTTTCTTGTAGATTTTCTGTCAAATATTACCTCATTTTAACAACAACACGCGAACGCAGACCGTACAGGGTAATCCTGATTGGTTTCTGCCTTTTTTTTTAGATTATTTATTTCGCTTTCGCTTAAAAAACTAAACGTTTAAGACAATAAACCTATATATGTGGTTTTATCATAGATCTGTTACAGTGAATAATCAATTAAAATGATAATGATCTTTGGAAACAATAAAATGTTTTTGTTCTTTGCGAGGGTCACCAAATTAACGGAAGTAATTAGCATACCATGGCGCGTTTTTACAACAATTTACACTTAAATGTACTTACATAATTTCACATAATAAATTTTATTTAAGAACCGTTAATAATTATCTTTAAAATTTATAATTATCATACTTAACCAATTACAATTTTTCGTAATTTACTTATTGAAATATGCCTGTATTTACACTATCTTGGGTATTTGTGGATAAGCCCTATTAGTGATATTTGTTAGCGGTTGTTGGAATCAAATGATTGGTTTATATATGATTTAATTTACAAATTTAGGTACACTTTAAATTTATCTCCCTGATTCACATTGAATTTATTAAAGCACCACTACCCGCAGTCAGTATTTGGATAGGTAACCGTTTTGCGAAAGCGAGGTATTAGATCTGCCATTTATATTATTATACCTAAATAGTTTTATGTATATTAAAAATGATATTTCATTTTCTTATTCATTTTGTTATTAAACATTTGTTATTATTTACATTTGTTTCAATACAGTAAATTGAATTTGAATATAAATATGTATGTACACTAATAAAATAACGTCAATATTCAAAAGAATATAATTATTTGCATGAAAAGAGTTTTCGAAAATCTTACATGCACTTCCTTCAAAAATATTTAAAATATCATACAATTATCCGGATATCCAAATGTACGGATTTGAGATCCGAATATCTGGATATCTCGTATATCCGAATTTTTGAATACTCGAAAATTGGCAGCTCTACATATGACCTCAGCCTTTGAGACCGCTTAAATAAAAAAAAATAATAATAATTAGAAACTGCTAATCAGGATTAGGCTTTTTAACTGGTCAACTTGATTTTATATGTGATGTTCTTCATTCAAAGATATTAAATTAATATCATATTTAACACTCTCCCCATTTATGTTACAACAATATTTTATGATGGTCACAAATCAAATAAATCAACAATCTAGACACATCCAACTGTTGTCACAGTTATTTTTTGTTTCTCAGATAAGTTCTAATTGGATGGATTCAGAAATTTTGATTTGGAATGTCAAGTATCGTGATCCTTTATATGTAAATTTTGAGTATTAAATTTTTTAAATCAACATAAACTATTAAAGGTATTTATTGTACTCTATATTTTTAAAATTAAATTTATAAATCCAAATTTTTACATTAAATCCAGTATAAACCATACATTTTGAAATAGCCATAGATCTGAAACAATATCTTTTGAAAATTATGTTTTGTATTTCCCAGCAATTTATTGCTTCATTAAATATCATATATTCAACATTTCATAATTTCAAACTATTGAAATATTTCAAATTATTTTGACAGTCTAAACATTTATAATATATGATTTAAAACTTCCCACCTCCGTTTGAAACATTTATGACTGTGTACAAATACTATTTATATCCATAGAGAGTTATAGCGCATACAATTTCAATATTTGAAAGAATGCAGATCACGAACCCGCAATTATTATTAATTGCCCTATAAACTTCTCATCACGTGATCCGGCTACCAACTTGAAAATTGCTTTTAAATTTTTCCTCGAACTACTTGCACTAAACCAGGGTTATACAATCTGATAAGTTATCTAAAATTTATTCAAAACCTTCTGAGCTAATTGCCGTGATAGTTCTAGCGAAGCAATTTTCCTTGTACAGCCCTGATCGCTGAGCCCGGTTCTCCCTTCACGAATTCTGCCCCGCCCTTCCGTAGGGTTGGGGTCATTTATCAAGGGCTGTAACCTTCACGCTGGTCACATGCCGAGATAATTATTTATACGCCGCCTACTGCACGGAAGGACGGTTCTGAAAGAAATAGGAATCTCTCATTATTTTAATCTAATTTAGAAATGTTTATGTTCTTTAAAACTCCTGAAAATATCGGACAAATGTTTACCATTCATTTGATCCTATAACTGTTTGAGAATATGAAGAAGAAGAAGTCAGAAATTATTCTGAAATATAGCAGCACCGCTATATAGTTGCAATAAACATTTTTTCGACTCATTTTATATCAAAACGTATTGGAAGATAATTTGAAGTAAATTTTCGAACTTCTGTTAAAAAGTTTCTCTAATACTTTCCTGGGTTAAACTAGTTTTAATATCTTTGGGGTTAGTAATTCGACGGCTAGTATCCACACTTCACGTGTACAAATGTGTATTTTTACGAGATTTGCTCTAAAGTGAGTGCCACGCTCATGTTTCAAATAGAGCAATATAGGACTAGAGGTCAGATCTGCTTCGCAGGTCCGACCTCTAGGCCAAGCAACTCTGAAGAAGATTTCAATTTAATTTAATTCCAACTATAAATTTATGATAATAAATCATAGTGCTTTTCAAAAGCACCATATAATTGGCTTCATTTCTCCCTTTCATGCCACTAAATTGGCGAAAAATTTTCGTCAGTTCATTCCGCGCGTGGAAAGTGTTTGATTGCACCCCAAGGCTAAGACGGCTAAACCAGGGCACAAGGCACCAAAGTTAACTGTAGCCTGATACTGTAATAAAAATTTCCACCGAAGATCGTATATTATTTTATTTAAAATCAAAAATTAATAAATAAAACATATTGAAAACATTATATGTATTTTTATAGTTTGCTTTTTCGGGTGGAATATTTTTGTTTGGTAGAAAGTGAATTTTACAATTGTTTTGTAAACAATTTCAATTGAAATTTTTATGTCAATAAATTTTTAAATATTTAAAACTCAGATTTAGGGAAAACCGAAGTGACTGATTCTGAATATGACATAATGGATTGTAATCCAACCCTTAAACGCAACAGAAAATTTGCTTCAACAGAAAATCCTGTATTATTCACAACCAGTTAGTAATCAAATATGCACTGATTTGGCAGCTTGGAAAATGACAACTTTCAATTGGTGGTAACGCATCGAACTGTGTATCGTGAGATCCTTAGTCCCTCAATCGACAGTTGTCATTTTAATTTTATCCCTGTGGTTCCTCCTCCACTAAAATCTTTGGGAGCTATAACTTGACGGCTGGTAACCTCAATTCATGAAAAAAATTGTATTACTTATCGAGATCTGCACAAGCAGAGTACCACATCCATAATGGGTAAAAGGCGTGATGATATATTTATTTAGGAATATTTAATTTCCAATTTTTTTGAAGTCCATAATTTTCATATTTCTAACCGATTGTAAATAATAGCTATTAACATACCTAGCGATGTTATGAGTATCATAAGAGCCGCAAATGTCAGTTTGAAACCCATTATGGTAATATTACCGTACAGCATAGAGTTATTACTTACTTACCAGCCTATTTTTTGAGCATGTAAAGATAGGTTTAATATCCTGAAAGCGGTATAAATTTTAAACAAATAACTATTTAGAAATAAATAATCATTTTAGAATTGATAAAACTGTAATTTTTGTAGATAAATTCCATTGTTTCCTTGGTAGCATAAAATTTATTTTTATCTTTGTATTTATATTTAAGATTGGTACTATAATAAATTACACTAATTTAAATTTTAAATATAATTTCGATAGCGATGTAAATTTAACTTACTACTACTTAAAAACTGTGTGTAGTTCTTGGTCGCACATCAACCTCCTTGAGGGGTGCCGCTTTGGTTACACTAACACCCAAAGTCTCGCACATATTAAGACTCAACTTGAGGCCCTGGTTAATTTAGGACTATTGTGCCGCAGATTATGAATTAAAAACTGTATATAGTATTTCGTAGTGAATAAGGCTAGTCGTGCTGTTAGTTTAGTAGCACATTTCTTCCTGTTTTTAATATATTCATTAAATAATGCACTTTTTCTGTAGATCACACACTTTCATTAATTTTGCACTTTTATTTGCCTATTGTTTGTACGCAATAGGATCTTAGAAGCACATTTTGGCATGATAACAAACAGTTAAAATATTTTATTTCAAAAATGTTTTGTGTAGCATTTTCGACGGCGCTCAAACGACCTGCTACCACCGTTTGGGAGTTTCTGGTTTGCTCTAGACAGAGCTTGGCACTGGAAGAATTCACAGATTGTAATAGAATCGTGATTCTTTTAATGCCATACTTTGCATGGAGGTATTTCGACTTTGCTTTGAAATTTTTATTATGTTGATTACAGATAAGTGTATTTTTAATGCCACACTAACTCTCATTTATGGAAAGTTACATTAACTGGCAAAGGAACTCACCACAACATAAAGAACAACAATTTCCTTATACTCCATTTGAAAATGAGGAATAGTAATAAAAAGAATTTTCAAGAGTAGTATTGAATTTTTGTCATAAACGAAACTTACTTCTTGAATAATAGAAACTCCGCTATAAACGTTCCAATAATCCCTTTTTAGTCCGTACCATACACGCAGACAGAATTTTTCAGAGTGATCAGAACATGATGAACAAATTTATGTTTAAGGAATTTTGTGGTAGATCTCTATATTATTAAATCATTCATCTCTTGTGTATTTTCAAATGGAATGTAATTCGTTAAAAATATTTTTTATTAAGGCGAATTGGTTATTGATTCCTTTGCCAGTTTTAGTACGATATTACTTTCTGGAACATTGAAGATGACTTCAGTCTAAATAGATAAATAGTATATAAAAACGATAAACGTATAACTTATCTGTGTACTATGTTTATTTGTACGTTTCGAAGTATATTTACATAATTTAACAGTACCTTTATATCTTGTATTAATTTCAGCTATAAATGTTTATGACAGGTATTCAAATATAAACAATTTATTGAAGCAATAAACAGTTAATAAACATAGGTACTTGCCTATTTTATTAACTAGGTATAATAATAAATTATTAACTCTGTTTTCATCTATATTTTAATGTGTTTTTGTACCATTCTATTTCTGACATATAACTAATGATTGTGCTATGAAAATGTTTACCATTAATCTAAATAAAATTGATTTGTAATTATAGACTTGAATTTTTTCAATACCTGGTTTCATGTCCCAAATTATATGCCTATACTTTTATTTTTATTGTCTTGTATTATTCCTTTTGTAATTATCATACATTATTTAGCTATATGAGTAAACCTTTCTTTGTATAGAAATATTTGTATTTTGTCATAGTATTTAATTTATTTGGTTTTCGATAAAATATAAAGATCCTTTTTTATTTTTAACTTGAAGTACATTTCAGCTTGCTTCATTTACTTTAGATTTTTAGGGCTGAGATCAATGGCTGATTCAGGAAAGTATGAAAAGGGATTAGAAAATATTTGTATATGTATTTCGTATTATTTATTAATGTTTACCTATCATTTCTTTGTTAAATATATACATTATGCACCTATTACATTGAAGGAAAGATTTTTAAAGAATCCTTTTAGATAGAAAAAAAAAAGACAAGTAGCAGCAGACTTAAAAGTAGGTTTAGTGGAAAGTTATACTAGCTCGTGGTTCATTATATATCAAAATCTATTGGTAGGTACTTCTACTTCTTTAGGTTGGTACCAAACGAAAATAAAACAAATCGTTCACTTCGTTTTAAAGATATCTATTTTGCTTGACACCCTCACCCGTCGTTTCTCTTGTGTCAATTGTATTGCACTGTATCAAATATTTATTTATAAAGACGATTTAAACATAAAGACTGCTATTCGTAGATCTATACTAAGGGCTACTAACTACACGAAAAAAAACCTTATAATTTACCGAATTATTCGGCAAGTTGAGGACATAAAATGCAGTTTTTGAAAAATTATCAAAATTTTTTTTTATGACGATGGTAATATTCCGCTTAATGCATTATTGATTGAGAACACCCATGCTCTTCGATGGGATTCGAACCCACGACGTTTGGTGTGCTAGGCTAGTGACAAAACCACTACACTATCAAGATCGTCACAAACCTTTTTGGAAATATTTATATTTGTTTAATAAAAAATCATGTTTAGTTTCTTTAGTAAATTTTCTGAAGGTAAATTCTAAGGTATTTTTCCTAAATCCAATAAAATTGAGACAACTAGAACAATCAGCTGTAAAACCTTAGACTACACAATACTTTCTAGAATGATTTGCTATTCCTTCGGGGAAGAACACAAGCAGTTTATGTCAATAAGCACATAAACATTTCCTTTGTACTCGTCAAAATGTTGGGTACCACCGGCATCCAAGCGTACCAACAGAACGGCACTTCCTTACGCATTGTTGACTTCGTTTCACTGTAATCAATAATGCCATAACCTGAAAAGTAGCAATCAAACAGTGGCCAAAGCAACAATCAGTGTGTGACCATCGTTTTACGGCATTAATAATGCAGAATCACTGTGCCATGCGACCATGCCACTGCCTCTAGCTATCGATTAACTAATCCACTGAATGGTTTGATTATTGGATTTGGATTTGACGGCGTTGAGCTAACTGCAGGAGACATGCCCACGATGTGGAAATCGGCGTTTTAAACAGAAAACAGAACTAGATATGTTTGCAGCTTTTGGATAATAGTATGTCCACGATGTAACTGCCTGGTTTAGATTGCCCTAGTTTTCGATTCCAATGTTATAACAATGTTTGGTTTTTCGCTCCTAAATTTATTTCGGTTTTCCTCTGCTTCTCTTGCCTTGGATTCTCTTTCAACGGTCAGGTCTTTAGGTTATACTTCAACCCACCAAAATCCAAATGATCGTAATATAACCATTAGCACCCCTCACATTGAAAGTACAAAAGAACCTTTCAACACTTATACAGAAAATTACTGCATATTTGTCAGAATACTTCCAATGTCTAGTGTCGAATTAAGGGTAAAATATTCTTGTTTGTTCAATACTGTTATTGAAACTTGTTGTTTCTTACTTGGATACAGAGCCTTCTGATTTGTCCACTCAACTCAGCCCTTTGGTTCTTTCGCCCACTCACCTGACATTACCAAGTTAACTGATTCGTAACATTTAGTATGTGGACCACAAGGATAGGGGCGCGTACTTACAATAGCAGGATTGAACAAAACGCTATACAACACTTGTGAAGATATGAATTCGCTCACTTATGTGTCTTTGTCCACTCGGCTAACGCCTCGTGTTCTTAGTTTTTTCACTCGTATTGTAATATACTATTTTACAAACTATTTTCAATAATACTTGTATAATTCGGATTATATAAATGCAACTAAATAAATGTTATACTTATTATCCTTGTATTACCAAATTATCTTTGGCCAAAGATGAAGAATACAACCTGTATTCAAAATTCCATTATAAATTTTATTTTATTTAAATATCGATAGTATTCAATTAGGGTACAGCAGCATTATAATAAATATTGGGGTAAAAGTTGTAAATATATTGAATTCAATATTGTTATTTATTTCCTATTATTTTTGATATGGCAGAGACCAACTTTTTGCTTAACATTTTTATTTATGACAGGTATAATTTAAGGTTTCTATATAAACGTAATTGAGGTGTGTTAAATCGTTTCATTACGATCCATGCAATTTTAATGGATGGAAATATAGATATTTCTAAGTTGATCTTCGTGATTTGTTAGATGCCGAAGTTCGTAATATCTGTGACGATAATATTACGTACTATACAGCGTAGACATCTATTGATATAAGTTTAAAGCTATTTTCTATTTCTCTTCAAACATAAAATTCCTATATTAACATCGTAGTAGTGTAACGAAATTATTACAATTTGTTTGTATGTATATACTTTGGTGAATAAAAGGAGAATACCAAAAAGGAAGAGAGTTATAATCTAATCCTGAAGAGAAGGAGAATATTAAACACTCATTATTAGAAGATTTATTATTGTCTCTTCCAATATTTATATTGTATTTATCGAGAGTATCAGCTAAGATACAACATTTACTGTTCTGTTCTCAATGTATTAACTACGCATATTAGTTATACGTAATACTATTTCATGGAAAAAGCAACATAGAACGTCAATATCAAATTAGCCATCAATCATCATACTATAAAAATATTTACTACGAAACAAACAATTCGATAAGTTTCTTGGTACAATTCTGGTTATAGGCTTGAGAAATATTTTTTTTAATAATAACAATAATCTTTATTGACCACTGTCAATGGCGGGGTCCATCCAAAGGCTGCTCTTCCACCCAACCAGTACAAAATATATACATAATATTTAATATAATAATAACATAACTGTCAACATAATATTATTATCCATACATCAACATATAATTTACATTTTACACAAGATTTTTTTATGTGTTTTAAACGAAGCTACTGATAGAGATTTTGATTCTTCAGATAATGTTTTATATAGCATAGGAGCCAAATATGAGAAGCAACGTTTGAATTTTGTTTTGTGAAAAGTAGGAGGTACAACATATTTGTGATGTTTGCGAATTTATTTCCTAAACGTCCTAGATCATTTAACAATGACAAGCTATGTAGCATTTTATCTGGAACAGTACATTTCTTAGTATCCATAGTTATATATTAATGACAGATTAGTAAATGTTGCATTGTACTGAAACTCTCAGTATTTCGTCCTATCATTTTGCTGTATCTTAATAATACTTATATTAATAAATGTTAAATTAATGCAGGCAGGCATGTGCATTTGTAAATGTATGTTAGGTCTGGTCGCAAAATAAATAAAACGAATTAAAGATCGTATATCGAAGGAAATACATAAACGCTGTTATTTTCTTCTGTTGTAGGGGACATTAGCACGAAATGGTGCACTTAAGTTTTTTATCACTTCCGATTTCGGCAACGCAGCACACTTTCCACGTAAACTACCATGCACCTTTCCACGTGGCCGCTGCCGTATAATTTCTTCAATATACAACACTATGAGTGTACGAAAACTTGAAGCCATTAATTTTCTACGTTGATTTGGAATTTTTGTCGCTGTACTGCTTTTATTTTCTCATTTCCCATAACTTTGATAATACATATTTATAGCTTCCAGCAATTATGCAAACTTCACGAAGAAATCAATTACTTCTATTACCATTATTGATTACTCCATAATTTAAAATGAATTTTCTTCCAAGAACTTGACAAACAGTCAAAGTTTTAAAGTAATTAATTGTGTCTTTTCTTTGATTATATTTAAATGGATCAAATTACCATTAGTTTCTATTAAACAATGTGAAAATGATCTTGTTGTTATTTAATAATTGGATAACAAACACATCCCAGCAAATAATCTTCCTCCACAATGAAATCATTCGAATTCACAAGGAAACAATTCAGCAATCCATCACTGCTCTCTCATCTCATCATGGCTGATAGGTAACAATAGAACGATCGTAGAACAGGAACGTTTCAAGTAAATCATCGACGAGATTTGTTTCTGGTTTCAACACCGTTGTGTCATGGCGCTAACATCGCCCGTTTTAACGAGGTTATGTTGCGTCATAAATGTAACGGCTTTGGTGTAATTCGCAATTATGTGTGGATTAATTATTATAATTAGCGAGGAGATGAGTGCGGAGATTAGAGTCGTTGGATGATTTTTGTAGTTTTGTTGATTTTTATTTTTCAGAGTTGCTTAACTAATTTCTTCATTTTCACACGAGGTGTATAACTAGGTATGGTATGCCTTAGGATATAATGAATTAGCAACGAAGCAGAATTTATTTTAAAAACTTTGTTTGTTTCAATGGCAACCATTAAAAAGTCAACCTTATGTATGGGGCAAGTAATATTAGATTTTTAGTACGTGGTACTTAAAAAAAATTATTGATTATTAATAATGTTTATTGTTTTATGTATTGAATACTTCAATGCCTATATTTTTATTTCAAACCGTAATGAACTTATATGTGGGTATTATAATAAGTTTCTCACATTTTGTATTGGTCAATTGGTAATTGTGTAATATAAAATATATTAAAACGATAACATTGAATGTCTACTTGTATTTTCATATTCTTATCGTACCTATATATTGTTCATGTTTATTTACCTTTAACTAAATATATGTCTAGTATAGATACGTATTGTTTCATTTTATTAATTAATTCCATTACAATAAATGCATATATGTAAAGATAAACTAATAGTTTTCATTTGATTTGTTCTCATTCAAACTATGTTGTTGAGTGTACTAAAATAATATTTTTAGCGCTCACAAAAATATCTACATTATTGTAGCACAGGAAGAACGATTGGAATTAAGAGTCGCTCAAACAAAAACTTTTCGAGGTGATGAAATACTATATTTATAAAATGTTATATATATATTAAAAGATGAATTGAACCAAATTTTTAACTGTATCCCTAATCATTATTTATCCATATAACTTTTGCAGTCGAACAATCATATCTTCATAACTTTTAAATGCAGAAACAATTTTCTTAGAATACCCGAGGCCAGAACTCGTAGTTCCTATTTCATAATTTTTCTCGATTATTTGCGTGGTACAAAACAGAAAATTCAATTAAATATTGAAATATTCCAGTATCATATATTAATAATAATAATAATAATAATATATTCTGTTATTACTTTATTTTTTAATGTTGTCAATAAAACTGGAAATACAAAATTATTTTAAAGTAGTTGAATAGGATATAGGATGTATAACCGTAATAGCATTTTGCATTTATAGTGTATTTGCTTATGAATTAATACATTATTAATAGGTTTATTGTTTTTATTTCTATATCTTTTATTCCTTTTGTACATGATGTAAGTAGGTACAAAAAGCAATCAAATTTTGATGCAAGCCCTAGCAATAGCAATGCCGGTTACTTTACAAAAATTTAATAATATATTTCTTTGAGTTAATATTTATTTAAAATATTTTTTGTAACGGTAGGCATATTAATATTAAATGATACATAGTGAATATAATTTATTGTAACTTTGGTTCTGACTTGAAAACACGTTTAATTCTGCTTAGTTGTAAATGGTCAAATTCAGCATGGAAGCTTTTCTAGTGTTACAATACAGCTCAGACTTATTCAACATGAATTTGTTTAGTAAGTAGCTTAAAATAACAACAATATATAATATTTGTTTATATTAGTTTGATATACATATAGGTTGTACTAATATAGGACTATTGTATGTTTCTTTTAAAAGTCATTAACCTATAATATACTTAATGAATGATCACTAATCTTATTCTTTCTGTGTGTTTCAGATGAGCCCCATCGAAAACGTGATGCCCAGCCTGATGTCGGAGCCGGCGGACGCGGCAGGACCCGGAGATGTCGGTGCCGTCGAACCCGGGAACAAACCCCATCGCTCCAGGGACCTCTTCGGCGTGCAGTTAGAGGTAAGTGGACCACGTTACCATACACAACTGATGATTATGTTAGTGGCTTCCTTGGGAATATATGGTACCAATACCATCGGATATCAAATTTGTGTTGTCTTCCTTAGTCTTGCTAAGAATTAGGTAGTAGTTGAACTCCTTGATAGTTCGTTGTAATCATTAGTAATACACTCTCAAAAATATAAATAGTATAAGTTACAACGTATTCAATACGAATCAAATAATTTCGATGTCTATAATGAAGCTCTAAGCTAGATGAGCACTGCTGATGATAAAGTGTAGGTATAAGCTGCTGGGCTATGGTGTCGTCGAATTTTATTTATAGAAATTTATTAATTTATCATTATTAATTATGTAGCTTTCTGTAGAACGACTTGAAGTGTGAGTTTATAATAATAATGTTAAATTGGCTGTGGTATTTATTGATAATTCTATTTCATAAACATTAATATTTTAAATATCCAATTTTATTAATGCATATTTGAGGGTATAGTTAAAAAAATCTGATGTGGGCACCACACTACTTTCTTATACAAATAAAACTAACTGAACACGTATGACTTGTTCCTTGCTTATGACTTATTATGACTTATTTAATATATAGATGTTAAATATGTTTAATTTTTTTTCTCATTGTAACTATGAATTTATTTTAAAATAGAAATTAATTAATATTTAGTCTTCAAAACTTTATAACTAATAATACAAATATTACTTTTAAATATTTGACACGTTTGACACATCTTGTTTAACATATATTTTTGTAAAAAAAAATATTTTGTCATTCTTTTTATTATTTTTTTGACAACTAAGAGCATTTTAAAGATTACTTTGTATTTTATATTGATGCTTCACTCCTGAGGATAACATATCTGTAGATCAGTAAATTGTTACATTATCTGGAACTATACAATATGGCCCAATTATTTCAACGAGGATTGTGGTTATAATTTGAAAAATGTTTATAATATCTGTACAAATAAGAAAATTGAAAACAAGTTCATTTACCATTGACAACAAATACATGTTAAGAAAGTTCTGCACAATTTCAGATTTCACGAAATATCACTAAAAATTGGCATATACTTTTATTGTATTTCTATATAATATAAACCCTAAGAAACTCAATGCTGCAGAGCGCATCGTCATATCTCTTAAATTTATAGAGATATGGCAATTTTCGTTGTTTTTCGAAATGCTACTTTGAGTGGCTGCAACTCAAAATCTATTAAAGATATTGAAAAATAGACTCAGTTCCGTGCGTTTCATGCATTTTATTACAAATTAGCAAATTTTGAAAATTTTGAAATTTTTCGAGTTTTTTTCCCCAAATTTCGATAGGCGATAACTCGAAAAATATAAAAGATACAGATTTGCAGACTAGACCATTCGATTCAGCTCGTTAAAATGCATAAGTATGTAAAATTTCAGACAAATTGAACAACGGGTTGAAAAGTTAGAGCAAAAACTCTTAAAATGGCGTTTTACGCCCAAAACTTCAAGGGGTACCTATTGACGTTTGGCCTGAAAAATGGCATTTTAGGACTTTTTGCTCTAAAATTTCAACCCACAATCCGAATGTTCTGAAATTTTTAGGGTTTATGTATTGCGATGAGCTGAATCCAATGGTTTAGTCTGCAAGTTCGTATCTCGTTTATTATTTGAGATATCGCTAATCGAAATTTAGAAAAAAAAATTCAAAAATTTTCAATTTTTTTAAAATTTGTTATTTTGCTATAATATGCACGAATAACACAAAATTGAAGAGTATTTTTCAATATCTAGCGTAATTTTTGAGTTGTAGTTCCTCAAAGTTGCACTTCGAAAAAAAATCAAAAATCGCCATATCTCGAAAAATTTAAGAGATATGATGATGCGCTCTGCACCAGTTAGTTTTTTAGGGTTTATATTATATAGAAATACAATAAAAATATATGCCAATTTTTATTGATATTTCGTGAAATTGAAGTACAACATATGAACTGTGCTAACATCTTTCATTTGAAACTTTTTCTCACAACTGATTCTAATTTTGAAATAAATGGAATTTATTGTTTTGTGTGGCTAGTAAACTTCCTCTTTCGGTTTTTCAATTTTATTCAAAATCAACTTATTTCATGAAACATAAATTCCAAGTTCCGTTTACATATCTTGTATCGTTCATGAGATATTGCGCACACGGACATCCATACATCCACCCATCCATCCATCCTTCCTCACACACAGACATCATTGAAAAATTGGTCATAACGGATTCAGTGGACGTCAAAATAAGTATTTCCACAAAAATCTCTTCAGCGATTTTTTTCGTGATTCCAATACTTCCTTATACTTTGTATAAGAAAGTAAAAAATGAGTTTATATAATTGCTAATATATTTGTAATGTTCGTAAATTCATTGCCGAATTAATAACGAACAATTTTGAGCTTCTAAAATAGTTCTCCCAAAGTACTGTTGCAAATAATAAATTAGTAAATGTATTCATTTAATGAATAGTTTAAATGTTATTGGTGCGTTGAACTTGCACACATAGCTAATAGATATATTAAATTCAAAGTCACCATTAATAGCAGGTGTTGAAACATATACATTCAATATTGTGTTATAAAACCATAGATATAATAACGAAAGTATTTACAACTATAAATGTTATTGTACCATAATACAATTTCCAATTTCGCAATCACTTATGGACATGATTCTTTAAATTAAGGACTATAATGTTTATATAAGAAACACTTTTTCTTTTGCACTATAATTTAAAAGTCAATCATTTTATGACGAAGCAAAATTACATGTAATATGGCACAAAAATAAGTATAATTGCACAATTTTAAAAGCAACCGACAATAATTTGCTTAATAGTATAATAATAAAATCATGTAAGGTCCATTGAAATTGGTTGTAGTGGTTTTTTCATCGGTTATAGCGAGATAATAATTTGTAACCATCATCATATTTCATTGTACTTCTACGTGTAAGAGGCGACTGAACTCTATTAATTATTCATTATGTGTGACGAAACAGCCCTTGTGATGCAAATTTTATTGCAGGAAGCCCAAGCTAATAAATCATAAAATGACAGCTATCTTTAATACATTCTGTAACATTTTGTAACAATAATATGTGTACATTTCTTATATTTTAACGATGAACAGTTTCGCAAAATCTGATATTTAACAGTTTTTGTTTCTAGAACAGCGATTGTTAACATTTGAATATTGGTTCGTCATGTTATGTAACATGGTCAGCACACACATTATTTTCTGTTCAGCGCGTACTAACACTTGACTTAAATGTCACTGGGATTAATTGCTTCTTTCTGTTTACGATCCTGGCCTTGATAAATGAGGATCATTTCAGTTTTTCCGATTGTTTATCGTATGCAAATGTTGACGCTTACTAAAACATTTCTACTAGTAATGTAAGACCTTAGTACCCCATCATTTCGTTTAGGAATATAAGGTCCCAATAATTGGACTTGCTCCTTGTTTTTTGAATTTGAATTTTCACGTTTTATTTCTATAACCTTCTTCATCGATTCCTTATGAGTCTCAATTCTTTCGCCGTTCAATGAGATTATTTATGTAATACGTAATATTGTACAATGACAAAATTGCAATTTTATTTGCATATATAGTGGATTAACTTCCTTAAGGGGTAATCCCGCTTCTTATGAAACTTTCTAGATACTTTTGTTGGAGTGGACCAATCTCCGATTATTTTCCTTTAAAACCTTGTAGTTAGGTTTCTCTTGATCTTACTACTTATAATTCGTGTTGCTTTCAAATCTTGTTCTACTTCCTTTGGCCATGTTGATTTGGGTTTGCCTCGTCTTCTTTTTCCTCCTGGTTACCATTCTACTACAAATTGTATCATTTTCTTTTGCTCTCCATATGTCCAAAAAATTTGACTCTGTTTGCTTAAATCATGTAATATTTTAATTATTTTCTTCCCCTGCAATATTGATACATATACCATGTGCAATTTCTGTTCTTCTAATTTATATTTATTTAGGAATTAGTCTAGCAAAAGAAAACAATATTTTCTTTTATATTATTAATTATTTAATCGAAACGGAAATAGTTTTCAATTGTCATCAATTTCAGTTGGAAGGTATTAAATTGTTTGAAATCGATTTACCATTAATTTTTGAGTGCGTTAACGACCATTAGGAATCTAGGTTGTTCAAATGTAAACTTCTTGACTTTGTTGATTAATCGATTTTAGATACCTAATGACAGTACACGTGTCTCTAATTCGTTTTCCAGAATATCATTACAAACTATTGTCCGTTGTAATATACTTCATACATACATCCATTTAGATAGCATTAAAACTGGAAAATAACCTATATAAAATTAGTATATTACTCGTATTTAAAAACACATATATTGAATAAAATAGCGAAACTTTTTCTTGCTTTACGAATTTTGAAGATGTTGGCCCTCAAACTTATTGTATATAATAATATTTATAATGTTTTAAATATTTTTGTCCCATTTTTTCAATGAAATGTGAAGGTTCTTCAAAAGTCTTTTTTTTTTATTTTGTGATTGATGCATCTAATGAACCTACACGTATGTTTTTTCTAAATTAGATTTTAATGATTATTTTGTACAAAACTACGTAATAATACAAATATAGAAACAACCAGAAATTATTTCCTAATGAAAAATTGGGTCTTTATAGTAATGGTGATGTACCTTTTTCAATAAAACAAAGCTAAATAAATCTAGAAATGACGCTAGTAAATATTTAATAAACAAATATCCATCATGGCATATTCCTCGGCAGTCTTCGCCGTTCACCTACATACCGTCAATTTGCCTGGGCAGCGCTAGCATTTGTTTTTATCGCTAGTTATAATCTATGTTGGCTTTGAGTTATACTTCGACTTCGGTTCGGTCTCTTCGTTCACGCAAAGTGTAGATTAATAAAAAAAGCCATTCACAGAGAATGAAAATTTACTCTTTTAACACGAAAGTTTTTATTTTAGGTTGGAAAATTAGGTCGCATATACGCTTCTGTGCGTGTTTAAAAAAAATTAAGTCAATTAGTTAAGAAGTTTTGGACGAGATTAAAGGACTGTACATTCACTTAAATTTATTAAAATTATACAGGTTGAACTCATGCATATTCTTATCATTTTTCTTTTACAAAGCGAGAGTGATTTCATAGCTAATTCACCAAATTTGTTCTTTCAGTTCGAAAGATAAAACAGTACAGATCCAGAAGTATGTTTTGTATAATAGGCAAAAAATTATATCCCAGATAATACATGATACACCAATTATAGATCAAATAGAAAATAAGAACAATTCTCAAAATTTATTTTTTTAAGTTTAATTTAATAATTGGTAATCATTAAATCATAAAGTTATTGTACAATTTAATGGCTGAGAATGTTTTAAAACTAAATACTAAACTAATGTTTATATAATAGTTTTCTTTTACTTCTTTTACATATTAGTCATACTGATATGATTGCTTTCTTAAAAACTGATACATCCCAAAAATATATAATGTTTTGGCTCTTTTGTGTTATCATATATAAATATGATAAAGATCTTAATTTTAATTTTTATTAATGTTTCAAAACTAAATACATTAATGTATATGTAATAATTTAACTTTTATTTCATGCTAGTCTTATCGATATGATTGCTTTCTAAAAAACTGATACACCCCAAAAATATAAAATGTATATGGCTCTTTTGTGTTATCATATAAAAGTGATAAAGATCGAATTTTTATTTTTGTTAATGTTCCAAAACTAAATACATTAGTGTATATATAATGTATATGAAATAGTTTTCATTTAAATATTAGTCTTACGGAAATCTAATAATAACAAAAATATATGTATATCACATGTATCTGTCGAAAAGTCAAGGATTAAAAAATGTATCAGAGTAAACAAAAAATAGTGAAAGGAAATAACACATTTTGGCAATTATAAATTAATATTTCAAGAGTTTATTTCCATATACACCGCAATGGCAACAATCTGTACAAAAACATCAAAGTATTTTGAGTTAATTAATAATATATTATTATACCGTCTAACAATTTCAACATAAATAATTCTTTAAAAATACTTGACATATTTCAGTAGTACCTCATTCCAAAAGAATACAATACACCTAATGTTTAGCATTGCCTTCATTTGTATTTTTCATCCCTCTCGCACCTATATCGATCCGAGTAGTTCTCTGTCTAGATATCGATTGTTATCCGGTTTTAACCGGTTCTGCGTCTTAAATCAATGCTAGAGTTATGTTTGTGTCCGTTGCCAGGTAACCGAGTTATTATAGAACATCAGCTGATAAGCGCCACCCGAAATGCAGTGACCGAAGGAGAGGGCAGTCGGCAGTGACGTTCTGCGCGGTGGGGGTTTTTGAGGTTGTGCGCAGACGGACCGAGCAGCAGCTATGCGGCATAATTTTAACTGTAATTTGTCAATGTTTTTGACGCTGTTGTGGGGTTCTTTTCGGCGTTTTTTCTATTATAGTCGTGGCAACCACCGCGTTGCACCTTTGTACCGCCACCCATTTCGCCTTAATGATTTTAATAATGGCTTTGAAGGAATTGATTTCTTGATAAGAAGCATATGAAAGTCTAATGAACTGTATTACATAATTCTTACTATTGTTCATTTCTACTATATTCCCATTATTTTGTTTATTATTTATTCGAATTTTACATAATTTCATTTATTCGTTTCTAATGATTCCGATTGTGAAGAATAGAGGAGCATGTATGAATCGCACTATGAATGTAGACTGGGCGAAAGTGATGTACCAGGATAGGAATATTTGATTGTGTTGTAAGGTTTGTGCTTTCCCACTATGTGGGATATAACTTGATGTATAGTTGTAGTTTTTAATGGTCATGATATTTTTGAGTAAACAATCATACAATTATGAAATACTTCAAACATAAATGTAAAGTATGTGCTGTTTATATACCTTAAATTCTTCAGTTATTTCTAGTAGTTTTATGCTTCTAGAAACATGATTATGATCACTGACCAAAAGGAAATTTATTATATATTCAGATTTTCAACCTCCTAATACCCTAGCCATAGATAATTTTATTTTAGTTTTTTTTTAATAAAAAGAAGCAAATACATTTTGAATTTTTAGAAATTTCTTTTAACAATCATTTCAGAAGCGGTGCCAGTAACTGTTTGCTCAGGGATACTCGAAAATACTTAATTAGGTAGTGTTCTATCGCTAAATTACTTATAAATAAAAATGTTCATCATGTTATTGACGATATGGAAGCGATTCGCGATAATACGGAACTTTGTTTGCCGCCCAGTCGCTGCGAACCTAATCTAACATAATTAGTATAGGCTCAAATGAATGGTGAAATATTGCTAAACACCATTACTTTTAAATTGGGTAATGTAATACTCCTACAATATAATAATAAGAATAGTTAGTCAGATCACTCTGGAAAATCCTATCTACGTGTATGTTACGGTCCAAAAGGGATTATCGGAACGTTTACAGCGGTGTTTCTATTGTTGGAGAAGTAAGTTTCTTTCCAGGTATAAAGCGAGCGGCATTCTATGAGCATGAGTAAAGTTATATTTTATTTTTCTTGAAGGTTTATTTGCTGCATAGCTGACAAAAATCCTATGCTACCTACTCTTGCAAGTTTTGATTTATTACTCTCTTACAATCTCTAATCCATCCATCTATTTTTCCTGAAGTATTTTAACATACTGTAAAAGAAAACAATTGTTAAGACTAAGTATTTGACGTGAAGAAATCTGGGCGACAAAAATTCCAAACCAGACGAACCAGAAGTTTTATGAGCATACTTCTCCGTTACCTTTTATTACATTTATGTTGCTAACTGTACAAATTGTCTTAATCTAGTTCATTTTGCGAATTCTTTAAATGCCGCTTAAAAGTATTTCGGTTATTTTTAAGTATAATATTATAATATAATATATAATAATATAATATATAATAATATATAATTTCAATAAAATGAGGAGTAGCTAATACAACTTAAAGCACAGGGACTTTTTAGTTTAGTTAAAAAATGTTTGAATCAAAATATTATTGTAATAAATAAAACTTATTATGCATTGTATCGTGTATTCTAATTTGCAAAATAGTTAAAATCTTTAACCACAAACCTACTGTTATAAAATTTATTTAAACAAAATATGAATACTAAGTTAATTAATAGAGCAGTTTATTATTTACAGTTTCATTAGTATCTTTATGTTCCACTATAACAAGTACTTAATTTCTTTTTGTTGAGTAATATTTTTATGGCAAGAAAGGAACAACACATTCACTCAAGTATATTAACATTAACAATATTACATGTTTCGTCATATATAATGAACCAAAAGCGTATAAAATTGCTTGAAAAATTTGTTCCTCATTATAGCCAACAACCTTAGACGTCACATATGACTTAACCGTAACGTAACGTAACACAACTCATAATCAGTTTATTGTTAATTACTTTCATTTTAAAACTCATAACTGTTTCTTAAACAAGCGGAAAATACTAAATTGTTTACAGCATTTACTGTTAAATTATGGGAAATATAATATTAATTATCTTTCAGCTACACTTTTATTCAATTCATTTTTACTTTCTTATGCCTAAACATATAGCTGAAACATCTATTAATTATAATTACTAAACAATCATATATGTACTTGCTAACATCTTTCATTTGAAACTGTTTTTCACAACTGATTCTATTTTTTTAAAAAATTGGAATTTATTGTTTTGTCCATATCGTCAATAACTTCCTCTTCCGGTTTTTTAATTTCATTCAAAATCAACTCAGCTTTTCATAAACTTATTTTTGTAGTACGCATCGTAATATGTCTTATTTTTACGAAATATGGCGATTTGTAATATTTTTCAAAATACGGAAATTTCCCCAAATATGACTTAAAATTGTAATTTTTTTTTATTACATTTCTTTATAATATTCGCCCCAGGAAACCCATTGCAGCAGAGCGCATCATCATATCTCTAATATTTTTCGAGATATGACAATTTTTTATATTTTCCGAAGAGCAACTTTGAGGGGCTGTAACTCGAAAACTATACAAGATATCGAAAAATATCTCCAGTTTTATGTTTTTTGTTCCATTTATAATGAATTAGTAAATTTTAAAAATTTTGAAATTTTTTTGAAAATTTCGATTGGAGATATCTCGACAAATATGACAGATACAGACTTGCAGTGTTCACCAATCGATTCAGCTCGACGAAATACATAAACCCTGAAAATTTCAGAAAATTCGGACAACCGGTTGAAACGTTAGAGTAAAAGTCTGAAAATAGCAAAATTCAGGGCAAACGTCAAGGGGTACCTATTGACTTTTTGGACGAAAAACGCCATTTTAAGGCTTTTTGCTCTAACTTTCCATCCCGTAAAGCGATTTTTATGAAACTTTGCATACTTATGTATTTCGACGAGCTGAATCGATTGGTGAACACTGCAAATCTGTATCTTTAATATTTGTCGAGTTATCGCCGATTGAAATTTTGAACAAAAATACAAAAAAAATTCAAAATTTTAAAAATTTGCTAATTTGTTATATAAGGCACCAGAAACGCTAAACTGAAGAGAATTTTTAGATATCTCGTGTAGTTTTTGATTTACAGGCCCTTAAAATTGCTCTTCGAGAAATACCAAAAATCGATGTATCTCGAAAAATATTAGAGATCTGACGATGCGCTCTGCTACAATGGGTTTCTTAGCGCTTATATTATAAAGAAATGTAATAAAAAAATATTGCAATTTTAAGTGAGGATATTCCGTGAGTTTCAAATTTTTCTATCGGTATGTGAATCTGTATTGAATGATTAATAATTACAGTTTCTGTTATTTGTTTGTTCCCATAGCAAGTAAAATTAGTTTATCCATCCATCCATCCATCCATCCTCACACACAGACATCATTGAGAAATTGGTCTTAACGGATTCAGTGGACGTCAAAATATGTATTTCCGCAAAAATCTCGTCAGCGATTTTTTTCGTGATTCCAATACTTCCTTATACTTTGTATAAGAAAGTAAAAAGAATACTTATATGTAATATTTTATCAATTTGAACAATTCCATTACAAAATTTGTTGTAAAGTAAATTATTCAAACATTTTTAAATGTTCGCTCACAAAGGCATCTATACCTGTAATCACGCACATAGGTAATTACGAGGATGCTGGATCTTCTTTCATCTGGTTGTTTTACTTTGTTTGTTCATTATCCTCTAGTATTATTTTAATTCCCTTTCATTCCTTTTTCATTCCAATCGGTACATCAATTCTCTCATTGTTTCTCATTGCTTTACATTCTTTCAATTCTTCGCGGTTTAATCACCGTATCGAAAACAAAACTAAAATGGAGATTTTTACATTACTTGACTTTGAGTAATGCTTAGCTTTGAAGCATATACTAAGCAAAATAAGAAGTATTGATCGTTCATTAGTCTGCAGAATGTTCGGAAAAGTAGTTATAAACTTCGGGTAGATATAGAAAGATTATTTGGTTAATTCTGAATCGACAATCCTAATGCAAAAAAGTTGTACGGTCCTTCGTAAAGCCATACAAAGCCATCAAACTTATAAATGTGCGACAAGAATTAAATGAAATATGTGTTTACTTTCAAGAAGAGTTGTGTAAAATTGCGTTGTTGTAACTAATCATTTAATATCATATCCTCTTCAGAAATTTTTTTTTAATTACATATTTTAATCAGTTTTTGTAAAGGTGTCTCGATGTATTTATTAAAGTAATTATGAAAGTTAATTGATGTAAAATACGAATAAATTTGCAATAAATTTTAATGTTTTATGTTGTTTTATATTTTATTTCCAAGTAATAGCAGTTATAATTTACGTTTTGTATTTCTTTGGTTTCAGGTCACCAGTTTACTTCTAGAAGCAGAAAGAAGAAAACTGGCAGTTCTTCAAAAGGAGCTGCAAGTTGCACTAGCAGAGGGCGGTTCGATCAAAGCCAAGGAGCACCAAAAACAAGAACTACTCGTTGCCATCTCGTAAGTATTTGCTGAACTGCACACTTTATTGATTGATATTCTCCTTTCTCGCCCTGTATTTCCCCAAGTTCAATTTATCTTGGTCCAACTATACTTTCAAGTCCCTGCCATCTACTGTACAGCGTTCGCACCGCCTGAAAATCGACTGCTCGCGACCTCTATATGTGTTGTTGTTTGCAGACGGATTCAAGCACAGTACGATCACCTGGACAAAGAGTACCGCGAACACGCGTTAGGAGCGCTGCTGTCGGCGAACACCCGCGGGTCCGGCAAGGTAAGACAATTACTTTTACTTTCACAACAGAGTTTTTTGATTTTGTTTTGTTTTTGTGTTGTTTATTTTTGCTGCAAGGCGGATTATTTTTAGACTGGTTTATCAATAGGTTGCGACAATATTAATTAATTTTGATACTTGATACTTTTACTTTAGTAATCCTAAACTCCTATTAGTAGCAAGAATATAATTAATTTTTGGTCTTAAAAAAAATAATTGTATTAATTGACACACCAACATTTATAAATCAGGTGATCACTTATACATGTGTCTTTTATACCGGGAGTTTTTTTTTTATCTGTATACATAGAGATGTGTTAATTACCATAGCAAGCTATTACTATTTGTAATATATTTATTTTTGTATTTCAACTACATTTTTTGTCTATTATTCAAATAATATGTTTATATTATTTATTGTTAATTTATCTAAATACTAGCTAACATCCAATAAGCGTTGCATTGCCACTCAAAGAAAAAAAGTGTTTGTGTTTTAATTCTGATTATTGAAGTGCGAAGCAAGCTCGTCACTTCTTTCCTCACTTCCCTGCCAGTATATTGACTTCACTTCGTTCGTCGCTTCTATATCAGTATTACTAACGAAGAAAGCTCGTCACTTCGTTCCTCGCTTCAATGTTAGTGTACTAGCAAAGAAAGCTCGTTACTATGTTCCTCGCTTCCATATTAGTACACTGACGAAAAAAGCTTGTCACTTCGTTCCTCGCTTTCATGTCAGTATATTTGTAAAAAAAACTCGTCATTTCGTTCCTTATTTCCAAGTCAGTACATTGACGAAGAACGCGCGACAATCCGTTCCTCGCTTCTATGTCAATATATTGGTTAAGAAAGCTCGTCACTTCGTTCCTCGCTTCCATATCAATACATTGGCAAACTGCGATAAATCATTATTATAATGTCCTTGTAATTGGGTACTAGTATCCTGTAGGCTAGATTAATTAAATAAATAAGTAGTTACAGTTAATATGATTGACTGCATATAATGTATTAAAGTAAAAAGTAAACATATGAATAAATGAAAAGATTTTTGGTTTAAGTTCTGCAAAATCTTTTTATAAGTCAAAAAGCTATTCAACTTATTGTAACATAGGGATATCTAACAATAATTATATAAATAAACTCTAATGCATTGCTATCAATCACTGTACTGTAACTATGGTAATGTATGCTGATTAAAAAAAACTCCCGGTATTCAAGTTTTGAAATGAATTATCTCCTGATATTTTCTTACATTTCAAATAAAAAGTTTATTTCTTACGGGCAGTTAAGTGTCCAACTAGTTAAAAGATTAAATGTAAAATCAATAACGTCATAAATAGTGAGAATTTCCGAATGAAATTACGTTGGAAAGTAAGTGCAAAAAGAAAATAAAAAGTGTCAGCGGCGCTCCAAATTAAGTATAATATACGAGCAGGCGTGTATATAGTACGTTGGGTGTACGCTACTACGGCCGCCGTCCTGTGTTATCGAGCGTCTAAAATGCGCGTCGCGTGGCGCCGTCCGGCGTCGAGTCGGCGAATCGCACCCCTAGTAAAAGGGAGTGCACCCTGACAACCCCGTCAACATGTAACAACACAGCAAAAACACGCAGAATAACCCTACCTGCACCTGCATTCCACCTTGCAGTTAACAAGATTTCGCACTTGAAAAGCTAAACCATCTCTTTGAGATTCGTCTAAAAATATTTCGGTGACACCAGTGGTTTCGCTCGCGTCAAAAGTGGGGTTGTGTTTCCGTGGAAATGTCACGCCGTGTTTTGTTATTTTGATACATTGTGTTTGACATTTGTTTTGGGGTGGGGATTGTGTACTTTATGAAGTGACTGCAATTGTTGTTATTGTGAAACTGTTCTCAATGCGCTGGTTAAGTGATGTGTAATATGATGTCTAAATAAATTATGCTGGACAGGAAATCGATGTAAATAATGGCTTAAAATATGTTTCCGATTGTTTTGATCAAACTACTTAACATTTAGTGTACTATGTGATATTATACAATTAGTAAAAATGTTTGAATCTAACGAGCAAAATTCGGACAAACCTAAAATTTCGCGACCCAAGCCAACAATTGCCTCCAAGCCGAAGTATATCCCACCAGTTAACTTAAAAGTCACACCGAAGACTGACTTGCGAACATCGACCAACGGAAAAGATGCATTTCTGGAACAGAAAATGCGCGACCACACCAAATACGGTAAAAATATCGACTATAGTGATAAATGCGAGAACGTAAAATTTATACCACAACATCAATCATTTAAAACTTCAAGTCACGAAGTAACAGTTGGAACCAGTGACGTTCGTGTCCGTGCAAAAAATGGGCACGAACACGAACGTAGCAAAGAGTTCACGACCACCAACATCAGGGTGAACGAAATTGCCAGAAACAGTGAAAAGCTAAGCTCAGTAGCGCCTAATTCCCCTAGCACCGTGTGTTGTAGTATTCTCTCTAACAGTGCCAGTGATTGTTGCGGCATTATGGGCCACAAAAAGGAGATGACCTCAAAGAGTATGACCAAAATAGACTCCCTGGATTCCAACTCGTCCGATTCGGGCGGTTTCAAGGACTTCATCCAATTGGAATCGATTAAAAAGCTTCCCTTTGATGCCGAGAACGGCAAATTTGAACGCAAATTTGAAGGGCATCAAAGGAAATTTTCCCAACCAGAATTTCTAGAGAAATCCGTAGCTGAGCGAGCCAAATCCCTAACGCAGAGTTTCTGCGAACGAAAATCTACCAGCGAATCGGATGACAACAGGAAAATGCCAAAGACTGAAATCGGCAGATTGCCGAAACAAAACCTAGTACAAAACATAGCACCAAGCTTCACCGATAAGACTGACGATAGCAAATCATGTATTAAGAAGCCTCCTGTTAGTAACCCAGGCCAATTCAAGCAATCCACGAAGATGCTGGAGGAAATATTGGCGCAACGGTTGGAAAAGGAGAAGCAGAGGCAAAAGAAACTAAACATATCACAAGGTGAAGGTGACTCAAGTCAACACGATTTTGAACAGAAGATGGCTATACAAAAACAAATTCAACAGAAACTACACGCTGACCTAAAGCAAACCGTCAAACAAATTCAGGAAATTCAAAGCATCGAACTCAGGCTACCTCAGAACAGGAGCTGGGATGTACGTTGAAAAATTTTTATATTCCTTTATTCAATCCTGCTATTGAAACTTGAATACAGATCTCGAAACCTTCTGTTTTGTCCACTCCACTCATTGGGGTGGGTAATGACAGGTGTGTGGGCGAAAGTTCTTTCGCTCACTCACCTGTTTTTTCAAAATTGACTGAATCGCAATATTAAGTATATGGACCACAAGGATAGGGAAGCATACTTACAATAGCAGGATTGAACAAAACGCTATACAACACTCTTGAAGAAACTAATTCGCTCATGTATGTGTCTTTTTCCACTCAAAACTGACACATGCGTGAGCGAAATATTTAGTTTGTTTACTCGTATTGTAATATGCTATTTCACTTCTTTACTAACGGTATACATCGAATAATGTAGTTAGGATCGGGTTTATCGGCTTAAATTTGTGGAACATTCGGTCTCTATGCTCTATAACCGGGGTGTGAATAATAATGAAATAGAACTGTTATTCCAAGATGTCTTCTTATATATTGATAAACATTCTTCAATAACGCGACACCACTTTTTAAATAGTTATTTTAATATGACAATGGATGCTTAATGTACAGGCATACATTTCAGGAAATACATACATGAAATTATTTTCCTTTCAGTGGGGTAGCACGAACCTTCCATTACAATCAACCAACAATCAATCTCCTCCAAACCATCCACAACTTTCGAGGCTCGTCCACATTCATACCTGCTTGACTATTCTTCACACTCGGAATCATTCGTTTACATAACAAAACATCAACCATACCTAACCATTATCCCATATGTCCGCATATATTAGTTACACCAACCATTCGAGATGTCCAAACTACCTCAACAGTTTAACCCCCACTTTTTTAACAACATCCTTCAAAATGTCACTCTCACCATACATCAACGTATTCTGGACACTATACCCACACACTCCTCTCAAATACCACATTTCCACAGCAGTTATATATTGTTCATGCTTCTTCATCCACATCCAACATTCAAAACCTGACTTCAATGTAGGTAACATACCATTATGAACACTCAATCGATCATCTCTAGATACATTCACGTTTCGAGCAAATGTACCCAATGCACTCACATCATTGTACCCTGCTGATACCCACATTGCAATTTCTCGGTCAATACGTCCATACCTTGAAAATGTACTTAATGTCTAATGAACAATTAATATAATGTTTTAATGCTTACTAATAAAGTTGGACGTACTATTATATAGAATGTTTAGATTCAAAGTATATCAATCGGGTGTCTTTCTTTTTTAGTAGTATGATTGTCGGGGAATATAAATCTTCGCACAGACCATGCAGTAATCACTTACAAACACAAATCTGTTACAGTAGGATATATGGGTGATCAGTATATTATGTAGTATTTGTCATATAATGTTGTCTTGAGTTATTATTGAAAGACGTGGTAAATCTGTCGATATACTACTTTACCATCAAAATGGATGATTCCTTTTGATTTGTGTCCTGTTTTACTCCCAATTAAGGGGAAAAGTAGTATAAAGTGGAGGTTGAACATGGATGACCTTAATTTTTTTTTGTAGTATTTTAAATATGTATGTACGTGTGTGTTTTATAAAACACCAAAGCTGAAAGCAAAACCAACAGTAGATCTAAATGTAAAACTATATCCAAAACTAGAATCAAAACTAAAACTAAAATCCTAACTAAAACCTAAATTAAAACTAACAAATTACAACTAAAACTGAAATTAATTCTTCCGAATAAAAGATCATCGATATTCCACCACCACATAATACTATTTTTTTTCTTTAATCATGAATGCAGTAGAATAGAGATAGGTCCAGGTATATCGACAGATACGCCATAGTCGTTTTATATGTTTGTTTTTATAATTATATATGTAAGTGTAAATATTTTATTTCCAGAGCAATCGAAGCCAACCAGCAATCGGTTTGAAACACACACCAAAATCAAGGGTGAGTCAATTTCTAATTTTTTCTTACAAATATGTCACAAGTATAACGCAAACATGATCCCATATGAGACGACTGTGAATTATTACACGAGCGCCGTATTCTACGCATCCTCATATACGCTGGAGATATGTGGAGCGCATACACATTAACCTTGTATATCTTGGTAGATATAAGCACCTAGTACTGCCGGGATTGCTTATACCCAGTAGATCGCAGATTTTTGAATTATTACCCCCCACCTGGAGGTGGTTTGTAAACCTGGTGTATTGTTAATAAAGTTTCAAATCAAAATAAGATAAAGCTCGGCTCTCGACCAGCAGTCGGGCAAGTTGGCGCGCAGTGGTTCAATGGCCGATCTACTCCAGCTCCTTTCGACGCTGGGAGCCAATCAGAAACCGTCAGCGTCGGCCTGACTCGTATAAGCGTCAGTCGGGTTCTGTTTGTGTGCGCGATGGGATGCATAGTCCGACAATTCTGTTTATAAACAACATATGTAGTCCGATTCGTATTTTTAACGTATACTTCGCTTGAAAACAGTTCCGTCTTTTGACAGCTTTGTTGTTGAAATAATAATATTATGGGTTTTTTTGTGTAGAATATCTAGAGGATATTTTGTTTATATATTAGTTGTTTTGTTAACTTTTGACATTTCCTCATGAAGATGTGTTGTTTTGAGTGATTTTATTTTGTTTATTTCCTGGATTTGTCTACAACGGTGAGTTTTGTAACATTTTAAAATCGACATTGTTGAAGTGCATTGTTGCGTATTCAAAACGCGGATATCGCGAGAGAAAGTTAATTTTTTGTCTGCGGCCTGTACCTATATAGGTATGTTTTTACCTAAAGCCGGTTTACAATAAAAAATAACCTCACCGTACCTTACCTGGCGGATCAACAGTTGTATACAGCAACCTGAAAGTTTGTGTATTCGGAATTTTGTTCGAGTTAGTTTAAAAATATAAATTGCAGCGAAAAGAATACTTGAATCTTCGCCAAATATTTTAGAATAATACGCAATTACACAAACTGTTTTATATTTTTGTAAATGGAAATTATTAATTTGCATTTCAAAACATATTTGGACGTTGTTTATTGCTGTTTTCTTTATAAATTATATGAAACAGTCATAACAAAGTAATTACCTGTGTTGCAATATTAATCAATATATATGTTTTAGATAAATAACAATAAATAATTGTTTCATTAATGTTTGTCTAATTAATTTATCGGAATTTTTGTAGTTTGTGCAGGGTCATTCATAATACACGGAAAAAGATTAAAAATGTACCAAGGAGGGAGGGGGGGCAAACTAATGCTTTTCCCTTAATTTTTGACAAAAACTTAATAACAAAAAAGTTTTAAGAAATATAAATTATTTTAAATTAAAACCCACCTATTGAATACCGCTGAAAGTAATTGGGACGGATCATTATTTTCTCGTTTCAAATCTGATTTTTCTGTTATTTTAATTTCCTATTATGTACCCAACAAAAAATAACAATAATTCCATATTTTCCACTTAAAATACTTTAACGTTTAATGAATTGACATTTAAATTCATTTCAACAGCAACTTGTTTTCTGGTTGTTTTTGTTTTTAAATGGCTCTCAACCATTTCTCTCACTTTTACCATAAAACATTACTATTATTTATTTTTTATCTAAAGATTTTCAGTTAACTAGGAAGTATTCCTTAATTCTATATAAAATATAATTAACCGTTGTACAGTTACTAACGACTGTTTATTAATTGATTCTACTTTATCGCCTCCCTCCTAACTGGAAACTTTCATTTTTTTCCGTACGTTATGAATCACTGTGTATATATAGATGTCTTAATATTCTTACTGTAATAAGCATATAATAGTATTTGACTATCTATACTTATCGGCAAAGCAATTAAAACAATTGAATGAAATCCCAGCTATTTGCATAAAGCACTCTAAGTGATACAAGCAAAGCCTTCAAGCATGAAGGCCAACAGAGTATTTGAACTCTAAAATTGCATGGTCCAGACAATTGACAAGCGCTTCCTGTTCCGAAAATTGGTCTAATTCCAAGCCCAACCTAACATAATAGGTGTAATTATTTTGACTCGCACTGTTTTGTTAACTTTAATCTCGCTCTAAGCATTTTTACTTCCTAATGTTGCTTTTTGCTGGCAGTTAGGTAATGTCCAGATTGCGGATAAATGTTTGTGTGGGATTTAATCATATAGCTGCCAATTCACATGTAGAATGTAATAAAGTTGTATTACATCAGGTTTCCGATATCGATTAGCCGAATAATACTATTTGTTTTGGGTACTGAAACCATTATTTTAATTTATACCTGTCGCAAGGTATGTTCCACATTTATACAACCATCCTATCTTTCTTTCAACTTTGGTTCAATATGACTAATACGTCCCACTATATACATTAAAATGTACATGATTTCAAGATTTCCAATACTTCCTCTTAATTCTTACCTCTCCGCAGAATTCCAACCAATGCATCTCAATGCCCAAAGCTGTATTCTCCTTCAGTTATCAAGAATAAAGTAATCGTCCAGTGCTTCTTTTAAGTTTTCGCCAATCGCCTTTTTCTCCTGCCATCCATTGAAGTTTCCTCTTGGCGTCTGACTCATACCAATCACTAATTAGCCGTCCCCTTGTTTTCCTCCTCTTCATCTTCTAAGGGGTTTATCCCTGCAAGCAACAAGGCACAAATCATCCGATAAGCCATGCAACGGGACAATTCTCATTTTCCCGAGTTTTTTCCGGGACTTAATCACCTACCGCTAACATTGCATGTTGCTGTTAATTCGAACTAAATATAATTAATCAAGTTAATGGTGACCACGTGTCGCAGGAAAATGAATTAGTAGTTCATTAATAGGTGGTTACTTGCTTACCTTTAGTATATGCTCCTATTTCTGGGAACTCTTTTTGGGAAGAGAATATTAAATTAATATAAATAATTAGCATAGACCGTTTTACTTCAGGCTACTAATATGTAAGAGAATTAATGGGTTGGGTCCGAAATTTCGATTGCACTATTTTCACTACGATCATTGTAAAATTTTATGTTTAGAATTTAATGTTCAAACTGCATGTTCATTAGATTTTAATTACTTTAAGGCCTATTAGGTCCTTCTGCTTAAATAACTTTTTTTCGCGACCCGGAAAGAAACTAGGTTTCTATGATACCAAACTCAGGACCGAAACAGCCAGTTTCATATCTACGGTGGATTTAAGCTTTTCCTCTCCCATCCTGAGGGAAAATGTTCAAATAATATGAAAAACCATCATAAATATTGAGGTCATGAAAAAATAGTGTATACACCGCCGGAGAAAAGTGTATTTTCCCTTGTCTAGGGCTCGTGTTTCATTTTACTCTGCGAAAAATCATACACTCCTCTCTCTTAATGTATAATATACATTGATTTCTATATAACACTAGATTGGGCATAGACCATATTCTGCCATATGAGACCGTTCCCAATTGAACTCTAATGAAATATTAATAGTATAAATGCGCGAACTGAAGCTCTGCCTTCACTCTCTCTATACCGCACTCGCCACCACTTCTCTTCATGTCATACCTATCATCTTTAAATATTGAAGTGACTTGAGTCCAATCTAGTGTTATATAGAAATCTGTGATAATATATAAACGCTACAAAATGGTGAAAGAAGTTAATTTAACAAATTATTTCTCTATAAACATTTCACTCGATTTCTTAACAGTTATGTTAAATATCATTGGTAAAATTGTAATAAATGTAGGTAATATTGTACTTTATATTTTTAGTAAATGTATATACAATATCTTGTAAAACCGAAAATTATTTTAAAAGATAGCAAAATACCTACATTTTTCAATACATACCTTTCTTTGTACCGCCTGGTACCTGAACTTACTGGGATAATAATAAGATGCTGTAAAATCCTTCTCAAATAGACTTCAGTAGAAATAAAATTATTGTGCTGTAAAGTCACAAATCCCAACTGAAGGAGGTACAGTTTTCTCTGAAAAGTATGCCTGAAACCAATATATATTTTATTGTTAACAGAAATTACACCGTAACATTAAAGTTTCTGTATATTCCCAATTTTATTTCCCCTAATACACCTTAAAATACCCTGGCAATATTTCTAAATCTGCATTTGAAAATTGTCGTAAAATATTTACTTATTATTATTAAATTCTTACCTACGAATTTATAGTGTAAGTATTGCCTAAAACCGAAAACCCCTCGCGCCGTGTTTTAATGTTATCGTTGAATACTAAATTGCATTAACACCTGGCGCACATTTAAATTTTGGCAGCTGAATTATTTACTACTGATGTACACGTTGACGTACAGTTCCACCAAAGATTTCATTAAAACTTCAAAATGACTATGTACTTGTTACATATTTGATGAAGATGCACCAAACTTTGAGTTTGATGATACGGGATAAGTCGAACGCATGAAAATTAGTTAGTTTTGAAGATGCAAACTCGAAGATGTTCCTTCAAGAACATTAAAAGTTGCATTATGTTATTTTTAGTAAGTTTTAGTCACAGCAGCAATAATATTTTATTCTAAAATAGCGAAAGCATATTAAAGGGCAAAATAATGTTGTAATGAAATATAAATCTTTTTTGTCATATCCAGAACCATAAAACGAAATGCCAGTTGCTGACATCTCTTTTTGTCAGTTCAAATAAAATATCAGTATGTCAGTTTTATGAGCCCTGCAATAATATCCTTCGCATAATAAAATCACTCGTAAATACTTTTTAGTTTTAGTATTTTATGATTTCGTTGTGCTTTCGGCAAACAATTGCTTTAGTAAAACTTTAGTTTTATTAGATTTCTTTCGTATTAAGACATTAAAAGCCAATAAAAGCTTAGCTTGAATTTTTTATATTTTGAATTGGAAACAGATGCTAAACATATAGGTTCATAACTAATAACTTTTAATTTCTTATAGTAGATACGGAAGTATAGATGTGTAGCCATATATGCAATGAATGATAAAAGTAACAAAACCTCATCATCAGCATGTATAAATTTGAATACCGAAAGGTTAAAACCTCTGTTAGAAGAATCACCTATTCTATGGGTCCTGATCTAATATAAATAATTGGAAAGGTACTAACCGATTTTGTAGAAATCTAATCAATTCAAATACAAGCACAGTTCAAAGAGTAACGAGTAAAATACTAAATCAATCCGTCTTTCCTGCGATACCGGAACCAATCGTTCATCAAGTTAGCAACTTCTAGGAATTACATTTTACAACTGTGATTCGTAACACGATTTCCGCTGATCCTTCCAACTCGCACCAACATCCGAGTAAGCTGTGAGCCCAAGGAAACCGTCTGCAACTTTGCCTGACAAATCGCTCAACGCTCCATGCGTTGCTCATATGGACGCAGTGGCGTGCCAAAATTAAGTTTATGAAATGAATAGGTACATTGATTTTAAAAAGTCTTTGTAGGGGGTTGTATTTTTGTAAGGGTGGTGTATCATGTTGTAGCCATTTGGGAACATTATATACACTTTGTCAATTGCCAATTAGGTCATACCTCCCAATTTGACCAACATAAAAAAGAAAGTTGAAGTGGAAAAAGGATAATTACAGAAACTGAGATAGAAAATGTAAAATATGAAGGAACCAGCTTATTACCTGCTGATATATTACAGCTAAATACACCTTTACCAATTTTCAATTTTTTTTTTTTTTTATTTGATGTTTTCCTAGAAGAGGTTGTTTATCAAACAATTTTCTATAGTACGCAAAGAAGACCCAATAGACCAAAGTTCTATTGTAAGTTGAATTTGTTCATAATGTTCCCAACAGTGAACAAAACGTAAAAAAAAAATTATTTTAAGAAAAACACTTATTTTAAAAATATGAACATTTCTTTTGTAAAAAATAATTTTTATGAGCCCTTATTTGAAAAAATAATAATTCATGCAATAAAGGGTTAAGATACCGACGTATACAAAAGTACCAGGTTCCGCTTTACCGAGTAAGTAAAAAAACGTTGAAAGTAGTGGTATTTCACCGACGATATAGAAAAATAAATTTTAATATACCTCCCACTTATGCTACACCTCCCATGCCAGACTAGAGTCAAGCTCAACAGGGTTTTCTTTCCCCGCTAATTTTTCCCTTGGCAGTAGTTGAGCTAACTGTTTTGATGTATTAGGGAACTTATAAAAAATAGCAAAAAGCATAGTGCCTTACTTAGGCAAAAAAATTTCGAGGGTTTTTTATGTTTTGTTTTTCTTGTGGCAACACTGGTTGTGGGTGTCGGCGATTCATCTCAGCGCCGGATTTTAATAAACATTTGTTTTATTGCGAGTGATGTAACAGCGATGACGTCATGTGCAAATCCGTGGTAATGTCTTCTCGTTTCACTCCGTCGTAGTTTTCAAGCCTTGTGTCAATTCTGCAGGCGGATTGAATATATTTCGCATTTGAAATTCACTTGGATTTCAATATAAACTTAGTGCTCTTTTTTTTGTTTTGTTAAAGTTTAATATTTCTTGATCTAAATGTGTAGCCTCGTGTGAAACAAAAAGAGTAGCTTAATTCTAGCAGGTCCTGAAGTGGAAAATGACTTGGTCGTTAGTAACTAGATGCGTAGAATAATGTTAGTAGTGGGTACCTTGAAATTAAAATTCGCTTAAAACACATGCATATTAAATTTGGAAAGTAAAAGTTCAAAGCATAATATTTCACACATGCCTGAGTTTTTCTCATCATAGCAAGGGGTAACCACTTTACTGTGACGCCAAATTTTAATGTTTTGCATACTTATCTCATTCACATTTAACTTGGCTTGTACCAAACTACAACGCAATAAATATATTTGTAGGTACTTTGATTAATGTTGTGAAATGTAATAAATGTTTGTTCTGGTTATAAACAACTTTTTCTAATAAGCATTACCTCAATAAACATTGATAAATCATTATGAGATTATGGTTAATAGTATTTAAATATAAAAATGTTTTTAGATTGAGTTCTGTAATTTTATTATATATATATATATATATATATATATATATATATATATATATATATATATATATATATATATATATATATAATACGTTTCGAATTACTGTACATTTGTCTTCAACTTCAACAATGAGTTTTACAAGCAAGTTGATGGTATACCTATTTCTTCATCCATATCTAATTACTACAAGGAGTATTTTGAGGAAATAGCTTCTCCAATGAAACCATTTCTCTGGCTACGATATGTGGACGATATCTTTGTTGTTTGTCCTTATGGGCATGATAATATAAAATTTGCTATGGAGGTACCTTTCCTTGGAGTATTATTCGAAAGAAAAACTGATAAAATCAGTTTTTTAAATACCCTTTTGCACAATAATAATAAATAAAAATGATGGTATATTGAATATCATAATATAACCTCCCGAAAAATAAAATAAATTGTAAATTTCTAAAGCTAAGAACAATTTTTAAAATTAAATCTTTTAATCTAAACCTTGAACTAAAATAATTTAAAAATATCTAAATACTTATTTCGATAACTATGACTTATCATTATAGTAGATGCAAGAGGGATAAAATCTAGAATACCCAACTTTTAAACCAAATTATAATAATTTGTAAATTACTTTAAAGCTTAGGGGTTAAATTTAATTTGTTTTATTTGATCAATTTTATGAAAAATGCCACCGGAAATGCTCTTCAGTGGGATTCAAACACATGACCTTTGGTGTGCTCTGCACCAAAGAGATTGGCATTTTAAAATTTATTTTTAAAATTGTTTAATTATTATTATAATTAAATTACGTTTAATTTAAAGCCATGGTGGAATTGCCCAGTGCACGTAATATTTCCATATTAATTTCCTCATTCCGATTACAATTAACAATATAAAAATTCATCTCCATCCAGATGTTTTCAATTCGCCAATAAATATATTCCGTCAAATGCGTAGAAAATTCAAAACGTTGTTTATTATTCTAATCCGTACCACATTCACACATGCTTACAACCTTGGAAATGGACTTGGGTTGCTGATTGACCAGCAAGCAATATATTAGTATGATAATGAGTGTGATTCTTATGGGTCGGGGAGGGGGACCGCGATGAATCACTTTGAATAATCTAAAGAAGAGGTGAGAGGCGTTTGTTTATTTACACATTGACTCATGACAAAATCACAGTTTGCGAACTTGTGATCTGTTGTTGAAATAATATTGTATTCTGTTGTTAGTTTATTTGTATTATGTTTGTTTAAATGTTTTTAAACGGAAGATTGTTACGAACATCTTGTTGCAATTTTATGTATTTTTTTTTTTTAATATGGTAAAGCGGTCTCAATTGTTGAGGTTATATGCGAAATAAGGTTTTTGCAAAGCGGACACCCGTCTAACTGCTGATTGCGAACTGTATTGGTTAACTTTCGTTAGCGAGTGAACCGGCACCTTTTTATTATTTTTAAATTAGAACTTGTATAAATATTATCACTTTCTAAATGATAATGATTCCAGATACTCACATGCTTGTAAACTACTTCTTCGTGAAGGATAAGGCATTTGCCTTTTCCGGTTACAAAAGATTCAGCATCTTTTTCTGGAACTTTTCACATCTCTTCTTTCTTTTGGTTTGTAATATAGAGCTTCCATTCATTTTGTCTACGTGGTTTCTCCAGTTTTCCTTCTACTACCATATACTGATCTTAGGTATTTTATTTCTGCTGTTTGAATTTTATTTCGATCTTTTGTTTTTGTAATTCAAGTTTCCGAACAGGTGGGAGTAGCCAGTACATTATAGAATTTAAGTTCTGTTAATTGTGCTACATTTAGCTTGATATCTAATTTATATCTCTGCATACAATGTTTATCAACAGCACATTATGACAAAAGGAAAATTCTGGGATTTTCATATTTAATTCTTTTCTTCCTTGTAGATTCTTATCATCATTCGTAAAACCTTTCAATCTTGTTGGTTTTTAGGAATCGTTCTAATATTTTGTTTACTTTATACTGTTTAAATGATCCATTAACTGGCAGTTTCAAAGTGTATAAATATTTATAATATTCTATTGATATATTTCTCGGAAGATCTTATGTCAATAAGCACTAAACTGAATTGAAGAATTCAAAGTATAAATATAGCATCGTTTATGGTGTTATTTCCATATAAATTTAAACATCTGTTTACGCAGGATTTGCAGATTATAAACTTTTTAAAGAAATGGTGCACAATTTTCTTGGAAATTATCTTTCGATGTCATTTCATTTTATTATTTATTTACTTAAATGTATATTATTTATTTTATTTTCAATATAAACTTTCCCAGCAGAATTAAAATTACAATCTTCTATGCATATAATTTCCTTGTTGATGATGATAATATTCATTGGTATTGTAAAGCAAGGGATCAGTTGATGACTTTTAAAGTCTTTTATGGATGTGGTTTTCCTAAGCAATGTCGGTCACTCCAGGTAGCCAGCCAAGCACTGGATTTGAAATTCCCAGAAAATCACCAGCTTGATCCCTTGCCTACTATACTAAAATGTTTGAGTAATTTATATTCTAGTAATTTTGAGTTATCTTTAAATACAATTATCAATATTTATGTTTGCTAAGCATGAAACCTTTATGTCCACACTAGGCGCCACTCTATCACTATTACACCTGTTTGTGGATGTTATCTCCTCCAGATAAGGAAAGAGTGTATACTATAGTTATAGTTTCATTCATCCCACACAAAGTGTTACTTTTTTTTTTTTTTATTTAATAATCAGTATTTTGGAAGGCTGCCGTATTTATCCGCATCGCCGGTGAAAACCAAATTCATAACTAATTTAACTTTATAATGTAATGCAAACTTTTCCGATTATGTTTAATATTATTGAAAAAGTTCTTATCATATTGCAAACAAACCATATTCACATTATAGTTCGCAGAATTTCTGAACAAGTTTCTGTTCAAATACGGTTTTTACTTCGTTTTGCAATTCTGTGAGTTTCTAGCATTATATGCGGACGAACGAGCAGCGGAGAAAACAAAAAGTGAATGTTTTTATTATAAAGCACACTCACGATGTTGCGTGCAAATATTCACTGGCAAATGTAAACACCGCGATTTACGAAGCCCACTTGTGTATATATAATTATATGTGTGATGCCGTTATATAAATAATATGCTTTCGAGCTACAAATCATGTTTGATACTCATGATTGCTATATGATAAAGAAATATAATTTATTATAATTATTATTAGATAATTTTACAAGATTATAACTACTTGTAAACTATCTAAGGTATTTCAGGAAAACATTTTCGTTTTTTAAATATCTTTTTCTACGACCACTTAGAAATCTACTCATTGTATGTTTGTTGTTGCTAGGGATATGATTGCAAGCATCGTGCGAAATGAATTTGTTTTGTGAGTATTTAAATACAGGTCAGTTCATTTAAGTACAGGTGCTATTGCTAACTTATTTAGAATTGTCAAATATTGGAATGGTGAAAGCGGGACAAATTTATTATTAAAATTAAATTAATTTAGAAATAATATCGTGATCGTAGAAAAAGTATAGTGTGCAACTCGCATGGAATGTCCATTTCGTACTCGTAGGAAATGAGTACCATTCCATGCTTGTTGTACAATATACTATTATCTAACACCGTTGTCAATAGTTGCTTAGCGAGTTAATAGTGTCATGTTCTGACTCTATTGTTTAAAGTAACATAGCAACGTTTTAAATGTGATTTTATTGTTACTTTTAACAAATTGTTAACGATCTGTATCAATAAATATAACCCTGCATGTCAAAATGTCATTCTACATTCTTTGAGTATTTTCTAATACACTAGAAAGATCGTAGATATAATTTTGTATGATGTACTCATAAAATGTTGCTTTTAACACTTATATCATAAATAACTATTTTAGATTTCACATTTGTTAACTCTTGTTCATTTTGTCTCAGGTATTTTGGGAGTCAAGTTATTGATTCAATTATCGCGAAGTTACAAAAGAAAACAAACACAATTTACGTGCTTTCAAGTCATTCAGATGCAATTACAAACATGAAAACAATTAGTTCAATTACCTGCCTTAAGCTTTTTGATCTTCCAACACTGTATTATACAGTAATTAAGAAAAGTCTGTAAATATTATTGTTTCATAAATGTTTTTTCACTACTCTGCATTTTTAAATCGTGACTGTAATAAAAACAATACTTGAGGACTTGCAAAATACTACACTGAAAATATTTTGAACCTGACAGAAAAGGTCAATGATATTTAGCAACTGTTTTCATCTTCTTGCATTTACCACAACAATAACAATCGTAAATTAATCAAATTAATTAATGATCTTTTTAACCGATGAAAAAAAGGAGAAAATATTTATTTTTTTATGTATGTCCACGCATAACTTTTTATAGAGTTGTCCGATTTTTATGATTATATTTTCCTTGAAGTTGGTCCCATTTAAATTTGAAAAAAAAATTCCACCCTTAAGGGTAGAAAAATAGGGAATGATTGATTTTACCTGTTAACCAATTCTACCACGCATAACTTTGTAATGTGTATTGCGATTTCAATTTTTTTTTTCACCCCTAAGAGTAGATAAATAGGCAGGCACAAATAATTTAAAAAGAAAAACTTTTTAACAAAAAAGTGAACTGACAAAAAAAAATCTGAAAAGCGAAAAATAAATAACAGCTCCTAAATTAGTTACATTAGGAATTTAGTTATTATTTTTTGTTAAAAAGTTCTTTGTTTTACCTGTTACTGTTGTGGAGTCCACTGGACGTTACACAAATTTGTTAAATGTATTGTCTTCAAGATGGTACAATTGGATTGGCATCGTGTGACAACTTCACTTCGGTGAACGGTTGAGCCAAGAGTGTCAAATCAAGTAAATATTCTTTATGATTCCATTCACATCACACAGCAAACGACATACTGAAACATAAGATATATCTACAATTGTTATCATCAATACTTTTTTATTTCACTTACATCACATACACCAAACGAATGAAAACACAAGTTAAAATATATTTCATATTATAGGTATGTGTATCAGCGAAAGCACAATGCATACAACAACAAAAACAACATGGTTGTTTGAATCTCAAGTCACTCACCAGTGATTCTTTTTTATTCACTTGTACATGTTGCAGAATCCACTGGACGTCACACAAATTCTATTTGTTAAACGTATGTCTTCTTCTTCTTAGTCCGCATTGTGTGCTAAACACAGCCGCGTACCACAAATATCATAACCGTGAAATACTCGTAGATTGCTGAAACTGTAAAGAGATACGCCTTTTTGTACATCAACATGAAGTTCGCCCAAACAACTTACGGTCATAAATGGCGCCAAATTTAAAAACATGTAGAGGGACAGTGGAAAATATAAGATTTATTTTAATGGGAATAAATAGATGATTTATAAATGTATATATTTATTGACTAAAAATAACTTGGACAATTTTTTTTTATTTAATTTTAAATGCAAAACTTCTGTTTGTTTTTTACAAATTTAATATTCTGTTCCTTTTAGTATTTTGAAGTTAAAATAATGAGTTATAACTAAGATAATTTATTTTGTGAAATTACAAGAGGATTAATAATTGTTAATGATAATATTCTTCAATATTCCATTTTGAAAGCAACTCTTAATTTTAACATCAACGAATTTGTGTAACGCACTTTCAGTATGAGTCTATCTTGCGCTTTAGTGACTGAGTTGCAAAATGTTATAACTTATAAGAAATGACACCGTTGAAACCAAGTACAAAACTACGTATGCAAATAGGCCACCGCCTACCATATCTACAATGGCTGGACCACAAGGAACCACGCTACACCACACACAATCACAAACACACACACCTTTATACCATACCGCAAACATTCATCCACACATACTCAACATAAAATACATAGTCAGTCATATGCAAACAATAGCTCCATATGTAGTGGGCTTTGGAAAAACACAGCGAACACAGCGTTTGCATGGCTGCTGTCAAAGTGCATGAATGAGCAGAATTAACTGCGGATTGGGATTAGATTCTATGGGATAAAGCGAGATATGTGATATGGGTTTACAGTAGAATAAATGTCCGGGTAATATTTATGATTGTTCAACATTGAGGGAGAAAAAATTACCAAAATAAAACAAGAGGTACTGCAATATTGCAGTATTTTATTATTATATTAGAGGCAGACTTTTAAACGGTACCGGGCAATAAACTCATTATTGTTTTAGGAAGAATTCAAAACAATTTACTGTACTTTTACAGTTGTTTCTGTATCTGTAAACACTATCGTTTGTAACACGTGATAAATAAATATTTATTGTCATTTCTAATTCTTAACACTGGTTTCTAAAAGAACAGCAATTGTACAGGACTTTTAACATGTTACAGATAGTAGACTTTCCACCACAAAGCATGGGGTTTGTGACTCTAATCGAAACATAATAAAATAAAAACAAAAATAAAATAAATCGTGAGGGATTACGATAGTCAATGATCATAATCCCGAATATAATATTAGACATTTTCTACTCCTGTAAATTAGGAAATCACTTTTGAAAATGATCTAAATTCGTTGAAAACACACGTTGAAAAACGTCAACATCAAAATACATAACAACTGACTACATGTTAACTGTCAAACGATCGTTGCTCAGTGATCCACATCACGTCTTTAAAATAACAGTGAATTATGGATTTCTGACTCTGTGATTGGTCGAGAAGAGTGAATTATGAATCATAACTCACTGAGGAGAATTATGGGTACTATAATTCAATGAAAAATTTAAATAATAGGGATATTTATACAGGAGTAGAGAAAATATATTTTATCCAACACCTCTCAATAAATGCTCTATAACTATGGCGATTTTAAACAAGGAAATTAACAGATTACACACTAGTGGGTGTAATTCTGTGGAAAGTCACTAGTGAGTATTTTTTTATTTATAGCAATAATAACACAATTATAACACACAACACCTTGGTAACTACTTCGATTGACAATTTAATTAGAAAATTTAAAGCAAATGTCACTGTCAAATAATACTTCTTTAATAAATTTTTCATTTATTAAGAAGTATTAGATAAAACGTTATACTTCACACGTTGGCAAAGTGAAATTACCCACTTGTAAAGTAAATAACTATTTATTTATTTATAAAATTTGGATGATTCCCTTTAATTTTTTTTATTAAATTAGTCTTAACTGCTGAGGTTATATACCACACTGGTACCTTGTTTTCGATGGTGTGACAACAGCACGCAGTATTCGCTGGTACAGTTTTTTTCACCCAATTATACAAAAAAAAATTGTTGCAGATTCTATTACCTTATGTATTAGTGGTGATAAAATAATTTGAATAACAAACACTTCTGAATGTAATAACTAGTAATGTTGATAAGATGCCAAATTATCCCAAACCAAATTTCGTCCCAGTTTGGGCTATTAGCAGAGTAGTATAAAGCACCCTCCAACTTCAGAGTGTACCTGACACCAGCTCTAAACAAAAGCTCGCTTAAAGTTCTCGCGTTTCCGCTATTGTTACATTAACCAGTTAATTACAAATTAGTCCACATGCGGTGTATCTTCATCAGTAATTATGACAAACAATAACACAGGGCTTTTGCAATTACACATGGCGAGAGACGCTGCCAACTCAGCGAATGAATGTGTTCCACCCCTTATTAGAGGGTTACATGTGTGATTACCCCCACGTAGTTTAATTAACACAGACACGGTTTTGACATCAATTATACACGTGTACTACATGTGATATTTTGGTGGCATAAGCTGGTAGAAATTAAATGGTACAATTCGTACTATACACAATCCTAAAAGACGATACTTCTTTAACCACAAAGATATGGTAGTATATAAAGAAGAATATATACATTACATTTTTTGACAAACATGTTTGTGAAAACTGCTGTACGTAACTTTAGACTAGAAGTAGTAATTTAGTGTCAATTTCTTTAAACATTTCTTTCACAGTTTCATGTGCGTTAATTGAAACCTCAACCGTGGTAGAAATCCATAGCTTTTCTAAAATGCTTTCATACGTGTGTTTATCACGATCTCACGTTTGCATGTTATCCCTCACATTTCTTCTAGTTAATAGCGTGCAGGAGTGTTGAGCATGTTTAGTCTTAAGACTTTTAATTTAATTTGAAACGCAGATTTGAAAGTAGCAATAAAAACGGCAGATGTGTGCAAAGGCTTTGATCGTGTGTGACATTATTATTAACTAATTTGTTGTTGTGGTGGAGAGTTTACTTGTAAACAATGCACGCACCGTGTCTCGCAAATCGCGCGAATTCGCACGTATCACACACCGTGACTAATTGCAAAAATAGCAACAGTGAACACTCGCCTTGCTTTGTGCTGTAATTCAATATTATGCTGGCTTGTTGATAGTTGCTCGTCACTAGCAAATGCGCAAGAAAGAAGCACTGTCTAACATGAAGAAGGATTTGTCTGACGTGTACTCGTTGTTGCTGTAATGAATTCCCAGGTTGTTTGTAGCCTATGTACTCTTTTATGTAAACAACTCACATTTCCATAATGCATGCGAAGATGATTAACTGATGTATTCCCTACGCTCGATCAGATGGCTGTAGAATATTTTCCAGTAGGTTTATTAGAAAGAGAATATGAGAGAAACAAAACGCAGTTCACTTATTTTAGAGGAGGCACTCTGCTTTTACAAATATCAACAAGGAATATACCCTAACTTTTAGTTAATTTTCTGTCATTAATGTATTACTATGAATATTAGTTGTACATAGTACTGTTGCAGATAAAATGCTGCATAAGATATCAATGTCAAATGAACTTGGAATTATACCTTAAAGATGTTTACTAAAGGAGAAAATATTTATTGGTTACTTGGTACAATTATGGATATAGTTTGTGATGCAAAACGACCTAAGATCAAATCGTTCCACAATTTTGAGAATATTTAAAAAAATTAAAAATGATGCATGTTTAAAGTTTAAATAGTAGGCATGATACATATTTAGATATTACTGTATTAATAATAAAAAAGACAACCTGTGTTGCATTTTATCTGAAACAGTACGTTGATATAAATTAACTTCATAGTAACACATTAAATATTAGTAACCCCTAGGCTCCACGACACTGAAGATGATTTCAACTAAAAGTATAGGAAAACAAATTGAAAGTTTCTTTAAATACCATTTGATATCAAACAATTGTCGAAGAAAGCTCGTCTCTTCGTTTCTCGTTCCCATGGCAGTATACATTGACGAAGAAAGCTCATCACTTAGTTCTTCGTTTTCATCTCAGTACATTGGCGAAAGATAGGTCGTCACTATATCCCTCCCTTTCATGCCAGTACATGGGTGAATACAGTTCACACTACGTTCCTCCCTTTCATGTAAATGTCTTTCAATTTTCTGCCCCTAAAACAGTTTTTTTAATACCCCATAAGTTAGGTTTCCTATAATTTCTACAAAAAGAATTGCCGATTGTAATGATTTGTGATAAAGGTTCGTCACTACATTTTTCAACTTTCTGTTCCTAAAACATTACATTTAATACTCCATAAGTTAGGTTTGTAGTAATTTACAGAAAAACAATTGACAATCGTACTGATTAATAAAGATTACATCTTAGGAGAAACTCAAGGTATTTTGACAATCCATTAAATTATTTTATACGTAGAATTTGGATAGTCAAGTTAGAAATTAATTAATTAATGTAGTTTAATGTAGTTTACAAAATATTCTAAATTTTATTCTGCATTAAAAATAAATAGACTTTTAAATTACTGAAACCTATTCGTTAAAAATTCAATCATTTTTAGGAGTTTATAAATGACTTCAATATTATAATGATAATACTTTGGGAATCTCTGGAATAATAACTAAAACAATTGCATTATACCAATGCAGTATTTCTGTAATATCGTCACCCTAATGTAAGTACTTGATTACTTTTATCTTAAATTAACGTTAAACTAGTCTATTGAATAAGTTCACATTTTGAAAGATAAAGCATCGTATGAAATATCAAATTAATGTTAGCAGCAGATCTAGAAGTATACATATTTTACCGAATACATTTCGGAAGCTATTGACATTTTCGTAAACACTGCAAATGCCATTTCATTTTTCGGATTTAGGGTTTGGCTTGCTCGGGTTAAAGGTCAGTGACCGGCTGAAATATAGGGATATGTAGACAGAATTTTTTATTTGTAATCAGAATTATAATTTGAATTGTCGCCTGACCAGCACTTCTATAGCCCTGATGTTTCTCATTAATTATTAAAAACCACATCACAGTGTTGTTCCAAACGACTAATAGAAATGATTAATCCCAAATTGATGCATTCATTCAAATCATTTAACTAAATTGTATCATTATTTCTATTCTAATAATCATTAACAGTAATGGGAAACAAAGCAACATAGCGTGATTCGGGCAATCATTTATATATTTTGCCTTATTCATATTCTGATTGTAGTAGTTTTCTTAAATATTTGAATTCCAATTTCCTCAATAAAAGATGCATATCTATACAATAAAGTATGCAGTATATTTAACCTAATCCATTAGCATCAGCTTGTCCATTAGTAAAGCGGTAGAAAGAATGATTGCTATAGAATTAGTAGTTATTTTGATCACGCACATGTTTGGGTGGGCAAACCAATATGCGTCTCTATAGACCAGATCATCCATCTACTCTACTACATTTAAAATGAACAAGCAGATTGCCAACTTACATTTAAATTTGACTCAAATCCAGTTGAATTTCTTATCAGGAAATTGTGGTTAGTTTAGCTTTTCACTAACACTAATTAATGTAAAATAAATTCAACTCTATCATGCCCATGTCCAAGCACGGTAAAGGTGTCTTTAGAATCGAATGCTAATGTTTTCTTTTTGTATTCAGTTCGGTAGCGTATAGCGAAAACTTACGACTTTCCAAAGACATAAAATGACTTGAAAACTGTCTAGTCTGAGTTGACAACAAACTTTACAAACTGTAAATTTGTTCGGATCATTCAATAATTTTAATGTTCTATTCACAATTTACAGTTTAATTCCTTGATTACCTCTAAGAATACAAATTAATTACATGTTATAAAATGTAAACAAATAAATCTTATATGTAGATGCGTCAATAATCCTAATTTTGAATCTCTCGTAAATGGGTATCAGCAATTATTTTTTATACTCCCACTAATCCACGAAAAAAGTAACATGCAATTAAACAACATTTTTGGAGCCCACTGGATGACTGTAAACTGTAATCGTTTTGTTCCCACCCGTGTTTTTTTATTTTTCAAGTAGTTGAAGACACCGAATTCAACATCTTCATTTATCACTTTTTCAACTGTCATCTTGCTATCTGAATAGGATGTTCTCTCTCAAGATAAATCTAGACATCCTTATTATCAAATTTTGTATTTTTACCTCCCACACATTTATGTAAAGTCATATTTTTTTATTATCAACACACGACAATTGCATATTATTAATTTACTTATTTTATATTTTTTTTCTTTAAATACACCTATAGTAATCAGTATCTTTACTATTTAACTTAGTATTTTTCGGTGTAGGGGTAGATCATTCGTCCCAATTATCCAACGAAATTGTTATCGTAGCATCTTGCTAATGATCACAAAATCGCATCGACCTCTTCATATTTTATGGAGAATATTTCATAATCTGTCAAAACGATTCATTTTTGTCGCACAATTGGTGAGTTGTTACAGTAACTTTTTTCTATAACACTGTTTTGGAAACTGGGCATTCCACTACTAAAAATTGTTATGGAATCATTAACATTCCATACGCGGCGTATGGAATATTTTCGACGAATCAGCGCGACATATGAAGTATCTTGATTTAGTTACTATAGTTAGGTCTGTTTGTTTTAATTTGATTTATTTGAGTTTGACGTTTTCAACAGTTTTATATTTGTATTTTTGTATAATTTCCAAAACCTTTTTATAGAAAGTATAGTCTACAACATGTAACGGAATGGCCTATCCCACGCTCGCAAACCGTACATACTTTTTGCTCGCGTGGAATATGTGCCATTCCATTATTTGTTTTAGAATATTCTATTCCTTTTCCTTTAGTTTTGACTCCGCTATATTCTATTGCCTCCCTGACTTGCCCAAGTTTTGGGGGGTTCCTAAGCATTCAAAAACTCCCGTGTTTATCACCAATGAATATCTCGGCAAGTCCTTGTGTTCTGTAAGAAGCAGATGGTTATCTGCTCATTGTAGCATCAGAAACCTGCTGCATTATACATGAATTGTAAGTTGACGGTTCGGGCGATAGCCACGGCACAACTTCGACTGCCGCAGCCAGTGCAAGATTGATATGCTTGCATTCAGATGCCACTGGTTTTGTTGGCTGCCCGAATGAATAGTTAATGTGACGGAAATTACGTTATTATCACGCGCGTATAATTCTGGCTTGAGAATGGATGATGGGGACCTGCACCTGCTAATTTGAAAATTTGGTGAATTTCTCATGGGGACGATGAATTTGAATTTGTCCTGTCTGTATAATATTGTCATAATGCTTTGAATTGGCATATCGAGAGGTACGAAATTAGCTTATTGTAATGCCCAACAAGAACGCTCGATTAAGCAATCAATAAATATATCACACTGTTTTCTATAAGGAAGTATAGCAATAATAAAAAAATTGGACTGGCGAGATGACTGGAGTGATACGAATATACACAAATTTTCTGAGGTTATTAAATTTATGTGTATAAGAAAGTTGTGCGGTAACCACACCAAAGGTAAAATCAGAACTAAATTCAAACTGTAGTATCATATGTCGAGTAGACAATCATTTGGCACCTAATAATTAACATACCTCCGAACCATATGTGATGGAGTTAATGTAAATGTATTCAAATAAGTAAAGACCTTTAAAAATAAAAAATCTTTTAATTATTAATTAATTGCGAAATATATATGAGATTTGCATATCAAAGTAATAATGGAATAGCCGCATAAATATCTTAATATTACATCTCCACGCCCACAAATACGCACGCATTTCAATTGAAGCCTTTTCTTGAAAATTAATTTAAATATTCTGTATGCAATTTACATGTTAAAATTAAAATTAAAATTCATTAATTAAACGGAATAGTTCTCTACGTCAATGCTGTAACATTGAGAAAATCATTAATGAAGTAGAAGTAAACGTATTTCTTTTTTAGATTATTGTTTGTTGTTAACCGGTCATATTGACAGTTGAGCCCAGACAAAACAATATTGTTGTGTGAGTCATTTCCTTTGTTTTTTATTTTTTTGAATCGTTGCCGTCAGACAAATGAATTTACTCTACGTACAATGAGAGTGAATTTGACAAGGGAACAACTGTTCCTTTGACAAAACTCATTATGAGAGCAATGAACAAACACAATAGATGCTTTTACAATACTTGCTGCCATATTTCCTTTGTTTACCTACAAGCAAAACAAATAAATATTAGGGATTGATCTCACCCCATTTGTGTATATGTTCCATGAATTTTAACTAAGATGCAATATTTATCTGTTATAAATACACATTACAATACTTTTCCAGATAAAATGCCACCAAGGTTGTCAATGTTAGATGAATTCGTCTACCACTTTTAAATTTTATAAGTATTCTCGAAACTGTGGAAGTATTTGGTCTAGGGCATTTAGGAAATAAATTAGCAAATATATCACAAACAATTCTCAAACTATAACTTGAATTGTTCCAAGTTACCGTTCGAATATTTTCTTCATTAGTAAACATCTACATCTTCCGGTGAATTAATAACATAAAAGTAAACATTGCACCTTGAATGAAACTCAAGGTATATTGGCTTAACACTTATTGTGGAGTTGCTTCTCATTAAGCTTTCTAGATCCATTATTTAGTGGTATCATACTTGATTTCTTCTTTTAAATTTTATGAAAAACGTTTCCCATTTCCTTATATGTCTTGTATTTTTGTTTTAAATTTATAATTCTTGTTTTTGTACGTCTTTTTCTATTACCTTTATCCATATTGATCTTGGCGTTTCTCTTCTTCTTTGTTCATCTGGACTCCATTCTAGTGTAGAATTTATTGGGGTTTGCCCTATACATATATCCTAGCCATATTATTATTTGCTATTCTTATGTCCTGTCCTTTAGTTCTTCTCCTATTTCAATGTTTACTAATATTCTATATATATATTATCCGATACCTTTTTTGGTCCTAGTATTGTACTTATTCTGTGTATGCCATTAAAATATCTCTAATTATACTCGGGTACTATAAGTTGACCACTTGTTCACTTCAAATGTAATTGTGGCCCCACTACTACCTCCTTGAGGGATGCCTCTTTGGTTATACAAAGACCACCACACAGTTTGATATTCTTGCAGCACCAGTATGAGAATGAATTGGTCCCGAATCAAGTACCATGGTATTAAGACCCTTGTCTTTATATTACTGTCGTGCCATTGATGATTATGATATAAGTGTTCTTATACATACATTTTATCAACACACAGAGATTTTCTGTAATGCCTTAACTTTATTTATTTTAAATACAATTTAATTCAAAGTAATACATAACTGTTCTTTGTTATGTTCCATGTAAAATAAGTGAATGAAATATAGTAAAAGGTGCAATGACTTGAAGGTATAACCTTCAGCAGTAAATCACATCACGCAAGAATTTATTGCTGTGGCAGTCATACATAAATATATCAGTGAAAGCCTGAATAAATAACAAAAATTATACTAGGCAGCGGTTTATTTCTTCTACATTTATTGAGGTCAAGTATACGAACTCATCATCACTAGAATATATATTATTTTTATTTTGAATTGTACTTGAATTGCAAGAACGTACGGAAAACTTAAAACCAACAATTTTATGCTGCATTGGAAATACTATTCAAAGTAAATGTTCCAATCTATATCTGCATAATTTACATCGATCTTAAACATTCTATAAATAGGTTTCAAATTAGATTCTTATGATAATCAAACACTTACACGCAGCAGTATATAACTGCTCTAGATTTGTTCCATATTCACTCTGATATTACACCAAGTAGACCGTAATTCATTGCGGTCATGTCGACCGTTATTACAGATTTGTAAATATAGATTTATCTTAAGAAATGAATAATGATTCATTAATTATTCGCTGTTTGTAATACACATCGTTTAAGATAAAAAGTATCGAAAATACGCTATTTATCAATTGTCAATATTTCCATTAATTACTCTTGCTGTTTTGTTTTTGTTTGATGCCTGGAACATCTGTTATATCACAAGTCAAAAGGTCCTTTGATGCCGTTATGCAACTTTTTCTTTGAAGACAATTTGCCTTTCTCCTTTATCTAAAACAGTTTTTTTTTCTCTTTATGTTGTACCTTTTTTTTCTATTATTATTTTCGGGATATTATATGGTGGCCACATCAGATTCTAATGATAATATCATTTCGCATATCATATTTAGAACGTGGGTGATTTTTTACAATACTACCTTATTTATCATTTTACAATTTTATCATTGAGCTAGTTGTTTACGTCAATAATATTTCAGAGAATGTCACTGCTAAGAAGAGGTAAATTCTATTTTAATCGGTAATTTTAAGCACAAAGTTTTTAAGATGCTCCAACGATTGCTAATTGCAATTGATAATTGAGTAACTCCTAACGCAGCTTTCGAGGTATTAACTAATCATCCGAGAACATTTTCAAATTTTAGATAAACGAAACCTTGTCTCTTTGAACGCCGGGCTTTTGCCTAAACAATAACCGTAGTCCTAATCCTCACAGCTTTGACTGCACGCTTTACTATGGAACGAGTTAAGCAGAGAGCTAATCCTTCGTGCAAATCTCTCGAAACTCCCACGCAACGCGTTGTTGAATGTGTTGTGTAGAACGTAGCCATGTAGCCCACAGTTCACCTCGACATCCATCAAATCTACGGCGATTATCTGTCAGCGAGCGAGGCACAGAGGAGATTTGAGCGTTAAATGAGCCGGGCTGTGAACTCACTGCTCGTAGAATGGAGTGGTGAGTGTTGTTACATTCCGGATGTATCGCTATTGTGGGTACGTTGATGGAACGTAGAGCATATGTTATAATTTATTTGATTTAGTACACAATAAAAAGTATTTACCAAGTAGTTTTTTAAGCTATTGCATAGCTTTTATCGCGGCGACCGAATCAAGAAATTCCGTAACGAAAAATACCTGACACCCCCCACTCCGATCGGCACAGCGGTGCGGCGTTAAAAGCCGTGCATCGTCTAACGTCGTTTCAGTTCGGCCGACTTCGGCACGGTGTTTGTGTGCGTGCGGCTAGACGTATGCCATTGACGCGATATTTTCCAGATATTTAGAGGATATCAAGTCTCAAACTTATGTTTCTTATTTCAGTTACCATAAACCTATAGTTTCAAGGATAAAAATTTGTGAATAACCTACATATATTGTAAGATAATAAAAATATTTTAAACAATATTAACTTCTCATTTATTCAATAAAAGAAAAAAATTGTTTTCTTATCGGTCACCACGCTCAAAAAGTGTAACTTAAGTTAATATTAAAGAAAAAAACAAAGAAAAAAAATACTGCATAAATAAAATAAATAAATAATTACAATTGCATAAGTTGATAAAAAATGCTATGCAATAGCTTTACCGCGGCAGTCCCCGAGTGCCACACGTATTTTTTTTTTACTAGCTTTGCTGAACGCTGCATAATATGCACCAATTCTTTAAGCAAAAATTTTAAAAGATGGTGGACCAATTAATCTTATTTAAAAACTAAATACAATTGAATGTCAATAAACGTTCCAGTCATTGTTTTTTCGAAGAAATATCGTTACTACGTTCCTCCCTTTCATTTCACTACATTGGTTAAGAAAGGTCGTCACTACGCTTCTAGAGAGAAGAAAGAAAGAGTTCATGTCATTATATTAGCGAAGAAAGATCTTCACCACATTCCTTCCTTTCATGCTACTTCATTGGCAAAGAAAGATAATCACTTCGATCCTCCCTTTCATTGGCTAAGAAAGGTCGTCCCTATGTTCCTCTCTTTCATGTCACTACATTCCTCCATTTTATGTCACTGCATTGCTCTTATTCATTGCAAATACGAGTACATGGTGAAAAAAGATCGTCACCACGATCCTTCCTTTCATGCCACTATATTGGCTAAGAAACATAGTGACTATGTTCCTCTATATTCTCTTACTACATTCCACCCTTTCGTGTCAATAAATTCCTCCTTTTTATGTTACTACATTGGTAGAAGAAAGATCATCACTACGATTCTCCCTTACATGTCACTAAATTGCTCAAGAAAGGTCATCACTATGTTCCTCTCTTTTATGACACTACACTGGCGAAGAAAAATCGTCAATATGTTCGTCTATTTCATGTTAATACATTTTTTCTTTTATGTCACTTTGTTCCATTCTTTCATGTCACTACCTCATCGAAGAACCTTCGTCACTTTGTTCCTCTTTTTCATATCACTACATTAGCAAAAAAGATCGTCACTTACGTTCCTCACTTTCATGATACTGTTTTCACAAAGAATTACAACGTTTTGTGATGAAGAAACACAAAACAGTACGTATACGTATATAACACATTACTCCAACAATCAAACAGTCTTATCTTAGCTACCACTTTTGTTTTGTCCTCGATGATACAATCATTTGATCATCCAATCGTTCACCTTCAATCCCAATGTAACTGTTTATTTTTGTTTTTGTTTAATTTATGCTCGACACGGCTAAACCACCTGAAACAACTAAAAATGAAAATATAAATTTTATTTTTATTTCACAGTAATGATTCATATCTTATGATCATCTACACTACAAGTAATGATAATGATAAAAAATTCTTAACACAGCCATTACATTAACGTATTCTCCCTGTTTCAATTACCCGAATGTTTTCTACAAGACTGCAACCCTAATGGCCCGCCATTTTCATAATTCATACATTATCTCCTTAAAATATTTAATACCAGGGCGTAAATTCTTCCACAAATCTGATAAAAACCCAGCGCTATAAAATAGTAAACAGGCTCATTAACTTAATTTACAGCTCATATGCGCTATAAAAATATGATATTCTATAAAAATAGCTACGTAGAAATGTCAAATGGAAATTATATCCGATTAAGTCTAATAACCCAAGAAATGTAAATCACTGCGAACGACAAAAGCCAAGCGGTGCGTTCCCTTCAAGATCTAAGCCGGCAATGACGGACGAAGGAACAAAGAACAATAGCTGAATTTACTTGATAAATTGACACTAATTCTACCTCGTGGGTAAGCTAATCGCTTTACTGATCACGCTAACAGATGCAAATGTCTTTTGTTTTCGATTGAAACGGGATACTGTAAGACACACTGATTACCGGGTACGGGAAATTTCTCATTAATAGATTGCGGGGAACTGCGAAATCGCTAGCTGTATAAAGCAGGCAACAATATTCATCTCAGTACATACCGCCTTATCCAGAGGCATATATTATGACACATATGCGGTCTGTTAAGAAAATAACCACTTTTTAAAATTATTTAAATATTTATTTAAGTACTTCCTCTCCTGTTTGCACACTTTTCCCAGTGGTGACATTGAAGCGAGGAACGAAGTGACGAGTTTTCTTTGCTAATTTTTGGTAACAAACTTTTTTGCGTTTCTATAAAACACGTTCCTCCCTTTTATTTCATTAAACTGGCGGAGAAAGGTTGTCACTACGTTCCTCCCTTTTATATCATGCATATAGTATTTGACTCGCATATAACCTTAATTATATGCTCGCTAATAATACACTATTAATAAATAGGTACTATGTAATTTTAAAAATCGCTACTAACACTTAAACACTTAGCACTAAAATAACACTATCACGAAAACTAAACGAGATGTCAACAATCCAGGAACATGTGTTTACAGAGGAGGTTATGTGCAACGCAGTACTGCCAACCGCATATCACTAAATATCACTGTTGGCGCGTAATTCAAAATTTTCTGTTATTTTCTCAACTGACATAATAATATAATGAGATCGAGTTAAATATTTGACACAATCTTTGTAGAAATCACTGTACCTCGTACTCTATGAGCGTTATGAACCTTGACTACTCGTTTGTAATTACATGATTATTGGTTACACAATTCGAGTGAGGTCCTTTGATCTAACTACTTGTACTACCCTAGTTACGCTGTGTGCCAAGCCCAACTAATCAAATAACAAGGTTAATTAACTAATGACAGACCACACTCTTGGCGACAAAGCATAGTATACATGAGCAGAATTAGACCGCTACTACTTACTTGCAAATATGAACATATATAGTTTTTCTTCAAACGTCATACACTCATAAAAATAACTCCTTGTTTCAAGAAAATTTTCAGTTTTCCATTTGTGTGCATTCGTTGAAGAAAGTTTTATTTCTTACAAAATGATTAGGTTCAATCCAAAAAAAATATTAATTTTGAATATAAATTTTATTTATCTTCTTTTTTCTGCATTGAAATAAAATTAATATATTTTTTGCAATACCTGTTCTGTAAGTTACCCATTAATAACAAAATTTAAACACAGTAAATGGAACTTTTATTCCACAATTGGTTTTCATGGTTACATCATTTACTTACCGTTCACGGTGGATGGTAAGTGAAACTTACCGTTCATGGTGGACGGTAAGTAAATATATATCATTCAAATTTTATTTCTAACCTCAATCGGTCAGCTGTTAACCTATTTTTCCTTTTCTTATATTTACGCAAGTATTGCAAAAAATAACTTACTAACCTCGAACTGTAAGTGATTTTTTAGGCCTCGAATGTTTAGGAAATCTCGACCCTACGGGTCTCGACATCCCAAACTACATTCTCGATCTAAAAACTATCATTTACAGTTCACGGTACGTAATATACTATTAAATTTTGTTTTTAAAAATAATTAAAAATAAATCGTTTTAATTTTAAACAAAACATTTTTATTTAAAACGATAGCATTTTGAAGTAAAACTACTTCGTCTCTATAATGAGTCTCAGTTTTATACTGTGATATGTTCCTTCAAAACTAAATTAATTTTCATACAAGAATGTTTATTAAACCTACAAAAGTTTTCCTAGAAAACAATATCGGATTGGCACTATTCAAATCAATTTTTCTCTTCATTTAAGAGGAACCTGTTTGTTCCAAGAAAACATTTTCATCAGTTTAAAAGTACGTTATTATCTGTATTCAATAAGCAGAAGATCAATTTTTTGGCCGCCAATCAAAAGTAGAAATATATTCGTGTGAAGTCAATATCAGCAACCTTTTTATTTGTACAGTCCCTACAAGAAATTCATTTTAATTTTGCGTGTTTTATAACTTTTCCGTCTAACATTAATTCCTCCTCTTGTAAATAAAACTTATTCACTTTTTTGTCACCCGGAGAGACTGCGAACAAAAACAACACATTATCCCTTAGAAAACTTTCCGTAAATTTCTTTCTTTCAAATTCTTTCCTTGTCGTTTGATTGAATTATCCTGTAACTTGGTTATTCTGCAATTCTCTATCCGCCTTGCGTTTCCCAAAGGATCTGCGGGAGAACAACGGAAGGGAAATGCAGACATGTGATAAATGTCTTGATAGAAATTTGATTGAATGAATGCAACTACTTGCTACCCTTAGAGTAGGGTAGTCGGAGATCTATGATAATGTCTGTAGTTTGTTCTGGAGACACTTAAAAAATCGTTCTTCTTTTCTTTGAACCTGAACCTGTAACCTGATAGTAGATTTAGGTATAATAATTAATCAAAGTGACAGTAATGTCTTAAGACTCTTTTAATTGATTATCGTACAATAAGGTTAAGGAATTTATTATTAAATTAATTGAATTTAAGATGTATTGTCTTAAACTTAATATTGACAACATTCTGCAATTGATTCAAGATATGGAAAAAACTCGAAACCTCGTACATCACATAGGTACATAACGTCACGCTAATTCCCACTAAGTGGGGTAGTATGACCCCAGAAACACTGGCAATCAACAGTCAATTTCTATACTTCGTTGCCATTTAAAACCCATTTTTTGTGGGTTTTAAAAAAAGTGTTTTAACCTCGGCTTTACCGCTGTGCAATGTTCTAAAATTATTTTATAAAAATTACTTCAAGTAAAAGTGGTAGATAACACATTTCTCTATATCTTCTATTGGAAGCATTTTTTTTATAAAATAATTTTAGAACATTGTACAGCGCTAAAACCGAGGCTAAAACACTTCTTTTCAAACACCCAAAAACAGAGCTCGTGGTACTTATCATCGTTTCTATTTTAGCATTATCAATATTTATTTCCAAAGCCATTGAAGTATACTTTATATTCTGTTATATAAAACAAGTGAATCCGATTTAAGGATTAGGGTTCAGTTAAGCCGAAATCCTTACGTTAAAACATGGAAATGCATTTAAAACTTTTGATTTTCGATATGCTAGTAATTCTTTTTTAAAGGTAAAGTAAAAATCATATTTTTCGTTTTTTATTTCCTACAGACTTTATGCAGAAATCGTTTTCATAGAACAAGTAGTTATTCAATTGAAATGATTCAATTAAACTAGAAATTGAAGTCCGATAATTAAAACTTGCCTCTTGCTGAATGAATTTTTCTTTATTTCTTTTTAATTTAAAACTCATTTCGATTGGAGAAAAGAGTGTATTTTTAACAAAGTTCACTGCGAAATATTAAACAATCGTTCACTTCTTTTCCAATTCCTCAAGATTGCAAAGTTCACCAACCACCGCAAAAATATAACCTCTTTGAAAAGTACCCTGTGATATTAGCTGCAGTTATCTACCTTAGAGAAGTGCGCTGCAGTTGTATCGCTTCGAATGCAGTGGAAAATTAAAGTTCTTTCATTTCCGACTTCATCACTGGATGAAATAAAATGCTTAACATCTACCTCGGCCAGATGCTGCCAGGATCCATTGCGCTTGATTAACTTCCGTGCAGGGCTGCATCTACGGAAATTTGTTTCGTTTCTGAATTTATCTTTGGTTTGAATAATGGTGCAACCGTGAATTTATATGCAAAACGTTTAGATGAGAGCTGTTCTACTTATATTCTTTCCTAGCTGGGAGTATAAATAATTGATTTCATCTTCTTTCATTTATCTTCTCCTATCAAATTATGTTTTCTTCAACGGCCAAACATTTGTCTTAAAAATAAACGAACAAATAGCTTCCTGGTTCATTTCCACATTTATTAAGTCTTAGACCTGGTGGCTGGAAACAGAACTAACAATGAGTTGAATTTGGCATGCAGATGAAGTCAGCACATTACTTCAACTGTTTTTTCCCTGTGATGACATTTGAACGCAATCATTTTACGAGCAAAGTGTCGCTACGTTCACCCTTCAGTTTAATATTCTGTAGTGTCTGCAAAGCCTATGGTGGCGCCACTAGCATCCTGCAGTTGGGGATGAACACAGTGGCGTACGTGAAAAAATAATGCTTACTTTATTCTTTTTTCGATTAAGGATAATTAAGTGTTCGTCAATTAATTTTTATTAGTGTGACTGTAACATATGAATAAACTGCATGATTTCCAAAAATTATGCACGGTGAATTTGAACCAATCAAAAGTGAGAATCTGCGACGTATCTGCCAATCAAATTTTGATTATACTGGAAATTCTCACTTCTGATTGGTTCCAAAATGTAAAATACAATTTTCAGTAATAATATAATAATAAGAGAGTGAGAATAAATTGAAAATAATTTGACAGATCTTTCGAAAACTTGTTGCCAAGAAATAGCCACGAAAGCCCGTAGGGCTTGAGTGGCTATTGCCAAATGGCGACATGTTTGAGAAAGGTACTGGAGAATTATTTTCTAATTTATCGAACTCTCGAGTTATATTTAATTAGATTATTTTTTATTTCATCATCAGGCACGCCTCTAAATATATTTTTTGCTCATTTTTACTTGTGTTGATGATAACTATCTGACATCTGACAACTGTCAACAAAAACAAAAAATCTACAGAGAATATTATCGGGAATAATCACAAGAGCATTATCCTCAGTATAATAATGACAGGATTGGTTTAAACGCAGGCACGTGACATAGAATAAAGCATTTCATTGGTCACAAAACTATGTTTATGAAGTTTCATTGCACTTATATTTTCTATCCATAAATTCACACACACACAGACATCGTAAAGAAAATAGTTGATTACGACACAGGCTTTCTGTTATTGCTCATAATATTCTATGAGAAAATATTAGGATTTTCAATAAAGTGACCAATATTAATGTTAGTACAAATACAATAAATACGAAGCAGTTAATAACGTACATAGTTATATTTAGTAAACCCTTTTCGAAAGCCCTTGCCTCCGGCAATGTTGGGGCAGCCCGATCCCGAAGAGTATTTGAAGTGTTAGTAATAACGTGCTTGTGTCAACCCTTTGGTCGCTCGAATAACTCCTCATCTTCAACAAAGGATCAAGCGCTCAACCCAATCGTTATGCATGTATAAAAGCTGTTATAAGAGTATTGTTTAAATCTAACAGGGTGCGATTGTCAGCATAAGGACCATTCTGGTTTTTAACCAGGTCAAGTGCCAGGAAATATGCTGCAGATCAAAGTAGTTGATGGTTTGATAGCTTATTGTGGAGGGAAATTGGTGACCTTTTGATTTGTTGCGATGAATGCTCGTAAAATTTTTGTGTCGTTTATAATGTCATGTGAACTGTACATCTTAAAGAAAATTATTATTATTTGCGTTTGAATACGAGTTCCGCTACTCGCAAATGTCATCAATTGTATTCTTGTAATTCTTTATAATGCATTGGGATTCATATAAAAGACTGTAAGTTTACTTATGATATGTCAATCCCAATAAATAAACCTGAACTTAGGAATGGATGGACATTCCAAAATCCAGTACAAATTTGATAGGACCTTTTCCAACATCACGATTAGACTATTCCTAAATCTTTGGTTGTAGTTGATTGTTTAACAAATTCTCCTTATGTTTTCCTCTTGGGCGAAGTAATGCAAAAAGCATCATAAAACGATTATAAAATATTTTTTAATGATTTGAGTCCTGCGTTTAGTCATATCAGATAATGGTATTTAGTATTTCGCCCGAGAATATCTAAAGTTATTGTCATAAAGTGAAACATTCCTTGTATCATACACAGGCACAGTACACGTATTTTATTGTTGCTAATTGTTTATTATACTTGAATCAATAAAACCTTTATTACATTTCCGCTTTTTTACACAGAATATTCTGTATTCATAACCAAATTCAAAATTTCGAGTTATATTGTCGCTGTTCATAGAACACAACCACCACTACTACAATTATTTAGTACTGTTTAAAATACTAAAATAATAATAATAAAATTAGGCCTACATTTTTATATATGAACAAAAGCGGCTCTGTATAAATATATAATAATAATATTTCATGTATTGTTGTATATCAATAGAGGACAAAATACGTGCACTAATACTTTATCGATATTTTCAAATAAGATATTTGTATTCATGATTTAATTTAGATTCTGTTTCGTGTTATGTATATTCTACAATACCCTCTTAAAGTCGAGCTGTTCGATATTGTAGAAATCAATTTAAATTAAATCACTCTTGCGTGCTGAAAACCATGAAGGAATTTTTTTTTTTTCATGCATTCTTAGTGTGCATGAAATAAATCAAAAGTGTACAATTTATATTGTAATTTTAGATTGACCTTACATAAATTCTACATACATAATGATTATTTATATCTAATAAATAATGACTGTTTTCTTAACACATGGTACTTGGTCGAATATATTTCAATCGTTAATTTCGTATTTGACTTTTGAATTGGCAGATAAATGTAAATAGTTTATACTCTCTTATATACAGGGTGAACGGAACATCTGTTCTATATGTCAATTATGTGTCAAGTTTATAAGGAAATCGTGTTGCCCATTTCACCAAATATCGCTTAAAATTTGAGGTACTTTTTTATTACGTTTCTATATACATTAGTGTGTAAGAAATTCATTGCAATTGAGCGCATCATCATATCTCTTATATTTGTTGAAATAAGGCGATTTTTCATGTTTTTGAAATTGCATCTTTGAGGAGCTGCAACTCAAAAACTATACAAAATATCGAAAAATTATCTCCAGTTTCGTGTTTCCCATGCATATTATTACAAAATAGCAAATTTTCAAAAATTTGAAATTTTTTGAATTTGTTTTCAAAATTTTGATTTTGCGATAACTTGAAAAATATTAAAGATATGAGATTGAAACACACACCATTGGATTCAGCTCGCGGAAATACATATGTATGTAAAATTTCAGAAAAATTGGCCGTCGGGTTGAAATTTTAGAGCAAAAAGTCTTAAAATCAGCTAAAATCCGTAAAAACTCAAGTGTATACCCTTAAAAATTTGGCGAAATTGGCTCATTTTCAGACTTTTGCCCTAATTAATTAACGCGTCAACCAAATTCATTGAAACTTTGCATACTTATGTATTTCGACGAGCTGAATCGATTGGTGAACACTGCAAGTCTGTATTTTTTATATTTGTCGAGTTATCGCCGATCGAAATTTTTCAAAAAAATTCAAAAATTTTTCAAATTTTCAAAATTTCCTAATTTGTAATAAAATACATGGAAACCACGAAACTGGAGAGATTTTTCGATATCTTGCATAGTTTTGGAGTTGTAGCCCCTGAAAGTTGCATTTTGAAAAACATCAAAAATCGTTGTATCTCAGAAAATATGAGAGATATTATGATGCGCTCCAATGCAATAAGGTTCTTTGGGGTTATATTATATAGAAATGCAATAAACAAAATTCAAATTTTTAATTGATATTTTGTGAAATTATTACATTTCATATAAATCTGTCAAATTTGTTTCAAGCGTAATTATTATTATTTTAACATATACATACATATAAGATAGTCGTACAGTTTCCATACTTAATTTAAAATAGCTTTGAAATGTAGTAAGAATAAATATGGAAATAAACTAAGTAGTGTGTGAAACGTCTTATCATTTAACTAGAGTCAATATTAACTTTTATTCATTCAATTATATGGGTCTACAAATATTATTGAAGGCCTAGTATTGCCTTTTAGGTGTTTAGACCTACAAATCATATCAGATTTGATAAATCACACGTTCATAGATGTCCTCAATCAGTTAAAACTTTGGATAAACAAATTAACAAACTTATATCTTATTTCCTCAGTTTCCTAGTGATTATTTTAAATGAAGAATACATGAAACTGCTATTTTAATACATCAACGTTATTGTAAAAGATAAAACAGTGAATCTATTGAATTTTTAAAGAATTTAATTTACTGAAACATTAGCTTAGAAGCTAAACTAGAGTACAGGGTAATACGATAATGCTTCTGCGCTGCTCTAGTGTTAACATTCTCCTATATTTCAACTTGAGCAGTGGTGTTCCCAACAAAGAGTGGTTGACCCTTTGCTTTTTATGTGAAACTATAATACATCACGACGCACTTAAGTTCTGTTTCAGTATTTTCATTTAACTGCATTTTCAGTGTGATAGCTGCGGGCGTTTTTTTCCCTTCAACAAAAGTAAATCTTTTAATTTTAAAGTTAAGTACTTTGCCCGTACTGCGACTCTTGGAATCTCGTAAACCTTTGAGGAGATTATTAAAGCGATTTATTAAAGATGTAGAAGGATAAAATATTGGAGTTTAATTTATGTACTTTGCAATAGTATATTTAGTTTTCTTCATTATTTAAATTAGTCGATTTATTTTTAGTATTTTGTTTTTTAAATTTAGTTTTCTTAATCTTTTGTATATGCTCAATTTGTTGACATTAATTCATTAAAAATAGTTTGTTTTATCGCTAGCGGTTAGCGCGTACAGTTTAATAAAGTTCACACCACAGCGTCATCTAATGTTTGTTAATGTCTATCGCCATCTCTCATCTTACGATGTTTCATCCTTTGACTAATACATTTCCGGGAGTCATTCGTTCGATGGTCTTGAAGTGAGACACAATTGTTCATCTGGTGTGTGTGTTTTTTTTAATGATTTTTTACTTTTTCCCCCTTGGATATCTTTACCTGGTGTGTTGCCGTTCGCCTCACAATATTTAGCCCCGAAATCCGTTCATTTCAATTATAATTACTTACATTTAAACTTATAGTTAACAGCAACAACTGATGAGAATTTATAACCTCCAAACACTTCAAACAGAGAACAAAACCTACACACACAATTGACAGCCAGTTGATGCCAACCTTATCCTTATAAAAGTCCCTAGTTATTGATGACTAGTGTTCTGTTGCATATTTCACACATTTTCCCGACCGCTGGCGCACGGGTGCAATGATCAATATACTGCACAGGAGTAGTGGTTATGTATCTGCCACCTCCCTCGCTCTCAGTGCATTCTCGGAGCCCTAGGGCTCCACCCCAACCCCATAACGCCTTTCCGTGGTTTAGTGCCCTGCCAAGGGTTGCCAGAAATCATTATTGTCCTTTTTTATTTCCTCACATTTTATCATTGACGATTTTTTTCTCTGCGGCATATTTCTTATGAGAATATTTTGCATACGGATAACTTGGTTCCTGTTTTTATCTCAAGGAAATTGAACACTCTGGGGTTTCACACTTTTTATTAAATTTCTCAGGTGGAAAAACTTCGGAATATTATTTTGGACCAACAACTTTAGCCGACAGAAAAGCAAAGGGAAGATTAGATTGATAGTAAAACGTTGGCGAATGATTTTCTATTGGTTCGAATTCTGAATAATTGTGTGATATTGTATAGATACATTTCCTTGCATCCTATATATTGTGCAGGATGAAGTAAATGCTATTAATTATCCGTACATAATTGAAGATATTATCTCCTACAAATTTGTATATTAATTATTCCCCAGTAAAGAGAAATGGTCTTCCTACCAAGATTGAAACTTACATCCCCTCGTAGTTTATAAATAACGCAATTATACTCTTCCCGTAATATAATTGAAACAGTTTTTCATCTCCAGCGCTGCTCTCAGGTACACTTGAATTACTTACTGTACGTCGCAATATTTCATCTATTTGCCAACGACTTCCATTACAGTCAACAACAGATTCCTCTTCAACCGAACCCTTTACAGCTTTACTCAATTACTCTTGATGAACGAAGTCGCATATACCTTACCTTCCCTTGTACCCTTACGCACCTTCACAGCTATCATCAGATGAGTAAGCGAGAGCGATCAGTTACGTCCCCCTTTTGGCTTCGTGCAGATTTGCCGTTTCAGTTAAATTGTAGTTTCTTTTAATTTTATTCTCAATAAGTGTACATAAAAAACAAGGCAAAAATTCTTCACTGCATTCTGTCCAGATATGCAGAATCATCGGTTATATTATTTTTGTACACATACCTAAACTATAAGGAAGTATACAGTTTAGTAATCGCAAAGAAATAGATGTCGAGGTTTTGCGCAGACCTAATTATTTTTAGGTGAAAATTTACTTGATTCACAATAGTTTTTTGTGTATCAAGAACTGAAATAGCACGTTTTTGATACACTCGCATGTAAGAGCATTTTTGCACGAGTTGTACACTGTACTTGTTCAAAACTCCTTTCATTTTAATTTTATTTTGTTAACATATGGTATTAATCTAAATCCATTGTTGTAATCAAATATTCAGTTTTGTAAAATTTGCATTGTTGTATTTAAATGTTCACTGTTGTAATCAATTAGTCTTTGTTGTAACCAATTTTTCTTTGTTGTAATCAAATATTTATTGTTGCAATTAAATATTCATTGTTGTAATCAATTTTTCTTTGCTATAAACATAAAGTAATTTTCTTTTTTGATTGATTTTCCAATTCGTGAATCGCCAATAAATACATACCTTTTCCGAGACTTGTGGTAGTAAATATTTGGAGCTCTTGTTTGCTGCGTCAATAATTTTGAAGTAAGAAGTGAAATATCGAATATACGATATTCGGTAGTGAGTATTATAGAATACAAGTATTGTTTTAAATTTTTCTGCATCTGCTTATACCTACCTGTTTAATAAAGCAGATGTGGTAGAATGCTGGCAAGTATATGGCAATAATTTTACTTTCCGATCAAATCCGCCCATGTCGAACCATCCCTTCACCGATCGCTCTAACTACCCCTTGTTTACCCAGGCATCTGGCATCCTGGAGCTCCAACGCACCCCTAACAAGCACCCCCTCCCCTCGACTAAGGGCCATTCCAATCATTTCCGTACGTCATACTACGCAGTCAACCCTCAGCTTGAACGCCACCCTTAGGGGGATGGTATGAGTCACAGCATTGCTGGGTATCATAGCGAAGAAATGCTTACTAAGCTTTGGGATGCTATTTGTCCCCTACGCGAGATGGCTAGGATTTATATTACTGAGTGATGTTTTCTATCAAGTTTCGGCAGTTATTCAAATATTTGAACCTTTTGTAATGGACAAAAAACGAACACTCAAGAAAATCGATAAGCAAAGGACAACATCGTGCACAGCAATCCACTAGAAACAAAAATCCTTAAAAGATGTTACCACCAAAAACAATAACAATTTTGTGGAATAGCTACAAATTTGTGTATTTCTCATATTGTTCTATTTATACAAAACTGACCTCTCTATTTAACAGGAATTCTACAAACATTAATTTGTGTTTACAACAAAGAAAATTTGATTACAACAATGAATATTTGATTACAACAATGAAACTTAGATTAATCAAAGAATATATGATAACTTTTAGAAGTTTTTAATAGGCTGTAAAATATAAAATGCTTCGTAGAATTTGGGCTACTATACTGTGAGTAAAAGTATTTTAAACTATTTAATAATTTACAATGCGGTAATAATGTGGTTTAGTATAAATTTCAGCGAAAATTGAATTTGTGGTTACATTCGGTTCAAGGTAAAAAATATTCCAAGAAATGAGAAATGATGAAAAGAAAAATTCCGTGTTACATTACATAGATATAATATTCCAGATGTTACAGCTGTATTCTTATATATCAGCATTTCATAAAATTCCTGCATCTGCGATGAATACATTTATTCTCAGGAATTCAACATAAAAATACTCCAGCTATATATTTAAACATAATTATGCTATTAAATTAAACATATAATTTATTTTGTGACACTTTTGTCATTAATGAGTTTTCCAAGAATAATTTAGGTTGTAAAATAAAATTTTAATTTAGTGCTTTCTAAGAATTTTTCATTTAAATTTTCAAGAAGTAATCAACAATAATTAAAAAGAAAAACGAGTATATTTGAAACAAGAAGGAAAATTATTACGACATCTGAAGTTCCCCGCCATTAAACACAACGACTTTTCTTCCAGACATTTCCAGGAACTCACATGAATCCTGAAAACACATCCCTCACCAGAAACAGGCAGATGATTCATCTGTTTCTCCAGGACTCCCCACACTCCCTCTTGGTTCTTACCAAAAAGAAACTATTTGTTGATGGAAAATCGTTTCATTTCTTTTCATATTTTTGATTCATGAAGTAAGTATGACTTTCATTATATCAGAGATGTTGTATCAAAGTTCCCTTTAATTATTTAATTACTTTTCCGTTTATTGCTCCAATTATTATCAGCCCTACAATAAATTTTTATGACTCTATATTCAGCACTGCAGAACTGCGCAATGCATTGTTAAAAGCTTCACCAATCTTGGAGCAATCTAGCAGATCGTACCCAACGATGTATTCTTGATTGAGCGAAACCCTTAACGATTTTATTATGGCAAGGGAGACAAGTGGAATAAGCAGCGGTTCTGACAATGACAGCCTGAAACTGAAGCACAAGTTTGGCGACGACATACGTCGTGTGATCTTAACTTTTTTGTTCGAAAAACAGAGCAATAAGATATTGAAAGGATGATTTTAAAATGTACCGATTTACTGGTGTTCCCCCAGCTTTGGCAAAATTACGAGTTATCGATTAAGCCTCTTCATTAACGAAGTTTTATGCACGGAAACGATCTCAATTTCGATAACAATCACAATATTAATTACATCATGTTCTGTAATGTAAAGTTTGCAATAAAGATTTGCTTGTATTCCAAGTATTTGAGAAGAATTTCTCGGGGTATCGTTATTATGTAGAAAGATGTTCCATCTTAATTTTCCTTCGTCTCAAACATTGCTGTTTGACATGAAGACATCCGGTATTTCATAAAACAAAACAATGCCTCGTAGTTAATTATTCTAACGTGTGGTGAATACTATTATTAGGCAATTTATTACTTGGCGACCAACGCAAGTATTGTGTAGGTAATACACTGTACTTTTTTGCATCCTGCCGTATATATCTAACGAAGACTTTCTTAATTTTTTACAATTGACGTTTGAATGTTCAAAGATGTTCAAGATTTATTTCATATTTAATTATCAGACAGTAAATATACTTATGTCAATCGCAATAATTAAACCTTAACAGAGGGCTTCGGCCGACCAAATGTGTGGACATTCCAAAATATCGTGCCAATGAGAAGTAATCAGTATACATTTGATAGGACCTCTAGCGTTTCTGTAAGATTACTCTTCTATCTTCATTGTAGTTGATTGCTTTAGCAAATTCTCCTTAGGATGAGCTAATGCGAAAAGTATCATTAAACAATTGGAAAATGATATAGTTTTAATCATTGGAGTCCCCCATGGTGTCATATCGGATAATGGTGTTCAGTATTGCCCTCGAGAATATCTTATGGTGTAAAACATTTCTTGTATATCATCCACAGGCACAATACACGTATTTTATTGCTATTAACTGTTTATCATATCTCAAACAATAAAACCTTTCCTACAGTTCCACTTTTTTGCACAGAATATTCGGTAATCTGTACTAATCATAAAATACCCAAAATTGCAAGTTTTATTGTTGTTCCTCACAGAATACAACCATCTATGTCTGAAACACACTACTACTACAATTATTTAGTACTGTTTAAAATACTTGAATAATAAAATGGGGTCCCTGCTTATCCACATTGCAAAATACCTCAATTAAGAGTTTTCGAGGATGACATCTTCCCAATGTAATCATCCAGACTTTGCTCGTCATTTTGGGATAGATTCATTGATTGATTCAAGATAAATCTTTCAACAAATATTGTCTCAACCAGCGGGCGCTAGTGTTTATTTCTCAAATCAATTCACAATCCATGTTGAGCACAATGTAACACAGAAGACATTCGATGTTATCCGCATTTGCAAGATATGCATATGCATTAGACATCGTCTGCTTGAAGCAAGCATCACATCGTAGTCAGTAGAGAATCCTGTCATTCCCACTGCATTGAAATCAGCTCAAGGTTACTCGTGCATGTCACTTACTCACTATCATTACCGCCTATCATGGCACATGAGCAGCGACTGTCGGTTTTTATATGGGGGCATGATAAAAAGAATCGTTTCCTGATTGTTGTGTTCGCATTTGTTTATTGATGACACATTGGATTTGTTTTTCAATGATATGGTAATACAAATTCGTTGTTGGTTTTAAATTTATATGTTAAATATACTTGGAACAAGTAACTTTCGGTTTTCGTGATATTATGTAATAAATTTCACTGAGAATTTACGACGAGACTACATCTGATAAATAAAAACAATTTGCTAAGGTTAAGGTCAACAATGAAGGTTATGTATTTTTAGCACGACATCCTATTTTAATTTTAATTTTTATGGCGGGCTCATATCTATCTTGAAACTTACTTGTGCGGACCTATTTCCCACACGTGTGAAAATCTCATACCCCATGTGAAATAGGTAATATTCTAAAATATACTTTTTTCTTCAAACGTCATAAAAGTACGTTGTTATGTATTTGTATTCAACAAGCAGAAGTTCATTTTGTAAAAGTGTATCCTTGGCAACACATTTACGCCGGCGGCGGACAAAGTAAAATATTATGAAAAATAGTTAGGTTGTAATTCAATAATTTGACAGTTAAAAATGAAACAAATAAACAAAAATAACAAAACAGCATATTCTACGGCAACTTGAACTAGATAAGACAGAATATTTTTTGAAGTTTTGAGCATTTTATAATATTTATAATTGTATTTTCTATGTTTGAAGAAAAAATAGCATGTGTTATTCGGAGTAATGTGTCTTTGGGTGCTTCGCATGTAATTGTTCGACTCGCTTCGCTCGTCGTTCAAACTTACATGCTCAGCACCCAAAGTATCACATTTACTCCTAATGACACAATATACTATTATCTATGATCGTTGTTAACGGTTGCTTGGCAAGTTAAAAGTGTCACTTTCTAACACTAATGTTAAAAGTAACAGCGACGTGTTAAAAGTGATTTTATTGTTACTTTTAACGCCTGTCAAAATGTCATTTTACATTTTTTAGTATTTACTATTACATCGTAGATCGTAGATAAAATTTTATATGATATACGTGTTAAAAGTGATTTATTTCGTTTGTGGGGTTGTTTTACTTAGCTTCCCCACTTACTCATAAAATGTCACTTTTAATACTTATATCATAAATAACTATTATTTATATTTGTAGTATAACTTTGCTTCTCCGTTACTGTTCGAAGCGATGTAATAAAATAATGAGTGCTTATCAAATGAAATGACGTTTAAAGTTATTAAACCATATTTATTTTAATAATACTGTGTCAGTATAATTATTTAATCGTACACACTTTCATTTTAATCTGAAACATACGGATGTGTTGTAATATCAATTATCTAATCGTTTTAAAAATACAAAATATTTATTTGACACATTTCTAATATATACAAGTCCACAGGCAGTAAATTAGTAAGTAGGTAGGATGTTTAAATGCTTTTAAAACCGCAGTCTGTGCATATTTATATACACATTGCGGTTTTAAGTAAATACTTGAGCGCCCAGAGCCACAGCCATAACTTTTAATTATTTCAAAATTCAAACATATTACCTGAAGCCCTCATTAAAATTTTACTCCCTATTACCTTTGGCTTGAAGTGGTTTTCTTAGAATGGATCCCTGTTTATAAAATTATAGCAGCATAATAAGTGGCGGCTTCAAAGTTTAGAAAATTTGTTTGCGCAAAAAGAGAAATATTTTGCTGGCAAAAAATTCACCTGTGAGGTTGAAGGTCCATTTAACAGGTTAAAAACGACGTCGGGTTTTTGGTAATTATGCTGTAATGAACATTTTACGTGATGTCGACCCTAAGATAACTTTGTTAAACAAACGCTGACGGTTGGTTGGCTGTACGAAAAAAATTATCTGACAAATTGTAATTTTTCTCACAATTGTACGTGATTATAGTATTTTATTCTGGAATTTTGAATTAGTCAGAAGAAAACAATGAATCAGAAATGAAAAATACGAATTGAAGAAAACTTAATTTGTTGCTTAAATTGTTACTGTTTTTATTTACTTGTTTATGTTATTTGGTGGAGAATCATATAGAAGTAGAATAATTCCATATGTTGCATTAAACCCTAGGATAATTACAAAGCACGGTAGCCAACCTATCATTTCTTCCAAAAATTTGCTTTATGCCTATGGCACACTGGATGAAGAGCATCAGAGAGTATCGATGAACTCTTCGATGAAACAACAGAACGCACGCGTCAACGACGAAAAATAGACGTTCCTCTATTTATCGTGTATCGATAAAACAAGAGAGTCTCATTTCACACGTATTTATTTGTGTCTCATTTCATGTTAACTTTTTTTTATCACAGAGAAATTCGCTGTAATCGTCATTAATGAAATAGAAAATTATGAAAGGCGGGTGCGTACAGTTGTTTCATCAAAGAGCTCTTCAATGCTCTCTGATGCTCTTCGACCAGTATGCCTTAGGCATTAAGGAACATTGTCAAGTATTCGGCTTCTCTAATTTGTATCCTTTATATATATTATTCCATTTTTATTAGACTATTTGTGTAGATCTGTAGATTAATAAAGGATAGAGTGCTGTGTAGGTATCAAGTGTGTGTTGCTTCAAAATTTAAATGCATCTTCATGTAAACGAACAACATGTGTTAAATGAAGAATAATTTGTACAAAGAATACCAGATGTGGAATGAAAACTTAACTGTGGGCACGAGAGTCATGCAACATGTGTCAAATCTAAATGACTCATAAACTTTTTCTACGCTTTTTTAACCTTTGCTCTTGTTTTTGCAAAACTGCTTCACTTGAACGAACTGTTGCCTAGCAGGTTTATTTATTCCGTTTAAGACTCTTTCCTCTTGGATTTATTATTCGTGATGATTATTTCTTTTGTTGTTTCAACAATAAAAGAATAATGACAAACATTCATCTTTCTCCGCTAATTTTGTGTTGCGTCATAAACAATGGATTCGATTCGATCTATCCTTGAATAGTATTACCTATCCGTATGTGAATTATCATTTATTAGCTGAACATGCGATGTACAGGTGTCTCTTCATCTACTACAATTACTATGTACATTCTTAATGAATCGGATAATCAGAATATGCATTGTTTATTGTCTTCTCATGTATATTAATATTTATATAAATAATAGTCTTTCTTTTTTAATGTTTCTAAGCTTTTGTGTTTTTTTACAACACTGTAAATTCTATTTTTGTGTTGTTTCATTACGCTTGGCTCATAAAGTTATATTTTTACGTGTTTGTGAAATTGTAAAATAAAGTTTGTAGTTTGTATTCATGTTATTATACTGTGCAAGTTGCTTTAATGCTTGGCTGTTCGTAGTTTTGGAATATTTAAACTTCAACGGTTAAATTTATGACACAAAAGCTGCATAATTACTATTACAACCACTACTAGTTTTTACGTTCTGGCTTTTTTCTTGTTAGTCAATGATTTTTATTGTTTAAAGACAATCTTAGTTCATTTTGTCAACAATAAAAATACACTTATTAACATTTATATACATTTAACTATTTAGTAGTCCTTCGTAATATTAGAAGTGTAGGGTATTGTTCTCTCTTCAGTTTTCTGAGTTAATTTTCATTATTATAAATCGGAAACCAAATCGTCGGGATACTGCAGTATTTTTTCATACCTTTTGGAGAACGTTTCTTTTTGCTCATTTATATAATTTATCTGGAAATCGACACAGTCCAAACAACTTGCTAATTGTGACAAAAATGTATTGTCTATCAACAACTAGAACTAGAAAGTGAGAAAATATGCAATAGGATCCTAATATACAGCCATTTCTTAAAAAAAATATCAATATCAAGAAAAAATAAAAATATCGATTAAAAATTCGAATTTTGTTTATTGCATTTCTATATAATATAACCTCAAAGAAACTTATTGCATTGGAGCGCATCATAATATCTCTCATATTTTCTGAGATACAACGATTTTTGATGTTTTTCAAAATGCAACTTTCAGGGCCTACAAATCTAAATCTATGCAAGATATCGAAAAATTCTCTCCAGTTTCGTGGTTTCCATACATTTTATTATAAATTAGGAAATTTTGAAAATTTTGAAAATTTTTGATCTTTTTTTGAAAAATTTCAATCGGCGATAAGTCGACAAATGTAAAAGATACAGACTTGTGGTGTTCACCAATCGATTCAGCTCGTCGAAATACATAAGTATGCGCAATTTTAAAGTATTTGGTTGACGCGTTAATTAATTAGGGCAAAAATCTGAAAATGAGCCAATTTCGCCAAATTTTTAAGGGTATACACTTGAGTTTTTTCGGATTTTTGCTCATTTTTTGACTGTTTGCTCTAAAATTTCAACCCGTGGACCAAATTTTCTGAAATTTTACATACATATGTATTTCTGCGAGCTGAATCCAATGGTGTGTGTT